>OZ010797.1:376357729-377815396 GCA_963932465.1 Maratus speciosus
CGCAAACGCCCGAAATATTCCACTATAATGGAATCCCCGTGAGCTTTGTGTTCACCGCATAAGATTGCTAAGTAAATTTTTTCTCTTTTTTTATTTCCTATTTAATTCAAAAAAAAACCCCTCTATATATACTTTATTATATATAAAAAAAAGATATATTGCCCTGATTAGTGCCTTTTTGTTTATGTAGGCAGCCTTGCTGCCTTCCTTAACCGCCGACCCTGCCCTTGCTTGGTGTGAGTAATTTTCTGAACTAGTGCTAACTTCTATTTTAACTTATTTTTCTCTTCATTACAGCAGTCTGTACTGCAGCTAAAACTATATCTTAATATAATTTCAATATGTAATTCCAAGTTCTTAATCTTTTTTCTCTTAACTTTTAAAGCATCTATGCTAGTTTTATCTTAAGCTTTTTCCTTTTTTAAGTAGTTGCAAACAACTACACATTTCTTACTTTCCCAATGGCTCTACATTATGTAAGACATCACATTTAATTAGACTGGGTGTAAAGTTGACTTCAACTAGGCAACCCCTTAACCGCTGCTTCACTGTTCAGCACTGTTCCCTTCAGGTTTCCGAAAAGTATGTTTTCGTTGTATCTCGAAAACAGTGTTGCCAGATGCGCTACTTTTTTTTAAAATCAGATTCTTCATTGGCACCACTTTTTTGAAATGGAGAAATGCGCCTTATTTAACCCTTTGCGGCACGGGCAATTTTTGTTGTAAAATGATGAAATGATTGACTGACACCGTTATTTTAAAACGACTTTTTTAGAAATTAAAAACTCGTTACTTTAAATGTTCATTGTAAAAGCAAAGTTTTACTAAAATATTCTTGGTGCCGTTCGTAAGTTTGGAATTAAAATTAGGTATCCCGACCCGGACACACTGTGCCGGAAAGGGTTAATGACATATTACCGTAATTTCCGGTGTATAGCCCGCAGATCAAACAATTCAGTTTGGACCCAGAAATTTTATTCAGTATTTGAAGACCAATATTTACCGTGATCTAAAAAGTTACATTTTATTTTTTAAAATTTCTGGGTCGAAACACGATTGTTTGATCCGCGGGCTATACACCTGAAAGTACGGTAATTAAGGCGAAAACAAGGGTAATTTTACCGTTTCAAAAATGTGGTGGCAATCAAGAAATCTGAATTTAAAAAAAGTAGCCCGCTGGCAACACTGCTCGAAAACAGCTTTAAACTTACATGGTTTTGACGATGCCAGTTCTCTTTGTTCAAAATGTTATGTGGGTAATTCATAAACTTTTAATGAGAATTTTCTTTTAAATTTTCATAATAAAAATTACAAGTTTGTGTAAAACAAAAAATGCCTAGCGGATGTTTGGGCCCAATCAATGTATCACGGTGAAAACAAAAGTTTTTATGAGCTGATTTTTTGAGAAGATAATAAATTAACCCTTTGCACTCCGCGTTATTTTGAGTATGGGCTACCAGCAACTCCACGTCATTTTGACTGTGGACTACCAGCGACTCCGCTTCGTTACACAAATATTTTATTCGATTCACTTATGTAAAAGAAGTTTCCTTCAAGTACATAATTTTAAAAAATGCTCTGATTAAATAAGGCAAATTTTCTTTTCTTTTATTACTGGTGCTAAAAACAAAATTTTCAAGTTAAGATGATATCGCCGCAGCGGCGACAACAGAGTTTTTCACTTACTTTACAATGTTGCCGCAGCGGCGACAACGGAGTGCAAAGGGCTAAAGTTCATCATGTGAATATAGCATTAGCATTCTCAAATTTTGACTTCTTCTAACTCAATGAAAAATTAACAAATATACATAAAATACATACTTTTTCGATCTGATCTAGACTAAGAAAAAAGAATAAGCAGTCGAAAGTGGGTGTTAACTAATAAGTCAATATTAACTGTCACAGTTAGTGCAATTTTTAATATGTTAACCTCCCCTATTTCACAATTTCATTTATTTTCCGAAAGAAGTCAATACTCCGAGTCTAATGACACTTTGGTGTGATTTGAGCATAAATGGTTTGCGAAAAAATGCTGGTTTTTTTTTTATTATTTATACACTTACATAATATTATAAACTAAATATAAATTAAAAAGTGTTTAATTTTACACGAAAATTTTTCAGAAGAACGTTCTATTGAATTTAAATTTGGTGAAACATATTTTTTGATTAGTTCTGAATTTAAAATGTGAAATATTCTTTGAAACTCACAAAATATCGTTGTTTAAAACAAGAATTTAATATCAAACTCTACTTTCTAGTTTTATGTTAGAAAATGTGTGAAGCTTCTAAAATTTCTTTTCATCCGAAAACTACAAAAGTTTATGGATTATTCAAAAGAGTATGTATACAGTTGGAGGTTATAATTTATAAGTACTGAAAATAAACGGATCAAATGCATGCAGCAATAAAGCAATATTCTCGAGAATTGTTTGTTCACAATTAAAATTTTCGTGCAATCGAATATGAAAATAAACCATTTAATTTCTAGGTATTCAGAATTATATCTACATATATGAATAAGATTTGAGTAAATCTGTTTTAAATAAAACACCTTGAATTAGACTTGTAATTAATTGCACAAAATGTTATAGACCAAATGTAGTAGTAGGTATGTAGTTTTACATCGCTTTAAAAAAAGTTTTCATTGAATTTTCATTGAATATTTTCATTGAATACTTTCATTGAATATTTTCATTGAATGTACATTTTCCAGAGCAATCTTCTTTGTTAAACCTTTGTGGTAGGTTGGTTGGTTTATTGGAATTTAATGGCACGAAGTCCCTTTAGGGACATGCTGCGCCAAGACAAAGTCAAAAACAAAACAAAAATTATACCCGAAAAAGTTAGAGTAAAAAAATGACTACGAATAAGATGGGAAAAGCAACATAATTAAATGAAAACAGTAATGATATGTATAATTAATACCATTTAAAACGTCAAAAAACCACAGTTAAAAGACTCAAAAATATTAAAATTAAAATTTGTAAAAGTTATAAAGTAATAATTATTGAAAAATAAACAAGTATAAAATTTTGTACAAAAGATAGATTTTAAAATCAAAGATATAAATAAAAAAATGCTGGTTTTTTTTAACCCTCTCGCTGCGTAATTTTTTTTTATCAAAATAGCTTCAAAAATTGCGCATTTAATTCCTTCTCGACGAACGTCTTTTAAGAATTTTTATTCTTTTGTCACCGGTTTTTTAAAACAAAAATTTTCGTCTGATTTAATCAGGTAAATGCTCCGATTAGATAAAGCAAAATTTACAATAAAAAGTAACTGGTGGGAATGATCAAGGCAGGTTAATTATACGGAAAACATACATCCCCGATGAAATATCGGGTTGCACAAATTTTGCTACTTTTACGTTGGCCGAGAGACTCTCGGGTTGCGCAGCGAGAGGGTTAAAAAGCAATGTAAAATTATTTAGTCAGAAACACTCCAAAAACTTTATTTTTGTCATTTGCACTCGAGTCATAAGATTCTGACTCCATAGCCTCTTCCAGATAATTTTGCAGTTGTTTAGGATACGTTATAATAGTAAACGATGGGCTAAGACATGATTTCCTGATCTTTTTCTTCATAGTTTTCCACTGTGAAGAAGCTGCAGTTGAGGATTTCTTTCTCTCTGTACGTAGTTCTTTAGCTCAGTTACTGAGTTTGACTTATATTAGGTTTCTGCAAATTAGATGCAGATGAAACAGGTGTTTTTTTAGCCTCATGTTCGATTGACTTTTTTAATTAAACAGTTAGGTATTCTATTTTAAGGGGTCTCATGACTCTTAGCACGTTCACGCAGGCGCGGTAGGTCACACTCGACCGTCTCAGAGTTGTCCAGACTCCGGCTTTTTGCACACCGCTGTTATTTTAGAGAAAATGTTATTCCTTTAAATCGCCCAATTGTTCTAATTAAACAAAATTTTCTGTATTAAAATACTGGTATCAAAAGGCCGGAGACTTTCCAGCTCTGAGACAGTACAGTGTGACCCACCGCGCCGGCATAAACGTGTTAAAGCTTTAAAATTTTTGATCTTTTTTTTTTTTTTTTTTTTTTTAGATGTTAAACTTCTATCTTTTCTGAACATTTTGATATAATTATTTCCTTGAAATTCCCATTAGAACAGAAAATACGGCTTTTAGAATTATACCCGCGCAATAGTTGAAGCGGCATTTCCGAAACTTTGAAGTCATTTTTCTCCAAATGACGTTTTTTTGGACATAATGCGCAGGATATCTCAAAAACCTCTGAATATTTATTCGTGAAATTTTCAAAACACATGTTTCATAGTATTCTGTATAAACGGAACCAAAATTTAATTTTTTTAATTAAAAATAAAACTCTTTTTTTAGCTGATTATACTGTTGAAATTTTAAAAATATTTGTATTAACTAAATACAACTTTATAATGGAAACATAAAAATGCTTTAAATACAAATCTATTTATGTTCAGAGTATAGTAAACCCTCTATTTACTAAGATGTGTCCGTTAAATCGCAAAGTACTATTTATAATATTATTTTGTTATAATTATAGTACATATATATATTATTACGTTCTTGTAATTACATATATTATTACAGTGCAAATTACATATATATATAATATATATATATACAACATATACAGTGTATATACATGTATTCTATATATACAATATATGTATATGCATAAATATATATTGTATATACATATATACTACTGTATATGTATATACCGGGTGTCCCAAAAAGGACTGACTGATTTTAAAATTCAATAACTTGCAAACGGTGACAGATATTTAAAAAATTCTTGCAGGAGGGTTATGCATAAGGTCAAAAGTTTTATTACAGTAATTTTCGATTTTAGTTCGAATTACAAACAATAGATGGCGCTGTAAGCAATAGTCGCTAAATACAGGCTCGATTTCTGATCCTTTCTCTTGTTCCATGCTGAAAAAGGAGATGGAAATGTATTATCCGGGCCACGAAGTACCAAAAATCGAGCCTGAATTAAGCGTCTATTGATCGCAGCGCCATCTATTGTTTGTAATTCGAACTAAAATTGAAAATCACTGTAATAAAACTTTTGACCTTATGCATAACCCTCCTGCAAGAATTTTTTAAATATCTGTCACCGTTTGCAAGTTATTGAATTTTAAAATCAATCAGTCCTTTTTGGGACACCCGGTATAAATACAATGCATTACTTTTAATAATACAATATTGGTAATGCAATACAAACGAATTAACACATATGCAACTTTTAAGCATGCATAGAACGAGAAGCATATCACATGGCCGCATAGGTCGCCAGCATCATTGCGCATGCTTAGAACGAAAACCACGTCGCAGTGAGAATCAAAGCGCGCGCTTTCGGCGTTTCGTGTTCTTTCCCTTTTTTTAAGGTTTCGTTCATTTGATCACGAGACATTGTGTCGCAACAGATATAATAAATATTTTTTTTATTTTACCGAGAAATCGCTTTTTAAAAATAGTAAAAAGAAATGCTTTGTCGTTGTTCATTGCTTGATTTTTTACATATAAAAGCTTAAAAGAGGGTTGCGTGTAAATTCTCAAGTAGGGGAGGGGGAGGGGAGCAGTAATACTTTTTTTTTTTTTTTTCGAAGCGTGTTTCATCGTTTTAGAAGCTGTTTTATGATGGAGGCTTCCAGTAAATAATAGTGATAAATAAATATTTGACATTTGTCAAATATAAAAATTTGAAATACGGGCGTTGAATTTCAGGTTAGGGAGAGGGGAATAATTTTAAATTAACGATTTTGATTTGTTAATTTAAGGATAAAGTGTTTTAAAAGGGATGTTAAACGAAACCCTCTGTGCGATCTGCGATCACACTTACCCATTTGTTTTACTTTAAATTTTGTTTAATTTTTAATTTTTAATTTTTTTTTAAAATTAGTCCGTAGAATCCGAAGTCCGTTGAACCGAGGTCCGTTAAATTGAGGGTTTACTGTAATTATTATAATCTGAAGTATAATTAAGCACAAAAATTTTCATTCTAGTTGCAAAATTTATATTGAAATCTTGCACGTTATCTGTCATTCCAATTTTCAGCTCGACAAATGTCTGTCAGTATGGAGCCCCCTATAAATACTAATTATGCATCCAGCAATTTTTTAAATATGTGAAATGAAAAAACACATTTATGTCTTTCATTCCAATTAAAGTTGTGTTTTTAAATCACATACATTTTTAGATATTAATTGTTGAAAATGGTCCTTTTTTCATTTTTTACAATTTTAAGAGTCCTCAGACCTTTTAAGAGCCTACACTAGTCACTCAAAAAGAGCCGGATGATAATGTTAATCCTATGGAGAAGTTATTTTCAAATATCTTGCTTGCATTTTAATATTTTCGAATGATTTCTTTTGCATAGGATAGTTGACGACGATCTACAACCGGGCTAGTTTTTACTTTTTTGATATTGTTTTCATATTTTTTAAAAATTACTTTTACTTTCGGAACCGGTTTGAACCGGTAACAACCTGTAACTGGGCTCTTAACAGGATATATTTTAACCTTTGTGACTCAACAGTTATGATTTGAAAAATATTCACCCAGGTGCTAGAATATATCTTTTTAGCATCTAAAATATAATAAAACAAATTTAAAACAAAAAAAAAATATATTGCCTAAAAGGTACTTTTGGACACCTTAAATAAACAGTCAATTGCATACTTTTCATAGATATTGTCAATTTTATAATACAAAATTTTAAAGTATACGATCTTACCATTGTACAAAATATGTTTTTTGACGTCTCCAACCATTTTGATTTTACAAAATTTACGAAGCACATCTTAGCAATAACCATGTGAAAGTGTTCAAATGATAAATAAGACTTTGGCAGGAAAAATTAACTCAGTATTACTGTTTGTTGAGAATTATATGAACAATTTATATTGACTGCTGCGTTAGGAGATAGCAGCAGTAAGTAAAATCGTCTTTAAAATCTCACTTTAAAAGTAACATCCTGTTTTGGGTATGTTGTAGATATGCAATATGGTGGAAGAAAGGGGGGGCATTCCACATCAAATCAGGCAGTAAAATATCAATATGTAACCCACCATCACAGATTTTAATGAAACTGCGTGTGTTTGTTCTTAGTATTAAGATATGACCACCAGTAATTTTTTTTGCTCCTTGGTGAAATAGTTTCTGAGAAAAAAATTGTCAAAATTTTGAAAAACTGCCGTCAGTTGGCATTCTTGACAGCTCGGTTTTCAAATGTAGCATCTCATATATATAATCATATTTCAATATCTACACTACAAATCAACTTCAAATAATTTATGCATAATATTTAGGGTACGCAGCCTATGAAAAAAATATATTGTTACGCTTATAACATTTTAAGTGTGTCTAAAAAAATATTTAAAATTTGAAGTCGTGAATTTTTTATGAAAAATAATGCATTAACAAAAAAAGCATTATCAACAAAAGGCGGTATTTTTATTAAAATTATTTTTTGTGGGAGATATACTTAAAGGTGTCCTTTACCTGATTCTGAAATAAAAATAGTGGGATTTTGGGTGTTTTTGGTAGTATTTCCTATTTAAAAATATTTTGAGGTGCATTTCAAATCCAATCAAGCAGAGTCATTCCATGTCAGTTCCCCTAAGCCATTTAATCACTGTCACAAATTTCCATGAAATTGGGTTTGTTTATAGCTTATTTTAAGACGTAATCACCTTTAATTTTCTTGATCATAAGTAAAATATTTTTTAAGATAAAAAATATCAAAATTTTGAAAAATTGTTTTAAATTTTTTTAATGACAGATCGATATTCGAAGACTGCATTAAAAAAAAAAAGTTATTTCAATATAAAATCACTAAATAGGTTTCAAATAATGTATATGTGACAAATAATGTAGGCAGATTATTATTTCTTGTTTTTCATCATGTGTAAACACTAAGAGTGTCTTTTAACTTGTGAATTTTTAAAATCAAGAATTTTATCAAAAATAATGTGTTAATCAAAAATTTATTATTAACCGAAGACAGGGCGTTATTGCTTTTATTAATTGTACGTAAAAATATCTTTTAAATGGTTATAAAATAAAAATAGTGAAAATATGAGAAAAATTATCAAAGTTTTGAAAAAATGCCACGAGTTGCCATTAACGATTGTTCAATTTTCAAAGGCCTCATTTTATATATAAAATCATATTTCAATAACTAATTGAGAAATCTTCTTCGAATAATTTAAGCAAAGTAAATAAAGTATGTAGATTATGAAAAAAATATTGCTGTAATGTTAAAAAATATTTAAATGTGTCTAAAAAATTGTATAATCTTCTAAATCAAAAATATTTTACAAAAAATAATGAAATTATTAAAAAATCGTTATCAATCAGAGGCGGAGTTTCTATGACTAATTTTTTAATTTTAAATTGTACATAATACTACATTATAACTGGATCTGAAATAAAAATAGTGGGATTTTGGTTGATTTTAGTAGTATTTAAATCATATTTAAAATTATGAATATTTTCAGATGTAATATCTATCCAATGTATCATCCCTGGAAATATTTTTATTTATACATTTATTTTATTTTTCAAATTATCTTTTATATTCGTTTCTTAAGGAAAAAAATAAACAATATTGTTTTTTAGTAAAACTTCTAGGGCGAAGAGCAATTATCACTTTCCAAAACAGAGAAAAATCACTAGCTCCTCACCGCCCAATAGAAATTTTCAAAATGACAGTCCTAATCTTTAAACTCATATTTGGCTGTTAATATTGAAAATTTAGCATTGAGCTGCTAATATTGAAAAAAATACCAAATTTCACTCTTTTGAAGAAAATTTTGACGTATTGTGCTTTAAATATATGCAAAAAATGCATAATCCATTATATTTATATCTTTCAAATAACTATATCTAGAAAATTATTTAAAACTTAATGAGTTGCACTTTTGTAACTTTATTCAGTTTCTAATGATATGTACCGTAATTTCGGGTGTATAGCAGCAGATCAAACAATTCAGTTTGGACCCAGAAATTTTATTCAGTATTTGAAGACCAATATTTACTGTGATCTAAAAAGTTACGTTTTATTTTTAAAAATTTCTGGGTCGAAAGACGATTGTTTGATCCGCGGGCTATACACCGGAAATTACAGTAATTTGATTTATTTCATCACAATATTGCTGAAAGATGGATTTTCAACATATATATGTGTGTATATATATCCCTGTTCTCAAACAAATTATTTAAAAATTATTCATTTATGTTTAATAAAGCATATATATATTGTTTATACACTTGTAGAAAATACATATAGTAAATTTTATGATATTATGTCAATAATGTCTAAAAGTAAAGAACTTATCTAATAGTATGTAACGAAAAATTTAACATCTGATGTAATAACAACAAAATTTTATAATTGTTTTACTTAATTTGGATGAATGAAAAAAACTTACATGTTTACATTTTATTGAAGTACAGGTGAAAATGTCACAAAGACATTCCTATCTCAACAACCACTGAGTATGTCACATTCACACTACAGATGATTTTTTTTCTTTTTGATCTTTTGGGTTTGATTTCAGATGGTAATGAATTAATTAGTTTTGTTAGAAGTGTCATTGCAGTCAGCATATTAGGTTTACTATTTTTTTTTTATTTGTTTTGATTGACTCGATGAACAACAACATTTAAAGGGACCATTTCATGAATTTTCAATTAAAAGCTGATTTATAAATTCATTATGTTGTTTAGTTATTATTATCGTCTTAAGATAATAAGTTGATATTAAGATTTTTAAATGTAGTTTATTTATTATTTGAACAGTTGAAAGTATTTTTCAATAAGAGTGAACTGTTGATTTTAAGTCGGCTGTTGTGCAATGTAGTGTTGGTAAAGGAACTGGTACTATTTAATTTAATTTTTATTGCTGTAAATAATATTTGTTGTTTTATTATTGTATGTATTATATTTAAGCAAGAGTAGCAATACATGATATCGTAGTCATTATAGTACATCTTAGCATGAAAAGCTTCAATATTTATCATTAAACATTCACATTTTATGAAAATTTTGTTAAAATTGCTCATATTTTCACCGTTTTTATTTTATAACTATTGAAATGATATTTTTACGTACAATTAAAAAAAGTAATAACAGTCTGCCTTCGGTTATTATTAAATTTTTGATTAACACATTATTTTTCACAAAGTTCTTGATTTTAAGAATTCACAAGATTAAACACACTCTTAGCATTTAAACATGACAAACAACAATAAATAATAATCTGCCTACATTATTTGCCACATATACATTATTTGAAACTTATTTAGTGATTTTATATTGAAATGACTTTTTTTTTATGCATGTCTTTGAATATAGATCTGTCATTAAAAACATTTTTAAAAAAATTTCAAAATTTAGATTTGTTTTATCTTAAAAAATATTTTACTTGTAATCACCTTTAATTTCTTTGATCCTTTCTTAAAATGAGTTATAAACATACCCAGTTTCATTGAAATTTGTGACAGTGAATTAAATGTCTTAGGCGAACTGGCATGGAATGACTCTGCTTGATTTGATTTGAAATACGCCTCAAAATATTTTTAAATAGGAAATACTACTAAAAACACCCAAAATCCCACTATTTTTATTTCAGAATCAGGTAAAGGACACCTTTAAGCATATCCCTCACCAAAAATAAACTTAATAAAAATACCGCCTTTTGTTGATAATGCTATTTTAGTTAATGCATTATTTTTCATAAAAAATTCACGACTTCAAAGATTAAACATTTTTTTAGACACACTTAAAATGTTATAAGCGTAACAGTATTCTTTTTTCATAAACTGCGTACCCTATATATTATGCATAAATTATTTGAAGATGATTTGTAGAATAGATATTGAAATATGATTATATTTATGTCATGCTACATTTGAAAATCGAGCTGTCAAGAATGCCAACTGACGGCAGTTTTTCAAAATTTTGATAATTTTTTTCTCAGAAACTATTTGACCAAGGAGTAAAAAAAAATACTGGGAATCATATCTTAATAAAAGGAACAAACACACTGAGTTTCATCAAAATCTGTGATGGTGGGTTACATGCCTGCCTGAACTGACATGGAATGACCCAGGGTTAAGTTATGATGTTAAAAGTTGAAGTATTCTTTGAAAGGCTGCAAATGAATATTATTCAAAACATAGGTTTAACACGTTCACGCCGGCGCGGTGGGTCACGTTCGACTGTCTCAGAGTTGTCAAGTCTCCGGCTTTTTGCACACCACTATTATTTTAGAGAAAATTTTGTTATTTTAAATCGCTTAATTGTTCTAATTAAATAAAACAACATTTTCTGTATTAAAATACTGGTATCCAAAATGCCGGAGACTTGGCAGCTCCGAGACAGTCGAGTGTGACTCACAGTGGTGGAAGATTGGCGCAGTGGTGGAGCCTATTGACACCACTAAATTTTTATGGTATTATTCAGTTTGATAAAAACTAAGAAATTTGATCATTAGATAAGAGGCAAAATACTACTATAATTTAGTGGTGTCAATAGGCTCCACCTCTGCGCCAATTTTCCACCACTGGACTCACCGCGCCGGAGTGAACGTGTTAAGGTCTATCAATACTTTTCATTTTCTATTAAGAAAATTTTAATTTATTAAAATAACTGTTTCTTAGAAAATAACAGAACTTTGCAGAATTTTAAAAACTGTATGCCTCAGTGCTGCTTCTGGGCTACTTTTTTTTTTTAATTCGGATTTCTTCATTGATATTTTCTTTGATTTCTTGATTGATATTTCTTGATTGTTTGTACTTTTTTAAAATGGTAAAATTCCCTTTGTTTTCACCATAATTAATATGTCATTAAATAAGTCGAATTTTGCCATGTCGTATAAGTGGTGCTGATCAAGAAATCTGAATTAGAAAAAATTGGCCCACTGGCAACACTGGTATGTCTCACATAATTTTTTAACCCGTTCGGTACCATGGTGCATACATGCACCCTCAAAAAGAGCATACAGACCTCGTTTTTCGCACCAGTAAAAAATAAAAGAAATATTTGCTTTCTTTAACCCTTTGAATGCCGGTGGCTCATTTTTGAACCACTTAATTTTAATTGTAAAGGCTACGTGGACACCAGAATTCTGGAATAAAAATTTTCCTTTTATCAAGTACACGAACGAAAGCTTTTACTGATTTTGAAATAAATTTGGTTGTAAATTCTGGTGTCAGTCTATCATTTCAGCATTTTACTAGTGGAAGTACTTTGCCCCTGAAAGGGTTAATTAGAGCATTTTCGTGATTATTTAAGCATATGTAACTTTTGTAAAAAAAAATGGTGCCAACAGAAGAAAATTCGTGAAAAAGGCGCCGGTCTCGAAGGGGTTAAGGCTGTTGTCTCATGTAATTCTTAAAATTTGATAAATATTAATGTTAAACTTGTGAATGTCAGACAATAAAACAAAATCCTCGAGAATTTCTCAAAATTAATATTTTCGTCCAAAGGAATTGAATTTAATAAAATTAAATTTCGAGATATCTACAATATCTACAAGAAAGACCTATAAATGAATAAGTTTTATATAAAACACGTTAAACAGTTTAAAATTTGAATCTCCATAAGATTAAAAGCAAAATAAAATGTATTTAGTTTTACAGTATATTTGAACAGTTTTTATGATAACGAAAACGTTTTTATTAATTTTAAAATGGCAGCAATAATTTGTTTCTTTAACTTTGAAATGAAAATGTAAAATAATCTTCGAAAGTCATAAAATAATTTTTTATGACATGGATCAAATTTACGTAAAAATATTTCATTTGTAAGTGAATCTCGAAAATATATAATTTCACAGAAAGTTACTAAATTATGCAGATTATTGAAAATGTCATTTTTCATTTGGTTCTTTTAAAGTTTTTGGCAAGCGTTGAAACTACTTGTTCAAACGCATTTGTTTAAATTAAGATGTTCGAATAATGCAATAAAACGAAATTCTCAAAAATTCTTAAATTCAATTTCCGGAAAAATTTCGAAGTACTAAAATTAAATTTATATATATTTCAAATACAATATCTTTATAGGAATACAGTTTGCTCCATAAAATATTTAAAAAGACAGTCATGAGATGAAAATATATTGTTATAAATAATATTATCTTTTAAGGTTGGAAATCCTTAAATTTATGATTTGAGTATAATCTTTTTCATGGTTAGTATATCTTGAGTATTTATGGAAAAAAAATAATTTCGCAAAATTTACGTTTTTAACACATTTATGGCTAAAGTTCCAAAATTGGTACATTGTGAGCTTTAAAATGAATAAATAAATAAATATATTAGTGTACGCGTAAATTACGTATAAACTGCACGCATATACTATACTGTATACTGTAGAGGTGGCCAGCTGTGGCACGTCTGATACCACTATTTTTTAAAATAAATATCCGACTTCTTCAATGGCAGAGATTCGATGATTAGATAAGGGAATGATTACTATAAAATTTTAGTGGTGTCCAGCGTGCCACATTTGGCCACCCCTGGTATACTGTGTTAACAGTACTGCCGCAGCTGACGGTTTTTTTTAATCAGCAATTTTGATTCACACCAGAAAATTTTGAGCAGTAAAGTTAAAAATTATATATACAGGGTGTTTCCAGACTCATGGTACAAACTTTAAGGGTAGGTAGAGCACACAGTAACAATCATTTATTGTTTAGGAATGTATGGGACCAAGTAACGCATTAAGGTAAAAATACCAGGGGGACAATTAGGCACCTTTTTTAATTTTCAAAATTTCTCATTCATACCAGAAAATTTTTATGCTGTCCTTCTCTTGACATTTCATAATTACATAACAATAAAATACTTCTTTGAAAATTTTTGGTATGAAATCGAAATTTTTGAATTAAAAAAAAAGCGTAAAACTGCCAAACTTATCAAACGAAATACATGAATAAAAAAGATAAAATGTTTATTTACAATGTAGTTTACAAGTAAATAATAATGCATACAATAATATTACAATACGTGTTCAAAATTGCGCCCACCGACTGTGATACGTGCTTCGCAGCGTCGGTGGAACGATTGACGTACACTTATGAGATGTCAGGCATTTCCCGCACACGTGCAGCAGCTTTGGATATGCGAGATACTAGATTTTTGTCCGAGTCAACTGAAGTCTCATAAACAAGACTCTTCAGATGTCCCCATAAAAAGAAATCAAGGCTCGATAAATCGGGAGATTGCGGTGGCCAAGGAACTGATCCACCACGCCCAATCCATCGCGTTCCAAATGTGGCATTCAGCAGTGGTGGAAAATTGACGCACAGGTGGAGCCTATTGACACCACTAAATTATAGTTGTATTTTGCCTCTTAACTAATGATCAAATTTCTGAGTTTTTATTAAACTGTATAATACCATAAAAATTCAGTGGTGTCAATAGGCTCCACCTGTGCGCCAATTTTCCACCACTGCATTCAGGTAATTGCGCAGTTCAGTGGTGAAGTGCGCAGGCGTTCCATGATGGTGAAACCACATCCGGTTGCTAATGGCGATCGGAACATCTAGCAGCAGTTCTGGTAAAACCTGTTGCAAAAAAATATGGTAACAGCGACCGTCCAGCCTCTTTGGTAGTAGGTATGGGCCAATCAAATAATTATTAACAATACCCGCCCACAAATTCACAGAAAATCGTTGTTCATAAGCATGTGGCCGCGTGTCATGTGGATTATTAGTTGCCCAAAGATGGAAATTGTGCGCATTAAATACACCCTCACCTGTAAATACTGCCTCATCTGTAAATAGAATACGAGCAATAAAGTCATCTTGCTGCAAAACCCACTGGCAAAAGTGCAACCACAGAAGATAGTCTTCCGGATTCAAATTTTGTACGCCTTGAAAACGGAAGGGGTGAAATCGATTTCATTTAACACTCTCCAAACGGTCGGATGATTCAGACCTAAATTCTGTGCAACAGCTCTTGTACTTGATTCGGGCCTTTCACTCAAAAAATTCAAAATAATTTCTTCCAGGCTTGCACTCCGTACAACTCTTTCTCGCCCAGTTTTCTGTCTGGTGACGTGGAAAGAACCTGTTTCTGAAAGTTGATGGTGTAAGCGCTGAAACATTCTATGGTCAGGCATTCTTCTGCGAGGAAACTGCTCCTGATACATTCGTAGGGCAGCTCTGGCGTTGCCATTTGCACGACCATACATGAAATGCATGTCGGCTTTTTCCGCATATGTGAAGTCTTCCATGACGAACGATAGCACAATTAAAAATAGCGATTTCTTCTACTTGAATGCATGGTATTGAACGGCGACCAGTCACTTACTGCCCTCTACCATCAGTGGATTCAACCAAAAACCGAATTTCTATTTCAAAAAATTTCTATTTCTATTTCTATTTTCAGTTCAAAAAATTTCGATTTCATACCAAAAATTTTCAAAGAAGAATTTTATTATTAAATAATTATGACATGTCAAGAAAAGAATAGCATAAAAATTTTCTGGTATGAATGAGAAATTTTGAAAATTAAAAAAGGGGCCTAATTGCCCCCTGATGTTTTTACCTTAATGCGTCACTTGGTCCCATACATTGCTACGCAATAAATGATTGTTACTGTGTGCTCTACATATCCTTAAAGTTTGTACCATGAGTTTAGAAACACCATGTATATAATATGTATATAATATGTGGTATCTATAATCTCATAAACCAAAAATAACTATTAAAATTTTCTGGTGAGAATTTGGAATGTCGAAATAAAAAAACAGCCAAATGCGGCAACACTTTTTGCGCCGTATTCCGTACTACGAATATACGTATACACAGGGCTGCCACGGACGGCTATTTTTTTACTCTTTTCTTACCAGTATTTTTCGAATATAAATTTAGAACTCTTGCAAATTTTGTAAAAGCGTCTGTTAAGGATTTATGTATTGTGAAAGTTGTTATTAGAATTAAAAAATAGTCGCCTGTGCACCCTTGATAGACAGGGCTGCCACTGGTGACTATTTTTTTGTTCTCTTCGCGCCACTATTTTAAGAAGATAGATTTTGTAGTACATTTCTATCGTAGGTGCTGTCAAAGTGTATCTGATTTTCTTTAAGTAGTGCGAAGAGGAATTAAATATCCGTTGCTAGCGGCATCAATTTTTATTCAGAAAATCCTAATTCGTGTCAGAAATTATAAAGTATTTATGCTTTATTTACTGACAGAAATTTTGTGATTACAAAAAGTACAGATTCTTGTTTCAAAATTTCCGGTATCAACGTGAAATTTCGAAATAAAAATGGAGGACAAACTGGCAACCCTAGCGTATAGTACGAGTAAATTAGAAAACTGCATACATAGTAAGGCTAATGTCAGACGGACGTCTTTTTGCACGCTTTTATCCATCGGCTTTTATCCTTTCGGCTTTTATCCTTCGGTGTAGGGATAATACGTAAGGAAAAAAGCATCCAAAAAGACATTCGTCTGACATTATCCTAAGTGTACAAACTTAATGCTGGAATCGGGCGTGAATTAACACAGCTGCGCCATCTTGTGGAAGGGGTTGATAATCCACATACGCGGGCTTTTAGTATGACATCATATATGACAGAATATGTACCATTTGCGCATATTTTCTAAATCCTTAGTCACTCGTAGAATATGAATCTTGTTTACCAGATTTACTACAAAATAATGGCGTAGCGAGAAGGTAGTGGACTCCACATCACTTCACACCGAGAAGTTTTCTGAGCCTTATCTCATCAGAGACTTTTCTGCCATTAATGAATGTGAAAAAAACTTTACAGTTTTAGTGGTTTGAAGTAAGAAAACAGTTAGGCATCTTCCTGTAGTTCAACGTCATCCGCTACGTGGCGCGTGACCTTGATTGATGCGACCTCCTCTTTAATCTTGCAGTTATCTCTCCCATTTAAGATAGGACGCTTAATATGCATGCAGTTTTGTGTAAATTATCATATGCGTTGAACGTTGTCTGCAACAATACTTATAAATAGAAAATGACTGGAAAAACGAAATTGACCTCATTGACCGGAGATACTTCTGAAGTCGAGACGTAATAAAGAGGGTCTACTGTATTTAGCTTTGCATAAATTTTTTGCTTCATTTTTCTTAAAATAAACTATCCAAATTAATTAATATTTTTAGATATTTTACAATTCATTATTTTTATTATTGCTTTTGCAATTTACAAATGGAATATTTAGATTAGTATGATGCATTAATTGTAAGCCCTGTATTATATAAACGTTATGACTAAACAAAATACTTCGAAAGGTTAAAAAACGATGCAAATGTTTTAAATAAAACATAAAAAATATACATATGAAATGAACCCAAAGTAGTAAAAAAACGAAATTTACAGTGAACACTCCTTAATGTGGGCTTCCAAGCATGGTCCGATTACCGCAGGGTCAAACTTCTAGCAGTAAAATCGAACATTCCTTCAGTATCGAAATTTCGCATAATTAACCCCTTGGAGACGAGCGACCGGTGTTCGTGCCGTGTAAGGTGCTCAGAATCGGGGATTATTCTCACCAGTAAAAATTTGTTGTAAATTTTGCCTTATTTAATCCGAGCATTTTCCCGATTCAAGTAGGGAAAAATTTCTGTTTTAAAAACCCGGTGATTATAGATTTAAAATTCTGTAAAAGTCGCTCGTCCCGAAGGGGTTAAAACTCTTAAATAAGGAGAAAATTTTTACATAAATATACTTGTGGAAATTTGTCCCTTCGCTAATCAGATTCTGCTGCCAATGGAGAGGATATTTCTGATGAAATAATTGACTGACACAAGAATATTCAAACGAATTTCTTGGAAAATAATAACCAGCTAAATTGCATTTTCTTTACCAAAGCAAAATTTCATTAAAATATTCTTGGTGCCGTTTGTCAGTTTTGGAATTAAAATTAGATGGCTAGACCGTCTAGACACTGCCCTTGAAAGGGTTAAGATTGGAAAAAAATGAAAAAAGACCATTTTTAACTTTTAATATCTTAAAACTTATATGATTTTAAAACAAATTTTTTTATTGGGAACTTTCGCCAGTTAGAATGAATATCTGTTTTCAGTCATAATTATTTCTGAAATTGTATATCAATAATGCGTTTAAATAAGGATAAAGTTTACTATAGAGACCATAAAAATTGTAAAACTTATAAAAAATAAAATGTATGGCCCTGATTAGTCCCTTTTTTGGTTGGATGTTGCGGTCTTTGCCACCCTAGCTTTTCTTGCCCATGCTTGGTGAGTGTTTCTCTGAACAGTACTAACTTTAACTTTCTAAATTCCTTATAGTAGTTTTACAACTACAGTTTGACTTTACTTATTTTAAGATTCCTGTATTTTTTAAGACTTATCGTTAACTTTCTTTCATCTTAAGTTTTTACTTTAAAAATTAATTTTATTCCTTTTTTCTTAAATTTCTTGTTTTTTCTTGTTAACTTCTTTTACTCTTTTAGTAACTTTGCTACAGTTTAACTTTTTCCCAATGGCTCATTTAAACATAAGACATTTCAATTTCCTAGTCTGGGTGTTAAGCTGCTATCAGCTAAGAAACCCCTTAATGCTGATTACCTGTTCAGTACCTGTTCAGTACCTGTTCAGTACTTGCATTAAAAAAATAAATTTCTGGTTAAAAATATATTTATTTGAGCCACGGCTTATATGACGAAAATTATGGTACTTTTTTCTTATATCTTTAGAAATGATGTGGCACCAAAGTTCCGCTTAAAAAAATAATGTACAAAACAAGTTCCTTTTGATTATGCATGATCAATTTGCGAAAGATTTTTCAACACTACGCGATGAGTTGTTTTTAATGTAAAAATAAATTGTTGGCAAAATGAAATTGCTCTCATTATCCGAATTTATGTCTTATGTGAAGACGTATTAACGAGAGTTCACTGTATTTACTTTTGCATCATTATTGAAACATAGTACTAAAAAAGTGTTTCCGTTGAATGGAAATTTGCCATAATAACTTTGTTATTTGTTTTGAATTTATAATGCAAAATATTTTTCCAGGATAATAAATTAATGTTATTCTCAAACATAGATGTAAGAACAAAAATAGCTTAAGGTATCCGCACACCTTCGGAAGTGATTTTTTGAAATTTTTGAATTTTTCTCTTGTTATCCATTTTCTATAGTGACATTCACTTTAAAACTTTGAAAAAAATATAAAAACTTTAGCAATTACCCCAAAATAATTTTTTTAAAGAAAAAGATAGTCAAAATTATGTTAAAATTGACATTTTCGCAAAACGTGATAACTCAAAAATGAGAAAAAATGTATTGACATTTTGTAAATTGCATAATAAACAGACTAACTTTCTCTAGGACTTAGACTACACAAATTATAATCGCATCTCTATCTCAGATCATATGGCAGTTAAAGTACTAATGTAATGAAAAATTAGAAAATTTTTTCTCAAGTTTGTCGTTTATACCAGTGTAAATATAAAACTATTGAATATATTATCATGAGTGTAGCCTGTTCCCTCAAAAGACATATGTAAAGGAAGTACAGAAAATTTTGTGCAATTTCTTACATAATTTTTTGTTCTAGGATGTTTTGCGTATAGTTAAAATCTGAAAAACTTCATTTTGAGAATAAGCTAAAAATATTTTTAAGCACAATTCAAAAGCTGTAAGAGCTGTAACTTTAAACGGCTGTAACTCAGATTCTATTTTAGATACAGACAAAATTTAAGCAGATTTCGATAAAGAAAAGATTCAACTTTAATATTATTACAAAAAGGAAAAACCTTTATTTTGATCGAAAATTACGTTTAAAGGTGTTCGGATACCTTAATAATATTTCGTTAATAATTGTTTAAATTTATCTCCTTATCCTATGTGACAAATTATGAATCAAGAAATTGCTTCCCCCAATAATGATCTTTTTTTACTGTCTGAAAATATGTCAGACTAACCGGATGTGCCAATTCTAAAACTTTCTTTTATCTCATACACGTTAATACTTCAAAAATCTGTTATTAATATTTTAATTACACTTCAAGCCTTTTTGTCAATATTTTTTTTTAAACCGTGGAGGGGAGGGGATGGAGAAAGTTATTTCGGAATTAAACCTGATCAGCGGGTAATATATCAAAAAACGTGAAAATTTTGCTTATTACAAATATGCACATTAACCCTCTAATGCCCATGGTAGCATTTTTGCAAGCATTAGTGTTCCCGAGTTAGTGTATTTACACCAGAAATTTAAAACACCATTTTAAAACACAATTTTTTGCTTTAACAAATGGCAGACATTTTGTTATTAAATAACCGAAATTTCCTATTTAGATTTTCTGGTATGTATTCCGATTCTCTAAATTACGCAATTTATGGAACGCATTCTAGAGTGAGAATTAGAGAGTTAAACCTAGATTGGACAATTAGTTGATGTAATACAATTTTTTTCAACCGATATCATGTCCAACCCTGAAATTTAAAAGAATTCTCTATCACAGCGGATCTTCAGACCGAACTTCTCCAAAATGTTACAGACCGCGAAGCGACTGCACAAAACATCACGTCATTGAGTTGGCGGCTGAAATTCCAGGATTATTTAAAACTCGATTCGCATATTAAAATACAACTGGTCTAACATTTCTTGGTGAAAATCGCCTACAAAACCGAATTTTGTGGTTGAATGGTAGATTTACCATTGCGTTTTCCTTCGCCCAGTCCTTCGTGTTTTCATACCTTATGGTGCAGGAATACACAATGATAAACCCAGCGATCAACCACTAAATTTGGGTGTATAGGTGTTTTTCACCAAGATTGACAGAACAGTTGCATTTTAATATGCTAATCGGGTTTCGTCTAATGCTGGAACTTCAGCCTCCAACTAGATAAGGTGATGGTCTGTGAAGTTGCCTCCTGGACTATTATCCAAACCTCGTCCGTTGATATTATATCTTAACCCGTTAAGGACAAGCCTCCTTTACATTTCTTTTAATTCTTCGACACCGGTTTTTTTCACATTGTAATTTTGATTTATTTAACCCTTGAGAGGCGGTGGGATATATTTTATTCCATCTACGACTAATGAAGATTTGCACCAGAAAAAAATTTGAAATTTTACTTTTCTAACTTTGGTGGGAAAAAGGCGTAAAATTGCTTTTCCTTATTTTGAAATAAATGTTTTCTATATTTCCGGTGGGAAATCAGCATTACACAAACGCAATTGCTTGACCCTCAAGGGGTAATGTAATGTAATGTTAATCAAAATCTGAGATGTGATAATGTGAAAATTTCCAAACTAAAATACTGGTTTATAAAAACTTTTCAAAATAACAGACATTGCATTACATTACAAGATAAAAACACTAAAAACAATATAAAAGGACGTTTCGGATTCATTCTGAATCCCTCATCAGCTAATTCCTAACGTAAAAGTTATACTGGATTTTAAAGTTCAACAAGTAGAAAAACATTACATCAAGTTGCCAAAAAATTATAGTTAAAACAAAACTGAATATTCTATTGGTAGAGATGCAGCCTCGTTAACCCTCTGTCTACCAGAAGGGTCCAATGGACCCGACATGTACATTCAAAATATTTATTCAAACCAGAAATTTCTTGAAAACAAACTAAATGTATAAATCAGACAATAATAAGTTAAATAAACAAATTAAATAGTTTTAAGTAAAAATTCTGGTGTAGAATGTTTTTATAAAACTTGAGTAAAATTTCCGGTAGTTCTAGGGTTAATTGCTAAATCAGCAGTTCTCGTGTACCAAGCTTCCAAAAACATACGACTTGCATAAATGCTGCAGCCTGATCTAATTATATAATTATGCAAGTCTTATGTTTTTGGAAGCTTGGTACACGAGAACTGCCGATTTAACAATTAACGAGGCTGCATCTCTACCAAGAGAACATTCAGTTTTGTTTTAACTATAATTTTTTGACAACTTGATGTAATGTTTTTCTACTTGTTGAACTTTAAAATCTAGTATGACTTTTACGTTAGGAATTAGCTGATGAGGGATTCAGAATGAATCCGAAACGTCCTTTTATATTGTTTTTAGCGTTTTTATCTTGTAATGTAATGTAATGTCTGTTATTTTGAAAAGTTTTTATAAATATGAATGAATTCAGACGTAGTCCTTTTGTTTATATCAAAAAATAAAATACTGGTATTCAAATTTAAAAGTTTTGTTCGCCTTACATGGCAAGTTTTATTGCTAACCGGCTTTAATGAGTTAATATAAAATTTCTTCGAAAAACATTCATTAATTCTTCACTTAAACTGCAAAAAATAAGAAAATAGCACAAAAATCACTATCACGGCGGCCCTTCTGGAGGGATATCACCTTTTTCGACTGGAATCTGACGCCCATAGCCAAAAAATATATATAGTTTGGTTCAATTCTATCGATAACTTTATACACTTTCCGATAATACAAAAGAAAAATTGCACCTAAATTTGCTATTACAGCGCTACTTTCAGTTCAAAATTTTTTTTTCAAAATTTTATAGAAACTTCGGTCTATGACATTAATCAAAATCAAAGGTGGCCGTATGTGGCACGCCTGATGCCAGTTTTAAAGAAATAGCCAACGTCTTGAATAGCAGATATTCGATGATTAGAGAAGGTAATGATTACTATAAAATTTTAGCGATGTCCAACTGCAAAAAATCGAGATAATCGCACAAACGTCACTATCACACCACCCGCTTCTGGGGGAATTGCCAATTTTCAACTGGGACCTGACGTCCACTACTGCCCCCTGAGTACTAGGCCTGAGAGCTTACACAGAAATTGCGGCTACCGAAGGCGAATTTCTCTCAGCGTGTGTACGATCCCTTAAATATTCGTACCAATCATGGAACTATTAATAAGGAGGAACTGACATATCCTTAAAAAAGTGAAGCTTCAACTGTAACCGCTATCGAAGGCGTTACTTACCGCCGGTGAAATCTATCACCAGTAGATTTATATAGAAATTTTCAACTTATTTAAACACATTATTATTGAACAATTTCAGTCATAAATAATGGTAGAAGCAGATTCTCATTTTTACTGGTAGGACTTTACTTTGACGGTAGTTAGACTCTGCGTTTCCGCCATATTGTGACAACCAGGGAAACAAGCCGACAGTTTTACAAAGCACACTGACACCAGTAAAAACAAACGGAAATTTTTATGTCATTTTCGAGAAAAATTTCCGTGAATAAGGCGCTTAAATAAGAGGAAATTTTCTATTCAATTTTACTGGTGAGATGTTTGCCTTTGCGGTAATCAGAAACTGAAGATCCCATCTAAAAAAAAACAGCCGCCATCTTGTGATAACCTCCTCAGTTACTTCAGTAGCAACTGGTAGACAGTACACTAAATGTCTCCTCCTCTTTATTCATAACTCCATTGTACCAATAATTTTTTTAAGTTTCTTCCGCTTTTTTTTCTGAGATTAAACAAGTCAGAGAAATCTTATATAAAATACTGGTGTGTCTATTTAACCTTCCGCCTACCAGACGGGTCCATTGGACCCGACATGTACATTCAAAATATTTATTCAAACCAGAAATTTCTTCAAAACAAACTAAATGTATAAATCAGACAATAATAAGTTAAACAAACAAATTAAATAGTTTTAAATAAAAATTCTGGTGTAGAATGTTTTTATAAAACTTGAGTAAAATTTCCGGTAGTTCTAGGGTTAAGGGAGCGTTCCTGCGTTAAAAAAAATCCGCCTTCGGCAGCCGCCATTTTTATGTCATAGCTCAGGCCTAGTATTCAGGGGGCGGTGCGTCCATAGTCAAAAACATATGTATGAAGTTTGGTCCAATTCTCCCCATAAGTTCATACACATCCTGTTGATACAAAAGAAAAAACGCACAATGATCACTGTCACAGCAACCTCTTCCTGCTACCTGACGGTCATTAACCAATTAGCAATGCCGGGCTACGACAAGCGACTATTTTTATATTGTACTCGCACCACTATTTAAAAAAAAATACATTTTATAGTATATTTCTTTTGGAAATGATGTCAAAGAATATGTATAAGATTTTTGTTTGAAAAAAGTGATGCAAAATAGAATTAAAAAATAGTCGCCTGTGGTAGCCCTGCAATGGGACACAATTCCACCAGTAAAAATGTACAGAAATTTTTGCCTTATTTATGACAGTAATTATGCATGAACACGTTCGATTAAAGGATAAAAATCTCTAATACGATTTTCTGGTGAAAACTTACTCCTTTGGTAAACAGGTCCTGCTAACGACCATAGTCAAAAAGATACGAGGCGTTATGAACCAGAGTCGACTATCCCACATTTTTGTGAAAAAAGAGTTTGAAGTGTCAAAGAATTGTATTCCATGCCATCTATTGGTTGCATAATAAATTTAATTAATTTCGAAAAGTATTCACGTGATATAGCCAGTTAAATAGATGGTCCAACGTATCTTGTATATCAAGTTGCCAGCGTAAAAGTTGATCAAGTGGCTTGATCACTCTAGCACTGTAACTTAATCATCATATGTCTCTTTTAGCCCTTTCAGGTGCAAGATACTTACATTCGTAAAATCGTAAAATAATTGAATGACACCAGTATTTACACGAAAATATATTCGTAAACAAGAAAAAGCGCAATTTTCATTGAAAAAGTCTGGTGCCAATGTGTCAGTTAGGAATTAAAATTATGTAATGCTGTAGCGGCATCATCGCCCTTCAAGGGATTAAGAAGTTTTGTCTCTTCTGGCTACTTTGAAAACTAGCCTAAAAGAGCTTGACAAAAATTTGTTCGAAATTTTGAAAAGCATTTTTCTCGAAATCGCCATTGGTGAATTTGGCCCATTATGGTTCTCAACCATGGAAGTATTAATGAAGATGAACTGACATATCCTTAAAATATTGAAGCTGCAACTGTAACCGCTTTCTTAAGAGTTGATTACTACTGCGAAAAACTTCCACCAATAAATTTAAATAGAAATTTTTTCCTTATTTAAACTCCTTTTTTAATTTCCTAAAAGATGGTAGAAACAGATATTCATTTTTACTGGCGAAAGTTTACTTCGGTGGTAGTTAGGCCCTACGTTTTCACTATATTGTGACAAACTAGACAACCTCCTGTTAGTATCAGTAAAAAATATTATATTACCAGGGCAAACTCACGTGACACCAGTAAAAACAAATATAAATTTTCACCATATTTGTGAGAGAAATTTTCTTTGAATAAGGCGCTTAACCCCTTGGGGGCGAGCGACACGTATATGTGCCGGAAATAGGCCTAAGGATCCTCGTTTATCCTCACCAGTAAAATTTTACTGTAAAATTTGCCTTATTTAATCCGAGCATTTTCCCGATTTGAATAGGCACAAACTTCTGTTTTTTAAAACCGGTAGCAAAGTAATAAACATTTCGTAAAAGGCTCCCGTCGCGAAGGGGTTAAGTAACACGAAATTTTCAATTTGTATTTACTGTTGGAAGTTTAACCTGGCGGTAATCAGAAACTACTGATGAGATATAAACAAAAAACAGCCGCCATCTTGTGACACCCTCCTCAGTTACTTCACTCGCGACTGATAGAAAATGCAGGGTATGTCTCCTCCTCTTTATTCGTAACTCCATTTTCTTAAAACCTTATGAAGTTTAGTTCAATTCTATCAATGACTTCGTGCATTGTCCGATGCTACAAAAAAGTAAATTGGTACAAAAATCACAGATCCCTATCTGGCAGCATATAACCAATTTCAACTGAGAACTTCTGGCCATAGCCAAAAACGTATATAGGAAGTTTGTTTTAATTCTATGCATGAAATTCATACAATTTTCGATGATATAAAGAGAACATACAGATACACAAACACACGGACGGACAGACATTTTAAAAAACGTGTTGTTCGGGATCACTAAAACGTATAAATCCGGCGAAACAATAATTCTACTACAATACTTTCTTCTTTTATAGGTAGAAGAATGTGAAAAATTATATAATAATTATATGAAATTTAAATAAATATTTTCATTAAAACTGATTTAATTAATCGGTAGCCCCTTATTTACGATATGTACAAGAATAATTAAACAAAATACGGTTTGGAAAATCTCGAAACTCTCAAAAACAATGTCAATAAATGCGACTCTATCTAATTGTGACTCTATCTTGTAACTGGAAAGATGACTTTAGTTCAAAAGTTTTTATATAACACTTTTTAATAAGAGAAAATTTACACGTACATAAATTGTTGAGAAACTAACCACTTTAAAAAACATTGAGCATCGACTTGACTGTGATTGAGCAAAATATTTTGTATACAAATTAGAATCTACTTTTATTAATAACCTGTTTTCGGAATTTACGTTGGTCCGAGATTTAACATTTTTGTTTAAATTTAAAAATATTTCGTTCTCGACATACATGAAAGTATTCTTATGAATATATCCCAAAAGTGTCTTTTTTAAAAAGGCTTTTAGGCTTTGCTTATTATTCGGCTGTTTGTAAACTGTGTAACCCACCCCCTTTTTTCATATATCTCTCTATTTTTTTTATCTTTCTTCTGCGGACTTCTCATTATTGGTGAAGCGCCGCACTCCCTATATTCAAACTGATTGCTCGCGCGGCCGTCTGCTTAACCCTTTCAAGGGCGGTGGTCACACAGCGGCGTGACCAACTAATTTTAATTCCAAAATTGGCAAAAGGCGCCAAGAATATTTTAACACTAGAACGGCGGGAAGTTTTACTCAAGTATTAAAAAAAATATTTCACATCAGAATTTTTACTTAAAACTATTTAACTTATTTATTTAAGTTATTTTTGTGCAGCATATATTAATCTTATATTACAAAGAAATTTTTGGTTCAAATCGACACGTGTTCATTCAGAAAGGGACAAAATGACCCCTCGCCGCCGTTCTAGTGTTAATAAAATTTTGCTTTTGTAATGAGAGAAGAAAAGCATGTTTTTATTTTCTAAGAAATTCGTTTGTAAATTCTGGTGTCAGTCACTTATTTCATCATTTTACGAAAAGAATGTATCTGGCCCTGTAAGGGTTAAATAGACTTTTTTATACTTTTTCGTTCATTGCCTCTTTTATTCTTTAGGTATTCGCACCATTCGAATGTTCTGCGGTAGGAATGGTGTTTTTAACACTAGAAAGACCGAGAATTTTACTCAAATTTTAGAAAAATATTTCACACCAGAATTTTTATTTTAAATTATTAACTTATCCATTTAACTAGATTTTATTTTTCTTGCATCTTTTAACCCTTTCCGGCACAGTCTGTCCGGGTCTGGACACCTAATTGTAATTCCAAACTTACGAACGGCAACAAGAATGTTTTTGTAAAATTTTGTTTTTACAATGAATAGTTGAAGTAACATGTTTTTAACTAGGACTTCCCTCAGAGGGATTAGTCTGAGCGATATTACTGAGAACATAGATTTAATGATAACATGTGGAAGCAAAGAAATTGAGATGTTATCTTTAATTGTCCATATACTGCGAAAAATTGAAATGATGAAAATAAACGAATTGTAGAATTACAAAATCTTATATATAAATTCGTATACACTGTTTAAAAAAATGGGAAATCAAACCATTCAAGACAGCCATGCATGGATATAAAATTGAAAGTACGCAATATATTAAAAGTAAAATAGAAAATGAAACACTAATTTACTTATATCGGAATTTTAACTGTATAAAATGATGTCAAGAGCATAATCAGATGCTCCGCACCAATTTGAGTAACTTTAAATGGCAAATATATGATGTTTAAAAAGAATGGACTATACTTTATATGGTGTGTGCTCCCCCGGAATAGTTAATATTGTACAATATCTGTTTTCCAAGGGTGCAATGAGGTTGTCGATAACATTTAAGGAATTCTCTTCTCAAAATCTAATATAGTATCAAAAGTACCGAATACATCAACAGTGGCATGCAATGCTTCGTTAGAGCGTGTTTTAGATATGCTCGATCGGATTTAAATGATGAGTGAATGCTGGCCACTACATACGCTGTATTGTTTTGTTTTTAAACATATTCTGCACAAGTTGAGCTATATTTAGCATGTATTAAATAAAAGAAATCGGCAATGATTAAAACATAAAGTATGACACAAGATCTGAATATATCGTCTGCATAACTTTTGAGCTGTCAAAGTGTCATTTGAAGTAATTTACAAATCCATACATATATATTCAGCAAATCATGCCAGCTAACATACGCCAATATGAACCCGATTACAAAATTTCACCAGAATAAGTTAATATATAAAAAATCTACTAATGATAATTGAGAATATGACCTTATGATAAAATGTCTAGAAAAATTAATCGGATAAAAAATTCATATCACATTTAAAACGACACTTCCCTCTGGTAGTGGCCTTGGTGAGAGAGAGAAAAGCCTAGAGAAGGAACACTTTAACAAGTACTTTCGGGCAACCTACTCACTGTTTCATACAGGTCTTTATTCAATATTTACACAATTTATTTAATGCTAGGTGGGTATCTATCAGTTTTGTTGCATTTAAATCGCATGTTTTGCGGAGGAAATGCAGCATTATGAAATATTTAAAGTTGTTGTACCTAATAATTCCAAATTAATGGTAATTGAGATCGCTTTCCGTTAATTTCATCTTTTTAAATTTTAAATTTTTTAGAAACCATTCATAGAGACAATTGTATATTTTAAAACTAACCCGAAGCAAAATTTCAAGATTTTGGGCTCAGCAGTGACAGAGAAATAGAAAATTTTTGAAAGTTTTTTGTTTCTGCACTGTTTTATATAGCGAAATTTTTAGAAACTGTTCTATTGCGAGAATTTACGTCATGATAAATACAGCCATGTCAATTTTCATGTTTATATTCCTAACAGTTCCATGTTCTTCGTTACTTAGATCATCTTTAGATCTTTTTCCGCTTTGTTTAGTCTTTCTATTTTTTAGAATTCGTTCTACAACGAGCATTTACATCTTATTACTTACTACCATGCCAAAGTTCTAGTTTCTAACCCCAACAGTATCCCAAAAATTTCAGTATTCCAAATAAATCATAGTTTAGAACCTTTCTAGAAATTTTTACGTTTATCCGTCAAATTGAACCTTTTAGAGAGCGTTAATTACGAGTATTTAAATCTTAAAAGTAACTACCGCACCAAATTTAAAGTTTCTAACCCAATCAATATCGCAGAAATCACAATTTTAGAACTTTTTTGCTCCTGCAGCGACGTAGGTTCTTGCACTGACATAAAATAGTCTTTTTTTCGGAGCAGAGATGGCCACCAACATTTTTTTAAGTTGGCTATGTAGTTTCAGAGATAACACCTCACAAACGTACAAGCATTAATAATATTATATACTTTATAATTTTATAACGCTTTATAATATTAGCATTAGATGTACAGATACAAAAGCCATTTATCTGTTACAAACTAAAGTATCGGCGTTGCCCAGGATTTGAAGGATGTTTGTTCTGAAAAATCAATTTCAAAATTTAATATACAACGCAAAACAAACATTAAAAAAAGCAGTCGAAATGTTGTTGAATGAATCATATGAAAACGCTATATAAAAATGTATAAATGTATATAACAGACGCAAAAGAATACAGCTATAAATGAACTTATTTCAATTTATAATTGGAGAAATAATGTTAAATTACGCCAATATTTCCCTAATCGGGTTTTTATCATGCTTCAATACTTTTTTTCACACTCATATGACGTTATACTATATCCACCATGCCCTTTATATTTCCAATATGACGTAATATTTTCCTCTTTCACGTGGAAACCTTGAAATAGAAAAGTTATGAAGTTATATTCACTTTCATTTAAATTCGTCAAACCATTTATTTCATTTTCATATTTCACGTGAATATCTTGCAATAGAAAAGTTATGACGTAATATTCACCCTTTTTTTAAATTCGGCAAACTATTTATTTCATTTTCATTTTTCACGTGTTTCACTTGCAGTAGAAAATTCATTGTTGTAGTAATAATTTTATTGTGTTTTTTAATTGTTGGCAACTGCTATATCGAAAAATGTTTAAATTTGATAAGAAATTGCTGTTAAATTGGTTGTTTTTTATTAATTAAAAAATTAACTATAAGTTATTTCGATTCCGGATTACTTTAGTTGTCTCGGCCATGTTTTAATACACATGTACGTATCTCTTCACAATTTTGGCTTCCAAATTGTGGATTTTTTATAGAATTACAAACAGACAGATAGACAAGTTTTCATTTTTATATATCTCTCTATTCTATAAAAAGTAACTAACGCTGTCTCCGTCGCCGCCGCCGGTTTTGAATGTTTTGTGACCGGAGGTCTTTCTTCGTTAATATTAAGAAAACTATTGCATGCAAATATATGAAAATCGGTGGTATTATAGCGAAATGTTTGATCAACACACTAATGCATACAGTTTTCAAATAGAAGAATTATTTTAAGAGATATTTATTGCTAAAGTTGGACAAAATCGTTCCATTAAAAAAATTATAAGAGCAAAAGCTATACATGGGAATTTAATCATTTTTAGATCATTTTATTCAATAGAAGATCCCGGTCTGCAGATTTCATTAATAGTTTTTTTCATTTGACTCATTTTTTGAGGTATTATTTCTATTTTAAATTCAAATATTCAGCATTTTGAGAGATATTTTTTACATATTTTAGAAAATGGTATTAATTTAAACTGTTGCCAAATGTATAAACAGCGCAAACAATAATGTTTGCTTCAAATAAAAAAAAAATATTTACACGTTACTATTATAAACAGAAAAAAACCTTCAAATTAGAATTAAATAATTAGCTACAAAAAGCAGGCATTTATTGGAAATTACGCCATAAAATTATATTTACATGTGAATTTTAAAAGAGAAAGGATATTGTAAAATAAAGTCATTAACATGCGTTAGAAATCTCAAATAGAACAAATTACGTCACATTACACTTATTATGCAAAATGAACAAAAAATAGTATTGCAAAACAGTTTAAATTTAAAAATTGCGCGAGACAAAATATTAGAGGTTAAATATTAGATTTTTTTCAAGATTTTATTATTTGTCCTTTGATGTGAGGTGTTCAGATATAAGTATGCAAATTTTTATGTTTCCTACATAATTAGGGGCTGAGTTAGAAAAATTGCTTTAAATACACAAGTTAGAGCCCAGAGGGTAAAATATTAGACTTTTTCAAAATTTTATTATTTGCTGTTTGATGTGAGGTGTTCACCTATAAGTATGCAAAATTTCATGTCTCCAACTTAATTAGGGGCTGAGTTAGAAAAATTGCTTAAAATACACAAGTTAGAGCCCAGAGGGTTAAATAATAGACTTTTTCAAAATTTTATTATTTTTCGTTTGATGTGAGGTGTTCAGCTATAAGTATGCAAAATGTCATGTCTCCAAATTAATTAGGGGCTGAGTTAGAAAAATTGCTTAAAATACACAAGTTAGAGGCCAGAGGGTTAAATAATAGACTTTTTCAAAATTTTATTATTTGTCGTTTGATGTGAGGTGTTCAGCTATATGTATGCAAAATGTCATGTCTCCAACTTAATTAGGGGCTGAGTTAGAAAAATTGCTTAAAATACACAAGTTAGAGGCCAGAGGGTTAAATAATAGAGTTTTTCAAAATTTTATTATTTGTCGTTTGATGTGAGGTGTTCAGCTATAAGTATGCAAAATGTCATGTCTCGAACTTAATTAGGGGCTGAGTTAGAAAAAATGCTTAAAATACAGAAGTTAGAGACTGGAGGGTTAAATATGACTTTTTCAAAATTTTATGATTTATCGTATTATCGCAAGTGTTCAGCTATAACTATGCAAACTTTCAAGTCTCCAACTTAGTTAGGGGATGAGTTAGAAAAATTGCTTAAAACACATAAGTTAGAACCCAGAGGGTTAAATATCAGGCATTTTTCAAAATTTTATTATTTGTCATTTGATGTGAGGATTTCAGCTATAAGTATGCGAAATTTCATGTCTCCAACTTAATTAGGGGCTGAGTTAGAAAAATTGTTTAAAATACATAAGTTAGAGCCCAGAGGGTTAAATATTAGACTTTTTAAAATTTTTATTATTTGTCGTTTATGTGAGGTGTTCAGCTATGAGTATGCAAAATGTCATGTCTCCAACTTAATTAGGGGCTGAGTTAGAAAAATTGCTTAAAATACAGAAGTTAGAGACCGGAGGGTTAAATATGACTTTTTCAAAATTTTATGATTTATCGTGTTATCGCAAGTGTTCAGCTAGAAGTATGCAAACTTTCATGTTTCCAACTTAATTAGGGGCTGAGTTAGAAAAATTGCTTTAAACACACAAGTTAGAGCCCAAAGGGTTAAATATTAAGCCTTTTTCAAAATTTTATTATTTGTCGTTTGATGTGAGATGTTGAGCTATAAGTATGCAAAATTTCATGCCTCCAACTTAATTAAATTAGGGGCTGAGTTAGAAAAATTGCTTAAAATACACAAGTTAGAGCCCAGAGGGTTAAATATTAGACTTTTTCAAAATTTTATTATTTGCCGTTTGATGTGTATGGTGTTCAGCTATAAGTATGCAAATTTTCAAGTCTCCGACACATATAGTTTCTGAGAACGGGCTCGGTGACAGACGGACAAACAGACAGACAAAGGAGTGAGACAGGTTGAGTTTCGTTAGATGAACGAAACTCTAAAAACATGCTGCGGATGACTGTAACAACATCCTAAAATTACATTACCATCAGCGATCTACCAATCCGGAATTTAGTTTATATTCGTTTCATATATTCTTATTCTTTTGTGCGGCCCTGTAAAATAATTATCAATATTATATACAGTAAAACCTCTGAATAGAAGACACCCGAGAATGCAGAATTTGTCCTCTCTTAGAGGTGACCGCTACTGAGAGTAAAACATGTACAGTTATTTAAGAGTTGGTAATCGAAAAAGTGTCCGCTAAATAGAGGTATCCGCTAATCGGGTGTGTCCGCTATGGAGGTTTTACCAGTAAAACTTCTGAATAGCGAACACCTCGGGAGGGCAGAATTTGTCCTCTATTTGGAGGTGTCCGCAACTGAGAGTAAAAAATGTACAGTTATTTAAGGGTTGGTAATCGAAAAAATGGCCGCTAAATAGAGGTGTCCACTAATCGGGTGTGTCCGTTATGGAGGTTTTACTGCATAATAATATCATCCTTTACAAGAAAATAGTATGCTGTATGATAGACAGACAGACATCCAGAGAAAGTTAACCTACCGGATCAATAAACACTCATGTCTTTTGTTTTAATCATCAACAATTGTATGTCATACAACATGCCAGATTTTATACAACAGGCTAAAAACGGTCACCGTGGTACGGAATACTGTATTATTATTTGTTTGCCCACCAAAACTGGTTGCCACGGGTTGTTGCAAGGTTTGTGATCACGTGGTTGAAACTGATCTATTCAATATTACTGCGTGCGTATTTTTTTTTATTTTTATATTTGCTCCATGTGTTCAAACCAGTTGTCTACGAAAACATCCACTGGTGAAAGTGACGCACACCAAATTTCTGTGACGTATGCAGATAAATTGTGCTTTTTAAAGAGTTTTTTCTATATAATTTTTAAACGGTTTGGAACTTATTTTTTCATAGTAGGTGCATTCAGTAGGCGACCCTCATAGGTACCTTCTGGTGCAATCAGAAACGAAATCCGACAAATATTTTTTGAGTTATGCTTGACGAAAGGTTTTTATTAGGCTTTTTTTTTAGTAGGACATGGCGTTAATATCATCGTAGTAGTAAAGTGCCCGGATAGTAATATTTCGCTGAGTATTAGCCTTCGCTTCGCTCAGACAATTACTAAAAAAGTCGTTGTAAAATTCCGGTGTCAGTCAATCATTTCATCATTTTATAACAAAAATTGTCCGTGCCGGAAAGCAAAGCGATATAAGTAAGCGTACAAACTTAATACTGGAATCGGGCGTAAATTAAAGCAGTTTCGCCATGTTGTGGACGGGGTGATAATCCACATGCGCGGGCTTTTAGTGTGACGTCATATATCACAGGATATCTACCATCTGCGCATATTTTCTAAATCTTTAGTCACTCATGGAACTGAATTTTGTTTACCACATTAATTGCAAAATAATTGCGTAGCAAGAAGAGCGTGCAGATGCACTTGACACCAAGAAGTTTTCTTCACCTTGTCAAAGACATTTCAGCTATTAATCAAAGTTAAAAAAACTTTAAACTTTAGTGGAGTGAAGTAAGAAAATAGTTAGGCATCTTTTTGTAGTTTAACCCCTTCGGGACGGGAGCCTTTTACGAAATTTTTAATCTTTCGTCACCGTTTTTTAAAAACAGAAATTTGTGTCTTCTTTAATCGAGAAAACGTGCCGATTAAATAAGGAAAATTTTACAGTAGAATTTTACTGGTGAGGAAAAACAAGGATTCCGCGCGCTTCATGCGGCACGTATACGTGTCGCTCGTCCCCAAGGGGTTAACCCCGTCCGCTACGTGGTGTGCGACCTTGATTGATGTGACCTCCCTTTTAATTTTGCGGTTACCTCTCCCATTTAAGATAGAGCGCTTACTTTTATCGCTTTGCCGGAAATGGTTAAACTAGTTTTATAAAAAAAAATCTGGTTCGAATCGAGATATATTCATTTGGTAAAAGTCAAAATGACTGCTCGCGGGCTTTCTTGTGTTAAAGACCAGTGTATCAGAAGTACTTTGTCCCTGAAAGGGTTAGAGACCAGGATTTTCTGCTATCCGCATTCCTATGATTGTGCGCGTTTAACCCCTTAAGGAGCGGTGGGATAAAAGATATCCCACCTAATTTAAACAAGATTCTCACCAGAAAATTGTAACATAATTTTATATTTTTAACTTTGGAGGAAAATCGTTGAAAAATTGCTTTTACTTATTTAAAAATAATTTTTTTCGATTATTCAGGAGAGAATTTAACATTTAGAGACATTTTTGCGTGCCCCTCAAGGGGTTAACAAAGTCGTCAACAGTTTTTACTCTACGTTTTTTGGTGTCTATTAAATATTTTACACTTTTTTAAATAGTCGCATGTTTTGCACTACAGATATACTTTTTTCATTTATTTATCCATCATGTGCTCTACCATTACCCATCTAGAGAGCTCGGAATTGCCTCGCAACTGAGAAGTCCCTGGAACCACCTTCTTACCTGTTTACAGAATTTCTGTCACAAATAAGGCAAAAATTTCTATACCTTTTAACTGATGAAAGTTTGCTCGATTGGTAATCATGTCCTATTAAAACCGAGTAGCAAATATTGAATATATTAATTTATTGAATATAATTATTCGGATTATTTAAATTCCACCTTTCATATATTTCTTTTGGGCTGTTGAAAATCGTCGAAGTTAAAATTGAGAAAGGAAATTAGGTGTTGCTATTATTATTATATTTTTTAATTAAAATGTAAAACATTTTTTTTTCAAACTACAAAAACTATGTTTAGACTTTAAAGCATCAAAGTTTAGTAAATCACTTGCCATTATAAACTTGTTTGAATATTCTAAAATTAACGTTCCCCATTAAATACTAGAACAATGCAGATTATAAAAATCTTCACGTTTAAAATGCTTCTTTCAATGTGTTGATAAATACAAAGTTAAATATCTGAAAATAATGCGATAAAATGAAATCCTAGAGAATTTTCCAGAATTAAATTTTTCGTGTAAAGGAATTTGAAACTACGAAGATTAAATTTTAAAGGTATCTCGAATACAATCTCCCTAAAGAAATAAATTTTGCCCGGTAAATCCATAAAGGAAGGCTTGATATGAAAAGATTCAGCGTAATAAATAGCATTTTCTTTAAACTATGCTAGCACTTAAATTTATCATTTAAAAATAGAATCTTGCTAATGGTTAGAAAAGTTTGAGTATTTAAGAAAAGTGTTTAAGTATTTCTTGTATATATTATTAAGGATTCAGTTTAAAATAAAATTCCTCAAAATAGATTTATTGAATTCACACAAAGTTGTTATAAACAATGTATTAGCTTTTACATCGTCTTTGAAAAATTTATGGAAAAGTGTATTTATTTTCTGCATTATACTAACATTTAACACTTTCATCTCAAGGGACGAGATAATTCGTCTTCCAGGAATATTAGCTATCAATCATGCAAAATCAATTCCCACAGGGAAATTCTGTCATTTAATTATTAGACATTGATTCCGATATCTAATGTCTAATAATTACCGGGCAGAATTTTCCGGTGCGAATTGATTTTCCCAAACGAACACGAAATTTTATTATTTTTTTATGTTTGTAAGGACAAACAAATCATTAGATTGAGAAATGATATTCATTATTATTTTTCAAAGTAAAATAAACAAGTTTTAAATGAATTTGTGTTTTGTTTCAATTTTAGCGCTGCGAGGAATGGCTCAGGCTCTTAGCGCAAAGGGTGGGACAAAGGCGCGCCATTGTCGCGATGAAAGTGTTAAGCCGTGAAACTAATCATGCGGTAAAAGGAAATACTTCAGTAATATTCAAATTAAATTTTCTTATAAAAGGATTTCAATCTAATAAATAATATTAAACTTATGGGTATCTAGTATAAAGTATCTTGAAGAATAATCAGCAGATAAATAAGTGTTAATCAAAACATTTAACACTTTGTAAATGGGTGGCGCCCCACCAGTTGCTGAGAGGCTGTGCTCGGAAGGTTTGAAAACAATATCGCCAGTCGGCCTAATCTTTCGGTGTTTTCTATGGTTTTCTTCAAACTATGTCTAAACTTATGCAAATACGGGTTAGGTTCTCTAAGAAAGAACTCCACCCCTCCCCCACTGATCCCAATCGGAAGGTTTGAATCCAACATAGCCAATCGGCCTATTCTTTCAGCGTTTTGCATGGTTTTCTTCGAACTGTGCGTAAACTTAAGCATATGGGTTAGGTTCTCTTAGAAAGACCCCCACAGAACCCAATCGGAAGGTTTGAAAACAATATCGCCCGTCGTCCTAATATTTCGGAATTTTCCATGGTTATTTTCCGAACTGTGGATAAACTTAGGCAAATACGGGGTAGATTCTCTTAGAAAGACCCCCATGGAACGCAATCGGAAGGTTTGAAAACAATATCCCCCATCGGCCTAATCTTTTGGAGTTTTTCATGGTTTTCTTCAAACTATGGATAAATTTAAGCAAATAGGAGTTAGGTTCTCTTAGAAAGACCCCCTTCCCCAACGGAACCCTTTCGCAAGGTTTGAAACCAACATCGCCCTTCGTCCTTATCTTTTGGAATTTTCCATGGTTTTCTTTGAACTGTGGGTAAACTTAACCCCTTGGGGACGAGCGGCACGTATACGTGCCGCATGAAGCGCTCAGAATCCTTGTTTTTCCTCACCAGTAAAATTTTACTGTAAAATTTGCCTTATTTAATCAGCGCATTTTCTCGATTCAAGAAGACACAAATTTCTGTTTTTAAAAAACGGTGACGAAAGATTAAAAATTTCGTAAAAGGCTCCCGTCCCGAAGGGGTTAAGCAAATACGGGTTAGATTCTATTAGAAAGATCCCCACAGAACCCAAGCGAAATATTTGAAACCAATATCGCTCGTCGTCCTAATCTTTCGGAGTTTTCCATGGTTTTCATCGAACTGTGGGTAAATCTGCGTAAGTATAGGTTAGGTTCTCTTAGAAAGAACCCCACGGAATCCACTCCCATCAGCCTAAATCCCTGGAGTAGATATAGATAATCCGCCGTTATAAACAACGCCACCACAACAAATAAGCGTGTGGCATTTTCAGTGTTTTGAATGTGTTGCTGGCCAATCCGGTTATTTCCCATACGAATCAACATAATAATCTTCTTCTGAATCCCTGCCAGGCTAATGGTAATTACGAGAGCATTTTTTCACTAGAAAAATGCCGCTATCCTCTGACAAGGAAGGTCTGTATAAACGCATACTCAGAAAAATGTGAAAAAATTACAAAATGTTCTTGCCGAATAAATATATTATGGGATTCTAAATATAGCGTCCGTAAAAACATACACTAAAATTTCGTTTCCTTGGCGATTCATCGCTGGTTAGCGCTACAATGAAAAAAAAACGGTTTTATGATAAATACTCTTTAAAGAAAACCTTTTTCTACTCTTCATACTGAACTGGTTTAAACAAGTTTAACTTAAATAAATACATTTTTATAAGTACGTTTTGTCATATACATTTATATGAATGAAATACTATTCCACGTATTTGTAAACTATGTGTCGACAAAAACCACTGAAATACACTAATCACACTTCACCAACCTGATGAATCACAAACTTGCAGTCTTAATTTGTAGTCACAGTGGGAGGCCATAGCGTGATGCATTGGGAATTTTACCGTAAATATAAAAGAATCAAAGAATTTTTCATCAAAAAATTTATTAAACTTCACATATCGGCGAATTGTTCAGTTTTACCCATATTTTGGCCGTGTTGCATCTTAAGAATAGAATTAGGATGTTAGATTATTAGAGACACATATCAAATTGAAGAAAAACTCTCCCGGTGACATGGATTTGCCAGGCAAGACAAAAAACGTACAAATTCTGCTCTCCAGGTCTGTGTAGCCTCTTTTAATACCAGCAAATTACCCCAGGATATGCTGACGCTGCTTTTTGAAGCTCCAGCGAAATTGAAGTTAGGGGGAGGTCAGGGAGATGGCGCGCATAGTGACTGGCTGAAAACGATGAGCAAGAGGGGCAATTCTTGACGTTATATCGGTACTCTTTATGAACTGCGGAGCAAGAGAGAGCTGAATAGTTTAGAAGCAGGAATTACTTTCAAGGAATACTGGGATATCGAATAACAATTTTAATAAAAATAAAAATGGCATTAAGAAACATTATAAATAAATAAAAATGTAATATCTGAAATATAAAGGAATGTTTAAAGGTTTTTTTTACTGAGAAGTTTCGCTTTTAACATATTACGATTTTTAGAATAAGAAATATAAGAATGCACTGATTAACACTTTCCGGCACAGTGTGCCCGGGTCGACATACCAAATTTTAATTCCAAACTTGCGTAAGGCACCAAGAATATTTTAGTAAAATTTTGCTTTTACAATGAACATTTTTAAAGTACCATGTTTTTAATTTCTAAAAAAGTCATTTTAAAATTCCGGTGTGAGACAATCATTTCATCATTTTACAACAAAAATTGCCTGTGCCGGAAAGGGTTAAAGACATGGGATTGAAATATAATTGATATTTAGATATTATTAAATAACAAAGGGAAAAGGTAGATATTGTAAGAATTAGGAATAATTTAATTAAGGTAAAAATGGCGAAAAGTTTTGTTATTACATGTCTATATAATGAATTTAACGACGGTTTGGAACAAAATTTACAGTGAAGGAAATTGCTTCAAACTAAGGACCGACTTTGCTTCGATATTGTTAGTCTCGGAAGCGATAAGAGAAAAGTATTGTTGCAATGAGAAGAACGACTTATTCAATATCGAAATGTATAAGCAGAGCTTTCTTAATCGGACAGTTGCTTTTAAAATACACTTCAAACTTATTCAGCTGGTTAAATCGAGTAAAATTAAAAAACTTAAGCAATCCATAACTTGTAAGGCTAGTTGGGGTAACTGGACCCACGAGGTAACTGGGCCATAGGCTATTTTATAAAAAACTGTTGATGTTTTTTAAGTTTTAGCTTTTGTGAACGATGCACCTTAATCTCTACTTCCTAAATCAATGTGTGTCAACTCAATCATAACTATCACTTTGCTGTGATAGGTTGTCAAAAATTTACGTTTCTTTTTTTAAAAACAACGTCAATATGATTGAACGTCATCGGCTTTTTATTAAAATACTGTAAGTACTTTTATTAAACAATCTTTAAAAAAAAAGATTAGGCATGCAACTACATTAATATTATAAGGTATCTATACATATTTACTTCATGTTTCAAATGTAAGCCCTGTATCCAGTTACCCCATAAATTTTTCAAGATGAGGGTAACTGGAACATGTATCAGGGTTAACTTTACCCTGCTGGATCCAGTTACCCCAATAGTTATAATTTTTTTTTTTTTTTGAGTTTCTCTTACTACGGAAATAATATTCTCCATTGTTTTTTGCTCACAATAAAGAAAATTACAAAATACCTTATTAAAACTACATAATAAAATTTTAAAAAAGCATATTGGGTAGTATCAAACCAAAATTCTTGACCTCTTGAAAGGCGGTGATGCTGTTATAACATCGCATAATTTTAATCCCTAATTGCCACATTGGCACCGGAATTTTATAATGAAAATTTCACATTTATTAAGTGCGCGAAAATATACTTTTACTTGTTTTAGATTCTCTTGTAAATATTGGTGTCATTAAATTATTTCAACATTTTACTAATGCAAGTACCTTGCCCCTGAAAGCCAGATAGCGATACCTCGAAATTGTTCGAGACAGAGGGGTCGCATTCTATAGGGAAACTTTTATTGTTCCTACCACTATTTTGTAAATAATATCTTCATCGCACCCCTTCAATTAGAATATGTTAAATAAAATGATCATGAAGGTAACTCATTAAGGGTTCTGGTAGGAACAATAAAATTTTCCTTATATAATGCGACCCCTGGATACACATAAAGTGCTTAAGTACTTACGTAGCCGTCTGTTCAAAGATTTACCTTGCTATTTTTTTCCTTAAATATCCATGTGACTTTTATACTTATTACCTATACTAAATTACATAAGTACTTACTTAATTTTTATGTTTTTGGTATAAATAAATCTAATATTTTGTCTTTTAGTGCTTTTTTTAGACACATTGTCTAAAAGTTTCAAAGCAAAGATTTCCCTTACAACGCTCTTTAGTTGATATATAATTTACATGATCTGCCTGGTTTCAAATTTTTTTAAGTTGTTTACACTTTTTCAAACAGGACCTGATATCCTATAGGGAAAAAAATAAATGCGTGTGGAACATAGACCCTCCTGGTCCACTTTCCCCATTTTTATGGAGCAACTAGACACATGAGAAAAGAAAGATGAAACATGCATATTTTTATATTTTTAAATATTTTAGTGTAATTTGAGCATTTCTGTCTGATAGAGGGAACTTAACTGAACACATTTACAGATGTTTAGACTTTAATTCAAGTGAACATTAGATTTTTGAAGCTGAATTGTCAGAAGGTCCAGAGTCACATTGTAAAATCATGGCCCAATTGCCCCCAACTAACCTTATATATTATGTAAGCTTAATGAGAAGATAAAAAACTATTTTATCGTTTCAGTTTAAATTAATTAATTACAACGCATTTAACCCTTACAGGGGCAAAGTACTTCTATTCGTAAAAGGCCGAACTTAGTGAACGACACCGGAATTTACAAACCGATTTATTTAAAAATAAGAAAAAGCTTTTATTCACATACTTAATAAAAGGAAAATTTTCATCCCATTATTCTGGTGCCAATGTGGCATTTAGGAATTAAAATTAGGTGGTCCAAAAATGAACCACCGCCCTTGAAGGGGTTTAACACTCATTTAATCCTCTCAGCAGCAAGTAATTTTATTTCTGTGATGTTGGATTCTCATCGTAATTTTTGAACATTTTTGTTTCAAAAGAAGGAAAAGCAACTTTTCGACCTTTTTTTTCCCACCAAAGTAATAAAAGTAAGATTTAATTAATAGTTTCTAGTGCCAATCTTAATTAAAGTTTGGTGGTATATAATATATCCCACTGCACCTCAAGGGGCTAACCCTTTCCAGCAAGGGGTAAGTCCGTAAAATGATGAAATGATGGACTGACACCAGAATTTACAAAAGAATTTATTAGAAAGTAAAAATTTGCTTATTATCTTCTGTGTATAATATATCCCACCGCACCTCAAGGGGTTAACCCTTTCCGGCGAGGAATAAGTTTGTAAAATGATGCACTGACACCAGATTTTATTAAGGCTGTTCTCGACTGCTCTGCTCAACAAGCGCAAAACGTTTTGACACATTTACAAATTTATTTTTCAACGGAAAGATATGAAATGGGAAAGCCTGACCAGGGAATTGATTTGGAATCGAGCTGTGTTTTCCATTTTTTGATCAATAAATTACCTACTGAGTTATAAGCGATTTGGATCCCGTGACACGGCTTTTTTCTTCCCTTGCTGACTGGATTTTCTTCTTTCGTTCGGAAGTTCAGTTCAAAATGACAACTTTGACAGTATTTTCTGAAAGATCTATTTCGTTTACAAGAAAACGGAAAAAACAGTTCCATGACATAGTTTCTGAATAACAACACCTTCTAGTTTCAGGCGTTTCCGAACTAAAATGAATTAAAGCTTATGTCAGAAAGCTGACCCTTTGGATTTGAGAACAGCCTTAAAAAATAAAAAAAACTTGCTTATCTTCCCGTACTTTATAAAAGGAAAAATTTTCTTAAATATTATTGGTGCCGTTTTTCAGTTTTGTAATTACAATTAGGTGCCCTTTCTTGTGGACACCGTCCGCTGAAGGGTTAAGCAGCAATTTCCAAATGTATTAAAATCGCTTGCATGCTCGCCAAATTGCGTGGGGCATTCGTTTTTTCGCGCCAAATTCTCGAAGAGAGTTTATATTTTTACAGATATTCTTCTGGGATTCCGTAGGAAAATTTGACCGAACCTTTATTACGCACATTAGTAGATTCATTGGCATTTCCCTCGTAATATTCTGGGTATCCAATTTAACCTTCTAATATCCATGGTTTCATTTATGCTACCGTCATTTTTTTTCTGAATTAGTGGATTTTTTATTCACATATTCCGTATTCCCGCCAAAAATTTAAAATAGAAATTTTTTATTTGACATTTCGTTACTAAATAAACCACAATTTATTATTTAGATTTTCTGATAAGAATTTTTATTCTCCTAATTACGCAATTTCTGGATATATTCTACCATGGAAATTAAGGGTTAAGGAGACCTTCCTTGTGAGTATGTTAATATCTGAATAATCACGTATATAATGTTACCTTTTCGTGAATAAAGAGAAAAAATTACAGTTAAAAAGTTTGTGGTTCAAATTAGAAATAATAATCACGCAATTGGGATAACAATCTCTCGCTTTAACCTTTTAGCAAACGGTGACCACCAAAAAAAAAAAAAAAACACGTAATTTTAAGAGTACTGGCACCAGGAATATTTAAAGAAAAATTTCTTTTTATAAAGGGTGACCCTGGTAAAAAGATTCGGAAAAAAATGAAATAACTGACTGACATCCGAATACTCAAACGAACTTCTTAGAAGAAAGAAGCTCCTTTCTATGTACTCTCATTACAAAAGCAAAATTTTATTGAAATATTCTTGGTGCCATTTGTCAGTTTTTTAGAATTAAAATTAGGTGGCTAGACCATCTAGCCACCGACCTTGAAAGGTTTAAACGTTTGTTCTATTTAGGACTGCGATCACAGTCTTCAGTCTGCAAAATGTTAAACAGTCTTCTAAATTAATGTACTTAGTGTCATAAACAAAACTAAAAATATTTTGTTTTTCACAATATTTGAGACAATTTCCCAGAAAATACTTCCATTAAATTTAAATCGCCAACTTTTTAATTTAGTTTTGAATTTAACTATACTTCAAAGTCACAAATACATTTTTTTTAAACATGCATTTCAAATCAATTTACGCATACTAATTTTATTTTAGAGTATTATTGAATCTTTTAAATTGCAATTTCTCAGAAGATATCAGAATTGGGCGGATAATTGAAAACAGCATGTTTAAAATTCTTAATAAGTTCTGAAACTAAACTTTTGAAAGGATTGGGATAAAATTATATTTTCGAAAGTTATTTAAAATAAAATTTTTCATATGAAGCAATTTGTAAGTTTTGAATTTAATTATACCTTCAAAGCCACAAATAAATTTTCTTTTAAACATGGATTTCAAATCAATTTACACATACTAATTTGATTTTAGAATATAATATTTGAATCTTTTAAATTGCAATTTCTCAGAAAATATTAGAATGTTTAAAATTCTTGATACTTTCTGAACCTAAACTTTTGAAAGGATTGCGATAAAACTATATTTTTGAGACTTATTTAAAATTAAATTTTTCATATGAAGGAATTTGTAACTAATAAGATTAACTTTTTTGGTATCAGGAATGCAATATCTTTACATGAATAAACTTTGTTATGTAAAAACTTAAAAGATAAGCTTAAATAAAATGTAAATAATATTTCCATTTCCCGACGAATATCTTTAAGTTCATTATTATTGAGTAGCACTCTTTTTATACGTAAGAAAAGCTTGAGGGATTAGGAAAAATTTTAAATAAATTTTGTATATTTTACACTAAAATTACAGTCGGCCATAAAAGTGAGATAATATCTGACACACTTTTACCTGATCATAGTCACAGGAAAAAGGGAAATAGCCATTCGACTGGAAAATGTCCTTTTTTAATTATATGTTACCCTTTTTAATTATATGTTAATAATATGTGTAATTTTATGTCGCATTAAATTACGGTTTAAAAATTCAAATTGCTTATTGACACAATTTTTTTTTGAAAAGAAATATTCACCTTATTTAATGACAGGTAAAATGATACCATAATAAAGCCAGTTACATTACTTTATAAAACTGGTGGAATAAAAGACACAGTCCGTGAATATCACGGGAGCGAGAATTAAGGGGTTAAAAAATAAGCTTAGGGTATCGTCTTCATACTGAAATTGTATCAAACTCTGAAATTTTCAATACAGGAGCCTTATTCTGACATCATACTTGTCTTTTTCGGTTAATTTTACCTTACGATACCAAACGGGAAGTCATTCAGTTAACCCTTTGAGAGGCAAGTAATTGCGTCTCTGTAATGTTGAATTAACACCGGAACATTCGAAAAACTTTAACTCAAAATAGGGAAAAGCTATTTTTCAACATTTTCCCACCAAAGTTATAAAAGTAAAATTCAGTTAAAATTTTCTAGTGTTAATCTTGAGTTCTGAGATTAGGTGGGATATAATGTATCCCACCGCCCCTCAAGGGGTTAGATATTTCAGAATTTATGAAGGTTTAAAGTTTGGAACTCCTAATGTTAAATTCATTTGTAATCCTTGTAAAACAGATTACATAGCGGGCAATTCTTTAACCCTTCAATGGCAAAGCAGTTCCATTGCTAAGGTGTTGAAATTAATGAATGACACCGGAATTTGAAAACAGGTTTATTTGTGAATAAGAAAAAGCTATATTTTGGATATATAATAAACCGAATTTCTTTTTACCAAAATTCTGGTGTCATTGTGGCATTTGGGAACAAAAATTAAGTGGTTTCATAAAAAATACCACGCCCCTCAAGGGGTTAAGCAGAATAAAAAAATTACTTAGCAGAATGAGCTGTAATTTTAGTTTTGCATATTTAATCCTTCCAGGGGCGGTGGTATGTTTATGAAACCTCTTAATTTTAATTCCAAAATGCGACAATGGCACCAGAATTTTGGTATAATTTTTCTCCGTTTATTACATATGTGAAAATTAGCTTTTCCTTATTTGCAAATAAATTTGCTCGTAAATTCTGGTGCCAATCTTTCAATTCAACACTTTAGTAATAGAAATGCCTTGTTCCTGAAAGCGTTAAGGGGGTTCCCCCGAGTGACGACCTGTATTTTAACCCCTTGGGGACGAGCGAGCGGTTTTCGTGCCGCGTACGGTACTCAGAATCGGGGACTATTCTCACCGGTAAATTTTTATTGTAAATTTTGCCTTATTCAATCCGAGCATTTTCTCGATTCAGTTAGGCAAAAATTTCTGTTTTAATAAACAGGTGATAAAAGATTAAAAATTCTGTAAAAGACGCTCGTCCCGAAAGGGTTAAGTATTTTTTGAAATTATTTTTGACGACAAATGATAAAAATAGAACTTTGAGTTTTTTTATTATACATTTATTGCTTTTTCAAGAATATGTAAAACGAATTTCAAGCAAAAATCATTATTAGAATGTAAGTTAGACCACTTTGAAGACACCTGCTTCCAATAAAAGGACGCTCACTTCCTCCACGATTTCGGCAGATTGGCTTATCTGAAAGAATAAAATAACGGCATTTTAATCTGTAAGCCAAAATGCATCAATTGAACTAGAACCATTTGAAAATATTGAAAATTGGGTTTTTGGCAGACTTCGGGGAAAAAAAATCAAATTTCAAGATTTTTTTTTATTACGAAAAAAATAGAAATATTCTGAATTTTCGGATGATCCTACTTCATTCCGTGCGTCTACATGTGCTGAGTCTACTCTATAACTTTCAAATGAATCGGTCAAACCGTTTTCGAGATATGCTGGAGCAAATTTTGAAAACAACGTTTGATAAAAACGCATTTGAAGATTCATGTACGGTTAAAATAGTCCAAGAGCTGTTAAACATTTTAGGGAATAAGGTATTTGAGGCACCCTGAAAATTTGTGCAACGCTTCTTTTGTAATGGCTGAATACAAAATCGAATGTCTGGCTGAAGGATCGTAGCCCAAAAACTGTGCCAGACACGTGTCAAGTGCCATTTTTTTTTACTACCCAAAAAAGGTATTTGAGGCACGCTGAGATTGAGACAGAATAATATTTATACTTAGAAAAAAATATTTTGAAAACGACAGACACTTTAGTCGGCCCAAAAACTGTGCCAGTCACGTGTCAAGTGCCATTTTTTGACTACCCAAAAAAGATATTTGAGGCACGCTGAGATTGAGACAGAATAATATTTATGCTTAGAAAAAAATATTTTGAAAATGACAGACACTTTAGTCGGCACAAAAACTGTGCCAGACACGTGTCAAGTGCCATTTTTTGTCTGGCACAGTTTTTGGGCCACGATCCTTCAGCCAGACATTCGATTTTGTATTCAGGCATTACAAAAGAAGTGTTGCACAAATTTTCAGGGTGCCTCAAATACCTACTCAAAAATGTTCAACAGCTCTCCTACTAAAACCTCAACTTACTATTAATCTGCGATGCCTGGTCCATAGAGCATTCCTACGTCTTCCTCTTGGAGGTCTTTCAATAATGGATTTATGAATAAAGAGGAGGAGACATTTAGTGTAATGTCTACCAGTTCAAGTGAAGTAACTGAGAAGGTTGTCACAAGATGGCGGCTGCTTTTTTTTTAATCGGATCTTCAGTTTCTGATTACCGCAAAGACAAACTTCCCACCAGTAAAATGGAATAGAAAACTTCCTCTTATTTAAGCATCGTGTTCATGGAATTTTTTCTCAAAAATCAGATACAGATTTCTATTTGTTTTTACTGATGTTAGTATGCCTTGTTAAACTGCCAGTTTGTTTCCCTGGTTGTCACAATATGGCGGAAAAGCAGGTTATAACTACTGCCAAAGTATACTCCTACCAGTAAAAATGAAAATCTCTTTCTATCATTATTTATGACTGAAATTTTGCAATGACAAGGCGTTTAAATAAATTGAAAATTTCTATATAAATCGACTGTTGGAAGTTTCCACCGGCGGTAAGCAACGCCTGCGATAGCGGTTACAGTTGAAGCTTGACTATTTTAAGCATGTGTCAGTTCCTCTTTATTAATAGTTCCATGCTTTCAATGCGGATTGCTCTGCTCTTGACATTTTTCGCAACGTCACTCGTGCGCCGCGCCGTTCGGAGAGAACCCATCACATGGAGGAATCCCCTTAAAGCTTTTAGCAAACGATTTCTGTCACAAAGTTTATAGGTTTCTATTATTTTCGAAAATTAATTCAATTTTTCTCTCGAAATAAAATTTCGAAAAAATTATAAATGCAACCTATAATTTTTTAAAAACCGAAATCGACTTTAAAAACTTTCAAATTGGCGAATCCAAAATTACAGCTTATTCTACTGAGTAGTTTTTGAGTTATTCTTAAAAAATTGCTTGCATTGCAATCTGTTTTGGAACGATTACAAATAAATTTAACAGTAGGAGTTCCAAACTGCAAACCTTCCGAATTTCGAGACTAATTGAACAAATTACGTTGTTTATTTTTTGAAGCAGAGTCTTATTTTCACATTTCCACTTTTTAACACCTTCGAGGGCGTAGGTTCATTTTTGGACCACTTAATTTTAATTCCTAAATGCCACATTTACACCAGAATATTGGAATGAAAAATGTCTATTTATTAAGTACGTGAACAAAATCTTTTGCTTATTTTGAAATAAATTTGTTTCTAAATTCTGGTGTCAGTCACTCATTTCAGCATTTTGCGAATAGAAGTAGTAAGCCCTTGAAAGGGTTAAGGGATTTCTTATCACTCATGTATTTTGTCTAAATAGTCCAGGGGAAAAAAATTAAAATTTAGAGTAATTGGACTGGATGAAAAAATGCACTTTTTCGTAAGTTTTAATATTGAGCTAAGACGAATTAATATTTTATTGTACGAATTATTATTTTATGATAGCTGAAATTAATGCTGAGTTTTGTACAAAATTATATAAGGAGAAAATTATATTAAAAGTTGGTGTGGAAGTGTACGCTCCTTGCTTATAGCTTTAGTATATCTTTTTTTAACCCCTTAAAGATCGCTTAATATTCACAAAAAATACCTATTTTTACTCGAGAAATAAAGTAATTATAAGATTTCTAAATGAAGCAGGCAATTATTGGGTCGATCGGAAAGTCGTGTCGTGTTGGGAAACTCAATTCGTACCGGAAAATTCTATCATAAAATTATTAGACATTGATTCCGATAACTAATGTCAAAAAATTATCGGACTGAATTTTCCGGTACTAATCGATTTGTTCAACACCACACGACTTTCCGATCGACCCAATAGTTGTATGTTTCTGGGGGAAAAAAGATGTTATAGAACGAATTCGCGTATGCCGAAAAGCCACCATGCGTGAATTTTGCACCTTAATGTTTGTTTTACACCTTAATGTTTGTTTTACACCATACAAGTTAATATGAATAAAATGCTTATATTTTTAAAATTTTTACTATTTTACAAATGTTTACAAATAATATCTAAAATTATATACAGACATAAAATGTTGACTATCAATTAATCTTTTGTACACCACTGACATTTAGACGGTGACATACTAAAGTTTAACCACAAATCCAATGTAGCCGTATAGGTGTCAGTCATGGAACTATTAACCCCTTAACAGTGTGGCCCGAAATGGATTCGGGCAAGAACACTTCGCTTGCTTCGTTATTAAAAGCATTTTGATACCACTAATTTGTAACTGTAAATTTATCTTTATTGATTGTCAGATATTTTTCGATCAAGTAAGGTAAATATTTTAGTATGGAAAAAGTGGTGTCCAACCCCATTTTTAATTTTTTTGTAAGAAAACAAATGTCACTGTTAAGGGGTTAATAAAGAGGGACCGACATATCCTTAAAACAGGGAAGCTTCAACTGTAACCATTCTCGCTGGGTTTGATTGCCGCCAGGGGAAACTTCCACCAGTAAATTTAAATAGAAAATTTTTCCTTATATAAACGCCTTATTCATGGAAAATTTCAGTCATAAGTAATGGTAAAAACAGAAATTCATGTTTACTGGTGTAAATTTATTTCGGCGTTAGTCAGACCCTGCATTTTCGCCATATTGTGACAACCACAATATCAGCGAAAAAGATTATAATACCAGGGCAAACTACCAGCAGTAAAAACAAATAGAAAATTTAAGAATATTTATGAGGGAAACTTTTCGAGAAAAAGCCTCTAAAATAAGGCAAAATTTTCCTTTCCTAATTTACTGGTGGAAGTTTACTCCGGCTGTAATCAGAAACTGTTGATCCGATGTAAAAATCAGCCGCCATTTTGTGACAACATATTCAGTTACTTCACTCGCAACTGGTAGACAATACACTATATGTCTCCTCCTCTTTATTCATAACTCCATTGTGCCAGTGGAGTGCAAAATGTTAAAATCAAATTACCATCAGAAATGTTTGATTCATCAGAATCCATAAATTCACTCTAACAAAGGTCGTACAATGGAGTTATGAATAAAGAGGAGGAGACATATAGTGTACTGTCTACCAGTTGCGAGTGAAGTAACTGAGGAGGGTGTCACAAGATGGCGTCTGCTTTTTTAAAATCGGATCTTCAGTGTCTGATTATCGGAAAGGCAAACTTCCCACCAGTAAAATTGAATAGTAAATTTCGTCTTATTTAAGCATCGTATTCATGGAATTTTTTCTCAAAACTGACATGAAAATTTCTATTTATTTTTACTGGTGTCAGTATGCCTTGTAAAACTGTCAGTTTGTTTCCCTGGTTGTCACAATATGGCGGAAACGCAGGGTGTAACAACAGCCAAAGTAAACTCCTACCAGTAAAAATGAAAATCTGTTTCTACCATTAATCATGACTGAAATTTTTCATTAATAAGGTGTTTATATAAGTTGAAAATTTCTATATAAATCTACTGGTGGAAGTTTCCACCGGCGGTAAGTAATGCCTGCGATAGCGGTTACAGTTGAAGCTTCACTATTTTAACGATATGTCAGTTCCCCTTTATTAATAGTTCCATGGGTTGTACAAAATATAACACGAATTTTCAAAGACTTCATACAGAAATATCAGTTACACTTTTCTGGTTTCAGAAGTTTTTCCCGGTTTACATTTAGTTTTCAACAATTTGAAAATTAATTTTTTTAGTTCTATTAGAGTTACTTCAAAATCTTCCATTTATTCAACAAATGAAAGTTATAGCGCATAATTAATTATGAATATTTCATAATCCTAATCCACAACAGAACAATAACTACAATAACATTTTTTTTTCTTCATCATAGACATTTTATAATAAATGACTCTACCATACTCGAGTAGATTGAATGCGACGAGCAACTTTGCCGTTTAAATAGAAAAAAACAGTGTAAGAAAATCCGTGTTCGAATAAAATAAATAGCAAATTCTTTGGACGTCAGAAAACCACATTTCTCTTGTATGTTTTCAAAAGTTGTAAGCAAAAAAATTCGAACTTAGCATTCTTTCTTAGCATTTTATTCAGTCAAGGAAAATGTTTACGAAGTCAGACATTGGCAGAAAAATCTATCAAAATTGGTTGGAAAGCAAAGGTTTTGAGAGATAAACAGTTTTGATGACATGACAAAAAACCTAGAAAAATAAAATCGTATTGTAAAATGAACACATTTTATAAATAATTCGTCTCAACAAGTGTAACAAACATTGAGCCTTAAATTATAATTTTTGTTAATTGACAAAAGTATACCCATTTCTTAAAAAGAAAATATCTTCATTTTTTTTCAAAAGCTTTATTGAAAATTAATCATAAATAGATAATGTGAAAATGTAAACGCATACAAATAACAGTTTTGAAATGTATCATTGATTCGTCTTTAACCCTTTATCTACTGACAGTACTTATAAATACCATTAAAATAACTTGTTATAAAATTCATTTACTTCATAGATTAGTTGTAATACAGTTTAGAATGAGTTATAGCTACATTACTTTATCTTGTTCCAAAAGCATTATTGGTTACACAAAGCTAAAATATTTTTAAAAGAATGATTTCTTTTGCCTTCGCATCTTTTCAGCTTTCATGGCGTTGGGGGGGGGGGGATTTTTCAATTCGGAAATATTTCTATATTTCTATTGTAAGAACATTATATTTGTACATTTCCTAATTCTACAAAATACTAAGAAAATATTTAAAATAAAAGATTTGAGTGGGATTATAAATATTGCACAAAATCCCTATAAATTCAAAGTTAATTAATCCTTCTAAATCCCCCAGTCCTTCTAAAATCCTTCTAAAATGTATTAAATGATTATGTAAATCTTTTAATGTAGTTAAAACAATTCACGAAAGAGGCGTTAGAAGATAAATTTTCATGAATTCATAATTCAGTACATAAAAGGTTAAATTAATTGACTTTAAAAAATGACTTTCCACAGATTGTTACTTTTTATTATCTGGTTTTCAGCAAAGGAGTTTGTATTTCATGAATGTCAACGAGTACATTTGGAAGAAATGCTTAGATTTCGATACTTCTTTTTTTTCTTGAAATAAGCTCGTTCTGGTGATTTTCCAAGAAGAACTAAAGCATCAATAAAAAATGAAAATTAAAAAAAGTAAAAATTAAACACGACAATTTATGGAAAACCCCTTATCATTTAGCTGTTTTTAGAGAACAACTAAAAATAAGCTCAGTCTATTGTCGATGTCTTTCTGAATTTTTGCGATATTTGTCTCGCTTTTTGTTATGAGTTGCTGCATAGAGTTGACTATCAAATCATGAAAAAAAAATATTTTTTATCGTGTGCGCATGCACAGATAAAAAATATTTCAATCAACTGCTCATATTTCACCAAATATTTAATATAATTACATTCCAATTACACCATATTGTTTCCACTACATATTGTCAAATTTTCTGAAACTGGTACTAAATTTGGTAAAACACCCTGCATGATATAAACAATAAACATGCAAAGAATTTCTAAAGTTTAAAAAATCGATATATCTCCATTAACACTCGTTCTATTCTTCCACAAATGAATACACATATTGTACAATATCCATATATTCGTAAGCTATAGCGATAAATCATTTCGTGTATTTTATTTTACAGGGTGATCCCAAACATTATTCTTTTTCCCTGATTTTTGTTGGCCCACTAATTCTCCTTCTGATCAAACCGCCGTTGATAAATATGAAGTCGAACATATTCTTCATAATCCTGAAGTTCCAGAATAATCCAACAAATAGATCTTTAAATATTCGACAAAATGTCTAAAATTTAAAGTGTCTGGTCATTAATGCCATATAGTGTATATAAACTCCTGAGACAATGGAATCCGTTCGATTCGAACGCTGGACATCCCGATTTGCAACTGGAGACGGAATCTTTGCGGTACAAATGCTTGATTACATCACCGCAAAATTTCACTTAAATTTTGTGACATTTCCTTGGTGATTCTCCTTATAGAATCGGTCGTCAAATGGTTTGAAAATGATTTAAAATCGATTAAATGTTAATCCGTTGGCCAATTAAAAAAAATTATTTATAGCATGTACAGATAAAACTTATTAAAAATGAGTAGTAGAAGATATTCGGTGGCCATTCACGAAAATTTGGGGAAAATTATGTTTTAGCACTTGGAATGAAGATCCGACGAGTTCCCCCAAAATGAAGTTGTTTTGCCGTGATTATTTTTGGGGGGTGGGCGAAGCACTGAAGTATAATTTTCGACTTTGGATTCATAAAACCGACCATACCTTTGCAATAAATAATTGCAGTGACTGTTGGACGGTTTCATTCCCATCAAAATTAAATATATTTAAGAAACGATATCCCACTTGATCTATTAAGCTGAGTTCTCCTACCCCTGAGTTAAAATGCCCCCGCCCCTTTTTCCCCAAAAGGACTCAACAGAACTTTTTGAGGACTCAATGGGTTTTTATTTCAAGTGCCAAAACGATGTTTTACGAAATTTTCGTTAATGCACGTCATTTGTTGCTGTAAAAACCTATTTTACCTGCTCTAATGTATAATTTTCGGTTTTGCACTCATAAAACCTGCCGTAACGTTTTAACAAATGATCGTATTGATTTACGGATGTGTCATTAAATTCAGAATGACCATAAAAATAATTAACAATACCTCACTTGACATACTTAATTTTTTTTTAGCTTCTCCTTTAAATGCCCCCTTTTGTCCCCACGAATCATGCTGTGGCGCCTTAACTGTAATTACCATCTGCATTAAATTACAATTTCTGGCAATATGTTAACGGTAACCGTCGTTATTCAAGAAGAACTTCTCCGCACCACTCCAGCCTACCTACGACGCGACGGACCATGTAAAGTCCCCCTCCGTTCTGTCAAATGGTTTGTGCTTGACATTAAAGGAAAAAAAAAACAACTGTTTGTCACGACCGACTAAAATTAGCAATTCTCCTTAGTATGCCGGAAGTTGTGCTTGAACCAAGGAAACGCTTCAACAGCCAAACACGACGCAGTTCTAAGAGATTGGTCCTAAGAAAACAACCAGTTCTGGTGGAAGAGTCCATTTTCATAGCAAGTTCCATGCCTGAGGACACTTGGAGGGGGGACGGGTACTGTGGTGTCTTAAATGTAACTACCATCTGCATTAAATTAAAATCTTTGGTAATATGTTAACGATGACCGCCGGTTTTCAAGAAGACCTTTCTCTACAACACTCAAACCTGGCGAGACACTCGTGTAAGTAGTGCTAACTTTTTCTCCTAGTGTAAACCGTATTCTCAATTGTGGCTCGTTTGTAATATTTACTGAGACAAGAAAATGTTCTAGTATTTTAACATTAAATAGACTATTAGTAGAAAATAGTATGGTTAACTAATGCTTTAATGCTAAAACAACTTTATTTTTTGGGAATTCATTGAAAATTCTAGCGGCAAAATGAAGTTTGTTCCAAATTGCGGTGAATGACCATCAGTTGTCTCTGATATACCTAATTTTGCTTGTACCAATACAGTTCTTTCGAGAGTCTCTATAGAAATTTACTATTATATATTCGTATATATTCGCTGATGAAAGCTCAATCGAAATTACCGAGATTTATCATGTTCTCAAATATATGCACATAAAAATCATGATTACAATACCTTCCTTAAACTAAGTGTCCGGAGAACAGTGTAATATAAAAATAAAAGTGTCCATTTAAACTGATGGCATTGAGTCCACAGGCTATTCACACTAATTGTATATTTTACTCTTATTTATGTCTATTATTCATAAAGTAGAACTCACTCTTTTTGAGCAAAATGGTAAATAATCAGGGAAGCGCCTTATCAGAATAAACCCGCATACCAAACTTGAAGCAAATCGGATAATTCTGCATGAAAACCCATTTATCTAAATTAAGGGGGATTAGCCCCCCGTACCCTCCTTTATACTTAACCAATGAACCTCCAAATTTAATTTGGGAAGTACCTTATCAGAATAAACCAGTATACCAATTTGAAACAAATCAGATAATTCTGCATCAAAAACTCATTTACCTAAATTAAGGGAGTAGGGATTAGGCATCCGTTCTTCCCTTTATACTTAATCAATGAACCTCCAAATCTAATCAGAGAAGCGTCGTACCAGAATAAAATCTATTTACAAAATTTGAAGCAAATTGGATATTTCTATCAGTGGTTATGGCGTTACGTACATACATACGTTCGTACATACAGAACCTGCGGGTACATTAGCTCTCAGGCTTTGATTGCCTGTGAGATAAAAATTAACCTTATGTCGTAAGCATCCTGGGATATTTCATTTCCAGAAAAAAAATAATAATTTCATTAAATTTCACAAAAGCTCATTTTTTTTCGAATGTTTTTATAATCAAAATTATTAAAGTTAGAATACATTGTCAGCATTTTATACATTCAAGAAGAATGTTTATAAAATCAAATATTGGCAGAACAATCTGTCAAAACTGGATGGAAGGCAAAGCCTTTGCGAGATAAATATGTTTTTGAAACATTACAAAAGCAGGAAGAAGAAGAAAATTTTCAAGCGAATAATCTATCTTCTATGTAAAATTCAAGCTATATTTTTGTATGTAAAAATAAATTTAAACATTAGGTTGTATATTTCAGTTGTACGAAACAAGGTTTATTTATATTTCATAAGATATCTGTTTATGAAAATGGCCGTTTTTGCGAAAACTTTAAGGAAATATTCTTTATTATTTGCTTTGAAGAGCAATCGTTTTAGATTTAAAATCTGTTTTAGTTTTATTAATACGATTACTAAAAGAGGAGTTATGGCAAATTTAATAAACAGGAAATAATGAGTCAAATACCGGAAGCGGGGGTAGGAAGATCATGATAAACACAGTAATACCTCGACTTATGTCAGCAATTCTTTCCCAGACTAGTGACGTAAATCGAAAAAGACGTAAGTCGAGGTACATTTAGATGAGCAAAAAAGAATAAGGAATAAAAATTCACCAAAATCTAATGAACATATTCAGTTGTATTTAGGGATTATATTGCATACATTTAACATTAGAAAAATTGCGTTTGCAATACAAGAATTTGGAGTAAATCAATAGGTTGTTAACTTACAATTTATTGTTCTTCTAGCTTCCTCGTTCGAGTCACTGAGCATGCGAAAAAAAATCTTGCAATGAAGTTTGAACCGACAAAGTTTTTTTTTCCCCTTTTAGAATCTCTTTGTAACAGCAGAGTGAGTTTTCTAAGCTTTTTCTAGTCGTTCCTACACTTTGCTCGTCTGAATCAATATTTTCAAGAACAATCATTTCAGCTTCAATATGGTTTAGTCCTTCGGTTAATTTTGCAACCATTATAATCTTATCCCTAGGCTCAAAATCTTCATCTATTTCTTCGACCGTACACTGTTAAAAATATCGTGAAAAATTACCTCTGTTTTTAAAGGCTATCTATATTCTGACCAATGAGAATGCTTCATAGGTGTTTATGTAGCGTTCTCATTGGTCAGAAAATCACGATATTTTTAACAGTGTACTTTGATTCTTTAATTCGATAACTTCGTCGATGGTTAATTCCGGATCAGAGGAATTTATGAGTTCAACAACATCTTCACCATCCATCTCTAAGTTGAGCTCTCTTCCATTTTCGATGATTTCATCAATTAAGAGAGATACGGAATCTCAATTTTCAGATTTTTTTAGCCTCTGCGAAGGAAAAGGGGCACACAGAATTCTCCAAGCATCTCTGATTGTTTTTTGCTGATTTTTAAAACATGAATCCCCTATGACTGTGACTGAATCTGAGATGTTAAATTACGTTCAAACATTATCAAAGGAATTCAAAGTGCCATTTAATTAACCCTCTGTCTACCAGAAGGGTCCAATGGACCCGACATGTACATTCAAAATATTTATTCAAACCAGAAATTTCTTCAAAACAAACTAAATGTATAAATCAGACAATAATAAGTTAAATAAACAAATTAAATAGTTTTAAGTAAAAATTCTGGTGTAGAATGTTTTTATAAAACTTGAGTAAAATTTCCGGTAGTTCTAGGGTTAAGGAAAAAATAATTCAGTCCAGACAATATAAATGCGGACTGACGTAAGTCTGGGGTTCTACTGTATAAACAATGTTTTTATGCATGATTTTTGTCCATTTTTTACATAATAACACCAATAAAACGCTTTATGGTCCGTCGGTATTTTAAAGTACCAATGAAAATACTTCTTGTAAAATTCATTTAACCTTCCGTCTACCAGACGGGTCCATTGGACCCGACATGTACATTCAAAATATTTATTCAAACCAGAAATTTCTTCAAAACAAACTAAATGTATAAATCAGACAATAATAAGTTAAATAAACAAATTAAATAGTTTTAAGTAAAAATTCTGGTGTAGAATGTTTTTATAAAACTTGAGTAAAATTTCCGGTAGTTCTAGGGTTAAAGCAGTAATACAGTTTAGAATGAGCTATAGATACTACTTTATTTCATTTGAAAAGCATTTTTGATTGAACAAAACAAAAAAAAATTAATAATTTAAAATTTTTAATAAAAAATTATTCATAACTTTTTGTCGACAGGGTAAAAAACGTGTATGATATGTGAAGATTATGTTGTCTTCCAAGCAATTTGCATACTCCTTATGAACTTTCAGGCTTTCACATCAACTCTTATAGTTATATTCAATTTAAATTCAATAAATATGAGAGGTAGGTGTCATCACAAGGCATCATATACAGTGTCTGAATAAGTGATAGTACCACGCCGCAACAACAAAGGAAAACATGAATATCGGCGCCAGCATGAACGTGTTAATTTTCACTTGTACCAAAAATTGCATACGTATTAAACATACAATGTTAATGCTGGAATCTGGCGTAAAGTGACACAGCTGCAGCATCTTGTGGACGAGTTTGATAATGCAAAAACAAGGAATTTTAGTATGACGTCATATATAACAGAACATCTACTGCGCTGTTAATATATTTGCGCATATTTTCTGAATCTTTACTCACTTATGGAAAATTAATCTTGTGAACCAGATTTATGGCAAACTATTTTTTGTTACACTTTAATTTCATAAAATTATGTACATTTAAAAAATATAGTCAAAATAGCATTTTAATTTCGTGAGAAAAAGCACTAATGCTATGAAAACGTTAGCCCCGAAAATAAAATGAGCGTTTACGCCTATGTGATACCCGTTCAACCTCCTCTCGGTGTCAGTGAAAGAGAGAGACCAGGGACAGCTTACACCAGTAAAAACGAAGAGCTATTTTTTAACATATTTGTGAGAGAAATTTTACACGAGTACTAAGCCGCTAAAATGAGGCGAATTTTTCTTTTCAAAATTTATTGGTGGAAGTTTGCTTCGCCGATAATCAGAAACTGTTGATCTGATGTAAAAAATCAGTCGCCGTCTTCTGACAGACCCTCAGTTACTTCACTCGCAATTAGCAGATAATATACAATATGTTATATACAGGGTGTTCCGTTAAAGGGGTCCAATATTAATAGGGGTAATAGAGGAGATCACACGGAGCATAAATCAGTATATAATGCCTGGCCGGATCTCAATAATTTTCAAGTTACAGCAAATAGAATGAAAAATCGGAAATTTGTAAAAAACCCTCATTGCTAAACTATCGATAATGCTACATAAAAACGAAGCACATATTTAGAAAGAGCAAAAAAAATCGTACGAAATGACATAAGTTGTTTTAGAATATTGAGAATTAATGGCGAGTTACAAGTTCTGAAACAGTGAAAAAATACAAAATCAAATATTTAGCAAAATAGTTTATCGTTAATTCCAAAAATGCAACTCTACCTACATCAAGGAAAATGTTATAAAATTTGGTCCATTCCGAAAGCTTTCGAAGAAGCTGACAATAAACCATATCAGTTTAATTGTATGGGAGAAATGAAGCAGTTCCCTAGTTACAGCTCTGTACTGTTGCACGCTCGGAAAGGGCGAAACTCCGCCCATGACGATTGTAAACACCCCGTTTTAATATCTTTCAATTATACATTTCTGATCAACCTCTATCAATACCCTTTCATTATTCAGTCTGGTCAAGTGAATGACATATTGTGCAGCTCTCGCCTTGTCTTAAAGCAATCTCCGTGACTGCTGCGTTTCCTCCATGAACTTTCAGGATGATGAAGAAGAAGTACTTTTTATGCAAATTTTCTATGTGTATAGGAAGAAAAGTGTAATAAAACAGCAGTCATCAGTGGGCGTTATGTTAAAGGGAGGCTGTTGTAAGTGGGATTGTAGTAAGTTGATGTATAATAATTATGCCGGAATACTCTAACGAAGAATATGCGGACATGCATCTGATGTACGGACAAGCTCATGGAAATGCATGTCTAGCACAGCGCATGTACCGTGAGCAATTTCCAAGGAGACGTTGCCCAAGTTCGAAACTCTTCATAAAAATCGATAGACGATTACGGGAGACTGGATCGTTTAATACAGCAAGCATTGATGCAGGGAAACCTCGACATGTACGAACACCTGCAATGGAAGAAGATGTACTGAATATTTTTAAAGATAACCCCTCCACGAGTACACGAGCTGCTGCGTCTGAAGTCGGTGTTTCTCACCAAAGTGTGTGGCGTGTTCTGCGTGCAGAAAACATGCACCCCTTTCATGTGCAGCGGGTACAACTGTTATCAGTAACAGATTGTGCTCAGCGGACAGAATTCGTACGCTGGTTGCTTAATGTAACAGAAAATAATCCACAATTTCTGGAAAATATTTCATTTACTGATGAAGCAACATTTACGAGAGAGGGCGTGGTAAACACGCACAATATGCACACATGGTCATATACAAATCCGCACACTGTTTTCCCGTCGAACGCACAACAAAAGTTCAGTGTGAACATATGGGCAGGTGTCCTCGGCGATTATCTCATAGGACCATATTTACTCCCAGATGTACTCAATGGCAGTACGTACTTGGTTTTCCTACGGGATATCTTACCGCAGTTACTGCAAAATGTGCCAGCAACATTGCGCCACAATATGTGGTTTATGCACGATGGCGCACCGGCACATTTTTTCATAGGTGTTCGCAATCACCTCAATTCAACATATCCTGGGAAATGGATTGGACGCAGTGGACCTGTTGCTTGGCCTGCACGCTCTCCAGACCTCAATCCGTTAGACTTTTTTGTTTGGGGACACCTTAAATCGCTGGTGTATGAAACGCCTGTGGATACACCGGAGGATTTACTAGCGCGAATCGTTGTCGCTACAGGAGACATTCCCAACTCCGTCGGAGTTTTTCGGCGTGTTCGCCAATCTTTACGACGTCGCTGTCGGCTGTGCGATTCTGTTAATGGGCGCAACCTCGAACACCTATTATAATAATGTCCGTTCGTCTGCCTTCCGACATTGAACTGTGCAGCGCAGGCCAGAAGACTATGCTTCACATATGTCATAAAGTACGTGGAATGTAATTCTTTATTTGTCATTTTTCTTTTATTTTCAACACTTTATGGCACAGTATTTTGTAAGTCACAGACTGTGGTGTACTCAAATTGTAAATTACAAAGTTTGTATGAATTAATTTAAAATTTAGTGTCTTTTTTAAATTTATAATTAATAAAATTATTATGCTATTTGTTATTATTATTTCCTATCATAAATTATGATGCACATATACATACAATAATTGTCCATGTAAAACATGTACTGAAACTTCTTGCATAGTTACAAATCCAGAGTTGCCAAGTCTCCGGCTTTTTGCACACTACTATTATCTTAGAGAAAATCTGGTTCTTTTAAATCGCTCAAATGTCGTAATTAAGTAAAACTACAATTTCTGTATTAAAATACTGGTATCCAGAAAGCCGGAGACTTGGCAGCTCTGCAAATCGCAATATTTTTAATTATTTCCGAATTTTCACCACCAGTTTAATTTTAAAGAATTTAACTTAAGCTTTATATCAATAAAAGACCACTTTAAAATGTAGACTATTATTGTAAAGTTATTTTGGTTCATTCAACTCTTGAATAATTAAAAATGTTGCATCTCAGAAGAAGCATGATCGAAAATGTATAGTTGAGAGTAATTAAAAAGGCGGTGTTTCCAATCGTGATGGGCGGAGTTTAACCTTTGCTAGTGTCAAAGAAAGCGGAGTTGTAACTAAGAAACTGATTAATTTCTCTCACACAATTAAACCGATATGGTTCATTGTAAGCTTTTTCGAAAGTTTTCGGAATGGACCAAATTTTACTACATTTTCCTTGTTGTAGCTAGAGTTGTCTTTTTGGAATTAACGATTAACTATTTTGATGTATATTGGATTTCGTACTTTTTTCACTGTTTCAGGGCTTGTAACTCGTCAATAAATGTTGCTATTTTAATACAATTGATGTCATTTTGTAGGTTTTTTCTGCTCTTTCTAAATATGTGCTTCGTTTTTATGTAGCATTATCGATAGTTTAGCAATGAGGGTTCTTTTACAATTTTCCGAATTTTCATTCTATTTGCTGTAACTTGAAAACTATTGAGATCCGACCAGGCTTTATATACTGATTTATGCTCCATGTGATCTCCTCTATTACCCCTATTAATATTGGACCCCTTTAACGGAACACCCTGTATAGACTCTACACTATATATCTCCTCCTCTTTATTCATAACTCCATTGATTTACACTTATTCTCATGGCCACCAGTATGCCCGGTCATAAGCCATGGGATTTATTTTTGTGGGATCAATCAAAGGTCTTGTTTTTGAACCATCATTGCGAAAAACACTCAAAAAACTTAAGGGGTCTCAGGACTCTTAAAGCTCTAAAATTTTTCAAATTTTAATTTTTTTAGATGTTAAACTCCTATCTTTTCTGAACATTTTGATATAATTTTTTCCTTGAAATTCCTATTAGAACTGAAGTTATGGCTTTTACATTTATAAACGTTCAATAGCTGAAGCGTCGTTACGGAAACTTTGAAGCCATTTTTCTCCATATGACGTTTTTGTGCATAACGCGCACGATATCTCAAACACTTATGAATATTTTTTCATGAAATTTTCAAAACATATGTTTCTTGTTAGTCTGTATAAACTGAACCTAAAATTTCGTTTTTATTGTTCAAGGCAATATTTTTTTAGGCGATTATACTGTTGAAATTTTCTTAATTTTGCATTAGCTAAATACAACTTTGTATTAAAAATATAAAAAGCTTTTAATACAAATTTATTTAGGTTCAGGGTAATTATTACGGACAGAAGTATAAGTAGGCATCAAAATTTTCATTCTAGTTGCAATACTTATATTGTAATCGTGCGCGTAAGTTGTTATGCCGATTTTTTGCTCGTGAAATGTCCAACAGTTTGGAGCCCCCTGTAAATGCTAATTCTGCATCTTATAATTTTTTAAATACATGAAATGAAAGAACATACTTATATATTTTTTTCTAATTAAAATTGTATCTTAAAATCAAATACATTTTAAGATATTAAATTTTGAAAATGGTCTTTTTTTTTTCTTTTTTTCCAATTTTAAGAGTCCTGAGACCCCTTAACCCTTAACCCTCTGTCTACCAGAAGGGTCCAATGGACCCGACATGTACATTCAAAATATTTATTCAAACCAGAAATTTCTTCAAAATAAACTAAATGTATAAATCAGACAATAATAAGTTAAATAAACAAATTAAATAGTTTTAAGTAAAAATTCTGGTGTAGAATGTTTTTATAAAACTTGAGTAAAATTTACGGTAGTTCTAGGGTTAAATGGGTGAATTATTCTTTTAGAATTGTACTTTTTTCCTTATATTAAAAATTAGACACCAGAAATTTTAAGATAGATTTTCAAGTTTATTTAATAGCCTAATTTTGAAACTTTTATAGCATTATTATTTCTATATAAATATAGTGGTTGCTAAGAACTTATTTTATTTATGAAAATTTAAATAAAAAGCGATGCGGAGATGCATCACTAGGCATTTGAGGGTTACAGAATGCATCATTCTGCAATCTGTATTATGGACCGTTGACACTATAAAATTGCAAAATGTGTGAAACGAACTTGATTACAGATTAGATGTTTGTCGTGTTACACGGAAGGTTCACATATCGAATATTTGTGATTGAAAAACTTTAAATATTTTTTTTTATTTTCATATATCACTTATTATTAAGGATCGACCGAAACAGATTTTTAAGACCGCAACTTAATTTCGGTACTCTTGCTATTTTCGGCCGAAAAGGAAAACGAAAATGTCCAAAAATTGTTTTTAACCACTTAACTGTTTTGCCTGAACAGAGTTCGGGCAAGTAAAGTTAGATTGCTTCGTTACCAAAAGCTTTACCATACCACTAATTTTAACAGAAATCTTTTTTTGATTAAATGGCAGAATTTTCTCGATTATTTAAGGCAAATATTTTTGTACTTAAAAAGTAGTGTTGGCTCCCTATTTTTAGTTTATGTTGTGAAAAAAATGGGACAGTTAAGTGGTTAAGTAATTAATACATACATAAATATACATAATTAGTAATTATTTATACGTGTTCATGAAATATGCATAATTATTAATTAATTAGGCGTGAGCTCCAAGTTGTTTCTCTGTGGCTCTGAGCAAAACTTTTTATTTTCATATACAATAAAATGTAATTAATTCAACAGCAGCACAAAATGATTTTCTGATTATATATTATATATTAATCTAATTAAAAAATGCTTTAGGTATACATAAATCGATTTATCTTTTATAATGATTTTTGTATTTGACCATCGGTTATACTAGAACATTCTCAAAGAGTATTCGAAACACGTCAGCGGTTTCAAACCAAAAAAAAATTATTACTATTAAGTCGACAGCTTTTAATGAGCACGTGAAAAGTGTCTTCAAAGTTTAGTCATACATGTATTACTTTCTGTATAATTTGTACCGATGTATTTAGTCAGTCATGACTGATAATTATAAACATTGAAGTTCATAGCAATGAATAAAGAGTGTCTCATTTGAGCCGATACAGCTTAAATCAATGATTAATGTTGAAAACTTCAGAAGGAAAAAACAAGTGTTTTGGAATACAGATAGTTTCGGTCCGGCCGAATTTTCGGAAGCATTTTCGCCGAAACTCAAATTTTGGAACGAAAACGAAACCGAATTTTCGGTCGATCTCTAGTTATTATAGTACAGTAGAGCTCCGCTAACCCAAAATTCCCACATAATCCGAACCAATTTTATTTTCGACTTGATTTATTTAGACTTTATGTTCGTTCTGGACTTGAAGCATGCCGGATTATGAAATTTTCCAGATTACAGGATGAATGTCAGGAAAAATGTGTAGAATTTAGAATTAAAAAAATGGCAGTAAAGCATGTTTTTTATTCTTTCACACTAGAACGCCCGGAAGGAGTCGATTCGACTCCGACCATATGATTAATTGTCAATTGGAACCGGAAATTCTTTCACAAAATGAGTCAAATTTTAAAAACGCAGATTTACGTTAAATAAATCAGTCAAATAATTTTAAATAAAAATTCTGGTGTGAAATATTTTTATGAAACTTGAGTAAAATTTCCGGGCGTTCTAGTGCTAAATAGCTTGAATAGAATAAAAACAATACTGAATAATGTAAAAGTACAACATATGTACACGAATATAAAATGAAAACGTGCACTGTAGGCTTACTTGTAGAAGCCAACCTAAACAAATCTCGAATATCAGTTTGTTTGCCAGTCACTGTAAAATTCAAAAATTTTGTATGTAATTCAAAAATTTTGTATAATTCAAAAATTATTTAGCTCAGATGGCAACATTTATTTCTCCTTTCAACAGTTTGATTTTGAAAATTATCTACAGAAATGATTTTTTCTTTCCCCCTGGTCGACGCGTTGACTGAGCTATTTATAGTTTCGCGATTTTGAGCCGTTTGTAATGGTTTGTTGCGTAATTCTTCATTCTGAAGTTCCATTGGATTATTATAAACATCAGGAGTCATTAACCCCTTAGCGCTCGAATTAAATTACGGTTGAATAATTCAAATTGCCTATTGGCACCACTTTTATGAAAAAGAAATATTCACCCTTTTTAATGACAAGTAAAACGTTACTAAAATATAGCCAATTTCACTATTTTATAAAACTGGTGGGAATCAAACAATTTGAGTAAAAGACACAGCCCGAGAATATCTTGGGAGCGAGAATTAAGGGGTTAAGCAAGGAATACATTTTTTTTCCGAAGGTCGTTCCGGATTATCCAGTATGCCGGACTTTAGAATGCCGCATTAGAGGATGTTTATTATACTACTGAGTGCTTATAACTTAAATTTTTTTAGCTCGTACCTTTTACCAGGGGCCTTGCTAAGGGGGGGGGGGGCGGGGGGGAGCCTCCCTCCCTTAAACATTCGTGAATGTTATTACACTTGGCAAATTTACAAACTTAGTCGGCAAATTTTGTTAAAATTTTAATAAAAACTATAATATATTTTCTATTTTTGATAGACTAGGCAAAAATTACAAAACTAATTGGGAATATTATTAAACTTTTTACAAATAAGAACTATATTACATTTTCTAACTGTGGTAAGTTGGTAAAATTATAAAACGAGTTGGCAAATACTGAAATTTGACTTGGCAATTTAAGGTTGTCTCCCCCACCAATAAAAAGTCTTAGCGATGGCACTGCCTTTTACTTTTCTATTTTTATCCGAATTTCGGGTTATTCGAATTTTTTGTAATCCGAACAGGTACCGGTCCCAGTTAGTTCGGATTAGCGGGGTTCTAGTGTATGTGTAATTGTTTTGAAAACCTACATTTTTAAAATCCGGTCATTCATTTATGTCTTTATGTCCTGTCATTATGTCTGAATAATAAATGGAAAACGTCACTAAAAGTAATTTTAAAGAAAATGCAAATATAAAGCGATATTAAAAACAAAACACAAACAGAAGTTTCAAAAGATCTAAATGTAGCAAAACATTTCAAAAGAATCTTTTCTACAGGTACATTTATACATGTATTAAGCTAATGCGACCGCTTAATTAGATATTTATTTATAGTTATCATTCATTTTTCTTCATTTTTGCGTTTAGATAAAGAAACAAATTACTTCGTTTATTAATCAAATTAAGGCTATGGAATTCTTCTTTGAAGAGAAAAAAAGAGATAATTATTTATAATGTTTCAGTAATGTGCTTTGTCATGAGTCCCTCCCCCTTAAAAAAAGGGGGTACTATAATAAATTTCTCCAGGAAATGTTCAACTTGATTAGCTTTTTTTTTTTTTCTGCTAAAACAAATTCAGAAAATAATCCAAGACTTAATGAATCAAATAATTATATCCTATAAAAATATTCCGATGAAGATTAAAGATACAAGAACTAATTATTATTCATTTCTCGGTATATGTAAATAATGCAAGTAAATACGGAATTATAATTACAGTTTATGCTTACCGACATTTTTATGCAGTTCATTAATTCAATGGTGATTTAAATCAAGAGTCTATGTTTACATAAGTAACAATAATATGTAAATGCAGAAAATGTGCAATTTTAATCAGATTGTGTGTTTATTATGTATAATTATATGCGGGATATGTGTGTCAGGGGAAATGTCTGCAAGCTTGTATACTGCAGGTCTCCCACTGGTCCTGTTTGTGGCTGAGAGGTTCTGCTCTCGAAGCTGGTAGACGGGAGGTGCTGGGTTCGATCCCAATCGCGCCCGTCGGCCTAATCGTTCGGAATTTTCTTCGAACCTTGGATTTCCAAGCGTTAATACGGGTTAGGTTCCCTTAGAAAGACCCCCACGAAGGGCACTCCCCCCCTGGGCCCATATCCCTCGTGCAGATAATTGGCCGTCATAAATACAACCAACCAACCTGTTCCTGTTTTTGAAAACCAGTATTATTTTAAAGAAAAATTCGTGGTAGGTTTTAGCAATAATGACAACAAAAATACCTTTCGAGGTAAGTTTCGACGAAAATTATAAAGGAGATATTTCATTAAAAGAAGTCGTGTTAAAAAAAACGAACCGAGCGGGAGCAGGTTTGCCATCTTGGCTTTTTATTCAGAAATTTCAAGTTGACACCAGAAATAAAGAATAGTATTTCATGCTTTATTTAATGGGAGATAATTAGCGATCACATAAAGTACAAATTCTTCTTTCGAAATTTCCGGTATGAATTTGAAATTTCGGATTAAAATTGGAGTCCAAACTGGCAACCATGAGAGGGACCCCAGATACTGGAGAAAAGCGGGCTCAGCCCGAGCTAAGTCAGAGTCCGAAACGCCTAGTCTAATATAGCAGCACTGCAAATAAACGCGTCTTAAATTCAGACACATATGTGACTGAAAAAGTAATTCAGACACTTAAGTGTCTGAATATGTAATTTCAGACATCATAGGTGTCTGAAATTAAGACACTTAAGTGTCTTACTATGATCATGGTATAAATACTGTAAACTGAAATGTCTGAAATTCAGACACTTAAGTGTCTGAAAATGGAGTGTTCAATTGTCAGACGTTTTAAAGTGTCTTAATTTTTAAGACACGTGTATCCGTCTGAATTTAAGACAGTTCAAACGTCTGAATCGCATCCATCTTTGATCAACCTGCCTGTTCAGCAATAGGCAGCCGTTTTTTTTTTCACTTTTTTGTAAGCTTTATACACTGTAAAAAGTATCCGTTAAAATATGGAAATTGTACTGTCTATTCAGGCACCCATTTACGTTATTTATTTTAATGTAATTTTTTTGCATATTTCTGTATTTAAAAAGTTCCATTTAAAAGATAAAATATAACCTTTCTAGGACAAACCCATATAATTCAATCCCCTTTTCAAAAATCACCTATATTAGACAAGATTTATTTATTTATATTCATACCAGTGTGTTATTTCCAAGAAATCATGAAATTTTTCATTTCAGCGAAATTTCCGTTATACAGAGGTTTACTTCAGTTTTATTTACTGTTTATTGAGTTACAGTTAGCAAATAATTTTTAGTAGTACGTTTAAAAATATACGATATAACCATGCTGAAAGCGAAATTTTGCCCAGTGTCATTCAATTCCTTCTTAAAAAGTTTGATTGCATAATACTTGCGTTACCTAGTACTGTTATAGAAACCTGTTTAAAGAGGATCGCTTATAATTCGATAGGTAATTTATTCATCAAAAAATAGAAAACTTATTTCGATCACATATTTTCTGAATAACATCATCTGCCAATTTCATGATTTAAGAACAAAAATGAATTAAAATTTATACATTTCCAATTTGGAGTGGAAATTAAACCTTCAATTTTTGAAAATGAATAGTGGCGCCATCTCGTGTAGTCAAAGTAATCTATCTGGAAATAAAACTACGGCGAAAAGTCGATACATGACGTTAATGACTTTAGCGTATACCAGTGGTTCCCAACCTTTTTTTGGCCGTGCCCCACCTAGGCATCTCTAAAATCATGATGCCCCCCCCCCTTCTTTCTATATTATATAAATATTGTCACATAAAAAATAAACTTCCATTTTCCCAGATGGATCCGAAAATAGCATTAACTCCATCGTAAGTGATTTCACATTCTTTAATTTATCAAAATCATATTTTTTTTAATTACAAATATGCTTTTAACCCAACTCCATGAATGCAGTGATGCCATGGATCTTCGCATTTACATCGTTTTATTGTTTTTTGGCAACTTACCTCAAATTTTATAACTGATAAACAGTCTACATTTTTATTTTCGCAAAATTTCTTGAAAACATTTTCATATTTTGTATAACATCTGATATAATTGATACATTTTATAATGGATTTTAGTACTTCATTAAGAATAAGTGATATTTGTTTATCGCCAAGACTGTATGGATAACATAATTCACAAGTAGCATTTCCGGGTTCACACTTTTATCCAGTTTAAGTTACTACTTACCTTTCCTCCCATAACATACTTCTTTGATAGCGGATTTTTTTCCCATTATTATTATTTGGGCCCCATGTTTTCTCCAATTTAAAATTTTAAAATGCATGTCATGAATTTCATATTCTGTATGTGGTCTGCAGAAGACCCATAAGAAGTTTACTTTCAACACTTTCCTTCCGTGATGCACACGGGGTTTTTTTAATTTCATAAATGTAGCACCTCATTTTTATCATTCAAAACATTTTTTAGATTAAACATGCCCAAATAGTCAATTTTAGATATACTCTACAAAATTTCCTATGTAAAATTTCCCTCGTGGGGCATATTACACTATGAATAGATGTACAAGTTTTTTTTTTTTAAACAAATAGTAAAAAAAAGAGGTGTAATTTACTAAAATAGTATTATTAACCAGAGAAATTAAATATTTCTTTATTAAATAAAAGGTTTCAAATTATAGAAGATAATCCATATAATTATTTCGGTGTCAGTGTATTTTTGAACTTTTAAATGGGATCGCTTCGGAAATTAATTTTTATTCAGTTATTTTTAAATTTTTTCATCTATTATTTCTATTTTTAGTCTAAGACACTACTTTCATTAGAAAAAAAATGACAGAAAATTTGTTAACAAGAAGTCTGAAATTGCCCCCCTGAAAAGCCATATTGCCCCCGTGTGGGGCGTACGCCCCACGTTGGGAACCACTGGCGTATACCCTCTGTCATACGTGTACCCTGTGTTTTTTTTTTTTTTACGACTACAGCACTGTGTATAAACTGTTCAGAATGATACTAAATTGGAAAAACTTACTGCTACTTAAGGGGACCGGGAAAGCAAAATTCAACCAAAAAATCGATTTTTACTTTTTTATATTATTAAATATCCAACGATGTGTCACACATATTTATATATGAAAAAATAAGTGTTGAAATTATTCATTTATTATTCATTATTTCATATTTCACGACTTTTTCTCAAAACTTGGATTTTTCATGTTTATGTTTCTTTTTTTCAATATCTATTAAACTTAAGAACTCAGATTTTTTTTTAATACTTGTGTTATGTTATATTGTATACTTTAACTCTGGGATTTAATGATTTGTTGAAAATTATTTATTTTAGGCAGTGAAATCTTACCAAAAATGCTAATTTAAAAATGATTTTCAATAAATAATAAATAATTAATTTTGAGTTTCACATAGAACGAAAATGGTCTGTTAAAATACGTAAAGTATGTTATTCTGTCTACTCTAAAAAATCTAGATCTCTATCTTTCACAATTTCTGAGAAAAAGGTACATAAAGTTGGTGAATTTAACATGGCGGAGATATGGCTTTCCCGGTCTCTTTAAAAACATTGCTTGTGCTTGATAAATAACATTATTTTGAAAAATCTGCCGACGGAGTCGTAGCCGAGTGGTTAGCGCGCTCTTCTCCCACGCAGAGGACCCTGGATCGAATCCCACCTGTGGTAAGTGTTAAAGTTTACTCTAGTTTGGAATGAATACTATATAATTCAGATGGCCTTTGGTTAGTGGTTGTGTATAAAATATGGAGATTAGTTCTTGAAAAATTATGTTTTATCTTTTAAATGGAAATTTTTAAATACAGAAATATGCAAAATAAATGGATTTTTTTCTGGAATTTACATCAGAAAATTTCAATTAAAATATGTAAATTATACTGAAGTCTCGAGGAACTACAGTTTCCATATTTTTAGGGATATATATATATATATATATATATATTACACCGTATAATGCTTACGAAAGAAAAAAAAAAGGTGAAAAAATGTTTGTTGAAGTGGTCAAACATGGATGCAATTCAGACATTTGAAGTGTTTGAAATTCAGACGCATACAAGTGTCTTAAAAATTAAGACACTTTAAAACGTCTGAAAATTGAACACTCCGTTTCAGACACTTAAATGTCTGAATTTAAGACATTTCAGTTTACAGTGAGTCTTCGGGTTCAAGCTCAAAATGAGAATTTTATCTATTCAAAAATGGAAAAACAAAATACGTGCAAAACAAGAACATAGTCTAAATTTTGACACGTATTAAAATGTTTTAAACTTGTGTACTGGGACCAGCGTTGCCAATGGGCAACTTTTTTAAAACTGAGATTTCCTGATTGGTACCACTTTTTTGAAATGGTAAAATTCTCCTTATTTTTGCCTTAATATGTCATTAAATAAGGCGAATTTTACTATTTCAAGAAACTGGTGCCAGTCAAGAAATCTGAATTTTTAAAAAAAGTAGCCCACTGGCAACACTGGCTGAGACGGAGGTTGAATTTAGGTAAAGTTTTCAAAAAAGTGGAAAACCGGCACATTCACACCCCTGAAAGAAGAAGAAAAATGCTTTGTTTTGATGTTCAAAAAATGAAACTTATATTAATTGAAATTCGCGTAACATAGAATAAAATTCTCATAATAAATAATCATTTCACTTACAAATAAAGAAGCAGAACAAACAAAGAAGCAGATTTCGATTGATTTTGCTTAAAAAAATCTGCTAGTAATAATAAAAATATTCAGGAGGTGGGAGTATTATTGTAATTGAAAAACAAAAATATGAATATGCAATGGTTATTATTATTTTAAGGAAATGTTTATAAAATCGCAAAAAAAATTCTGAAAACAAATATTTTTCATAGTACAATTAATAAGATAATGGCTAATTCATTTCTAATGTTTATTATGATAAAGTAACTTATGAAAACAAATTCATAAGATGAAAATATAATTAAAAATAATAACAAAGATAGAATATTTGTGCTTCAGTAACAACATTTAAAATCTTTAATTAAAGAAAATTATTTTGGAAGAAAAATGTAGTGGTTTGATTTAAGAAAATATTAGTATATTTTTAAATAAATACCTAACTGAATTATTAAACAAATTTATATCGAATTATTTGAATAATTATAGGTGTATCATTCTCCAAATTACAAATATATATAATTTATGTGCCTTTTAATTCTCTAACGCTGTTTATTACACTGCAACTCTATATACACTTTTCAGAACACTTATTTTGTCGCCTTTTTAGAAGACTCTGAAGCGCACCTTTTGGAACAATTTTTAGAATACTTCTAAGAACACCCATTCTTTTCAGCACATTTTCTAGAGCACTTTTTGAACACTTTTGAGAACGCGTGATTTCACAAGTGTGCCCAAATGTATTTTCAATCTGTTCTCAAATGCGTACTTAAGTTTACATTTAACAAATATCCTGAGCAGAACACTTTTGGTACACTTTCTTCATAGCGGAGGATATTCGGAATTCATTTCAGTACATATTAAGGTGACTGGAACACTTTTTTTTTTAAAATCAAAGTGTTCCAAGTTTGTTCTCATTGTGTGCTAGTAATTTGCAGTGTACCAGTTTAAAAATGTAAACAAACATTGAAATCCCATTTAAAGGCGCAAGTGCTTTTTGTAATTTTTTCAAAATGTGATTTTTTAATGTAATGGTATGCTTTGTGCAAAATCTGGTGCAAGTATATCTCTGTAATTTAAAGCATAGATGCCAACATCTCTTAATTATTCCGGAGTCTGATCAAAGATAAACAGGTTTTCAAACAGAAATTTTATTTAACTAAAAAATACAAAATGAAATCGACAATGTACCTCATACAAAGAAGACACTTTTTCTTATATATTTTTTCCGGTTTGTACATGCAAATTTTTGATCAGATTCCGGAATAATTAAGAGATGTTGGCATCTATGTTTAAAGGCGTGATAGAGTAATTCGAATCGACAATTTTCAATTTGGCATGCAAAAGGACTCTTCATGGTTGTTCTAGTGTTAATTTATTAACTTCAGAGATTTGGAAGATATTTTTATAGGATTTCCTAAGTCAACTCTAATTAAAACATGCAATGTCTTTTTTGATACAAAATTTTTGGTGTAAATTAAGTGAAAAAAAAAAAAAGGTTGGCAGCTGTATTTTTGTTCATGCCCTAATCAGTGTTGCCAGTGGGCTACTTTTTTTTAAAATTCAGATTTCTTGATTGGCACCGCTTTTTTGAAATGGTAAAATTCACCTTATTTAATAACATATTAATTAAGGCGGAAACAAGTGAAATTTTACGATTTTTTGAAAAGTGGTATCAATCAAGAGATTTGAATTTGAAAAAAGTATCCCACTGGCAACACTGGCTCGAATGATTCATTCGAATAGTAAAACCACTCATTCTGCCCATCACTAGCGTATGTATGATAATAATATGCAGATTTCTGATAAGTGAAATTTATCCTTTTTTAATTTTTTTGCCAATATTTTATAAAGATTAAAATAGGTTCAGTATATAAAATCAAGTATTTTTTTATCCCCAAAAAAGATTTCAATTTAAGATTTTCAGTAGTTTTTAACACTTTCCAACAAAGTTGAAAAGTGTTTATGACTTCGGTTTGTCTGTCCGTCTGGCCGCCTGTACGTCTGACCGTCTGTACGTGCTCTAACTCCTGTAAATATACTTGATCTTTCTGAAATTTTTGGATGTTAGTGACCTCTACCATAGCACGAACCCTATTGCAAATGAAGTTTGTAGCATGTTTAGTTCATTTACAAGGACAGTCAAAATTTTTCCGTTACATTACGGCCTATGGGAAAAATCGTTTAAAATGATTTCTAATGATGTTACATGCTTTCAAACATAATAAAATTGATATGTATTCATCAAGTGCACTAAAATATGCATTTTCTGTAGAATATGCGACGCAAAAAAGAGTTATTATTCATTTACAGGGCCACACAAAAGATTTCCGTTACATAATGATATAGGGGCGGAGGGAATTTTTTCCGGCGTATTTTAATTATGTTAAATTTTTTCATGCATAATGAAATTTATATACGTCGCTGAGGTTTACTATAACTTATTCCATGGGTAATACGAAGTGCATAGCATTTACAGCGACACACAAAAGATTTCAGAAACTATATTGTATCCGAAGTACTGTACAGTAGCGATGATTGCTGGAAATGCATTTTAGTGGCGTGTAATAAAGGTACTAGGTTAACTACAGGGTTGTACAAAAGTATAAAAGTATGTTTTAATCTATTATTACAAATTGCTGAAAGAGAAATTTCAACCTGTTATGTGTTTTCTTGCTAAACTAAATTTCCCCATTATATAGTATATATATCAACCTACAGATCAAACACAGGACTGTTCAAAAGAATTGGAATACATATTTGCTATTGACGGTAACTGCTGAAATCAGTTTTGCAAATGTTTTATATGTTTTCTAAAATGTTTACTTAGTTCTCTTATATACCTTATTTCACTAAATAACGAAGTTTTGTTAAAGCATTCAGGAAGTGTTGGAAAGTGTTTTATAATCTATGCTTAACGCATGATTTTGCTTAATTTTTTTTAAAGAATGCACCAAAGTGAATGCCTCATAACTTTTACGAGGAAAAATTGCTTGTTTAAATTATTTTAAATTTGTCTTTAAACGCAAGTAGTAATTTTTTATCTTAAAATATTTCTAAAGTCCTTTCTAAAGTACGCTAAAAAATCTTAATTATGCATGCTGTATATTTAAATGCGATATAGATTTTAAAAGAATAGCCTGGATTCCCTACATTTTAGCTGTCGCAGACATTCCAGTACCCTTCAAAACTGCATGCATATTAACCCTCTCGCTGCGCAACCTGAGATTTTCTCAGGCAACGTAAAAGTAGCAAAATTTGCGCAACCCGAGATTTCATCGGGCATGCATTTTTTCGTCTGATTAACTCTCCTTGATCATTCCCACCAGTTATTTTTTTATTCTAAATTTTGCCTTATCTAATCGGAGAAATATCCCGATTGAATCAGACGAAAATTTTTGTTTTGTAAAACCGGTGGCAAAAAAATAAAAATTCTTAAAAGACTCTCGCCGCGAAGGAGTTAAATACGCAATTTTTGAAGCTATTTTGATAAAACAGCTGCGGAGCGAGAGGGCTAAGCGCCCTATCTTAAATGGGAGAGGTAATTACAGTATTAAAGAGGAATTCACATCAATCATGGTCTCACGCCACGTAGCGGAAGGGGTTGAACTACAGGAAGATGCCTAACTGATTAGATAAGGCGAAGAAAACTTCGTGGTGTCAAGCGCATCTGGACCCCACCCCCTACTTGTTACGCCATTATTTTGCAATAAACCTCGTAAACAAGATTCATGAGTGACTAAAGATTTAGAAAATATGCGCAGATTGTATATATTCAGTCATATATGACGTCACACTAAACGCACAAGATGGCGCAGATGTGTTAATTTACACCCGATTCCAGCATTAAGTTTGCACGCTTAAAACGTATGCAGTTTTGGTACATTTAACAATAATTAATCAAGATAAATAATTCTAAATAATATTGTGGTGTGAAATATTTTTTATAAAACTTCACTAATATTCTTGTACGTTTATAGCAAAAGATTTAAAACATACGTTCTAAAACTTTTCAAATAGGTTCATAATTCCTAAAGACATGCAAATATATTTCATAATGTACAGAAGATGTTTTTTACCCAAATCTCCTTTCACTAAGATTCATCGCTCGGAAATTACTTTTTATACTAACTCATTTACGTCTAAGAGCATGAAAAATTCGATAGGATGAAACAATATTTGACATTTCTAAATCTTTTAGCAAAAACATCAAGATAAGAGATTGTTCTAATAATGTTTGAAGTTGCCATCTTTTAATATAGCTACAAGAAATGAAGAAAATTCTTCTTGGAATAAAACGTCTTTTAATACAATAGTTTCTCTTACGTTGAATACATTTTTTTTTTTTTTTTTTTTTTCTTGAGAATTAAATTTATGCCGTGTTGTAACTTTTCCAGATTTCCCAAAAGACTAAATATGATAAATGTTTTATAATTTAGCTTTTAATTTCCGTATTTATCGTTCTTATCAATTCACTGCTCATGAGATAAGAGCAAGAGTCCAATTAGTCTAAGACTGTATTAGATCAGTGTTGCCAGATGGGCTACTTTTTTTAATTCAGATTCTTGATTGGCATCACTTTTTTGAAGTGGTAAAATGCCACTTATTTAATGACATATTAATTAAGGCGAAAACAATGGGAGTCTTAACGTTTTAACCCCTTAATTCTCGCTCCCGTCATATTCTCGGGCTATGTCTTTTACTCAGATTGTTTGATTCCCACCAGTTTTGTAAAACAGTAAAATTGGCTATATTTTAGTATCGTTTTACCTGTCATTAAATAAGGTGAGTATTTCTTTTTCAAAAAACTGGTTCCAATAAGCAATTTGAATTTTAAAACCGTAATTTAATTCGAGCGTTAAGGGGTTAAAAAAGTTCTGCCAATCAAGAAATCAGTATTAAAAAAAGGTAGCCCACTGGCAACACTGTATTAGATTCCATTTGGGATTGTTGTGATGCTTTTATCGATTTCTTAATCCCTTGGGGACGAAAGTCACGTATACGTGGTGCATAAAGAGCTCAGAATCCTTGATTATTACCACCAGTTAATTTTTGTTGTAAATTTTGTCTTATTTAACCCCTTCGCGACGGGAACCTTTCACGAAATGTTTATTACTTTGCTACCGGTTTTAAAAAACAGAAGTTTGTGCCTATTCAAATCGGGAAAATACTCGTATTAAATAAGGCAAATTTTACAGTAAAATTTTACTGGTGAGGATAAACGAGGATCCTTAGGCCTATTTCCGGCACGTATACGTGTCGCTCGTCCCCAAGGGGTTAATCAGGGCATGCTCTCGATTTAATAAGAAAAAAATTCTGCTTTGAAAAACTGGGGATAAAAGGTTAAAAATTATGTAAAATTCGCTCATCGCGAAGGGGTTAACAGTCATATTCCAAACTTCTATTAATCCTGCATATTTTTGGTAAATAAATCTGTTATCAGTGATTTTATTTTAATTACTTATACCTAACTTAAAAATTGTATTTTCGTTGCTGCTGTTGTATTCGTGACAAAAGACTGAGATCTTTTCCTGGGTTCGTACGCTTCAATTTATTCACGTGATTTTAGGTGTTTTAGTCCCAGGAATTTCCTGAAGTACTGGTCGCTATATATGAAGATAGAATTCTTTTTTGATTAAATAAGGCAAGTATTACTTTACAAATATCTGTAAAAGGTGCTAGAAAGTCCTCGAAGCGTACGAACCTTATTTTCTGTATGTTATGTTATAGTTTTTTTTTTTTACCCTGATGTGTTTTTGCAAGAAAATGATGGATTTTGTTTTTCTTCTCATAAGCGAATGTCACATGAAGATTGTTTTCGTGGTACTCATTTTTACTTCATTCTATATTTATAAGAAGATAGCATTGGATTCATGAAAATTTTCGAATTCCGGTTTTCGACGGATTTTCCCGTTTTGGGGGTTAGAAAAAAAAAAAAACATGTTTTTACAAAATGTCTGTCTGCGTTCTCTCTGTCTGTCTGTCTGTGTGTGTGTGACACAAATTTTGTGGACGCTCTACCTCAAGAATTAATGAACGGGATTTAACAAAACTTTATATTCAGTTAGCCCCTAATATAAACTGTTGCTGATTACTTTTTGCTGCAAATCGCCCAATAGGTGGCGCTGCTGTGCTGAATTTTTCACGATTTTCGAAATAGCTATATCTCATTAACTAATGCACGGATTTTTATAAAACTTCAGATTACGTTAGTCCTTGATATAATTTGGTGCTGATTAATTTTTAGTATAAGCAGCTCAACAGGTGGCGTTGCTATGCGGTATTATTCATGATTATCGCAATAACTCTATCTAAGAACTAATGCACGAATTTTCACCAAACTTCAAATTCAGTTAGTGCCTGATATAAATTGGCGGTGTTTAGTTTTTAGCGTAAATCGTCCAACAGGTGGTGCTGCAAGGCTGCATTTATCACGATTTCCGCAATGACTGTATCTCGAGGACTAATGCATGAATTTTCATCAAACTTCAGATTCAGTTAGTACCTGATACAAATTTGTCCTGATTAGTTTTTGGAGTAAATCGACTAACAGGTGGCGCTGCTATGTAGATTTTTTTACGATTTCCGCAATAGTTCTACCTCAAAAAATAATGCACGTTTTTTCATCAAACTTCAGATTCAGCTGTGACTTGACATAAGTTGTTGCTGATTATATTTTGGTGTAATTCACCTAATTGGTGGCACTGATATGCTCTATTTTTCAGGAAATATTAATATGTATGAAATAGAAGATAGTTTTCGGATTGCCACATCCGACTAGCTTATACTATGATGAAAATATTGTCCCCAGAAGACCTTCAATCACTTGCTCCAATATACAAATGATTCATACAGATTTTTTAAAGCTATTATAACTATTTTTTAACTATTATAAGGTATTATTTATTTTTATGCATTTACTATTTTATCTTCTTCGAGTTTCCTTAACTGAAACACAAAATATTTCTTGTAATATGTTGATGACCAAAACATTAAACTTTCTATGCGCGCACTTAGAATAATTGGAAAAAGTTTAAACAATACTGGTAAAATGATATTGGCCAGGGACAAATTCTCATATTAAAACAGGGAATACTTTTTCTCACCAGTAATTTCTAATATTTTTTTTCTAATAACCTTTAACGATTGCATATTGGAATGAAACTATTCGGAAAAATATCTAAGAAAGATATTGACTAGATTGGATAGCTGGATTCTCCACTGGTATAGACAATGGAGTTATGAATAAACAGGAGGACACATATCGCTCACATGCAAGAAAAGTGACACATCTCGACAAAAGTAAATTTCACAGGAGAGGCAAAAGAAAATTTGCGTAATTTTATTATAAGATGAAATTGCAGCACTTGGCTCTGCATGAAGGAATAAAAAGACGCATAAAAGCATAAAACCATTTAGAATGAAGACCTATGAGTAGGTGGTTTGGAGGGTTAGGTAATTTTACCTCCCCACACAATCCACCCCTCTTCTGTGGTCACAAATTGACATATAGGGATTTTCCGTATAACTACACTTATGAAACTGATTGTGTAGCAAGACACACCTATGGCAGACACATTAGTGGAATAAAACGCAAAATGAATTTTTACGAGATGTGTCACTTTTCTTGCGGATGAGCCATATAGTGTAGGCTGCAGAGTCCACGAATTGTGAGTGAAATAACTCAGGCGGTCGTCACAAGATGGCGGCTGATTTTTTACAGCGGATCAGCAGTAGCTGATTACTGGCAGAATAAACTTCCACCAGTAAACTTTGAATAGAAAATTTCAGCTTATTGTAGCGGCTTATTCATTCAAAATTTCAAAATATGATAAAACTGTCTATTTGTTTTAACAGGTGGATGTTGGCCCGGGATTTTAATTTCTTTTACTGATACTGACTGGAGGTTGTTCAGATTATGACAATGTGGCAGAAACGCATGATGGCCTGACTACCGCCGAAAAAAATTCAATCAGTGTAAAAGGATAACCACAAAATTTTTATTGAAATTCACTGGTGGAATTTTGCCCCTGCGGTAAGGATCAACTGTGCAACCGGTTACAGTTGAAGGTTGCCCGTTTTGGGGATATGTCAATTCCTCTTTATTGATAGTTCCATGGGTTGCCAGTTTGGTCTCCAAATTTAGTCAGGAAATACTAAATGTATTTTCATATTTATTTAATGACATATTTTTCTTGATTACCTCAAGTAAAAATTATTCTTCAGAAAATTCCGGTCTGAAGTCGGATTTTCGGGATGAGAATGGAGGAAAAACTGGGAACCCCGGTATAGACAAATGATACGCATAATCTAAAAATATAGTCATAGGCAAATTGCTTTAGTTTCTGAAATACATATGGCTATTTCCATGCGAACTTGTCATGTCTGTCATACAGCTAAAAATGGCTATGCTTGTTGCTCACCGTTATTTTCATAAAGTTTGATACGCCTTACTCAATTAATGAGATATCTCTGATAAAATAAGTCACATTATCGGTTCTAAATACTGGTAGCCAAAAATCGTTGTATGTGACAGACATGACAAGTTGGCATGGAAACAGCCATATAAATTTCATCTTCAATAACGATTCTTATAACCTCTCGGAGACATACATGCATAAATGTTATCTGATATGGAGTGTAATAAACGCTTAATATTGTCTTGTTTCAAAAGAACTGTGCATCATAAATTGTGTACTTTAAATCGTGGATACAGCAATACAACAGCCAGCATTTCTTACGCTTTCAAAAGCAAAGTATTTCTTTTGCGAAAATGTTGAAATTATTGAATGACACAAGGAGTTAAGAAGAAATTTATGAGAATATAGGTAAAAGTTTTTTTTCTCCACACATACTGTAAAAGTAATTTTTTTTTCAACATTTCAAAATTTTATTCTAACTTGACGTCTGTTCAACGTCGAATTTCCTCCATTAGTTTTTCTCCTTGACAATGGCTTGGGTTTAGCCGAAAGAGCTTGGATTGATTTTTATATATACTTTTAATATCTAGTGTTTTTAATTTTTGAAAACTATTTGTACATTTAGCATGGATGAATTTTCCCCGTTTTTGTACACCAGTATTTTGTTAGAGAAAATGATATTTCGTTTAATCGGAACACTCTTGCGTTTTAACCCCTTAACGCTCGAATTAAATAACGGTTGAATAATTCAAATTGCTTATTGGCACCACTTTTGTGAAAAAGAAATATTCACCTTATTTAATGACAGGTAAAACGATACTAAAATATAGCCAATTTTACTATTTTATAAAACTGGTGGGAATCAAACAATTTGAGCAAAAGACACAACCCGAGAATATCTCGGGAGCGAGAATTAAAAAGTCAAGAGAACAACATTTTCTCTAAGAATATTCCGGTGTGAAAAAACGCGGAAATCTCATCCCTAATTTAGTCATACCTATTTTTGAAATGCATATTATTGAACCAATTTTTGAATGTTGTCAAACTTTTTTATTAAACAAAATTGTATTTTCGATTAAATCCTACAATGTACTTTCAGAATATGTCCAGACAACTAACATTTAACTCATAGGCTTTTTGAGGCAAAACATTACCAGTAAATTCACATTTATCATTTACTTTTACTAATTTTACCTCTTAGCACTTCGAAGGAAATATATTTCCTTACAAATAGTATTACTTGTTTGCTTAGTACACAAATGTAATACTTGATGAGACGGAAATTTGTGGTTTTATAAAAGTATGCGACAAAAATTATGAAATAATGAATAGACTTACGCAATGTTTGCTCATAGCAATTATGTTCCATGAATTTAAGGGGACAGTACACTTTTAAAATTTTCAAAAATCGATTTTTTTATTTGTACATCGTTAGAAAGTTTATTATATTCTCAATTAGTTGATACCAATCTTTTAACTATGTGATAATTATTTACTGAGATATTTGGGAAAATGTAGACATCACCCCTTCATTTCCGAATTAACAGCCCTGCCATAACTGTCATGGCGGCTTGTTTACATTTTGTTTTCGCGCTTTCACATTATCGTAACTTTGGAAATATGCTAAAATGTGGCAATTGTTATTGGTTAAATACCTTAGCCCCTTAATTCTCGCTCCCGTCACATTCACGGGCTGTGTCTTTTATTCAGATTATTCAGATTTGTCTGATTCCCACCAATTTGATAAAATAGTGTAATTGACTTTATTATGGTAACAATTTACCTGTCATTAAATAAGGTGAATATTTCTTTTTCAAAAAAGTGGTGCCAATAAGCAATTTGAATTTTTAAACCGTAATTTAATGCGAGCGTTAAGGGGTTAAACAATAATAAGAAAGGTATATATAAATATTATACAGACATACATTTTACTGCTTTATTTGCTATTAAGTACTTAATGATAATCGCTATACAAAATACGATGATATAAATATATTCTAAGGTGCTAACTCATCTTATAGAAAACTAAAAAGTAGTCAATTTGATTGTGATTTTTGTTTCAATTGACAGTTTAGGACACGAATTTATTGACATTGCAAAAAACATTTTGACATTCCAACAGAATTGCTACGCTTCAGAGAATTTTGCAGGTGAAATATCAGTATTTGTTTATAGAAAAATAAACCTAGGTTAAACACACGAAATTTCGCCTTATTTAAGCCGAGATTTTCTATAAGAAAATACTGGTACCGAAGAATTTCCTCATCGTAAAATGCCCTGAAGCGTGGCAACCTTGTCCTAAATGGCATTTTTTACTCTTGCGCGCATGGTATCTACAAAACTATTTAAAGTAGAGCTTTAAAATTTTTGCCCTACGTAAATATTTATATTATCATGAAAATGAACTAGAATTATAAAGCTGTATTCAGTATGAAAAAAAGTTATGCGATTGAATACATGTAAAAATTCATGGTTTTTCAATTTTTTCTAATTAAATGTTAATTACTCTTTATCTAATTAACCGATTACAAATATCCTAATTCAAATTATAGACCAGAGTGTTATCTTTAATTTAAGATAAACTGTATGCGAATACAATGAAATTAGCTTAACCCTCTGTCTACCAGAAGGGTCCAATGGACCCGACATGTACATTCAAAATATTTATTCAAACCAGAAATTTCTTCAAAACAAACTAAATGTATAAATCAGACAATAATAAGTTAAATAAACAAATTAAATAGTTTTAAGTAAAAATTCTGGTGTAGAATGTTTTTATAAAACTTGAGTAAAATTTCCGGTAGTTCTAGGGTTAAGCTTACGTGCGCGCAGTGAAATGTTATCCACTGTAAAAGTTTTAAATAGCACTTTGAAATTGACCCCTTGAAATTTTAAAAATTATAATATATCCAAATAAAAAATGTTTAAACATAGTTCAATATTACCTAAATATATTCTAAAAATTTTGTGCTTCTAGAGTGGTTATCTTTTTCATAAAAAATTGCTAAACACATGACAAATTTCTCATGTTTTATGACCGTTAAAAGTGTACTATCCCCTTCAGAAGAACAAGAAAAGAGGCAAATGTCTTTAATGATTTGTACTAGAACAAAGACTTTTTTTCTGCATTAAGACTGTATTTTTAGGTGCGTTCGTAATTATATAAATGCGTAGCACCTATAATCGTCATCTGGTCCGTCAGTCTGCACGCATATAACAGAGCAAAAATTTAAGATATTTGTCGAGTCATTTCAAATTTTATGAAAATCGAATCAGAACTTAAAATGATATTAATAAAAGTTTTCTTCATTCTGTTAAATCCTATCATTCGTAATTAGTTCGACGATATTTTATGATAGGTAATGATTCTGAGTTGCCATGGTGATTACATCTTTTTAAGATCGAGCCGTATTATTTTCGTATTACTGCATTTAATATATAGAATCGTAATAAATTTTGTATTCATGCATTTTTACAGAGGAGTGCAACAGCTATTGCACCAAGATTTGAATAGTTATAAAACTAGTTATTATACGATGCCCATCACATTTGCCACGTTTCCGATTTCACGTTTACGCTTCATGTAGAAGCAAATAAGTTTCCAAAAGTACTCGTTCAATTTTTTTCTAAAAATATTAGTTGATGTAATTTTTGTATACAAATTCTAATCAATAGTTTGTGAATTATCTTATGTACTAGAGTTGCTTATTATTTTCAATCGCCGAAAAAAACGTTGTGTGAATTACGCCAAAAAACCCCTCGATCGTGCTAAGAGACTATTATTTCAACTCAATGGTGTTCTGAAGGTGAATCTATTACTGACATTACTCAAATAAAATAATATTTATATGTACCAGCTTTTGCATCGTTGTACGAGATCTATTGAAATTTAGTTGAATCAGAATTATGGAATATTTTTTATTAGATATTATTATTATTTTTAAGGAAAAAAAAGTATTTTTTCTCAAACAGGCATACATGATTGCCTGCTAGGGCTGTAGGTAGAAAGAACAAAATATGTATATAATTATGCAAGAATAATTTATGTAAACAAGAATATAATAAAGGAAAGGGTTATGTAAATTTGAAGAAAATGTTTCTTTGGAACAGGGTTGCCAATTTAGCCTCTATTTTTATTGAGAATATTCGAAGTCGTGCCAGCAATTAAAAATAGTATTTTTTGCGTTATTTAACCTCTTCGGTCCCTGAGTCCCTATGCGGTGACCTCTGATCTTTTCCATATAAAACTAAAATGTCCGATTTTTTACATTTTCACATCACTTTTTAATAGCTGAATGTTTTTTACGTTCAAAACAAACGAATAAATGGCAGCATTTAACCCTCTCGCTGCGTAATTGTTTTATCAAAATATCTTCGCGAAGAGCGTCTTTTAAAAATTTTTATTCTTTTGTCACCGTTTTTTCAAAATAAAATTTTTTATATAATTTAAATGGGGAAATGCTCCGATTAAATAAGACAAAATTTACAATAAAAAAATAACTGGTGGTAACAATCAAGGAGGGTTAATTAGACGAAAAGATGCATCCTCGAGAAAATCTCGGGTTGCTCAGCGGGATGGTTAAGCTGATTCCTACATAAAATAAATGTTATTTTCATCTGAGTTTGCGAAATGTCTAAAATTGTCCAAAAGACAGCATGGCCAAGAAAGTGAGAGATTTTCATAAGTATTTAACTTAAATCTTTTTCAATAAAAATTTTGAGTATTTGTAGATTATTTACTTGTTTAAATCTCTTAAATTTGTGGTTGCGTTTATTTAGGTTAATGGTTATTAAATTGATGTTTTTAAGGGGGTTTGTAGTTTTAGATCCAAATTTTTGAACCTAAATTACTAAGCGCCTAGAGGATCAATTTTAGAAAAGATATTTTTCTGTCATTTACGATGTCATTTTGTTTGAAAAAAAAAAACAAAGAATAAGCAGTTGTATTATTATTTTAGCTTCGGAACTGAAGAGGTTAATGACAGAAAATTTGTGATTACATATAGTAAAGATTCATCTATCAAAATTTTCGGTAATTTTAAATTTCGAAAAAATAATGGAGACTTAACTGGCAACGATGCTTCTGGACCATGGATGGATATTTGCACTTTCAAAAGTTACATTCAGGATTTGTTTTTGACGTCAGTATTAAAAAAAGTAATTTTTCCTTAATTAATTAAAACATTTCCTTAACTAAAGAAGTAAAGATAACAATTTAATAATAAAGGAAAGGGTGTATGTAAATTTGAAGAAAATGCATTAACCCCCTCGGGACCATATGTGAATATTTGCACTTTGTTACCTTTAGATTAGTTTTTGGAACCAGTAAAAAAATGTATTTTTTTAAATTAACCATTTACCGTAATTTCCCGTGTTTAAGCCGCGGTTTAGTTAAGGGGACAGTACATTTTTAACGGTCATAAAACATGCGAAATTTGTCATGAGTTTAGCAATTTTTTATAAAAAAGATAACCACTCTAGAAGCACAAAAATTTTAGAGTATATTTAGGTGATATTGAACTATGTTTAAACAATTCTTATTTGGATATATCATAATTTTAAAAAATTCAAGAGGTCAATTTCAAAGTGCTATTTAAAATTTTTGCAGTGGATAACATTTCACTGCGCGCACGATATCTCATGCTAATTTCATTGTATTTGCATAAACTTTATCTTAAATTAAAGGTAACACTCTGGCCTATAATTTGAACTAGGATATTTGTAATCGGTTAATTAGATAAAGGGTAATTAACATGGTAATTAACATTTAATTAGAAAAATTTGAAAAACTATGAATTTTTACATGCATTCAATCGCATATTTTTTTTCATACTGAACACAGCTTTATAATCCTAGTTCATTTTCATGATAATATAAATATTTATGTAGGGCAAAAATTTTAAAGCTCTGCTTTAAATAGTTTTGGAGATATCATGCGAGCAAGAGTAAAAAATGCTATTTTGAGAAAAAGCCTTTTAAAGATTAAATTTTATTTTTTAAATATAAAATATATAATAAAGGAAAGAAAAATACTAATTATATATCGTATTATGTCTTAAACATAAAATTGGAATTTAGTTTAAAAGGATAAATATAAAATCATTTGTAAAATGCTGCAGAATATAGGAACATGCTTAAAAAAGAAATAGATGTATTTTGTAAAAATGTAGCATTTACTATTGCAAAAAATTAATTTTAAGCATATAACTTAAAATTTTGTTTAGCTTTGATTGTAATGGGAATTAAATGTGCACATTTTATAAAACTAAATTATTTAATGTAAACTATAGGCCATTTTATAGAGATTCTCGTATTTCGATATCTGATTCACATACTTTGCTGCACAAAAATCCGGATAGTTTACTAAAAATATATATTAATGTCAATAAATCCGTATTATAAACTGTTAACTGAAACAAAAATCACTATGAAATTGACTACTTTTTAGTTTTCTATAACCCTTTAAGACCCAACCCGCACGATCGTGCGGGTTAGACATTCATTTAAATGTTTTCTTCTGAGTCGTATGTAATAAAAACTCAAATCGAACGATCGTTCTGGTTTGCAGATAGATTTAAGTATCATTTTTTATCTACAGGTAGCAGTTCCAGTCCATCTTTTACTTTCTACAGGCATGACTGGTTTTGTTTACAAATACATCGGGTCTTAAAGGGATATGATGAATTAGCACCTAAGGACATATTTCTATCATCGTATTTTGCATAGCGATTACCCTTAAACTGACTCCTTCTTCGATGCTGTCTTGAAGCCCATTTTGCATATTTTTTCATTAAAAAGCTAATAAATAATAAGAAGTAGAATACCATTACAAAATCTGGAAAGTATTGTTCTAGGTAAAAAATCCTGTTTTGTTTCAAATTTAAGCACTTATAGCAAATAAAACTGGGGAAAACCATGAAAGTAAACAAATTTGGCGAAAGTGGAAGTTCAAATTAATATTTTAAAGCTTTCATATTATTGTTTAAGGTATTTAACCAATAACAATTGCCGCATTTTAGCATATTACCAAAGTTATGATAATGTGAAAGCGCGAAAACAAATGTAAATAGTCGCCATGACAGTTGTCGCAGGGCTGTTAATTTGGAAATGAAGGGGTGATGTCTACATTTTCCCTGATATCTCCGTAAATAATTATCACATAGTTAAAAGATCGGTATCAACATATTCAGAATACATTAACCTTTCTAACGAAGTAAAAATAAAAAATCGATTTTTGAAAAATTTAAAAGTGTACTTTCCCCGTAAGGGTTTTTCAGACCGGAAATTTTATTTAAAAAATGAAGTCAAATAAATGCTAAGCAGATATAAGTCACATCTTACTTAAAACAAATTCTGGTAGGAAATTTAGTTATCTGAGCTGCGGATTATACGCGGGAAATTACGGTATACCAGTTTCAAATATTATTTCACATTTTAAATACAATTTTAAATCACCGTAATATTTATACAGGTCTGTTTGTATAAAATATACTTGATGAAACAATTAAAAATGTATTAGACGCCGCCTTTAAAAAACATATTAAAAAGTTCATCTCAATGACTTGAGATGAACTGAGAATCAATTGAAATGAACTTTTTAATGTTTTTTTAAATGTGGCGTCTAATATATTTTTTTTATGTTACATCAAGAATATTTTGAAGAACCATACCTGCATATATTACGGTGATTTAAAATGTGAAACAATGTCTGAAATTGTTATATAAACGGTTAATTATAAATACAGGCATGACAATCTCATATGTAGATAAGTACATTTTTACAGTTATTTTTTACTTATTTACTTAAAGCATTTCCATAAATAAAGATGTAAAAATAACTATTTAAAAAACTATTCTAACCCAGGCGCAGCCAGCTGTGGCACACTGGACACAACTAATATTTATAGTAATCATTGCCTTATCTAATCATCGAATCTCTGCGATTCAATAATTCGGCTATTTCTTTAAAAAATATATATAGTGGTATCAGGCGTGCCACAGTTGGCCATAAAGTTCTAACCGAACAAAATTCCTGGGTGGGACGCTGCTGCGAAAGAGGTTACGTGTGGAGCATTATGGTTGAAGTTATTTTAAATATTGTAAAGTATTTTTCAATCTGAATTAGTCAGGCACGCAATTAAAGCCTGCAAAAAGGAAGTATTTTTGCCTAATTTTTACTTTGCTTCTATTTACTAAATCATGATACCTTGTGTCGCGGACATCTCCCTCTGTATCCCTTTGCAATGACAGTGACACCTGAATTTAACTAAAACTTTTACGTACCGAAGTGAACTGAATGGAACTGAAAAAAAAAACTTTAGAAGTTTTTGTTTTTGTGAACGGAGTTGCGCCTCCGTTATGATTCGATAAAAAGTTAAAGTATTTAAATATTAAAGCCCTATAATCTTGTAAATATGTTGTAATATATTTGTAAATAAGTATTTAAGATTAACCGAGTGATGTCTTATTTTAGTCGAATGAGTTGTTAGTAGAATTAAGTCTAATCAAAATCCGGCAGAACGAATATCAGAAACAAGCGGGAGCTTACCTGACGGAAAGGGTAAATTAAAGATTTATGACATTCTTTTTCGTCTAATTTGAAAGCTTGTTATCATATTTTTATGGCGCCCGGAAACAATGACGCCGGTTTGATTTGATCTTAATTGAATGAAAAGTTATTTATAGACGAAAATTTTGAATATTTAGTTCTATTGAAAAGAATATTGTTGATGGTTTTTTTTTATCTTCAATATAATGAAGAACTGAGCATAAAAATAAATAAAAGTTTTGAATGCTTAATTCTGTTGAAGATAATATTATTAATAATATTGATTGATAACGTATTTTGAGAACAGGATTATTTTGAAAGTTATTGAATATATTTTGAAAGTTATATAATTTTTCTTACATTTACACTAGAAAGACGACGAGCGGTCATTTTGACCGCTACCAAAAGAACACATTGCGATTCGAACCAGAATTTTTTTTTATAAACCTAGTTTAAAAGGTAAGAAGGAAAAAAAAAAACCAGTTAAATAAATAAGTTAATCATTTAAAATAAAAATTCTGGTGCGAAATATTTTTTTCTAAAATTTGAGTAAAATTCCCCGTCTTTCTAGTGTTAAGTTGTTATAAAATTAATTATATTTAAAATTACGGATTAAATATGTCTGATATTGAAAAACTAAAGAAGAATCGTGCTGTTTCTAGAACGGCGACTACGAAATTAATTAATACTTGTGAGCAGTATCTTGCAGAATCAGTGCAGGAAGTTCCTGTTCTTACGGAACATATTGATCAGTTAAACTCAAAGTATAATAATTTAACAACTTTAGATGAGCAGATCCAAAACTTAATGGATGATGACGGCGAATTAGAAACTGAATTTGAAACTGCCGAAGGTTATTCTGAAAAAATAATTTCTATGAAATCGAAACTAACGCATGCTTTAAAAATGAAAGTTGAACCTGAACGTTCTATTAAGAAAACAAATTCGATTAACGAAAGTATTTCAACAGAGAATTTGACTTCTTGCTCTCATTCTAAAATTAAATTACCGAAATTGAGTATTAATGAATTTAATGGAGATCCTACTTATTGGTTATCTTTTTGGAACCAATATGACAATGCGATACATCAGAATGATAGTTTAACTGATATTGATAAATTTAATTATTTGCATTCCTTCCTTACTGGAGCTGCTTCTAGTTCAATTAGTGGGTTTTCGCTATCGAGTGAAAATTATATAGCAGCTATTGAACTACTCAAAAAGCGTTTTGGTCGTAAAGACCTGATTATAAATGCTCATATGGGAAAATTAATGAATTTAGAGACAGTTAAAAATGTAAATAATACTTTTGCATTGCGAAAGCTGTATGATAACATTGAGACTCAAATAAGAAGTTTAAATTTACTTGAAGTAACTTCCGAAACATATGGTACGTTACTAACGCCAATTTTGCTTAAATTAATTCCCAATGAGTTAAATTTGGAATTTCAACGTAAACAGAAAACTCAGGATAATCTTTTTGAAGTCAACGAACTGCTTGAATTTCTACGGGCAGAAATAGAATGCAGAGAAACTGCGATTCAAATACAAGATAGGGTTATCGTTCAAAATCCACCGCAAGTGAAGAGGGAGAGAAAAATAAATAAGTTTACAGTTCCTACTGCTGCTTCATTGAAGGTTTCGATAAATCATTGTATTTTTTGCGGAGATTCCGCTGAATCAGTTAAGCACAATTCTGCAGCTTGTTCTAAGTCCGTAGCAGAAAGTCGAGCACGTTTGAGAAAAAACGGAATGTGTTATCTCTGTATGAAAAAAAGGAAATAATTTAGAATAAGATTACTTTTCAAAAAAAAAGAAGTTAACATTACAGTGGAAAACATAATTCTTTAATTTGTGAAAAGAGTAATAAAGTAGATGAGAAAAAACAAACTGACGATAGAAATGTTACTTTAACAAATAAAACATACACACAGAAAGTTTTGTTACAAACTTTAATTGTAAAAATCTGCGGAAATAGTGAAGATAAGTTTGTCAGGTGCTTAATTGATACTGGGTCACAAAAGACATACATTTCGAAGTTTGTTGCTGAAATGATGCAATATAAAAGTATAAGTGAGAGTAACATTGTTCATAGTCTATTTGGTGGAACGGAGGTTTCTGAAATCCATAAACAATTTATTGTGAATCTTAGTAATGTAAAGAGTGATTACAAATCTAATTTTAAGGCCTTTGATCAAACTAAAATTTGTTCCGATGTAACACAAATAGAAATAAAACCCATATTACATGAGCTTAAAGAACATAGAATATATTTGAATGACACTAGCCACATGAAGGAAAAATTGTTGTTTGAATCATCCCCAACTGAAATTCATATTCTTATTGAAGCGGATATTACAGGAAAATTACTTACCGGTAAGATAAGAAAATTAAAATGTGGTTTAGTATGTGTCGAAACTTACTTAGGCTGGACAGTTATGGGGAAAGTTCCTTTGGAAATAGAAAATAAAACTGACAACTCAGTTACATTTTCGATGCACGTATCAGATTATAAAATTGCTGAATTGTGGAATCCTGATACTCTCGGAATTTGAGATCCATCCGAAAATGAAACTAAAAAAGAGTTGCAAGAACAAACACTGCAACATTTTCTTTCAACGGTTAAAAGGGATAACGAAGGCAGATTTGAAACCTGTTTACCTTGGATAGAGGGCCATCCCCACTCCCTAATAATCTAGAGGTCGCTGAGAGAAGATTAAAAAATACAGTAAAAAATTTGAAAGACAAGGGTTTCTTAGAAGATTACGAAGCGGTTTTCAAATCTTGGGAAGAAGAAAAAATTATAGAAATTGTACCCGAAAATGAATATGATAATTCCTGCCATTATTTACCCCATCGTGCCGTTATTCGAATGAATTCCACAACAACCAAAATAAGACCAGTATTTGATGGGTCAGCGAAAATTAAGGAGTTTCCGTCAATAAATGATTGTGTAGAAAAGGGGCCTAATTTGCTAGGAACTATTCCTGAAATTATCAACAGGTTTAGAGAAAATGCATCGGTGGAAGTTCTGATATCAAAAAGGCTTTTCCTCAAATAGGACTTAATCCGAAAGACAGATATTTTTGAGATTCTTATGGTGGGAACAAGGTAATCCGGAACATTTTAAGATGTATAGTCATAGGAGAGTCGTTTTCGGAATTTCCAGTAGTCCCTTCTTATTGAGTGCTAGTTTAACTAAGTTACTAAATGACGTACCTGAACATCTTAGATTAACGGTGGAAGAAATTTCTGATTCTTGGTATGTTGACAATTTAATTACAAGTGTAAATAATGAAGAAGAACTGCGAAAACTTAAAAGTGATTCTGGTGAAATTTTAGCAGATTTGAATTGCAAGATCGGGCTTATAATTTGCCAACGAAGAACGAAATTGCAGGTAATGACACTTTTTCGGAAATTTCTGTGTCCGAAAATTCAAATAAAAGGAAAACGGTTTCTATTCTTGGCCTCATTTGGGATTTAGAAGAAGATACATTAAGTTGCGACATTAAAAGAATAAATGAATCCGATAACCAATGCATTTCAAAAAGAGTGATCTCATCAGAAGCACACAAAATTTATGATCTAATAGGTTTTACATGTGGTATGACACTGACTCCGAAACTCTTACTACAAAAGTGTTGGGAGCTAAAGGTTACATGGGATGAAGCTCTTCTCGAAGATGTACGTAAAAAATTTCTTAAATGGAAAAAGATTTGTGTCATTTGGCAGAGTTGAAAATTCCCCGGTATACGATGCTTAATTCTAATTCAAATACAGATTTGTCTTATCATGCCTCCCAAAATGCATGTGCCACATGCATTTATTTAAAATGTAAAGATAAAGCTGAAGAGGAATTTGGCAGAAGAGATAAAGTTTTGAACTACTTTTCAATTATGGTCGAAAGCGCCTCCAGAAAGAAACTATTGAAGCAGAAGAAGAAGATGGTGAAAAACAAACCAGCAAAAGGAGAGAAAAGAAGCAGTCTAAGGATTTTAAAATTTCTGATATGGATGATTGGGCTAAAGATTCTGGTGAATAAGAAGATGAAGAGCGTGATGAAGAAGATGGTGAAAAACAAACCAGCAAAAGGAGAGAAAAGAAGCAGTCTAAGGATTTTAAAATTTCTGATATGGATGATTGGGCTAAAGATTCTAGTGAATAAGAAGATGAAGAGCGTGATGAAGAAGATTCTTCTCCTAAGTCAGCTAAAAAAGGCAAAGAAAAGAAGAAGAAAAAGGAAACACCAGATGATGAAGGTCGTGAAGAATGTGATGAAGGTGACTTTGATGATAGAGAAGGGGTTTACACGACAGATTCTTCTGAGTCTGAACCAGAACAAGCTGAAGAGAAGACTAACAGAGAATTGAAAGGAGTAGAAGATGAAGAAGCTTTGAGGAAGTTATTCAATTCAGATGAGGAAGAAGAAGAAGAGGAAAATCAAGAGAATGAAGAACAAGAGAAAAAAGAAGAACAGCAAAAAACCAAGAGCAAGAAAAAAGAACTCAAAGATTCATGTGGTGAATCTTCATCAGACACATCTGATTCAGACTTCGATTATACAAAAATTCATGCTGTTTTCATGCAGAAACAAGCTAAGAAAAATGGTTCAGATAACAGTGCCAGTAGTAGTCGAGCCAATACACCAACGCGTTTGAATGCTGATTCTAAAGATGGTAATAAATTATCCAAAAGGAAGTTGACAGAAGCTCCAATGTCTGCATCATTGAAATAGGAAGAAATTAATACTATTCTTTGCGATTGTGAAAATGTTGTAAACTTCAGACCATTAACATACATATCTGAAGATCTTGAATTAGAACCCTTAACCCATGCCATGTTTCTTCGTGAAATTAAAGAAGGTGGTGTTCCTGATCTGGACTATACAGATGCAAGTTATCTTCAAAGAAGATATGAAACTCGGATGAAAATTCGTGAAGTTTTGAGAAAACGTTTCCGACTAGAATATTTGGGACAGCTGAAAAATTATCGTAAAAGGTCAAACAGGTATACTGAACTCTCAGTTGGAGATATTGTTATAATTAATACAAAAGAAAAAAGAATGAATTGGCCTCTAGGAAAAGTCATCCAGTTGTTTCCAGGTAAAGACGGCATAGTACGATTTGCAAAGTTACGAACTAAGTTTGGTGAGTTGCTTCGACCAGTACAAAGGTTGTGTCCGATGGAAGCGAATTTCCAGACAAATGACTTTTCTCCGAAAACTATCGAGTCTGCTCACCTTAAAGATTCTCCTGGTTCTGTTAAAAAGGATTCTCCTAGAATGTCTAAATTTGGACGGGTGATACGAACACCAGAACGTTTAGACCTTCTGAACTTGTCCACGACTAAGTTTGAGTTTGACCTGGCAAAACTCAACGGGGGGAGTATGTCGCGGACAGCTCCCTCTGTATCCCTTTGCAATGAGAGTGACACATGAATTTAACTAAAACTTTTACGTACCGAAGTGAACTGAATGGAACTGAAAAAAAAACTTTAGAATAATGTTTTTGTGAACAGGGTTGCGCCTCCGTTATGATTCGATAAAAAGTTAAAGTATTTAAATGTTAAAGTCCTATAATCTTGTAAATATGTTGTAATATATTTGTAAATAAGTATTTAAGATTAACCGAGTGATGTCTTATTTTAGTCGAGTGAGTTGTTAGTAGAATTAAGTCTAATCAAAATCCGGCAGAACGAACATCAGAAACAAGCGGGAGCTTACCTGACGGAAAGGGTAAGTTAAAGATTTATAACATTATTTTTTGTCTAATTTGAAAGCTTATTATCATACCTCGCTTTGAAGGTTTTTTACATAATTTTAATTAATTTTTCAATTAATTTTAGTGAAATTACGCTTGAAATTATTGGATATGTAATACGTGATTCATAGGTACTAATTTCAAACTAATCTTCTGTAATACTTGCGTTAATTTGACCCTGGTTTAATACGTTTCTAACCAGAATTTTTTTAAAGAAATGAAATTAAATATGTTCTACGTAAAAACCTGTAATTAAACAAATAAACATTAACGAAATAAATTTTCTGGTTCGAAATGTGGTTAAGGAGCTGTGCATATATAACGTTCACATTTTAGGGGGGGGGGGGTCTCGCACATGACATCGTAAGATATCGATAGGGGGAGGGGGATTTTTCTTTTGATATCGATATCATTTTTCACCCAACTAAAATTTACTTTTTTTATTTATAACTTGGTCTTTACATCAAAATTGTATGTTATCTTTTTTTAGTCTGTTATCTATTTTTATGAGAATACAAAGTTATTATTAAATTCTTTAAATGATTATCAAATTATTTAATTTAAAAATAAGTAATACCGCAAAGTTTGGCATTCCTATTTTACTGTCATATATGTATGCATATATAATCTTCTGTTCGAGAAACCATATGCGAATAACGTTTGAAATGATACTTTGTGTTTACTAGTAAATAAAAGAGAAAACTTTTGTCAGTCTGCTTTGTTGATAAGAAGTTCTGTCCCCCCCCCCCCCCTCGTGCGTGATCAAGTGCAAGAAGACATTATTACTGTTGAACGCATTATGTGGAAAAAAGCTATTATTAAATTCTTTGAAATAGTAACTATTTCATTTAAGTGTTATTTAATTTGATATAAAGTTACTTCCTATATAAAATGATACTTTATTGGCTTCTCTTCATTGTGAATCAATAAAGTATGCGAAAAATAAATGTAACCATATTTGTATATCACTCCAAAAATAAAAAGAAATATTTATACATTGATAACGATATCATCGCCGGAGCGGGGGGGGGGGGATTCGAGAGATGATAACAAATGATATCGTAACGGGGGGAGGGGGTCCACAAATTTCGGAAGATTAATGGAAGGTTGGCAGCTATGGTGATTTATCACATTGCTAACGAAGCGTAGAACCAACAATGTGAAAAATGTCCAAGCCGGGAATCACTGTCAGAAAAACTCGTCAATATTCACAAAATTATTTCTCATTTTTTTAACAATTAATTTCCGTAATCCCTGAAAACATGTTTTATCCATGAATGCTTCCAAAAAGTCTGATAAAGAGGAACAAATTCCGTTCATTCCTAGCAAGCTCTCTTAACACTAAAATCCGAATTTATTTAAAAAGGAAAAACCAAAAATTATATAAATTAAGATTTATAATTTAATTAAAAAAGAGAAAATGTTTTCGAATTTAGAAATAAATAACAATTACTTTTCTCCTTCCTTCAAACTACTCACAATTTATTTTTTTAAGTCGAATAAGGTAAAAAAAGTCTTAAAATCTTAACTAATAAAGTTGCTTACAAAAATATATTTGCATTCAACATATTTTTTAAATTTACCCATTTAATTTAAATATTAAATGGGGTAAAACATCGATTTTCGTCAAAAAAAAAAAAAAAAAAAAACTTATCGAATAAAAATACAATATTCATATTTTACATTTAGCAATCTACACTGCTCAAACAAATTAGGGGAGCAAGCAAAAAAGTGAAGAGAACAGCTCAAGATAGCCATCTATGGGCATAAAATGGATAGTACACGTGTATCAATGCGCAATACAAAAAAAAAAAAAGGACGCAAAAAATTTGTAAGGGAGCTTTTATTCTTTGAAAAGATGGAAAGAACATGAAAAGATGGTTTGAGGCAACAATTTGGTTTCATGTAAATCATAAAAAAAGTATTGTTTAGAAATGATGCAAGGTTTTTAATATGGCGTGTGGTCTCCTCGAACAACTAAGACTGCTGCACACCTGTTTTCCATGGATTCGATGAGGTTATCGATAAGACTTTGGGGAATACTCTTCCACTGCTCAAGAATTGCAATCTCCAAGTCCCGGACAGTAAAAGGAGGCCTTGCAGTCCGGCAGTAATGCGCCGTCTCAGAATGTCCCAAACATGTTCGATCGTATTTAGGTCAGGAGAGCTTGCTAGTCATTCCATACGCTGTATTGTTTTAGCTTCAAGCATGTTTTCCACAAGACGAACTGTATGAGGTCAGGCATTATCATGCATGGAAAAAAAGAAATCACTAATTGCTACAACATAAAATACGACATGCGGTCTCAGTATCTAGTCTGTATAACTTCGGACCGTCAAAGTGCCATTCCGAATGATAAGCAGGCCCGTACGTCCACCTATGCTGATTCCAGTCCATAGCATCAACCTACATCGTCTGTAATGTGATCTTTCACGAACGAATGTGGGATTATTTTGAGTGCCTCTTTCTCTCCATGCCAAAACACATCAGATGTCACATACAGACTGAATCGGGACTCGTCTGTAAACAGCATTTGACTCCAACAACGTTGCCTCCAAACTCGATGTTCAGTTGCCCACCTTATTTGGGCCGCACAGTTGCTTGAGATCAAAGGAATACAGACTATAGGCTTACGTGCATAGAGACCACCTTGATGAAACCTATTTCGGACTGTTTGGCTGGACACCTTTCGTCCTGTGGCCAAGAACAAGTGCATTTGCAGCAGAGTAGCCTTGCCTGTTCCGTCTCGACGAGCTGTTAACAGGATATATCAGTCATCAGATTTTGTGGTAGCACATGGCTGACCTTGCCCTTGTCGATGTCTACAATTCCATGTGTCTTGGAATCGATTCCACGGCCTTGCATTGACACTTCTTGCGACCCCAACAGCGTTCGCTACACATCGTTGTGTTTCCCCAGGTTCAACTGTCCCGATAACACGCCAAGCCATGGATTTCGTTAAATCACAATGTTGTGACATTTTAAAGTCACCTTTTCTCAAAACACTAGCTGAACAATTATTAAATTTCGCAACTTAGACAGTGAAACAGACGTTTCTGCAAAATCCTGATTTCTACACTTATCTCCTTTTTCTACTTTTTGAAGTCATAAACTTTAATTTGCACATGAAGTCTTTTTAGGTGCGTTCGTAATTATATAAATACGTAGCACCTATAGTCGTCGTTCAGTCCGTCCGTCCGTCTGTCCGTCCGTCCGTCTGTCCGCATGTAACAGAGCAAAAACTACCCAACCGAATGGTCTGAAATTTCAAATATATGATTGTTGCAAACTTTTGTCGAGCCATTTCAAATTTTATGAAAATCGGATGTATAGTTTAATTACAGGGACAGTCAAAAGTTTTTCTTTACATTACGGCCAATGGGAAAAATTATTGCAAGTGCATTTTAATGATATTAGAGCCTTCCGAGTGATCTGAAATTTTAAAGATATAACTGTTGCAAAATTTTGTCGAGCCATTTCAAATTTTAGGAAAATCGGATGTATAGTTTAATTACAGGGACAGTCAAAAGTTTTTCTTTACATTACGGCCAATGGGAAAAATTATTGCAAGTGCATTTTAATGATATTAGAGCCTTCCGAGTGATCTGAAATTTTAAAGATATAACTGTTGCAAAATTTTGTCGAGCCATTTCAAATTTTAGGAAAATCGGATGCATAGTTTAATTACAGGGACAGTCAAAAGTTTTTCTTTACATTACGGCCAATGGGAAAAATTATTGCAAGTGCATTTTAATGATATTACAGCCTTCCGAATGGTCTGAAATTTTAAAGATATAATTGTTGCAAAGTTTTGTTGAGCTATTTCAAATTTTAGGAAAATCGGATGTATAGTTTAATTACAGGGACAGTCAAAATTGTTCCGTTACATTACGGGGAATGGGAAAAAATTATTGGAAGTGCATTTTAAGGATGTATCAGACTATGCACTTTATGAAGTGCAAAAAAGTATACATTCAGTACAATATGGGGTGCAAAAAATAATTATAAAACTAGTTATAGTACGAACGCACCTCATTTGCCACGTTTGACGAGCAATTTCCAACTTGTTTAATCTGTTTTCTACTACGCTTTAAATTATGGATGTTTTATTTTACGTTACTTATCGGTGTAAATATTTGCGTAATTTTGTTAAAACCATGTGCTCCCTTAATTGTTTTGAGCAGTGTACTTAAAAATATTTATAATTCATATTTTAATCCTATTTTTATACTAAAGCATTAAAACTACAGCCAAAATCTCATTAACCCCTTAATTCTCGCTCCCGTCATATTCACGGGCTGGGTCTTTTTCTCAGATTGTTTGATTCTCACCAGTTTTCTAAAATAGTGAAATTGGCTATATTTTAGTATCGTTTAACCTGTCATTAAATAAGATGAATATTTCTTTTTCATAAAAGGGGTGCCAATAAGCAATTTGAATTTTTAAACCGTAATATAATTCGAGCGTTAAGGGGTTAAAGACGAAATTGTCCCGAAATTAACTTCAAGATCAAAGCTTTTTAAAGAAATTAATCAAACCATACCCATTTGAAACAAATATATTTACTTCAAAGCGTTTCAATTCTGTCCATCTGTAGCGCAGTCGTAAGCGAGCACGTCTTGTAATACTGGAATGGCTGGTTCGATTACAACGTCGGCAAATTTATTTTTTCCAGACTTTCTTCAATTGACGGATATTTTACCTCCAGTAACGGAGAAAAAAGTTAACGCATATGGGCATTCTCACAATCTTTTGACTTTCATGTACCTGATTAATAATTTTTTATTTACTACACTTTTTTGAGTTTTTTTTATTTCATATACTGGGGAACAGCCCATTGCATGATTGCACAACAATATTAACGAGATAAATAAGTTTTGGACGATGTTGGGGGTCCAAACACCGGGAAAACGCTTATACCGTTCCGTGTCCCTGATGCTGATTTTTAAATTTGGAGCTGTCTGGATAAAATTGCTTCAATAAAAATAATTCGATGTAATTTTTTTCTGAAACTAGAACTATTGTTTTATATAAATATGTAGCTAAAAATTAACCAGCACACATTTTTAGGGTTGTTATTATTTTTTAAACTCTGTCCCTGGGTTTTAGATTCCTTACCATCCCTCTTCTAAAATTATATAGAAAATCATTTCAGATGCTGTCACAGAATTTCTTTCAAGTTTTTTCTCATGCAGAAGCATGCTAGAGAAATAATGTCTGAAATTCTTCGGCAGGAAATTTACTGTAGAATTTAAATCAGCATTTAAATATCAACTTCAAGCATCGTGGCTTTATTGGTAGTCTCACCGTCCTCAAGGTTTATTCCTGCACTTTTCGAGATAAATTGAAAAAAAAAAATAATTTAATTCAATGTTAACAACTGTTTCTAAAAATCAATGAACATTGTGGCTATCGCTTTGTCTTAACATGATTTTCCTAAAAATAGGTGGTAATTTTCCTTACCGTTCCATCCTTACAGTCCCATTTTTCCAATACCACCCCCTTTTTTTACCTTTCGTCCCTTCTTTAACACCCCTTTAAGACAATGTTATACAAAAATTCTGTATTAAAAGTACTACATTGTTATTTTTTCCTATTTGAATGTCCTGTTGGTACTATGCAAATTCATTATAAGTAAAAATTTAGAAAAAAATAAAAAGTTATAGTGGTAAAATGGTAAGGTAAATTAAACTCGCAAGTTTAACTTAAACCTCAGTTAAATAAAAAAAAATTTCGCTGCTGTCCATTTTTTCTTTATTTTGAATCATTAAGGCATTCGTCTATCAGATTAAAATGTTATTTTAGCAAGTTTAATTTTGCCAAATTTTTTTCCCAAAAGTCAAAAGATTGTGAGAATGCCCCATATTCGTCAATTAACGGGAAAATCCCGGCAGTAATGCTCCCAGTATAATTTCCATGAATTGAAGAAAGTATTTCTGAGAGTTTTATTTACTACTGAAATTTTGCGTTTAAAAGTCATTTAAATAAGGATAAAATTTCTATTTAAATTTACTGGTGGAAATTTCCTCCGGTGGTAATGAACCCCTGTAAAAGCGGTTACAGTTGAAGCTCCATCCTTTTAAGGATATGTCAGTTCCACTTTATTAATAGTTCCATGGTTCATACACGCAATAAGAATTTGTTTCTACTATTTAATCAGTAATTTCTGCTTTTATCACTTAACCCTTTCAGGGGCACCGTTTGTAGTCTGCAAACGCTTAATTTTATTGACCAAATAGCCAAATGGCACCAGTAATTCTTTAGTGCAATTTCGATCTCATAATTTGCGTGAAAAAAGCTTTTGTTTCTTTAAAAAAAAAATTGTTCATAATTTGCGGTGTGAATTAAATATTTGAACCTTTTTGGAGTAGAAATGCCTTTCCCCTGAAAGTGTTAAGGGGCGGCTGCACTGAAACTCCACGATCGCGAAATCCCATGTTAGCCTATGGGAAAACTTTGAAGGGTGATTACTCATTATGTAATATAATTATTAAAATGCCGTGTTCACCATCAGAAAGAAGACGTCAGATGCCGATGATGTACGTTTTTAAAAATTATCTACGTAAATTTTAAGTCTTTTTAAGAATATGATAAAATTTAATCAAATGGAAATGTCAAAGTTTATAGGGATTTTCTGTGAACTTAATATTTACGGAGATGATTTTTAAAAACACATATCATCGGCATCTGATGTTTACTTTCTGATGGTGAAAACGGTATTTTAATAATTATATTAGGTACTGAGTGATCGCGCTTCAAAATTTTCCCTTAGGCTAACAGATTTCGCAATCGGAGAGTTTCAGTGCAGTGGAGCCTTAAATAAAAATTACGTTTACCGAATAATTCTACTATCTCTGAATGATACTGAAACAAATGCCTAATGAAGAGATTATAGCTTGACCAAAATTTATTGTACTTTTTTCGCAAGAAAAATTACAATATATAATAATATTTCTTTTCTGCGCAAATTTATTCTTGGTGATTGAGTCTTGAGGAATTAAAAATAGAAAGAGAATATTGAGAACTTTCACTTTAAGTAAAATAACGATACACACGTGTATTCCATTTAATTATATCCGATAATAAAAAAAAATCCCTTTTTATTATACCTATTTTTTTTCTACACTTATAAACTTTTCCAACATACGCTATAAATTAACTCAATCTTCCAAACTGGGCTGCGTTTCTGTGTAATCACGATAATATTCCGGTAGCAGTGCTGACAGCAATATTACGCATCTCAAACGGAACTTTTGTGTATTACGTTTTTGACAGAAACTCTCCAATCAAAAGAAAAGGGGGTGCGGCTATTCTGCTAGTACCTTATATATATTTTTTGGAGAATTTTCAAAGAGTGTAATTGTCATTAACAACAGCAAAAAATAAAAGAATTTTCCTTTAGCATTAAGATTCTGCTATTCTTTTATCAACTTTGCAATTAAAAAAAAAATTCTGACAAAGTAGTTCAAACAATCATTTTGATGTAATTTATGTATATCACTATGTCTGAATAACTAAATCAGGTTCACAGTAAACAACTATAATAATGAAAACCTTTCATATTCATTTCTATACATTTTACATTTAAATTGGGGCACTCTTTTATGAAAGTGTTAGTATACTATTTTGGGATTTATCACTTGAAATAAGAAATCCTTTAATTTCAATTTGATATGTGTTACTAAAAAAGCATTAAGAAAAGTTCCTAATTAAACCCATTTATTCTTAGCGTCTAATAATCAGGTAGTTTCGAATTTTAATGAATTTAAATGATTTTGCTACCCTTTAACATGAAAACGGATTGAAATAACTATTTGTAAATATCTTTATCTATTACTATGAGATGACAGCATATTATATGCGTAAATACAGACTTTTTTGGATGTTCATAGATTTTTCATTGCTCAAGATGGCTAAATGTAAAAAGTACGTGTTTTTGTATTTTTTGTATTATAGATGCAAATAAATTTTATCTGTTAGAATACTTTGAAATGCGTATTTTTAAAAATTGTCAAATTATGTGTTGTAGATTATTTTTTCTGCATGCTTGTAACGTCTGAGATATAGTAGCAGCATAGTCAGAAATGGGTAGATATTTTTATTAGCCGTTTAGGGTAGAATTTTTCATGTAAAGTTCTTTCGAAAATGATTATGAAATAGATTGCTTTTCAGCCTCAAATACCATAATTCTTAGTTTATTAATAAAAATAATAATTATAATCTTATTAGTCAGTGTAAATATATATATATATATATATATATATATATTGCAGTATATAAAAGTACTAATTATAGTACACAAGACTGCCACTGGTGACTATTCATATATTCTACTAACACCGCTACTTTTTAAGAATAAATTTTGTAATACATTTTGTCTAAGTGTATCCGGAAAATTTTCGTTTAGTGAAATTCGTGCAAGATAGAATTAAAAAATAGCCTCCTTGAGTATAAAGAAAATGCTATATAAAAACCAATTTAAAGACGTCTAGAAAATTAATATGTAATTAATGTATATTTACATATTTCCATATATAGGACGTTTACATTTAATGAAATAAATACAAACAATTTTTAGCGTAATTTCTTTTAGTATGTTCCGAGTTCATTTTGTAACATCTTAACCCCTTGAGGGGCGGTGGGATATATTATATACCACTTACGATTAGTAGAAATTTGCACCAGAAAAATTTTATTAAATTTTACATTTCTAACTTTGGTAGAAAAGAGCCGTAAAATTGCTTTTCCTTATCTTTCAATAATTTTTTTTGAAGATTCCGGTGGGAATTCGACATTACAGAAACAGAGGTGCCAAGTTCGCACTAATCTTCCGTAATGCGAGGATTAATTTAACCCAGTTTAACAAAGTTTCGAACCAGAAAAATTATTTGGTGAATCTTTATTTATTTAATTCCAGTTTCCTACATTGAACTTATTTAATTTCATTTCTGAAAAAAAAATTCCGGTACGAAATGTTTTAAACCAGGGTTAAATTAACTCACCTATTACGGAGGATTAGTGGCAACTTGGCACCTATGCAGAAACACAATTACTTGCCCCTGAAAGGGTTAAAGTGATAATACGAGCAAATTTGAGAAACAAAAATATCACGCATAAATGAGTTAATAAATAATGCATATTTTTCACAATTACATTAGACTTAACCCTCTCGCTGCGCAAGCCGAGATTTACTCGGGCAACGTAAAAGTAGCAAAATATGCGCAAATCGAGATTTCCTCGGGGATTCATTTTTTCCACTGGCGAATAATTTTTAATTTAACTAGGAGCCCTTTTTAAATACAAAAAATTCCATATAGCAGTTAACAACATCTACAAGAGAAATATAATGCAGAATTGACTTTCTTAAAGTAGTGGTACGAGAATATAAAAAGTCTCCAGTGACAGCCCTGATTTAGCCTAGTTTCTAATATCCTATCCCATATAGGATCCTGAACTCTTTTAGAAAAAATGTTTACATATTTAAACTATAACATATATATATATATTTCAAATATGTAATAAAAAATGCGCTATTTTTGAGCTTATTTTGATAAAAAAAATTACGCAGCGAGAGGGTTAAATGCAATGTGCAGTTTTTCATGTCTATGCATGACACATACATTCATCTCCACATTCCAGTGTGACTAATCAAGTACTCGAAAAAATATATAGTTAATCTCATCTTTTATAAATCTGAAGCTGGTATAAAAAGTAACATGCCTTGAATAGAAATTAACCGTTTTTCTCATAGCAAAATAATAAATAGTTTCATCTTGTCTTAATCGGTTGAAAAAGAAGATGTATGATACAATTATCTAAGATATCATTAATCTAAAAGTCTTGACAAAAATAATAGAAAACGTAATCCAGAGAATGTAAGATATTTGGATTGCTTCGTGTTACAAAATATAGTCTGTAATACAATTTTATAGTCAATGTAAAAAAACAAAATGCACCTGCATTTATTTGCAGGTCTATTACGATAAAATCACAAGAATGGTGTCATTTAACTCCGAATATTATCTTATTTTACAAAATAAATTCAATTTTTAAAATAGAATCATCTACGTATTAAAAATTGCACCAACTTCATTTTTTCAAATGGCAACACCCACTTGTGACATTTTTTTTAGTTCCTTTGATAAAATCATCACGGAAAAAAGTGTAGTTTATATTCTTTACTAAATCTAAAACTATTATTATAGTCTATGCATTTTAGTTCATCGCATAAGTAAGAGGTCAAAATTTCAGGATGCTAACGTTACATTAACGTGAGAAACTTTAATTTATATCTTTCCAAATATCATCCGATTTAAGAATTTGTCTTTAGTGTGATACATTAAACGGATCCAAGCGCCATTCTAGGCATTTTTTGTAAATAATTACCTTTCTTCGTAAACATTAATATAGAAGCATCAGCAGAGACGAAATTACTAATTTTTAAATTTTAATTAACTTAATTAATGAGATAAGTGAGCACGTTAACAGCAAATTAAGCAAAATACTTTTATTTTTCCCCCAGGCATAAATGACAGTCATTATATCTTCTGGCCTATACAATGATTTTCTATTTCTTATTTAATAAAAGCAGATTAAGAAATAAAAGTTCGTTTAATTATAAATTAGAAGTGGGTACGGTAACGTACAAAAAAATACTCACCAAAACATTCAAAGTCTTTGCTTGTTTTATTGAAACTATAAAACTATTTACTCTATTCACTTAAACCTGATAACAAGTTGACTTTTAAGGAGTATTTTTGCCTTCATAAAAAGGCATGTGCTGCCCTCTAAAACATTTCAGATAAACTTTTTGTCAGAATCATGGCAATGACACTCTTTCTTGGGACACGGTTTAAAATAATTACTATGAATTATCGATAAGTTTAATTAATGTAAATAAATATTTTTAATTAGTAGCATCTTAATAAATAAAAAGGTATTAAAAAATTATAACCATCTGTTTTAAATAGAACTTAGTCAAATCTTTACCTGATAAATTGCTTGTTGAGACAACCTACGGTAACGACATTTTGACTACAAAAGAATATAATTCTTATTGTTAAAATACAATAATTAAAATTATGATATTTAACTATTTTTCTGTTCAAATGTGAAAAAACAGTAAAACACGAGACTTTTTGAAAATTATCCTGATACGCATCACAAAAACATATGCGCGTATGTTTGCAGTATATTTGAACCATTGTTTTTCGAGATATAGCAAAATTTTACTTTTCGAAATTCTAAAGAGATCATATTCTACTACCATTCAATATAACTGCCAGTTTACCGATAATTTCCGTTCAATTGTTTCAGCGTGAGCTAGGTCGTATAAGCGATTTTTACACCGGACAAAATTGCAATAAATAAACTTATATATGGAACACAATTGAACAAGACATATCTGAATAAATAATTTTTCTAGTTCGAAACGTGGTTATTTACTACAGGAGATATCGGTACAATGTTACGGAAATCATTGGCAAGTTGGGAGGTACGCGATCCAATTACATATGAGCATACTTGCCAACTTGACGATAATTTCAGTAAAACTGTACCGATATCTCATGTAGTAAATAAACAGGTTTCGAACCAGAAAAAGGATTTATTATAATATCCTAGTTCACCGTTTTCCTTATATAAAGTTATTTATTACACATTTTTTACGGTGTAAAAATCGCTTATTTGATCTAGATCACACTGAAACAATTTCGTGGAAATTATCGGTAAGTTGGCAGTTTTGCATGAGGAAATCGAAATCAGCAACAAGAAAATGATTGCGAAATATTCTTTTAAGAAAATTATGGTTATTAGTGTTTCTTGAAGTTTTGGTAATGCATGCTCTACAATTTTATTTGTGTGAATTTCCGGTGAAAGTTCTTGTAATTTTTAAAATTTGCGGATTAAACCCTAGTGTATTTTCTTTTATAACATTCTAAAGATTTGATAAAAAAAACATTTAATAAAAAGCATATAAAAGTTACTTTTTTCATAAAACCCCTTAACCAAAGAACTCAGGTTTTATTTTTATCATTTTATTTCATTATTTTTGTCATTTTATCTTAAACGATCTGTTAATAAAAGTAGCAGAATTCGCACGGGTCCTTGAATTTTTAAACTAAAAAACACTCCGGTACCAGTATTTTCTTGTAGAAAATCTCTTCTTAAATAAATCGACATTTCACGCGTTTAAACTAGATTTATTCTTCAGTAAAAAAATACTAATATTTGGCCTTGAAAATAACGATACCCGTACGAACCCTGAGTAGGTGTATTCTTTTTTTTTTACACTGTTAGTACATTTCTCTTCAATTCTCTTAAGTATCTTACATTCAATTCTATTAAATATTATATATCTTAGAGGACATTCCAGTTTAAACAAAATACATATGTAAAACTGAATCCTTTATTAGAACTAGGGGATGGTACCCGAGCTTCCCGGGTTAAAGAATATAGGTGATTTTCTTTTTTTTATTATTGAAAACCAATATTTTTTTATATGCAATAAATTTTTTAGATTGCTCACTTATATTAAAAAAGCATTTTTCATATGGAAAATACGAATTATACAATCAAATAAATTTTTGAAAGTTATCAAAAGCAATATTTTCTTATTAGCCGCATGCTAAGAATTATTTGACCAAGATTTTGCTACTTATGGCATCCTTTTATATTCTGATAATTTCAGAGCTTATACATGTTTGTTAAATTTGTGTTTTATTTATATTATTTTATTTGTTTATTCATATGGAAGTTTTTTTTAAATGGATATTAGCCGTAAGAAAATGATGAACTCTTTATTTTGTTTTAAGGGCAAACTGATTAATCTTTCGTAATCGAACTCCGCGCGATATAGAAAAATTTAAAAAATATTTCATGGTTTAAAATTGTTTTTAAAACCATAGACAATCAGTAAACTGAGATGAACTTTGCAAACAAATTCCATTTGAAAAAAAAAATCCTATTTGGTGATCTAAAAATTTAAGTTGTACGATAACAAATGTTAGATTTGTGCTTTTTCAATATTATTCTTTTATTTGTTTATAAAAGAAGTATTAATTTCGTTAATTTGTCTTTCACAAATACGTTAGATTGGTGTTTTTTTTTTAAATATTATTCTTTTATTTGTTTATAAAGGAAGTATTAATTTCGTTATGCAAAAGTAGTCAGAAATAAATGCTGAAAAATGTTTGTTGCTTTATGTTCAAAATGTTTATTATTATTACACTGTTAAAAATTTTGCAGCATTCTGGCAGGTCATTCGACTGTTTTTTGAAAAAACAGTTTCATAACCATAATTTAACTGTATTTTCACCATAAAATGGCCAATAATATGGTCAGATTAGTGTTAAAAGTACGGTTGTGTAACCGTTTTCGGAAAAAACGGTCAAATGACCTGCCAGAATGCTGCAAATTTTTAACAGTGTACGTATTGAAATCGGCACGTGATAAGATAAACTTAAAATAAAATCATGCTTAAAAATTATTTTAGGAAATATAATACATCAATCAATTAAGATACAGTTTTTAAACAAATTGCATTTGAAAGTAATTTTTTTTCCCTATGCGACGAAAATTGAAAATGTACGATGGTCAGAAGATTAAAAAATTGCAGTAGCGAAAATTTCAAGACCGAAATTTGATCGTGAAGTGTAGCCATTCACAAAGTGACATCAGCGTTACGCACAGATACGTTTGTTATTTATAATATAGATACTTAATCAGTAAAATATAATAAAGATCGGTTATTAGGATGTGGTTATCAATTGAGGCTCTTATGCTTAGTATTCGAGAATGAAAAACAGTAATTTTCACCTTCTCAAAATTTGCATGCGCACTTCTCATACTCATATTCATAATTTTTTAAAAATTTATAATTTGTTTTGATCATTTAAAAATCATTTTAACTCAAAACTTGAAGTCACGATTGTCATTTTCCGTTATTATGCCCCTAATATAATATTTTGCTCCTAATGGGATTTTGTGACACTAAACCCTATACAATAATTTTTATCAACAATTTTGAATTTTTATCAGAAAATAGCATGAATAAAGATAAAAATATCTCATTATTTCTCTCTTGCCTGCAATAATGAAAGCTGTCTAATTTTCACCATTTTGAAAAAAATTCATAAAATGCTTTTAAAATTAAAATATAAAAGTGGGGATATTTAAAGGAAAAAAAACAGACAGTGCGTGATGAACTTTCACTTAAAAAAAAAATGGTAAAATTGGTTCAGCAGAAAGCTCAGGGCAGATTACTAAAAAACAGACTCGTGTTTTAAATATATATATTATATAAAATTAGGAAAAATTAAATTAAGCAAATTATGTTATTTTGATAAAATTATATTAGAATGTCCTAAAGAATAGCATTAAAATTTTATTATTCGAGAGAATTTTGGACAAAAATTTCAGGAACATAATATTATTTTAAACCACGAATTATTTGTTTGCTTGTCTAATTCGACGAAGCAAATCCATCCACGCGAGAATCATCAATTTCTGTAATATAAATCGCTATTATTTGCATGTCACCTCTCTTTTATAAACCCACTCTAAATTTTTGTAAAACATTGCGTTTTATCAGTGTGTGATTTCGATTTTATTATTTTCAACAGTGCAGCATTTTCACCTGTGAAGAATTTCAAAGCAGCTGGGTTGAGAAAATGACGCACTTCTACAAAACATGATTCAGGTTTAAGAATTAAAATACACGCTTTTTTATGAAAAGGCGTCATTTGCATCCGCTAAAGTAATCCACTTTTACAATCCAGTCTTTAATTTCGTCTATAGAAAAGTATGCATATAACGTCATTATCACGGAATAACAGAAAATATTCTTGACATAGCCCATATTTTAATTTGAACTTTTTTTCAGGTTTTATCAAAAAATGGCAACAAAAAGATACAATATCGCCTATTTTCCGTTTATTTTCAATGACTTTCAATAGAAGTGGGGTACTTTTGTTGCCACGATAAAAAAATAATATTAAAAACTACAAAAAATTAATATCTCAAAAATAAATTGAGATACAGCTTTCAAACAAATAGCAATTAAAAGAGTATTTTTTACCTTATACAACGGTGTAAAAATTTAAAATGTGCGATGTTCAGAAGTTTAAAAATTTGCAGTAGAAAAAATTGCAAAACCAAAATTTTATTTAAAATTTCAAAGTGTTGCCATTCGCAAAATGACGTATGCGTTACGCACAGATATGTTTGTCCTTTATAATATAGATAGTCAGTTTCTTAATACGGTTTTTCAATACCTACTGGAAAATGTAATTGAATTACACATAAATGCAATTATTAACGTAATTAACATAAACAAGTATTACACTTCACTAGATTATTTTTAACACAACCATTCCAATTGGCAAACAAATCATATTAGATGTAAATTTCCAACTGGGCGAAAAATGTCGAGACCAGGATTCGAACCCGGGACCTCCCTGGCTCAAGCCGCCAGTATTCTGCCATCTGAGCTATCCCGGACGATTCTGGTCGAAGCTTTTCACCCAGCTAACCTTGATGATTACAGCATCTGGTCTGAAACCTGGTTCAGCTCAACAGTATAAATCTCAGGTAATGGAACTCCAGAAATCGCTGGATACGAAATTACACTAGATTACTTTTAACACAACCATTCCAATTGGCAAACAAATCATATTAGATGAAAATTTCCAACTGGGCGAAAAAATAAAACCTTGTAATCATCAAGGTTAGCTGGGCGAAAAGGTTCGACCAGAATCGTCCGGGATAGCTCAGATGGCAGAGCACTGGCGGCTTCAGCCAGGGAGGTCCCGGGTTCGAATCCTGGTCCGGACATTTTTCGCCCAGTTGGAAATTTACATCTAATATGAAGTATTACACTTATTTTTAACTCCACATTTCAGTGGAATTAACCACTTAACCCTTTCCGGCACAGGCAATTTTTGTTTTAACGATGAAATAATTGACTGACACCGGAATTTTAAAACGACTTTTTTAGAAATTAAAAATACGTTACTTTAACTATTCATTGTAAAAGAAAATTCTACTAAAATATTCTTGGCGCCGTTCGTAAGTTTGGAATTAAAATTAGGTATCCCGACCCGGGCACACTGTGCTGGAAAGGGTTAACGGTCGCATTAAAATATGGTTTAAAAATTCAAATTGCTTATTGGCACCACTTTTTTGAAAAAGAAATATTCACCTTATTTAATGGCAGGTAATCTGATACCATAATAAAATTACACTATTTTATAAATTTGGTCGGAATCAAACAATCTGAATAAAAGACACAGCCCGTGAATATCACGTGAGTGAGAATTAAGGGGTTAATCAAGAACGTTAAAAAAAACCCTATTTGAATTAATTGTCTCTTCCAAGAATTTTAAACGGTATAAAAGTGAAAAATCGTGATGTGAATTAAAATTACGGATGTTTTTCATGTCAAGATAATAAATGGTTTTTCCTTGTTTTACTTCTAATCAGTCGAAGAAGAAGACGGAAAGGAACATTAGCTAGATGGTCGGTAAACTGAAATTCGTGACAAACATTATAAATATTTTAACAGAGACATTCCAACTTGCAGTAAAATTCTAATTATTCGGTATAGTGTGATCTGGAACAATTCAGATATGCAGAAGTCCATATAATTTAAGGAGTAACAGAAAGGTTGAATTGCGAATTAAAAATGTCTCTAAATTCCCTTTGTGTATTTAACCCTAGATCTACCGGGAATTTTATTCAAGTTTTAATAAAACGTTCTACACCAGAATTTTTATTTAAAACTATTTAACTTATTTATTTACCTTATTTTTGTCTGGTTTATATACTTAGTTTATTTTAAAGAAATTTCTGGTTTGAATGAATATTTTGTATGTACCTGTCGGGTCCAATGGACCCGTCTGGTAGACGGAGGGTTAAAAAAACCCTGAAAATCTTCGAAAAAATTCTTTGACTACAGGTTGGGACTATGGAGCTATTAATCCCTTAACGCACGAATTAAATTACGGTTGAAAAATTGAAATTGCTTATTGGCACCACTTTTATGAAAAAGAAATATTCATCTTATTTAATGACAGGAAAAACGATACTAAAATATAGCCAATTTCACTATTTTATAAAATTGGTGGGAATCAAACAATTTGAGTAAAAGACACAGCCCGAGAATATGACGGGAGCGAGAATTAAGGGGTTAACCCACTGAGGGGCAAGTGATTGTGTTCCTGTACTGTTGAACTCACACCGGAATCTTTAAAAAATTCTATTTCAAAATAAGTAAAAGCAATTTTACGGCCTTTTTTCCACCAAAGTAAGAAAAGTAAAATTTAATAAAATTTTTCTGGTGTAAGACTTCATTAATCGTAGGTGGTATATAATATATGCCGGTACCCCTCAAGGGGTTAACCCCTGTAAAGAGGAGCTGACATATCAATGGAGTTATGAAGAAAGAGGATGACACATATAGTGTACTGTTTACCTGTTTCGAGTGAAGTAACTGAAGAACTTGTCACAAGACGACGGCTGTATTTTTAAATCGAATCAACAGTTTCTGATTACCGCCGCCGGGCAAACACTCCACCAGTAAGCTTGAAAAGAAAATTTCGTCTTATTAACCGCTTTAGGGGCAAGCAATTGCGTTTGTGTAATGCTGAATTCTCACCGGAAATATAAAAAAAAATTATTTCAAAATAAGGAAAAGCAATTTTATGACTTTTTTCTACCAAAGCTAGAAAGGTAAACTTTTTTTTTTCAAGCAAAGCTAGAAAAAAACTTTCTGGTGCAAATCTTCATTAATCGTAGGTGGGATAAAACATATCCCACCGCCCTTCAAGGGGTTAAAATGTCTTATTCATGGAAATATTTTCTTACAAATATGGTTGTTATTAGTGGTGTCAGTTTCTCTATGTATTAAATTTTTTTCACTGACACTGAGAGGACGTTGCAAGATTGTCACAGTATGGCGGAAACGGAGGGCCTAACTACCGCCAAAGTAAACTTCCACCAGTAAAAATGAATATCTGTTTCTGCCATTATTTGTGACTGAATCTTTGAATTTCTAAGCCGTTTAAATTAAATTAAATAAGAAGAACATTTCCATTTAAATTTACTGGTGGATGTTTCTTCCGGCGGCAATCACTCTCTGGGAAAGCAGTTACAGTTGAAGCTTATTTTAATAATATGCCAGTTCCTTTTCATTAATAGTTCCATGGACATATCCCTAAACTAGTGAAACTTCAACTGTAACCGCTTTCACAGGGGTTGATTACCGCCTGGGAAAACTTCCACCGTTGAATTTATGTAGAATGTTTTGCCCTATTTAAACGTCTTATCAATGCAAAATATTACTTATAAATATTGCCAAAAACAGATATTCATTTTTACTAGTGGAAGTTTTAACTTGTTTTAACCCTTTGAAGGGCGGTGATGCCGTGAAGGCATCACATAATTTTAATCCCTAATTGCCACATTGGCACCGGAATTTTATAATGAAAATTTCACCTTTTTTAAACACGCGAAAATATACTTTTACTTCTTTACAAATAAACTCTTTTTTAAATACTGGTGTCAGTATATTATTTCAACATTTTACGAATAGAAGCACCTCTGAAAGTGTTAACATGCATTTAACCCTTTGAGTGGCAAGCAATAATGCCTCTGTAATACTGAATTCTCACCGGAATAATGGAAAAAATTTATTTTAAAATAAGGAAAATCATTTTTTCAACATTCGGCGATAGTCAGGCCCTGCGTTTCCGCCATATTGTGAAAACCTAGACAACCTCCTCTCAGTGTTAGTAAAAAAGATTATACTACATGGCCAAACAATGGAGTTATGAATAAAGAGAAGGAGAGATATAGTGTAGAGTAGAGTCTACCAGTTGCAAGTGAAGTAACTTATGAGGTTGTCACAAGATGGCGGCTGATTTTTTACATGAGATCAACAGTTTTCGATTACCTTCGAAGCGAACTTCAACCAGTATAGAAACAAATTGCCTTATTTTAGTCGCTTATTCCTGCAAAATTTCTCAAAATATGTTAAACATGTAAAATATGTTAAAATTTTCTATTCGTTTTTACTAGTGAAAGTTGACCGGGGTGTTATAATGTCTTTCACTGACACTTACTGAAGGTTGCCTAGTTTGTCACAATGTGGTGGAAACGCAGGTCCTGTCTATCACCAAAGTAAACTTCCACCAGTTAAAATAAATATCTTTTTTGTCCATAATTAGGACTGAATTCCTAATCATGGAGTTTAAATATGGAGAAAATTTCTATTGAAATATACTGGAGGAAGTTTTTCCTGCGGTAATGAGTCGCTAAGAAACCAGTTACAGTTGAAGCTTCACCATTTTGAGAGTATTTTAGTTCCTCTTTATTCATAGTTCCATGGGGAAAACTGCCACCAGTAAAAACAATTAGGCATTTTTACCATATTTGTGCGAGAAAGTTTTCTATGAATAAGGCTCTTAAAGAAGACGAAATTTGCAATTCAAATTTACTGGCGGAAGTTTGCTTCGGTGGTAATAAGAAACTTTTGATCAGATGTAAAACATACAGCCGCCATATTGTGACAATCTTCTGAATTACTTCACTCGCAACTGGTAGACCGTACACTATATGTCCCCTCCTCTTTATTCTGAACTCCATTGGTGTGACATATATGTCCAGAGTGGAGTGGACTATTTTTTATTATGTTTATACCAGTTTTTGAGTAAGAATATCTGCCAAACCCTTAAACCAAGAGTTTCGCGAAAGGGTTGGGTTGATTTTTAACGGACGATTATCAACTCGAAGGATATAGGCCCAAGGGGGAGTGCTTTCTGTGGGGGTCTTTCTGAGGGAACCTAACCATAGAAATAGCATGGTTTATATTTATTAAATATGTATTTACGCATGGAAATCCAAGGTTTCGAAGAAAACCACGAAAACTCCGAAACGCTTAGGCCGACGGGCGCGATTTGGTTCGAACCCAGCACCTCCCGTATACCAACTTCGAGAGCAGAACCTCTCAGCCACTGGTAGGGCCTTTTTGCAAAAATGAATTCTTCACAAAGAAAATGTTTGAAAATTGTAGTACGAATGAATATAAAAATAGTTATCATTGTAAGCCGTATAGAAATTGTTCAAAGAGAGTACGATCTATTCCTATGAATAAAAACAGTTAAAAATCCCGACTATTTTTCTTTCTTTCTCCTACTACCTTTGAAAATAATCTTCAACCCTACCTCTTGTCATTTGAAAATCCTTATGTATTTTTTAAAATACCAGTGAATTCTTTGAACTTTTCCGAGTTTGTGTATAACACTGCAGTATTATTGAAACTGAAGAAATACCAAATTGAAATTACCCAAATACACCCTCCGAAAATACCTCGTAAACATAAAATTTAACTATATAACAAATTCAAACACCGAGATATAATATAATTCATTAACAGCTGAAAGATGACAAATAAAAGTCACAGAAACATTTAAAAAATAGTAGGATATGTGCATCAATGCAACACACCAATGCAACACACTAATTTCCCCCTCCAATTTGTACCATTAATCCATTATAAGAGAAACAAATAAGACTGTAACAAGTAAAAATTCAATATGCAACCGTAAAGCATCATTTAACTTGACAAAACTGTGGATCTAGTTACTCGATGGTTACATGTGTGGAAATAAATATAAAAATAAAAATAAAATAATGTGTATATGAGAGTAAAGGTGAATATCGAGGACGATGGTGTTTTCCCATAATTGCATTACAAATGGTGCACTTATAAAAAATTCTCATTTGACTTCGAAAAGTTTTTGGTGTAGCCGAAATGTCCAGACTGTTGTATTACTGTTTTTATGGTTTTTATTTAATACGTTGCAATAGTTAATCAACCATAAATTTTAATTTTCGTTAAAATAAAAAAAAAAATTATAGGAAATTATAGATTTCACACGGAATAATAAAATTCGCAATTCAGTATTTTATTGTTTGGAAAAATATTTTTTTCTGATTTCGATCAGGATATATTTGGAGATCCGGATCAAAAGAGTTTTACTTAATTCGAATTAATAAATGTTGTAAAGAGTAACCCGTAATAAAATCGTGCGTTTTCCGTTAAATCTACTAAAACGTTTTCTACATTAGAAGAGAACTCCAGAGACAATAAAACAGAAACCTGCGTATTATTTATGAATAGGTCGTTTAGTATGATCTTTGAACACTTATTAACATTAGAAGCGCCAAGAGTGTTACCAAACATGTATAATTCAATTAAAACCAGAATGTTCCTTTAAAAAGTTATATACAGGGTGGTCATAAAAATCTTCCCCGATATATGTACCCCTAACGACCTAACTGCTCAACCAATCGAAAGGAAATTTCATATTTATTTATATGCAGGTATGCGCTCGAGATCGTGATGATTTGTAACAATAGAGCTCTCACGGTTACGGTGAAAAAATCTCCAAATTTTCGAATGGCAACACCTATTTTTTTCCTGCGCAAGTTCATCAGCGCATTGTAAAGCCATAAATGGCGTTGGAACGATACACGTATGACTAAAATTGTAGGTGTAATATCGTGGCAATCAATCCTAATCAGTTCCTATGTAACGTAATATTCAGCACACCAAAATAAATGATTACCTTTTTATTATCACTATGTGTGCACAAACACAACTAAAAACACATTTTAAAGCAAATCTTAAAAAATTAATTAGTTAACAAGTAAAAAAAAAAAAAAGAAAAAAAATCGGCTACTGAAAAACATATTTTGTAGCCACTCCTTCGTTTCTCCCAATGGTCTTTTTTTGTAAGTGTTTTACGCCGGCCATCTTCATCGTACGTGTATCACTCCAACGCCATTTATGTTTTTTCAATGAGCTGATGAATTTGCGCATGAAAAAAATAGATGTTGCCATTCAAAATTTCGAAGTTTTTTCACTGTAACCGTAACCCTGAGAGCTCTATTACTTCAAATCATCACAATCTCGAGCACATACTTTCAAATAAGTATGACCGCTAGTACTTCATATATCGGGGAAGTTTTTTTATGACCCCCTTTATATACATCTATCACACAAAAAATCAGTTAAATAGGTAAGCTAAAAACTTTAAATAAAGATTCTCGTAAACTTGAGTGAAATTTCCGGAAAAACTAGTATCAGTAACTCCTTAATTCTCGCTCCCGTCAATATCACGGGCTGAGGTTTTTGTTCGTTATTTCTCGTGCCCGTCATATTTCCGGGCTGGAAATTTAATTGCTGTAAAAAACTTCTGAAACCAGAAAAATTTGACTGGCATTTCCCTCTGAAGTCTTTGAATATTCCCGCTTGTGTTTGGCTTTTGGCGCTGATTGTAGTGCTGCTATTTGTATTCCATTTTCGAAATATATAACACTCAAAAGATTATTAATAATCAAAATGTAATGCATATATATTATTTCAAATATTATTTGTAAAAATGTGTGTGATGATGATAAAGATCTAAGACCTTAAAAATAAAGCTCTTATTCGCATTAGTTTGTAGGGTGTAAAACAAACATTAAGACACAGAATTCTCGCATGATGGCTTTTCTTCAAATGTGAATTTGTTCTATAGCATCTTTATTTTTCGCCTTAAAAAAACCTAATTGCATATTTTATTTAGAAACCTTATAATTATTCAATTTCTGTAATAAAAGAAATAGGTACTTTTTTGATGATTTTTCCAAATATTAAGCGACCGTGAAGGGGTTAAATTGCATTTTGGAAGGAAAAACAATACTTATTTTCGTGTGATTAGTCACGTATTTGAAAAATATAGTTAACACAATTTATCATCTCTTCCATTAATGTGAAATGGTATAAAATATATCTCTTGACAAGTATAAAAATTAATAATTTTCCTCAAGTCAAGATCATAAGTATTTTTACTTTTTCTTATTTCTGATCAACATAAGAAGTAGAGATAAAAGAACATTAGGAGCTAGAAGGTCATTAATCTGAAAGTCTTGACAAAGATAATAGAAGTTGCAATTCAGAGAATGTTATATATGTGAATTATTTATTGTTACAAGACACTGAATAGCCTTTCTTATCTTTGACCATTAGCTAATTCCTGAACCATTAGTTTTAGAAGTATAGTTCCAGTTTCAAAAACGTGTCAAATGTTTTTCTTCCTATCAAAAACCTTTTACGGCAATATATTTATTTTATATGTCACGAAATTAAACTTTTTATAACGCCCATAGGTCCTATAAGTTGAATTTAGAAAAGCTTTCTCCCGGCAATAGCAAGTAAAAAAAAAAAAAAAAAAAAAAAAAAAAAAACATATAAATATGTGCAAAACAAAACAAAACAAAAAGCAAATCAAAAACAAAACAAAATAAAATTTCATGTTCTTTCTTTTTTTAAAATTAGAAGAACATATTTTTCAAATCAGAAAACGCTGAAAATTTACAAAATTCAAAGTATTGTAAATTGGTGAGTTTTTCGCGTAAAGAAAGAGGGTTTTACTTGTTTAATAAATATAACTTATCTGTATCGGTAGAATGACTGATATTTTATATTTTTCACAAAAATAACAACTTTCTATACAATAAAGGACAGCATGAAATGTTTCTGTGATCGAAAATTTATCCTTAAGAATTTAAAAAACCACCTATTGGACAGCGATAAGAAGGGGTACGCTCTGTCTCAGAGAAACCCTGTAAAATCTGTATCACGGTTATCGTATATTTTTCGTAGGTCCTAGAAAATTATTTTTTACGCTGTATACAGATAAGAAAAGACAATTTAATTTATGGATCGCTAATTACTTAGAACCGGCATAGCTTACATTTTGACCAGTACCACCGCCCCGTGAATACTAACCCTGAGCGCTGACAAAAAAATGGCGACTGCCGAAGGCGGATTTTTTTAACGTAGGTATGTCCCTTGTAGACACCAGTATTTTATAAAAGTTTTCTCTGACTTGTTTAATCTCAGAAAAATAAAACGAAAAAAACTTTTAAAAAAATTATTGGTACGAATATTTAAGGGACCGTACACACGCTGAAAAATATCCGCCTTCGGCAGCCGCCATTTTTGTGTCAGCGTTCAGGCCTAGTAATCAGTGGGCGGTGGCTTATTACTTAGAACCGTCATTGCTGTCATTTTGACCAGTACTAAATAAAAATATTTCGATCCAAACAAGAAATTTCTTTCAAAAATAGGCTGAAGATGTACCAAGGAGAAATACGTTAAATAGTTTCAATTTCCGACCGTTCTAGAGTTAACCCCTTGAGGGGCAAGCAATTACGTTTGTAAAATGCTGAATTCCCACCGAAATCTCTGAAAAATTTTATTTCAAAATAAGTAAAAGCAATTTTACGACTTTTTTCCACCAAAGTTAGAAAAGTAAAATTTAATAAAATTTTTCTGGTGTAAAACTTCATTAATCGTAGGTGGTATATAATATATACCCGTGTCCCTCAACGGGTTAAGACAGTAAGCGCATACCTGCTAATCTTACTATATTCCTCCGTAACATCTGTGTTTATTTGACTCAGGTTAAACATATTTAAAACGAGAATTTTTTTTTAAAGAAATGATATCAACAAACTCCATGTTAAACTCCTATTAAATAATTAACGATGCATCCAAAATATTTTCCGGTTAGAAATCTGTTTAACCTGGTTTAAATTAACTCACATTTTACGGATGTTTAGGCGGAAGTTGACAATTATGCAGGCGGATGTCTTACCTGTCTCGATCAAAACCATACACTGATCCGATATTACGAGCTAGACCAAGAAATGAAAACTAATACTATACTTGAGATTACAGTCAGCGAAGGCTGTTTTTCTTAAAAAGGGAAGAATGTCGCAAAGTATAAAATGTTCTGAAGCTCAGCGGTAATGTTTATAGCTTACGAGCAAAAGGTTATAAGGTTTTAACCCATGGTGCCAGTCGATTTCATACTACAAGAAAAACTACGAGTTGCGCCAAATTTTTTTTCATGTTGATATGTTTAACCCCTTAATCGTCGCGCCCGTGACTGTCACGGGCGGTGTAGGCTTCTTTTCTTTTATTCAGATTGTTTTACTCCCACCAGATTTTTTAAAGAATGCAGTTGGTTTTACTCTCTCGACATTTTATCTGCTATTAAATGAAGAGAATATTTTAACTTGAAGAAAGTGGTGGCAATCAAATAATCTGAATTTAAAAAAAGTATTCGACACTTCTCAGGCGCGACGATTAAGGGGTTAATTGTGTTCATTTTTTAAATTCATGTTTTGAGTTGTTTCCAGATCAAGCAAGAGTTTCTGGAACATACTAGAACTGTATAACAACACATTCATTTTCAATTTAGACTCTACAGACATAGATGTTAACTTTTACGCTTTATTGTAACTAAACTTTAATAATAAGTTTTGCCTTACTTAATAGCAGATTTCGGTGATTAAATAAGGTAAAAATCCCTATCTTAGTTTAATGGTAACAAACACTTGTAAAAGCTGATCGCTGTGTAGATATAAACTGTGGTGTAACTCGATTGGAAGCGCACGTATAATACAGTTGTACAAAAATGCATTTCCCTTCTGTGTTGATGTATTTTGCGGCATAGCTTGCATGGAAGAGCATTTATTCTACGCATACCATTTCAGACTACAGATGTTCTGTGCTGTAGATAGCTTAGAAGAGCACTTATATAAGAATGGTGTAAAAATGCATTTCCATTCTGTCTATAGGTATTTTGTGCAGTGCTGTCAAACCTGGTAAATGTTTTACCCAGAAATTCGGAATTCCCACAATAAAGTTTAAATAGTTACTTTTACTTTATATAATGCTAAACAGTGTAGCAGCATTAATTCCTTCGGGACGAGCGTCTTTTAAATAATTTTTAATCTTTTATCACCGGTTTTTCAAAACAGATATTTTTGCCTAATTGAATAGGGAAAATGCTCGGATTAAATAAGGTAAAATTTACAATAAAATTTTACTGGTGAGAATAATCACGTATTCTGAGCGCCTTACACGGCACGTATACCGGTCGCTCGTCTCCAAGGGGTTATGAAGCTTCCTAGCTCCATACAACTTTACCAGGGTTGCCAGTTTAACCTCCAATTTTAATTCGGAATTACAAATTCATATGGGAAATTTCGAAAGAAGAATATTTACCGTAATTTCTCGCATATACCGGTTTAGTTAAGTCTTTTTGAAACCACAAATTTTATTGGAAAAAAAAGAAGTCAAATAAGTGCTAAGCAGTGCTAAGCTAAAATAAATTCTGTTAGGAAATTGGATTATCTTAGGTGCAGCGAATACGAGCGAAATTACGGTAATTCATGTCATCAATAAATGTGTCTCATTAAATAAAGCATGAATACTATTCTTTATTTATTTCTGATATCACTTGATTATTGACTGGGATCTGGGATCAGTTGAAAATTCTGAATAAAAATGGAGGCCAAACTGGCAACTATGAACTTTACGTTTAGTCTATGTATTAATTGTCTCAACAACAGGTGATTCTTTGATTTGATTCCCAGTTGCAATGCAAGTTCATTCCCTGTGGATGAATAATTCTGTAGCACATCTTAGAGGAGCCATAAAAATTAGTTTAGCCATAGTATTGTAATTTAAAAATCAAGAGAAAGAAGAAGAGAAAAGTCTTTATCTCATAGAGATAGAAAGCGAAGCTAATATGTGTATATGAGAAGTCGAGTAATCCGGATTGCCTAATACGAGAGAGAGAGAGAGGCGGAGCTTCTTGGAATATGAACCAAGATGTTCGAAAGTATAAGAAAATGAGAGAATCTAAAATTAATTGTCTGAACAGGGTTGAACAGTGAAGTAGCAGTGAGAGAGTTCCTAGTTGCAATTAATTTCACTCCCAGTCTATGGACGGGATTCTCAGTTTGGCCTCCATATTTGTTCAAAAAATTCGAATTCGTGCTAGAAATTAAAAATAGTATTTTTTGCTTTATTTAAAACAATGAACCAATGCAGTTGATGATGAAGTGCCTATTAGAGCAAGGTTGCCAGTTTAGATATTACTTTTGTTTAAAAAAATTCGGATTCACACCAGAAAATGCAAAAAGTATTTTCAGATTTATTTAATGTCAAACTTTATTAGATATCTTAAAGTAAAAATTCTTCTACAAAAAGTTCCGGTCTGAAGTCAAAATTTCCGGATAAAAATGAAGGCCAAACTGGCAACCTTGTACTAGAGTCTTATTGCTCTGGTTGACCTTCTTTCGACAGTGATCAATCGAATATTCTTGATGCATAGAGGTTGAGCATATAGTGGAATTTGCATACAAATTCCTGAGCATTGGATGGTCGAAAGAAAGCCATGGTAAGAGGGGGAAAGAAAAGGTACCAGAACAATATATATTTTTAAAAATATAAATTAAGTAAAACAGTAATAAAATAAAAAAAATATATAGGATTAAGAAAAACACAGGGCTCGCACCGTTCCTAAAATTTTCGCAATTTGCTACTAGTATTTTAAATAAAAAATTTTCGTGGAAGGTTCCTTTAACATCTGTAATAGAATTATACAACAAAGATTATCGTTATAATTTAGTAGTAGCAAAGTGCGAAAATTTTAGGAACGCTGCGCGCCCTGAAAGCAACTAAAATAGAGATTTACTGAAAAAAAAATCAGATTTTGGAAGTAAAAAAAAAAAAAAAAAAAAAAAAAAAAAAAAAACCAAAAACGTTAGAAAACATAATTTTTTTTAATAGAAAGTGGATGAATTCCGGTGCCAAATGTGTGGGCAGAAACGATGTCTAGGATATAAAATGATAAAAGTAAGAATAGAGTTTAAATTCGACTGGGGAAAAATTAAACAATGTTATAATTTTGAAAAACCGCAACGATGCATTTAAGGTGGTTCTTGCCGTTTTCGTTTAGAACAGTGGTTCCCAACCTTCTATTGGCCACGCCCCACCAAAGCATCCGTAAAGTCACTATGTCCCCCACCCTAATATGTAAATTATGTCTCATTTTTTTAAAATGAGACATAATTAACTCTATTCACACGTTGGAAGTGAAATAGAGCCTTAATATAATCTATTCATTTCTTATTTTTTAACTTATCAAAGAGGTGAATCGTCTACCACAAATGTGTTTTTAACATAATTTTGTAAATGCTATGAGATTATACATCTTTTCCTACATTCCAAAACGAATTATGTTGTACTTTCCCAATTTAACTCAATGTTAAAGAAAAGTGTTATACGATCTGCATTTTTATCTTCCCAAGTAACTTACATAGCTTCCAACTCTTCCGCTTTTTCAGACCACAAAAATTTAATAGAAATTTTTGCCTTTTTTAATCGGCAAATTACGGCGATTTAAAAAGGTAAATTTTACTATAAAATTTTTGTGGTCTGAAAAAGCGTAAGATGTTGGCAGCTATGAACTTAAATAAACACTTATTTAACGTTAAAACTGATAAATTCATACATTTTATAATGCATTCTTGTAGCTTATTAGGAGTTGGCGGAAAAGCTGTGGACACTGACTTTTCTTTATATGGTTAACACAATACACAAGAAGTATTTTAATATTCGCATCTTTATCAAATTAAGTAGCTATTATTTCGCATAACACATTCTCTTTGTTTTCCCCTTCCCAATATGGATAATTGTATCAGCGAATAGAAGTAGAAAACTCATTTAATAAATAATGGAAAACGTTACGAAAACTTTTTAAATACTGCACCAGAAAAATTATAGAGAGTTTTTATACTTTAATGATATCAAAATATTTTGAAGAATTATTCGCATAATTATTCTGGTGTTAAATCTATTTTAAAATTTCGATACAGAACATTTTAAAAATTCAGTAAAAAACTGAAATATTAAATTTTGCTTGTAATCTATTTATTTTTAGCCTACAACACTACTTATCCCAAAAAAGCCAAAAGAAACTTATAGTGAATGAATGAGTAAGAAATTTAGAATTGTCCCCCCTAGAAGATCAAATTGCCCCCCGGTGGGGCGTACGCCCCACGTTGGGAACCGCTGGTTTAGAAGGTGGAGCAAAACCGTCATCTCGACTAAGGATGGCCAACGGTCTTTTTTTAGCAACAGCATAGTTAATACTATAAGCTTTAATTGACCGCAACGCATCGTTGGGTATAAGAGTACGATCTCTATGAATATTTGCGCGAGTTCTTTAATAACTTGCGAGATTGGTCGAATATTGAGATCCTTATGGATGACATCGTTCCGGACGAACGTAGTTGCATTGCTATATTTAATGACATAAATTTTGTGATTATATACCGTAAAAATTCTGTCAAAATTTCCCGGAGAAATAAATGTGGAGTCCAAACAGGCAATTCTGTCTATTTATAGAATATCTTGCTGGATGTGTGGGCCATTGGTAGAAGGTATAACTGTAGTTTTTTAAAACTACTTATTCGGTTACTGACATACCATGAATAAAAAAAAAATCTACTCAAAAATTTCTAGTCTGAATTCAGAATTTTTTAATGAATATCCACCACATTTGATAACAATAGTTCTGTTATATAAGAACTCACTTCGAAAATAGCTTATTCTAGAGTCGTATGAAAAACAGTTTACTCGTCACAGTTTACAATACATTTTTAACCCTTCAGTTTGGTGATGTTATGTGGTGTAGATAGCTTAGAAGAGCATATAGTTATGTAAAAATGTGGGTGCATTATTGGTCTTCTTGTTCTTTTAATCATGACAATATGATATTTCAATACCTAACAGTAAATTCCATTTTTCAAGTAAAAATGTCGTATTCCAAAGTAATGAGATGGGGGAAAAAATCATCACTGAATAAACATAACAACATAAAAATCAAAATCCCAAAAGAGGATTTTGCTAACTAACGATACTTTAAACTAGGTAACTTTTTAGGTGCGTTCGTAATTATATAAATGCGTAGAACCTACAGTCGTCTTCTTGGCCGCCCGCCTATTGGCATATAACAGTGCAAAAACTACCCAACCGAATGGTTTGAAATATAATATATATAACAGTTTCGGAATTTTGTCGAATCATTTCAAATTTCATGAAAATCGAATCAAAAGTTAGAAATATATTAATAAAAGTTTTCTTCTTTCTATTAAATCTTATCATACGTAATTAATTCAATGATATTCCATCATAGGTAATGATTCTGGGTTGCCATGGTGATTACGTCCTATTTAAGATGGAATCGTATTATTTTCGTATTACTGAATTTAATATATAGAATCGTAATAAATTTTGTATTCATGCATTTTTTTCATAAGAGTGCAACAGGTATTGCACGAAGATCTAAATATTTATAAAATTAGTCATAGTACAAACAGACATCATTTGCCACGTTTGACGTACAATTTCAACTTGTTATATATTTTAATATTTTAAACTAATGAAAGGATTGCGGTAAATTGCAAACATTCTAGATCAATTGCGAGAATAAGATTTTCCATACTGCCAAACCTCTGAAAACTATCAAAAATTTGCCGTGACATACGAAATGTGCTTTTGTACCATCTGTAGCGGTGTAAAAAATAAATTAACCCGAAAATATATAGTATGATTAAAATTTTGAAAGCAGTTTGTTATTAAGTATAATGTACAAACTGTTAACCCTTTCAGGGGCAAGATACTTCTATTCGTAAAATGTTGAAATATTCGATTCACACCAGTATTTACAAGAAAATTTATTTATAAATAAGTAAAAGTATATTTTCGCGTACTTAATAAAGGTGAAATTTTCATTAACAAATTCGGGTGACAATGTGGCGATTAGGGATTAAAATTATGTGATGCCATAGCGGCATCTTCACCCTTCAAGGGGTTAAAAATATTTACTATGATGCAACGCAATCGCGAAGACGAAAGAAATGCAAAAGAAGCTTATTTTATTTCTTGAACAATAAACAGTCAATATTTCTATAAAACTAAAATTGTGTGAAATTGCCTTTTAAAAAAATAAAGATATACAGGTTTTTTAAAGAATATTCTTTATTGTATAAATATCTGATATAAACATATAAATTAAATAAATAATAAAATCTTTAATTATTCTGCAATATCAAATATCAAATGAAGAAACATATTAAATATGCAGGATTCTGTGAAATTAAAATGTATTTCATTTTTCCTCTTAAAGAAAATTTCCTTTGAAATAATTACACTTATTAATTCTCAGTATAAATTTAAATAGCTTTAATATATCTTTTTTCATTGTAGGAGATTTTCTTTATACATACTTTTTACTTAATTAATTCTACTTAAAAAACGTTATTGATTACCACTTTTTTAAGTCTTAATGTAAATAAGCATTATGCATTTAATTTATTTAATAGTTCTTTTAAAAACTGTTCCTCCCTTTTAAAAATATTTGCATTTATTCAATTTTATTGGAAATTAATTATCTTTCAAAATTAATTTTCAGAATGTAAGCTGAAACTTTAATTTGCCATTTACTTTCAGTACAGAAAATAATTTATGATATAAAGGTTAAAAAATAGATAATATTAGTGCTTTTCTTCCCATAAAAAGTTTAAATAAGCTAAATCTCAAACATTGAAAACAGTTACTGTAAATTGATTTCAAAATAGATAAGCTTCTCAATTTAGCCATGAAAATTTTTAATTTGTATCTTGGACTTTCAGTTTTTAATGAATTTACACATAATAAAATGCTCTGAATAATATCAGACTCTTTTGTTTAAATGTCTATATCAGTCCATGTGTAAAACAGAAATCAATATTTGTGCAATATTGGCAAATTGTCACCATATAATACCAGGACAAAACTTCTTGCGATTTAAGGGAACAAGGGACCTTCAATTTTTTTTATTACACTTTAAATATTATTAAAGGGTACACTATATGAATTATGGCATATATTTATCACACTAGAAATAAAAAAAAAAGTTTGAGAAAAATAAAGAATTTTACTAAATATTTTAAGCGTTGTGAAGAACTTTTCAAAATGCCCCATGCGCATTTCAAAGAATGGAGTTATGGATAAAGAGGGAGAGACATATAGTGCATTGTCTACCAGTTACGAGTGAAGTAACTGAGGAGGTTGGCACAAGATGGCTTCTGTTTCTTTTATTTGGAATCAACAGTTTCTGAATACCTCCGAGAAAAACTCCCACCAGTAAACTTGAATAGGAAATTTCGTTTTGTTCAAGTGACTTACTTATTCATGAAAAATTTCTCTCGCAAATCTGGTAAATTTTTCCATTTGTTTTTAATGCTGTCAGTTTGCCCAGGTATTATATTATTTTTTACTACCACTGACAGAAGGTTGTCTAGGTTGTCACAATGTGGCGGAAACGCAGGGCCTGATTACCACATAAGTAATCTTACATCAATGAAAATGAATACCCGTTTTTACTATTATTTTTGACTGGAATTTTGCATTAATGATGTGTTTAAATAAGGAAAAACTTTCTATTTAAATTTACTGGTGGTATTTAACACCGACGGTAATCAACCCATGTGACAGCGGTTACAGTTGAAGCTTTACTATTTTAAGGATATGTCAGTTCCTCTCTATTAATAGTTCCATGTTTCAAAGCAATTAAAATCCCAAATTATGCCAGTAATCAGTGTTGCCAGATTGGGGACATTTTTGTCCCCAGATTGTTGATTGTCACCGTTTTTTTTGAAAAAGAAATATTCGGCCTATTTAAAAATAGATTAAAAAGTCTGAAAAATAAGGCGAATTATACTACTTTAAAAAAGTGGTGACAGACAAATAATCTGAATTAAAAAAGTCTACAATCTGGCAACACTGCCAGTAATGCTTTTATGCCAGTTTGGTTTGCATATACAAATAAAACTGTGCGTAATTTTTGGAAACTAAGTTACGTAAGTGTAGAAATATGATGCAAAAATGATGAACATTTCATAAAATTTAGAAAATATTTTTTTCTTATCTTTATATTTAAACTAGGGGGCTCTGCCCCTGCAAGCTACGCTCGCCAACCCCCGTTCAGACACCGCAGAATCTAAAATCACGCTAATTTGATCGGTTCTTAAAAGATTAGAGAAGATTGAATTAAAATGAAAAAAGTCTATAGCAATCTCCCAGTAAACGGGTTTCCATTCAATTCCCTTTGATTGCGAAAATTTAAGGCCAAAGCAGTTGCTGTTAAGACAGCCAATGGTTGTTTTCGTTGGTTAAAGAAGATCAGTTAAACATTTGAAAAAAAGCTAAAATAAAATGAATTAAGTAAACAGAGTCTTTGCCGACCTGTACTTTTTAACAGCGTTATAAAACGATTGACATAATACTATTTACTACAATAACTACAATTTACTGCTTTAACGCCTTCAAAGGCGGTGGTTCATTTTTGGACCACTTAATTTTAATTCTTAAATGCAACATTAGCACCAGAATATTGGGATGAAAAATTCCCTTTTATTAAGTAAGTGAACAAAAGCATTTTGGTATTTCGAAATTTGTTTGTAAATTCTGGTGTCATTCACTGATTTCAAGATTTTACGAATAGAAGTGCCTTGTCCGTGAAAGGGTTAAACGCATATTAATGTATTTATTATTTTAAAGTTTCCTTTCCCTTTTAATATTCACGTGTTAATTTAATTTTCAAGGCATAATTTTCAATATTTTCCTGCTTTTAACACGTACTCATTTAATAGTAATTTTAAAGTTTTTTTTTTCTATTTATAATAGTCACGTGAAAATAAATTTTTAATCGTTAGGAAATATTATTCTTTGCGCTGTTTTTAGAATTGAAAACAATCTCTATAATAGTAGCCTAAGACATGTGGCTATCATCAACAGCTCCGGGCGTATCCCTTCGCTTTTTGTATTCCAGGCGGCCATTTTGTTACTTTGCTGTTAGCCAGCCACAGGTGTGATAAGTCGCCGAATATTATTCTATCGCCATTATTTCGTTTATATTATATTAGTCCAAGTCATGTAACTGCCATAAACAACGGGCTGATTCCTTCGCTTTTCATAAAAAAGATTTACATTTTGATTAAAGTATCAAAATTATTTTTTCGAATAAAACTACATAAAAGTTGCCATGATCGCAAAGAATTCCTGGTACTTTTATATTAGCCGGGGGAAAATCTCGCCAATAGCTTTTTTTTAACTCGCCAGTTAATTTTTTTTTATTTTTCGAGTGGTAAATTAAAACGCTAATACTTGGTTATCCCATCGACCAAAAATCTATTGCCAAACTATAAGATTAAATGCCAATAATGGTTGATCGTAAATGTCACATTCACTTGACTTTAAGGAAGTTACACATGTTCACGCCATCAAGTGATTTTTATTTCGATGTTTTATTTGTATTTTAATTAATGTTATACTAATTTATTTGTTCTTTTGTTATTTAAAAAAATATGGCAATTGGTATAATTTGGCTATTTATATAATTTGGCGAAATTGGTCGACGGGAGAAGTAATAACATTAAAACGTTGCTTTGAAGTGGAAATTAAATCTCATGATTTGTTGCATTGTCACATACGCACCGGGTTTGGCGGGATTTTTTTTTTTTACGACAATTTGGCGAAAACCTCGTTTTCAAATACCTGTTACATATGTATTTTTAAATTATTTTCTGCTATTTTTAAAATGAAATAACAGTAAATAAAAAAATAATTAATAACTATAGAACAAAACAATTTATAACATTTTGTGTAAATAAAAATAAAATAAATTCAAATAAACATTTTTTAATAAATAAGCAACAATAGCCGGGTTAGCATGCCAGGCAAAATAACGCCATTTTGGCGCCAATTAGGTACCGCGTTGCGTATATAAAGAATGAAGTAAAAGCCATTTATTTTAAAGGTTTCAATTTCAAATGAAAGTTTTGTATTAAATAAAATGATAATGAAATACAAATTGAATTCTGAATAAAAGTAACATGATGCATTTCTTAGCATACATTTAAGGGAGGCCAAACTCGTCGCCAAAATAATTTAAAATAACCTTTTCTAAAATATGAAAAAAATATCTGTTTGATTAAAATTTGAGTTGCCATCATTAGAAAAATGTATATAAAATTAGAAAAAAATTAATATTTCGAAAACTAATTCGAATTTAAAAGTTCTAATACCAGTTTTGAAATCTGCGGATCAATATTGATTTTTGGTGTTAATTTCTTCGCAAAGTATTCCATATTTTAGGAGAAATCGCCGTGAAACATAATCAGTTGTTTAATCAGTCGATTCATACTTCCGTTTCATAAATTTGTTTCATTAGGATTTTATATATATAGGGTAGATATAAAAAATTCGATGCGCGGTTTTATTTGAATAGGAAAACCAAACGGGCATACTGAATGTGAGGGATTTTAATTGATATGCAATGCGCATGAGGTATTTTGAAAAGTTCTTCATAAATCTTAAAATATTCAGGAAAAATTCTTATTTTTATCAATTTTTTTTATTTCTTGTGTGATAAATATATCCCATAATTCATAGAGTGTGCTCTTGAATAGTATTTAAAGTGCAATTAAAAAAAATGAGTTTGAAAGTCCTTTGTCCCCTTAATACAATATTGGGTCAATATTATTCGGGATAAATCTGCACCACTTCCTGTAATTAACAAATTATAATCTTAGCTACAAATCATACAATGTTAAGAGGTTAATTTTGATAAACAATTTTAACTAAAAAAATTAAAATATTAAACTAAACATGAAGTAGAAAGTCAACCAAAACAGCCAATGATAAAAGGTGGCTATGATACACGATTATGACGTGATCAAGGTAGGCATAAAAGAGTTCCATTATTTGTGAAAACCAGTTTTTATAGATCACCTGACAGCGGAAATTGCTGCAGTCTATGACTTTCGTTGGCTGCGGCAATCCAAGGTTAACTCCTTGAAGGGCGGTTGGCACTGGAATTTTATGATGAAAATGTCATTTTTATTAAGTACACGAAAATTTACTTTTACTACTTTAGAAATAAAATCTCTTATTAATACTGATGTAATTAAACTATTTGAACATCTTGTGACATTTGAGTACCTTTCCCCTGAAAGGGTTAACATAGTCTCCAATCGAGATGCAGTACTTTTAAATATACAAAACATCTGTAAACAGTAAAAGAGATTTAAACAATGAAAAAAAAAAATCATTTATTTTTCTTTTGTTTAAAAATTTCAAATAATGAAATTAAATAATTCAAGTACTAATGCGTTATGCTGTTCCAAAAAAGAAGTTCTGAAGGGGAAGAACTTTATTATTTGTCATAAATTTCAACTTAATACCTTCAGCTGTTCCAGAAAGAAAACCGATCTTGACAGTTAGACGGACGACAAAAGTGACCCTGAAAGATTTCTTTTTTTATCTTTAAGGTACTGAACCTTAAAAATAGCAAACATAGAAATAAACAAAACTTGGCTAGGAAAACAGCTCTTGTAAGGAATTTTACTTATTCGTCGAGAAATAGCTAATTTACCAGATGTATAATGTTTTTATTGTTTAACCCGTTAATCCTCCTACCGTGATATTCATGGGCTGTGACTTTTATTCAGATTATTTGATCCTCACCAGTTTAATAAAATAGTGTAATTGGCTTTACTATGATATGATTTTCCTGTCATTAAATAAGGTGAATATTTTCTTTTTCAAAAAAGTGGTGCCAATAAGCAAATTGAATTTTTAAACCGTAATTTCATGCTACCGCTAAGGGCAGTGATGCCAGATTGGGGACTTTTTTGTCCCCAGATTGTTGATTGCCACCGCTTTTTTGAAAAAAAAAATATTCGGGCTATTTAAAAATAGATTAAAAATTCTGAAAAATAAGGCGAATTATACTACTTTAATCAATTAATCTGAATTAAAAAAGTATCCAATCTGGCAACACTGGTTAAGGGGTTAATGATTTTATAACGTAGGAAAAAAAGCTATTGTAATTTTCTTTTAATTCCAATGAAATTTTTTTTTAATTCATTCTAAAAGTTTAGATTGTCCCATAAATACAGAATAAAGAAATTTCTTTATATTATATTTGTTGAACTTTATTACAAAGAGATTTTGTACTGATAACTCGCTATTCTTTAATAGGAATGAAACCGTGGAAGTTTATTGGCCGTTAAAATTGATTTAATCCCACGCTCTTCAAGATTTTGTTTACTAAATGTTAGTTTTTTGGGTATCTATTCAATAATCAACATTTTTCGAAATCTACCATTATACCACCCAAAGACTAGAGAGTTATATCTGTATTGTGGCTTTTACAAAAACTTTTAAGGGAGTCCGGACACAAAAATCTTCAAATTTTCTAAAAAAAAGTCTATTGCATTAAAAATTTCTCTGTTTTTGTCTGCTTTAAATGACGTTTAAATCATATATCTATCTTAATTAGAAGAGGAAATATTAATTTTTTCGCTTTGGTTTAAAAAAAAAAAAATCTATGTTTCAAGCAAAGGTTTTCATCTAAATGACTTCTTGCGAAAATGCGTTTCCCTTCATGATAAGTTTTTTCACCATTTCACGTATTTAAATTGTTATAAGTGAACAACCGTTAAAGATAAATGGTTCAAACTTGGAACATGTCTTTATCAATTGCTTTACTTTAATTCTGATTCAGCAAATTTGAAAAAAAAAATATTTACTTTTGAAAATATGATTTTTTTTAGATGCATCCTTTAAAAAAATATTTTTAATTTTTATGTAAATTAATATTTTTTAAATGCTGAATCAAAATTAAAACATATATATTTCAGTTTATTTTAATGGAATAAAATTGAAATTCTACAAATACTATTTCGAGTTATAACGGTTTAAAATTACCCAAATTTTTAAATAAATTTTAAAAGAAAATATGAGATGTTTTATCATGTGATTTTGTTTACAAATAGTATGGACAACCATCACTGAAAATTTCAAAATATTAACTCAATAAATAAAAATTATTTTAAAATGTGTCCCGGACTTAATAATGAGCTCGAAGCAGCAGGAGTCTTTCGGTAGCTTTATTGCCCCGAGCACTACCTTCCCACTTTTCGGTGTCTTTAATTTCTGTAATTTCCCTTTTAAAATTGTCCGGTTTCAATTTCTGAATTTTTTTTTTTCAATCCTGGCTTTTGCTAGAGTGTCTTTCACTCGGGACGTGGCTGGGGACCTACGAATCTTGCTTCCGCAAAAGAGTCGGACTAGAGTAGAAGAATAAAGGGCTGCGGACAAAGAGAGAAGAATAAGCTGTATTATTGATGGAAATTCGCAAAATGAGCCAGGCTATGTCGATGATTGGCGAGCAAATAATTCATCCGTCGCGATCTAGCCTTTGAATAAATGCCTTCATCCTATTCAAAATTTTCATCCCTCGACTAGGGAGTATTCTTGTTTTAAGAGATTTGCCTCTTTTTGTCCCTACTGCTGAATTTGCATAGAAATTGCAGTCTCTTTCAATAAAAAATTGAGTATAAATAAAAAATCATCTTTATGATAATAGAATTTTTATATGCAATCATCAACTTTGTTTATGTATTTAGTATGTTTTAATATTAAAAGTTAAGTGGTAGAAGCAATATTTCCCAGATAGCATGAACATTAGTAGCAAGTTTGATTTTTAGGTGCTTTCGTAATTATATAAATACGTAGCACCTATAGTCGTCGTTCAGTCCGTCTGTCTGTCTGTCCGCATGTAACAGAGCAAAAACTACCCAACCGAATGGTCTGAAATTTTAAATATATGATTGCTGCAAAATTTTGTCGAGCCGTTTCAAATTTTATGAAAATCGGATGCATACTTTAATTACAGGGACAGTCAAAAGTTTTTCTTGACATTACGGCCGATGGGAAAAATTGTTGCAAATGAATTTTAATGATGTTACGGCTTGCCGAATGATCTGAAATTTTAAATATATAATTGTTGCAAAATTTTGTCGAGCTATTTCCAATTTTATGAAAATAGGATGTATAGTTTAATTACAGGGACAGTCAAAAGTTTCCGTTACATTACGGCCAATGGGAAAAAAATATTGCAACTGCGTTTTAATGATGTTACAGCCTTCCGAATGGTCTGAAATTTTAAATATATAATTGTTGCAAAATTTGTCAAGGCATTTCAACTTTTATGAAAATTGGATGCATAGTTTAATTACAGGGACAGTCAAAGGTTTTCCGTTACATTACGGCCAATGGGAAAAAATATTGCAAGTGCATTTTAATGATGTTGCAGACTATGCACTTATGAAGCGCAAAAAAATATACATTCAGTACAATATGGGGTGCAAAAAATAATTATAAAACTAGTTATAGTACGAAAGCACCTCATTTGCCACGTTTGACGAGCAATTTCCAACTTGTTTCTGATATTATCGCGCCGTGACAAATTTGAATTGAGAAATTCGCAGCAAATATCCCGCAAGGTATACCACCACCCACTTGCATGAGTAGTTTGTTGTGAAACTGATGGCAAGACTGTCTTTAATTCACGAAAGTGACGAACGCAAAAAATCCTTCTGTTGAAAGAATAGACAATCAGCAGATACGCAGAAATTGCAGAAATTTTATTCGGTTTGCTCCGCTTTTTTTAAACGCTATACTTTTCAAATACCAAAAAATTCTCGATTTTAAAAGCATAAATATTACCCTAACTTGTTTATGGTGGTAAAGCCTAGCATACGCCGTAACGGTGCATATGCATCAATTGACCTGATCAGGTCTGTGAACCCCTTCGAAGGGGTTAAACTTATAGTGTAACAGTTGTAAGCAATTAATGTGGCTTAGAAATATTGCTACTTTGCAGTAAGTTTGCAGTATTTTTTATTAATTGTTTGCCGTTATTTTGCAATAAATTTGATTTAGCATGAATTTAACTTGCACATCAAGTTAGCTGCAAGTTCAAAGTGTGGTGACTTCGGAGTTTGCGTAATCTTGCTGCAATCTTGTTATGAATTTTCAGTCATGTCATGCTGAGCGTGCTGCAACTTTGCAGGTTTTCAGAGCAAGACTTCTGCAAATTTTCTGCAAACTAAAAATGCTATGTGGGTTACTTCAAGATTTTTACTTTCGCATAAAAATAATTCTTCCCACTTATTTTATCTCAACTAAAGCAGAAACGTTGAAAAGAGAAATCACAAATAAACAAAACGCATATCGACTGAGTGGAAATTTACATTCTCAACCACCAGGCAAAATTGTTTAAGGTCGTCCGTGATTTTTGTTTATTAGTGTTTAGTATGCTTTATAGATTAGAGAATCTGATTTTTAATGTCTTTATGGTAAAAATAGTTATAGGTATTTAAAATTACTTACAGTTATACTTTTTAAAAACCATACTAGTTTTCATGCAGTCGTAAAATTGTTGTACTTCTTTTTAGGTGAGTTCGTAATTATATAAATACGTAGCACCTATACTCGTCGTCTGTTCCGTTCATCTTTCCGCATATAACAGCGCATAAACTACACAAGCAAATGGTGTGAAATTTATGAGGTGCATTCAATTTCTAAGACGTCCGATTTTTTTAACCCATTAATGCCGGTTAGAACGAAAATCTGCCATTTAAGAAATACGATAATTTTAAATGTTAAAACCAGTATTTTTGTAAGGAAATTTTCATATTACTTAATATAAAACTTTGAGAGATCAAAGCAGTTAAAAATTACAATATGAGAAAACTGGTGTCAACTGGTACCTAGGTATTAAAAAATTGTAAAAGTAACTCGTCATTAATGGGTTAAACTAACTGCTCATCCGAACACTATGAAACTGATGTTACTTCTCGACGTAATTTCCGTGCAGACGTACACATTTTCACAACGTCGACGACATGATTCCGTGGCCTAGGCGAAGGCTTCTTTAGGAGTCTGTTTTGACCACTGTAAAATCGCTGAAGCAAATCGTGCTGTTACACCAAGACAACGCACTCGCACATCGGGCTAACGTTACGCAACAGTTTCTTCGTAAAAATAACTTTGAAGTGTTTTCTCATGCTCCCTACTCACCTGACCTGGCTAGTGACTTTTGGCTGTTTCCAACAATGAAAGACACTCTCCGTGGCCGCACATTCAACAACCGTGCTGCTATTGCTTCAGCGATTTTCCAGTGATCAAAACAGACTCCTAAAGAAGTTTTCGCCGCGGCCATGGAATCATGGCGTCGACGTTGTGAAAAATGTGTACGTCTGCCGGGAGATTACGTCGAGAAGAAACACCGGTTTCATAGTTTTCGGGTGAGTAGTTAGTTAGAAAATAAATCGGATGCCTTAGAACTTGAATGAACCTCGTAATATATACACTAATCGTTTCAGAATTTTCGAATTTTTCATTTGATTTAGTCATTTAATTTTTTTTAAAAAAATCGAATCAAAACTTAAAAAAGATATTAATAAAAACTTGTTTCATTGCATTAAATCTTACCATACGTAATTAAATCAGTGATATTCCACTATAGGTAGTAATTCTAGGTTGCCGTGGTGATTACGTCCTATTACAGTTAGAGTCATATTATTTCTGTATTACTGAATTTAGTGTATATTACGTAATAAATTTTGCGTTCATGCATTTTTGCATAAGAGTGCAACAGCTATTGTACCAAGTTCTGAATATTTATAAAACCAGTTATAGTATGAACACACCTCATTTTCCATGTTTGACTTGTAATTTCCGACTTGTTTATGTTAAGCATGTGTATTATAAATAGTGTTGCCAGGTATACCGCGTAGATCGGGGCTCCGAATGCTCGGAAAACCAGTATTAAAAAAAATTTTTTCGCCTCATATAATGGAAAATGTATATGCAATTAAAAATGGCGAAATAAACCGTACAAAAATTACGCGGGACACCATCAACACTAATTATAAATGTTGAATTTACAGAATAATCGAGTTATAGATTGGAAACTTATGGTGGTTCTAGTGTATTGATTTATCCTCTTGAGGCATGAAATTAAAATAAGCTACAAATACAGTAGAACCTCGATTATCCGAAGTAATTGGGACAGACCCTCTTTCGGAAAATCGAAATTTTCGGATAATCTAGAATGCTTCCATTTTAAGATGAAGGAGAAATATATGCAATATTTCATATTATGGTAACAAGTGCTTAATAAAAATAAGGCAATAGCAAAATCGAAACAAGAATAAATTACCTGAATTTTAATTTTGAAATTAATCACCTTTTAATTTTATCACAAGGGTTTGAAACAATGTTTTGTTTCTCGCAGTCTCGATTGCCTTTGCTTTGAAGCTCTATCACGGAGTTTTTTAAATATTATTAGTTCACCAGAATCATAGTCTTTCTCCTAAACATTTTTCAAAATTAAAAAGCTTCAGAATTGCTACTTTGTTCGTTTTCTTCGTTCCACTCCGCAGATTACGGGAGCTCAAGTTAAATTAAAAAAACTCTAAGAAAAGGATCGAAAATATTTATATGTACTCGTAGTTCGGAAAGGACCACTTGCACAGAAGGAATATGATACTTAAAACAGAGAAAGGCTTCAAAATTGATTTTGCACACAAGGAATGTTAAAGTAAAAAAAAAAAAAAAAAAAAAAAAAAAAAGTTTTAAAAATGGATTTTGGTTAACCGAGAGTTTCGGATAAAAGAGGTTGTACTGTAGTATTCATTGCTTTTACACAAACAAAATGACACCAAACATAACAGAAAGAACTATTTTCTGAAACTGTAATTTATGTTTAAAAAAATATGGATCTAAAATTACTAGGCCCCTTAAAATATCAATTTAGTAATCAATAACCTAAATTTGCGTAATAACATATTGAAGGGCTTTAAACTAGTATTTGGTGTCTAAATCTAAATTTCAAGTGTCTAAATCTACAAATCCTGAAGTTTTTTTTATTGTAAAGAGTTTAAGGGTTTAAGGCATGGTTGCCAGTTTGGCCTCCATCTTTATTCAGAAATTTCTAGTTCATTCCAGATTTAACCCTTTCAAGGACGTTGGCAAGACGGTCTAGCCACCTAATTTTTTTTTCCGAAAACTGACAATTGGCACCAAGAATATTTTAATAAAATTTTCTTTTGTAATGAAAGTACTAAATAGCGGGTTTTTATTTTCCAAGAAATTCGTTTGAATATTCAGATGTCAGTCAATTATTTCATCATTTTGCGAACAGAATTCTTCTGCTCCTGAAAGGGTTAAAGAATAGTATTTTATGCTTTATTTAATGAGATAAATTTAGCGATAACCAAAGCGTTATAAGTAAGCGAACAAACTTAATGCTGGAATCAGGCGTAAATTAACACAGTTGCGCCATCTTGTGGACGGAGTGATAATTCACATACGCGGGCTTTTAGGGTGGCGCGTATTTTCTAAATCTTTAGTCACTCATGGAAATGAATTTTGTTTGACACATTTATTGCAAAAAAATGGTGCAGCGAGAGGAGCATCTAGATGCACTTGACACCGCGAAGTTCTCTTCGCCTTACCAAAAGCACTTCAGTTATTAATCAAAGTGAAAAAAAACTTTACAATTTTAGTGGTGTGAGTAAGAAAACAGTTAGGTATCTACCGGTAGTTCACACTCCATCCGCTACGTGGCGCATGACCCTGATTGATGTGACCTCGCTCTTAATCTTGCAGTTACTTCTACCATTTAAGATAGGACGCTTACTTATATCGCTTTGGCGATAACATAAAGTGAAAAGTCTTCTTTCGAAATTTTCGGTATAAATATGAAATTTCGGATTAAAATTGCAGGCCAAACTAACAACCCTGTTTTAAGGTGTTGGATACGTTCAGTGGGCTACTTTTAGGTAGCTTTCTTTACAAAAAAGCTACCTATTGCAGCCGTTCGGAGGAAAGCGATTTCAAAAAATTTTGGTATATTTTCATCGATCATGACCCCCAGACCCCGAAACCACCCTCTGTTCAAAATTGATATATATATATATATATATATATATCTGACCTATGTCACACTGTAACTCCCGTAATTATGAACCGATTTCGATGTAATTCGGTGTGTACATAGTACATACCAATGTCTCGACCGAGTTCGTTGGCCAGCTTCATCCGCCGTTTTGTTTCAAAATGGCGGCCATTTAAAATTTTTAAAAAAATTTAAAACTTGAAATGTGGTACCAAAAAATTAAAAATGGAAAAATTTTTTTTCTTATGTAATTGACCTTTATACAAAGATTCTGGAGCAGTTTTTGTTTCGTCTATATCTTAAAAAATGGCTGAGTTATAGCATTTTGAATTTCTAGCTTGGCTGACATTTTGAAACGTCCTGAATTTTGTCACGCGATAAAAGGCGTATTTATGAACCGATTTGGATGTAATTCGGTGTGTACATAGTACATACCAATCTCTCAGCCGAGTTCGTTGGCCAGCTTCATCCGCCATTTTGTTTCAAAATGGCGGCCATTTAAAATTTTTTTAAAAATTTAAAATTTGAAATGTGGTACTAAAAAATTGAAAATGGAAAAATATTTTTTTCTTATGTATTTGACCTTTATACAAAGATTTCGGAGCAGTTTTTGTTTTGTCTATATCTTAAAAAATGGCTGAGTTATAGCAATTTGAATTTCTAGCGTGGCTGACATTTTGAAACGTCCTGAATTTTGTCACGCGATAAAAGGCGTATTTATGAACCGATTTGGATGTAACTTCGTTTATACATAGTACATACCAATGTCTCGACCGCGTTCGTTGGCCAGCTTCACCCGCCATCTTGTTTAAAAATGGCGGTCATTTAAATTTTTAAGAAAAATTTAAATTTGAAATGTGGTACCAAAAATTGAAAATTGGAAAAATATTTTCTTCTCATGTGTTTGACCTTGATAAAAAGATTCGGGAGCAGTTTTCGTTTCGTCTATATCTTAAGAAATGGCTGAGTTATAGCATTTTGAATTTCTAGCGTGGCTGACATTTTGAAACGTCCTGATTTTTCTCACGTAATAACAGGCGTATTTATAAACCGACTTGGATGTACCTGTGTGTGTACATAGTACATACAAATATCTCGACCCAGTTCGTTGACCAGCTTCATCCGCCATCTTGTTTCAAAATGGCGGCCATATAAAAAAATTAAAAAATAAAAAAATATAAATGAGATACCAAAAAATTGGAAAATGAAAAAGATTTTTTTGTATGTGTTTGACCTTAATACAAAGATTCCGGAACAGTTTTTCTTTCGTCTATATCTAAAAAAAAAAATGGCTGAGTAATAGCATTTTGAATTTCTCTTGTGGCTGACATTTTAAAACGACCTGATTTTTGTCACGCGATAACAGGCGTATTTATGAACTTATTTGGATGTAACTTGGTCTGTACATAGTACATACCAATGTCTCGACCGAGTTCGTTGGCCAGCTTCATTCGCCATCTTGTTTCAAAAGGGTTGCCATTTAAAAAAATTAAATTTAAAATTCAAAATGAGGTATTAAAAAATTGGAAAATGAAAAAGATTTTTTTTATGTGTTTGGCCTTGATACAAAGATTCCGGAGCAGTTTTTGTTTCTGAAAATTTGTTCTTTTGTTGATATCTTAAAAAATGGTTGATTTATAGCACTTTGAATTTCTAGCATGGCTAACATTTTGAAACGATCTTGTATTTGTCACGCGATAACACACGTATTCGCCTATTTCGATGTAAGAAGGCATGTGGATAGTATGCATCAACACCTCGACCAAGTTCGCTGGCCAGCTTCATCAGCCATCATATTTCAAAATGGCGGCCATTAAATTAAAATATATATATATATTTAAAGTGAGGTGCAAAAACATTAGAAATTGAAAAAGGTTTCTTTCTTAAGTATTTGATCTTGATATAAGGATTCAGGAGCATTTTTCGTTTGTCTTTACCTTAAAAAATGGCTCAGATATAGCAGTTTCAATTTCTATTGTGGTGACATTTTGAAAAATCTGATTTTTTGCATGCGACAGCACTCCTATATATTAACCGATTCCGATGTGAGTGAGCATGTGCACAGCAATTACTAAGGTCTCGACCAAGTTCACTGCTTAGCCTCATCCACCATGTTGTCTTAAAATGACAGGCACTTTAAGAAATTGCCGAATTTGGCAGCCAAATATAAGTTACTTTAAAGAAAAGCAGCTTGGATAAAGCTGACTAATTTCACGAAATTCTCATTCATTATATTGATAAAAATTAGTATTGAATCTCCTATATTCGGTTTCCACTAAATTGAGCTTCGTGTGTTTGCATGATATAACTTGGCTTTTTTTAAATAAGGATTATGAAAGCTACCTGTTCCTCCCGGCACTGGCCGGAAGGACTTTTTAAAAATTCAGATTGCTTGATTCCCACCACTTTTTAGAAGTAGAAATAGACACCTTAATTAATGTCAGATAAAATAATGCGAGAATAAGTCGAATTATACGCTTTTAAAAAACTGGTGGTGATCAAGCAACCTGAATATGAAAAAGTAGACCACTGGCAACACTGAGTACAATATCAACTTAAAAAAATTGTTTTTGACGAAATTTAATATTCTTATTGTGTGTAAAAATATGGGCAAATGTTTTCTAGTGATATCACAATCATTAAAAAAGATGTGAGCAAAATTGTGAGTGCGCGCTTGATCAAAATATATTAAATCCTAAAATTTTAAATGCGATTTTCTAGAAAGTACATTTTAATGGGCAGCATTATAGGTTGAAGAATTTTTAACATTAAAACTTCCGCTCTTCTACGCATAAATCATTTTAACATTTAAAAAATTTTGTTATCTCTCTATTAAAAAAAGTAAGTAACACTGTCACCGCCGCAGTAAATGAATTTTTTGTGACCGGCGGACTTTCATCGTTAATATTAAAGAAACTACTGTATACAAAAATGTGAAATGGGTATTATAGAGAAACGTTTCCAAATCACGCTGATGCAGACATTTTTTAAATCTAATGATTATTTTAACAGATATTTAATGTTTAAAAATGGTCAAAATCGTTCTTATAATAAAGTTTTATAGGGCAAAAAATTTACATAGAAATTTAATAATTTTGTCTAAGGATATACAATAGAAGCTTCCAGTGTGAAGAATGCATTTTTTTTTTAATTTCCCTAATTTTTTCAGGGTTTATTTACATTATAAATTCAAATTTTCAGCATTTCAGGAGATATTTTTACATATTTTAGAAAAGGTTGTTATTTTAAATTTTTGCCAATCGTAAAAACAGCGCAAAGAACAACATTTCCTTCAAATTAAAAATGTATGTATTTACACGTGGTTGTTATAAACAGAAAAAAAACTTTCAAATTAGAATTAAATGATTATGTATTAAAAGCAGGGATATATTGAAATTTACGTCATAAAAAATATATTTCCATGTGAATTTCAAGAGAGAAAGAAAATTTTAAAATAATAAATTTATTAACATGCGTTAAAAGTAGTAAATAGGAGAAATTACGCCACATCTAAACTGTCCAAATAATAATAGCGCAAAACATTATAAACTTAATAATATGTTTACGTGACACATTTATTTCGTATTTTGAGATGACCTTTTAAACTATTGCTCTGAATTCTAAGTCAGCGTAAATAATTTTTTCCTTTCGAACAACAAAAGTATTTTCATGTGAATTTAAAAACGAGAAAGAAAACTTCGATCAAAATTACGTCAGATTTAAAACGGTAATTTAAAATGTCTTTTTTAAAACAAACTTTCTTTTAGTTGTTAAAAAATACCAGGATACGAAGACTCTATTCTCTCAATTCATTTTATATCAGCTTATTTTCAAATGTTTAACTGATATTAGTTAATCAAAGACGAAAATAGCCATTGGATATCTTAACAGCAGCGGATTCAGATTAAAATTCCCTAATCAGAGAGTAATGAATGAAACCCTGTTTACAAGGAGATCTTCACTTGTTTTTTAATTATAATTCAATCTTCCATAATTAAGTCGATCAAATTAGCATGTTTTTAGAGTCTGCAGTGTCTGAACGAGGGTTGGCGAGCATAGCTCTTAGGGGGGAAGAGCCCCATTGTAAATAAAAAAAAAGCAATTATAGTTTTGGCATATCAAATAGATTTCATAATTATTAAAAGGATGCTATTTTGAGAAGATTTTATCTTTAAACTAGTATGTTGTGGCCATCACAAAACTTCCTTCTATATAAATCACGTCAAATAATCAATTAATAGTACAAAAAATTACATCAATTTAGCAGCAATTCATATCAAAGTATATCTGAATTTGAAGTTTGATTGAAATTCGCGCATTAGTTATTGAGATAGAGCTATAGGGGACATTCTGAAAATGCAGCACAGCAACGCCACTTGTTGAGCGATTTGAACCCAAACACAAACAGCACTAATTCGTATCAAGGTATACCAGAATCTGAAGTTTGTTGAAAATCCAAGCATTAGTTCTTGAGATAGAGCTATTGCGGATATCACAAAAATGCAGCATAGCAGCACCACCTGTTGAGTGATTTACACCAAGAGGTGCAAAACGTCAATTCATGTCAAGGACTAACTGAATCTGAAGTTTGATGAAAATCCGTGCAATAGTTCGGGAGATTGAGCTATTGCGAAAATCACAAAAAATGCAGCATAGAACCGCCACCTGTTGAGCGATTTACACCAAAAGTGCAAAACATCAATTCATGCCAATGACTAACTGAATCTGAAGTTTGATGAAAATCCGTGCATTATTTCTTGAGATACAGCTAATACGAAAATCGTGCAAATGCTGCAAAATGCTGAATAGCAGCGCCATCTGTTGGGCGATTTACATCAAAACGTTACCAGTACCAATTCATATCAAGAAATAACTGACTGTGAAGTGTGATGAAAATCCGGCATTATTTCTTGAGATACAGGTATTGCAGAAATCGCGAAAAATGCAGCATAACAGCACCACCTGTTGGGCGATTTACACCAAAAACTAATTAGTACCAAGATATATTAGGGACTACTTGAATATAAATTTTTATTAAATTCCGTGCATTAGTTCTTGAGATAGAGTGCCCACAAAATTTGTGTCACATATAGACAGAGACAGACATACAGACTCACAGACAGACATTTTGTAAAAACATGCTTTTCGGAATCTCTGACCTCTAAAATGTGTAAATTCGTCGAAAACCGGAAGTCGAAAATTTTTACGAATCCAATACATTTTTTTTGTAAAGACAGAAGCAGGGGTCGATGCAGATTTTCATTCTTGGGGCCTATTTTGTGAAAAGTAGAAGTTATTTTTGTGAATTTTATTATATTTTTGTGAAAAATAACATTTTGTAACGAAAGTTGAAATCCAGTTACTAAAATTCGAACTAAGAATTTATGAACAAAAACATTCTTTAAATCCCTTTGCTAAAGTTTTTGTTTTTCGTGGCGTAGTTTTATTTACAAATTACACATTTTAAAACAGATTTATGAAAAAGAATGTTACGTAGAGGGTCTATTTTATTAAAAAGAATTTTGTGAAGGGGCCTGTTTTATTAAGTTTATTTTTGTGAAGGGGCCCATTTTATTAAATGTACTTTTGTGAAGGGGCCCTAAATAGGCCCAAAATTTTGTCTAGATCGACTCCTGAGAAGAAAGTAAAAATTTATTCATATTTATGATTCGCGTATTTTCAAGTTATGAAAGTAGTGGTGCTTGAGTTGCGAAAAATTAGAAATTGCTAGTCTAGATTGTTAATTTTTTAATCTAAACTATATAAAATGCCTCATTTCAAAACTCATTGGTTAAAGTTCTTCGAATGGTGTCTGAAAAAATATATTTCTGTAATCAATAACCTTTGAGAAGAATACAACAAAAATTTCTGTACGTTCTTCTCGGAATACAGATTTGCATTCAAAAACGAGTAGTTAACGAAAAGTGAACCAAACAAAATAATTGTATGTATATTTTTTATTAAAACAAAATTTAAATTACAAACCGGAAAAACGTAACAAGTTTTATTAAAGATATTATATGTTTAGATGCCTTAACATGTTTGTAATTTGTATTGTCAAATCTAGGTGCATAACTTTGCCTCTAGGTAGGTTAGAGTTCCCGAGGTATTGTTACACTTTCGTGGCAGATTGCTAGTAGTCCAAGAGCTGTTAAACATTTTAGGGAAGGTATTTGAGGCACCCTGAAAATTTGTGCAACACTTCTTTTGTAATGGCTTAATACAAAATCGAATGTCTGGCTGAAGGATTGTGGCCCCAAAACTGTGCCAGACACGTGTCAAGTGCCATTTTTTGACTACCCAAAAAAAAAGGTAATTGAGGCACGCTGAAATTGAGACAGAATAATATTTATACTTAGAAAAAAATATTTTGAAAACGACAGACACTTTAGTTGGCCCAAAAACTGTGCCAGACACGTGTCAAGTGCCATTTTTTGGCTACCCGAAAAAGTTATTTGAGGCACGCTGAGATTGAGACAGAATAATATTTATACTTAGAAAAAAAAATATTTTGAAAATGACACACACTTTAGTCGGCACAGTTTTTGGGCCACGATCCTTCAGCCAGACATTCGATTTTGTATTCAGGCATTACAAAAGAAGTGTTGCACAAATTTTCAGGGTGCCTCAAATACCTACTCAAAAATGTTCAACAGCTCTCCTACTATAGTAAAAGCGATACCTGAACCTTGCTATTAACCCTAGAACTACCGAAAATTTTACTCAAGTTTTATAAAAACATTTTACACCAGAATTTTTACTTAAAACTATTTAATTTGTTTATTTAACTTATTATTGTCTGATTTATAAATTTAGTTTGTTTTGAAGAAATTTCTGGTTTGAATAAATATTTTGAATGTACATGTCGGGTCCATTGGACCCTTCTGGTAGACAGAGGGTTAATTAAACACTTTCTATTTTTTCTAAGTAACTCAGAAATTTGAATTAAAATAAGCTATCGTGTTTTCCGAAATTGCAGATTTTGACCATTGAAAACGCAAAATCTCAAATTTTACGGGGGGACATTTCGTCGTCCCGGGGTGTATGTGCACCGCCCCCCTCCTGGGTCACTCCTTGAATTCAACACTGTGTGAGGCGGCGCTCGAATTCATGTTTTGCTTTATCTGGCGGCGCGGTACTTTCGCTTATTCAGATACTGTATTTAATGACACGCACCTCCCATATTTATTAAATTGAACTCGAATATAACAGAGTTGATTGCGAATGTCTGAAAACTCGTAAGGAGTAAGCAAATTACTTAGAGACATGATTTTATTGACTGCGTATGTACGAATTTAATATAAAATATCTTAAATCTAAAGAAATATGTACAACATGATATAAATGCCTTTTCTGTAAGTTAGAAGCCACGCTTTTAGTCAATGACATCTTTTGATTGAAAAGCGGGAATTCTTGTTTCCGGTCGTGAATGCATAAGGTTTATAATATTGAATTGATTTTACTACTGAATTTTCGAATATTCAAATGTGACCCACCTTTAGTGCACTCCTTCTATTTAACAGTGGAGCGGAGTTTAAGCGGATGATGCACTCCGCCAGATGGAACAAACAAGCGTGACCCACAGGTGATGCACGCCGGCGTGAACGTGTTAAATATGTCAAAGAAAACTTTTGGAAAACTTTGGTGATTAAATTCAGAGGGCCTTACAAACGCTTAAAAAAATCCACGTACGACAGCCGCCATTTTTTATGTAAGCATTCAGGCCTAGTATTTAAGGGGCGGAGGAAAAACGATCAAACAGACAGACACCCAATACCTTTCCATCCCAGGAAACCTCAACTGACTTTTCGGCAACCGCGCCATGAATACTGGACCTGAGCGTTCACACAAAAATGACGGCTGGCGTAGGCGATTTTTTTAATCTTTTGTACGATCTCCTTGAATTGGAATACCAATAATTTTTAAAAGTTTTTCGGGCTTTATTTTTCTGAGATTATATATGTCAACGAAAACCTTTGGGAAATACTCGTGTGTCAAAATTCAGGTGACCGTAGAAATGCTTAAAAACATTCGCCTGCCACAGCCACCATTTTTGGATTAGTGTTCATGTCTAGTTTTCAGGGGACGGTGGTTTGAGCAATAAAACGCAAAAAACGTCTTTCTCCCTTTTTTTCGGTTTTCTGGATGAGTGTTCTCTTTAACCCTTTCAGGGGCAAGGTACTTCTATTCGTAAAATGTTGAAATGAGTGATTGACACCAGAATTTAAAAACAAATTTATTTCAAAATAAGGAAAAGCTTTTGTTCACATACTTGATAAAAGGAAATTTTTTTCGAAGATTCTGGTGCCAGTGTGGCATTTAGAAATTAAAATTAGGTGGTCCAAAAATGAACCACCGACCTTGAAAGGGTTAACCCTTTCAGGGGCAAAGCAATTTCATTGCTATAGTGTTGAAGTTAATGATTGACACCAGAATTTGAAAGTAATTTTTTATTTTTTTGTAAATAAGAAAAAGCTGTATTTTGCACGAGGTAATTTCATTGTTGTGGTGTTGAAATTAATTATTGACACCGGGATTTGAAGATAAATTTATTTATAAATATGAAAAAGCTATATTTCGAAAATATGATAAACCGAAAAAAATTTTACCACAATTCTGGAGCCATTGTAGCACTTGAGAATTAAAATTAAGTGGTTTCATAGAAATACCAACGCCGCTCAAGAGGTTAACCCCTTGAGGGGCAAGCAAAAATGTTTCTAAATGTTGAATTCTCACCGGAATATCCGGAAAATTTTATTTTTAAGTAAGGAAAAGCAATTTTTTAACGATTTTCTTCCAAAGATAAAAACATAAAATCTAGTTAAAATTTTCCGGTGAGAATCTTGTTTAAATTAGGTGGGATATATTTTATACCACCGCCCCTCAAGGAGTTAAGAGATCTTGAATCTTTGAAACGCGAGAAAAATCAACAAAAACATTCAAAGTTTTTCGTTAGTGTTTCTTCAAAATCTTATTTAGAATAAACACGAAATTCTGATTATTGTACTGTAAAAGATTGGACTTTTTAAGGAACAGCTATTAGAAACTGACGAGACTTTTATTGAATTTGTGCATTATTGAAATACAAAGAACTACTTTTTTACTTCTTAGTTCATTGCGCGCAAATTACGAGAACATACGCGTGAAATTTTATAAAATGTGTTATAGATAATAAACACATTGAAAGCGTATTGAAAATGATCTGTTATTAAGTATTTACAGTTATAAAATTTTTAATTATTTTTTATTCATTAAAAAATGCATTTTTTTTAAAATATATTTTTTTTCATGTTTAGTGAAATAATTTTGGCCTACATCATTTTAAAAATACATATGAATACATAAAATTAAATTAATACATACTAAAAGTGATGAAAATACACTAAAAGAGGCATATAAATACCTTTATTCTGATCTATACATTTTATAGCTCTGATGGGCGAAATTCGTAACCCATTAACCGCCAAAACTATAAGGTTGAAATTTTCAACTTTTTAGCGGAATGTCGTTGGCCACCACAAAATCTGAAAGATAATTTTCGCTTTATCTGATCGTAAAATTTTATAACTTTAAGTAAACCCAATTCTTTAATTGAAAAATAGTGGTGGGTATGTAAATAACTTAAATATGTGCATTTATTTTGACCGTTGCGTGAACGCAACACCAGCGGTTAATGGGTTAACCCTTACCGGCGCGGAGAAATTCTGTTTATAAACCGATAAAATAATGGAATGATACCGGAATTTATAAACGAAATTATTAGAAAATTCAAACTTGCTTATTTTCGCGTACATTATGATAAGAAAATTTTAATTAAATATTCTTGGTGCCGATTGTCAGTTTTGGAATTAAAATTAGGTGTCCTTTCTGGACACAGCCCTTGAAAGGGTTAAGATATATAATGATAAAAATATTTTCCCCAAATTTCCGAAAGAAAAAAAAACTGGTAAAAAAAATTTTGAGATTACTTGTACAATGTATAGTGCAGGTATGAGATTTCCGACTTTTTGCATACCAGTATAATCTTAGAGAAAATGTTATTTTATTTAATCGGAACATTTTTGGGATTTAGCACAACAGCATCTTCTCTAAGATTATACTGTATGCAAAAAGTTGGAAAAGCAGGGCTGCCACAAGCGACTATTTTTTAATTCTATTTCGCACCGCTTTTTCAAAGCAAAAATCTTTTACATACGCTTTGATGACATTTGCAAAGGAAATATACTACAAAATGTATTTTTTTTTAAATAGTGGTGCGAAAAAAATATAAAAATAGCCCACTGTGGCAGCCCAGAATAATAAAAATGGACATTTTGGAAAGTGAATTATTTATGCTATTGTTTCTTGTTCTGCAAAGCCTCTGTTTCCAAATTTTAAGTAACTCCATGGAGCCTGAATGAATTCATTTATTTTATTCAATGTTTATTGTTTATCTGGAAGCTACAATTATACTGCGCTACATAAGAAGCCAGAATCATCAATTGGTTTGTGCAAGTATAAAATGAAGGTAAGCGTATTTTATTCATATTATTGTATAATCACATTAAAATATTACGTCTGTACCCTCCTCTTTATTCATAGCTTGATTACGTGCTGCGAGACAATTTTTCTTTAATTAAGTTTTTCATACTTTTACCAAACAAATGTTAAAAACAACTATATATTCTCAATATTTAAATATCTAACTAAATGGAAAAGTATTTTTCGTTGCACCAACACATTTTTCGCAACGTGTAGAATAGGAAGGATATGTGGCATGCTAATAAAAAGAAAATGTGTTAAAATGTCAAATTAATATTTAAACAAATAAGAAAAATCATGCTTTAAGCATATATTATGAAACACTTTCCAGCACTTCCTGAATGCTTTAACAAAACTTCGTTATTTAGAGAAATAAGGTATATACGAGAACTAAGTAAACATTTTAAAAAACGCATGAAACATTTGAAAACCTGATTTATGCAGTTACCGTCTATAACCAAATATGTATTCCAATTCTTTTGAACAGCCCTGTATTTGATCTGTGGGCTGATATATATACTATATAATGGGAAATTTTAGTTTAGCGAGAAAACGCACAACAGGTTGAAATTTCTCTTTCAGCAATTTATACTAATAGATCAAAAGATACTTGTATACATTTGTACAGCCCTATAGTTAACCTAGTACCTTTATTACACGCCACTATTTGGCTAAAGTTTAATTCAAAGTAAAACACTCTTAAAACTACTGAAATCACATTTCCAGAAATTATCATTTATAGACGGCCATATATCCAATTCTTTGCGTGACCCTGTATATACTTTTATCTATGTTCTACAAATATTTCTTAGTAAACTAAATGCAGTACAAAATATATCGTTCTGTAACGGAATTATTTTGTGCGGCCCAGTAAATGAATAATAACTATTCTTTGCACCGTATATTCTACAGAATGCATGTTCATAGCTGCCAACTTCTACGGATTTTTGATACAACTAAACTTTAACAGAATTTTTAGTTTTGTTTCAGCGGTAGAAATCGTTAGATTTTGGCGATTGTTTTAGGTAAAATTTACTATTAAATTTTAGTGGTGTGAAAAATCCGTACAAGTTGGCAGCTATGCATATTTTAGTGCACTTGATAAATGCATATCAATTTTATTATGTTTGAAAGCATGTAACATCATTAAAAATGATTTTAAACGATTTTTTCCCATAAGTCGTAATGTAACGGAAAACTTTTCACTGTCCCTGTAAATGAACTAAACATGCTAGAAACTTTATTTGAAATAGGGATCATGCTATGGTAGAGGTCACTAACATCCAAAAATTTCAGAATGATCCGAGTATATTTACGACTGTTAGAGAGCGGAAAGACGGACAGACAAACCGAAGTCATCAACACTTTTCAACTTTGTTGGAAAGTGTTAAAAATGCAAAGTTGAAAATAGTGAAAATATCAATCATTTGAACACAAGTTAAGTGTCTAAGAATTTATAAACTGATATTTTATGATCTTTTTATATCAATTAATGTTAATTTTGTTCTATAACTAAATATATATATGCGTATGTACAAACAAAAGTAGACTATCTGAATAATTGATTGTTTTGTTTAGAGAATAATCTAAAACTAACACAAATAGCCTGTAGTAATCATTTACATGAGGTTAGTATTTAATTAGCTATTGGTTTCGTAGATATCTGCAGATAATAAATAGAAGATATTAATGTACTTACAGTCTGATGGCATTATCTCGTTCATAAATAAAATATTAGGAGTTTTGGTAAATCATTTTATCGAACAAAGAATGCAAATAAGACAAACAAATAAGATAGACTGGATAAAGAAGACTTCATTAACCGAGAAAGGTTAGATAAAATAAGTATTATAATAAAAGGGAAATACTAAATTCAATTATCATTAGACTGAAACAGATATATGTGATAAGCGTCAAAACAATTGATAGGAAAAACTGCATATATTTTTCAATTCTTCCTCGTGAAAATGTTTACTAAATATCAGATTATTTGAATCGGTCATTTTGAAAAGTGGTCAACTCCAGTTTTTGAAATTTTACGGCAGAAGCAAAAAACTCTTTATAAAGTTTCAATTTAAAATGTAAAAAAAAAAAAAAAAAAAAAAAAAAAAATATGCTTAGGAAATCTGTTTTTCATGATAAAAGATACCCGCTTTTAAAATGAATGTGCTGTTTCAATGATTAACTTCACTTTTTTAGCCAAATGTTTTATATTTTTTAACCTTTCGCCGGGCGCGCAAATTTTCATCACATGATTGGGCGCGCGTTGTAAATTGTACAACAGTTGAAAAGCATTCAATTATTGCTGCTTTATTTTAATTTTACAAATAATTTAACATACAAATATCATATAAGTTATCTTTGATCACAATTTATGAAAGTATTCCGTAATACACTTAGATTAATTTTGTTATAATATATTAAAGCGCAGGTTTAAATGTATAAAAAGCTATTTACTACTACAATCACAAAGTATAAAAACTAATAATGATTTACAAAACGATAATTAAGTAATTTAGGACATTCAGAATTAGTCATATATTTCCTCTACGTTATTTGCTTCACATGGCAGGCATAAGGATTTCTTTATTGAATACTGTTTACAGATAAAAGTTACGCATTTTATGCACTTCATTGTAGATGAGGAATTTAAGTTTCGGCCGGACATGTAACAGACATCTCTTTTGTATTATTTTGTGTTACCTCTTGCAAATTTTCGGTTGAACGATGTATATCAAGGAAAGCCGACAGATTTCGAGGTAAAGATGAAATTTGAGCTCTGAATATGAGATGCTCTTTCATAGGAGATTTTGAAAGTGTTCCCAAAAAAGTAATTCTTCGGCTTGAACCTTTATCAATATTATTCAGTAGAAATAATACACTTGAATTTATCCTTCCAATGTTAATAATAGTATAAAGTATGACAAGAGGTCACCTTCTTGTTATTCGAGATATATAATAAGCCGCATACATTTTATCGCAGGTATCAACACCTTTGCTAGTCATATTGTAATCAAGAATTATTTCAGGTTTTCCACTATCTGCATCAATGTCTGCTTTATCTTGAAGGGCTAAACACTAATACCACTGCTTTGTTCTATTTTGGTATATATGAAACCAGTCTTTTATTTTTCTCAAAACCAAAGATAGAAGTACCCACAACTCTATGTCTTCCTGGTAAAAATTCTAAACGAATTTCTTTTTTATGTTTCTTTACTGTATCAATGAATGTAATTTTCTTTTCTCAAAACTAATCAACTAGTGGAGAGCTTGAGTACCAGTTATCGGTTGGAAGGTTTTCATTAGAGTTTTCAATAGGCGTTACTAAACATTTGACAATGTATAATGGTTTGATCTCTACAGTGAAAACTCCAGGCGGCTGTTTACAGATGTAAATTTCCATGTTGTTGCAGTAAAATGTTTTAGCATAAAATATTGCGAATATTTTGGTGCCATACTTAGCAACTTTGCTCGGGATGTATTGAATCCAAGAGCAACGTCCTCTAAAAGGATGTAACACCTCATCAATTGTTATAAAATCGCTTGTATTATAAGATTTCAAACAAGCTTTAACAAATGAATCCCAATTTGAACGGATGGCAGCTAGTTTATCTGATTTCTACCTTTCAGATCTAGTATCTATATCATCGAAATGAATACTGCGAAGTAAAAAAAAAATCGCTTATTACTCATAGCTGCTCTCAGTATTTGTACTCCAGGCCTATCAAAAGCTCAGAGATACTGAACATTTGCATGTTGGCTTTTCAATGTGCCTATAAAATAAAGCAGTCCGATCAAAGCCATAAACTCATTTCTAGACGTCCGATTATACATATCTTCTATTCTGTCTATATATTTATTAGTGCAATCAATTATTTCCTAAATCATGCTCCGATCAATTAATTTTAGAAAAGTGTCGATTTCAGAAGTAGTTCATTTTGCTTATGCAGTTGGTCCTGGAATTTTCTTTATGATATTTTTGTACTTGGTTTTGGAGGTTTTTACGATTCTCTACATTTTCCATTTTGTGACTTTATCTTTTCCCGTATAAAAATTTTTGTCACTGTTATTTTCAATAATCTCATTATCAGATGCATTTATTTCACAGTCACTTCTGTGATTTTCCTCTTCTAAATTTTTATCATTCAAATCTTCGTCACATTCAGGAAATTGCAGATCTTCTTCAATATCAATATTATCAATATCACTGTCTTCATTAAAATATTTCGTTAGATAATCCACCATTTCGTTGTTATCTTTAAAATACCGTTTTTGTTTAGACATTATTTTAACTCAAATCCCATTAAATGGACTTAGAAAAAATTTCACTGAGAAAGTTTCTAGTGAGAGAGAATTTCACCAGCAGGCACGAATTGCATAAAGTACAACACCACAGATGTTCACAGATTAAAATGATAGGTGCAGCTAATTGCGCAATCTGAAATGCAAATAATTTTCAAGAAGTGTGGATGGAGATCCAATAGAAGAACACAAATGGTTATTAACGCCCTCTACTACTTGAATTTTGTTTTATAGAAAGAAAAGCTAATGTTGTACTCTTTACAAGGCGCGCCCGGCAGAAGGTTGATTTAAAATATCAATTAAATTATGTATATATAAGCTCAAATATTATATTATAACCATTATGAGCAAAAAACAAACAAATTTTACGCACAGAGAAATCTTCGAGTGGTTCTTCCTCTGAAGTGGTCGGACGTTTGTTTATTTCTTTATAAAAATATCTGTGTTGTTCAGGAATGTACTGGAAAAACTTGTTTACATCTTGTATTTTCTTGTAATTGATCGGGATTTTTCCTTTGTAGGTAGGGTTACTCGTTACATGTGGGAGGAATAGCTGAGGCATCTCCTAAAAGTTCCGTGTTTTATACCCGGCAAAAACGTTCCTGTACTATACCGTAAATTGGAGTAACTTTGGCCCAAATTTCTCTGTTTCATGACATGTTTAGCATCTCCATTCTCTTATTTTATTTAAAAAATGAATATCATGTTAATTTGTTAGTTGTTCAGAACATATGGAACCACACCATTAACATAAATTTGTCGAAATTATTTTTCTTTTTTACTAAAAAATGTTTTTGAAAGCTTTAGACCAATGTTACTTTGAATTGGGGTAACATAAGCCCATGTGTTAAAACGGATGTTGTAGGGCCTACAACGTGATTTGGACTAGCTAGAATTTGCAATGTCCGACCTATTTCGCCATAGTAATTTTTCTAAATTGTGTAAAAACATTAATTTACTTTATGATTACTTTTACCGAAGGACCATATAATGCAGCAACATTTGATTTTAAACATTCGAAATTTTATTTCATTTGATTTCAAAAGAACATAGTTTGCTTATTTTGTATTTCACTAAAAAATAGTTTTCAATGATCTTCGAAGCTTTTATAGAATTATATTTATTACTTATATATTTATCGTCTGCATAGAATAAAAAAACAAAAACCTAATATTTGTTTCTTATGCTAGCAATTATTAAAAAAAATCGCAATCTGGTATAATTCTAGTAATATTTTCTGTACATTTTCTCTTTGGATAAAGCGGGCGGAAAATTGTAGCTCCATATTTGGCGGCTTAACTCACGTTTGGCGTGAAATAAACAAATAAATATGTAATAATAAAAAATTAAAAGTATAAAAAAGTATATAAAATATTATTTTAACAGAGAAATTTTTTCGGTTCTCTAACTTTTATGTATAGGGCTACAAAATGCACCAGGTCTCGATGCTAGGTGCGAGCAACACCAAAAGTGGTTCCCTTGTTAGAGAAATACTTCTCCTCCTATACTCGTAAAAAAAAAAACTTATATTATTGCATATGATAAAAAGAAAATAAACAGTAGTCACCTTTTATAACGCTAGAAAATGAATGGTTCTGGTCTTTTAGAGTAAACGTAGATAAAATCTCAGAGATTATAATGAAGTACTGTTTGTATGTAATGTCGTGTAACTTAATGGGAAATTCGGGATTTCGGTAAATGATATTGACAAAGAAAGTAGCAAAATACGGTAGCAATTTAAACGAGATTAATGAACAGATATGAACAAAGGTAATTAAACACTGTATACGAAGTTTGAGTAGGACAATACTTTGAGATATTACAAATAATATTCGATTAAATAATTCTATAAAATATATAAACAATACAAAATCAGTTGGGTAAATTGTAAACAAACTTCCACATTCGACGATAATGACTTTTATTTTATTCACAAGTTATTATATACCTTAAATTTTTTTCGTCTAGCAGTTTATTTCATTCTTTACGATCAAATTAATAAAAGCCCCGAATTCTTTGGAAAGGTTTTAACACAAATGACAGCCGATTTACTGTTATCTCACTTTTTCTTTTCATTTACACTGAAGTCTAATAAGTGAATGAAAGCAGGAACATTTTTTTTTCAAATCGATAAAACAAACTTAGTAGCTGGTATATGAATATCAGCCGAGTAAAGAAGTTTTTACTTAATCTCACCATTTACGTGTGGTGTTTGTAATAAACGCGTATAATTAATAAACATTCTTTCAAAGTGTTTGTAATAAACGCGTATAATTAATAAACATTCTTTCAAAGTGTTTGTAATAAACGCGTATAATTATTAAACATTCTTTCAAACAGTTATTCTGGTTTAAATTATATTTATTTGACTAGAAAAAAAAACAGTATGTTGGCAGCTGTGTTTCAGTTATCCAATAGTAGGGCTCCCAAATGGTCTGCCAACTGAATACCAATATTATTTTAGAAAAATTTTCTTTTTAAATTTTTCTTAAAAACCGCCCCGGAACCACTTTTGAAAGTTAATTCTAGCGCAAACCTACCGTAAAATTTTCTGTTAAAATTTATTGGTATTCAGTTGGCGGACCATTTGGGAGCCCTGCAATAGGATGCGCCGAAAAAAACTTTTTTTCAATTTTCGATGATGGGTAGTGCGGAAAAGTTGCCACTGGCGGCACTAAGTTCGCAGAAAATATTTGAGATTTTTTGGACAATTCCTTGATGTTGGAATGGCAAATGTCTTGAAATTTTGCTCAAATGCTGATTTTTGAGCTTTTTTAGCAAACATTTTTAAAATGTTAAATTAAATTTATTTCAGCTGAATTTACTTGAAATGTAATGATTATTGCACGAAATGTCCAAATAAGTTCTGATTATGTGTTATTTAATAGTTATGTGTATTTTGAATAAGGCGATTTTTAATTCAACGCCAAGTGATATTTATGTAGATGTGGCTTGCGCTTTTCAAAACATCCTGACAACATCCTGACCGCAGTAAGAGAGTGCAGTTAATTCTCATGAGAACTGACAAAGCTTGTAATTTCTAAAAGACAATAAACTTGATGACTTAGTGATTTTGAATCTCCAGCCTGAGAACGAAGGCTAAAATTAACTTCAGAGTTGTTTTGTGGGCTGACTTGGAAAGACCTTTTCGCGTAAAAGTGAGCAAAAATTGCAAGTATTGTTTTGTTCGTTCGTTGGTTTTTCTCTTTTGTTTTGATTATGTTCCTCATTCTTTCTTCTGTTTTTCGATCAGTTAGAGTCACATATTTGGATGATGGACCAAAGCATGTCATGACAGCAATTCTGGAAGGAAAGGAGAATGTGGAGAAGAAAATAACGAATACGCCATCATGAGGATGAGGGATGAAATAGGAGATGGGAGAAACTGCAAGGTGGAATGTTAATTACTTTTCTGCTCTAAAATACATACATTCTTAGAACATTCAAATACAGTGAAACCTCTTTGTAAGGGCCACCTGCCGTTCCATTAAAAATTGGCCCTTTTGAGGGGTGGCCCTTAAATAGGGGTGACAAAAAATAACAACTAAAATAAGGAAATCAAAACCTATATAGGTGAAAAAACTGTTTATTAACATTTTCAAACTCTGTACATGATTGAAAAAATTTTCTATTGAAGTTTGTTTACTTTCATAATTTTTTCGCAGACAATTTTGGTTTCTAGTGATTCTTTTACTTTATGGAACAAATTACTTAAATTTACATAATTTATTCATGCCTTAGAATGATATATTAGTTTACTTATTACTGTTTGAGTTTCCTGACAGGTGTAAAAATTGTGCTTCAATATGCTTTAAAAGTTTTATTAAATGTGGAAAGTTTTTATAAATAACCTGTTATCCTTTGTGTACCCACAACAAAAGGTCAAGTTTCCCCTCGAACCCAACCCCTAGAGGTTGAAAGGTCAAATGAAGTGTGAGGAACACGTATTTGTCTTGTGGTCTTTCATTGTGTTACTAAATCCTCCCCATCTCGCCATGCCTTCTTTGTTGCAAGTGGAGTTATATGCTGAACTCTTATCTTTTGGCTCAGGAATTCAATACACCTGTTTAGGATTTAAGGCACATTTGAAAAAAACTGGCTTTTATGAGGGGTAGGTGCAGCCCTTAATAGGAGTAAATTTAACATTATGTCTATGGAAAAAAAATTCATTCCTAAAAATATTGGCCCTTAACAGAGGTGGCCCTTGAATAGATGTGTCCTTTAACCCCTTAACGCTCGAATTAAATTACGGTTGAATAATTCAAATTGCTTATTGGCACCACTTTTATGAAAAAGAAATATTCACCTTATTTAATGACAGTAAAAACGATACTAAAATATAGCCAATTTCACTATTTTATAAAACTGCTGGGAATCAAACAATTTGAGTAAAAGACACAGCCCGAGAATATCTCGGTAGCGAGAATTAAGGGGTTAAAAGAACTTTCACTGTAGTGGGAACTTTGAAGCAGGCAGTTCGTATGAATCAGAATCTGAATTAGGGTCTTCAAAAGCAGACACTCCTAAACGCATTCCCCTTTCTCACACAGCTTTCGCAGCTTTTATAACTGACATATCGTATAAGTAAATTGCGTTAAGAGCTTCATCTGTGCGTTGGGATTCAGGAATTATGACAACAGGGAATAAGGATCTCGTCATCGATAAAGACAAGGTCAGGAGACAGAAAAAGAAACTTGGAAAGAAAATACAGGAGGAGGAAGATCTTGCCGGAAGAGAAATTACAAGCATATTCTTTCATGGTAGAAAAGATAAAACGATCTTCACAGAAAAAAGGACATGCGGAACCGCCGAGAGAAAGATGAAGCTCATATTACTAATGGCGTGCAAAATGTACGTGCTGCTTTCTATGAGCCGACTCCTGTTTCATAGACATCAAAATGCAAAAGGCTGAAGATTTCAGTACTCTATTAATCTAGCTCCGATTGGGTTGGTAAAGGTCTTAGTTCAAGTGGTTCTACCATCTAGTTTACACAGTTGGAGTGGAAGCTCGTTCGTGTGAAAAATACATATCAAATGTTGCAGTTCTCTTCTTAATTTTTTCGAAAGCAGAATTTATTCTGGCATAAAAAAATATGTAATGATTTTGCTATTGCAGTGACCGGAAGGAGGTGTCAAGTGATCGAAATATTCCGAACTACGTTCGACAACATGGTGATATTTGTTTCGTCTTTCTGTCGACGGCGCCGCGTGTCCCCTTTTTTTCTATGAAGATCATTTTATTTTTTCTACTATCAAAGAATATTCTTGTATTTTTTCTATCTTCAAGATCTTCCTCCTACTGTATCTTCTTTCCAAGTTTCTTTTTCTGTCTCCCGACCTTGCTTTTATCGATGACAAGATCCTTATTCCATGTTGCCATAATTCATGCATCCTGAAGCACGGATGAAACTCTTAAAGCAATATACTATATGATATACAATTTCTAAATGCAGCGAATGCTGTGTGATAAAGGGATATGCGTTTGGGAGTGTCTGCTTTTGAAGGCCCTCGTTCAAATTCTGATTCAGACGAACTGCCTGCTTCAAAGTTCCCACTATTTGAATCTTCTGAGAATATCTGTATTTGAGAGCAGAAAAATAGCTAACATCCCATCTCGCAGTTTCTCTCATCCTCATGATGACTGATTGCGTTTTCATTGGTTTCTGCTCCACGCTCACCACTACTTCCAGATTTGCTGTCAAGACATGCAAATATGTGACTCTGAGTGCATTGAAAAACAGAAGGAAGATCGAGGACCATAATAAAGACAAAAAAGAGAAACCGACGAATGAACCAAACAATACTTACAATTTTTTTGACCTGCATAACCCATTCTCCCGCAGGTAAACGCAACGTCTCCCGACAGCCAGACCGTCCGCAAACGTACTACACCATAAAAAGTATGAACATATAGAAGAATGAGCCTTGATAAAATGACGTAATTTTTGACGTTGCTAGCTCTTAGACTATTAGATTAAAGACATTTTATATTAAATTCGTACATACGCAGTCAATAAAATCATGTCTCTAAGTAATTTGCTTACTCCTTACGAGCTTTCAGACATTCACAATCAACTCTGCTTGTTATATTCGAGTTCAATTTAATAAATATGAGAGGGGCGTGTCATTAAATACAGTGTCTGAATAAGCGCAACTACCGCGCCGCCAGATGAAGCAAAACATGAATTCGACCGCCGCCTCACAGCGAAAAACATGAATATAAGCGTCGGCGTGAACGTGTTAAGCAGTGATCAGAAAGTTTTTCCCTTAAAGGCAAGACTTGGGTAATGATGAGTTACTTTTCAAATTTACTGTATTTTGTTTAACCCCTTTGGGACGAGCGTATTTTACAGAATTTTATACTTTAATCACCAGTTTTTTAAAACAAAAATTTTTGCCTAATTGAATCGGGAAAATGCTCGAATTAAATAAGACAAAATTTATAAGTCGAACCTCTATATAACGAAGTCGCTAAATCCCGAAAAAAAGTTCGTTATATGGAAAGTTCGTTAAATAGAGATTCACATTTAAAATACTTTAAACTACATAAAACAGATTTTAAATTCATAAAAACTAAATATTTTTACTAAAAGTAATAACGTAAAGTAACTTTAAGTAATAAAAGTAAGTTATCGATTTGTTTTATTTATTTTACCCACCAATATCCATCATCAATTCATTTTTTCTATGTGTTTAAATCTTTGAAATCTGCAAGGAAAACAAAACATTGTCCGGGAATACACTGTAGTTTCTGTATTCACTGTATTAATAGTTTTACGTTAAAATTAATGAATTTTAATGACATTATCGTATTTATTATTATTATAACAAATTATTTTAACCATACATTAACCCCTTGGGGACGAGCGACACGTATACGTGCCGCGTGAAGCGCTCAGAATCCTTGTTTTTCCTCAGCAGTAAAATTTTACTGTAAAATTTGCCTTATTTAATCAACGCATTTTTTCGATTCACGAAGACACAAATTTCTGTTTTTAAAAAACGGTGACAAAAGATTAAAAATTTCGTAAAAGGCTCCCGTCCCGAAGGGGTTAACATACGCATCCTTAAATTTAATTTCTGCAAAACTGTTAATTTTGCCTGAGTTTTTTGTCTAAAAAAGTGCTTTCTCGCAATACATCTCGCCTCTTTGCAATGCACCAAAAACCCCTTCATGCGTATTTTCTTCTAACTATAATTTGCGTCGGATTGTTTCAAATGATTTTAGCATTTCATCATACGAAGTTTAGTTAATTCCTGCATAATGATCATTTCCATCATCCTCATATTCGTCTTCATCGCAGTATTGTTTTTATTTTTCCCACTGTCGAAAATATCCATTTCGGATAGTGTTTCCGAGGTCTCAGTTTCAGAATTAAGTGAAATACAAATATCAAACAGCACATCATGGTTAAATTCTTCTTTTTTTCTCACTGTATCCACATTATTTTAAGTTACTCTAAGGAATTATCGTCTTCGTCCTCCGTACTTACCGAATTCTCACTGCTGACAAAGGAGGCGCCTGGTAAAACCAGTTCAAGGCCATTGAACATCATAAAATGTGTTTAAAGAAAGCATAAGTTTGAAATGCCCTGAAATATTTTGAGAAATGGGGAGAAAAAAAATTTTTGATCACAAGAAAAAATTCGTTAAATAGAGAATGCGCTTCGCTATTTGGAGGTTATTTTACGAAGAAATTCGCAAAATGTTCTTGGTTCCAAGGAAAATTTCTCAAAATAGAGAAATTCGCAAAATAGAGGTTCGTTAAATGGAGGTCCGACTGTAATAAAAATTTACTGGTGAGAATAATCCCCGATTTTGAGCACTTTACAAGGCACGAATACCGGTCGCTCGTCCCCAAGGGGTTAACACTAGAACTACCGTGAGCCATCATTTTGACGGCTACCATATGAGTATGTTTTGGTTGAAACAAAAAATTTGATTATGAAAGAAATTTAAAAGATATAAAGAAGAAAAACGTTATATAATAAAGCTAAACAATTTTAAATCAAAATTCTGGTGTGAAATATTTTTATAAAACTTGACTTAACTCAAATTTCCGGTAGTCTAGTGTTAAATTCCTTTGGCAAAAATACTCTTGAAATTTTCATCAATTGGGAAAGAGTTGAGAAATAACACTTTCTAAAAATCCTTTATATGCATACAATGTAAGTAATTTAACTCATACTCATCCGTTATATTTAAGATTTGATACTGAAGTTTGCAGATCAGAAAGCCGAGACGTATGACTGTGTCGCAAGATGGGTTCGCTATAGTCACAGTGTTGCTAGTGGGCTACATTTTTTAAATTCATGTTTCTTGATTGGCACCACTTTTTTGAGGTAGTAAAATTCGCCTTTTTTAATTACATAGTAATTGTGGCGAAAACAAGAGGAATTTTACCATTTCAGAAAAGTTGTGCCAATCAAGAAATCTGAAATTTAAAAAAATAGCCCATTGGCAACACTGTTTGGGCTAATTCCATGAAAACTTGTCATTTCTGTCACACAGTTGAAAATCGCTATGCTTGTTAGCCACCGTTATTTTCAAAAAGTTTGTTTTACCTTATTCAATTGTTGATATATCTCCGATAAAATAAGTCACATTTTTCCGTTCTAAAATACTGGTAGTCAACAAGCATAGCGATTTTCATCTGCGTGACAGACATGACAAGTTTTCATGGAATTAGACTTTGGTCATTCTTTTTTTTTAAGATTTCACTTTACGTTTCTTTACTGTTCAAATATATTATGTCATGCTTTCATTTCTACGACTGTTTATTGTCTTTTATTCTCCATGTAAAATAAACTTCCGCATTTTTTCGGTAATGTGCACATATTTTTACAAGAAAACTTTTCGGCAGCGCAGAGTGGCTACTTGAAAATATATTTCACATAAATCAGTACTAAAAGTCTAGTTAAAATATATTTTGTAGGGCTTACTTTTATTTTTACACTGTAAAAATATATCCATAAACAAATATAAATATTCTTCTAGCAGCCAGAATGCAAGAGTAATTTCCGCATTTTAAAAATATTTTTAGTAGATTTTCAGCACAATACTGCGTCAAAAAATATTCTGAAAACCATAATCCTTATTTTTTATATATTCATGAAATCATTTTTATCGCTAAACTTTTTGGAGAAAAAGATAAATTGCACTGGCAAAATATGGGACTTTTTTAAGAAAGCCCCAATTAGGTTACATTTCGAAAAAACCCTGCCGGCCCGGTCTACAGGCGGAGGTAAATTTCGAAGTTAAGTATACTAATTTTACCAACAAAAAATAAATCATGATTAGAGATAAATCCACTTTAACAATTTTATCTGGTCTCCTTTTGACGAGTTTTTATTTCATTTTTATATCATAGCTGGTTTTATCAGAATCACGTTAAGTGGCTATTAAAAAAAATACTTTTCCATGCTCAAGAACTCGAAATTTTCTGGCACATTTTCCTATTCATTTTTAATAGAAAAAATATGAAACTTGCTGACGTGATTTTTGAAGAGCTTTATAAGTGACCCGTGTTTTTATTTTTCGTTCAATTAATTAAAGCTTTATTTATAAACAATTATTTTCTCAGTAGGACAATATTTTTCGTTTCTAACGCAATTACACCGGGAAATTCTGTTCAAAATGCCCACTTTGACATCATGTTTTGAATATATTCTGCCTCTATCAAAAAATCGATCATTACAGTACATTAGATAGTTTCTGAATAAGAGAATCTACCAATTGGATGCGTCTGAGAGCAAAAATGACTTTAAAAATAAGTAAGAAAATAAGCAGTTTGGATTTGAATACATTCTTAATAAGACGATTTTTTTCTTCAACCGCTATGTATTTTTAATTTGTTTTTGCTGTAAGAATTGGTCCTATCAAAAACTTGTCTATATAAATGTTGTAGACAGTATTAAGAAGATATATGATAAATTCACGGGGATTTTATATCTTGTGAATTGACAGAGTTATGAATTTTTTTCTTCTACAACCTCCCTTTTTGTTTTCGTTTTTAATTTTTTTTTGCGGTACGAATTGGTCCTATCAAAAACTTGTAAATATAAAAGTTGTAGGTAATATTAAGGTGATTTATAATAAAATTAATTGGATTTGATATCTGAAGAATTGACGAAGTTATGAATTTTTATCTCCCTAAAACTCTATTTTTTGCGCCCCTTGAGCCTATTTTTAATTTTATCAAAAATCTGTCATACTCAAATTTTTTGCCCTATTTTTAGAAGTTATAAAAACTTAAGGGATTTGATATGTATGAAAATTAAGAAGTTATGGGTTTGTTTCGGTTTGTCCGATCTTGAAGTGATATATATATATATATATATATATATATATATATATATATATATATATATATATCCATTAGAAATTTATTAGCTTTTACAGAATTTGTGTATTGTTGAAATCAAAATAGCTCTTTTTTTTACTCCATAAGTCACTGCGCGCATGATATCTTCAGAAAGTATGTATGGATTGTCATGAAATTTGGTAAAGATACTGAACATATATGTGTGTTTAAAATGAACTACTCTTAGGTTAAAATTATTTCATTAACTATATAAAAAACGGTTTTCACAAAACCCCTCCCTATTTCCATCCCCTTGGCCCGATTTTGCCCATTAACGAACTTGACCGAGATTTTATGCCCCTTGATTTTATGTATCAGTTTGGAATAGAGTTGTGCAGAATTGTGGAAGTTATCGTGCCCTGAAAAAGTGATATATATATATATAAAGTTTTTTACTGAGGGTACTTTTCGGTTCTAGGGGTCATGATCGGTGTAGATATGCAAAAATTCTTCAGAAATTCCAACACAGGGGAGAATGTAATAAATAGTATTTCATACGAAATCTACCTAAATTTTATTTATAATGAAAAACGTCGTATACTCCTTAGATATTACATAATTTATCTACATTAAAGATGAAGAAAAACAGAAAATTACAAGACTTAAATAGTATTGAATTTTCTATGTTATAGATTCTAATTCCCAACTTTGGTCTGCTGAAATATATTTATCTAACGAAAGTTGTTTCGAAACTATGAATGCTTTACTATAAAAATCATACTTTGCCGAAACTACAGAAATTTCCAACGTTACGGGGAAATGGTCTTAAAGATTGATCCCAAAAGACGTTATTCTACGAAAGCTGAATCTTCTATGATTTTAGAAAATTTGGATTTTATTTTGATGATAAAATTACTGTACAGTCCTCTACATATTATGATTCAAATAATTTTAACCCCTTCAAGGGCGGTGGTTCATTTTTGAACCACCTAATTTTAATCCCTAAATGCCACATTGGCACCAGAAAATTGGAATGGAAAATTTTCTTTTATTAAGTACACGAAAAAAAAAAAAAAAAAAGCTTTTGCTTGTTTTGAAATAAATTCGCTTGAAAATTCTGGTGTCAATCACTCATTTTAGCATTTTGCGAATAGAAGTACCTTGCCCCTGAAAGTGTTAAAGAAATTGACTCTAATATAAATCGATTGAGAGTTGAATTGTCATCATTATAATTTTCTTACATATCTAAAGCATGGTTCGTACGCCTCCTTGAATTTTGCAGACCAAAACATTTTTTGGCACCAGTATTATCTTATAGAAAAGAAGGGGAAAATTTGCGCGATTAACCTAGATTTCTTTTTCTATAAAAATATACTGGATGTTTTCCTGGAGAAATAACAGTATCCGTACGAACCATGTAAAGTGGCAGTCTTTTCCAGTTAAAACATTGACTGTCTTTCGTCTTCTATAAATTTCTTTTTTGCATTTCTTCCACATTTTTTACCTTTTATTCTATCATCGATAAAGCAACATTTTGAAAATGGAAATTGACAATTTCATTTCAAATGAAAAAATATCTGTATACTACTTGATATATATATATATATATTTATACGTATTAAACAAAAACAAAAGAGACAAGATTTAAATATATATTGAATCTTCCATGTTATGCATTCTTATTTCCCTTTTTGGTCTATCGAAATACATTTATCTAACAAGAGTATTTTCTATTCTTTGAATGTCTTTCGTTAAGAATCATGTTTTTGCCGAAACTAGAGAAAATCCTAATGTTACAGGCTAATGGTATCAAGAGATTACTTCCAAAAGATGTTATTCTACGAGAGCTGAATTTATTATGATTTTGGAAAATTTGGATTTAATTTTTATGATAAAATAAATGTACAGTCCACGGAAAAAATAAACGTCGTCTGCATATTCTGATTCGAATAATATTTTATAAACTGACGCTAATATAAATTGATTGTTACCACACAATTGATACAACTACACACTGTATAATTTATTACTTTCTTCTATCTTTACAAGTAGAAAGTATTCGATTCATGAAAATTTTCGAATTTCGGTTTTCGACGGATTTACACGTTTTAGGGGTCACAGAACCCGAAAAACATGTTTTTACAAAATGTCTGTCTGTGAGTCTTCTGTGTGTGACAGAAATTTGTGGGCGCTCTATCTCAAGAACTAATAAACGGTATTTAATAAAACATTATATTCAGTTAGTCCTTGATATAAATTGGTGCTGATTAGCTTTTGGTGTAAATCGTTCGATAGGCGGTTCTGCTATGCAGCATTTTTCACGATTTCTACAATAGTTCAATCTCCACAACTAACGCACGGATTTTCATCAAACTTCAGATTCAGTTACTCCTTTACAGGAATTGACGTTTTATACATTTTGGTGTAAATCGCTCAACAGGTGGTGCTTCTACGCTGCATTTTTTGGGATTACCGCATTAGCTCTATCTCAAGAACGAATGCTTCGATTTTCAACAAACTTCAGATTCAGGTGTACCTTGATATGAATTACAGCTGTTTATGTTCTGATGCAAATCGCTCAACAGGTGGCGTTGCTATGCTGCATTTTTCAGAATTTCCACTATAGCTTTATCTCAATAACTAATGCACGAATTTTCATCAAACTGCATGTTCAGGTATACCTTGATATCAATGAGTGCTGTTTATGTTTTAGTGAAAATCGCTCAATAGGTGGCGCTTCTACGCTACATGCTTCAGAATTTCCGCTATAGCTCTTTCTCAAGAACAAATGCACGAATTTTCATCAAACTTCAAATTCAGATATACTTTGTATGAATTGGTGCTAAATTGATGTAATTTTTTGTATTATTTAAAAGATTTAATTGATGTAATTTTTTGTAGTATTTAAAAGATTTAATTGATGTAATTTTTTGTATTATTTAAAAGGTTTAATTGATGTGATTTTATAGAAGAATGTTTTATGATGGCCGCAACATACTAGTTTTTGAATTGTTGTTACCATTATTGTTTTACGTATCTAAACTGGTAGCTCTTTTCTAGTTGAAACACTGACGGTCTTTCTTATTCTTTATTTTCCACACATTATTCCACATTTTCCTTTTTTATTATATCATGTACCATGTCAAGCTGTCCAATATGAAAACAGTGTTGCGAGTGGACTACTTTTTTTAATCCAGATTTCTTGATAGGCATCCTTTTTCTGAAATGTTAAAATTCCCCTTGTTTCCGCCTTAATTAATATGTCATTGCATAAGACGAATTTTACTATTTAAAAACAACTGATGCCATTCAAGAAATCTGAAAAAAAAGTAGCCCACTGGCAACACTGTTTTTATATTGGATAGTTTGACATGATACCGACAATATCATCCATAGAGTTACACTTTGAAAATGGAGAATAACAATTTTATTTCTAATGAAAAAAATATATGTATTCTACTTTGATATCATATATTTTATTTGTTTTAAACAACAAAAAAAAGACAAGTGTCTCATATTTAAATATACAGGGTGCATCAAATGTACCTGATGCAGTTTAAAATTCAATATAAAATCAAGTAATTGTCGCACATGAGTGCGGTTTGAGCTAAAATAGTTCTCACGATGAAAAGTTTTCTTCAATGGAATAAAAAAACTAGTTCCGAAAATTGATTATAGATGGCACCGTACGTTTGGTTTCAAACTTGCGTTTTTTTCTGATTTTCAGATTAGTTTCGATTTATTTTCGAAGTACCAACCAACGCGATCAGCTTTTTCGCTGGGAGTCGACATATCTGCGTCACGACGTTAAAGCTAAGCTGAAAATCATAACAAATACACTTTTGAAACCAAACACTTGACAAGTAACGCGATCTATGATCGAAGTTTGGAACTAATTATGTTCATCCTCTTGAAGAAAAATTTTCATCGTCAGAAGGATTTTAGTCCAAACCGCTCTCCTGTACGGCAATTACTTGATTTTATATTAATTTTTAAAATTTCTGAGGGATTTTGTATATTGAACCTTATATGTTATACACTCTTATTTCTCTCTTTGGTCTATCTAAACACATTTATCTAACAAGAGTGTTTTCTATTCTATGAATGCCTCGCATTAAGAATGAGGTTTCACCGAAACTACTCAAAATTCTAATGTAAAAGAGAAATAGAACCATGAGTTTTCTCCCAAAAGATTTTATTCTACGGAAACTGAATTTAAAATAATTATAAAAAATCACTTTAGTTTCTTGTGAAAATAAATTTACTGCCATGGAAAATAACAAGCATCAACTACATATTCTGTTTGAACACTCCGTCTACGAGACAGGTCAAATGGACCCAAAAGGAAAAACAGAAATAGTTCAAATACAGTAGGTTAGTTCTATTGCAGGGTTAGTCACATAGGTGCTAATTGCTACGTGTTTGACTACCAGTAAGTTCGAAAGGGGAAATGTGACTTATTTTATCGAAGATACCTCATTAATTGAATAAGGCTAAGAAAACGTTTCGAAAATAACTGTGGCCAAAAAGCATAGCAGTTATCAGCTATGTGACTTACACTACAATAAAACATGCAACTAACCAGTGAAATCCAGTTGAATCTCTGTATTCTAAAAAAAAGTAACTACCGCTGTCACCGCCGCCGGTTTTGAATTTTTTGTGACCGGAGGTCTTTCGTCGTTAATATTAAAAAAGCTGTTGCATACAAAAATATGAAAATCGGTAGTATTATAGAAAAATACTTGATAAACACGCTGATGGCAGACAGTTTTCAAATCGAACAATTATTTTAAGAGATATTTAATGCCAAAGTTGGACAAAATCGTTCCATTAAAAAAGTTTTATAGGAGCAAAAACTGTACATAGGAATTTAATCATTTTTAGATCATTTTATACGTCAGAATTTCCCGGTGTGCAGACTGCAGTTAGTTTTTCAATTTGAATAATTTTTCGAGGTTTTATTTCTATTTTAAATTGAAATTTTCAGCATTTCGAGAGATATTTTTTCCAAATTTTAGAAAATTGTATTAATTTAAACTGTTGCCGACTGTATAAACAGCGCAAACAGTAAAGTTTGCTTCAAATTAAAAATTATTTTACACGTGACTATTATAAACAAAAAATATAAAAAGCAGGAACTCATTGAAAATTACGTCATAAAAACTATACTTACACGTGAATTTTAAAAGAGAAAGAATATTGTAAAATAATAAATTCATCAAGATGATCATAATATTTCATTTCTAACAAAAGTATTTTTACGTGAATATTAAGAAGAGAAAGAAAAGTTTGGTGAAAATTACGTCAGATTATAATTGTCAGATTCAAATTATAATTCAATCTTCCGAAATCTTTTTAAAGGCGATCAAATTAGCGTTCTGTTAGAATCTGCGGTGTCTGAACGGGGGTTGACGAGCATAGCTCGTAGGGGGCAGAGCCCCCCCCTAGTGTGATAAAATAAAGAAACTGGTTTTTAAACTTGTATTATCAGATCTGTATTCATAAAAAATATAGAAGCATTTTAAAAGAACATCGAATAAAATTAATAAATTTAAAAAGTGATTGGATGCATTATTGTAATTTTTGTTCGCTGTTTCTTTTTTCTTTTTTTTTCTTTTTTTTATGGTAGTCCGAGTGTTAAATAATTGCAAAGAAATTGACACTAGTTTGAATCGATTGAGAAAAATCTGTAACTTCGCGTGTTATATTTATTTTTAAACTGTTCTTATCATTCTTCTTTTACATTTCTGAAATGGTAGTTTTGTAGCTGAAATACAATCAGTCAGTGACGGCTCGATACTCTTTATTTTGGGGGTACTAAATGCATTTTCTTGTCATACCATTATTTTTCAAAAGAAATTTTTTATTTATTTAAAAGCAGAAAGTTCTACTAATAAATAAACTAAAGGAATCTTTAAAAAATAAATAGTAGTACACAGCTGCCAACTCTTACGCTTTTCTGTACCACGAAGTTTAAGAGTAAATGCTACCTTCTTGAATCACCGTAATTTGTCTATTAAATAAGGCAAAGATTTCTATTAAATTTTTGCGGTACAAAAAACGTAAGATGTTGGCGGGTATGGTGGCAGGAGAAGAAAAAATTTGGCAGCCGTGCATTTAATGCCCCAAATAAAGCCACTGCAGCCAGTCTTCCTATTTATGTGCTTAAGTTTTTTCCGTCAACCTTTTTTATCTCGTGTTCTACCATCAATAAAGTTACATTTAAAAATATGAAAATTAACAATTATTTTTATAATAAAAAATAATTGTATTTTACTTTGATATTATACAGTAGCGCTCAAAAGTATTTTGACAACCTTATATTCTCTCTTATTTTATTTAATATAAAAATGTAAAAGAAAATATATTCTCTATAACTGAGAACACTATGACTGCACTTATTCAAATGTATCAAGTTTCAAATTGTTTGTTTACATTCGGCGCCACCGAAGAAATATGACTCCTCCTTAGCTCAAAAGTATTTTGACAATTAGTTTGCATTTAATTGTTGAAGGTGTCAGTGGCGCTATAGCTTCGATTGGTGTTTATATTGACATATTGTGATTAATTTTAGGATCAGGAATATCAAAATGTAAAAAATATTGAAGTGATTCTTGAAAAGCCGCTGTAAGTGCACTTAAGAAAGGTAGACTGCAAGCAGAATTAGTTCGTTCTTTTAACGGGTCTCGGCAACTTGTATTACATGGAATAAAGTTTTTAATAAACCGAAATATATCGAAAATAAGCGTCAAAGTGGACATCCGGAAAAAAAACTTGCAATGTTGACTGTATTATAAAAATGATACCTAGAAGTGATTGTCGTAAGTCCGCTGCAATAATAAAAAATGAATTGAAAGAAAATTACGGCATAGACATACACGTTTCATCAGTCAAACGGCGCCTAACCCTCTATGGTTTACATGGCAGAAGACCAGCAAAAACACGTTTCTAATCTACTAAGAATAGGAAGGCTAGAGTTGCATTTGTAAAACGGCATAACCCTTTCACGGGCAAAACAATGCTATTGCTGAAGTGTTGAAATTAATCACTGACACCAGAATTTTGGTTAAAAAAAAATCGGTTTATTATGTGTGTGAAATATAGCTTTTTCTTATTTAAAAATAAATTTGTTTTCAAATTCCGGTGTCAATCATTAATGTTGTCAAAATACTTTTAAGCGCTACTGTATCTTTTATCTGTACTTAAGAAGAACAACAAATGATTATTATTTAAATATATTCCGAAACTCCTCAGATATACAATATTATTCCTCTCTTTCCTCTACTGTTTTATCTAACAAAGTATTTTCGATTTTCTGAATGCATGTTGGATTAAGAATTAAGTTTCGAGGAAAGAACAAAAAGTTCTAATGTAACAGTGAGAAAAAACCCAAGAGATTATTCCCAAGAGACTTTATCGAATGTAAATTGAATATTTGATGGTTTTAAGAATTTAGATTTTAGTTTCATGATAAAATAAATGTACAGTCGTTGGTAAAAATAAACATCCTTTATATATTCTGATTTAAATAACCATACATAAGTGGTACTAGTATCAATTGATTGAGAGAATTGTGCATTACACATTTATTTCAAATTTTATAATTTATTTTTCGAATGTCGACATCATTATTTTTTTACATATCTAAAGCGGTGTCTTTCTTGAAGCTAAAACAGCTACCACATCCCTTCTTATCTTTTTAGGTGCGTTCGTAATGATATAAATATATAGCACCAATAGTCGTTGTCTGGTCCGTCCGTCTGTCCGCATACAACAGCGCAAAAACTACCCAACTGAATGGTTTGAAAATTAATATAATTAAACGTCCATTAATTAAACGACCCTACTTTAAAGTTGTCTACAGAAACTATTAGTCAGAAAGTTGTGAAATTTTGTGAAGGACATAATGACGGAATGGGAATTTGTTTAAACGAAAAAAAATTAGTTCAAAATTACGCCACCAGATGGTGTTTTTAAAGAATTACACATTTAGCAAACATTTATGATAGTTTACATATTTTATTGCAGCAAAACGTGTTCCACATGACGGCCATCATTTTAAGCTACCATCTGGAATCGAAAGATACCATGTTCCACAATTGACCACAGTGTGTTCTCGGAAATGCTAAGAACATGTTGTGAAATGCTGTCTTTAAGATCAGGTAAAGTTCTTGGATTATCATGACTTACCAGATGTTTCGAATGTTCTCAAAGCCAAAAGTCCCATGGGTTGAGGTCTGGAGATCTGGGTGGCCATAGATTACAAAAGTGGCGGCAGATGATACTTTCTTTTGTGAAATGATTCTTAAGGACGTCCTTAACACAGTGGCTAATGTCTGGAGGAGCTCCATCTTGCATAAAACTTGTACATGAAAGGTACTGACGTGCCTGTAGATCCGGAAAATTTTTATTTTCTAACAAGGATCGATATCACTGCTCGGTGATCGAGCATGTTACTTGACCTCTAGCACTTAATTCCTCGAAGAAATATGGGCTGAGAATGAATGATGCAAAAAACACACACCACGCCGTCATATTTAGAGATTGCAACGGAACCTGTTAAATTGAACGCGGATTTTCTGGTTCCCAAATTCGGCAGTTGTGAGTATTCACTGAACCGTCCAAATGAAACTGCGATTCGTCTGTCCAGAGGATATCTCAAGGCCATTCTCAATCAACCTCAAAAAGTGCACAAAATTCAGTGAGAACCAGTGTCTTGTCTCAAAATCATGTGGAAGCAACTCCTGCACAAGTTGAAGCTTGTACGGATAAGGATAATACCGGAAGGTAATCCGAATGACCTTTTGGACAGTTTAATGAGGCACATCCAATGCTTCTGCCACATGACGGATACTGGTATTAGCCTGTACGTTGGAAGCTTTGATCTCTTCCACCTGAAGCGCAACCCTCTCTATTGCTTCTGAGGAAACAGATTTTCTTCCTTTTCCAGAACGAACATTCAAAGATCCTCTTCCTTCAAATTTGGCTACCATTAATCGAAGATTTTTAATACACTGGCCTCCAAAAGTTACGGTACAGAGACTGGATGCTTTCGATTGTACACGGTTTGTCGAATATATACCAACATTATTGGCGAATTTTTCTTGAACTTCTGGGATGTAAATAACGTGTTTGATTTCATATTTCTCGATGAAGGAGAATGTCGGGGGTACAATTCCGGGGCTAATAATAAATTTAATAATCAAATAATATTTGCGATCACCTATGTAACAGAAAATGCTGGAAAAGGTTTGTCACTGTGTTAAATGACTATTTGTTCCCTGTTCAACGCTTGTGTGCATTTGTGTAAGCATAGCACTCATATTCGTGAAGATGGTATTGTGTCTGTGAAAAATTCAAAAGTTTTTTGTTTATAGCATACAGAGTTTTCAACCAAATTTAACACCACTTTCTGTAAACCTGACAAAGAACAGTAGCAAAAGTACACTTCAATTAAAACGTGAATATATTGAATATTTGATCAGATATAGTCACTTGTATGAAATAATTTTTAACTGCGCATGGGTGGAAGATTTCAAATTTTTTATTTCATAATTTGATAGTCAAGTATTTAGGGTAACTTATCTAAAAATTCCAGTCAAATATTGCGAAAATTGGCAAAGATAGGGGTGATATAGTGAGTTGCTTTCTAAAAATAGCTTTATTATAAGGGATTTTCCTCGACTTTTCAATCAGCTCACTATCTTTTCCTGATTTTTCACAATATTTGACTGGACTTTTTATAAAAGTTTCCCAAAATAGCTGACTACCAATTTATGAAATAAAAATTTTGAAATCTTCCACGCATGCACAGTTACAAATTATTTCATACAAGTGCGCATATCTCATCAAATATTCAATATACTCATTTTTAATTGCAGTACAATTAATACAGTACAATTAATACAGTACTGCAATTAATAAAATTGCAGTACATTTTTTAATTGCCGTTGCTACTGTTCTCTGTCAGGTTTTCGGAAAGTTGTGTCAAATTTGGTTGAAAACTATGTATGCTATAAGCAAAAAGCTTTTGAATGTTTCACATACACAATAACATCTTCACGTATATGAGAGCTATGCTTACACAAATGCACACAAACGTTGAACAGGACCCCAGAAGTTTTTTAATACAGTGACAATCCAATTTCCAACATTTTCTGTTATATAGGTGATCGCATGTATAATTTTATTATTAACTTTATTATTAGCCCCCTAATTGTACCCCGACTAAATCTTCACTGTGAAATATGAGATCAAACATGTTTTTTACGACCCAGAAGTTCAAGAACAATTCGCCAATAACGTTGGCAGATATTCGACAAACCCTGTGAAATCGAAAGCATCCCGTCCCTGTACCTTAACTTTTGGAGGCCAGTGTAGTCAATAGACCTTTCCGCATCCCCTTCGAAATCTGAAATTTCCGTAGAGAAACTAATGCGGAATTACCGTTCTGGTAAAACAATTTTACTAACAAAGCTCGGTCTGTTAAACATATCGACATTCTGATTACCAATACCAATCCCATTTAAAACAAAATCTCCTCAAAAGTTTCTAGGTTTTATAACAGCTCACCGCCCCCTGAATATTAGGCCTGAGCGCTGACATAAAAATGGCGGCTGCCGAAGTAGGATTTTTTTTCAGCGTGTGTACGGTTCCTTAAATATTCCTAACAATAATTTTTTCCAGTTTTTTCCGCTTTTTTCTGAGATTAAAGGAGTCAGAGAAATCTTCTACAAAATAATGGTGTCTACATTTAAGAGACCCTACCTACGTCAAAAAAAAATCCGCCTTCGGCAGCCGCCATTTTTATGTCAACGCTCAGGCCTAGTGTTCAGGGGGCGGTGAACAGCTGCTGCTTTAAGTCGACAGAAATTTATTTGCATTTTTGTTTAAATTGTAAGATTTTACGCGCTCTGGCAGTGAAATTTTGCCAGACTATTCCAGATCACCGTTGTCAGTTTGGTCTTTTTTTAATTCAGAAATTTGGAATTGTAACCGGAATTTATGAAAGAATATTTTTTACTTTAAATAATCACGTAATATCTTAAATTAAACAAAGCAAAAATAACTACTACGATTTCCTGTTGTGAATTCGAAATCTCTTATTTAGTAAAAAATGTTCTGTTGCAAATGTTTTGTTGCAATAAAATTTGTAAACTATTGTAAATGTATGCTAATTCACCGCCCTTGAATATATTTCAGGAAATGATCTGCATCTTTAACTTATTTGATCTGAGAAAAATAAAGGGTAAAAACTTTAAAAATCATTGTTTTTCGAATTAAACGGACCATACAAACTCTGAAAAAAATCCGCCTACGACAGTAGCCATTTTTTTTTTTTTTTTTTTTTTTTTTTTTTTGTCAGAGATCAGGCCTAGTATTCAGTGGTCGGTGGCTAAATGTGTACTTCATTAAAAATACCCTCTGGTGGAGAAATTTTGAATTATTTTTTTCGCTTAAACAAATTACCATCCCTTCATTATGTCCTTCACAAAATTTCACAACTTTCTGACCAATAGTTTCGTCTGTAGAAAACTTTAAAGTAGGGTCGTTTAATTATGGACACCCTGCATATAAACGTTGCACATTTTTGTAGAGTCCTTTCAAATTTTATGAAAATCGAATCAAAACTAGTGTTCATACGCTTCAGAGGATTTTAGGTGTTTTAGTACCAAACATTTCGTAAAGTACTGGTTGTTATATCTGAAGATATAATTTTTTTTCAATTACTAAGGCAAATATTACTTTACAGAAATTCTAGTAAAAGGACCTTGAAAGTCCTTGAAGCGTACGAACTCTGAAAACTGAAAATACATTAATAAAAGTTTTCTTCGTTCTATTAAATTCTATCATAGGTAATTAATTCAATGATATCCAATGATAGGTAACGATTCTTGTTTGCAATAGCGATTACGTCCTATTTAAGATGGAGTCATATTATTTCGTATTTCTGAATTTAATGTACTGAATCGTAATAAATTTTGTATTCATGTATTTTTGCATAAGAGTGCAACAGGTATTGCTTGAATATCTGAATATTTATCAAACTAGTTACAGTACGAAAGTACCTCATTTGCCACATTTGATGTGTTGTTACAATTTCTGACTTGTTGTAGCTGAAACACTTACCATCTTCCTTCTTATCCTTTTATCATTACTTACAGATTTTTTCTCTTTTACATTTTAACATCCATTAAGTTACACTTTAAAAAGAGAAAATAACTATTTTATTTTTAATGTAAATATATCCGTAATGCTACTTTGCTACTATTAATTTTATCTCTAACATAACACGAGCAAAGAAGTGATTATTAGACTTAAATTTATTTTGAAACTTCTACATTATCCTTTCTTATTACCCTGTTTGATCTACGAAAATAGATTTAAGCATCAAGAGTATTTTCGTTTTTATGAATGCTCTACATTAAGATTCATATTTAGATGAAACTACAAAAAGATCATATGTATCAAGGAATGGCCTCAAGAGACTAAACCCAAACGATTTTATTCTGTGAAAGCTTAATCTTTAATGATTTTTAAAATTTGCATTTTATTTACATGAAAAAATTAAAGTATCATCTTACGAAAAAATAAACTAACTCTGCATATTCTGACTCAAGTAATAGTAAAGAAAATGAGGACTAACAACGAAAAACGCTGAAAGTCCAAAAAAGGAAATGTTTAAAGAGAGCGAAAAAAAGAAAACTCCAAGGCTTTTCCACTTCACTCCTTTTCGGCTCTTAGATCAGCACTTTAAAATATAGGTACCTAGCTTCCTTTAGTTTAGTGTTTAAATATCTAATATTAGAATCTGTATACATTTCTTTTATTTATTTATTTAATTTTATGCCTCTGCTTTAAAATATTTCGTTGGTGTAAACCAGGGGTGCCCAACTATGGCACCCCTGAAACCACTAATTTTTTAAAGAAATAATTGATTTCTTGAATCGCAGAGATTCGATGATAAAGATGATGATATCAATGATTACTATAAAAATTTAGTGGTGTCCAGCGTGGCACAGTTGGCCGCCCCTGATGTAAACAATAACAACATTATCAAGTTGTGTAATGACCACTTGTCGCCGCGCATCTTATCACTGGCACACTTACAGCATACTCCACTTCACTTCGTGTGGCACATTCAACCAGCGACATTTTTCTACTTTTTTTAAAAACTATTTTTACTAGGCCCTTCAAGGTTTCTTCTGTTTGTTAAGCTTGACATTTAAGATATTTTTTCATTAAAAAAAAAAAAATAAATAAAATAAATAAATAAATAAATAAAATCGATTTTTTGGTATTTTCAGGGTTTTCCATCTTTAATCCTCAATTACTGACACTAGTAATCAATCGATTGAAAGAAATGTGCAACCAGAAATTTTAAATTTAATCTTAAATTGTGGTGCTTAAAAATTTTTTGTATTTAAATTGTTAATTTTTTTTAACACCGACACTGTATTTTTTCGTCTGATTTTTAGTGATAATCCATTCATAAATGCAAAGAAAACAAGATTATACAGCTCAATAAATAAACTTGGAAAATAAGTTCCGATCATACCCAACTTCTCTCTATTTAACATGATAAAAAAAGAAGCCGGAAAGTACGAGGAATTACAGACAGTGGGAGTCAATAAAATTTAGGCTTTGACCCAGCAAAGAGGAAATTGCTGGCCAGCAGCAAAATAGGTGCTGGCAATCATAGAGAAATGCTGTCTAATGGTCTACCACTGCATGAACACTGCTGGACAGCTTCAGTCAACTTTGTTGTTGGAAATCATCAGATAAAATTCTGGTGGGCTTCCTCATGCGCTGGCCCACCACTACATGGAAGTGCGCGAACTTTTGCAGTATTATTGCTGGGAACCCTTACGCTAGGTGGCGTTGCGAATATCGAAGACATTGAGTATTTGAACACAAATCTGAAATAAATATCTTAACACAATTTAAGCTGTGATGCTAAATTTTTTTAAACTGTAAATAATGTAGCATCACTGCCACTAACAAAATAAATAAGTAAATGAATAAATAAATAAATTCTTTATTTCGACACACTTTTTTCTTCTTCTTAAGTCTGGTTTTACCAAGTTAAAAAGGATTTCGGTTTTCATAATTTACATAGTTCAGAATCAATAATAAAAAAAAGCGTGTAAAATATATAGCATTTCTATACAATACAATGATTTCTATACCAGTTTAACCCTTTCAGGGGCAAGGTACTTGTATTCGTAAAATGTTCAAATAATTTATTGACACCAGTATTAACAAGATATTTTATTTGTAAACAAGTAAAAGTAAATTTTTGCGTACTTAATAAAGATGACATTTTCATCATAAAATTCCGGTGCCAATGTGGCAATTTGGGATTAAAATTATGTGATGCCGTGACGGCATCACCGCCCTTCAAGGGGTTAATGATTGGGAACGTAAATCACAAAAGAAACAAACTTGAAATAATATAATGAGAGCTTGAAAAGTACGAGCTGTCTTAGCATTCGCTGAAAGTACTTGTTCATGTCCGATCACAAACAGCATCGACCGCGGTTAGTACTTGGGAGGGTGACCACATGGAAACCACTGCAAGTTAAAGTATTTCTATTATAGACACTTCTATAGCACTTGGTGAAACTAGCTTATAGAAAGAGAGCTACAATTCTATAATGCATCATATTTTTTATAAAATTCTATAAGACATTTTTGTAAGGGAAAGTGCTGGGCCAGCAAAGGAATAGCAGTGGGATAGGTGCTAGCTTTGCTGGAAAAGTTCCGGATTGAAGTAATGTGATGGCATACCAAAGCTGGCCTGCTGTTGGTCATCACTGATGGGCCAACTGCCTTTCGCACGGACACTTTTGTACTGGTTTAAGTAATGGCACCATTGCACTTTACCGCTTATGGCAGTGCTGGCTGCCATCTTTTTTCCAGCTGATGGCCCACTGTTTCTTTCTTTGCTAGGGAATATCGAATATAAAGAAATAACATACATAGGGGTGACTAAGAGGAAAAATAATGAAAGATATAAAGAACATATTCGACATCTAAAATACAATAGACTAGCAACAGTCCTCTCAAGAGGAAATATAAAAAGTCCCTTAAAACCACAGCCAATTAAAATAGAAAAAATAGCCAATTACGAAAACCTCCACAAAACATTAATGACGGAAGCCATATAAATCAGCTTAGAAAAAGATAATGTATGGAACAACAGTACACATTCAACTATCGACAGTCGTTGGCGGAGAATTTTGACGGAAAAAGGAAAAAAGAAAGAGAGAGGAGGGAGAAAGAAGATAAACTGTAAGAATTCATGCAAGCTGCAAAACAACATCATTTCAAACTTGGGATGCGCCCGGAGAGGGGTGAAAACCTTATTTTCTTGAAAAAGAGATTGAAAGTACAGACGATGCACTGCACATAATATGCTTGTTATATAGCATACTTTAAACATGTTAGAATATATGTTTTTAAGAAAATAGCGAAATGTCTTTAATGAAAAATAACGAAATATGTCTTATAGAAATTGATTTTAATGTAAAAGTATATAAACAAGATAAAGAATATTTTTAAACGAAAAAATAACTGCATCATGGTTTTTTTATATAATTGAAATTTTTTATAAAAGATAATAGCAAAATGTCTATACTGTGATAGCTACTATCTATATTATAAAGGACAAACATATCTGTGCGTAACGCATACGTCATTTTGCGAATGGCAACACTTTGAAATTTGAAATGAAATTTTGGTTTTGCAATTTTCTCTACTGCAAATTTTTAAACTTCTAAACATCGCACATTTTAAATTTTTACACCGTCGTAAAAGGAAAAAAATACTCTTTTAAATGCAATTTGTTTGAAAGCTGTATCTCAATTAATTTTTGAGATATTAATTTTTTTGCAGTTTTTAATACTATTTTTCTTATCGTGGCAACAAAAGTACCTCATTTCTATTGAAAGTCATTGAAAGTAAACGGAAAATAGTTGAAAATAGGAGATACTGTATGTTTTTGTTGCCATTTCTCATAGAACCTGAAAAAATAGTTGAATATAAAATATGGGCTAGGTCAAGAATATTGTCAGTTATTCCGTGATAATGACGTCATATGCACACTTTTCTATAGACGAAGTTTAAGACTGGGTTGTAAAAGTAGATTGCTTTAGCGGATGCAAATGACGTCATTTTATAAAAAAGCATGTATTTTAATTCTTAAACCTGAATTATGTTTTGTAGAAGTGCGTCATTTTCACAGCCCAGCTGCTTTGAAACTCTTCACAGGTGAAAATGCTTCACTTTTGAAAATAATGTAATCGAAAGCACACACTGATATACGCAATGTTTTACAAAAATGTAGAGTGTCTTTATAAAAGAGAGGTGACATGCAAATAATAGTGATTTATATTACAGAAATTGATGATTCTCGCCTGGATGGATTTGCTTCGCCGAGTTAGACAAGCAAACAAATAATTCGTGGTTTAAAATAATATCGTGTTTCTGAAGTTTTTGTCAAAAATTCTCTCGAATAATAAAATTTTAAAGCTATTCTTTAGGCCATTCTACTATAATTTTATCAAAATAACATAATTTGCTTAATTTAATTTTTCCTAATTTTATATAATCTATATATTTAAAACTCAAGTGTGTTTTTTAGTCATCTGCCCTGATCTTTCTGCTGAGCCATTTTTACTAATATATAGTTTGTTAAACTGAAAGCCCTTCCTTTGTAGATGTGGTCGCACTATCTGTTTTTTTTTTTAAATATCCCCAGTTTCATATTTTAATTTTAAATGCATTTTATAAAATTTCTTCAAAATGATGAAAATTAGACAGCTTTCATTGCTGCAGACAAGAGAGAAATAATGAGGTATTTTAAACTTTATTCATGCTATTTTCTAATAAAAATTCAAAATTGTTGATAAAAATTGTTGTATAGGGTTTAGTGGTGCAAAATCCCATTAGGAGCAGAATATTATATTAGGGGCATAATAACGGAAAATGACATACTGCTTTTGAAAACACGCATTTTTCCTCATAAATTTTCTATAGTGATTTTCCTTCTGCATATGTACTAATACTAAGTTTCAGACTCTAGGCGAAATGCTTATTTAAGTGAAAATGAAGTCATATTTAAATGAAAACGATCATTTTCTTAGATAAAACTAAGCCTTTTAACACAAATGCGTCTAAAAACCATAAATTACGGAAATTTTTACTCTCCAAAATTGAGATTAGAATCTCAAATAAAGAGTGCGTCTGTTCACATAAAAGATGATGCTGGCAATCTTGACTTCAAGTTTTGAGTTAAAATGATTTTTAAAAGATTAAACAAAATACAACTTTTTTTAAAAATGATGAATATGAATATGAGAAGTGCGTATACAAATTTTGAGAAGTTGAAAATTGCTGTTTTCATTCCGGAAATCCAAGCATAAGAGGCTCAATTGATAACCACATCATAATAACTGATCTTTATTATATTTTATTGATTATGTATCTATATTATAAAGAACAAACGTATCTGTGCGTAACGCTAACGTCATTTTGCGAATGGCAATACTTCACGATCAAATTTTGGTCATGAAATTTTCGCTACTGCATTTTTTCAATCTTTTGACCATCATACATTTTCAATTTTTGTCTCATAGGGAAATAAATGTACTTTCAAATGCAATTTGTTTAAAAACTGTATTCATTGACTGATGTATTATATTTTCTAAAATAATTTTTAAGCATGATTTTTTTAAAGTTTATCTTATCACGTGCCGGTTTCAATACATAAAATAATAAACACTTTCACATAAAGCAACAAACATTTTTCAGCATTTGTTTCTGACTATTTTTGCATAATGAAATTAATACTTCCTTTATAAGCAAATAAAAGAATAATATTAAAAGAACCACCAAACTAACATATTTGTGAAAGACAAATTAACGAAATCAATACTTCTTTTATAAACAAATAAATATTGAAAAAACACAAATCTAACATTGTAATCGTACAATTTAAATTTTTAGATCACCAAATAGGATTTTTTTTTTAAAAATGGAATTTGTTTGCAAAGTTCATCTCAGTTTACTGATTGTCTATGGTTTTAAAAACAATTTTAAAGCATGATATATTTTTAAATTTATCTATATCGCGCGGAGCTCGATTACGAAAGATTAATCCGTTTGCTCCTAAAACAAAATAAAGAGTTCATCATTTTCTTACGGCTAATTACCATTAAAAAAAACTTCCCTATGAATAAATAAATAAAATAACATAAATAAAACACAAATTTAACAGACATGTATAAGCTCTGAAATTATCAGAATATAAAAGGATGCCATAAGTAGTAAAATCTTGGCAAATAACTCTTAGCATGCGGCTAATAAGAAAATATCGCTTTTGATAAATTTCGAAAATGTATTTGATTGTGTAATTCGTATTTTCCATATGAAAAATGCTTTTTTAATGTAAGTGGTCAATCTAAAAAATTTATTGCATATAAAAAAATTGTTAGTTTTCAATAAAAAAAAAATGTTTTCACCTATATTCTTTAACCCGGGAAGCCCGGGTACGATCCCCTAGTGATTATAATTCCTGAAGAGATGGTATAGGATAAGTATGAGTATCTTCTATTCCATAGGTTCTCAAACTATGGTACGAGTACCAGTGCTTGTTTTTGAAGCTCTGTTTACTGGTACGCGAAAGTCCGAAACTGGTACGTGAAATAAAATGAAAAATACAGCTATAATGATGAGTTGCTGGAATCTACATTCAAAACGTTGAATGTAACAGAATTTTGGTTGGTGAGAAGAGAAGAATATCTTCTGGTATCCGTAAAAGCTCTAAAATTCATGCTTATTTTTCGCAAACATATCTTTGTTTTAAGTGCTTTCTCTTCTCTTCTTTACATGAAAAACAAATGCAGGAATAAACTAAACATGGAATCCGACTTGCGTCTAAAACTAAGATTGAATGATGCATAAGGAAGCTGCATTTGATATAGCAAGCACACCCTTGTCATTAGCAATACAAGAGAATTAATAGAGTCACTCTACTGTATATGTATAAATTTACACCAATATATCATTAAGTATTGTTTCTTTTTTTTTAATGAAAACATTGTATTTTGAGTATATATACAGGGTCATCGAAAAATAATGCCTAGATTTAAAAAAAACATAACATCGAAACCTTTTATGTTAAATGAGTAATTCTTTCACTACACGATAACTGGTGAACGGAAGTTTGGTTTTAGTTCACCCGAAGTCGTTTACGTGTCTGTGTTATGCGCGGATTAGTTGCGCAGTCGTCAATGTCGCCCCAGACTGCAGCTGCTCAGTACGATTTAAGTAAACGTAAGGCAAGTACGATTTGATGTTGACCGTGCAACAAAAAGCACAATACGATGTTGACCGTGCAATAAAAAGCACAGTGCGTAATTTGGTATGTGGATTCAAAGTCAATAGTCAGTTTACAGCGGCTTTTTCGGAGAACTTATCCAGGTCAAACTGCTCCTGGTGCTCACATTGCAAACATTTGCTCCTGGTGCACACCGAACGGTGCTCACATTGAAACATACTAAGATACATAAAGAAATGTATTTTTTACCGCACATTATAAGACTAAAACCAATAAATTACCTTTCATAGTTTTTTTGTGACAGTTATTTAAAATCTAGGCATTATTTTTCGATGACACTGTATTATTAAAATGTAATGATGATACTACATTTTATTTGAATGTTATTATAAAGCAGTACCAATTTAATAATATAATCATGCAGTTAATTACAGTATTATCGGCTCAGATAAAAGCAGAAAAAACTGAAAAACATTTCGTTTTAGAAATATTCCGTTTACGCAGGTTTTTCTATATTAGTTTAGAATTTGTAATCTGATGGTACGCGAAAGTATGAACTTTTATTTAGTGGTAAGTCGGTCTAAAAGTTTGGGAACCTATGTTCTATTATATCAATGCCTTGAATTAGGTTTCTTGAATCAATACCTTGAATCAGGTTTCGCCAGAACTGCAAATAAGTCTAATGCAACAGTAAGATCAGGCTTCGTACGGGTTTTTGAATTGCCAGACCGGGAAATTCTTCTGAACCAGGTTTTTCTTATAGAAAACTTCTCCTTAAATAAGGCGTAATTTCGCGCGTTTAACCAAGATTTATTTTTCTTAAATAAATACTGATGTTTTCCCTGATACTTTTTAAAAAAAAAATCCCTGTTTAACGGGGGCTGGGACACATTTTAAAATAATTTTTATTTATTCAGTTAAAATTTTGATTTTTTTTTTTTGTGATGGTTAAAAATATCATTTGTAAACAAAATCAAATGATTAAAACTTCTCATTTTTTTTTAATTTAAAATTTAAAATTTATTACAAATGTGGGTAATTTAAAATTGTTATAACTCGTAATATTATTTGCAGAATTTCAATTTTTTTTTCATTTAAATAAACAGAAGTATATAAGTTTTAATTTTAATTCCGTATTTTTAAAAATATTAATTAAAAAAATTTAAAAATACTTAAGGTAAAAATTTAAAAAAGCGGAAGTATTAACTTCTAATTAGTGGTAAGTCGGGAAAAAAGTTTGGGAACCCTTGTTCTATTCTACCAATGCCTTGAATTAGGTTACTTGAATCAATACCTTAAATCAGGTTTCGTCAGAACTGCAAATAAGTCTAATGTAACAATAAGATCAGGATTCGTACGGGTTTTTGAATTGCCAGACCGAGAACTTCTTCTGAACCAGGTTTTTGTTGTAGATAATCTCTCCTTAAATAAGGCGAAATTTCTCGCGTTTAACCAAGAATTATTTTTCTTAACCCTAGAACTACCGGAAATTTTACTCAAGTTTTATAAAAACATTCTACACCAGAATTTTTACTTAAAACCATTTAATTTGTTTATTTAACTTATTATTGTCTGATTTATACATTTAGTTTGTTTTGAAGAAATTTCTGGTTTGAATAAATATTTTGAATGTACATGTCGGGTCCAATGGACCCGTCTGGTAGACGGAAGGTTAAATAAATACTGATATTTGTCCTGGAAAAATCCCAAACCCGTACGAACCTGTTAAAATGAACTCAATAGAATACTCCCGAAAGATTTAATCTTACTCGTACGCAAAGCGATATAAGTAAGCATACAAACTTAATACAGTAAACCCTCGATTTAACGGACTTCGGATTCAATGGACTAATTAAAAAAATTAAAAATTAAAAATTAAACAAAAATTAAAGTAAAACAAGTGGGTAAGTGTGATCGCAGATCGCACTGAGGGTTCCGTTTAATATCCATTTAAAACACTTTATCCTTAAATTAACAAATCAAAATCGTTAATTTAAAATTATTCCCTTCTCCCTAACCTGAAATTCAACGCCCGTATTTCAAACTTTTATATTTGACAAATGTCAAATATTTATTTATCACTATTATTTACTGGAAGCCTCCATCATAAAACAGCTTCTAAAACGGTGAAACACGCTTCAAAAAAAAAGTATTACTGCCCCCCCCTGCTCCTCCCCTACTTGAGAATTAACACGCAACCCTCTTTTAAGCTTTTATATGTAAAAAATCAAGCAATGAACAACGACAAATCATTTCTTTTTACTATTTTTAAAAAGCGATTTCTCTGTAAAATAAAAAAAAAATATTTATTATATCTGTGGCGACACAATGTCTCGTGATCAATTGAACGAAACCTTAAAAAAAGGGAAAGAACACGAAACGCCGAAAGCGCGCGCTTTGATTCTCACTGCAGCGTGGTTTTCGTTCTAAGCATGCGCAATGATGCTGGCGACCTATGCGGCCATGTGATATGCTTCTCGTTCTATGCATGCATAAAAGTTGCATATGTGTTAATTCGTTTGTATTTCATTACCAATATTGTATTATTAAAAGTGATGTATTGTGTTTATATATACATATGCAGTAGTATATATGTATATACATATATTGTATATATACAATACATGTATATACACTGTATATGTTGTATATATATATATATATTATATATATATATATATGTAATTTGCACTGTAATAATATATGTAATTGCAAGTACGTAATAATATATATATAGGTACTATAATTATAACAAAATAATATTATAAATAGTACTTTGCGATTTAACAGACACATCTTAGTCCCAATTAGCCCGTCAAATCGAGGGTTTACTGTACTGGAATCGGGCGTAAATTAACACAGTTGCGCCATCTTGCGGACAGGGTGATAATCCACATACGCCGGCTTTTAGTGTGACGTCATATAAGACAGGATATGTACCATCTGCGAATACTTCATAAATCTTTAGCCACTCATGGAACTGAATTTTGTTTACTACATTTATTACAAAATAATGGCGTAGAGAGAGAGGTATCCAGATACACTAGACACCACGAAGTTTTCTTCGCCTTGTCAGAACCACTTCAGCTATTAATCAAGGTGAAAAAACTTTACAATTTTAGTGGTGTGAAGTAAGAAAACAGTTAGGCATCTTCCTGTAGTTTAACAAACTCCGCTACCTGGCATGCGACCTTGATTGATATGACTTCGCCTTTAATCTTGCGGTTACTTCTCCCATTTAAGATAGGACGCTTACTTATATCGCTTTGACTCGTACGTATATTGAATATTTTATGATTTTAAAATTTTGCATTTTAGTTTCATAATAAAATAAACGTATCGTCTTGCGAAAAATAAAACTTTCTCTACGTCTGCATATTCTGAATCATGTAGTAATAAAGAAATTACTGACACCAGTAATCGATCGATTGAAAGAAATGTGCAACCACACATTTTTTTTCATTTATTTGTAAATTGTCGTCATCATTGGTAACGTTTTTATAGCTGAAACACCGAACATCATCCTTCATACCTTTTTTTTTTTTTTTTTTTTTATTTCTTCTACAGTTTTTTGTTCTATATTTTAACATCGATTAAGTTACACTTTAAAAATTGAAAAATAGCAAGTTTATTTCTAAAGAATAAATATCAGGATACTGCTTTAGTATTATATATTTTATCCGAAATAAACAAGAACAGCAAAGAAAAGATTACGAGACTTCATTATATACAAAAACTTCTAAGATATACATTCTTATTCTCCTCTTTGGTCTACTGAAATAGATTTATCTAATAAAATATTTTTAAATCAAGGAATGCGGTGCATTAAGAATCAGGTTTCGCGGAAACTACAAAAAGTTCTAATGCAACAGGGAATTAGACTCAAGAGATTACATCCAAAGGGCCTTATTCTACGACAGCTGCATATTTTAAGAATTTAAAGATTTGCATTTTATTTATGTGATAAAGTAAACGTATCGTCCTGCAAAAAAACAAATTTCCTCTAGATATTTTGATTCATGTAAAGTAAAGAAATTATTATCGCTAGTAATCAGTCGATTGAAAGAAATGTTCAAGTACACATTTTTAAATTTATTTTTCAAGTGTCGACATCAATTTCTTTTTAGATATTTAAACTGGTTTTTGTTTTGTAACACCGACAATCCTTCTGCTTATGATTTTTCGTTTTTTTTCCCTTTTCTTCCACACTTTTCTCTATATTCTTCCATCAATTAAGTTAATTTTCCAGTCGCGGGAAATGCTCATATCGCGTTTCACATATTCTATGCAATTCCGCGGGACACGTTATTTTCGTATACTAGTGGGCTACTTTTTAAAAATTCAGATTGCTTGATTCTCACCACTTTTTTTAAAAGCGTATAATTCGTCTTATCCTCACATTATTAACCCTAGATCTACCGGGAATTTTATTCAAGTTTTAATAAAACGTTCTACACCCGAATTTTTATTTAAAACTATTTAACTTATTTATTTACCTTATTTTTGTCTGGTTTATATACTTAGTTTATTTTAAAGAAATTTCTGGTTTGAATGAATATTTTGTATGTACCTGTCGGGTCCAATGGACCCGTCTGGTAGACGGAGGGTTAAAAATGTAATTAAATAAAGTGACTATTTCTAACTCAAAAAACTGGTGGGAATCAAACAATCTAAATTTTAAAACTTAAAAACGGTTTCATCCAAGAAAATGAAAAAGTCGCCCGAGGCTGGGGGGGGGGGGGGGAGGGTTAAACTACAACAAACAGAAAAGTAACAATTTTATTTTTAATGGAAAAACATCTTTATGTTACTCTGATTTTATATATTTATTATAAAACTTAAATATTTATTGAAACTGCTATGATAAACTTTATTATTTCATTTTTTGGTGAACCAAAATAGATTTATCCACCAAAAATACCTTCAATTCTACGCATGCCTTACATTGAGATTTTCATTGAAACTACAGATAGTTGAGTTCTAATGTATCTGTAAAAGACTAAACAGATTACTCGCGAAATATTTTGTCGTACGTAAATTGGATATTTTATGGTATTAAAAATAAAATTTGCATTTTAATTTAGTGATAAAATAAATGTGCAATCTTGGGAGAAAAATAAACATCCTTTACATATTCTGACTTATATAATCTTTAAAAAAATGGCATTATTACCAATCGACTGGGAGAATTGAGCAACTGGACATTTGTAGTATATTTAGCCTTTTCGAATTTTCTGTATAGGTATTTGTAGGCTTTTATGCATATGTTAAAAAATATATAAACATTTTTAATTATGTTTTTTATTTTATTAATTTTATTATTAGTATTTATTAATGATAAACCATAGTACGGTATACTATATATATATTACATATGATCAAAACTTTACTAGTGGATGATGTATTAAGCATTCAACGAATGCGTTGTTAAATATAGATACTGCAAGCAGACTTTCAATTTCACCAGTCTTATATGATTGGTATTGGTGACGAATTGAAATCGAGAAATAATGGTCTCCAAAATCCACAAATAAAGTTAAAATTCGATTAACCCCTTGCGCTCTGGCAAGTGGTCACTAGCCAACAGTGGTGCCGCATCTGGCATTTTTTCTTTCTTTCTTTATTTTTTATTGAAAATTTTGAATTTACACGACAAAAAATTATTGGTAATTTTGTTTTTCTTTATGTACTATAACACAACCATCTTATAAATCGAAAATAAGATTTAAAACTTGCTATTGAGAATTCGGTATGTCTAATTATAAAATGAGTCAAATATCATGACGTACGCTGCGTACGTCATTGTCGGAAATGACCAAAATAGCATGACGTACAGTCGTGGGAAAAAAAAAGTAAACACCCCCTACTAACTCCTCAAAAAATTATCGTAGAAGAAAGTTACTGGTACCGGATGATTGGAAATAAAGTCTACTTTTAAATGGTGTGTATAAAAGTTGCTTAGGGGGCCATATACATATTAAAATGAACCATAACTTCATTTTTTTCAATAGCAGTACCCAAATTTAACGATATATTTCAAATCTTCGGTTCAAAATATGCCTAGAAACCAAATTTCAAGTCATTCATATGATAAGTTTTTGAATTATAGACATTCAAAATTTAGTACTTCTAATGTTAAATTACATTTTCATATTTTTATTTATATCTCCTGAAATTATGTTCCTAATGAGCTAATTTTTTGTATAGCAATAATACTAATATACCCAAACATAAATACGTTGAATTTGCAATTTTTATAATTTTATGATATGAATTATGAAATTAATGTTCGAAAAAATTATGAATTGCAACCTACAATATTTTTGATGGATTTAGATTTATTAAGACCTGCTTTATGGAAATCCCAAATTTCATATTTTTCTTCCAAGTAGTTTTCAAATTATGCTTAAAAAACGGCAAAATGATGGTTTAAGGGGCCGTCTAGGATAGCAGTGAGTAAATTTTTGAAATTTATTCTGCTATCCTGTAATCAAACAGGTTTCATTGAGGCTTAAACGTGCCTTGATCAAGAAGGCGGCTCTCTCGGGTAACAATCGAGTTCGGAACTTCAATTTGGATACAACCCTTAAAATACGCTCGTTTTAAAATAATTAATTTCTCGGAAACTTATGGCACGAATTGCATAAAAATATGTTTATAGGCTAATTGAAAGGTGTAGAGTTCATTTATGCTGTCAGAATTGTGTACTGCTATTGAAAAAAACAAAGTTATGGTTTGTTTTAATATGTAGATGCCCCTCTAAGCAAATTTTATACACATCATTTAAAAGTAGACTTTATTTCCAATCGTTCGGTACCAGTAACTTTCTTCTACAATAATTTGTTGAGAAGTTAGTAGGGGGTGTTTACTTTTTTTTCCACGACTGTACATACGTAACAGAGCTTAATAGGTTAATGCAATTCCTATTTGTTTATCTCCTGTTTCAGTATCACAGTGGCCAGAAAACCTATTGTGTTGCTTTATAGATCAGATGTCGAATAGCGCATCCTGTAACGCATTTTAATTTTCTCATTTCGTTTGCGATTTCCGAATTATGCGTTTGTTTTAAACTATGTTTAGGTGCCATCGCTGGTGTACCTAATTTTTAAAACAAACACAAATTATGTTCTACGTACAACACTTATTTATTCAGGACGTTTTGGAGTGGAGACCCCATTAATCAAAATTCTCTACTCCGTTCCCAACAGTCGCGATAAGTAGCAGCTAGCGGCAGCAGGATTCCTAATGGTAGGACTTAGATTAAAATCTGCAAATCATGAACCTTCGGATTTATCCCTAAAGAGGGATATTTTCCTCTTTTAACCTGTTGTATTGTGCTGCCATCTATTAACAGAAGATTAAAGCCATTACGTTTACAGTTACTTAAAACTATTATATTAAATATTGTGGCAGATAAAATTGAAATAAATTATCAAAGGCATTTAAATTATTTATAGAGTTAATATTGGTAGTCATTTAAAACTATCATCTTTGCTATCTTGGCAGATAAGGAAGAAATGAATTATCAAAGGAATTTAAATTATTTATAAAGTTAATATTGTTCTTTATTAAAAAAATTCTTGAGTTTATGTAACAATTATATTCTGGTATTTTCAAACCGTAACCACCTTTTCGTGTAAGATAATGTAAACCTGCTAATTTATTATTTCATATTTATCATATAAATTATAATTTAAATTGGAATAATTAGCATAAGTAATCTGACAAGACAAAAATAAATAAATAAATAAATAAATAAATAAAATAAATAAAAATAAAAAATTATACCACATTCCAAGATAGTAAACAGGCAAATATTCTCAGAAACAGTTTTCTTAGTGATTGATGAAAACTCTTACTTTAATTTAAGACATTTAAATTATTTATGGAGCTAATAATGTTCTCTATTTAAGCAAGTCCTGAATTTATATGGTAATTATATTGTGGCATTTTCAAACCATTACCTGCAATTTTTTGACAAGTTAAGTTAAACATGTTAATTTATTATTTCATATTTATCATATAAATCGCAATTTAGATTTCAATAATTAGCATAAGTAGTTAGACAAAAGAAAAATTATTTCTACAACACATTCTAATACTGTAAACAGCCAAATATTCCAAGAAACTGTTTTTTTAGTGATTGATAAAAACTATTACTTTAAGGCATTTAAATTATTCATAGATCTAATAATGTTCTCTATTTAAGTAATTCTTGAAATTATGTGGTAAATTACATTGTGGCATTTTCAAATCTTAACTAGACTTCATGACAAGATAAACTAAACATGCTAATTTATTATTAAATTGGAATAATTGGCATAAGTAGTTTGTCTAAAAAAATCTTTTATTACAACACATTCCAATATTATAAACATGCAAATATTCCCAGAAACTGTTTTCATAGCCATTGATGAAAGTTCTTAGTAGTTCCAATCTGTGTAAATAAATATTAATTGATTTCATTTCAGTGAATACATATCATTCCCGTATAAAACACATCGAATTTAATAAGGATGTGTGGAGCACACTTCTTCATTAACCTTCCTACCCTGAATGGGTCTAATCGACCCATGTCAATAATTCATTTCGTTCAATTCGAACTAGAAATATTTTCGTAAAGTAAGATAAATAAAAGATACCGAAAACTAACATAAATAAATACATTAAATAATTTTTAAAGAAAATTCTGTTATGAAATGTTTTTATTAAGGTTAAGTAAAATTTCAACAGGGTAGGAAGGTTTGAAGTGTCTACTACGCGTCACTTCCACGTTTTAGGGAATCTAACTCCATCAGCGTACTAAATAGCTCGATGTACTTCAATTCAATAAAGATGCGTTAGTAGTAACTAAATTATATTTTAACAACTATATTTACAAATTAAATTACATATTACATTATTAAAACATTGATTGAAGTGCGTCTACAACGCTTCGCGAGACAGTCTTTTAACGTCCGTACTAGACGACAGCCGGCAATCAACTGAGTTCACACGAGAGTTCTGAGAGAGTCTGGAGAGAGAATCAGTGCACTGATGTGTGCTGCCATCTATCGTTTCAGTTTCAACTTAATGTTCGTTAAATAACAGAAAACTGCGAATTCCACTAACTCTTGCAGATGCTGCAGTACCCCCCTCCTAGCAATGTGCTAAGAAAAACGCACAGGGCGACGAATGGAACGTCCAGACCTGGAGACAGGAGCCTGATGTGTAGGTTCGGCTATTGGAATGTCAGGTTCGGCAATTGGAATGTCAGGTTCGGCAATTGGAATATCAACCTCTTCTTGGATATCTGTAGATGTGGCTGGTACGTCCTCTATTAGTGTGAAGGTAGGCTTTAGCCTATCAACTGAGACTACTGCCTCTTTTTCATCTTTCTGGACTCTGAAAAATTTATCTGTTCTGTCAATGACCAAAAACGGCCCGTCATATGGTGGTCGCAGAGGTGACCGCACAGCGTCGTGGCGGACGAAAACATGGGTGCATTTCATCAAGTCCATTGGCAGGAAGAAGCGAGTCTGCTTTTGCACTCGAGTTGGTGTTGGACGTAGCTGCATCATAAACTGCTTGAGTGATTTAACAAAGTCTGGAGTATGAATATTTTCGGTAGAGGATGAAAAAAATTCCCCTGGTAGCCGAATCGTTTGTCCATACACCAGATCTGAAGGTGTGCATTTTAAGTCTTGCCGGAATGTGGCTCTTAACCCCAACAAAACTGTCGGGAGTATCTCCGTCCACCGATCTGTCAGGTATGCTTTAAGGGCAGATTTTAAAGTACGATGCCAAATTTCAATCATACCGTTAGCCTGAGGGTGGAAGGAACATGTATGAATATGCTTGGAACCAAGTAGGTTGGCCAGGGAACGAGAAAGACGCGATTCAAATTGACGGCCCTGGTCAGTTGTTATGATTTTGGGTACGCCAAAACGTGCAATCCAAACTTTATAAAATGCACTAGCAACGGTCTCCGCTTCGATATTTTTAAGAGGTTCTGCCTCCACCCAACGAGTAAATCTATCAATAATTGTGAGACAATACACGAAATTTTGAGATATTGGAAGAGGGCCGATTAAATCCAAATGGATATGAGAAAAACGCTGATTTTCGACAGAAATATTACTGATCGGGGCTTTAGTGTGAGTCCGAATTTTAACTCGCTGGCATGGAATGCACGTCTTGGCCCACTTATCACAATCAGCTTTAATATTAGGCCAAACAAAACGGTCAGTGATGAGTTTAATGGAAGATTTACGACCAGGATGAGAAATGTTGTGCAGAGCGTCGAAAACCATCTTTCGTTGAGTTAACGGGATAAAAGGTCTGATTTTTCCAGTAGATGTGTCACAATAAAGTTCCACAGAGCTGCCGGGCATAACAAATTTACTGAGCTTAAGCGATGATGAATTATCTGCTAAGCATGTTCGTAAATCATTATCAGTGGTCTGATCCGCAGCTATTTGCTCATAGTTAATTGGAGTAGGGCAAGTTATGGCTTCGGTTCGCGAGAGTGCATCAGCTGGTATGTTATCTACCCCCTTAACGTGTCTAATATCGGTGGTGAACTGGCTAATGAAATCCAGCTGCCGCAATTGACGTGGGAAACACTTGTCACTTTTTTGGGAAAAAGCATAAGTAAGTGGTTTGTGATCAGTATATAAGGTGAAATTACCCAGCTAAAAATGAACTGTAGTTTTTTTACAGAAATGAGGTATTTTTCAAGTTTTTCTACGGTCAACTGTAGTTTTTTTTGTAGTGCAATATCAACAGTAAAAACACTTCAGTTATTTTCCAGTTATTGACAAGTATTTTTTCAACCCAAAATTTAAAAAATAGTAAGACTTTATGTCTACAATAAAACGGCAGTGAATTTCAAGTGATTTTATAGCAATTAATTCACAAAAATTTTCGGTGATGTATCTGCAGTCTGACTGCAGTTTCTGAAGAACTTTACAGGTCTTAATTTTGTAAGTATGATTATTATAATAGTAACTACAGTATAACAGCAGTTACTGTAAGATTCTTTTGCAAGACACAATGCTGTATTATTGTGTGATATTTCCCGAATTTTCTAAAGTGTTTAAAATTGTTTTAATTTTGTGAGAGTTGCATGTTATGAAACACACTTTTTAAATACTAATGATAATTAATACTCTTTCCAAGACTTGTAAGGACTTAATTGAAAGTCACATTCCTACCTAACGCAAAATTTTTAGTTCCTCTTTCATTTTAAGCTAAGATAAAAAAAGTTAAATTTCACTATGATTTTCAAAATCAGAGAAAAAAAATTAGTTAAATTTCAAAATCGAGGGAGGGGCAGTGGCATCAACCCACCTGTGCCCCTGCCCGCAACGGAAAATTCTTAGTTTTTTTTTTAACTTACTCTAAACGAATAAATTTTGCTATTTTTTTTTTCAAAATCGGAGAAAAAAAATATTAATTAAATTTCAAAAGCCAGGGGGGGGGGGGCGGGAAATGAGAAATTTCTTCATTTCTTTTATTGTAAGTTACTCGAAAAGTATACATTTTACTATGTTTTTGAAATAGAAGAAAAGGAAATTTTAATTAATTAGCTTTTGAAATGCAAGGAGGGGCAATAGGTTTCTCCTACCCCCTACCCTATCCCTAACTGAAAATTCTTAATTCCTCTTTTATTCTAAGATAATTAAAAAAAAATTCAGTATGTTTTTCAAAAGCGAAGAAAATAGTTAACATTTAAATTCAAGGGAGGGGCAATCGCTCAGCTATGCCCCTTCCCCTAACAGGAAATTCTTAGTTTCTTTATTTTTAGTTAGTCGAAAAAAATAAATTTTACTACTTTTCAAAAGTGGAAAAAAAATAAATTTTTATTAGTTACATTTTAAAATCCAGGGAGGGGAGGGCAATGAGCCTCTCAACCCCCCCCCCTCTCCCTCCCTCTTATTAGAAAATTTCTCATTTTTCTATTCTAAGTTACTCGAAAAGTATAAACTTTACTATGTTTTTGAAAACAAAAGAAAAAGAATATTTAATTAATTAAATTTTTTAATTTAGGGAGGGGCAATAGCTCTCTTCTAACTTCGTTCCCCTAAGAGAAAATTTTTAGTTATTCTTTTATTTTAAGATAAGAGAAAAGATCAAATTTCACTATGTTTTTCAAAAATCAGAGAAAAAAAATAGTTACAATTTAAAATCGAGGGAGGGGCAATGACTCACATGTGCCCCCTTCCCCTAACAGAAAGTTCTTAGTTCCTTTATTTTAAGTTATTCGAAAATAATAAATTTTACTATGTTTTTGTAAATTGGAGAAAAAAATTGCTAATTAAATTTCAAAATCCAGGGAGGGGCAATGAGTCTCACCCCCCCCCACCACCACCACCACCCCTTAACTGAAAATTTCTTATTTATTTTCATTTTAAGTTACTCAAAATATTTACATAATGTTTTTGAAAACAGAAGAAAAGAAATTCTTATTAATTAAATTTTAAAATCAAGGGAGGGGCAAGAGGTCTCCCTTGCTCACTGCCCCACTATCTTCATAACTAGTTTTTAGTTCCTCTTTTATTTTAAATTACTCGAAAAATATTTACTATTTTTCAAAATCGAAGAAAAAGGAAATTTAATTAGATAAATTTCAAAATCGAGAGGGACAGTGGCCCAACCATTCTTTTATATGTCGCCCATGATTAGAAATTAGAAACACAGGTGTGTTTACTCATTGCATATTGCATAAATTGTCTTTCTTCCATATCGGGGACATACATATAACTTCCAGTTTTCCAATTTTACCTCATAAAAACAAAGAAGAACAACAAAAGAATAGTATAATTTTCTTCCTTTATTTTATTTAAATTTCTCATTTGGACATATGATTTATTTTTCAACCTCTTACAGCTGAATGTCTAACCCCATGGTTTCGTTGCAACTGCAGGAGAAGCATTAAAGAAACACCTCAACTCACGGAAACGCCGGTTTGTTTATGAAAATCGGCGCGGAGTACCACGTTGATTTGCTAAAAGAAGATCATTTATTTTGCAGTTTGACGAAAAATATCACCACTGTTTATTGAAATAAAGTGGCTGTATGGGTATTTTTACATTCTCAATCGAAAGAAATTAATTTCAGATCCACACGATTGAGTTAATTTGAATAAAGTGATAACGATTTATAAATCGTCGCAATTTTTGTACAATCATCGTTAGTATTTCAAATCCAGATGAGATTGTACTATTAACGGTTAATGCATGCGAAAAAAAAAATTAGGTCCATTTCATATTAACAGGATTAATTAAATTCAAATGTCACCCAAAACATTTGATAAAATTTTGTTTCTGACAATCCAGATAGTTCGATTATTATTGATTTAGTGCACTTATCTATTTATAGTAATTAACAATGTTTTATTTCAGATTTACACTTGCTTCAATCAGTATGTTCTTTTAGATTAAAAGTTTCAGAAATTTTAAATATTTTACACAGATACTTATCTGTGCTTTGTATTAAAGTATGTTTTGATGTTCAGTTACACAAAAAATCAATACTGAACTTCAAATTATAACTTGATGCCTGCCGAGGATACCTACAATAAGTGCATAACATTTCACAGGTAAGTAACTTATTTTCTTTTCAGGAATGAAACAGTTTTATGTAATACAAAGCGGTTTGACACATTGTGTTAATAACATAACGTAATGTTAATAGTAATTTTTATTTAATGAGTACGTACTCACTAATTATGTAAAATATTAAATTTTTTAAATGAAGCAATCTTTTTTTACTGTCATATGAATTGTGTTATTGTAAAAAGAAAATTTACACTTCTGAATGGTAATAGGGCCAAATTAGTTTTTTTCGTCAATTATGACACTTCTCAGAATCAAATAATAAAGGCAATATTTTGCAATATTATATTTCTACCCACTGTTAAAATTTAGTTTTTTCTTGATACTGATTTGTGAAACTCGTGGGATTTTTATCATATGGTCGATGAATGAATTTAGACTTTCAGAGCACTTTTTCAGATTTTCCCTGCAAGCGATCGAAGAATTATTTTTTTTCCACACTGACAGAGTTTTCATATGCGTTTAAATTTTTTAAATGATTTTTTTCATTTATTAAGAAGGATATTGAATGAGCTTAGTACACCGTCATGTTACAATATACACAAGCTAATGTTAAACCACTGAAAATATCCTTAATTATTTTAAATGTTTTTTTGTGCATAGGAGGATATTGAATGAGCTTAGTACACTGTCATGTTATAATACTCACAAGCTAATGTTAAACCAATGACAATATCCTTAATTTTTCTTTTAAATGTTTTTTTTTTTTTTTTTTTTTTTTGCATAGGAGGATATTGAATGAGCTTAGTACACTGTCATGTTACAATACTCACAAGCTAATGTTAAACCAATGACAATATCCTTAAATTTACGTTAACACTTTGGCTGCCGCCCATTTTTCAAAATCTGTTCCCAGGCACCGAATGCGTGACTTAAGAGATCTGCATGGGCAGACCCGTGGCCCCAGAGTTAATTTCAGGGGGTGGTCCGGGGGGTGGACATTCCTTCCAAAGCAATGAGAGCCCACCCCCTGAAATCAACTCTGGGGCCACGGGACTGCCCGTGCAGATCTCTAAGTCACGCATTCGGTACCTGGGAACAGAGTTTGAAAAATGGGCGGTAGCCAAAGTGTTAAGGTAAATTTTTGATCAAAATCCCCGACTAAAGAATTTCTCTTTTTTGTCCAACAATCAACTGGCAAATTTCACCAAATTTTCTGACGACTTAATGACTATTTTCAGTTTTTTTTCATGCAACTGATTAACAAATTTTGCAATATTATATTTCTACCCACTGGTAAAATTTAGTTTTTTCTTGATACTGATTTGTGAAACTCGTGGGATTTTTATCATATGGTCGATGAATTAGTTTCGACTTTCAGACCACTTTTTCAGATTTTCCCTGCAAGCGACAAGGTACAAGTGTGCTGTTTTTTAAACATTTCCGCCCAGTGGCCCTTTTTATCTAGAATCAACACTAGGATAGTGATGATTCTAGAAAAAAGGACTGCTGTGTGCGAATTTTTAAAAAAGGGCACTCGCAGAACAGAAGTGTAAAAATCTAGGCGCCAGCAGGCAGTTTCTCACCACTAAATTTTATTAGTTCTCTTCACTTAAATTCTTACAAAAAATTTAGGTGAAATATTAGACAAAAAATAACAAATAAAATTTAGTGTGAGAGACTGCCCATTGGCACCTAAATTTTTTTCTTCCATTCGTGTACCTTGTTCACAAAAAATAATTTTAACCCTCCGTCTACCAGACGGGTCCATTGGACCCGACAGGCACATACAAAATATTCATTCAAACCAGAAATTTCTTTAAAACAAACTAAGTATATAAACCAGACAAAAATAAGGTAAATAAATAAGTTAAATAGTTTTAAATAAAAATTCTGGTGTAGAACGTTTTATTAAAACTTGAATAAAATTCCCGGTAGATCTAGGGTTAATTGGTTTTCTTAGACTCCTTTTTTATTAGTGGTGTACGGAGAACTCGGCCACTGACTACTCGACCGAGTACCGAAAATACCGAGTAGTTGTGTAATAAGAAAAACTTACTTTTATTTGTATGTGTGAAACTAAACTTTAATCTTGAATTATTTTATGAGGGGTTTTTGCTTAACTTTTTCTATATTTTGTACACATATTGTTAAATACTGAGTAAATAGTTTTATGAATTATTACATATATTATACATTGATATTCGAATAACTTTTTACTGATCAGTTTGAAATTCTTACAACTACTCGGTATTGGCCGAGTACTCGGCCAAAATTTCGCCGAGTACCGAGTACTCGGCAAATTGGCCGAGTATGCCGAATACTCAGTATTTACCGAGTACTCAGTACAGCTCTATTTTTTATCAATAAAATTTTGCAATGTTTTCCTGTGACAGATTGAATTTTGCGATTTTGTCCCCCATTTAATGTTATTATGCATTCCTTTTTTTAAATATTAATATTCAATAACTATTTTTCAATTATCAGTTAATGTGACTTATTTAGCAGTTTTTCAGCTGCAATCGGTCAACAAATTTCACATTTTTTCCTGCCACCAACTGAAGAATCTTGTGAGTTTTGTCTCGATTGATGAATTTCACGATTGATTTCTTTAACAGGTTGTCAAGTTTCACAATATTTTAAAGCAGCCGACTGAAGAATTGTTCTTTTTTTTTTTTTTTTTTTTTTTTTTTTTTTCCCAATAATGGTTGTTGGTTGTGTTTATGATGGCCAGTTATCAGCACGAGGGATATAGGCCCTAACGGGGGGGGAGTGCCCTCCGTGGGTGGTTTTTCTAAGGGAACCTAACCCGTATTTATGCTTGGAAAACCAAGGTCCGAAGAAAACTATGAAAGATTATGCCGACGGGCGCTATTGGGATCGAACACAGCACCTCCCGTCTACCAGCTTCGAGAGCAGAACCTCTCGGCCACTGGTGGGGCTTTTCAATAATGGACTGGGGAATTTCATAAATTTTTTCATTGAGTGAGTAATGATTTTTACAATTTTTTTCACGCTACCAATTCTCGAGTTTTGCAATATTTTATTTCTACTGATCGGGGAAATGTGCGGGAGCTTCCTTGCGATCGATTTGCAAAACTCGTGCGATTTTTTTCATATTGTCGATGGATGAATTTCGCAGATTTTCACCACGGCCGATCGAAGAATTTCATTATTTCTCTTACTTTTTGAACTTTTTTAATATTTTCATCCTTTTAGATTGGATTTTTTTACAGAGCCCTCCGATAAATGTCATTTATAATATATAAAAATTTCATAGAGGAGTGAGGGTGTATTCCAGGTGGTGCAACTCCCATTTTTCAAAATTTTGCCGACATCCCTCATGTAACTTGTTAGAAAGGCCCCATCACCACTTATTTATGTTATGCACATCCGGCTTTCCTCACCCGCTTTGCCCCCCCTCCAAGGGGGAACTTTATTAAATTTTGCCATCATGCCTTGTGACATATTGTTAGAAAGGCCTGTGAGCACTTATTCATGTTGTGCACATCCAGTCCCCCCCCTAGGGGGCACTTTTCTAAAGTTTGTAGTCACCCATCATGTGACATATTGTTGGAAAGGTCTAATACCACTTATTCATGCTATGCACATCCGGCTTCCCTCCCCCCACTTGCCCCCCTCAAGGGGGCACTTTTCTAAATTTTGCAGTCACCCATTATGTGACATATTGTTGGAAAGGTCTAATACCACTTATTCATGTTATGCACATCCGGCTTCCCTCACCCCACTTTGCCCCCCCCCCAAGGGGGGCACTTTTCTAAATTTTGAAGTCACCCATCATGTGACATATTGTTGGAAAGGTCTAATACCACTTATTCATGTTATGCACATCCGGCTTCCCTCACCCCACTTTGCCGCCCCCCGAAGGGGGAACTTTTCTAAATTTTGAAGTCACCCATCATGTGACATATTGTTAGAAAGGCCTAATACCACTTATTCATGTTATGCACATCCGGCTTCCCTCATCCCACTTTGCCCCCCCCCAAGGGGGGCACTTTTCTAAATTTTGAAGTCACCCATCATGTGACATATTGTTGGAAAGGCCTAATACCACTTATTCATGTTATGCACATCCGGCTTCCCTCACCCCACTTTGCCCCCCCCAAGGGGGGCACTTTTCTAAAGTTTGCAGTCACCCATCATGTGACATTGTTGGAAAGGCCTAATACCACTTATTCATGTTATGCACATCCGGTCCTCCCCCCCTTTGCTCCCCCCCCTGAGGGGGCACTTTTCTAAATTTTGCCGACACCCCTCGTGTGACCCATTGCTGGAAAGGATAATGGCTACTTATTCAAGTTATGCACATTTGGCTTTCCTCCCCACACTCCCCCCCAAGGGGGGCACTTTTCTAAATTTTGCAGTCACCCATCATGTGACATATTGTTGGAAAGGCCTAATACCACTTATTCATGTTATGCACATCCAACTTCCCTCACCCCACTCCCCCCCCCCCCAAAGGGGGCACTTTTCTAAATTTTGCAGTCACCCATCATGTGACATTGTTGGAAAGGCCTAATACCACTTATTCATGTTATGCACATCCGGTCCTCCCCCCCCCCCTTTGCTCCCCCTCTGAGGGGGCACTTTTCTAAATTTTGCCGACACCCCTCGTGTGACCCATTGCTGGAAAGGATAATGGCTACTTATTCAAGTTATGCACATTTGGCTTTCCTCCCCACACTCCCCCCCAAGGGGGGCACTTTTCTAAATTTTGCAGTCACCCATCATGTGACATATTGTTGGAAAGGCCTAATACCACTTATTCATGTTATGCACATCCAACTTCCCTCACCCCACTTCCCCCCCCCAAAGGGGGCACTTTTGTAAATTTTGCAGTCACCCATCATGTAACATATTGTTGGAAAGGCCTAATACCACTTATTCATGTTATGCACATCCGTCTTCCCTCCTCCCACTTTGCCCCCCCCCAACGGGGCACTTTTTCTAAATTTTGGAGTCACCCATCATGTGGCATTTTGTTGGAAAGGCCTAATACGACTTATTTATGTTATGCACATCCGGCATTTCTCCCCATATTTTCTAATAAATTTTTAAAAGGCTACAGTCAAACTGCAAAAAAAATGTAGTTGGGAGACTGCGGTGATTTGGCACAAATCCCTGCAGTTCTTTTGAAGTCGACATAACTATAAATTTACTGCGGTGAGTGTGTAGTTATCAACTACACATTTACTGTGGTTAATTTATAGTTATGTCGACTTCAAAAACACTGCAGGGATTTGTGCCAAATCACCGCAGTCTTCCAACTACATTTTTTTTTAAAGTTTCACTGCAGTTCATTTTTAGCTGGGTACGACCTTCCAGCATAAAACGAAAATGTTTAATAGCAGAATAAGCTGCCAACAACTCTCTATCATACGCGGAATACTTTTTTTCAGTATCGGACAATTTGCGCGAAAAGAAACCTAACGGCTGAAGGTCCTGCCCCTCCACCTGATGCAATGCCGCGCCTATAGCGAAATCGCTAGCATCTACAAATAAGGCAAGTTGAGCATTTGGCGAAGGGTGAAAAAACAAAGCTGCATTTGCGAGCTGACGTTTTGAATCCTCAAATGCTTTACTGCTCTCCTCGTTCCACACAATCTCACTTTTGTCTGACTTTCGGGAACCTTTTAAATAGTCACTTAAAACTGATTGGACATGAGCAGCCTGTGGGATATTACGCCGGTAATAATTAAGTAACCCAAGATATCGCCTCAGATCATCAACAGTTTTCGGCTTATCGTAATTCAAGATAGGTGCTACTCGCTCAGGCATTGGCCTTATACCCTGCTCGTTAATGAGGTAGCCCAAGAAAGACAATTCCTGAACACCCAGAACACATTTATCTACGTTAATTCGAATGCCATATTCAGAAAGGCGACTGAAAACCATATCTAAGTGCTTAGCATGCTCCTGTTCAGATGAGCTACTAATTAGTATGTCATCGATGTAGTCAAAAGCAAAATCAAAACCGTGTAGCACTTCGTTCATAAAACGTTGGAATGTTTGGGCTGTGCACTTTAAACCGAATGGCATAAATACAAATTAAAAAAGTCCAAACGGTGTGGTAATTGCCGTTTTTGGCACATCATCGGGATGCACCGGAATTTGGTGATATGCTCTTGTAAGATCAATTTTCGAAAAATATTTTTTTTTATGCAAATTTTGTGGAAAATCATGCAGGTGTGGTAAAGGATACCTATCCATCTGAGTTTGTTTATTTAGGGCGCGATAATCACCGGTGGGGCGAAATTCACCATTAGCTTTCGGAACCATATGCAGGGGATTTGACCAATTCGATTTGCTAGGCCTACAGATACCCTGTTCCATCATGGTCTGAAATTCCTGCTTTGCGATTGCCAATTGCTTTGGATTCAACCGCCGCGGACGACTGAAGACTGGCTGTCCATTTGTAATTATTCTATGCACGGTATTGTGCTTTGGCTGGGGCGATGCAGGGTAGGGGCAAATGATATCCTTGTATTTATTTAAAATGTCATGAAACTTTTCACTACTAGAAACAAGTGTAACACTTTTGTTGTGGCAGTTAATGGTAGTGCCTTTGGAAGAAAACTTTGTGAGTGGGTCGTGTAAACAAGAATTTTTTAAATCAATTAATAATCCATAATGTTTTAAAAAATCGGCGCCGATAATTGGTTTGCTAACATTAGCGATTATAAATGGCCATTTTAATTCGCGGCGTAAATTTAGGCTTAGTGTTACCGTTTTTGTACCATATGTTTTGATTGGAGAATTGCTGGCTGAATACAGTGTTAAATTAGATGGGGCAACAAAAGACATCTTGGCCGTATATGGCAAAACACAAACATCGCTACCGCTATCGATTAAATAATGGCGTCGGGAGGTAGGATCATGAATGAAAAGGCGACTGGATGTGTTGACATTGAAATCACATTGCGCCACATGCGATTTCATCTCTAGTTTTCCGATTTTGTATAATTACAAGGGGGACGGCATTGTCTTGCTTTGTCGGCGAAAGTTGCGTGATACCAACATAAGCCTTCTTCCATGCGCTTAGGAGTCTGTGATCTATGCCTTCTATGTGTAGAACGGTCCCGAGATCTATTTTCCCGCCGCTGGCTAAAGCGTGATAAATGCTTCACTTGTTCCGTCAACTCCGCGATCTGCGCCTGCAACTCTGAAACCGACGCGTTTCCTTTATTTTGTTCGAAGCGCCGTTGTGTTTCCGCGACCTGTGGGATTGACACCTCAATAATTTTGTCAGCCATTTACGCAAGTTTATCTAAATTGCCCTCCGAAACAGATAAAATGGCTTGCGTTTCTTTCGGTAGACGTTGAATCCATAGCGTTTTTAAAACTTCTTCGCCAACTTTTTCCTGGGCGAGCTGCCGCATTTTCCGTAAAAGGTGTGATGGCTTTTCATCCTTCAAAACCGTATGCATTAGCAGATCTTTCACTCGCTTTTGCTCAGAATCCGCAAACTCAGCGATCAAGCGATTTTTAAGGGTTAAATACAAATCAGCATTCGGGGGATTTTTCACAATATCGCTCACATAAGAAAGTACTTCAGAATTGAGGGCCGAAACCACGGCGTAATACTTCGTAGTATCCTGGGTAATATTATTTAAAATAAATTGCGCTTCAATATTTATAAACCATAAGTCTGCTTCTTTGTCCCAAAAAGGGGGAAATTTAACTGCGACTTTCTCAACCTGTTGCGGGGGATCGGCAGGCATCGTAAATACAAAAAAATAAAACAATGAGCACACCTGACAAAAAACGTGAACGGAAATAAATTAGCCACTTACCTTCAGAAATATCACATGTCACATGGGGATGCGGAAACTTCCATCTGTAACCAGAACTGGTACAAAGCAAATAATTAGTCCCCAATTAAATCTGGGAAAACGGAATACTGAGGAATTTAAGCAACAGTGTTGTTTGTGTGTCCATTAGTCCTTAATGCAAGGTCACCACTTGAAGTGTCTACTACGCGTCACTTCCACGTTTTAGGGAATCTAACTCCATCAGCGTACTAAATAGCTCGATGTACTTCAATTCAATAAAGATGCGTTAGTAGTAACTAAATTATATTTTAACAACTATATTTACAAATTAAATTACATATTACATTATTAAAACATTGATTGAAGTGCGTCTACAACGCTTCGCGAGACAGTCTTTTAACGTCCGTACTTGACGACAGCCGGCAATCAACTGAGTTCACACGAGAGTTCTGAGAGAGTCTGGAGAGAGAATCAGTGCACTGATGTGTGCTGCCATCTATCGTTTCAGTTTGAACTTAATGTTCGTTAAATAACAGAAAACTGCGAATTCCACTAACTCTTGCAGATGCTGCAGGTTAATCTGTAATAATAAGGAAAGAAGTTTGTGTGTGTGAGTGTGTGTCTGTCTGCTGTGCTCCAAGAAACTACTGCATATAGATCTACCAAATTTGGTGAGAAGATATCTCTACGTATGCAAATTTGTCATTTTCCGACTTACATAGTTTGTTTCTCAGGTACAGATATAATTATTAGCTTGATTCTAGGATAAATGATAACATATTTAAGGAAATTGGGATTAGATATTAAATTCTTGTGAAATTCACAGCAATTGATTCATATGGACCACATGAGATTTGTTAAAATTCTTCTTAATTAAATATTATTTTAAATGTACTAACGAAAAGCCGGTTATCGCATTTTCAATAAGCCGCTATTATCAGATCACGAACGATGACTTCCCTAAGCATTTGAAGAAAGTGGGGAAAATATCCCTCTTTAGGGATAAATCCCAAGTTTCAAGCTTTGCAAATTTTACTCTAAGTCCTACCATTAGGAATCCTGCTATCGCTAGGCGCTAGTGTCGCGATACGCAGACTGTTCTGTTCACACAGTCACTATTTTTTAATTCTATCTCGCACTACTTTTTCAAAACATGAAACTTATACACATTTTTTGACGACATGTGCGAGAAAAAAATACTAAAAAATTGCCTAATTAAAAATAGTGGTGAAAAAAATATATAAAATATTTGCCAGTGGCAGCCTTGTTCACATCACCAGCTATTCGGAGGCCATCTGATATAACCTTAGATTTGGCTAGGAGGTGGCACGCTTGAGCAGAGTGCTTTATTGCATTTTATATCCTTATAGGGTTCTTATGTCAGACAGGCGCTAGAATAAATCTTGGGTAATAGGATTCTGCTTCGGTATATAGTAAGTGGTTTTGAACTCAAGGACTTAAAAGTTATAAACATTAAAGTACTGAGCCATATGTTGAAAGTTACGTGCGATTTTAATTGGGGCTTGTAGTAGAGGAGAAATTCTGGTACTTAACACTCAATGGTATAATTTTGTTGCCATTTTTAGGTAAAAAGAATTGAGAACCTAAAAATAGAAAACGCTGAAAGTCCAAAAGAGGAAATTTGTCAAGAAGGCAAGAAAAAAAACTCCTAATTCTGGTACCTACAGCACTTCAGTCCTTTTTGGCTCTTAATTCAACATTTAAAATGTGGGTTCCTAGTTTCCTTTCGTTTCGTGTTTAAATATCTAATATTTTCATTTCTAAACGTTTATTTTATTTATATATTTAATATTTTTCAAAAGTATCCCACTGATGTAAGCAATAACAACATGATCAAGTTGTGTAATGGGCACCAGTCGCCGCGCATCTTATCACTGGCACTTTTAGTGTTGTAAACTTCCTTTCGTTTAGCATATTAACCAGGGATATTTTTCTATTCTTTTTTGAACTAGTATTTCTACTAGAGTTGGTGTTTTAACCCTTTGAAATCTAGCAGTTGCGTTTGTGTAATGCTGAATTCCCACCGGAAAGTTGAATTTTTTTAATTTTTAAATCATTAAAAGCAATTTTTAACTATTTTCCCTCAAAGTTATAAAAGTAAAACAGAATTAAAAGTTTCTGATGGAAATCTTAATTAAACTTTGGTGGCCTCTCATGGGGCTAAACCTTTTAGGAGCGGTGGTATGTTTATGAAATCATTTAATTTTAATTCCCAAATGCTGCATTGGCACCAGAATTTCAGTAATTTATGTGAAAAATAGCTTTTTGCTGTTTCAAAATATATTTGTACATAAATTCCGGTGTCATTTATTCATTTCAACACATTAGCAATGGAAGTGCTTTGCCCTGTAAGGGTTAAGGGCTATCCTGTTTGTTAAGCTTGGCATTTAAGAGATTTTTTCTTTAAAAAAAAGGAAATTTTGATTTGTTGGTATTTCCATCTTTAGTCCTCAATTATATTAAGTTTTAGAAAAAACAGAACACACAATTTGAAAATAAGTTAAGAGAGCATCCTATCTATTGTATAACATATCCTTAGCCATTTTAAAACATGCACACACACACATATGTATAGTTTTAATATTTAACAAATCGATCTACTATTTCAGTGACGGACGAAAAATCTATTTCTTTTTATATATATTTGCTCTTCGGGAAATAAAGATATTGAAGACTTAAATATATTTTCGGAGTATCAGATAATATTATTATATCTACGGGCATTTTATCCGATAATATATAACTATTATTTTCACAGTAAAATACCATTCTTTGAGAAATATATTTCCGAGTTAATCCGTTTATAAAATGGAAAAGGAATTGAGAGTATTCTTATAAAAGTTTATACCAATTTTTAATTTAACTATGTCAATATTAAATGATTATTTTTGTCATATATCGAAGAAATACACATTTTCAAAAAGTATAATAAGAGAATTATAATTATTAATAATAATAGTTATAGGGTTAGGACGGGTACCGTTATTTTCCAGGCGAAATATCAGTATTTTTTTATAGAAAAATAAATGTAGTTTAAATGCGCTAAATTTCACTTATTTAGCCCCTTTATGGTCGCATTAAATTGCGGTTTGAAAATTAAAATTGCTTATTGCCACCACCTTTTTGAAAAAGAAATATTCATCTTATTTAATGATACGTAAAATGAAACCATAATAAAGCCAATTACACTATTTTATAAAACTGGTGGGAATCGAACAATCTGAATAAACGACACAGCCCGTGAATATCACGGAAGCGGGTTAACCCCTTAATTCTCGCTCCCGAGATATTCTCGGGTTGTGTCTTTTACTGAAATTGTTTGATTCCCACCAGTTTTATAAAACAGTGAAATTGGCTATATTTTAGTATCGTTTTACCTGTCATTAGATAAGGTGAATATTTCTTTTTCATAAAAGTGGTGCCAATAAGCAATTTGAATTATTCAACCGTAATTTAATTCGAGCGTTAAGGGGTTAAGGAGAGATTTTCTATAAGAAAATACTGATACCGAAAAATTTCATAGTCTCTAAATTCAAGGACCCGTACAAACTCTAAGTTAATAATAATAATAATAATATTGTGAATATATATATATATACATCATTTTTATAAAAGCTTCTCTCTTTTTGAAAAAAGTATCTAATGCCGATGCTGCCGTAATTGAATTGATTGTGACCATTTCATTTTCTCAGCTTATAATGCGAAACTACTGCATGTGAAAACACAAAAATTGGTAATTTTATTTTGAAATATATGACGTTCAAGAAAATATATTTTTTCAAATCTAAGCATTATTTTTAGCGCTATTTAATGTTTAATTAGGTAAAGATAGTCCAGTTACATAAGTCTGATACTAACAAAAACTAAGCAATACATATTAATCATTTTTGCAGGCTCATATGTGTCTAGATTGTGTTGTGCAGTATTGGATCATTTTTTAATTTGTCTGACTTTTTGAGGTTTTTGATTTTCAATTGTTTTTATTAAAAATCTCATTATCTGAATAGATATCTAATTTGTATTCTGAAACAGCCATTCTTTTTGCGTACTATTGCCAGATTGAAAAAAGCCCAAATTATACATAATATTTAAAAACACTTTCTAAGTGAGCTAAAGTATAGCTTTCAAATTGAAAAATAAATTTATACATGAATACTAATAAATGAAGAAAATTTTAAATACTTAAAACATTATGCCCGAAAAGCATTTAACCCTTTTAAGGGCGGTGGTATGTTTATGGAACCACTTAATTTTATTTCCCATATGCCAAATGACATCAGAAATTTGATATAAATATGTTTCGTTTATTATTTATATGAATAATAGCTTTTTCTTATTTGCAAATAGATTTATACGTAAATTCCGGTGTCATTCCTTCCAACATTTGAGCAATGGAAGTGCTTTGCCCCTGAAAGGGTTAATGCTAAAAACTACTTCATATTTAACCCTTAAATGCATATGGTATCGTTTTTGATACAATAATTGTTCCCTATTTATTGGAATTTTTATTCACATATTCCGTATTTCCACCAGAAAAATAAAAAAGAAAATTTCACTCCATTTAATAACAGCCATTTCGTTATTAAATAAACCGAAATTTATCATTTATATTTTCTGGTATGAATTCCGATTCTCTGAATTATGAAGTTTCGGGAACGCATTCTACCCTATGCATTTAAGGCAGGGGTGTCAAACTGTGGCCCGCCGGATACCACTAAAATTTTAAAGATATAGTCGACAAGTTGAATCGCAGAAATTCGACGATTAGATAAGGCAAAAATAACTGTAAAATTTTAGTGGTATCCGGCGGGCCACAGTTTGACGCCCCTGATTTAAGGGTTAAAACGATTTTCTTATAGCGTGTAAAAGAACTTTTCTTTCAGACGTAACAATATCCCAGATAACACCGACATTTTTTACTTAACCAATAGTATACAAGATTATTTTTAAATGATTTCATCTTACTTAACCACTTATTCTTGCGCCCGAAACTTCACGGTCAGTGTAGACTAATTTAAAAAAAAATTCAGATCGTTTAATTACCTTCAGTTTTTTTTTTAAATACTGCAATTGGCTTTATTCTAGCATCATTTATCTGCTATTAAATTAGATCAGTTTTTTTTTAAATACTGCAATTGGCTTTATTCTAGCATTATTTATCTGCTATTAAATTAGATGAATATTTCAACATTAAAAAACTGGTGGCAATCAAACAATCTGAATTTAAAAAAAAGTAGTATACACTTTTAAAAATTCATTGGCATACATTTTTAAATTATCGAGCGCGACCCTTAAAGGGTTAATCAATCACGAAAATTTCCCTCAGCAATCACGAAAGTAATGGATACGGTTCAAAATGAACCTACGAATTTTCAATTGTACAAGGTATTATTTAAATCTCTATATAAAAGCCGTTCTCTGTGTGTATGTCCTTGATACAAATCTTCAATTTTTGACAGATTTGCACGAAACTTCATTTACATAGGCTTTAGAACGTGGAAAGAGCACTGTCTACTTTAAAAAATCATCAGAACACTATTTATCCCTTTTTTCTACCATGTTCCGTAATTTAACGTTATAGAAATATTCTAATTAAATCGTTTCTTTCCCGTTGCCACACCCTAAAATATGACACAATAATGTGAAAAAAGTAACTATAACGCGTTGCTATATTTTTGCATTTTTGAAATTGACGTCATTCTAAACAGAAAACGCACATTATTTATATATAAAATAAAAACTTCAAGTATAAGAGCGGTAAAATGACGTAGCACCTTAATTCAATTGTTTTTTAAAATTAAAATATCTACTTTAATACAAACTGTCAAATTTCATGAAAACAATTTAGGAAAAAATTAAAATATCTACTTTAATACAAACTGTCAAATTTCATGAAAACAATTTAGGAACAAGAAAAAAAGGCTAGATATGACCTCACTTTCCATCAAATCTTTTCAACGTGTAGTCAACTCACCGTAAATAAATGGCTCCTATATTTTGTTTACTTCTTCGATTCTATACTACAGCCATAATCTGTTAAGTTCGTGTTTTTTTATGTTATTTTTGGCGTTTTAATTTCGTTTGCCAATTTAGTTTTTGAATATTACACGAAAACAAACAAATTCTAAATTAGTTACAATGTTTTTGAACAACTGAGTTACTATTTTGTAACTGGATTGTAAGCATATTTAAAAAATATGCATGCTTGAAAATTACTTTAAAATCCATAAAAAAATCTGTAAATTGAGATAAACATTACAAATAAATCTTACTGAAAGTACTTTTGTTTTCTATAAGACGTTGAAACAATCGAATGTGCGAGGTTTAGAGTTTAAATTGCAGCAAAAAGGAAATTAATTATTATGTTAGGTTGTTGCCACAGAAAATATGATACCAGGTTACTCATAGACACGTCTTTTCTTTATACTATTGCAATAAGAGTTTTTCGTAATTGGGTTGCACTTACCTTTAAAAATATCCATGCTTGAAAATTACTTTAAAATCCATTAAAATCAGAAAATTGAGATACAATTTTGAAACAAATTTCACTTGAAAGAACTTTTTTCTATTCGACATTGCAAAAAATGAAATTGTGTGATGTTAGAAGTTCGAAAAATTGCAATAAAGACGCATTTTATGGGTTACAATTTACGGGGCACAATTTATGGGCACTGACATAGTGTTTGTACTTTATATATATACCATCCAAACGAGAATTTCACTAAATGCTGCGCGATTTGGTGGAATTATTTGTTTTTTCGTATTGTGAGGAAAATCACACATTTTTCTCTTACATCCGGCAAAGATAACGCGCATTCTGTTATTAAAGCTCAGGGATTTAACTATGGTTGCGAGATAATAACGTCATGTTTTCTGATTGCCTTTTTAATGTTTTGTGCATGGGAATGAATGCACAAGTTTCAGTTATTGTGATTGCCGTATTATTTCGTTTTAATATATTTTATCTGGAAGGCTCCTTATAATTCACACGGACGAAGCCGGGTAGTTCTGCTAGTATATATATATATATATATATATATACTGCAAATAATAGTTCATTTGCAAAACAAAAATAATTTTTACAATGCAAAGAAATTAAAAACGGAAAGTATACTTTTAAGATAAAAAAAAATACCATTTGATATATTCTATTTGAATTTCAATAAGTAAAAACACGACTTAGGCGCATTTTCAGCCTACGAAGTAATATATTTATGTTTACTTCAATAGATTCATCCGATAGCCTTAAAGTATGTTTGCGACTGTGGATGCTATAAATAAATAAATCCGCTTCACCGAATCCCTGGGCATATTTGCCAAAAAAGGGAAATGCAGTTATGAGATTTCTTTACGTGGCATTTGTTCTGCTGAATTTACATCTTTTATGTTTATATTATTCATTTATGATGCATTCCGAGAATAAATTACTTATTCATGGTACATTTCGGAAATTATGCAATTTAAACAAATTCACCATATATTTTATTTATAAATGATGGAAAAATAAATAGTATTAAATAACAATGAGTGGATTTAATTAATTTTGTATAAATGTTTAATTTGAAATAAATTTTTGTGAATCAATAAATGCACAAAAATCACAGTATTTGGGAGTTTTGTAAAAAAAAAAAAAAAATCTTTTAATTAAAAAAAGTATTTTTTTGTCATCATGTTTTTTGACAAAAAGCTTTTTGCATTTTCCCTTACAAGTACATTGTAAAGAAAAATAGTCAGTCTTAAATAGACTAGTACATTTTGAATAATGTATTGCAAAAAAAAAAAAAAAAAAAAAAAAAAGATTTAAATTTTGAAATTTTTTACCTCGATATTGGAGTGATGTCAAATCTGAAGTGTGATAAAGAACCACCCAAGCTTCCACAAATTATTTATCTTTAACAAGAAAAAAGCGAATCTCCTTGCACTGTATCCAGAGTGCGAAATAATTTATCGCAATTTTTTACTAGAATTTTACACTTGATTTAATCGCCGAAAATTGCTAAAATCAGTGATTAAATATAGAGATTGCGAAATCTGCTATTTAAATATAGAGTAATGGCTGCCCATTTGGACATTTTTTTTTAAATTTAGAAGTATTAAATTTATACCAGAAATTCTGACTGGTAATTTTTCCTTTACTTAATGGCAATCATTTCGCGATGAAACAAAGTAAAAAAGTTTCTTTCCGGATTTCCGGTATGAATTTGAATTTTCTGAATAAAACAGGAGGCGAAACTGACAATCCTCTAATTAAAAAAATAATTTAATCTGAGAAAAAAATGTTACCAGAATACTTTTAAATTTTAAGAAGTGTACGACTTTATCTATACCTTTGTTCCACTTAGAAAACACTCAGCTAAACAACATTTCATTCCACATTATTTTATATGTACGCACAAAATATACAATTCGCTAGTGTTATATCTCGCACAAACTCTCGTACACGATATCTTGTTAGGGCCCTAAGTATCAAACTGAAGCCTTCTGAATACGACACTGACACTTTACCCTAAAGTGTTCCATGATTATTTTTAAGAAATAAAGGATTCGCCAATTTCGTGAATCATTGCAACCAACGAAAACCTTGTTTACTAGTTAAAGGTGGCGTCTCATACAAAAACTTCGTCATCAATTCTGGGACCGTTTGTCTGAAGAGTACTTACATCAGTTGCAATCCCGTTCCAAATGGTGGAAATCGACACCTAATTTCAAAGTTGTAGATTCGGTGCTTATTTGTGTGAAAAATTTTGGCAACAATTCAGTGGACACATTTTGCTGGACTTCACCAAAAATTTCGTGTCGTCACAATTAAGACTAAGTATGCACGCGTAAAGAGAAGAATGAATAAAGTGTATTTACTCCCAATGTAACTGTTATTGCACTTTTATGCATATTAGTATTTAGTGTTTTTTGAAACCTCCTTGAGATTTGAAGGGATGCGGTAGGTTTCATTCTTATATTCTTAAAATATTCATTTCATATTCATTCAATTATATTTGTAAAATAGAAACGGCGCTGCGCCGCCGTGATATAAATATCACCGTGTATAGGGAAAAAATATCTCCCGATATTGTAAATCTTTCGCTTGAGTATGTGTGTACGGCAAAATTTGTGATACATTCTATTTGATTTAAAGTGAAATTAAATAGTAAACACCAGCAGAAAGTTTTTATTTTGAGTTTCTAAGAATCAGCGTTTAATAAAGCGTCTAAGAGTCAGCGAAATAATACAACCACGTACCTTTTTAAAATTGCACACAGGGTTAACGGTAAACTGGTTACTATTTTTAAATGCAATCTTCACAAATTTATAAATTGTATCTAAAATGTACGACCAAATCTAAATTTGTTCATTGTACCAAAAAAATATATATATATCGTTAAATGTCGTATGGTGCGAGTACTGAAATACTCTGGTCTCTGGTTCAGTTACTAACACTTATTAGTTTAATTTATTTTACATACAAAAATATTATTTACAGTTTTATATACATTATTCGAAGAAATGTGGATCCAGCGAACGCACCATAGGTCCGCTTAGATCATCTATAAGCAAACAACCGACGATTCTCAGATGTTGCCAAACGGCAAAACCTAAACTACAGTAGAATGCGCTGTGGAGGAGCACGCGACAACCAAGGTTAAGAGAAGTCGTAACGTACCAACCCCCGTTGACATGTACCAAGATTCAATATAATACTAAATATATAACAATAAATATGTGCGAAAATAGGAATTAAATTTCTAATAACAATATACACTACTTTCCGAAAAATCACAAATATGCTACTTCAACAATATGCACATAAGTTTTTCAAAATGAGAAACAGATAAATTCTAATACAAACAGTAGTTACAATTGAATATTATAAAAGACAAATATCAAAATTAGCACTCAATAAACATAGCAGTCTATTAAATGTAACAAAGTTTATAATGTTTAATTAAAGAAAATATATAGATACGATAACAGTTAGATTTAGATTCTATGTGAAAATATGAAGTCAATAATTGCGTTCCGTTAAACTCAAAATTAACTTAATATACATAATAAACTGTTCGAAATAAAACGATTCAATAATTATGTTAACAATACAATTAGTTATATGTTTCAAGATAATAGAAATCAGCAATCATCTAATGGAGTAGGACACATTTGAGACGGACCTCGTAACTATACCTGTTGCTGTTTTAATCTGCAAAACTCTGACTTTTTTGTCAGATGGTATTACTAGAAAGACACACCCTAATGCCCATTTAACCCTAGGAGGTAAATTGTTCTCCTTTATGATGACAATACATCCTTCCTTTAGATTTTCTTTCTCAGTGTATCACCTGTTTCTTTGCTAAAAATTAACTAAATATTCTGTGTTCCATTTTTCCATAAAAGTTGGGTCATTTTTGTTAATTTTTGCCAATGAGACAACCTATTATCATTAATTTTGGCCAAGTCCGCTCCAGGAATTGCAGTAATTGATCGGCTTATCAAAAAATGGGATAGGGGTCAAGACTTCAATTCCATTTGGATCAGACGACAAAGATACTAAGGGACGAGAATTTAAAATTGCTGATGATGCTAGAGGTAAGTTTCTTTGTTAGTCTAGTGTGTTTAAGAGCACGAGTAGCTAAATAAGGAGCGTTAGATGTCCCATAAGTCACAGCATTGTGCTTATAAGTTCGTACTGGCGCGTCAATATTGTCCTTCCACAAAATTCTAAGAAAGTTGCTTTGCGATAGTTGAATTGATAGTTGAATTAATATCATTCAATACATTTTCTTGACGTCCGTTATGAATGCATATAGATGCTTTCGAAAACGAATCATAATTAAGAATAACTCTTGTTGTGGAATTTTATCCTTTAAAAGAATATCATTCAATGACAAACCAGATGTCGTTTGCATTGACGCGCTAAACACAACACACAAGCGTATAGTACTTTTTTGGTATGTACACTCCATGATGAGGTATATGATAACCGTTCTTTAAAGGTTCAAATTCCTCCACTAACTCCATATGATTTAAATTTTTATATTCTTCCATAAATGCCGAATAGAGAGGTTGTAATTTCGAATCCCTATCTAATCGGTGCCAAACTTGATCGAGTCTTTTTTCGGATAATTTTTTAGATTCTCCTAAAAATGTAGCATCCTCCATAGGCATGCTCAGAATACACTGACCATTGGAAGTTCGATAATGAGTAGTTTCCAAATATTTTTTCGCAAAATTTCGTATCTTATTAAGCAGCGAACTGGAATAGTTAATATTTTCAACTTCCCAAAACTGTCGCAAAGATTGTTCTATTTTTTTTCATTCGGAGTGAGTAGACTACAATATTGGGAACCATTTGAGGAATTATTTACAACACCGATAGCTACATAACCGAACATGGTTTCCTGAAATAACGAGTTTTGTAATGAGCAGTGAATTGGACTTGAATTCAATAAATTAAATAAACATTCGGCACCCAATAACAAATCGATTTTTCCTGGTATATTAAATTTAGCATCTGATAACGAGATATTTCTCGGTATATCAGCAGTATCTACACGAATGGGCGTAAATGGGGGTTATTTCTATAATTTTTTATACTACAAGAAATTACAGTTCCTTTGTGAAATGTCTATTTTTATTTGAAATCACAGTTTCAGTTTTATAATTTAGTGTCATAGCTGCGCCATTCAGACCTTTGTTTTCTTTAAACCTATTTTTTTTTTCAAAATTAAATGATACACAATTTATTTGGCTATAAGAATCTAAAAGGCTTCTTCCCTGAATAAAATTCCCATTACTAGTTTTAAATTCAACTATTGCTGTTCATAAGATAACGCTTTTATTCGAAGCAAGAAAACAATTAGTAAGACTCTGTGAAACAACCACGTTAGGCGCCGGAGTCTTTTATCCCTGGGCTACTGTCAGCTCATTTTCTGCATTTTGATGACGAGATACATTATTAGAAACAATTGATTTAACTCTGTGTAATAGACTATTATGAGGTGATTTACAATATTTACATAAAAGTTTTGACCCACAATAAGCAGCTAAATAAGCTTGCGAGAAACAGTTAAGGCAAAGCATATGCTTTTTAACGATAGAAAATCGTTCACCGATCTGCATACTAAGAAATTTATTTACATTTATAAAGATGACAAAATTGATCACAAATAACACAGTGCTTCTCAGAACTCGAACTTATAGGGTTCGTACGGGTACCATTATTTTCAAGGCCAAATAACAGTATTTTTTTTAATAGAAAAATAAATGCAGTTTAAACGCTCGAAATGTCGCCTTATTTAAGAAAAGATTTTCTATAAGAAAATACTGGTACCGAAAAATTTCTTAGTCTGAAAATTCAAGGACCCGTACGAACCCTGATTTACTAGCAAAGATTTCGATTTTATTTCACTAGGAATTTTTGATCTATTTAAAATATATCTATTAAAGTTTTAGAGCGATTGGCTTCTGTTTTTCTAGAAACTGCCTTAAATTATCAAAGCTCGGGACTTCAGATGTGTTTATTGGCAATTCGTATTGTTTTTACGTTTCTTTATCGAATTTTTCTAAAATTATAGTTGTAAACAAAATGTCAGATTCAATCAAATCCTAAGTTGTTTAGAGCCCTTATATTTTTGTTTATGACATCTGCAAAGCGCCATAGCTCTTTAGATGACTCATGTGTAATTCTTTCGAAATCTAATACAGCCTTTAAATGTATATTCACAATAATTCGTTTATTCTCAAATCTATTTTCTAACGCTTTAAACAATGAACCAAATATATATTCTGGAGTTTCTAATACTTTAGCAACATTTTTTAATGCGGAATGTAAATACAGTAAACCCTCGATTTAACGGACTAATTGGGACTAAGATGTGTCCGTTAAATCGCAAAGTACTATTTATAATATTATTTTGTTATAATTATAGTACATATATACATTATTACGTACTTGTAATTACATATATTATTACAGTGGAAGTTACATATATATATATATATATAATATATATATACAATATATACAGTGTATATACATGTATTGTATATATACAATATATGTATATACATAAATATATATTGTATATACATATATACTACTGTATATATATATATATATATATATTAACACAATACATTACTTTTAATAAAACAATATTGGTAATGAAATGCAAACGAATTAACACATATGCAACTTTTATGCATGCATAGAACGAAAAGCATATCACATGGCCGCATAAGTCGCCAGCATCATTGCGCATGCTTAGAACGAAAACCACGCTGCAGTGAGAATCAAAGCGCGCGCTTTCGGCGTTTCGTGTTATTTCCCTTTTTATAAGGTTTCGTTCATTTGATCACGAGACATTGTGTCGCCACAGATATAATAAATATTTTTTTATTTTACCGAGAAATCGCTTTTTAAAAATAGTAAAAAGAAATGCTTTGTCGTTGTTCATTGCTTGATTTTTTATATATAAAAGCTTAAAAGAGGGTTGCGTGTTCATTCTCAAGTAGGGGAGGGGGGCAGATATACTTTTCTTTTTTCGAAGCGTGTTTCATCGTTTTAGAAGCTGTTTTATCATGGAGGCTTCCAGTAAATAATAGTGATAAATAAATATTTGACATTTGTCAAATACAGTCGGACCTCTATTTAACGAAGTCGCTAAATCCCGGAAAAAAGTTCGTTATAGGGAAAATTCGTTAAATAGAAATTCACCTTTTAAAATACTTTAAACTACATAAAACATATTTTAAATTCATAAACACTAAATATTTTTACCAAAAGTAATTAATCACATTTTTTTAAATTAATTATATCGATTCGTTTTATTTATTTTACCCACCAATATCCATCATCAATTCATTTTTTCTGTGTTTAAATCTTTGAAATCGGCAAGGAAAACAAAACATTGTCCGGGAATACACTGTATTTTCTGTTTAAAGTAAATAGTTTTACATTAAAATTAACGAATTTTAATGACAATATTGCATTTATTAATATTATGACAAATAATTTTAACCCATACATTAACATATGCGACCTTAAATTTAATTACAGAAAAACGCTGTTAATTTTGCCTGAGTTCTTTATTTAAAAAAGTCCTTTCTCTCGTAATACGTCTTGCATCTTTGCAATACGTCCAAAACCCCTTCATGCGTATTTTCTTCTAACTATAATCCGCGTCGATTGTTTCAAATGATTTTAGCATTTCATCTTACGAAGTTTTGTTAATCCTGCATAATGATCATTTCCATCATCATCAAATTTGTCTTCATTGCAATTCATTGCTGTATCGTTTTTATTTTTCACACTGTCGAGAATATCCAATTCGGATTGTGTTTCCGAGGTCTCAATTTCAGAATTAAGTTAAATACAACCACCAATCAGCACATCATGGTTAATTTTTTCTTTTTTTCTCACTGTATCCACATTCTTTTTAAGTTACTCTAAGGGGTTATCGCCTTCGTCCTCCGTACTTACCAAATTCTCACTGCTGACAAAGGAGGCGCTTGGTAAAACCTGTTCAAGAACATTGAACATCATACAATGTGTTTAATGTAATTAAAATGTAAATAAGTTTGAAATGTCCAGAAATATTTTGAGAAATGGGGGAAAAAAATTTTTGATCACAAGAAAAAGTTCGTTAAATAGAGAATGAACTTCGCTATTTGGAGGTTATTTTACGAAGAAATTCGCAACATGTTCTTGGTTCCAAGGAAAAGTTCGCAAAATAGAGAAATTCGCAAAATAGAGGTTCGTTAAATAGAGGTCCGACTGTATAAAAATTTGAAATACGGGCGTTGAATTTCAGGTTAGGGAGAGGGGAATAATTTTAAATTAACGATTTTGATTTGTTAATTTAAGGATAACGTGTTTTAAAAGAGATATTAAACGAAACCCTCTGTGCGATCTGCGATCACACTTACCCACTTGTTTTACTTTAATTTTTGTTTAATTTTTAATTTTTTTTTAATTAGTCCGTTGAATCCGAAGTCCGTTGAACCGAGGTCCGTTAAATCGAGGGTTTACTGTAATGTAATTTCTGAACTTCAGTTAGCTCTTCATTATTCGTAACAATATTATTAAATTCTATTTTAACACTAGAAGGCCCGGAAATTTTGCTCAAGTTTCATAAAAATAAAAATACTTGAAACCAGAATTTTTATTCAGAATTATTTAATTGATTTATTTAACCTATATTTCCGTGGTTTAAATTTAACTTATTTTATGAAAAAATTTCTGACATCCAATTTCATTCCAATTGACATTTAATCACATCGTGGGAGTCGAATCGACACCTTCCGGGCGTTCTGGTGTTAAATGTGTTCCAATCCTCAAACTTTCGACTAAATTGAGGAAGTGGAATTTCTGCTAAATAGATCTTACAATTATTAAATTTTAATTCAGAACTTTAAGTTTCATTTTTATGAGAGATTGAAATTTACCTCTAGCTGTTCTGCTCGTTCTTCCAACTCCATTAACCTTCCTACCCTGTTGAAATCTTACTCAACCTTAATAAAAACATTTCACACCAGAAGTTTCTTTAAAATCTAGTTAATGTATTTATTTACATTAGTTTTCGTTGTCTTTTATCTATCTTACTTTAAGACAAAATTTGTGGTACGAATCGAAGGAAATGAATTATAGAAATGGGTCGATTAGACCCATTCTGGGTAGGAAGGTTAATGAAGAGTCAATTTCAGTCATGTCATGATCATCAGGAGCTATAGTATAATAATTTGTGCGTAACGAATCTACATTCGTTTAAACTTTTTCATAAGGTCTGGAGTTTCGTATCAATTTTCATTTACGACCATGTAGCGGCGTCATCGTTTACTAGATTTTCTAATCCAGTGTGCTGAGCTTTTAATGAGCCCCTCGTTCTATTTAATATCACTAATGACGCCATTTCAATTGATAATATAACAACGAACTAATCTACATCAGCTATGCATAGCTGATAACTGCTATGCTTGTTGGCCACTGGTATTTTCGCAAAGTTTGCTTGGCCTTATAAAATTAATGAGATATCTCCGATAAAATGAGTCACATTTTTCCGTCCTGAAATACTGGTAGCCAAAAATTGTAGCAGGTGACTTACACTACTCGTACTTATGGAAATAGCCATACGTTATGCAGAGAAATGTGTATCCAGCAAACGCACCATAGGTCCGCATAGATCATCGATAAACAAACAACTGATGATTCTCAGATGTTGCCAAACGGCGAAGCTTAAATTACAGTAGGATGCGCCGTGGAGGCACGCGCGACAACCAAGGTTAAGAGCAGGCGTAAACATATCCATTACTAAGTTTATTTAAAAATAAAATTTTAAAACGTACTTTAAATGCAGACAAATATAGATACAGTTTATAAATCTGTAAATAATGCATGTTAAAAACATTAACTAACTTCAAAAGTAAAATTGTGCGCAATGAAAATAAATAAATAAAAATAACAGTCTGAGATAAATCATTATAAATTATTCTTTTAATCCTCGTTTACATTGAAATCATTTAACACATTTTTTCAAATAATTAGCACGGTTATATGAAATTTTTTTGAAAGATTTGCTTTTTAAAAATATATTTTTTCGAAAAGTACAGTTTATTGAAAATTTTACAGAGGTTTTTTCTCTTTAATCAGAATAATAAAATACATGTTATAGCACGTAGCAAATATCATTTAGATTGAAGGTTAATATAAAATTGATGAAAAGGTTATGATTCTAACGCAATTATAATGAAAATGCACACCTTTTAATGAAATGAGGTAATCTTTTCAAGATATGGTCATTAGTTTAAGAGCATTTGGAGTAACAAGTCGCTACAAATGAAATCATTTTGATGTAAAACAGAAAAATATTTAATTTTACGAAATAAAATGAATAGTTCTTTTTGTAAAGTATAAAATTTTCTGGATGGATATAATTAAATTGATTCTACTTATAATTGTGAAAATGGTCCAAATTTCCGGCCCTTTAGAAAAATGTATTCTAATAAAATGTATAGATATTTTTAAATATTTAATAAGAAAGTTTCATAGAAATTATGTAATAATCCCATTTTTTCTGTTTGTTTGTTTGCAAAACTGGAGAATAATGGAGTTATGAATAAATAGGAGGGGACAGATATTCTACTGTCTACATATTAGGTCTGAAGTAGTTACTGAAGACGAAAAAAAAGTTATTTTCAATACATCATATCATTGTCTTACCTTAGATAAGTTCGACATACTTTAATTCTAATTCATCACTTTATTAGGTGAATCTGTCACGCAGAACGTTGAAAAACACAACGATGAAGCAGAAGTTCCTAAAATCTCAAGCAAGGAGACGTGAAAATAAATGAAAAACTAATTTTAAGTTTAATCATATTTGCTGATGGTAAAAAATTCAAAATTATTTTCTAACTTTAATTCAGTGTTGCCAGATTGAGGACTTTTTTGTATCCAGATTGTTAATTGTCACCGCTTTTTTTAAATAGAAATATTCGGCTTATTTAGCAATATATTAAATTTTCTGAAAAATAAGGCTAATTATACTATTTTAAAATAGCGGTGACAGTCAAATAATCTGAATCAAAAAAGCCCCCAATCTGGCAACACTGCTTTAATGACGCCTTCGTAAAATGTGTTGTAAAGACCCAATTACATAGCTGGCAACTTGTACGGATTTTTCCTACCACTAAAATTTAATAGTAAATTTTAGCTAATTGAATCCCGATCTTCAAGAAATTTTAATGTTTCAAAAAGTCAAAAAATTTCTATTAAATTTTATTGGTATGAAAATTCCGTACAAATTGGCAGCTATGCAATTATAAAAATTTAAAGAAACAAGGTTTACGATATTGTAAATAAAATCTAAATAAAAATGTATTCATATATTTTTTTATTAAAATCTTATATTTCGCTTCGAAATTCAACCAATCCATATTAAGCGACTACCCCTCATAATGACCATTCTAGCATGCAAACCGACAGTATTCGATATAGAGGGGTTTCAATGTACAGTCCTGGAAAAAAAAAAAAAGTAAACACCCCCTACTAACTCCACAACAAATTATCGTAGAAGAAAGTTACTGGTACCGAACGATTTTAAATAAAGTCTACTTTTAAATGATATATATAAAATTTGCTTAGGGGGCCATCTACATATTAAAACGAACCATAACTTCATTTTTTTCAATGGCAATACCCAATTCTGACAGCATAAATGAACTCTACACCCTTCAATTAGCCGAAAAACAAATTTTTATGCAATTCGTACCATAAGTTTCCGATAAATTAATTATTTTAAAACGAGCGTATTTTAAGGGCTGTATCCAAATTGAAGTTGAGTTCTCGATTGCTAACCGAGAGAGCCGCCTTCTTGATCAAGGCACATTAAGCAGTCAATGCAGTCTGTTAGATAACAAGGCAGCAGAAGAAATTTCAAAATATCTACTCACTTCAATCATAGACGGCCCCTTAAACCATCATTTTGCCGTTTTTTAAGCATAATTTGAAAACTACTTGGAAGAAAAATGTGAAATTTGGGATTTTCATAAAGCAGGACTTAATAAATCTAAATCCATCAAAAAAATTGTAGGTTGCTATTCATAATTTTTTCGAATATTAATTTCATAATTCATAATTCATATCATAAAATTATAAAAATTGCAAATTCAGCGTATTTATGTTTGGGCACATTAGTTTTATTGCAATTCATAACTCCATTGAAGAAAGTTACTGGTACCGAACGATTGGAAATAAAGTCTACTTTTAAATGATGTATATAAAATTTGCTTAGAGGGCCATCTATATATCAAAACTAACCATAACTTTGTTTTTTTTCAATAGCAGTACACAATTCTGACAGCATAAATGAACTCTACACCCTTCAATTAGCCGAAAAACAAATTTTTATGCACTTCGTACCATAAGTTTCCGATAAATTAATTATTTTAAAACGAGCGTATTTTAAGGGCTGTATCCAAATTGAAGTTGAGTTCTCGATTGCTAACCGAGAGAGCCGCCTTCTTGATCAAGGCACATTAAGCAGTCAATGCAGTCTGTTAGATAACAAGGCAGCAGAAGAAATTTCAAAATATCTACTCACTTCAATCATAGACGGCCCCTTAAACCATCATTTTGCCGTTTTTTAAGCATAATTTGAAAACTACTTGGAAGAAAAATGTGAAATTTGGGATTTTCATAAAGCAGGACTTAATAAATCTAAATCCATCAAAAAAATTGTAGGTTGCTATTCATAATTTTTTCGAATATTAATTTCACAATTCATAATTCATATCATAAAATTATAAAAATTGCAAATTCAGCGTATTTATGTTTGGGCACATTAGTTTTATTGCAAAACAAAAAATTAGCACATTAGGAGCATAATTTCTGAAGATATAAATAAAAATATGAAAATGTAATTTAACATTAGAAGCACTAAATTTTGAATGTTTATCATTCAAATGACTTGAAATTTGGTGTCTGGGCATAGTTTGAACCGAAGATTTGAAATATCTCGTTAAAATTGGGTATTGCTATTGAAAAAAATGAGGTTTGGGTTCGTTTTAATATGTAGATGACCCCCTAAGCAAATTTTATATACGTCATTTAAAAGTAGACTTTATTTCAAATCGTTCGGTACCAGTAACTTCCGTTTACGATAATTTGTTGAAGAGTTAGTAGGGGGTGTTTACTTTTTTTTTCCCACGACTGTACCATCGGTTTAGTTTTTTTCCCCTTATTCCTAATTAGAGGAATTCGATGTCAGACATTTAACACGTTGAAAGACACGGTGACTGACGCTGAAGCTAAAAAAATTACAATGTTTTTCGTAATTTTTTAGAAAGTATAATCCTGTAATAAATAAAAGGTAAGTAAATTTTAAATAAATTTTCAGTTATTACTTAAAACAATATATATAACTTTAGTTTTATATCATATTTTAGACCGTCAATCACCGGTGAATGACGCGTTCTAAACGGAAAGTTCAGTGTCAGTCACCGGTGAGACTAACATGACGTTTAACGTGTTAAATATACAGAAACATCTTCTGCCATTGGAATCTCTGGCAGCTATCTTGTTGCGAAAACAAAAATGACTAGCATAGAATTCAAAGTGAAATATTAATTCTACACATTCCAGCTCGGATGTCAGATAAGACAACCAAGTAACTTGATTATTCCCAAAGTATGTTTTCAAATTACTGCTATCTCGTTAACATGTAGTATACAACAACTTTACTGTTATATTTTTCTGGTATGAAAATATATAACATACTTCTTTTAAATGTTACTTTAAAGTTTTAGTAAATTGTATTACGTAATTAAAAAAATAATATTGTGTTTATGGCGTTATTTATTATTCAAAAGATGGTAGCTGTTGTTTGTTTACATCGGATCAGGGGCTGAGTAAATGCAGGAAAAACTTCCACCAACAGAAACAAATAGAAAATTTTTGTCGAATATGAAAAATATCCCGCACGAATAAGCCGAACATTTCTATTCAGATTTTCTCATGGCAGTTTCGGGCTTGATTACCAACGGGGAAAACTTCCACCAGTAAAATATAAAACACATTTCTACCTTATTTAAATCAGTAAATTTGCAAAAATAAGGAATTTAAATAAGATATAAATATTTATTAAAATTTACTGGTGAAAATCTGACACGTTGGTTAACATGTCATAAGCAGTTTGCTCAGGTGATAGCTAAATTCGTTAACAACGACAGAAAGATTGTTTATGTTGTCACAATATTACGGAGCCGCAGGGTTTGACTACCTCCGCGGAAAACTTCCATCAATAAAAAAGAAAAGATATTTTTGCCTTAATTATGACACATATTTTGCACAAATAAGGAATTTATACAAGAAGGATTTTTTTTTTTTTTTCAAATTTAATATTTGACATTTCCCTGGCGGAAAGCAGGCACTGGGTAACTGGCTACATTTCAAACTTCACCCTTTTAAGGATATGTCAATTCCTCTTTATCTATAGCTCTTTATTTATAGTTCCAAGAGGGGAATAGCCCAATACCTCAAATCATATTTTATTACAGCAAATTCCTTTCAGTTTAAAAGCGAAAGTATTATCTTCAAAATTAATTTACATTTTGAAATTTGGAGGTTTATTATAGCATTGTCGAATACCTACTATTATCAGTCAGAGATGCTCCTAAGTATATTTTTGCTATTCGTTATGTTCTTGGAATAGTTACAGGGGTTGTACGCTTCATGGAATTTTTCAGGACATATATCAGTATTTTTTTCTAGAAAAATAAATCTAGCTTAAACTCGCGAAATTTTGTCATATTTAAGAAGAGATTTTCTATAAGAAAATTCTGGAACCGAAGAATTTCCTAGTCTTGAAATTTCTGAACAAGTACGAGTCCTGGTAGTAATGTGACATCTAGTCATTCATACAATCATTATTTAGTATGTTAATTTCTGTTACATTTATTTATAACCATAATATAACGTCAATAAAATATATATTGTAGGCTATTTTGAAAAAAGCAGACCAAACATAGTTTGTTTATTCATGTACAGTGTGTATCTGAAATGCTTCAACAAACTTAGAGGGATGATAGTACTCATGAAGACGAACAAAAAATGCAATGGAACATGGGGTCACAAATGACGTTTAAAGGATGAAAATCGAGAAAATGCGTCTGGAAATGGACAAACTGAGACAAGAAAGAAACACTCCTGAAAATTATTCATTCCACAGAATAGGTACAGCACAGCTCATGATGCCCAGGAAAACAAATATTTCACAACAATTGTTAAAGGTGTCGACCGCAGACATTGTTACACAGAGTACATCTACTGAGAAACGACTGGCGGACACGCTCAAATTTGCTTATGTGGATTCCTGTTCACAGATTTGCTTGGTTTTCTTCCAAGTTTTTGTTATCTCTTTCTGACCGGATATGCACAAAGTGTAAGGAGCTAGCTTCGTGCTACCAGCCAGTTCAGTAGAAAAGCAGCATGCGAGATTTCGATACTTTTATTAGTTTTGCGATTTTCATCTTTTAAACGTCATTTGTGATCCCATGTTCCATTGAATTTTTGTTCGTCTTGATGAGTACTATCATCCCCCTAAGATTGTTGAAGCATTTCAGATACACCCTGTATAATTTTCATGTAATATAGTAGGGAAAAGTGCATAGGAACGATTTAAGAAGCACTAAAATACTTGTTAGAAAGTCGATGTTTTAAAGATTAAATTAAAATTGGTTTTCCATTATATCATTTCTTTTGAATGCTTGTGACACAGTTTTGCCAGATTGGAGGCTTTTTTAATTCAGATTATTTCACTGTCACCAATTTAGTCATAGTATAATTCGCATTATTTTTCAGAATTTTTAATATAATTTTAAATAGGCCGAATATTTCTTTTTCAAAAAAGCGGTGACAATTACCAATTTGGGAGCAAAAAAGTCCCTAATCTGGCAACACTGTTGTGACATGAACATACAACAAAGGGATAACAGTAATAACATATTCTCTTATTTATTTATTTATTTTCGTCCCAAAAAATAAAAACAACAATGCATATTCAGCCTGTCAGATAATGTCAGAGGGACTATAGCAAACAATATTCTTCAAAATAAATATTCACATAAACTTGGTACATGGAATAATAATAAAAATTTCTGAAAAATCACATAAGAAGAAAAGAAAAAAAAAACGATATCCCATTTCATACATATTTGCGTGCTCTATTCAAAATAATGTATAACCAGGGTTCGCACAGTTGTACCACTAAATTTTAACAGTATTTTCAAAATATTTCACTGCAGAAAATTATTGCAAAATCTGTAAATAAAGGTGGTGGTTGCGAATTATATGGTTTAAAAATTAAATGTAAATTTTCTTATCATTAATAGTGGTGCCAGAGTCCTTGGAAATTCCAAGGAGTGTGCGAACCTTGTGTATAACTGACTTCAATACATACTCAACCTGTCATATAATGTTAGTAATAGTATAGCAAAATTCATTTTTTAAATAAAAATTTTCACATAAACTTCGTACATGCCTTCGCGATCAATTTCATTTAACCCTCTCTCTGGGTAATTCTTCGCAATGAGCGTCTTTTACAGAATTTTTAATCTTTTATCACCGGCTCTTAAAAGCAGAAATTTTTTAATATCATAATCGGGAAAAGTTTTCGCTAAAAAATAACTTGTAAAAATAACAAAATAGTATTAATTAGACGGGAAAATGCATGCTCGAGTATTTCTCGGGTTGCGCAGAGAGAACGTTAATATCTTAATTTTATTATTACAAACATAAGAGATACATAGCTGTCAACCTTCCACTAATCTTCCGCAACGTCTAGATTAACTTGACCAAGGTTAACCACATTTCCAACCAGAAAATTTATTTCATGATCGCTTATTTATTTAATTCCAGGTTTCTACTTTGAACAAATTTAATTTCATTTCTTAAAAAAAAACTTCTGGTTCGAAACCTATTAAACCAGGGTCAAATTAACGCAAGTATTACGGAAGATTAATTTGAGGTTGGCACCTATGGAGATAAAAGAATGTTTGTTTCCTCATGAATTCACATCGATGTATTCAGACGAGAAATGTTTCCAAGCGCCTCATAACCGCGAATATTTTATCTATTCTTTTATTTGGTTGTTGTTCATGATTTTTTAAAAACAGACATAATTATACATTTTAATTTTGACATTCGAAAAAAAGAATTTTGCTCAACATTTTTGCCTTATTTCGTAAATTTTGTTCTCTGCGATTTTTGAAGTTTTTGCGATTTTCACTGCGATTTGCAGCCTTTTTTTTCATTCCGCAGCGATTTTTTGAAATATTTAAAAGCAAACCAGTTTCATCATTTAGCTTAATATAGTTCATTTTGTCATTTGCGAGTTTCAAACGCGATTTTTAGCGTCTTTTGAGTTTTGTGCTGATTTGTTTACTTTCGTTAACAAATCGCGCGTTACAGTGTTTTTAACACACTATAGTAAACTTTACAATTTTTGAATTTTTAGCGATTCCTTTCAAGTTTTTTACAATTTGAGATTATTTTTCACAAGAATATAATGATGATTGAGATGAATGAGATTATAACGAAAATAAGCATCCAGCTTTAATATTTTAGTCCTTTATAGTAAATTCTTCATCTTTTTAATAAAGTTCATAAAGAATTCGTACAGCAAAGTCTGATTTTTTTGCGAATATTTTATGCAGTTTTTACAGTTTTACGGTTTCTGCCGAGATTATTCGACATTCGGTAAAAAAATCAAGTTTTAATATTTTAGCCTAATATAGTAAATTTTGTCCTTATTGATTTCAAAAAGATATAAATCACGTGAAATATCATGTTTCACGTGATATAATCTGTAAACGGAGACACATTTTACTTAATCTTTTCTCAATCTTTCGTTATCCGCGAGTTTCATCTTGATTTTTTAGCGATTTTTGAGTTTTGCGCCGATTTTTTTACTTTCATTAACGACTTGTGCGTTACAGTGTTTTAACATGCTTTAGTAAACTTTACGAATTTTGAATTTTTAGCGATTTTTGTTGATATTTTGCAATATAAGGCTATTTTTCTACATTAGTGAAAAGCATTCGGTTTCTATACTTTAGTCCCTTATAGTAAGTTCTATCCTTTTTTCATTAAAGTTTGTTCAGTATTCGTAAAGCAAAGTTTGAATTTTTGCGAATATTTTATGCAGTTTTTAGAGTTTTACGCTTTCTGCCGAGGTTTTTCAACATTCGTAAAAGAAATCCTCCTTTAACACGTTCACCCTGGCGCGGTGGGTCGCACCCCACTGTCTCAGAGTTGTCAAGTCTCCAGCTTTTTACACACCACTGTTATTTTAGAGAAAATGTTATTCCTTTGAATCGCCCAAATGTTCTAATTAAAAAAAAATTCTGGTATAATTAAAATACTGGTATCCAAAAAGCCGTATACTTGTCAGCTCTAAGACAGTCGAATGTGACCCACCGCACCGGCGTGAAGGTGTTAATCTTAAGCCTAATATAGTAAATTTTGTCTTTATTGATTTCAAAATAGATGTACACTCGTGGGGAAAAAAAGTAAACACCCCCTAATAACTCCTCAACAAATTATCATAGAAGAAAGTTACTGGTACCGAACGATTGGAAATAAAGTCTACTTTTAAATGATGTGTATAAAATTTGCTTAGAGGGCCATCTATATATTAAAACTAACCATAACTTTGTTTTTTTTTTCAATAGCAGTACACGATTCTGACAGCATAAATGAACTCTACACCCTTCAATTAGTCTAAAAACAAATTTTTATGCAATTCGTACCATAAGTTTCCGAGAAATTCATTATTTTAAAACTAGCGTATTTTAAGGGCTGTGTCCAAATTGGAGTTCGGTACTCGATTGTTAACCGAGTGAGCTCCCTTCTTTATCAAGGCACCTTAAGCAGTCAATTAACCCTAGAACTACCGAAAATTTTACTCAAGTTTTATAAAAATATTACACATCAGAATTCTTATTTAAAACTATTGAACTTATTTACTTAACTCATTATTGTCTGGTTTACATATTTAGTTTATTTTAAAGAAATTTCTGGTTAGAATAAATATTTCGAATGTACCCATCGGGTCCATTGGACCCGTCTGGTAGACGGAGGGTTAAGCCTGTTAGATTACAGGATAGCATAAGAAATTTCAAAATATTTAGTCACTCTATCATAGACGGCCCCTTAAACCATCATTTTGCCGTTTTCTAAGTGTAATTTGAAAACTAGTTGGAAGAAAAATGTGAAATTTTGGATTTCCATAAAGCAGGACTTAATAAATCTGAATCCATCAAAAAAATTGTAGGTTGCAATTCATAATTTTTTTAATATTAATTTCATAATTCATATCAGAAAATTATAAAAATTGCAAATTCAACGTATTTATGTTTGAGTATATTAGTATTATTGCTACGCAAAAAATTAAAACAATAGGATAATAATTTCAGAAGTTATAAAGGAAAATATGAAAATGTAATTTAACATTAGATGCCATAATTTTGAATGTTTATAATTTAAAAACTTATCATTTAAATGACTTGAAATTTGGTATCCAGGCATAGTTTGAATCAAAGATTTGAAATATCTCGTTAAAATTGGGTATTGCCATTGAAAAAAATGAAGTTTGGATTCGTTTTAATATGAAGATGGCCCCTAAGCAAATTTTATATTCTTCATTTAAAAGTAGACTTTATTTCCAATCGTTCGGTACCAGTAACTTTTGTCTACGATAACTTGTTGAGGAGTTAGTAGGGGGCATTTGCTTTTTTTTCCACGACTGTGCAATACGTGAAATACCATGTTTTACATGATGTTGGGTGTAGAAAAAGACACAGTTTACTTAATCTCACCAAATTAAAACATAACCGTGTGCAAAAATATTTAATAAAATCTCCTATGTTACCACGATTCCGAAAAGCCTTCTTTATCTTTAGTAATCGCAGAAACCGATATATTTTCGGGATTTACAAAAGAATTTATAAAAAACAAATTTTCTTTTTAGTGTGTTAATTGCTTTTCTAGAACCAGAATATCAGGTTTTAAGGTTTATCATTTCTCAATTAAACATTTTAATTTGCGTAACTACATTTATGAATGCATTTAAATGTATAAATGCATTATAAGTAAAAAAGAATAACATTAATTTTAATTTTAATGCTGCTGGTTTATTATGTTTGTTTGTAAAACATGTTTGTTGAATAAGAAAATGTTTATTTAAGAGTTGACAGCACTGATAAACCTTTATCCCAGGTAGCGATAACTGATAAATACATCATAAACGTTAGAGACGTTAATGGAAATTATAGTCCGAGTGCCGGCAGTACAGACAATCACCTCATCGATTACACGGATGAAATTCTAGGATTAGTTAAATCTTGATTCGCATATTAAAACGCAATCGGTCTGCCAAGTCATACCTTGGTAAAAAACACTGGAAAACCCTATTTCAGCGGCTGACTCGTAGGTTTACCATTGTGTTTTCCTGCACCTAAATGTATGAAAACATGGAGGACAGGGAGCAGGAAAACCTATGAGTCACCCGCTATAGTCGTTTTTCAGGTGTTTTCCACCAAGATATGACTTGGCAGACCGATTGCGTTTTAATATGCGAATAAAAATTTAACTAATCCAAGTATTTCATGGGTGTACTCGATGAGGGGATTGTCTGTGCTGCCGGCTCCATGTCTATTATTGTAAGCAAAAGTAATTTTGCCTTTAAAAATGCTTCTTTAAATATTGAAAATCTATTTGTTTTTGAAGTTTCTAAAACTAAAGAACAGAGTTCGCACGCATCAAAAGATTCAGAGGATCTTAAGTATTTTAGTACCAGAAAATTCGTAAAGTACTGGTCGCTATATCTAATGATAGAATTTATTTTCATTAAATAAGACAAATATTACTTTAAAAAAAATTCTGGTAACAGTTGCTTGAAAGTCCTTGAAGCCTACGGACACTGAAGAACGTTTATCGAAATCGTAACTCAACAATAACAAGAAAGAGAGTGCTGAATATTTTCGCTTGTGGTTACATAATATTTTCTAGATTAAAAAACATTTGTATTTTTTTTTATTTATATATAATAATCCAATGGATAAACAAATGATTACAAAACATTTTCAGACTGTTAAAAAATGTCATTAGAATTACATAAAAGACTTCTTCTAATAACCAAAAAAGCAATCCCTATAAACATGATATTTCATACAAAGGCACGTTTTTCATCCAACACTGTAAAATAGTAGTTTGAGTAGTTTTTACAGTGTACTAATCTGTCTTCTGAACATGAAATATCATATAACTGGATGCTGTCAATTCTCAAGCAAACATTTTCAGCTGAATGACCGAACATTTACATGCAAGAGTAAAATAAAATGGTTAATGTTAATATTGTTAATTTTGTTGAATATGTAAATATCAGATCGTCAAGGATGAAATTTGTAAAAAAACGGTAAAATTGGTTGATAACTCACAAACGTAAGGAATTATTTTATTCAAACTTAAGGAATTATTTTACCCAAACCTCAACGATAATTCATAGGCATCAGGGCTCGCACCTTTCCTAAAATTTTCGCACTTTGCTACCAGTATTTTAAATAAGAATTCTTTGTGGTAGATTCCTTTAACATCCATAATAGGATTATACTATTAAGATTATCGTTTTAATTTAATGATAGAAAAGTGCGAAAATTTTAGGAACGCTGCGAGCCCTGTAGGCACACTGAGGTCGGTCAGACTGAAAGGTGACCTTTAGTTCATCATTATTAACCCATAAAGCTCCGGAGTCTCTTGCACAAATTTTATTCGATCGGCACCACTTTTTAAAAAGCAGTTTCCTTCAAGTACAGAATTTAAAAAAATGCTCTGATTAAATAAAGTGAATTTTATTTTCCTTTATTACTGGTACGAAAAACAAATTTTGCAAAGAGTTAAGATGTCTCCGCATCGGAGCCAACGGAGTGGGAAGGGTTAAACCTTGATTCTGGGTGACCGAGAGGCTCATTTGTGAGGTCAAAAATAGTTGTACGAAATTCGAAGAATCAATTTGATACTGTCTGCTGGGTAGTAACACTAGGGCCAAACAGTGTGGCCAGTGGGCTACTTTTTTAAAATTCATATTTATTGATTGGCACAACTTTTTTGAAATATTAAAAATCCCCTTGTTTTCGCTTCAAGTAATGCGTCATTAAATAAGGGAATTTTACGATTTCAAAAAAGCGATCTTATGAAATAGCTTAAAATTTTTGAATAATTGTCAGATCAACATCAGATGATCCCCATTGGTTATAAAGATGATGTAAAGGTTCTCGGTATATATTACAATCCAAAAACAGACAGCTTTAGTTTCTCAGTATTACCGTTGAAAGAGGAAAAGAAAATTATTATCTGAAGTTTCTTGTATATTTGATCCTTTGGAATTGATATCTTCATGCGTAGTATTTATGAAAAGATTACTTCAAGAATTACGGAGGCATAAGCTTCATGGGATGGGCGATTTCCTGAAGATCTGAATAAAATGTTGATCTCATTTAAAAAAGAGTTTCCCCTTACCAAAAAAATCAAGATATCATGGTGTGTCATAAATCCTACACGCGTAAATATGGGATTGCACGTATTCTGAGATGCCTCTGAAAAGGCATATTGTGCTGTAGTTTACCTGCGTTGTATCTAGTTCAGACATTTGGATCTCGTTACATAACTTCAAAATGAAAGTTTCTTTCTTGAAGACATACTCTTTGCCTCTTCTGAAGTTATATGCAACATTATTACTGGCTGACGTTTTGAAAGCTATCCACTAACCAATTCAAAGCACCCCGGCTTGGACAGATTCCACTACGACTTACATAATATTTTAGCGTGGATGTGAATTGAATCGTATCGATGGCAACCATTTGTTGCCAACAGAGTGTCATATATACAAAGGTCTGTTTCCTCAGTGAAATGGTATCACATTCCTGGAACTTGCAATCCAGCAGATCTTGGTACAAGGAGTTTATAACTATCTTAACTTGTTACTAATGGCTTGTGGCTTCATGGTTCACACTAGTTAAGTCAGCCCTTAACCCAAAGCGATATAAGTAAGCGTCCTATCTTAAATGGGAGAAGTAACCGCAAGATTAAAAGAGAGGTCACATCAATCAAGGTCATGCGCCACGTAGCGGATGGAGTGTGAGCTACAGGTAGATACCTAACTGTTTTCTTACTCAAACCACTAAAATTGTAAAGTTTTTTTCACCTTGATTAATAACTGAAGTGCCTTTGATAAGGCGAAGAAAACTTCGGGGTGTCAAGTTCATCTGGATGCCCCACAAGCTACGCCATTATTTTGCAGAACATATCGCAAACAAAATTCGTTCCACTGTGTGATTTAGAAAATACGCGCCACACTAAAATCCCGCGTATGTGAACTATCACTCCGTCCACAAGGTGGCGCAACTATGTTAATTTACGCCTGATTCCAGCATTAAGTTTGTTCGCTTACTTATAACGTTTTGCCCTTAACCTACAATGACGGGTACAGCCCGCGTACGATGATCGAGCCAAATGTAAATCCTTCTTACCAGTAAAATTTTACAGTAAATATAGTTTAATTTAATCGTCGAAATTTCATGATTAAACAAGGCGAAAATCTCTATTAAATTTTAGTGGTAGCTATGGATTTGACAAACCGTGGAGCTGTTAAAAGTAAATCGTAGGTTAAGGGGTTAAATGAAATATCAGAGTTAAACATAACTCATAGATCAACTCTTCCAAAATGTTTCCAAAAGGAGGAAGATAAATTTACTACCAGTACATGTGTTACAAGAATAGAGTCATTGCCTGAATTTATAGTTGAAATACCTTCATTTTCCAAATTGATAGGTGTTGTGTGTGTGCATGGATTCTTCGATTTCCAAGCAATAACCGCCCAGGTGCACCGATAGTTTGAGGTTCTTTAACATCAAAGGAGCGTCATTGTGCAGTTATATATTTAGTGAGTTTGATTAAATAATTGAGTTTTTATCTGAATTGAAATGCCTTGCTGAAGGAAAATCATTACTACACTGTAAAAAAAAAAAATATGTAGTACTACTAGAAAATCTATTATAAGCATAGAAAATAAAAAAGTGAAAAAGACGCTGGTGACGCCATCTTTGGAGAATTTCAGAAGCATCAGTATTTATTAGTGGGGGAGATTTATGTTGAGTTTTTTCCTCTGCGGAGGACAAAACTCAATATCTGGAGTTTGGGAACCGAGAGTTCTAAATGCCTTGTTACTGGGGCCGTGCTTGTAAATGATTTTAAATACGGATAATGTGTGATGAAACTGATTCTGCTGCGTGTAGTTATTTTTATAGGACTGAGCGCAAATTTATTGATGCTGTTATAATTCCTTCAAGTTTCAATTAATACGGTTATTTTTTATTAGGGTTTTTCTTTGTTTAATGGATTATTACAATATGGCTTGGTTAATATAACTCTTGACTGGAAATTTCTTTTCTTAATGATTGGTTTGAATATGTTCTGAATTATTTGTTGCAGAAAAATAAACAATTTTGAAGTGTATTTTGGATAGAATATATTTCAGGTAAATTTAATTTTAGATCGGGCCAAGATTTTATGACAGATTTTAAGGGCAAAGAACGACGCATGAGCAATAAGCATTCAGTTACAGCTATTTTCTTTATGACATTGATAGCAGTGATGGTTACAGGTGGTTTTCTAGTAACAGCTATAATATCTGTAATGATACTAAGTATTTTTTAGTAAAACCACATACTTTGTTTTACCGTGTACGTGATAGCAAATTGCAATGGAAAGAGGCTTTTCATCACGTCTATTATAAAAGTAAAATATTTTATCAAAATTTCTGGTTGAATTCCACCAGTTTTTAATAAAATTTAAGTCAGAAGTATATTCCCACTAACTGTGTAAGGGTTAAATTTGTTTCAGGACACTAATGGTATCATTCGTGCAGTAGACAGACTAGCAAATCATCCATATTCAAACTACAATCAAAAGCATCTTAGGCTGTTGCCAAAGACTCATGGGTTTACTAATAAGCTCATAATGCGTCATCATGTAACCAATCTTCCCGCTAGTCCACAGCTAACATTGTTATTGATACAACAAAAGTTTTGGTTCACAGACGGTTGTTCACGTTCAGTACTTCGCAAGCAAATTAGAAAGTGTATAAAATGTCTTCGACTAAATTTAAAGGCTTCTCCTCAATTAATGGAAGATCTTCCCTCTACTTGGATTATGCAAATTCGTTCATCGACATCATGGGATTCAACATCGTGGTATTCGACATCGTGGGATTCAACATCGTGGTATTCGACATCATGGGATTCAACATCGTGGTATTCGACATCGTGGGATTGCATTATGCCTGTCCTTTCTATACTAAATGTGCTCATAAGAGATTGGTCGCCTAATTCAAGTCTTACATTTGCCTTTTCACCTGCATAGCTACAAAAGCCATACTCCTTGAGTTGGTGGCCGAACTTTCTACTGCATGTTTCCTTGCTGCATTTCGCCGATTAATCTATAGAAGAAGCTGTCCAATTAAGATCATCTCTGATAATGGCTCTGATTTTAACGGAGCTGTCAGGTACCTTAACCGCCTAACAGTTTATTATTTTTGACACAATAAACTAAAAATGTGAAAAAATGGTACATTTTCCATAGCAAAATATCTGCCTTGTACAATCGAAAAATATCTGCCAATTATTAACCCCTTGAGTGGCGGTGGGATATATTTTATCCCACCTACGATTAATGAAGATTTACACAAGAAAATTTTTATTAAATTTTACTTTTCTAACTTTGGTGGAAAAAGGTAGTAAAATTGCTTTTCCTTATTTTGCAGTAAATCTTTTTGCAGATTCCGGTGTGAATTCAATATTACAGAAACGCAATCACTTGCCCCTCAAAGGGTTAAAACAAAAGTTATAATTAAAAATTTGTGTTCTTTTTAAAAACTTTTAATAACGACGTAAGCAAACTCTTTTTGCCCGAGCGGTGCTCGTCAAAAACTGTTAAGGGATTACTTCTATTGTAGCGAGAAGAAAAAGGTGAAAGATTTCAGCTCTATTAAGGGCATTAAGTGGTCTTTTATTACTCCATATCACTGTTGCCAGATTGGGGGCTTTTTTGCCCCAGATCGTTGATTGTCAACGCTCTTTTGAAATAGAAATATTTGGTCTATTTAAAAATAGATTAAAAATTCTGAAAAATAAGGCGAATTATACTAATTTAAAAAAGTGGTGACAGTCAAATAATGTGAATACAAAAAGTCCCCAATCTGGCAACACTGCTCCATATACACCGTATTTTGGAGGTTTGTGGGAAGCAGCAGCTGCCTAAATTCGAAAAGGTTTACAACCTTCCTCTTCGAATAGAGGTTTCTTTAATTCCAGGTCTCTCACTGAATTATCGTCTAATCCAACTGATTTGAATGCCTGAGGGGATCTCTTTGACTGTTGGCCCAAGGAGTATTTACTTCAATTGCAACCTCGTTCGAAATGGTGGAAATATAAACCTCACTTTAAAATTGGAGATTTAGTCCTCTTTTATGTGAAAAATTCGGTTTCATTTCAATGGACACTTGGATGTATTAGGGGGCTTTTTCTCGAACTTGACCAGAAAGTAAACGTTGTCACAATAAAGTCTAAATATGGACACAGAAATAGAAGTGTGAATAATGTGTATTTACTCCCACTATAATTATTATTTTAATATTATGCATAGTATTATTTACTGTTTTAAACTCTCCTTAAGGTTTCAAGGGAGACGGTATATTTAATTCCTATATTCTTAAAATATTCATTCTACATTCATTCAAGTACCTTTGTAAAATAGGATGGCGCTGTGTCGTAGCAGGTATAAAAGTACCCCCGTGAGTAGGGGAAATATTTCCTCCCAGTGTTATGAAACTTTCACTCGCGTATGTGTCCGTCAAAATTTGTAATATATTCAATTTGATTTAAAGAGAAAGTAAATAGTAAACACCAGCAGAAGTTTTTTAATTTGTGTTATTAAGATTCGACGTTTACAGTCGTCAGCAGGTTTGTCAAGTGGGTTACACTTTTTTAATTCAGATCTCTGGATTGTCACCACTATTTTGAAATGTTAAAATTACCATTGTTTTCCCCCTTAATTAATATATAATTAAATAACGAGAATTTTACCATTCCCAAAAAGCGGTGCAAATAAAGAAATCTGAATTAAAAAAAAATTAGCCCTCTGGCAACGCTGATCTTCAGTGAAATAATGCATTCATGTCCCTTTTAAAAAATGCACGCAAGATAAACTGTTTACTATTTTAGATGCAATCTTCACAAATTTATAAATTGTATCTAAAATTTACTACAAAATCTAAATTTGTTCGTTGTTCCAAAAAATATACATTACTAAGTTTATAAAAATAAAATACTAAAACATACTTTAAATGCATACAAATAGAGATACAATCTATAAATCTGTCAATACTGTATGTTAAAGTATTAAGTTAAAAAGTGAAATTGTGCACAATAAAAATAAATAAGTAAAAATAACAGTTTGATATATATCATTATAAATTATTCTTTTAATCCTTGTTTAGATTGAAATCATCTAACACATTTCTTCACATAACTAACACGGTTATAAGAAACTTTTTTGTAAGATTTGCTTTAAAATAGTTAGAAAATATCGCTCTTTTAAAAATGTGTTTTTTCAAAAAGTCAAATTTATTGAAAATTTTACAGAGGTTTTTCTCTTTAATCAGAATAATCAAATACATTTTATAGCATGTGAGAAATATCATTCACATTGAAGGTTAATATAAAATTGATAAAAAAGTTATGATTCCAACGCAATTATAATGAAACTGCACATCTTTTAATGAAATGAGGTAATATTTTCAAAGATATGGTCATTAATTTAAGAGCTTTTGGAATTAAAAGTCGCTGCAAAGGAAATTATTTTGATGCAATTACAGAAAAATATTTCATTTTACGGATTAAAATGAATAGTTATTTTTGTATAGGATAAAAATTTCAGGATAAATGTTATTAAATTGATTCTATTTGTAATTATGAAATAGGTCAGCAAATCCGGCCCATTGGAAGAATATTATAAAAAAAATTCTAATAAAATGTATTGATGTTTTTAAATATTTAATAAGAACATTTCTCGAAAATGATGTCTTAATACCATTCTTATCTTTTTCTTAAATCATTTTTTTGTTTGTTTGCAAAATAGCAGAATAATGGAGTTATGAATAAAGAGGAGACGACAAATATTGTACTGTCTACAGATTAGGCGTGAAGTAACTGTGTATGTAAAAATAGATGGGTTGTTTTATGGTGTTATTACACGAGGAGTCAAAGTCGCTTGGATCCCAGGCGTCTCCATGTTATTCCTATGGCTCCAGGGGAGTCGCTTGGAGAGCGAGCGTCTTTTTTCTGTCGGGCGTCTTTGACGCCCGAAACGAGGCGACTCGCCAGTAACAGCCAATCAAATGCTTGGAAATCTGATAATAGAAAAGCCTTTTCCGGAACAGCCAATGAAATGCTTGGAAAAGACGGACCGTGAGGCGGCTGTTGTCGCTAGACGCCTGGGATTCCAAGCGTCTTTGAGTCCCCGTGTAATAACACCATTAGATACATCATATCATTATCTACAATCTTAGAACTTCTACATACTTTAATTCTAATTCATCACTTTATCAGGTGAGTCTGTCACATAGATCGATGAAAACCACAATGACGAAGCAGAATTTTTTAACATTTCAAACAAAGATACTTTAAAATAAATGGATCGATCAAAAGGTTTTAATCATAATTGTGCTGAGTAGGATTGCCAGTTTGGACTAAATTTTTATCCCGAAATTTTGACTTCAGACCGCAACGTTTTGAAGAAGGATTTTTACTTTAAGTAAGCAAGGAATGTTTGACATGAAATAAATCTGAAAATACTTTTTGCATTTTCTGGTATGAATCCAAACTTTCTTAATAAAAGTGAAGGCCAAAGTGTCAACCCTGATGCTGATGGTGAAACAATTAAAAATATATTTTACATTTTTAATGATCCCTTGGTAACTAGTGTTGTAAAGACCCAAGTACAAGTATGTAAAAAAAGAAGGATTAGCGATATTGTAAATAAAATCTAAATAAAAATGTATTCTTCAAAATCTCATATTTCGCTTCGAAGATCAATCAATTCATATCCCCTTAACGGTCGCATTAAATTACGGTTAAAAAATTAAAATTACTTATTGGCACCACTTTAACCCCTTAATTCTCGCTCCCGTCATATTCTCGGGCTGTGTCTTTTACTCAAATTGTTTGATTCCCACCAGTTTTATAAAATAGAGAAATCGGCTATATTTTAGTATCGTTTTTCCTGTCATTAAATAAGGTGAATATTTCTTATTCATAAAAGTAGTGCCAATAAACTAATTTGAATTTTTCAACCGTAATTTAATTCGAGCGTTAAGGGGTTAAACTAGTATGTTGTGGCCATCACAAAACTTTCTTCTATCTCATACATGCCAATACTTCAAAATTCACTATCTCAGTGCCAAGTTAAGTGGCAATCTGTGTTTATCACGAGAATTCTAAAAATATGAAATTCCGTGCATTAGTTCTCGAGGTATGACTGTCGCTGAAATCGAGTAATTCCACAAAATGCAGTATAGCAGCCCCACCTATTGGGTTATTTACAGCAGAACCTAACTATCACAAACTTATGTCAACGTCTAACTGAATATGAAGTTTGAGGAAAATTCGTGCAATAGTTCTTGAGATAGAGGTATTGCGCAAATCATGACAAATGCAGCATAGAAGCGCCACCTGTTGAGCGATTTGCAACAACACATAATCAGTAGCAATATTAATCAAGTTATACTTAAATCTGAAGTTTTATGAAAATTCGTGCATTAGTTCTTGAGATAGAGCAATTGAGGAAATAGTTCAAAATGCAGCACAGCAGCGCCACCTATTGGGCGATTTACACCCACACGTAGTCAGCATCATTTCATATGAAGGACTAACTAAATCCGAAGTTTGATGAAAATGTGTGCATTAGTTCTTGAGCTAGAGCTACTGCGAAAATAGTGTAAATCCTGCAAAATGCAGCCCAGCAGCGCCACCTGTTGGGCGATTTACACCAAAACGTAAACAACATCCATTCATGTCAAGGACTAACGGAATCTGAAGTTTTATAAAAATCCGTGCATTAATTCTTGAGATAGAGCTTTTGCAGAAATTCTGCAAAATGCTACATTGCAGTACCACCTGCAGGGCGATTTACAGCAAAAACTAATCAGCACCAATGTATATCAGGGGCTACCTGAATATAGTTTTTTATTAAATTCCGTGCATTAGTTCTTGAGATAGAGCGCCCACAAAATTTGTGTCACATACAAATAGACAGACGGACAGACAGACTCACAGACAGACATTTTGTAAAAACATGTTTTTTGGAATCTCTGACTCATAAAACGTGGAAATCCGTCGAAAACTGGAATTCGAAAATTTTCATGAAACCAATACTTTCTTCTAAGTAAGTCTTCTAAGAAAGTAAAAAAGGAAATATTCATCTTATTTGATAACAGGTAACGTGATACCATAATAAAGCCAATTGCACTATTTTATAATACTGGTGGGAATGAAAAATTCTGAATAAAAGACACATCCCGCGAATATCACGGGAGCGAGAATTAAAGGGTTAAGTGACTGCACCTCTTAACCCTTTCTGAGGAATCGTTTGCAGTCAGCAAGCGCTTAGTTTTAATGCCCAAACTGCCAAATGGCACCAGTAATGTTTTAGTACAATTTCGATCTCATAACATACGTGGGGGAAAAAAAGCTTTAGATTATTTTCAAATAAATTTGTTCTTAAATTGCGGTGTAAATTAACTATTTCAAAATTTCTGGAGCATAGATGCCTTGCTCCTGAAAGGGTTAAAGACCATTTTAACATACAACCAACAGTGATATCTGTAGAGGCGTTTCACTGTATCATTGCTTTAGCTTTTTATTTTTCCCAATTTCCCTGTCAGTCATTTAAATGTACAGAATCCGCTTCTGACGTTAAAATCTCTGGTAGCCACTGTTGAAGCGAGACATACAGACAACCAAGTAACTTGATTATATTCACATATTGTACTTTATTTAAGAACTTTTGAACAAATAGTATACAAGAATACTATTATTACATATTTCTGGTATGAAAGTATATAACATATATTTTTATATACTAGGGGGCTCGGCCCCCTACGAGCTACGCTCGCCAACCAACGTCCAGACACCGTAGACTCTAAATGCACGCTAATTTGATCGGCTTTAAAAATATTTCGAAAGATTGAATTATAATTTAAAAAACAGTGGCGTTCTCTCTATAAACGGATTTCTATTCATTTCTCTTTGACTGGGGAATTTTAACGCCAAATCCGTTGCGGTACTACTTGATTATCCCGTCGACCAATTTCGCCAAATTATATAAATCGCCAAACCACTCGCCAAATTATACAAATTGACATAATTTTTATTTTAAATAACGAAAAAACAAATAAATTAGTACAACATTAATAAAAATACAAATAAAACGTTGAAATAAAAATAACTTGATGACGTAGGCACGTGTAACAACATTTCAAAATAAGCTAATATAAAAGGAATTAAGTAAACAGAGTCTTTGTCTCCTGGTCTTTTTTAACAAAGTGAAAAGAAAGTTCTTTTAAATGAGACATTTTAAATTAATCGTTTTTAATCTGACGTAATTTTGACCAAACTATTCTTTCTCTTTTTAATATTCACGTGAAAATACTTGTGTTAGAAATGAAATATTATTTGCGCTTTCCTTACAAAAATAGTTGAAAAGTATCCTCTTAAAATATCAAATAAATGTCTAGCGCAATTTCTAAATTTAAACCGTTTTGCAATATTATTTTGTGTTTATTTTAAGTAATAACTGAAATGTGACGTAAATATGACGTAATTTCTCCTATTTAAGACTTCTAACGCATGTTAATAAATTTATTGTTTTACAAATTCCTTTCTCTCTTAAAATTCACGTGTAATTATAGTTTTTATGACGTAATTTTTAATAAGTTCCTGCTTTTTGTACATAATTATTTAATTCTAATTCCAAATGTTTTTTCTGTTTAAAATAGTCACGTGTAAATAAATTAAAAATTTATTTACACGTATAAATATATATATATTTTTTTGAAGCAAACATTATTGTTTCCGCTGTTTATACAGATGGCAACAGTTTAAATTAATATCACTTTCTAAAATCTGTTAAAAATATCTCTAGAAATGCTGAAAATCTGAATTTAAAATAGAAATAAAACCTCAAAAAATTAGTCAAAATAAAAAAATTAATGCAATCTGCACTCCGGCAAATTCTAACGCATAAAATGATCTAAAAATGATTAAATCCCTATGAACAGTTTTTGCTCCTATAAAACTTTTTTAGTGGAACGATTTTGTCCAAATTTAGCATTAAATATCTCTTAAAATAATTCTTCGATCTGAAAACTGTCTGCATCAGCGTGTTTATCAAACATTTCTCTATAAAACTACCGATTTTCATATTTTTGTATGCATTATTTCTCTTAATATTAACGAAGAAAGACCTCCGGTCACAAAAAATTCAAAACCGGCGGCGGCGGTGACAGCGGTAGTTACTTTTTTTTAGAATAGAGAGATTACTTTAAAGATAATGGTTAAGTACAGAACTTAATTTTAAAAAACTAGGGGGCTCGGCCCCCTACGAGCTACGCTCGCCAACCCCCGTCCAGACACCGTAGACTCTAAATGCACGCTAATTTGATCGGCTTTAAAAATATTTCGAGAGATTGAATTATAATTTAAAAAACAGAGGCGATCTCTCTATAAACGGATTTCTATTCATTTCTCTTCGATTGGGGAATTTTAACGCCAAATCCGTTGCGGTACTACTTGATTATCCCGTCGACCAATTTTGCCAAATTATATAAATCGCCAAACCACTCGCCAAATTATACAAATTGACATAATTTTTATTTTAAATAACAAAAAAAACGAATAAATTAGTACAACATTAATAAAAATACAAATAAAACGTTGAAATAAAAATAACTTGATGACGTAGACACGTGTAACAACATTTCAAAATAAGCTAATATAAAAGGAATTAAGTAAACAGAGTCTTTGTCTCCTGGTATTTTTTAACAAAGTGAAAAGAAAGTTCTTTTAAATGAGACATTTTAAATTAATCGTTTTTAATCTGACGTAATTTTGACCAAACTATTCTTTCGCTTTTTAATATTCACGTGAAAATACTTGTGTTAGAAATGAAATATTATTTGCGCTTTCCTAACAAAAATAGTTGAAAAGTATCCTCTTAAAATATCAAATAAATGTCTAGCGCAATTTCTAAATTTAAACCGTTTTGCAATATTATTTTGTGTTCATTTTATGTAATAACTGAAATGTGACGTAAATATGACGTAATTTCTCCTATTTAAGACTTCTAACGCATGTTAATAAATTTATTGTTTTACAAATTCCTTTCTCTCTTAAAATTCACGTGTAATTATAGTTTTTATGACGTAATTTTTAATAAGTTCCTGCTTTTTGTACATAATTATTTAATTCTAATTGCAAATGTTTTTTCTGTTTAAAATAGTCACGTGTAAATAAATTTTTAATTTATTTACACGTATAAATATATACATATTTTTTTGAAGCAAACATTATTGTTTCCGCTGATTATACAGTTGGCAACAGTTTAAATTAATATCACTTTCTAAAATCTGTTAAAAATATCTCTAGAAATGCTGTAAATCTGAATTTAAAATAGAAATAAAACCTCAAAAAATTAGTCAAAATAAAAAAATTAATGCAATCTGCACTCCGGCAAATTCTAACGCATAAAATCATCTAAAAATGATTAAATCCCTATGAACAGTTTTTGCTCCTATAAAACTTTTTTAGTGGAACGATTTTGTCCAAATTTAGCATTAAATATCTCTTAAAATAATTCTTCGATCTGAAAACTGTCTGCATCAGCGTGTTTATCAAACATTTCTCTATAATACTACCGATTTTCATATTTTTGTATGCATTATTTCTCTTAATATTAACGAAGAAAGACCTCCGGTCACAAAAAATTCAAAACCGGCGACGGCGGCGGCGGTGACAGCGGTAGTTACTTTTTCTTAGAATAGAGAGATTACTTTAAAGATAATGGTTAAGTACAGTACTTAATTTTAAAAAACTAGGGGGCTCGGCCCCCTACGAGCTACGCTCGCCAACCCCCGTCCAGACACCGTAGACTCTAAATGCACGCTAATTTGATCGGCTTTAAAAATATTTCGAGAGATTGAATTATAATTTAAAACACAGTGGCGATCTCTCTATAAACGGATTTCTATTCATTTGTCTTTGATTGGGGAATTTTAACGCCAAATCCGTTGCGGTACTACTTGATTATCCCGTCGACCAATTTTGCCAAATTATATAAATCGCGAAACCACTCGCCAAATTATACAAATTGACATAATTTTTATTTTAAATAACGAAAAAACGCATAAATTAGTACAACTTTAATAAAAATACAAATAAAACGTTGAAATAAAAATAACTTGATGACGTAGACACGTGTAACAACTTTTCAAAATAAGCTAATATAAAAGGAATTAAGTAAACAGAGTCTTTGTCTCCTGGTATTTTTTAACAAAGTGAAAAGAAAGTTCTTTTAAATGAGACATTTTAAATTAATCGTTTTTAATCTGACGTAATTTTGACCAAACTATTCTTTCTCTTTTTAATATTCACGTGAAAATACTTGTGTTAGAAATGAAATATTATTTGCGCTTTCCTAACAAAAATAGTTGAAAAGTATCCTCTTAAAATATCAAATAAATGTCTAGCGCAATTTCTAAATTTAAACCGTTTTGCAATATTATTTTGTGTTCAATTTATGTAATAACTGAAATGTGACGTAAATATGACGTAATTTCTCCTATTTAAGACTTCTAACGCATGTTAATAAATTTATTGTTTTACAAATTCCTTTCTCTCTTAAAATTCACGTGTAATTATAGTTTTTATGACGTAATTTTTAATAAGTTCCTGCTTTTTGTACATAATTATTCAATTCTAATTCCAAATGTCTTTTCTGTTTAAAATAGTCACGTGTAAATAAATTTTTAATTTATTTACACGTATAAATATATATATATATATATTTTTGGAAGCAAACATTATTGTTTCCGCTGTTTATACAGTTGGCAACAGTTTAAATTAATATCACTTTCTAAAATCTGTTAAAAATATCTCTAGAAATGCTGAAAATCTGAATTTAAAATAGAAATAAAACCTCAAAAAATTAGTCAAAATAAAAAAATTAATGCAATATGCACTCCGGCAAATTTTAACGCATAAAATGATCTAAAAATGATTAAATCCCTATGAACAGTTTTTGCTCCTAAAAAACTTTTTTAGTGGAACGATTTTGTCCAAATTTAGCATTAAATATCTCTTAAAATAATTCTTCGATCTGAAAACTGTCTGCATCAGCGTGTTTATCAAACATTTCTCTATAATACTACCGATTTTCATATTTTTGTATGCATTATTTCTCTTAATATTAACGAAGAAAGACCTCCGGTCACAAAAAAATTCAAAACCGGCGACGGCGGCGGCGGTGACAGCGGTAGTTACTTTTTTTTAGAATAGAGAGATTACTTTAAAGATAATGGTTAAGTACAGCACTTAATTTTAAAAAACTTGGGGGCTCGGCCCCCTACGAGCTATGCTCGCCAACCCCCGTCCAGACACCGTAGACTCTAAATGCACGCTAATTTGATCGGCTTTAAAAATATTTCGAGAGATTGAATTATAATTTAAAAAACAGTGGCGATCTCTCTATAAACGGATTTCTATTCATTTCTCTTTGATTGGGGAATTTTAACGCCAAATCCGTTGCGGTACTACTTGATTATCCCGTCGACCAATTTTGCCAAATTATATAAATCGCCAAACCACTCGCCAAATTATACAAATTGACAAGAGAGATTACTTTAAAGATAATGGTTAAGTACAGCACTTAATTTTAAAAAACTTGGGGGCTCGGCCCCCTACGAGCTACGCTCGCCAACCCCCGTCCAGACACCGTAGACTCTAAATGCACGCTAATTTGATCGGCTTTAAAAATATTTCGAGAGATTGAATTATAATTTAAAAAACAGTGGCGATCTCTCTATAAACGGATTTCTATTCATTTCTCTTTGATTGGGGAATTTTAACGCCAAATCCGTTGCGGTACTACTTGATTATCCCGTCGACCAATTTTGCCAAATTATATAAATCGCCAAACCACTCGCCAAATTATACAAATTGACATAATTTTTATTTTAAATAACGAAAAAACGAATAAATTAGTACAACATTAATAAAAATACAAATAAAACGTTGAAATAAAAATAACTTGATGACGTAGACACGTGTAACAACATTTCAAAATAAGCTAATATAAAAGGAATTAAGTAAACAGAGTCTTTGTCTCCTGGTATTTTTTAACAAAGTGAAAAGAAAGTTCTTTTAAATGAGACATTTTAAATTAATCGTTTTTAATCTGACGTAATTTTGACCAAACTATTCTTTCTCTTTTTAATATTCACGTGAAAATACTTGTGTTAGAAATGAAATATTATTTGCGCTTTCCTTACAAAAATAGTTAAAAAGTATCCTCTTAAAATATCAAATAAATGTCTAGCGCAATTTCTAAATTTAAACCGTTTTGCAATATTATTTTGTGTTCATTTTATGTAATAACTGAAATGTGACGTAAATATGACGTAATTTCTCCTATTTAAGACTTCTAACGCATGTTAATAAATTTATTGTTTTACAAATTCCTTTCTCTCTTAAAATTCACATGTAATTATAGAATTTTTAATAAGTTCCTGCTTTTTGTACATAATTATTTAATTCTAATTCCAAATGTTTTTTTCTGTTTAAAATAGTCACGTGTAAATAAATTTTTAATTTATTATATATTTTATTATTATGTTATTATTTTATTATTATATTTATTTTATTATTATATAATTTATTATTATGTGTATATAAATTTTTAATTTATTTACACGTATAAATATATATATATTTTTTTTTTGAAGCAAACATTATTGTTTCCGCTATTTATACAGTTGGCAACAGTTTAAATTAATATCACTTTCTAAAATCTGTTAAAAATATCTCTAGAAATGCTGAAAATCTGAATTTAAAATAGAAATAAAACCTCAAAAAATTAGTCAAAATAAAAAAATTAATGCAATCTGCACTCCGGCAAATTCTATCGCATAAAATGATCTAAAAATGATTAAATTCCTATAAACAGTTTTTGCTCCTATAAAACTTTTTTAGTGGAATGATTTTGTCCAAATTTAGCATTAAATATCTCTTAAAATAATTCTTCGCTCTGAAAACTGTCTGCATCAGCGTGTTTATCAAACATTTTTGTATAATACTACCGATTTTCATATTTTTTATGCATTATTTTTCTTAATATTAACGAAGAAAGACCTCCGGTCACAAAAAATTCAAAACCGGCGGCGGCGGCGGCGGCGGCGGTGACAGCGGTAGTTACTTTTTTTTAGAATAGAGAGATAATATTGTGTTTATTGAGTTATTTATTACTCACGAGATGGTCGCTTTTGTTCGTTTACATCGGATCAGGGACTGAATAAATGTGGGGAAAACTTTCCCGAATAGAAATTTTTGTCTTGTTTAGGAATAGAAAAAAAAATCCTGCATGAATATTGGAACATTTCTACTCAGATTTTCTGGTGGCAGTTTCGGCATGATCACGAACGGAGAACACTTCCACCAGTAAAATTTAAAAGACATTTCTACTTTATTTATATCAGTAAATTAAAAAAATACGGCGTTTAAATAAGGTAAAAAATTCTATTAGTATTTATTGGTGAAGGTCTGCCCCGTTGGTAAACATGGCCTGTATAGTTTGCTCATGCGATAACTAAATTAATTAACAATGATAGGAAGATTGTTTATGTTGTCACAATACAGGGTAGAGTCCTGCGCGGGTCGGGTTCTACCCGACCCGAACCCGCAAATTCCATTTTAAGTCAACCCGCAACCCGACCCGAACCCGCAAATTCCATTTTAAGTCAACCCGCAACCTGACCCGAACCCGCAAAAATAATTTCAGGCAACCCGCAACCCGACCCGAGCTCGAGGTGTATCAACCCGCACCCGACCAGAACCCGCAATATTTCACCCGCAACCGGACCCGACCCCGCAATCTAAGGAAAGCAAATCATATTTTAATACCATTATGAAAATAATCTACAATTGTATATCTAATAAAGTTCTGCACCGGTCCGGCCCGAGGGCCGCGGCGGGACGGCAAAATTTCAAATTGGCCATGCCGCTTTATTAGGACAGTTTTTTCAACGGGTCGAGGCGGCAGAAAAAGTGAACGGCCCTGCCAGGCCGCGTCGATAACTACAATTAAGCGGGTCTACCGGCACGATATAAATATTTAGACGAAGCCGATAAAATTATAAACGGGCCCTGACGCGCTAGGGCCGAACTTTTAAGTTTTACATGACGGGACGGGGTAGGCCGTTCCCGGACCTGGAAATTCCAGCCCGTGCAGACCTTTAATTCTCTAATACGATTTTTACATTTGACATAGAAGAATGAACAAATCTATATTCTTTAATATTCAACAATAGTAAAACCTTACCCGATGCAGGACTCTAAATGGTATAAAACTAAAAATCTGATCTTTAAATATGCTTAAAAATTAGTTGCGGTTTCAAAAGTTCCACTTATAACGATACACCTTGTTTTACACAAGTGGCCATCTGCCTTTAGTTTATCAGCAGTTATTATTTTGCAAATTTTCCCGTCTAACATAGTGCATCGCGTATCACCACAATTAGATTATTCACTTTGATACATTAGACAGGAAGGACCATTTAGCGTTTTGCTGCGTATCGTATTTTTAAAATACGGTAAAAACATAATGCAGTTTGTTATTTCGAAGACTCGTGAAAGGATGACTAAAGACAAAACAGACAGGCACACATTTTGCTTTTGTGAAACTTTGATCTGCGGTTTGTGTAGGTTTTTAACGGGAAAAAATATTTTCCACATTCTTTTAAAAATGCGGGTCAACCCGAAACCGGCCCGCAAGAGTAAAAAAAGCCAACCCGAAACCGAAAAAATAAAAGTCCACCCGACTTGAACCCGACCTGCACCAAAAAAATTTAAAGTCAGCCCGACCCGACCCGCAACGGGAAAATATAGCGCCAAACCCGACCCGAACAGCGGGTCGGGTCGGGTTCGGGTAAAAGCGGTAACCCGACCCGATGCAGGACTCTAATACAGGGCTATAACAAATGATGGACCCAATTTTAAAAAAATCATATTTTCGAAACTACTGTACATATTACATATAAGTGATACATGAATTTAAAGAGAAATATACCAAGCTTTTTTCAGTTATAAATGTTTGATGTGTGACCCTCTTGTTATATGGCATACGTCCAATCTGTAATCCAGTTCGTCCCAAACATTTTCTAACATCACTCTGTCAATGTTTCTGAATTCTGCACAAATGCGTTCTTTAAGTTCTGACAGTGTTAAAGACATTGTTTATGTACCACCAATGCCGAAAGCAAACTGTTCAGAACTTAAAGAACGCATTTGTGAAGCTTTCAGAACCACTGATAGAGTGATGCTACAAAATGTTTGGAACGAACTCGATTACCGATTGGACGTATTCCGTGTAACAAAAGGGTCACACACCGAACATTTTTAACTGAGAAAAAACTTAGTATATTTCTCTTTAAATTTATGTATCACTTTTATGTAATATGTGCAGTAGTTTTGAAAATATGATTTTTTTAAATCGAGTCCATCATTTGCAATAGCTCTGTATAACTGAACCGCTGGACCTGACTACTTCTGAGGAAAACTTCCACCAGTGCAAAGTTTAGATATTTTTGCCTTAATCATGAGAAATATTTTGCACAAATAAGGCATTTATATGAAAATGATTTCTTTTTTTCAAATTTAATAATGGAAGTTTGCACCGGCGGAAACCAGGCACTGCGTAACTGTTTACATTTGAAGCTTCGCCCTTTTGGGGATATGTCAATTCCTCTTTTGTCTAGATTTTATTACAGAAAATTCATTTAAATTTAAAAAAGAAAGTAATATCTTGGACAGTAATTTAAATTTTGAAATTTGAAGGGATTTTACAGCATTACCAAATACTTGCCATTACCAGTAACAGATGCTCGTACGTATTCGTTTTGCTATTCGTTATACTCTTTGAGTAGTATTGTGTGAAATACATGCGTTCATACACAGTCATAGTTTAGTATGTTACATTCTGTTACATTTATGTATAACTGTAATATAATATCAGTACAATATACGGTGACCGAACCAGTAGTTGATCAAATAAGGTCGGTGCTACGGGATTTTTATTATATTTCCTTTTTTTTAGTTTAAGATGTAAACTAACATAATAGCTAGAACCCTTAATGAATGCCTTATAATAAGCAAAAATTAAATATGCTGAAATTCAATAGCAACAAAATTATATGTAAATAGTTTCTTTAGTTTCCATTTTCCCAGTAGTTGATTAATCGAACAAATCAGTCGAAAATTTAAAAATTATTCTTTAAAATATCATGCTTAACCCCTTGAGGGGCACGCAAAAATATCTCTAAATATTGTATTCTCACCGGAATAATCGAAAAATTTTATTTTTAAATAAGGATAAACAATTTTTTAATGGAACAATGGAACAATAGAGCAGGTGTATAAATTCCCTAGTTGCGTGGCAACTTTACATCCAGGCTAAGAGTAGATCGTGTTTCAATGCAATGGGAGCCTTAGAATAAAGAGCGTTTAAACGCGGCTAGTAGCCACGAAAAAATAGAAAGTAAAAAAACTAAAAAGATAGACAATTTTTAATAGAAAAAATTGTTAGTATAACTAGTAGGGAAAAAAAATGTTCCAAATGATCCACAAATATGTCCAGGACAGGCGAAAAAGCTACCAAAGGAAGCCCCGTAAAAAAAGACTCAATTCAGAGATCATACATTAGTTTAACATAATTATAACAAAGAAGATACGGAAGTTTATAAAAAAATGAAATATTTACATATTTACAGAATGAGAGATTAAAGTTTAAAAAGAAAATGCACAAAAGATAGGAAAATACAATAATAAAAAACAATATTGAGGAGAGTTCAGACTAACAGGACTGAAAAAAGCACAAAATGTATAGGGGAACAAGGGGAAAAAAGGACGGCGCCCGCCCAGTCTGGTAACTCGATGAGAAAAGGTTATTTAAGGAGACCATGATAGAGAAATTAAAGCACAAAAAGGTAAGACTTAAAAAGAATTTGAAAAGCATAAGAAAAGCAGCTTAAAAGTTTTTTTTTTTTTAAGCACACAAAAGACAGAAAGACAGGAGAAAGGAAATAGTTTAGCAGGGAATGAAGTTATTCTTCATTTAAGTTGAGAAGGTTAGCAAGTTTATCGAATTCATTGATGATCACCATTACTTTTTGCATAGGGTTATCAATTTTTTTGGTTTGAGTTGAAATGTTTTTGATGCAGGTAAAAATTTTGTAATTTGAAAAACTTCTTTTATTTCATTGAAGGTGGTAATTTTTTAATGACTTTACTCCAAAGTTAAAAATATAAAATTTAGTTAAAATTTTCTGGTGAGAATCTTGTTTAAATAAGGTGGGATATATTTTATCCCACCGCTCCTCAAGAGGTTAATCTGTGATTAACAATAATTCATATAAAACTATTATTTGAAATAATCAAGACAAGAGTGGATTATGTTATGTTACCGTAATTGTTTCCAACTAAACAAAATCTAAATTTTTACACTTGCTAATTAAAAAAAAATCGTAAAATGACTTCTCTTACAGCAGGCAGCTGACAACAATATGACAATAGATGCTCCAACATTCAAACAAAATTATTATGTCTAGTGCCATGTGTCCTCGCTCATTTCCGCCTGAAATGGCGCAATATTTCAAAAATTTGATCAACTAGTGGAGGGGTATGACCTACTGGCGCAGCCACCCTATTTTTTAGGATATCTCAAAAAGGGCAGATCAAGCATAATTTGGTTATCTATATACATTTTTCATGTAATATAATACGAAAAAGTGCATAAGAACCATTTAAGAATTATTAAATACTCGTGAGATTGTTAACCCTTTAATTCTCGCTCCCGAGATATTCTCGGGCTGTGTCTTTTACTCAAATGGTTAGATTCCCACCAGTTTTATAAAATAGTGAAATTCGCTATAGTTTAGTATCGTTTTACCTGTCATTAAATAAGGTGAATATTTCTTTTTCATAAAAGTGGTGCCAATAAGCAATTTGAATTATTCAACCGTAATTTAACTCGAGCGTTAAGGGGTTAATATTTAAAAAAATAAATTAAAATTTGTTTTCCATTATAGCACTTCTTTTGAATGCTTGTGATAAGAACATACAACAAAGAAATAACGTATTCTCAAATTTATGTATTTCTCTTTCTCCCAAAAAATAAAGACTACAATGCATAGTCAGCCCGTCAGAAAATGGCAGTGGGATTACAGCAAACAAGATTCTTCAAATAAAATATTCATATAAACGTGGTACATGAAATCACGATCAAAAATGTCCTCATAAGAAGAAATGAACAAATCGGAAATTGTACGTTAAACAGGGCAAATGAGGTGAGTTCGTATTATAACTAGTTTTATAAATATTCAGATTTTGGTGCAATCCTCATACAAAAATGCATGTATACAAAATTTATTACGATTATCTATATATTAAACTCAGTATTACGGAAAAAATACGACTTCATCTTAAATAGGGCGTAATCGCCATAACATCCTTGAATCATTACCTATCATGGGATATCACTAAATTAGTTGCGTATGTTAGGATTTAGTAGAATGAAGAATTCTTTTATTAATATCTTTTTAAATTTTGATTAACTTTTCATAAAACTTTAAATGTCTCGACAAAATTGTAAAACGATTATATGTATTAAATTTCAAACCTTTCGGTTGGGTAGTCTTTGCGCTGTTATATGCAGACCAGACGACGACTATAGGCACTACGTATTTATACAATTACGAACGCACTTAAAAAAGCGATATTTTTAAAACTCAAATTTTACGTGCACTATTCAAAATCATGTATAACTGACTACCATGCATACTGAACCTGTACGATAATGTCAGTAAGAGTATTAGACCGATAGAGTCAGCAAAAATGATTTTTTAAATAAAAATATTCACATAAACTTGGTACATGACATCACGATCATTTTCATCTAATGTGTTACACGCATAAGAGATAAAGAAAGTTTTTTTTCCCGATCAATTTACATAGGTTCATTCAGAAGAGAAATGTTCCCAAACGCCTCGTAACCGCGAATGTTTTGTTATTGATGTTGTTTATTCTATTTTTATTGCTGTTATTGATTTAAGAAAAAAAAAAACATAATTGCAGGGCTGCCACTTGCGACTTTGTTTTATACATTCTTTTCGTATAACTATTTTTAAAAAAGTACCTTTCTTAATATGTTTCTTTTGCAAAAATTGCCAAATTGTAAGTGGAAGACTTTTGTTTTGAGAAAGTGGTACGAGATAGAATTAATAAATAGTCGCCAGTCATAGTCGTCTAATTATACATTTTAATTTTGACATTCGAATAAAAGAATTCTGTTCGAAATTTTTAGCTTTATTTAACACTAGAAATACGGGAATATTTACTAAAGTTTTATAAAAATATTTAAATACCAAAATTTTTATTTAAAAGAGTTTAAGTTATTTAATTAACTATTTTACCTTTGTAACTTCTTTTATAAAGTAACTAGGGGGCTCTGCCCCCTACGAGCTACGCTCGCCAACTCCCGTTCAGGGATACCAAAATCCAAAAAGCACGCTAATTTGATCGACTTTCAAAACATTGAATTAAAATTAAAAAAAAAAAAAAAAAAACAAAAAAAAAAAAAAAAAACAGTAGCGATCTCTCTGTAAACGGATTTCCATTCGTTTTTCTTGGATTGGGGATTTTTAAGACCATATCTGCTGCTGTTAAAAGATACAATGGCTGTTTTCGTATTTAATTAAAAAAAGTTAGTTAAACATTCGAAAATAAGCTAATGTAAAATGAATTAAGTAAACAGTGTCATTGTCCCCGATATTTTTTAACAGCGCTATAAGATAGTTCTTTTAAATAATTCATTTTAAATGTATCGTTTTAAATCTCACGTAATTTACACCAAAATTTTATTTCTCTTATTAATATTCACATGAAAATACTTTTGTTGCTAGAAGGAAATATTATTTGCGCTGTCTTCGAATTGACGATAAAAGTTGAAAATATTATCTCAAAATATCAAGTAAATGTCTCGCGCAGATACAATTTTTAATTTAAATTGTTTTGCCATATTTTTTGGGCATTTTAAATATGACGTAATTTCCTCCATTTACAGGTTTTAACGCATAGTAATGATTTTTTTATTTTAACATTTAGTTTCTCTTTTAAAATTCCAGTGTAAATATGGTTCTTATGACGCAATTTTCCTGCTTTTAACATGTAATCATTTAATTCTAATTTAATTTTTTTTTTCTGTTTACAATAGTCCCGTGAAAATAAATTTTTAATTTGATGTAAACATTATTGTTAGCGCTGTTTATAAAGTTGGCAACAGTTTAAATTAATAACATTTTTTAAATTTGTAAAAAATATCTTTCGAAATACTGAAAATTTGAATTTAAAATAGAAATAAAACCTCAAAAAATAGTCAAATGAAAAAAATAAATGCAATCTGCACACCGGGAACTTATAAACTATAAAATGATCTAAAAATGATTAAATTCTCATGTATAGTTTTTGCTCCAATAAAACTTTTTTAATGGAACGATTTTGTCCAACTTTAGCATTAAATATCTCTGAAAGTAATTCTTCGATTTGAAAACTGTCTGCATCAGCTTGTTTATCAAATATTTCTTTATAATACCACCGATTTCCATATTTTTGTATACGACAGTTTTTTTAATATTAACGAAGAAAAGCCATGCTCAAGGTATACTTAGATACTACTACAGGCAGACTGATCTGCGTTTAATGTATGAAGTCGCTCGCCAGAGGAATCTGATACCCTGCCCAAAATTGAAATTTGACTCTGACCGTAACTGAAACAACCTGGGAAGGGTAGATATGTAAACAAACACCAAAATTACGTGATGTCGCCATGGTTACCTTTACAATTCTGCTGACATTCCAATCAAGCTTAGAAATGACAGTTAATTCGAATACAGCTGTTAAGGGTTATTATAAACTGTCCATATCAATGTAAATGTAAAGTTCTATTTATTTAAGTGACTAATATAATGTGTTTCTCTTTAAAACTGTTAAACCAACACACATAAAAATATATAAATTAAAAAACACATGCTTAGTCTAAAACATCAATGTCACAAATTTATTTAGTACCACTTAGTTATCCCGTCGACCCATTTCGCCAAATTATATAAATCGCTAAAACACTCGCCAAATTATACAAATTGACATAATTTTTATTTTAAATAACGAAAGAACAAATAAATTAGTATAACATTAATAAATATACAAATAAAACGTCGAAATAAAAATCACTTGATGACATAAACACGTGTAACTTGCTTACAGTCAAGTGAATGTGACATTTACGATCAAGCAATATTGGCATTTAATCTTATAGATTGGCGATTGATTTTTGGTCGACGGGATAACTAAGTACCATTTATTTACTATTTTCACTGCTGAAACAATAAGACTGATGGAAATTTTTTTAATATATTAAAATACTCATAAAATTCCTTGTAATAATTAATAAATGTAATTTATTAAGTAACAAATACCCTTACATGATTTAATACAAATTGCTTGGATAACATAGAATAATGCAACGATATTTAAATCCGTGATCACCATTTCTTTCTCTGAATAAAAATAAGAATATTTAATGTTTAAGGAAGATCGGCTTTTTTTTTCTTCTTCTTGGTTCGGGCGATATTAAAAACAAATATTTTACCGGTAACAGTAAATTAATCAAAAATAGCTGCTTCAAGTCAGTTATGAGAACTGTAGTTTGATAAAAATCAAATTTTAATTTTAAAACGTGTATATGAAACCAAGCTATTTTTATATAAATTCGGGACATTCAAAAAAGAATAACAGAACCGGCATTTTTCATGAATGAACCAAACGATCAAGGTCACAATAAATAATTTAGCTAATCTTAAAAGTCTGTGTAACACTAAAATGCTACAATTTGTGTAAAATAGCCTTTTAAATCGAAGGAAATTGAAGAATATAAATATTTAATTTATTACATGAAAATACGATCAATGATTCTGAAACCTCGACGATGAGAAAGAAGCTTCTATCTGGGCAGGGTATAAATGTAAACAAAGAGCACGTTGTGAAGTTTTGGTTCAGGGTTTGAAGTTGGATCAGACTTCACTTTTTCGGCGAAATGCGCGGGCCGTTATATATCATAGTAGGCTATGGCCATGCTTAAGTTGACAATCCGGAGAAAGTCTATGGGTGAAAATGTCCCCGATAATTGCCAACTTATTAGCTGACTTTGTCCCGTAAGTTACGCCACCTGGTGTATACTCCTGGTAATACTCAATAAACAAATGCATAGTAAAAATTGAAAATATTGTGTTATTGGCAAAATTGCATAAAATATTTTTCGAATTCCAGTAAAATAAAGGCGTAAAAACAATATTTCGCACAATTATGTTCTGGCTTTAAAAAATGAAACATATCAAAAATGAAGATTTAAATATAAGATTTATTGATATTTTTTCGGGGTTCTTGTTAGTTATCCCGTCGATCAATTTCGCCAAATTATATAAATCTCCAAACTACTAGCCAAGTTCTACAAATTGACACAATTTTTTATTTTAAATAACGAAAAAACAAATAAATTAGTATAACATTAATAAAAATACAAATAAAACGTCGAAATATTGGTTTTATTGGTCATTATGGGTCTTTAATCTTAAAATTAATTAATTTATGGCAAACCATTATTGGCATTTAATCTTACAATTTGGCGACAGTAATTTGGTCGACGGGATAGCTAACAAATACCATTTTCAGCATATAGGACTTTGCGTGTCATTTTTTTTTAAATCTTGGCACAATTTGGGCTTCGGAAAGAGCGATTTGTTGCCGATTGATATAAACAGTTATGAAAACAAAACTTATGAACTGTCAGCTTGTTTTATAAGAATTTAGGGCACAGATGTCATATACGCCTCATATTGGCGCGATTTTTTTCCGACGCCAATTTTTCGAAAACCTCGTTACCATATCATCTATATCCGGATAACCATATCAAGCAAAATAACGACAATTTGGTGCCAGTTAAGTATCCGGTGCGTATATGATATTGGTGCCAGAAAAAAATCGCGCCAATATGACATCTGTGCCGAATTTACATGTATAAATTTAGTTTCTAGATATTATTATTTTTTTTTTATATACGATTTGTTTATATTTGTATATAAAATAGATAAATGCCTTTTTTATATTAAATAAATTGTACAAATATTGGAAAATATTGCTTCTTTATGTGAAACAGTGAATATGCTTCCAGAAATTACGTTGCCAAATTTTCTTCTCTCGCCAAGGCCCCTATACTTGAAAAATACCGATTTATCTATACTCCTATTATAAAGAGGAAAAAATTGTTTATTTGTAGGAAGTAAGCTCTGGAACTACCGAACCGATTCCAAAAGTAATGGTATCAAAATGATGGTGTTAGTCCAACTTAGAACATAGGCTATATCTTATGTCGGTGCCACTACCCCAAAGGGGGTGTAGGAGCAAAAAACGTTCTAAAAATGCGATTTTAGCGTTACTGAAGGGCCTAGAAATATGAAATTTTGAATATTAGTTACTTATAAGATATAAATGATGTCTAAGAACAGTTCTTAAACAATTCGAAATTAAAAAGGGGTGAAAATGCACAAAAAGCGTTCTAAAAACGTTCTAAATGGTAATTTCTACACAATCTCAGGAAATACCAAACCGATTTAAAAAATATTGGTGTCAAAATGATGGTGACAACGCTTGCTCCAAGATAACCTATGTTTTATGTCGGTGTCACTAACCCAAAGGGGATGCAGGAGCAAAAAACGTTCTAAAAATGCGATTTATGTGTTACTGAAGAGCCTAGAAATATGAAATTTGAAATATTATCTACTTATTATATATAAAGGATTTCTAAGAACAGTTCTTATACAATTCGAAATTCGAAAGGGGTGATAATGCGCGAAAATCGTTCTAAAAAACGTTCTAAATGGTGGTTTCTACACAATCTCAGGAAATACCAAACCGATTTAAAAAATAATGGTGTCAAAATGACGGTGACAACCCTTGCTCCAACATAGGCTATGTTTTATGTCGGTGCCACTACCCGAAAGGGGTGCAGGAGCAAAAAACGTTCTAAAAATGCGATTTTTGCGTTACCGAAGGGCCTAGAAATATGAAATTTGAAATATTAGCTACTTATTAGATATAAAGGATTTCTAAGAACAGTTCTTAAACAATTCGAAATTTAAAAGGGGTGAAAATGCACGAAAAGCGTTCTAAAAAACGTTCTAATGTTGGTTTCTACACAATCTAAGGAAATGCCAAACCGATTTAAAAAATAATGGCGTCAAAATGATGGTGACAACCCTTGCTCCAACATAGGCGATGTTTTATGTCGGTGCCACTACCCCAAAGGGGGTGCAGGAGAATAACGTTCTAAATTGCTGCTTTTGCGTTACGGAAGGGCCTAGAATCGTGAAATTTGGAATGGTAGTTAGTTATAAGATATCAATGATCTCTAAGGACATTTCCTAAAAAAATCGAAATTTAAAAGGGGGTCAAAATGCGCAAAAAGCGTTGTAAAAAAACGTTCTAAATTGCGATTTCTGTGCAATCTCAGGAAGTACTGAACCGATTTCAAATATAATGGTGTAAAAATGATGGTGACAGCTCTTTCTCCAAGATAGGCTATATTTTAAGTCTATTTCCACTACCCCAGAGGACATGCAGGAGCAAAATGCGCGAAAAGCGTTCTAAAAACGTTCTAAATGCCGATTTGTCGGCAATATCTCAGGAAGAATGAATCTGATTTCAAACGTAATGGTAGGAAATTGATGCTGACAGCCTCTTTTCTAACATAGACGCTATTTTATGTCGGTATCACTATCACCAAGACGTTGCAGGAGCAAAAAAGCGTTCTAAATTTCGATTTTTGTGATCGGTAGGGGCTAGCAACTTAAAATTAGGCAAGGTGCATATTTATTAGATATAAATGATCTTTAAGAACAGTTTCGAAAAAATTGGAAATTAAAAAAGGTGTGAAAATGCACGAAAAGCGTCCTAAAAACGTTCTAAATTGCGATTTCTACTCAATCTAAGGAAATACCAAAGCTATTTCAAAAGCAATGGTTGCAAATCAATGGTGACAGTCCCTGCTATAACATAGGTTATATTTTATGTTGCTGTCACTACCATCTGAGGGTTGCAAAAGCAAAACATGTTCTAATTTGCGTTTTTTGCACAACTGAGGGGTTTAACACTTTGATGTATGGCATGGTATTTACTTACAAGATGCAACTGCTTTCTAAGAACAGTCGAAAGAAAATTCCAAATTAAAAAAAATGAAGTGAGTGAAAAGCGTTATAAATTACAATTTTTAAGCAAACTTATAAATTACAAAACCGATTAAAAAATAATGATGACAAATTTTGGTGACAGAACCTGCTCAAACATAAGCTATATTTTATATCTGTTCCACTACCACCAGAGGGTTGCAGGAGCTAAAAACTTTCTAAATTGCGATTTCTGTGATACTGAAAAGGCTAGAAACTTTAAATATGACATGGTAGTTACTTATAAAATATAAATGCCCTCGAAGGAACGTCGAAAATAAATTCGAATTAAAAAGGGGTGAAGCGAAGGGGAGGCGCGAAAAGCATTCTAAATAAGTTCTAAATTACGATTCTATGCAATTTCAGGGAATATAAACCGATTATGAAAGTAATAGTTGCGAATCAATGGTAACAGTCTCTTATCCTACACAGGCTATATTTTATGCCGGTGATTCTACCACCTGTGATTCACAGGAACAACAAACGTTCTAAAAAAGGGCTTTAAAAGCTTTTTAAATTACGTTTATGTGGAATATTAGGAAATAACAAACCGATTTCAAAATTAATGTTGGCAAATTAATGGTAACAGTTCCTGTTTCAACGTAGCCCTTTATGTTGAGAGAGGGGTAGAGCTTGGAATTTGACATGACGGTTAATATTAAGATGTAAGAAGATGGTTTCTAAAAAATTCAAAACTTCAAATGAATACTGAAATGAGCGTATTAAATGAGCAGAAATGTTTCAAAATATTTTCTAAATTATCATTTATTTAGTTTTATTTTATTTTATTAATTTAAGTCTCATTTCTCCCTAATGCAGTGTAATAATGATGTTTAATCAAACTGTGTTTTAAAAAGTAATTTTTGAATTATTCCTAAAAGTAATAAGTACCTTTTAATAAAAAATAAAAAAAAACCTTTTAATAAAATAAAATATTACCTTTTAATAAAATAAAAATTTAGTTAGTACCTTTTAATAAAAATTAGACATATAAATATCACTTGGCAAATTTCAAATATTACGCGAGCAAAGCCGCGGGGTTTGCTAGTAATTTAATAATTTTAAAAATTTTCTTAATTAGGTGCGTTCATCTATATCTATACTCATCTATACTCATATTATAAAGAGGAAAAAATTGTTTATTTGTCGGAGATGAGCTCAGGAACTACCGAACCGATTCCAAAAGTAATGGTATCAAAATGATGGTGTTCGCCCAACTTAGAACATAGGCTATATCTTATGTCGGTGCCACAACCCCAAAGGGGGTGCAGGAGCAAAAAACGTTCTAAAAATGCGATTTTTGCGTTACTGAAGGGCCTAGAAATATGAAATTAGGAATATTAGTTACTTATAAGATATAAATGGTGTCTAAGAACAGTTCTTAAACAATTCAAAATTTAAAAGGGGTGAAAATGCACAAAAAGCGTTCTAAAAAACGTTCTAAATGGTAGTTTCTACATAATCTCAGGAAATACTAAACCAATTTCAAAAGTAATGGTATCAAAATGATGGTGTTAGTCCAACTTAGAACATAGGCTATATTTTATGTCAGTGCCACTACCCCAAAGGGGGTGCAGGAGTAAAAAAACGTTCTAAAAATGCGATTTTTGCGTTACTGAAGGACCTAGAAATATGAAATTTGGAATATTAGTTACTTAAAAGATATAAATGGTGTCTAAGAACAGTTCTTAAACAATTCGAAATTTAAAAGGGGTGAAAATACACAAAAAGCGTTCTAAAAAACGTTCTAAATGGTAGTTTCTACATAATCTCAGGAAATACCAAACCGATTTAAAAAATAGTTGCGTCAAAATGATGGTGAAAATCCTTGCTCCAACATAGGCTATGTTTTATGTCGGTGCCACTACCCCAAAGGGGCTGCAGGAGAAAAACGTTCTAAATTGCGGTTTTTGCGTGACGGAAGGACCTTGAATCGTGAAATTTACAATGGTAGTTAGTTATAAGATATCAATGATCTCTAAGGACATTTCCTAAAAAAATCGAAATTTAAAAGGGGGGTCAAAATGCGCAAAAAGCGTTGTAAAAAACGTTCTAAATTGCAATTTCTATGCAATCTCAGGAAATACTGAACCGATTTCAAATATAATGGTGTTAAAATGATGGTGACAGATCTTGGTCCAAGATAGGCTATATTTTATATATGTTTCCACTAACCCAGAGGAGATGCAGGAGCAAAATGAGCGAAAAGCGTTCTAAAAACGTTCTAAATGCCGATTTGTCACCAATATCTCAGGAAGAATCAAACTGATTTCAAAAGTAATGTTAAGAAATTGATGCTGACAGCCTCTGCTCTAACATAGACGCTATTTTAAGTCGGTATCACTATCACCTAGACGTTGCAGGAGCAAAAAAGCGTTCCAAATTTCGATTTTTGTGATCGGTAGGGGCTAGTACCTTAAAATTAGGCAAGGTACATATGTATTACATATAAATGATCTTTAAGAACAGTTTCGAAAAAATTGGAAATTTAAAAAGGGGCGAAAATGCGCGAAAAGCGTTCTAAAAACGTTCTGAATTGCGATTTTTACTCAATCTCAGGAAATTCCAAAGCTATTTCAAAAGTAATGGTTGCAAATCAATGGTGACAGTCCCTGCTATAACATAGGTTATATTTTATGTTGCTGTCACTACCATCTGAGGGTTGAAAAAGCAAAACATGTTCTAATTTGCGTTTTTTGCATAACTGAAGGGTCTAACACTTTGAAGTATGGCATGTTATTTACTTACAAGATGCAACTGCTTTCTATGAACTGTCGAAAGAAAATTTCAAATTCAAAAAGATGAAGTGAGCGACAAGCGTTATAAATTACAATCTTTATGCAATCTTTTCAAATACCAAACCGATTAAAAAAATAATGATAACAAATTGTTGGTGATAGAACCTGCTCAAACATAAGCTATATTTTATGTCTGTGCTACTACCACCAGAGGGTTGCAGGAGCTAAAAACTTTCTAAATTGCGATTTCTGTGATACTGAAAAGGCTAGAAACTTTAAATATGGCATGGTAGTTACTTATAAAATATAAATGCCCTCGAAGGACTGTCGAAAATAAATTCGAATTTAAAAGGGGTGAAGTGAAGGGGAGGTGCGAAAAGCATTCTAAAAAAGTCCTAAATTACGATTTCTACGCTATTTCAGGAAATATAAACCAAATATAAAAGTAATAGTTGCGAATCAATGGTAACAGTCTCTGATCCTACACAGGCTATATTTTATGCCGATGATTCTACCACCTGGGATTCACAGGAACAACAAACGCTCTAAAAAAGGCCTTTAAAAGCTTTCTAAATTATGTTTCTGTGGAATATTAGGAAATAACAAACCAATTTCAAAATTAATGTTGGCAAATTAATGGTGACAGATCCTATTTCAACATAGCCCTTTATGTTGAGAGAGGTGGTAGGACTTGGAATTTGACATGATGGTTAATTTTAAGATGTAAGAAGATGGTTTCTAAAAAAAACAAAACTTCAAATGAATACTGAAATGAGCGTATTAATTGAGCATAAAAATTTCAAAATATTTTCTAAATTATCATTTATTTAGTTTTATTTCGTTTTATTAATTTAAGTCTCATTTCTGCCTTATGCAGTGTAACAATGATATTTAATCAAACTGTGTTTTAAGTAGTAATTTTTTTAAATTATTCCTAAAAGTAATAAGTACCTTTTAATAAAATAAAATATTACGTTTTAATAAAATAAAAATTTAGTTAGTACCTTTTAATAAAAATTAGACATATAAATATCACTTGGCATATTTCAAATATTACGCGAGCAAAGCCGCGGGGTTTGCTAGTTATTATATAATGTAGTATTAGCTAATGTTCTGTAATCTGTTCCACAGTCAAAGTTGACTGCAAAAACGCGATGCTGGAATAATGTGGTATCAAGTATACGGTTTAAAAATAAAAATAATTTTGCGCCAAACTACGCTTACGCCAATTGGCTCTAGGTCTGATTAAGGAAGAATACTCAAATTAAGATTTACAAACACCAAAATCGTAGCATGACAAGAATACGGTATTTGCGGAAAGTTGAGGGACATATATAAATTTAAGTGATTATTAAACTTTATTTTTCCAATTTTTTTAAGTGTTTATGACTTCAGTCTGTTTTTTTGTGTATCTATGCGTGTTTTAACTTTCCTAAAATACTTTGATACATTTTAGTAAAACTTACATAACATATGTGAGTTAAAACAAGGAAATTAATTACGCACCAAACTATGCCCGCCAAGATATGCCAATTGGCTGTGGAGCCAATTATGAAACTTTCCATAGATTAATACATACAAACTTTATATGAAAAAACAGTGAAGATTGCATCTAAAGTATGTTAAACTGAAACGATCCCCCATACCTTCAAAAATAAAATAAATGATAGGCCAATAAATAAGTAAATGAGACTGTGCATTGAAACAAATTGAAGGAGCGATGTTAAATTAATACTGTAAGGTGAAATTAATTGTGAAAAGAAAAGAAATAGCAGAAATAAAATAAATCACACATTTGAAAATATAAAATAGGAAATGAAATATTTTACATTTTCCGGATCTAGATGCTATCCATTTATTTCAATAACTAATAGAACTGAGAAATTGATGGTAAATTAATTTTCTTTCCTTATTATTATTATTATTATCATCATCATTTATTTGCATAACGGAATACAGCAGTAAACATTTTTTGTTTAACAGTAAAATAAGTTCATTTTTTTAATAAAATGTCTAGAACATATGAAAATTTTAAGATTAACAACTACCATTTGCAAACTACAAAGCACATCGTAAAGAAAATGGTAAAAGACAAATGGAAAACAAATTAGAAAATATTTCTGTTTTTCACGTTAGATGGCGCTAGTCACGGGAAACCATGTGGTTTCTAACCACGTGTACAGCGGACAAAGGAAACTTAGCGATTGCGAGGCCTGTTATTTCGATAAGGAGGCCTTGGCTTAAGCATTTAAATTGCATGAGTTCTACCCGGAATATCTACGCAGATTTTCATTGGTCCATTTCCAAATCAAAACTTTTTTTTATATATAGAAGGATTTTTGGTTCGAAACGAAATACATTCATTTAGCAGGGGAAAAATGGCCCCTCACCGTCATTCTAGTGTTAAGAAGTTTTGTCCTCCACGATTTTTGACTTTTATGCGATATTCCGTGCTATTTGTAACATTGGTTGGCGTTCGGGGACGATTTTTTGACATGTTTATAAGGAATTGGTTTACAATATTTAGCATAATGTAGTTCATTTTGTTACCGGTGAGTTTAAACGCGATTTTTAGCGTTTTTTGAGTTTTGTGGCTATTTCTTTAACTTTCTTTAACGAATTGCTCGTTTCAGTGTTTTAGCGCACTGTAGTAGACTTTACGATTCTTACACTTTTCGCGATTTCTTTTTTTTTGGTGGGGGGGGGGGGGGGGGGGATTGGAATTTGAGGCTATTTTTCTACATTAGTAAAAAGCATCCAGTTTTAATAATTCAGGCCCTTATACTCAATTCTGTCCTATTTCAGTGAAGCTTATTCAGTATTCGTAAAGCAAAGTTTTACGCGTTCTGCCGAGATTATTCGACATTCGTAAAAGAAATCCTGTTTTAATCTTTAGTAAATTTATAGTAAATTTTACCCTTAATGATTTCAAAATAGGTGTAAATTACATGAAATGTCATGTTTCATGTAAGCTATAAAAAAAGACACATTTTACTTAATATCCCCAAAGTAAAAAATAAATGTGTAGAAAAATATAAAAACTCCTCTTATGTATTACCACGATAAAGAAAAGTGTTCAATTGTTTTTAGCAATTTCAGAAACCAATGTATTTTCACAATTTAAAGAAGCATCTATAAAAACAAATTTTCATTTGCTGATTTTAATTTTCGGAAAGGTTTCCAAGTATTTTTAGATGCGTTCGTAATTATATAAATACATAGAACCTATAGTCGTCGTCTGGTCCGTCTATATGTCCAGATACAACAGAGCAAAAACTACCCAATCGAATGGTTTCAAATTTTATCTAATCGTTGCATAATTTTGTCATTTCAAATTTTATGAAAATCGAATCAAAATTTAAAAATATATTAATAAAAGTTTTCTTCATTCTATTAAATCCTATCATAGGTAATTAATTCAATGATATCCTATGATAGGTAATGTCTCTAGGTTTCCAAGATGATTACGTCCTATTTCAAAGAGAATGGGGGGGGGATGTATTCCAGGAGGCGCGATAGTAGACCCAAAGGGACGCATTTTTCTATCTTTTGCCGACCCCAACATGTGACATATTGTTGGAAAGGCCTGTGACCACTTATTCATGGTATGCATCTCTCTCCCATCCCCCCTCAAATTTTCTCCCCGGGGCATGAAGGATGTCCGCGAAATTTAGAAAAGTGTCCCCCGGAGGATAAATTTGGGGTGAGAGGCGCGGTAGGTGCCTTTCCAACAATATGTTACATATGGGAGTCAAAAAAGTTAGAAAAATGCCCCCTTTTCAGCCTACTATTGTGCCCTCTGAATACAACCTCCCCGTTTCTTTGAAATACCGTTTGCAGAAATGTGTTACTGTGCACGGTGACTATATAGAAAAGGACTCATACAATGTAGCAATTTCATACATTTCACTCAATTATTTATATGAGAGGTCAAAAAACTTATTGATACACCCGGTATTTGCATCTGTGAGATAATGGCAGAACTATTATTGAATAAGCTTCTTCAAATAAGCTGATAGAAATTTTGTTATTCTTGATACTTGACACAAAAATCCTTTTTATCTAGCTCGTGGGTTATTTCAACCAAAACAGAAAACGAGTGATTTTCTTCTGTGGATTCAGTTCCATGTATGTATCTTGATGAAAAATGCCACACAACAGTTTCAAATTTCGATGAATGTACTTTTTGTTGATTTTAAAATAGATTTCGGTTATGGGACATTTTATATATGAGGTTTTGAGCATTTTGCACTTTTCCAAATAACAAGTAAGGCAAATGCACCGATTGAGGGCCAAAATTTTTTAAAGTTTAAAAACAAACCCAAAATGCATTTCTGAAAAACGACTGAAAGAAATCTGATTGACTAACATACTTGAATGTTAACTTTCCATAAACTATTTGGAATATTTTTTTTTCTTCTGGAACATTTAATTATTTTCCACAGTGTCTTCAAAAACAGATTGTTTTTGGCAAAGTCTTAGAGATTACATTAAGAGATAAATTTTTATTTAAAACATTGTTTCTTTAATATTGTGTTTTATTTTAAATTAAACGACTGTTGTCATCCGCTAATATATTGCAAATAATTTGTTGGATAATCCAAATACTTAAAGATTCATGCATAAGAAATTTATTAGGCCCGTTGCTGGAGCATAGATTAAGGTATATATACATATTTTCAAATAATATATTTTGAAACGTTAAATGTTTATTCTGATACATGAAGGTTACTACTAGGCTAAAAAATATAGCTATCTTTTGGAATTCACCAACCCTTTAATAATAACTAGATAAATGTCCTTCAGTGACCACTACTGTTGCGTTTACCTTAACCGATTTCACTTTTATTTAATATGTGAGATAATGCTAGTACGATTTCTGAATAAACTTATTGTAATAATGAGAGAGCAATTTTATTAATCTTCATGCTTGGTACAAAAAATCATTCTCCATCTAAATCCTGGTTTATTTCGACTGAAAAAGGAAACAGGAGCTTTTCTTCGATAGATTCAGTTTAATGTATCTTGATGAAAAATGCCCCTCTTCCCTCCCAACGCTTTATATTCTTGAAGAATGTCTTTATATGTTGATTTCAATACTAGAACTACCGTGAACGGTCATTTTGACGGCTACCATATGAATATATTTCGGTTCAAACCAGAAATTTGATTATGAAATAAGTTTAAAAGATACAAAGAAGAAAAACATTAAATATTAAAGTTAAACTATTTTAAATCAAAATTCTGATGTGAAATATTTTTATAAAACTTGACTCAAATTTCCGGTAGTTCAAAAGTTAAAATTGATTTCAAGTATGGGAAATTTGATATCGGATTTAATGTACATTTCTTATATGTACTATTGCAATTAATGAATAACTGACTTCAATATTTTTTCACTTGCTAGCTAATGCTGGTACGACAACGGAATAAGATTATTCTAAAAATGGGATAGAAATTTTGTTAATCCGGATACTTGACACATATCTCTCGATTTCTTAAACTGAAAAAGGAAACATGAAATTTTTTTTTCTATGTAATCCCTTTCATGTATTTTGATGAAAAATTCTCCTAAACGCTTTCTAATCTAGACGGATGTCGTTATATGTCGGTTTAAATATTGATTTCAAATATGGGAAATTTGATATCGGATTTAATGTACATTTCTTATATGTACTATTGCAGGACTCCCAAATTGTCCGCCAACTGAATACCAATATTATTTTAGAAAAATTTACTGTTTAGATTTTTCTTACAAACCGCCCCGGAATCACCTGTGAAAGTTAATTCTAGCGCAAACCTACCATACAATTTTCTGTTAAAATTTATTGGTATTCAGTTGACGGACCATTTGGGAGCCCTGCTATTGCAATTAATGAATAACTGACTTCAATATTTTTTCACTTGCTAGATAATGCTGGTACGACAACGGAATAAGATTGTTCTAAAAATGACATAGAAATTTTGTTAATCCGAATACTTGACACATATCTCTCGATTTCTTCAACTGAAAAAGGAAACATGAGATTTTTTTTTGATGGAATCCCTTTCATGTATTTTGACGAAAATTTCTCCTAAACGCTTTCCAATCTAGACGGATGTCGTTACATGTCGGTTTAAAAATTGATTTCAAGTATGGGAAATTTGATATCGGATTTAATGTACATTTCTTATATGTACTATTGCAATTAATGAATAACTGACTTCAATATTTTTTCACTTGGTAGATAATGCTGGTACGACAACGGAATAAGATTATTCTAAAAATGAGATAGAAATTTTGTTAATCCGGATACTTGACATATATCTCTCGATTTCTTAAGCTGAGAAAGGAAACATGAGATTTTTTTCGATGGATTCCCTTTCATGTATTTTGATGAAAAATTCCCCCAAACGCTTTGTAATCTCGACGGATGTCATTATATGTTGGTTTAAAAATAGATTTAGAGTACGAGAAGTGAGATGTCGGACTTAATGTATATTTCTCACATATGGGGCATCCTCACAATCTTTTGACTTTCATGTCCCTGAATAATACTTTTTTATTTAATACACTTTTTTGTGTTTTTTTTTTATTTCATATACTGGGGAACATCCCATTGCATGATTAAATAACAATATTAACGAGATAAATAAGTTTTGGACGATGTTGGGGGTTCAAACACCTGGAAAACTCATCTACTGTCCCATGTGCCTGATGCTGATTTTTAAGTTTGGAGCTGTCTGGATAAAATTGTTTCAATAAAAATAATTCGATGTAATTTTTTTCTGAAACTGGAACTATTGTTTTATATAAATATGTAGCTAAAAATTAACCTGTACACATTTTTAGGGTTGTTATTATTTTTTAAACTCTGCCCCTGGGTTTTAGATTCTTTACCATCCCTCTTCTAAAATTATGCAGAAAATCATTTCAGATGCAGCCACAGAATTTTTTTCAAGTTTTTCCTCATGCAGAAGAATGGTAGAGAAATAATGTCTAAAATTCTTTGGCAGGAAATTTACTGTAGAATTTAAATCAGCATTTAAATATCAATTTCAAGCATCGTGGCTTTATTGGTAGTCTCACGATCCCCAAGGTTTACTCCTGCACTTTTCGAGGTAAATTAAAAAATAATAAATAATTTAATCCAATGTTAACAACTGTTTCTAAAAATTAATTAACATTGTGGCTATCACTTAGTCTTAACATGATTTTCCTAAAAATAGGTGGTAATTTTCTTTACCGTTCCATCCTTACCGTCCCTTTTTTTTACCATTTCGTCCAACTCGTAAGTTCAACTGAAACCTCAGTTAAATAAAAAAAAAATCGCTGCTGACCATTTTATTCTTTATTTTGAATCATTAAGGCATTCGTCTATCAGATTAAAATGTTATTTTAGCAAGTTTAATTTCGCCAGATTTTTTTTTCCCAAAAGTCAAAAGATTGTGAGAATGCGAAATATACAATTCCAAATGATGAATAGCCGATTTCAACCTAATTTCAGCTATTATGTAATGCTTGTACAATTACTGAATAATATTCTGCGAATAATCAGACAGAAAGTTTGTTAATCTTGATACTTGACAGACTTGACTTTATATTTGACTACTTTTTTCATTTTAAAGGGGCTCAGGGCTTGATCGATAGCGAAAAACATGTAAACAGAGCTCTCGCTTCGAGTGCATATACGAACAGAAGTATTCAATGTAACTAATTTAAACTTTCTGATATTTTTAATGTATATTTGTAGTCTTATAGAATTATCAAATGAATTACTTCAATGTAATAAAACAAAATATATAGCAAAATTTATATAACACAATTTTCGAAAAAAATTTTATGTGTCATATCACCATCCGTAAGATATCTTAACCCCTTAAGGGGCAAGCAATAATGTCTCTATAATATTGAATTCTCACCGGAATAATCGAAAAATTTTATTTTTAAATAAGGAAGAGTAAATTTTCAACGATTTTTCCCCAAAGAAAAAAGTATAAAATTTAGTTAAAAGTTCCTGGTGAGAATCTTGTTTAAATTAGGTGGGATATATTTTATACCACCGCCCCTCAAGGGGTTAACGTTAACTTGACATAAGGACCTAATTTTTGCTTTACAATGATCAGGAAACTTTACTCTACACAATGAATTAAGGATATAAGTATCACTCAATGGAAACCCTATTTAAAAAAACCTCTCAAATTTAAAAATATAAAAAAACCTAAAAAATACAACTTTTTTTTCATTAAAAATACTCAAAATATTAAACTATCTAAAATATATTAATTCATTCTATAGATAATGATATTATATGCATGCAAAAAAAATTTAAACCATTCCATCGAATAGTTTTTTTTTAATCGTAGGGATAGTCGTCAAAACTTAAGTTTTGAGAAAGCGCGACTTGAAGTTGCAATTAAATGGGTGCGGCTTTGTAACGATTGTTACATAAATTCTCATAACTCCGTTAAAAATGCAAATATTTTTATGCGGTTTTTTGCAATGTGTTCAGAATTAATTAAATAATCAAAATAGATACTAAATAAAAATCGATTTTTAAAATATTTTCAAGCCCTGAGCCCCCTTAACTCTGTATCACTTTAACTAAAAATGGATTCATGAGACTTCCTTTGATGGATTCCCTTTTATGTGTCTCGACAAAAACTGTTCCTCAATATTTTCTAATCGTAATCAATGTTTTTGTTAAAGATTTTAAAATAGATTTTAAGTACATAAAATGTGATGTCTCAGTTTTGCATATTTCATTATGTGCTATTCTAAATAGAGTAAACTCTGTCCAAAAGCGAATCGATCGGGGGCGAGAAAATTTTTCATAGTAGGCAGAAATCCGCCTTCGACAGAATTTAATGTATTGAAAACTTTAACCCTTTGCAATCTGTTGTCCTCGCTGCGGCGACATCATCTTTCTTTGTCAAATTTGCTTTTGGCACCAGTAATGAAGGAAAATAAAATTTGTTTTAATTAATCAGAGCATTTTTGAAATTGTGTACTTGAAGGAACTTAAAAAAAATGTGATGACGACCGAATAAAATTTGTGTAAGAGACGCTGGGGTCCAAAGGGTTAAAATAGTTACGTATTACCGTAATTTTTCGCGTATCCGTCGAGGCTTAGTTAGTCTTTTTCGAACCGGAAATTTTATTGAAAAAAAAAGAAGTCAAATAAGTGCTAAGCAGAACCAAGTCACATTTTATTAAAAATAAATTCTGATAGGAAATCGAATTCTCTGGGGTGCGGCGGATACGCGCGAAATATTACGGTAGACAGATTTCTATCTTACGTGAGTCCATCTTGGGAACACTTTACTGTAATGAATAACTAAACTGAAAATATTTCCTGTTAGATTAGGCTAGTACAGTTCAGGATTGCCAGTTTAACCCCCGTCTCATACCGGAAATTTGCAAATAAATATTTTCACTTTAGGTAATCACGCAATGACTGTTACTAAACAAAGCAATATATTTTATTTAAACTTTCTGGTATAAATTTAGAATTTAAAAAAAAATGGACGATAAACTGGCAACTCTGATCTGGTTGCTGAAAAGTATTATCCTTATAATCAAAATATAATTTCCATAAACCTTATATTTGATACAGAGAAGCATTTTACATCCCAGCAGTGTTGCCAAAGGGCAACTTATTTTGAATTCAGGTGTCTTGATTGGCACCACTTTTCTGAAATGGTAAAATTCCCTAAGTTTTTAAAAAAGTAGCCCAGTGGCAATACTGCATCCCAGTCCAGGATTACTACAAAGAAAAAAGAAAATAATATATTCAATAAACCATTTTGATGCAATTTTTTTTTTGGTTAAAAATATTCCTAAACTTTTCGTTATCTCAAAACCTTTAACAGTCTTTATTCATGATTTTAAAGAGGATTACGATTACGTGAAATGTGAATTATACCTCATAAAGATGTATCATATTTGAAGAAATGAACATTTGGAGTTTCATTTCACGTATATCGTCTCTATATTAACAAAATCTGAACATTCAATTTTTTTTTCATTCTATTAGATAGTTAGGCAGATTCAAGCCAAAACTTTTCTTAAAAACAGAAAGCAATTTCGATAAACTAGATACTCTACACAAGTGACATAAATGATCTCTTTTCATCCAATACCTAGGAGCAGATGAAAGTGAAACGAAAAAAAAAATAAAGAAAAAGAAGTATTACTTCTATGGATTTATATTGATATATGTAGAGATGAAAAAATTCCCAAACGCTTAGTAAACTAAGAGAGGTTTCTTTGTTATTGATTTTGAAATTGATTTTTTAAGTGATATGGAACGTCTCATTTTATGCACAATTTATATGTACTAGTATCGTACTGTGATTATATTTCACGAATTTGGCCGGCGAAAAATCGATTTCGAAAATTACTACATATGAACAAAAAATGTATACATTATAAAGAGGAATGAATCATGATCCATCTGATACAATTTTTTGCTGCCATGCACAAACAATGATCATTTTCTATTATTCGAAACAAGAGTGTTGGGTTCAACGTATGGGCTTAACCGCTTGAATGGCGGCAAAGGCTTTGAATGGGGGTGATGCCGTCACGGAATCACATAATTTTAATCACAAATTGCCACATTGGTACCTGAAGTTTATGATTAAAATATCCTCTTTATTAGGTACGCGAAAATTTACTTTAATTTGTTTAGAAATAAATCTCTTGTTAATACTGGTGTCAATAAATTATTTGAACATTTTACGAATACAAGTAGCTTGCCCCTGAAAGGGTTAAAATCGTTTTGTAGAGTGATGGTATGACTTCTGAAATAAGATATCTTTATTTTGGGAAATCATCTTAGTGAGCATAGTTTTTTAGCTCACAGACTATCAAAGCCTGAGAGCTAATGTGCCCTCAGATTCTGTATGTACGTAAGTATGTAGTATGTACGTATCTATGAATGTAACGAAATAACACTTGATAGAATTATTCGATTCGCTTCGAATTTTTTTTCTAGGTTATTTCTGATAAAGCGCTTCCCTGATTATATTTGGAGGTTCATTGGTTAAGTATAAAGGGAGGGAAGGGGGCTAACTCTCCCCCTTAATTTAGATAAATGGGCTTTTTATGCAGAACTCTCTGATTTGCTTCAAATTTTGTATACTTTTTTTTTTTTTTTTGGTAAGGCGCTTTCCTGATTAGTTTTGGAGGTTCATTGGTTAAGTATAAAGGGAGGAAATAAGGAGCCAATCCGCACCCCTTGATTTAGCTAAATAGTTTTCTTTTTGTCGATTATAATATACAACTAGTGTGAATAGCCTGTGAGCTCATTGCCATCAGTTTAATTTAGCACTTTTCTTTTTATTATAAATTTTCTTCCAAATATGTTTACGGTTTTTGATTTTTGAGAGGGAAGGATTGATGTGACAAAAAAAAAAAAAAAAGAAAAGAAACGTTAATGACACTTTTTCAAGGAAATTACATTTTCTACATCTTTGTAATTGAACTTTTTTTCTACATGTTATCGTACATGAGACATTCACAGAAAATCGATTTTCAAACTCATTCGCCCCCCCCCCCTCTGACGTCGAAAGCTAATAAAAACGAGCTTTGTTTAATATGTTAATTGAGAAATAATCAATTTTACTAATTGCAAAACTGGTTTAAAGTAATAAATTTTTTTTTCACTATTTTTCTTTTCATATTTCCGAAACTCAAAGCTTTTGAATACATTTCCAAACATTTCTGAGTAACATTGCTTTTTATAATAACATATCTAAACTTTTATGTTTACGTTTTTATTAAAAATAGCTCCAGATATGTCTGCTTTTTAAAATTAAAGCTACATAATTGTTGCTGTATATCATATGAGTAATAGCAATTACTAGGTTTGGCTGTTTAATTTATATTTATAACATGATCTGAATCTGAAAGCAAATTATTAGGCATAGTAACAAAGCGGTCATGTGTGTGTATTTTATCCATATTGGGATTGGTGTAAAAAAATTATCCATTATTTTAACAACTGTGTGGAGAAAAGAACTGCAGTTTGATTGGCGCCACACGCTATGTACTTCAACTTTCACTTTATAGTCAATTACGTTTATAGTCAATACGTGAAAAATGAAAGTGGAGTATTGCGCCTCCTAGTATTATGATTTTGATTCTTGGAAATATGTAAAATTTCATGTAAATAGTTTTACTTTTTAAATGGCGTTTCCTTTAAGAACATCCCAAACCACCATTACTGATTTTTGATTTTGACATAGTGATATATAGCTATTATTTATTGGTCAGTTTATATTTAAGATGTTTTGATTCGCGATTCGAATACTTCATATATGGATGATGTTTTTTTCACAGTGCATCGTCCAGGAATTCGGAATTATCTGGAATATTAATGATTTAGTTAATCCCTTAAATCTCGCTCTGTGATATTCACGGGTTGTGTCTTTTATTCAGATTGTTTGGTCCCCACCAGTTTTATAAAATAGTGTAATTGGCTTTATTATGGTATCATTTTACCTGTCATTAAATAAAGTGAATATTCCTTTTTCAAAAAAGTGGTGCCAATAAGGAATGTGAATTTTTAAACCGTAATTTAATGCGACAATTAAGGGGTTAACACTAGAATCACCGGCTATTTTGCTCAAGTTTAATAAAATGTGTTTTAGACCAAAATTTTTATTTAAAACTATGTAAGTTATTTAATTTGCCAATTGCGCTACATACTTTTAATATAGCTTATGAAGACATTTCTGGTTTGAATAGACTATTATCAATTTGGCAGGGGTCCAAATGACCCCTAACGGCGGTTCTAGTGTTAAACTAGTGGGCAGTGCTTAGTACGAATACTTCTCAAACTAAGAGTTTGATTTCTGATTTAAATTTGTTGTTTAAGATGGCTAAACGTGAAAAGATAAAGCAAAATAGAAGTATCTTGAGACATTCTGTCACTAATTTAAAAAACAATACAGATACTAAATAGCAAATTGATACGTTAGTCAAGAATCTTTTAAAGAAACTTTAAAGCAGTTAAAAATTAAAATGTACTTTACATTAAATAGTAAAATAAAACCATTATTGAATTCAGATTAATATGAAGCTGAAATGAGAGCGACCTATACATGTGGATCAAATATCTTTAACTCTTACAGAGGCAATGTACTTGTATTCATAAAATGTTGAAATGATTGGTTGACACCAGTATTGCAAGAAAATTTATCTGTAAACAAGTAAAAGCATATTTTCGTGTACTTACAAAAAGTGAAATTTTCATAAAAACATTTGGATGCAATTATGGTGCAATTTGGGTGCATAGCCGCATCACTGCCCTTCAAAAGGTTAACCCCTTGAGGGGCAAGCAATTGCGTTTGCGTAATGCTGAATTCCCACCGGAAATTTAGAAAAAGTTTATTTCAAAATAAGAAAAAGCAATTTACGTCTTTTTTCCACCAAAGTTAGAAAAGTAAAATTTCCTAAAATGTTTCTGGTGTAAATCTTCATTAATCGTAGGTGGGATAAAATATATCCCACCGCCCCCCAAGGGGTTAAGGAATTTTCGCGCTGAAAAAGAAAATTAATGAAAATTTTTTAAAATATTGTTCTTTTGAAAAGTAATTCTATTAATGATTAGTCATCTAGATAGAGAAATTATAAACAACTTTACAATTTTCAACACTAACGTTTAATTTTGACGCTATATGAGGATTTTATTGTAAATGATACCTTTCTATACTAAAATGGAAAGTCATTTGTTCAAATAGTTTAGGAATTTGAAGTTGCAAAATTTGAACCCATAACGTTAAATGCATTTTAAAACATTGTAAAATACATTACAATGCGTGTAGATTTTTAATAATAACTCAAAAACTACTTTGTTCAATGAGAAGTAATTGTGGATTCAAATACTATTTGTAGCTTCTACAGAACGATTCCCATCAAAATTTTTATAGCTTACAATGCATATTTTTTTCTAATATTAATTTCATAATTAAAATATTTTTTAAATAACATTCAAAAAGAAATATGTACTTTAACATATAAAAAATTTAACGTAAATTGGTTTCTAGTAGCTTTAAATATGCGAATTCATAATTTCAGCTTATTCAAACCATGGAACTACAGTGTGACTTCAAAAATCCGGCATTCAGAAATCCGGGAACTTCAAAAATCCGGCAACAAAACCATCTTTTCCCTCACTTTTTCTTTTACACTTTCAATTTGCAGAGAAGAAAAAGGGCAATTATTTATGAATTAAAAACTTAAATATTGAAAGTTAAAATGATAAAAAAGAATATTTTACTTTTGTGTTCATTTGCCAGAGGCGATTATTTTCTGAACAAATTTTCTTTAAGCTGCACAGTTTCTTAGCAAGGGAACAACTTTCGGGACAACAAAATCATCTTTTCCCTCACTTTTTCTTTTACACTTTCAATTTGCAGAGAAGAAAAAGGGCAATTATTTAGGAATTAAAAACTTAAATATTGAAAGTTAAAATGATAAAAAAGAATATTTTACTTTTTTGTTCATTTGCCAGAGGCGATTATTTTCTGAACAAATTTTCTTTAAGCTGCACAGTTTCTTAGCAAGGGAACAACTTTCGGGACAACTTAGGCGAATGCATGGCACAATATATGGTCGGAACTAATTTTCGGCATCGGCGACCTCAATGATGAGGAAGAATTTTCAGACTTTCACATTTCCCGTGAAAAGACCGCAATTTGTAAGCTGTTTGAACGCGCAAAATCTGAAAATGAATTAAATATCTAAAAAAAGGGATACAGATGATTGGCTAGGCATTGACGATAATGCATCAACAACGAAGAATTTAACGGACAGCGAGATCATTGACGCTTTTCTAAATAGAATCGCCGATAATGCTAGTGGCAGTTCAAAAGAGAGGATGAACAACCGGCAGAAGAAAAGGTGTCACTAGGAAAATGCATTATTTAACTGGAGAATCAATACCTGCTGTAAAGAAACAAGGCTATATTTCCGAAATATATATTCTTCATTTGTATAAAATATTAAAAAAAAAACTCTTTAAAGAACGGCTAAAAAGTACTGAAGCAAACAAAGTTGACATCGATGTTTCCGAAATTTCAAAAGAAGAAATAATTTCACTCTTTATTAGATTTTTTTTTCCCCGTAACGTAGAAAATATCAATTATGCTAAGTTTTTTATATATATAATTTTCTCATATTCTTTCATAATTATCACTTAATAATGAATTAAATTATGGCCAAAGGCACCATTGAGTATATAGTACTGCTTTTGATATTCCTAGTTACACTTTTGATATTCCTTCAAAAATACGGCATAGTCTCTGTCCCGATGAGGCCGGATTTTTGAAGTTATACTATATTAAGAAAGAGGAACTGACATATCATTAAAATAGTGAAGTTTCAACTGTAACCACTTTCGCAAGGTTTTATCACCTCGTGGGCTATAACTTCCACCAGTAAATTTAAGTAGAAATTTTCTTATTATAAAAACTTTTTATTAATGGAAAATTTCAGTCAAAAATAATGCAAAAACAAATATTCATTTTTACTGGTAGGAGTTTACATCAGCGGTAGCAGTTCCACCATATTGTGACAACGAAGACAACCTCCTGTCAAGTCAGTGAAAATATTATAATACCTGGCAAACTGGCACCAGTAAAAATAAATGAAAATTTTTTACCATATTTCTGAGAGAAATCTCCCATAAGTACGGCTTTTTAATAAGACGAAATTTTCTGTTCAAGTTTAGTGGTGGAACATTTGACCCAATTAAAAAAAGCAGCAGCCATCTTGTGACAACCTCCTCAGTTACTTCACTCGCAAATGCAGGACAGTAAACTATATGTCCCCTCCTCTTTATTCATAACTCCATTATTCAAATCAGGTTATTTTTAAGTTATGTAATCTGTTTTCAATGATTAAAAATGAATTAAACATTAGGCGTTCCAAAATTTACATCTGCATAACTACTAAACTGTTATATTCCTAAACTGTTTTACCAAATGACTTCAATTTTCATATCCGAAGATAACCCCTTGAGGGACGGTGGGATAAAATATATCCCACCTAATTTAACCCCTTGAGGGGCAAGCATTTACGTTTGTAAAATGCTGAATTCCCACCGAAATCTTTTAAAAATTCCATTTAAAAATAGGTAAATGCAATTTTACGGGGGTTTTTCCACCAAAGTTAGAAAAGTAAAATTTAATAAATTTTTTCTGGTGTAACACTTCATTAATCGTAGGTGGTATATAATATATATCGGTGCCCCTCAATGCGTTAAACAAGATTCTCACCAGAAAATGTTAACTAAATTTTATGTTTTTAACTTTTGAGGTAAATCGTTGAGAGATTGCTTTTCCGTATTTAAAAATTAAATTTTTCGAATATTCCGGTGAGAATTTAATATTTAGATACATTGTTGCTTGCCCTCAAGGGGTTAAATTGTACCGAAGAATACATATGAGGACGTGATTTTCAAAACTCGCCTTATCCGAAATTTAAAAAAAAAAAAATGGAATTATCCGTATCAATTTGTCGTACAGGCGTCAAAACTTTACTACAATCTGCAAAAATACTAGCCTTGTTGTATATATCCGAATAATTAATATCCTACTTAAATCTAAAGTGTTCCTTTTGATAATTCTAGAAAGACTCTAGAAAGAAACCCGTCTTATAGACAGAAAGTAATTCTGATAAATTTTATACTTTGTACAAACGACACAAATAATCTTTTTTCATCCAATCCCTGGATACAAAGGAAACAAGAAACTACTACAAAGCATAAATATTCCCAAACACTAAGAATAAATTCTAGGCGAGAAAAATTATAAAAATATTTTCATTATTGATTTTGAGATATATATCGATTGCAAAAAATATAAGTTATATCTCACATAAAAAATATTCAAATATCATAAATATTTATATGTTCAAAAAAATCATGTATCATGTACATGTTTATAATTTCATTTCCAAAAAATGAACAACTAGCTTCAATATATTTTCAAACTTTCGGCTAATCTTAGAACGATCCCCCCAAAAAGTTATTCGAATGAATAACAAGTCGGAAATTGAACGTCAAACGTGGCAAATAAGGTGCTCTCGTACTATAACTAGTTTTATAAATATTTAGATCTTGGTGTAATAGCTGTTGCACTCTTATTCAAAAATGCACGAATACAAAATGTATTACGATTATATATAATAAATTAAGTAGTACGGAAATAATAGGACCCCATCTTAAATAGTACGTAATCACCATGGCAACCTAGAATCATTACCTATCAGGGAATATCATTGAATTAGTTACGTATGATAGGATTTCATACAATGAAGAAAACACTTACGATTATCTTTTTAAGTTTCGAATCGATTTTCGTAAAATTTGAAATGACTCGACAAAAATATGCAACAATTATATATATTAAATTTTAAACCCTTCGATTGGGTAATTTTTGCACTGTTATATGCGGACAGACGGACCAGCCGAAGACTATAGGTCCTATGTATTTATATAATTACGAACGCACCTAACTAATATGCTGCGGCCATCTTAATTTTTTTCTATATTTTTCTGATATTTTCATTTAAATAGCATTGTTAAACACTACGTTTTCGAAATAGATTGGATTTCAGAACTCTGCAGGGGCCGGAATTTCTAAACAATTTAAACAAATTTATTCAAGCTTCTGTCATGAATAATGCAAAGATTTCTATAGTTTTTACTGTTGGAAGTTTACCCCGTTAGAAAGTCAGCCCCTGTATATACAAACGATAATTTTATACAAATTGTCCTAACATTATTCCTAAATGTTTAACTTTTAGTTGTAAAACCTCTTTTAGATTCACCATTTTGAGGACATGTCAATTCCTTTTTTTCGTAGTTCCATGTTCATAAAGCTTTTACAGCCGACTGATAGCATTTTACTTAATATTGCATCATAAACATATTCATGCAAAATTTCTCACACAAATATGCTAAAAACGTCTATGCTTTTTACTGGTGAAATTTTGTCGTGTATTATTCACTCTTTTACAGACAAAACAGGAGTTTGCTTAGGTTGTCCAATATGGCGGACTTACGGCTTTTATTAATGTCTTTCTAAGTTTTGATTCGATTTTCATAAAACTTGAAATGAATCGACAAAATTTTGCAACGATTATGTATATTAACCCTCTCACTGCGTAATCGTTTTATCAAAATAGCTTCAAAAATTGTGTATTTAAGGATTTTTATTCTTTTGACACCGGTTTTTCAAAACAAACAATTTTGAACAATTTTGTCTAATTTAATCGTAAAAATGCTCCGATTAAATAAGGCAAAATTTACAATAGAAAAATAACTGGTGGGAATAATTAAGGAGGATTAATTAGACGGAAAAATGCATCCCCGATAAAATCTCGGGTTCTGCAGTGAGAGGGTTAAACTTCCTACCCTGTTGAAATTTTACTCAACCTTAATAAAAACATTTCACACCAGAATTTTCTTTAAAAACTGTTTAATATATTTATTTACATTAGTTTTCGGGGCCTCTTATTTATTTTACTTTACGAAAACATTTCTGGTTCGAATCAAATGAAATGAATTATAGAAATGGGTCGTTTAGACCCCTTCAGGGTAGGAAGGTTAAATTCCAAGCCATTAAGGTGCGTTCGTACTATAACTAGTTTTTATAAATATTCAGATCTTGGTGCAATAAGTCTTGCACCCTTATGTAAAAATGCATGATTACAAAATTTATTACGATTATATGCATTAAATTCAGTAATGCGGAAATAATAAGACTTCATCTTAAATAGTACGTAATCACCACGACAATTTTATAACAAGACTTATAAACACGCGTTCGAACCAACAGACGACTACGTATATAGGTGCTATGTACTTATAATTACGAACGCACCTAAAAAGTGATTTCTATAAAATTAATGTTTGAGAAAAGAAAATTATTTTCAAAAAAATTGTGAGAAGAAAAAAATACTTGTTTATAGTTCATTCGCTTTTTAGTGTCTATACTAAATGAAAAATATTTCAAACACATCGTAATCTCAAAGAGTTCATATAGTATTAATTTTTAAATTAGATTTCCATTACATAACTAATGTGTTGACGGATTTTATACAAATGTCATATGCATCATTCTAAATAGTAAATAACTGATTTCCATATATTTTACTTTTGCGTGTGTTGTAATACTAGAACGATATTTCAAAAGGATTCAGGAAGAAAGACGAGAAAAAAAATCGATAAATATAATACTTCATACAAAACTTATTTTTCACTACCCTCTGGATTACTACAAGCAAAAAAGTAAGAAATAACAATTTCTTCAACAGAACATTAATTCGTTTTGATCGGACAATAGGAAAAACATTCCAAACGCTTTTTAATTTTAAGAAAAGTCTTTGTTAGAGATTTGAAAATATATTTCGACTACATGAAACATGATATTTTATGGAATTTAAATTTCGTATGTAAGATTTATAAATAATGAAATTCAATATGTTTTCCTTTTTTAGATAATGCCAGTACAATTATAGCAAAGTATTCTTCTGATAGACAGAAAAGTATTTCGATAAACTTGACACTTGACATCGATCTTTTCGAATCGAGTATGGCTGATAGATAGAATAATTTTTCACTCAGTCTCAGGATTGCAAGAGATAAAGGAAGTAGAATTTCTTCGATACAACCTTCATTCATTTTGACAGATCTTGATGAAAAATGTTTCAAAACGCTTAGTAAATTGAAACAATGTCTTTGTTATTGATTTTAAAATAGATTTCGGATAACGTGAAATATTATGCCTCACTTCATGTAAATTGTGTATGTGTTATTTCCAATAATGAATGACTGACTTCAGCATAGTTTTCTGTTTTAGATAATTCTAGTATGACTACGGAAAACAACTTTTTTCTAATAATCAGAAAGCACTAAATTTTGCGCGAATAATAATTTTTTTTTCAACTTGATATTGAAAATCTGATAGCTTTATTTATTATCTTCATAAAATGAAAGAAGAATTTCCTTTATAGATAGATTAATGTTGTATCATCTAGATAAAAAAGGCTCCCAAACGCTTAGAATAAACGAAATATCTTCAATATTGAATCGTAAAGAGATTGAGATTACGTGCAATATAAATTATATCCCATAACATGTATATCTCATGGAAATATTAATAAAGAGGAGCTGACATATCCTTGAAATAGTGAAGCTTCAACTGTAACCGCTATCGCAGGAGATGTTTACCGCCGGTTGAAACTGCCACCATTAGATTTATATAGAAATTTTCAACTTATTCAGACGCCCTTTTGTTACGAAATTTCAATCATAAATAATGGTAGAAACAGATTTTCATTTTTCCTGGTAGGAGTTTACTTTGGTGGTAGTTAGCCCCTGCGTTTCCGCCATATTGTGACAACCAGGGAAACAAACTGACAGTTTTACAAGGCATACTGACACCAGTAAAAACAAATAGAAATTTTTAGGACATTTTTGAGAAATTTTTTTCCATGAATAAGACGTTTAATTAAGGCGATATTTTCTATACAATTTTACTGGTGGGACGTTTGCTCTGTCGGTAATCAGAAACTGAAAATCCGATTTAAAAAAAGCAGCCGCCATCTTGTGACAACCTTCTCAGTTACTTCACTCGCAACTGGTAGACAGTACAGTATATGTCTCCTCCTCTTTATTCATAACTTCATTGTATATATAATGTGAATAAACTGAAATTTGATTAATCAGTAGATAAATGTTTTACATATACAGTCGGTCAAGAAATAAATAAAAAAAGAAACGTGCCCAGTTAAACTGATGGCATTGAGCTCACAGGCTATTCTCTCTAATTGTATATTATTCTTATTTCACGGAACAATGCCCTCGAAAAATAAATTAAGGTGTTTAGCCGACCCCCGTTTCCCTCTTAATACTTAACTAATGAACCTTAAAATCTAATCAGGGAAGCGCCTTATCAGAATAAATATTTATACCATTTTTTAAGCAAATCGGAGAATTCTGCATGAAAAATTCATTTCGCTAAATTAATGGTGGGAATTAGCTCCCCATCCCCCCTTTTAGACTTCAACAATGAAAATTCAAATATAATCAGGGAAGTGCCTTACCAGAATAAACCGATGTACCAGATTTGAAGAAAATCGGATAATTCTGCATTGAAAACCCATTTATCTAAGTTCAGGGGGGGGGGGGTGAGGGTAGGCCCATTCCTCCCCTTTAAACTTAACCAATGAATCCCCAAAACTAATAAGGGAAGCGCCTTATCAGAATGAACATATATCCAAAATTTGAACAGGGTGTCTGCAGAATCTGGAAATCAGGGAATCATGGAAAAATCAGGGAGATTTATCAATCTGGAAAAATCAGGGAAAAGTCAGGGAACTTTTTAAAAATACACGAAAATCATGGAAATTTGTCTATAGTAAAGCGAGGAGAGTTCGCGCGGTAGGACAGATTGCGCACAAAGAGATTCGACGGGAAGGAGTAGAGTGCGCGCGCAGCCACTCCAGGTAGTAGTACAGCAGCATTAGTGCAGTATCTATATGAATTTGCATATTGATTGTTCCAAGCGTCTTGGATTTAGCAGTGCTATTTTGTTTTTTTTTCCCCAAAGTAAGTGCTTGAATTTTCACAACTGTTCGTCAGAATTTTTATAGAGCGTCAATAATAAAAAATATTTTGAACGTAAACGATTTCTTATAAACTACAAACCTGGACTAAGTGTGCGAACACCAAAAATTCATTTTAGAAGTGGCCATATTTAAATAGCAGGCCGCGCAATCTCTCCTACCAAAATAGGAGAGTTTGCGCATCTGCTACTTAGGAGAGATGGCGCATTTCCCCATAAGTTTAAGTGTTAGGAGAGATTACACAGCTTATTGATAAATTTGCATGAATTGCAAATTACGTATAAAACATATGAATGAATCAATTTTGAAATAATTTCGGAAAAATACATAATTATCAAAACTAAATGTGGCAACAAATTAATTTGCAGAAAAAAATACTTTTGCAGATAAAAATTTTATTAATAAATTAATAATACAGTTGTTATTAAATAAATTTTATATAATTATTTTTGTTAATAAATTAATAATATATTTGTTAATAATTTAATTAAATATTTATATATTTTTTTAATTTATGAGCAATTAATTTGCTAATAAATTAATTTTGTTAACTAAAATAAATTTTCTAATACAATGTTTTGGAAAAGCTTTCACCCATTCCAAGTAGTGTAATGCCATCGAAATCAAAGGAAACATAGTGCAACTAATGTTACTGATCCACAAAATATACATGAAAAAAGACTTAAGAAGGATGCCGCTACAAAAAAACAGTTGAAGATAAAGTGCTTCCACAAAAAGTGGGATAAAAAATCTCAAGGAAAAAAACGGAATGTCAATGAGGATGAGTGCACTGAATGTCTGTAACCGTACCAGGAGACAACTTTGAGAACTGACTAAATTCAATGTATTGCTTGTTGCAAGTGATTGCACGAAAGACGCACTATTTACAACAATAAGTGCATCGATTGTGGACGACGACAACTTCGGTTCGTAAACAAAATACAATGAAACTGGAAATGGAAATGAAGTAATTTTCAAGTTAAACATGTTATCAACTAAATTAATGTTATTTTGTAATCTTAGTAGGGCTTGCTTTTTCTGATATTTTTATCTTCTTAAATTAAAATTTTTAACAATATTTACTCACAAAAACCTTTCAACAATGTCGATTAAGTGTAATTATTATTGTTAACAATTTAATTTTAGTTATTATTAATAACAATCTCTTCTACCTATGTGCGCAATCTCTCCTAACCATGTGCGCATTCTCTCCTACCCTGTAAGGAGAGATTGCGCAAAATAGTTTTCTTGGTTTTATTACTGCTGTTCTATTAAATTACAATAGAACAACAAAATAACAATGGAAATGCATAAAAAACAAATGAAGTCAAATTTATTCATGCATAGTTTAGCAAAATATTAATATTTAGATTTTTTATTATTATTCTTTTGAAATGTGCGCAGTCTCTCCTCGCTTTACTATATATGCAAAAATATTTTCATTTTCAACTTGCCATCGAGATTGATTTGTCTATTTTAAGTACCACATTTTTTCACTTGTTGATTAGTTTTTCCCAATTTTATAAATAATGAACGTGGTATGAGTTTTTGATATTTAACATAAATTAAGGTGATCAAGTTTTTTGTGGATAGGATTTATATTGAAGGCAATTTACCCACTTTTTGAAAATTTTAAATGATACATTAGCATAACCCGACCAGGTGGCTAGCTAAACCCAATTAGCTATCCCGTCAGATGTTGATATGTCTTAGAAATGAACATTCTTCAGAAAATGAGGAAATATTCTGGTCAACCTATATCAATTGGTCATTATATGAAGTTAGGCTAAATTTTGAGTTTGGATTTATAAAACGGTCAATCAGTACTTTATGAATATTCGGCAATTTTTATGTTTTTCTTCTGTTTTTTCTCCCAAATGAGATATTAGCAAGCTGGATAAGTGTGTTATACCAGGAAGAAGCATACATGAGAAAAATACTGTATTTGTATTGTTAATAATGGAAATCCAAAAAGTCTGATATAGATAGTCATGGAAATCAGGGAACTTTATTTTACAATTTCTGTAGACACCCTGTTGAAGCAAATCGGATATTTCTATCAAGCGTTATCGCGTTACGTACATACATACAGAACCTGTGGGCACATTAATTCTCAGATTTTGATAGCCTATGAGCAAAAAATAAAGAACACCCCATACATTCTCAGTGTTGTTATGCTTCAAACAATTTCGAATATTAGATTTTTTTCGTAAAGTAATACATATTTGCCTTTTTTGCCTTCTGCGACAAACAAAACATTGTTTCAAACCCTTGTGAAATATGTAAAAGGTACTTAATTACAAAATTAAAGCTCAGATAATTTATTCTTGTTTCTATTTTGCTATTGCTTTATTTTTATTAAGCACTTGTTACCATAATAAGAAATAGCGCATATATTTCCCCTTAATCTAAAAATTGAAGCATTCTCGATTATCCGAAAATTTCGATTTTCCGAAAGATGGTCTGTCCCAATTACTTCGGATAATCAAAGTTCTACTGTATTTGCCTTTTTAATGAAAAAATTTTGTGTGTAGGTAAATTAATTTTTTTCTGCGTTTAAATATTTTAAACGGAAATAACCATTTGACTGGAAATTATGTCATCTTTCAATTTATGAACAAACCGATAAGCTAGGGGGTCGTCTTCATACTAAAATTTTAACAAATTCTGAAATTTGCAACACGAACACTTACTTTTGATATTACATTTGGAGGATATTTTCATACATTGTACATTAACCCCTTGAAGGGCTGTAGGACATATACAAGGTGTCCAATAATTTAAAGTTGTCTAAATACGAAACTATTCGTCAAAAAGTTGTGGAGTTTTGTGACAGGCATAACGTAGGAATGGGATATTTGTTTGAAAGGACAAAAAAAATTAGTTCGAAATTTCGCCACCAGAGGGTGTTTTTTCAAATAAATTACACATTTTGCCACCCACTGCATACTGGACCTGAGCTCTGTGAAAAAATTGGCGGCTGTCGTAGGCGGATTTTTTTTCCAATATTTGTGCGGTCCGTTCAATTCGAACCCAAATAATTTTTAAAAGTTTTTACGCTTTATTACTTTTCAGGGACGGTCTGTATATTTGTCTTATTTAATGTGAGAAAATAAAGCGTAAAACTTTTAAAAACGTGTAATTCATTAAAAAAGCCCCCTGGTGGCGAAATTTTGAACTATTTTTTCCTCTAAAAACAAATTTTCATTCCTTTATTATAGCCCAGTGGTTAGGGAGTTGAATTCGGAAATAATTAGGGGAAAGCTGAAAATTGTTTTAACCCCTTCAGTTTAGGTCTAGAATGAATCTGCTACGTTTTCCCCCTCGTACTAGGTGAGCGTTATAAATTATACATTGATTTATAGTCAAAAAACACGTTTTTTTTTTAAATACCATACCACTATCTCGAAATCACTAACTTTTTCGAAAATATTGTCAATACAAATGTTGTAGAACCTAAAATTCTGAATAAAATGAGATGAGTACCTACACGTAATACTTTTGTTGAATATTAAGGTCACAATTCTACTTTAAAGTTTTAGCACCATGGTCAGAGGGTTGAACTCAGAATTAATTAGGGGAAAAGTGCAAATTGTTTTAATCCCTTCAAATTAGGTCTAAAATGAATATTCTATGTTTTCCCTCTCGTACCGAGTGAGCGTTAGGAAATATGTACGTATTTACATTCGAAAAACATGTTTTTCCTTAATATTTTTAACAATATCTCATAATAGTTAATTCTATCAAAAATATTGCCAATGCAAATGTTGTAGAGCTTAAAATTCTGAATAAAATAAGCACCCACATTAGTATTTTTGTTCAAAATTAAGGCTGCAATTCTAATTTTAAAAGTTTGCCTTGATCGCTAATCAAGAGCTTGAAGTCCGGAGAGACCAAGTTACCTAAGAATATCTCAAAACAGATAAGTCTATCAAAAATATTGTCAATAAAAATGTTGTAGAGCACAAAATTCTGAATAAAATGAGTACCCACATTAATATTTTTGTTCAAAATTAAGGTCGCAATTCCATTTCAAAATTTTGCCTTAATCACTAATCAAGAGCTTCAAGATAGGAGAGACCAAATTGCCTTAACAATATCTCAAAACAGCTAACTATATCAAAAAATTGCCAATACAGGTGTTGTAGAGCTTAAAATTTTGAATAAAATGAATACTCACATTAAAAGTTTGTTCAAAATTAAGGTCGCAATTTGAGAAATTGTTAAAAATATTAAAGAAAAACGTGTTTTTAGAATGTAAATGTGTACATATTTCCTAATACTCACTTAGTAAGAAGGGGAAATCATAGAATATTCATTTTTGACCTAATCTGAAGGGATTAAAACGATTTTCAGTTTTCCCCTAACTAATTCTGAGTTCCGCCCTCTGACCACGTGGCTAAAACTTTAACCCCTTCGGGACGGGAGCCTTTTGCGAAATTTTTAATCTTTTGTCACCGTTTTTTAAAAACAGAAGTTTGTGTCTTCTTGAATCGAGAAAATGCGCTGATTACTTCCCTAATTGACAAGCCCGTGTTAATACGTTCACTAAGCTCCAAGTTTCACTGCAATACAAGAAATATTTAAAGTAATATAATTCTATTGATTTAATGTTTTTTTAATACATTGAACAATGGTTAATACTTCCAAGGATTGCATTCATATTCGTTATTAAGTTTTTTTATAAAATGTTCTAAGAATCATTTTTTTTTAGCATTTAAAACAAAATGCAGAGAAAACAACATTAAAATTTGGCCCTTTTCCAAGACAGTCGGAGGGTTAAATAAGGCAAATTTTACAGTAAAATTTTACTGGTGAGGAAAAACAAGGATTCTGACCGCTTCGTGCGGCACGTATACGTGTCGCTCGTCCCCAAGGGGTTAAAATAGAATTGTGACCTTAATGTTCAACAAAAGTATTAAGTGTATGTACTCATTTTATTCAGAATTTTAAGCTGTACAACATTTGTATTGACAATGTTTTTGACAGAGGTAACAGTTTGGAGATACTGTTAAGGTATGTAAACAAAAAACGTGTTTTTTGTCTATAAATCTATACATATTTCCTAACGCTCACGAAGTACGAGGGGGGAAACGTAGCATATTCATTCTAGACATAAACTGAAGGGATTAAAACAATATCCAGATTTCCCCTAATTATTTCCGAATTGGGCCTTTTTTTTTGCCCCCCTACCACTGGGCTATTATGTCTGGCACAAAATTTCACAATTTTCTGACCAATAGTTTCGTCTGTAGACAACTTTAAAGTACGGTCGTTTAATTATGGACACCCTGTATATCCAACTTAATTTTTATTCTCAAATGCCACATCGTTACCAGGATTTTGAAGTAAAATTTTGCTTTTAAAATGTATGTGAAGAAAAACTTTTAGTCAATGTCAAAAACTGTTGTAAGTTTTCGTAAAAACTCAAACAAATTTTACTTCACCATTTCTTATCATATAAATAAAAACATACATTTATTTTACTTAACCTTCCTACCCTGAATGGGTCTGATCGACCCATTTCTATAATTCATTTTATTCGATTCGAACCAGAAATTTTGTCGTAAAGTAAGATAGATAAAAGACAACGAAAACTAATATAAATAAAAACATTAAATAGATTTTAAAGAAAATTCAGGTGTGAAATGTTTTTATTAAGGTTGGTTAAGATTTCAACAGGGTAGGAAGGTTAAATCGGTGTCACAAATAAAAATCAAAATATGTTGACATGTTTCGGTTCAATAGTAAAAACCGTATTCATAACACACACATAATCAATAGAAATGAATGACACTGGATACCAAAAAGGAGGAGAAAGCATGAATCTGATATACAATTTGGTAGGGATAAGATTGCGTTATCAAGGCTGTTTTTAAAGAGGGGGGTTAATATTTGTTTCAGGGATAGTAGATTAGTGTTCGTTTCGAGTTTATACCGCAAGTCAATCATCCGTGAATCTATTGAGATATATTCTAGGAGGGATACTGTGTGTAATGATACTTTTTCCTTTGATATTCCAATTTTATGGATGGAATTCCTTAATAAATACTTAAAAAGTGAGTGTGGTAGAGGGAGGCCGCGGTAGCGTAGGCTATTTGAGATCATAGAGGGCGCAGTGTTTGAATTTTTTATGTTTTTTTGGTTTTTAGATTATTTTTTGGTACCCAGTGTCATTCATGTCTATTGATTATGTGTGTGTTATGAATACGGTTTTTTCTATTGAACCGAAACATGTCAACATATTTTGATTTTTATTTGTGACACCTATTTAAGTAAAATAAATGTATGTTTTTATTTATAAGCTTTTAGTCATTTCTAAATATATTTGTTTCTAAGTCGTGGTGTATATCAATGACTTCAACATTTTAGCAAGAGAATTACTTTGCACACTGAAAGGGTTACGATACAAAATGGGAAGTCATTCAGTGAAGAAATTCAGGAATTATGCTTATTAAACGTATTCAACTCCTAATGTCAAATTTATTAGTATACAACAAAACAAAATTCAGTGTGTGAAATGATCCACAAACTACTTGCCGGAATGTGAAAATATTTTTAATTCGAATATTTGCAGCTTCAAAAATCGATTTGTGTAAAAGTTTTACAGGTTACAATACATATTATATACGTTAATTTCATTTCATATTTTATATATTTTGTATCATATCTCATGAAATAAAAATGTCATGTCACTTTAAATGCATATACTATCTTATACGAACAATATTTCAATTCAGTCTACGTATTTTGAACCTGTTAAATAATGTTAGAAAGATTAAAATATAACATCCTTATTAACAGAAAGAACTTCTGATGATCTTGATACTTTACATAGATGATAGATATAATCTTTATTCACCCAGTTCACCAATTATTAAAAAGGAAAACAGACAAAGGATTTTGTGTCACAGATTCATATTGAAGTACATTGATGAAAAATGATTCCAAACACTTCGAGATACAATGAAACCTCACTAAGAGGATAACCCATTAGACCATAAGAAATAGGTCTTTCAGAGAGGTGGTCTCTGAATAGAGGTAATGGGTAAAGCAAAGTTTCATGAAATACATACTACACATTTTATTGGATTATTTATTATATTTCATGTCTATACAGCTTTAAAGAAGGAATTAATTGTAGTTAGCTTTGATTTTAATAAGTTCTGATTAACAATTTTTGTTTATAAACATTATTTGATCTCTTTAAACAAGTTATTTATTTTATTATCACCTCTAACAGGTATCGCAGTCTTTCTATCAATATATTGATTTCAACAAGTGATTTTTGTTCGAATTAGAAACTTTAACTGGCGTTAGCTCGTCGTCTGCAACAGAATGAGTTCCTAAAATAAATACAGTACAGCCCCGATTATCCGCTAGATTGGGTGGCAAAGGCACCGCGGATAACCCGAAAAAGACTGAAAATGGACTGCAAACACGGAAAAAAGAGAAAATTCAACATAAAAACTATGTTTTGGTGTACAAAAAACATAATAAAACGTTTAAAATACATACATATGCATAATATCTCAGAAACCTTTGCTTTACGTCTAAATCACTAAAATAAAGAACAGTAAACAAGAAACAATGCCGTACATACTGTACAAAAAGAGGTGAGTTACATCTTTTTTTTTTTTTTTTTTTAAATCAGTCACTTGTTTTTGCTTCTTGTTTTGGAAACACATTTTCTTTATTCTAAATTGTAAACTATTATTTTTTCTTTTAGTATGAAATAATTTTTATCTCAAAAATGAAGTTATTCTTGATATGCTCTCCTGGAATCTATTATAATAGTGTTATTTAATTGTAAAATATTTTAATTGATGTGCTTACGTTTGGATAATAAAATCAAGAAAGGACGTCAAGACTTTATATCTGATATTTCAAACATGGCAACCGAATCTAGAAATATTCTTCTATGACTTTCGAATAAATTGATTTTTCTGTTTATATTTAATAGTAGGGCTTATTGTATTTTCCTTGCTATTGACTTGAATTAAAAAATAAAAAAATGCTTCGCGGATAATCGGGGCTTTACTGTATTAGAAGATCTCGATTGCATATCATTTATTTTTATAAATGATTGTAAAATTTATTTTTAATATAAAAAATTTAAAGTTTTAACTTTGTCGAGATTTTCTATAATACGATTCTCCAAGTTTTCAGATAAATAATTCGTAATACGAGATTCGTAATCAAGAGCTTCCTCATATTCATGTGATTTAGGGTCATAATCAACTTTAGCTGCGTTTAATACCGGAATCACTTCATCTTCTAAGGCACGGATATCATCAATGCATTTTTTTATGGATACGTTGCTTAGTCCACAAGTACTGAAGCAATTGACAGTTGTTTAGGTCTTTACGTTATCGCACGCACATTTTATTCCTTACATCCTTACTTTACATCCTTAACCCATTCTTGCTCTCACCTATTAGCGAAATGAGCTTTTGTAAAACAAAAACTCTGTATTCCAGATTGAAACAGTGAATAATTCACCGATCTAACGGCTAAATTTTGGATGTCGTGTTAGGAGGGAGAAATTGAATTTTCACACTTTTCAGCAATGAATCACACAAGTGACATAGAGTATTATCCAAAATAAGAATAATGTTTCTACCCTGTTTAGTCCTCTTTTTTGTCAAAGTCATTTAACCAATTTTCAAAATTGGTGGATGTCATTCGCGCCTTTCAGTCAGCATTCGAAATCACTCCTTTTTTTGTCACATCAACATTTTTAACCCTTACCGGCGCAGAGTAATTCTGTTTATAAACTGATGAAATAATGGACTGACACTGCAATTTATAAACGAATTTATTAGAAAATACGAACTTGCTTATTTTCATGTACAGTATAATAGGAAAATTTTAGTTAAATATTCTTGGTGTCGTTTGTCAGTTTTGGAATTAAAATTTGGTGTCCTTTTTTTAAGAACACCGCGCCGGTAAGGGTTAAAGTAATGATGCTTTTGAACCTTCCATATTATGGTTAGTTTTTCTTTCTTTCTCTCCAGAGGCATTCTCACAAAGGACCACAGTAAGTCTTTGTTTGGCCTGTTTCCATCACTTTGCTTCATCCGTTTAATCCATAATAGTTTTACTGTGCAAGGCACGAAAGAATAATACAGTCTCATACAGATTATAAATGCCACGATATGAATATCCAGCGAGAATCAATAAAAGACGAGATTTCCACCCCACTAACACATCTACAAAATAATCGGCCGATTCTCCACAAATAGATTTGAAGAAAATATGGTTTATCTGACAAAACTTCTCCATCCACCCATTGCTTGCAGAAATTTTTTTTCCTCTATAGCTTTTGCAATTTGAGTGGCATTCTCTTTCAACAAAGTTCCACACAATAGGATATTTTTTGATGTTGCACATTTAAACCACTTCAATACAGCTTCGTTACGCTCACTAAAGTTTTCCTTCCATTTTTCTTTAATTCCACAAGATTTGAATTCCTCATACTCTTTTAACAGAAAATGCTTGTTTTTCAACGTAGTGTCTGTTTGAGTTTTGCTACAATTAAACTGTGCCTTCAAATTTCTCTTTGATGTTCCATTCTCATGTGCTCTTAAAAATTTCACCTTGTCTTCCAAAATTAACACAATTATCTTAGACATAATCTAAATGTGTATACTAAGCACACAGCAAGAAAAAAACGATATGCACTTCGATGCGAATATACACTGTGTTATAACTTCCACTGTTAAACAAAGCTGAAGAGATAACAACACGTGGTAATCTCTCCATGAAAAGCAACAGAAATGGGATAAACTGGAATCTATACCCCACCACATTCTCACTGTTAAAAAAAATCCTGGACTTTACAGGTGTCCCGTACGGGACACTTCTCCCATCAACCTTCTGCCGCCAAAAGGATTAGAATTAGCTGAGCGTGTTTTTCGGATATTTTCGAGATTTACCTCATGCAAAGAAAAGTAATCCTACTCTTCGACTGAAAAGTTGAAAAAGTGGTCTTCCCGAGAGGGAGACGGGATCTAATTGTCCTTTAAATGAGGAAAATTAATACAGAGCCTACAGCCAAATATTATAGATCATAAATAAACGGTCTTTATGAGAGGTGTTCTCCTTATAGAGATGGTCTTTCAGGGAGGTTTCACTGAGCAAAAATATATATAAAGGGTTCGTACGGGAAATTTTCCATGTGAAAAATCAGTATTTTTAGTCCAGGAGCCGGTGACATAAAAAATCTCGACATCGCGGATTAGAAAAAAAAAAAAAAATATATATATATATATAAATCGACAATAAAAAGTCATACGAACAAAATGAGCTAGGTATGACAAATTTTTTCATGCCGAAAATAAGTTTAATTAAATTAATTATTGTTACTAAAAACCTGTAATGAATTAGCGTTTTCGCGGAATATCGACACTCGGCCAGAGACCAGAAGCGAAATAAAGTGTCCACCGGTAAAAATTCAAAGCAAAATAAATGTGTAATTTTATCACCGTCCTCTTCCTCAAAATAGGTATGATAATCTTTTCCGGCAGATTAGAGCTTGTCGCACCAATATTGTTTTCTGAAAGAGCGCAAAATTTACAATAAAATGCTCTAAGAGTGATCAAAATCTGCGATGACGGGAAAACATTACAATTTTTTAATAATAATTAATTTAATTAAACATATTTTCGGCATGTCAAACCTAGTCATAACTTGCTCATTTTGTTTGTATGATTTTTACTAAATATTTGCATAAACATTTTTCAGTTCCGTGATGACGTAGCTTTTGATGTCACTGGCACACGGACTTTTTGTTTTATAGAAAAATAAATCTATGTTATATGCACAAAATGTCGCTTTATTTAAGTAGACATTTTCTACAAGAAAATACTGGTACCGAAAAATTTCCTGATCTGGAAACCCCAGGACCCGTACAAACCCTGTATATATATACTTGTGTACAGAAATTAAGGAGCAGTGACCGGGCACTCTCTATTTTACACTTTTTTGTCGAATATCTACTAAAATTCTTGATGAGTTGTTCTTGAACGTCTAGAATTTAAAGAGCATGTTTGACTTCATATTTTTCAGTTTTAGTCGCTATGATAATTAGGAGGCTAATAATATACAGGGTGTCCCCAAAATAACTATCCATTTCTATGAAAACACTACTCTATTGATTTCTTTGACAGGTATTTGAATAAATGCTCTCTTTAGAAGAAAGAATAGCCATCGTTTTTTGGAAACTAGGGGATAAAACATATGAAGAGAGCTGAACCAGTGGTTTAAGGAATTCTCAATTCACGGCTCAGCCGAGGAACAGAAGCACATGGGCTTCTTTTAACCCTTTCCGGCACAGTGTGCCCGGGTCGGGATACCTAATTTTAATTCCAAACTTACAAACGGCACCAAGAAAATTTTAACAAAATTTTGCATTAACAATGAAAGTGTAAAAGAACAAGTTTTTAATTTCTAAAAATGTCGCATGTAAATTCCTGTGTCAGTGAATGTTTTCATCACTTTACAACAAAATTTGCCTGTGCTGGAAAGGGTTAACTGCCTCACGAATGCTCTTGATGATATCGTCATATGCTGATGGTCGTCCAGGACGTTTTTCATCCGCCACGCTACCGGTTCGTCTGAATTTGTCGCAAGTAGCCTGACATTGGCCCTTGTTAATGGCTGTTTTCCGTATTTTCGATGGTACAGCTGACGCACATCTCCATATGTTTTATCCCCCAGTTTCCAGAAAACGATGGCAATTCTTTCTTCTAAGGAGAGCATTTCTTCAAACAATTGTGAAAGAAATCAATAGATTAGTGTTTTCATAGAAATGGATCGTTATTTTTGGAACACCGTGTATTTGATATTAAACGTTCGCGATCGCCTTTTTAAAAGAAAACGCTCAAAATAGTCTGACACTGTAATAAATGACTATGTAGATCTTGTTGAACTTGTGTGTGCATTTCTGTAAGCATAGCACCAATATTTATGAAGGTGTTAACATCCATGTAAAAAAAGTAAAAGGTTTTTGTTTATAAGCATGTAGTTTTCAACCAAATTTTTCGGAAACTTGACAAAGAACAGTAGAAACAGTATACTTCTATTAAAACTTGACTATATTGAATATTTGTTGAGATATGACGAGATATGGGAATTTGTATGAAATACTTTTTAAAGGTGCATGTGTGGAATATTCCAGAATGTTTATTTCGCAAAAACATTTCAGTCAAACATCTCAAAAATTCTGAGAAATTCTAGCGATACAGTTAATTGCTTTCTAAAAGTAACTAACAGGGCTGCAACGGACGACTATTTTAATATTTTAATGGCTCCACTTTTTAACCCTTTGAGGGGCAAGCAGTTGTGCTTATGTAATGTTGAATTCACCCCGGAAATTTCGAAACATTATGTTTCTAAATAAGGAAAAGCAATTTTACGACTTTCTTTTCCACCAAAGTTACAAAAGTAAAATTTTATGAAATTTTTCTGGTGCAAATCTTCATTAATTGTAGGTGGGATAAAATATATCCCACCGCCCCTCAAGGAGTATAAATAAATTTTATAGCATATTTCTCCAGCCTTCGCGGTGCGGTATTCCTTGTTTCAAAAAGTTGTTTAGATTTGCAATGTCTTGTTTCAATTGAAAAGGCAGTATTAGCAGCTGTATTGTCGCATCTGGCGTATTTTTATTTAGGCGCTACGAATTCTCACAAGTGGGTTTTAATTGTTATTTTTGCTTTATAAGATGTTGGAACGGGTACTGAACAGGTGAACAGCATTGAGGTGTTTCCTAGCTGTAATCAGCTTAACACCCAGTCTTCTAATGGATCATCTGCTGGTTAATAAGAAGAGGCTATTAAACAGGCTACATAAAAATAAGGCATGAGATGTCTGACGTTTATGTGAGCCATTGGGAAAAGAAAAAGTGTTGTATAAAACCACTTAATGGATAAATGAAAAAAATTAATGAAAAATCAAAATTAAAAATTTTATGGATAAGATTAAAATTATGTATTAAGTTAATAAACTTAAGTCAAGCAGGTTAGTATATAAGAATCCCAATATTGGAAACTATTATAATACAGTGGATGTTATTGGCTTCTAACAGAGGTTTTATATTTTGATACTTGTTAAAATCGCCTGATATTTTAAAAATAAATGCGCCCTGTGAAAATCAAAGGTTTCCGCTCTTATCATTGTTCAGCCCTAATTTATATCCTTTAAACATATTAATTTAGATATCGATATTACATACAAACCGGTATGAATACAGACCAGACTATATTCAAGGTGCATAGAGTTTTAGCAGAAACTTTCAATAGAATTCCTCGCCTTGTTTCATTGACGAAAATTATTACACATTCTGTGAAACAAGACAACTGCAAATTACTTTATTTGAATATTAAATAGAAATTTCATGTGATGCGAGACTCCATGGACATTTTAAGGAATGTACGTGCCTATTAAATCGTTTTTTAAAAGTGTATCATAGAGTTACAGTTCAAATAAAAATAATAACCGTGAACAAAAGCATTTTGTAATAAAGCCCCCGAAAGGCGTATTCAAATCCAAAATTAGACTAGTACACTTACTATAGTTGTCGTATATTTAAATAATAACGTCAAAATTAAAATTTTGATTCTTTTCTATTTAATGGAATCTTTGACACAGCTTAAATATTCACAAATAGCAAAATATAAATATCAAAATGTAGCAACTTCCTCTGTTGAATAAACTAAAATTGAAATACAATAAAAATAATTTTTCGTCTTACTATAAGCATTTACTTTCATACTTGGTAAAATTTTATTGCATAGATGCTGCCCAGACACAGCTATTACGAAAATCGCAACAAACAAGACGTAGGAGCCCACCTGTTCCAAAATCAATAAGTAACAAGTAATTTTCGTACCACTAAAATTAAATAATGAATTTGGCCCAATTTAATCTCCGGAATGTAATAGCTAGCAATGAAAAAGGGCAAGAAAAGAGGACAAGAAGTTAATTTTTGTGCTATACGAAATATTATCATTTGTCAGCTATTCAGCATCTTATCCTTACTAATTTATGTGAATACCTACTAAACGCGTAGTTTTATGGAAATAATTCTTGAATTACTACTTCCACGCAGTTAATGTAGTACGTAGACGTGCATGCAGAGATAGTTAAGATTATATCCCAAAAGCGTAAATCTTTAAATAACCAGAAATCGATTTTTTTTTACTAATTGAACACTTTTGTTGTGAATGTCGAAGCAAAATAAAAAATAATTTCAATTTGTTTAAAACATTTTTTGTAATTTCACAGAAGATGAGAAAAAAAAATAATCAAAAGGTTTTCTTAAATGTCGCACATCAATAAAAATTAAAGCATTTCGTTTTGTCTTTTTCTTTTTTAATAAAAAAGATACAAAGCCACAAGTACAAAAGAGCTTCTCTTCCTATATGTTTAGAGAAAACTGCACAAAACAAAATAAATAAATAAAACAAAACAAAACAAAGAAAGAAAGTCTTTTAAAAATTGTGACATTACAACTTCATGTTAAGTTTTAATTAATAAATACCAGATTAAAAAAACTATTTTCGTCATTTAAATTTTTTGCTCGTCTTTCATAAATTAACTAATTAAAGATTTTCAATAATAAATGTTTAATAATTTTAATGTTTTCGTATGCAAAAGAAATGCAAATAAGACTTATTTCTAACGATAAAAACTGAATATTTAATGTCGAAGTAATATATATTTTTTCATTTATGATATAAAATTAATTTACTAGTAATCCGTAATTTATTTATGTTATTCAATGCAAACGAAAGAAATCAAGACGCATTAACGGGAATATTTGGAAGTAAAAACCTCATAATTTTAATTTGAAAATTCTAACCTGTTAAGGATTTCCTAATTTTTATGCCTATCGTTTTATAATGCAGTGAACCTTCCATGAACGGTCACCTCTAAATTACGACAACCTCTGAATACCGGCCACATATTGATGGGACCAAACACATTCCATAGCATTAACATTAGTACGAACCTCTGAATAAGGAGATCTGAGCAACAACCGCTCGAAAGTCACAAGGAAAATTTTTTAAACCGTTTCTGGTACAATTTCATATTTATTTGCAAACCAAAATCTGAAGCAGATCAAACAAAGCTTACTTAAAGGTATTCTCAAATCCAAAATGGTAAATTTATGACCATAAGTTTCAATTTATTTTTGTTCGAAAATGCATGAAACTAGCAGTTATTGTTGTTCAGAAACTATGTAAATGAGCTGTTTTTCCTTTTTTTTTTTTTTTTTTTTTTGTTAAACGCAATAGATCTTTCAGAAAATAGCGTCAAAGTGGGCGTTTTGAACTTAATTTCCCCACGAAAGTAGAATAACCACTCGAGAGCGGGCGAAAAACGTGTTTGTCAAGTGATCAACATCGCTTATAACTCAATAGGTAATTTATTGATAAAAAAATAGAAAACACAGTTAAATTCCAAATCGCTTCCATGGCTAGGTTTTCTAATTTTATATCTTTCCGTTGAAAAATGAATTTGTAAATGTGCCAAAACGTTTTGCGCTTGTTGAGCAGAGAAGTTAAGAACAGCCTTAATATGTCAACAAAATGTTACTTAACCCTCTCGCTGCGTAATTGTTTTATCAAAATAGCTTCGCGGCGAACGTCTTTTATCCCCTTGAGGGGCGCCGTTTGCAGTCTGCAAACGGTTAATTTTAATGCCTAAATATCCAAATGGCACCAGTAATTTTTTAGTACATTTTCAATCTCATAATAAACGTGAAAAAGGGCTTTTGATTATTTTCAAATAAATTCGTGTATTAATTGCGGTGTGAATTGATTATTTGAACATTTTTTGAGCAAAAATGCCTTGCCCCTGAAAGGGTTAAGAATTTTTATTCTTTTGTCACCGGTTTTTCAAAACAAAATTTTTTGTATAATTTAAATGGGAAATGCTCCGACTAAATAATGCAAAATTTACAATAAAAAAATAACTAGTGGGAATAATCAAGGATGGTTAATTAGACGAAAAAATGCATCCCCGAGAAAATCTCGGGTTGTGCAGCGAGAGGGTTAATCTCTTGAACACTTAATCCTTTTACAAAACTAGACATAGAAAAAGAAGACTATAATGATGGGAAATTTTTATATAATTTTCTTAGAACAGCAAGCATAACTAACACGAACTCCAGTAAGTTTGTGTTTCTTTCTGAACAAAGATTTGGCAGTTACTGCCACATTTAATTCATACAGCAAATTGTGGAAGATAGGAGAGAGGAAGAGAAAAAGTGATGCGGGAGGGGATATGGAAAGATTACAGAATCACCTAAAATTTCCAGTATTAACACATACGCCAAAGTTTTTACAAATCTTCGTGAAATCAAAAATTTTGCATTAAATCATAATGATGATGAGCTGTGCAGCCAAGCAACCCATGCTATTATTTCTTTGGAGAAAAATATTTGCAGAAAAAAAGCAATTGCAAATCACTGATTCTTTTAATGTATTAAAACAATGTGGATTAATAAAATGACAGTGTATTTCTATTTAAATTCATGAAATTATGATTTAAAAAAAATGAAACCTCTGAATAACACCTACCTCTGAATAGCGGTCCCTTTTCATCGGTCACACTGGTAACCGTCATTCAGAGGTTACACTGTACTTCATCATATCAAAAATGATAGTAAAAGATAAAGGTGTACATCTTATACGGTTCAGTATAATACCTTTATTCCATTTCCAAAAATTATAATAAAATAGATCTTTATCTTTTCCACCTAGCAGTTTTCAAACGATGTCAAAAATTAGAAAAAAAAATATATCATGATAGAAAACATGAAAGGGAAATCATGTGCCAAGCACAGTTTATGAGACACTTTCTAGCATAATACTGAAGAGAAACTTCACTGTTTAATAACATGAAAGATGAAATCTAATTAAACAATTTCTAAAACGCATGACACATATGAAGACCCAATTTCAGCAATTGTCATCACGTAAAAATATCCGAATTCATTTGTGCATCCTGTATATGATCTATCTGTTTGTACATGTACAATACATATTCTGAAATCAGTGTTGTGAAATCAGGGAGTGGCCCGATAGGGTCAGATCCCTCGGAGCAATGAGGTGAACCCCCCCCCCCCCCCTGGAAGATTTGAGATTTTGCCTTTTTTATATAGTGATGCCAGACTCCTTGGACATTTTAATGAGTGTACGTACCTTGTAAAGCACGTTTTAAAAGTACATCATTGAGTTACCGCGCAAATAAAAGCAACAGCCGTAAAAAAAAAAAAAAAAAAAAAAAAAAAAAAAAAAATTGTAATAGAACCCCCGAAAGGCGTACTCAAATACAAAATTAGACTAGCATATTTACTCGTATGTTTAAAAAATAACTTCAAATTAAAAATTTGGATTCTTTTCTATTTAATGCAGTGGTTCCCAACGTGGGGCGTACGCCCCACCGTGGAGCAATTTGACTTTTTAGGGGGTCCTATTTAGGGGGATTTACTTAATAATCCTATTCACTATCAAGTTTTTTTTAAAGTAATGTTGTAGACTAAAAATAAATGGAATACAAGCAAAAATTAAAAAAAAAAACACATTTTTTGTTAATTTTTAAAACTGTTCTTAGTCGAAAGTTTAAAATAAAATCGACACCAGAATAATTATACTGATAATCATTTAAAGTATTTTTACCTCTTTTTATAACATTAGAAATTTTTATAATATTTCTGGTTACAAACGTATTTTACAATTTTTGTAGTACATTCGATTATATATTGATTGAGCTTCCTATTTCTATTCGCTTTGCTTTATCTCATACGAAGAATCTTTTGAAGGTACTTAAAAGTGTATATAAATCTGACTGTCTTGAACATATTTAATCTAAAAAATATATGAAATATCTAAACTAGGGACTATCAACTTTATAAAATTGATAAATCTCTAAGTTACATAAGAAAGGGAAATAACGTAGGTAGAAAGTAAATATCTATGACATTAGTGCAAGTCAGTAAATAAATTTACATGATGACATACACATTTAAAAATTTTAAAATCATTTAATATGTGGAAGACTGTTCACGATATTGACAATGGGAAAACGGTGAAAGTGTGTTGTGGTGAGGAATGATGGCTACTGAAAATTGATAAAGATGAGAATCTTAAAAAAAAGAAGTAAGAATCTTTTATTATGTTATCCACAAAGAGAAAATTTAGTGTCCAATGTTTTCCACGAACTTTTAAAAAATTAGGAAATAAATTAAAAATGTGCGAATATTATCAATTTTAATGCTAAATCTAAGTCTCACTTCAAGATAGTTTGTGAATATGAAAATGCAGACCATAAGCACTTTTCTTTAACATGGAGGAAAGTTTAAAAAGCTAAACAAAACTTTTTTTGGCACAAAAAAAAGTATTATGTAAAATCATTTTATTTACGGAATTGTGTTAAAAATGCATTTTTATCAGAAGATTCACCTTCTTGAAAAGTTAAATGTCAAATAAATAATTATTGTTAAGGTTTTATTATGCTTCCACCATATGAATAGAGGTAAAAAAAAAGGTTAAAAAGAAGTTAAAAAAGACATGGTTTATAGTATGAGGGGGGACATAGTGACTTTACAGATGCTTTGGTGGGGCACGGCCAATAAAAGGTTGGGAACCACTGATTTAATGGAATCTCTGATACAGCTTAAATATTCACAAACAGCAATGCTTAAATATCAAACTGCAGCAACATCCTCTGTTGAATAATTAAAATTGAAATACAATAAACATAGTTTTTCGTATTACTATAAGCATTTACTTGATCCCCCTGGGAGATTTGAGATTTTGTGTTTTCAATGGGCAAAAAGTTTAGTCCCTCCCCCAGAACTCTACAACCCCCCCCCCCCCGGAGCCACAGAAATTCCTCCCGGAGAAAAGTGTATGAATTCAACATTGTCCGAAATTTAGTTCAGATAGGAGGCGCATAACCAGTGCCTTATTTACAGCAGGGCATTCGAGGAACAGACCCAGGGCCCCCAAATGCTACTTACGGTTTTACAATTATTGCCCAAAATCTGATGTAGTTTTAACTATTGAAAATCAAAATGATAATATAAAAAACATGTTTATCATCTTTTTTATTGAAAAATAACTTTTTAACATACTCAACTGCATGCCAGTGCGAATGATGAAGAATTCTATTCAAACATAGACATTTCTTGCAGCGTAGTGGGTGTAGATTTGAACATATTTCGGTGAATGAACTTAGTTTTCATTTCTTCAGTGAATGCTTATATTTGAAAGTGAAAGGTACTTGGTAATATTTTTATAATTGTAGCTTGGTATTGCGGGAAAAATGTTAGTTGTTGCATATTTTATCATTCGAGATGTATCAACTTGCATAGATAAAGATTATCAGCATCACCTAATTTATTATAAAATACCCATTCAACTATAATTTCATGACAATGAAATGATTATTTAATAGAAAATTAATGATTGTCGAATTTAATTTTTTAACGGATATTTCAAAGAAACTATTAAAGTCAGTATTGTTTATAATAAGTGCCGCTTAAAGTAATATTTTTTTTGCTCGAGGCTTCTAAGTACTGATTAAAGGGGGCTTCCATAAGCATCTGTGTCCAGGGCCCCCAAACTAGTAAATCGGTCCATGCACATAACACTGTTGAAATTTCCCTTTCAGCATTTTCCGTCATTAAGGGGTCTTGCACCTTTTAAACGCGTCGAAATTTAACGAAAAAATTCAAAGTTTCAATTAGTCTATCGTCAAAACCTTTTAATGAATAAACATTAAATTTTGGATATTGATTAAACAGATTGTGCTTTGTAATATGCTACCATTAGAAATTCATTAGCTCTTTACAGAATTTGTGTATTATTGAAACTCAAAATAGCTCTTTTTTTACTCCAAAAGTCATTGTGCGCATGATATCTTGAGAAAGTATGTATGGATTGTCATAAAATTTGGTAAATAAACTAAGCATATATGTGTGTTTAAAACGAACTACTCTTAGGCCAAAATTATTTCATTAACTATATAAAAAAATATTTTTGTAAAAAAAAATAAAAATGTTATATTTATAATGAATAAAAATAGTCATAACTAAAAATATTACCATTGTAAATACTTAAAAGTAGTTCATTTTAAACACACATATTTGTTTAGCATCTTTACCAAATTTCATGACAATCCATACATACTTTCTCAAGATATCATGCGCGCAATGACTTCTGGAGTAAGAAGAAGAGCTATTTTGATTTCAACAATACTCAAATTCTGTAAAAGGTTAATAAATTTCTAATGGTAGTATATTACAAAGCACAATCTGTTTAATCAATATCCAAAATTTCATGTTTATACATAAAAAGGTTTTAAAGATAGACTAATTCAAACTTTGAAGCTTTTCGTTAAATTTCGACGTGTTTAAAAGGTACAAGATCCCTTAAATGGGAATGCATTCGAATTTTCTGTGCATAATCTGTGTATAGTCTATAGAATTTATACACATCAATCGATATGGAAAAAATTTAGTTATACTTAGAAAGATACAATGTCTTTCACAAAAGATATGTAAAACTTTAAGAGGTAATATTACACATCCAAGCAAACAACTTTCATCAAAGAATGCATGGTCGGAAATAAAACGCAAAGGTGCTGGCGTATTTCTAACTTGATCCAGTGTTGCCAATGGGATACTTGTTTTAAATTCAGATTTATTGATTGCCACCATTTTTTTTTTGAAATAGTGAAATTCTCCTTATTTAATGACAGATGAAATAAGGTGAAAACAAGAGGGATTATCAATTTTAAAAAACTGGTGGCAATCAAAAAAATTGAATTTAAAAAATGTAGCCTACTCGTAAAACTGACTTGGTACATGCAAACGTTAAAGCTCCGTTCCTATTGGGAGTTATCAAGAGAAGAATCACACTCCATGCAAATGTGATATGGGGAAAAAGAAGAAGAACGCGTATGCAAAATTTCGCCTCGATTAACACTAGAGCGTCCTGTTGGTGTCTATTCGACACTGATCAAATGACAAAATGTGGATTCGAACCAGATTTTTTTTTTCGTAAAATCAGTTAAGTTTTAACTAGAGAAAACTCAGTTACATAAATAAGTGAAATAGTTTTAAATAAAAATTCTGGTTTAAAAATGTGCTTTATTAAGATTGGATAAAACTTCCGGAGAAGCTAGTGTTAATACATAAAAGCTGCTGATCTGAGTGTGCAACAGTTAATCGCAGTAGGAACGTAACGTAAGATGTTGCCCTTCACTAATAGGGAAAAGGCTGATATGCGTTTTATCTGCGGAACTGCAAATGGAAATACCTGAGAGACTCAACGATTGTACGGAGAGAGGTTTCCCACCATGCTTTTGTCACTTATTCGTTCTTTGCTATTTTTTGCCTCGCATAATAACATATGCAGTGTTGCCAATGGGTTACTATTTTTAAATTCAGATTACTTGATTAGCACCACTTTTTTAAATTGTAAAATTCTTCTTATTTAACCTCTTGAGGGGCACCGGTATATATTATATACTACCTACGATTAATTAATTTTTTACACCAGAAAAATTTTATTAAATTTTACTTTTCTAACTTTGGTGGAAAAAAGCCGTAAAATTGCTTTTACTTATTTGAAATAGAATTTTTCAAAGATTCCGGTGGGAATTCAGCATTTTACAAACGTAATTGCTTGCCCCTCATGGAGTTAATGACATATTAAATAAGGCTAAAACAAGAGAATTTTACCATTTTAAAAAATTGGTGCCAAACAATAAATCGGAATTTTATAAAGTAGCCCACTGGAAACACTGAATACCTCCTTTGGCTTCCTCTAGCCCCTTTGTGTTTAATATTAGACCATGCATTATTTGATGAAAATTGTTTGGTTTGATGTGTACTATCACCTCTAAAAATTTTGCCCATCTTTTATGAAACACCCTGTATACCACAACTAAAAGTATACTACAGCAGTTATGTCTCATACTCAGTTAGTGATGGGCAGAATGAATAATTTTACTATCGAATGAATCATTCGGGTATGCGCAAAAAAATAGTTTCCAACCTTTGTATACAGGATGATTCAAAATAACGTGGCCAAAATGAAAGAGCAAAGCAGGCATACAAAAACAATTAAAAATCACACTGAAACATTTGGTAGCAAACGCCATCCGAGGCCGTTAGAGGGGGTTACAAATTATATGAAATACAAGAAGAAAAAAACAAACTAGAAAACATGAATTCTGCTTTTTCAGAATTTAGTGTCGCCCCCGATGAAAAAAAAAATGTGTATATACAGGGTGCAAAGGAAAGTCATTTTAACCTGAAAATACCTGTGAATGGAGAGAGCTACTGCTATGCAAGTGAGGTAACGGTTTAGTAAAGTGACTACGCCCGATAATAAGAAAACGACAGCAGCGCCCCCTAGAGGCGAAATTTTGAAGATAGCTACTGCAAATCAAAAACGAAAAGAGATAGAGCAAAATTTCCAGTTAGAAAGTTTTAGAGCATAAATTAATTAATGGAATAGGACATTTGGTTTACATGGATAAGATAAATCTTCGCCTGTTTAACCAAAAATGTCCGAAATCGATGCACTCCATTTTGTGTAAACGTTTGAATGGAATAATTAGAAATGTGAAGAAATACGCACAATTTATGCTATAAATACGTACTTATCGCAATACATTTTGATAACATCACACACACAAAAAAGAGAAATTGTCTCACAGTGATAAAAAGTTAATATTCAGTATGTTCGAAAAGTTCGCCATTGCTCACGATACACGTTTGTATTCGTGAGAGTAATTCTGCATGCGCATTTCTCAGCACGGAACATCTATTGCAAGCCTCTTCAATACGACGACATAGATTTAACCCTTTCAAGGGCGGTGGCTAGACGGTCTAGCCACCTTATTTTAATTCCAAAACTGGCGAATGGCACCAAGAATATTTTAATAAAATTTTGCTTTTGTAATGACAGTGCAAATTAGTGGGTTTTTATTTTCTGAGAAATTCGTTTGAATATTCTGGTGTCAGCCAATTATTTCATCAGTTTACGAACAGAATTCTTCTGGCCCTGAATGTGTTATTCTAAAATTTTAAATGCATTGGAAATTAAATCTTTACAGACATTACAGAACAGTACAACGTCACAATCTGCAATTGTGCACTGCTACATTTCCGAAATCTGAATAGGAAAAGTAAAATTGTCGCTCATCAATTTCGGACATTTTTAGGTATGCAGGCGACGTTTTATCTTATCCGTGTGAGCCAAATGTCTTTTCATACTAGTTAATTGATGCTCTAAAATTTTCTAATTAGAAAATTTGCGCTACCTCTTTTCGTTTTCGATTTGCAATGGCTATCTTCCAAATTTCGCCACTAGGGGTGCTGCTGTCGTTTGCATTAGGTCGGGCGTAGTGGCTTTGCTGTACCGTTACCTCACTTGTATAGCTGTAGCTCTCTCCTTTCGCAAGTATTTTCAGGTTAAAGGGACTTTCCCTTGCACCCTGTATATGAATAGTACAAAACATATTTCAATTTTAAGACTTAAACTCGATTTTATTTTATGTAAAATGACGTCATTCGCATCTGCTTAAGAATTCCACATTTACGACCCACTCTTAAACATCTGCAGTAAAGCATGCATAGGACATCACTATCGCAAAATAATACACAAATGCAGCAAAAAGATGCCGTCATTCAAGAAACTTGGCAAAAAAACCCGGCTATCTAATGATTCATATGTCTTCATTTGTTCGTAACATTAATATAGAAACTTAAAATTAAATATAGTTTATAATAGCTCCATGTTTTAGCAGAAATTATTCGTTTATATTTTTTTCAAAATAGAACGTATTTTAATTACGTTTTCTTTCGGTTGTTATGACAAAATGGCAACAAAAATATATAATTACTACTTTAGAACTATTATTCCTTTACTTTCTACAGAAATGGAGTACTTTCGTTGCCAATATTAAGCAAATAGCTCTAAAAAATGCAAAAAAATTTATATTTCAAAAATAAATGGAGATACAGTTTTCAAACTAATTGCATTTAAAAGTACTTATTTTCCCAATACGACGGTCTAAAAATTGAAAATGTACGATGCTTAGAAGTTTAAAAAAATTCTATAGATTATTTAATCAAACATTGATACATCTGCTTTGTTTTACTGCTGCCTTATACAACGTAACATTATTTTTTGCAGACGATACAAAATAAGCTGGGAGAAATAAATAGAATACCGGGGGCTAAATTCATTCGACACAATTTTATTTATACTGTACTTCCACTCGTGTTACGCATTTACGACCAATACAACTATAGGAGACCTTTTAAAAAAACCCGTAAGAAAAAATCTACAGGAGACAAATCTGGTGATCGCGGTGTTTATGCAATTGGTCCACCTCGTTTGCAACCCTAAATTCCTATGTGACTTTTTTTTGTATATCTGCTTTGTCCCTTCGTTTTGGCAACGTCATTTTGAATTACCCTGTATATTTTTAATAAATTAATTGCCTACAGAAAGTTTGTAAAATAAAAGAAGCAAAAACATAGTTGTTAGCCTTTGTAACATTTTTTAATCAATTATCTTTAGAAATTTCGAAGATAAAAAGACTTTTTATATTTTTGTGGGGTTCGTAAATAAATTCTAATTAACATAAGAAACTTCATTTTCAATACAAAATTTTAATTCGTTATGCCATAAAATTATACTCCCAGATGTTAAACTACTCATAAAACAGTTTCTTCAGAAAGAATGGCAAGAAAGTTGGTATTTGGAATACAACAGTAAACTACATCATGTTAAACCGAGAATCATGACCTCGCCTCCAGTCTACCCAAGGAAATCAGATGTTCTTCTGACTCGTCTGAGAATTGGACATTCTAGAATCACGCGTAAGCGTTTTTTACTTCGGGAGGATGCGTCCATGTGTAGTCCATTATCAGTTTGATTACCAGATCATTCATCATGTTTTAACTCACTGTCCGGGCTTTCGGCATTTATATAGAATTTATTTTAACTCATCATCACCAATCTTGACAAACCTCATTGGGGAAACACCTCATGGGACGCTCTTTAATTTTTTAAAACATGCAGGATTTATTTTGAAATATATATATATATATTTTAATCTCTGTCATTGGTTCAACAACTCAGAACTTACTTTTTTACACTTTTTTTGACATATGGGTGGGAACCCCATCCAGACTGCACTGTGTATTGAAATATTTTTACTTTTTTATTTTACTATTTTTAGTATTTAATTTTTTTTTTCTTCTACACTTGCCTGACTACATCTGGATAAGGTACCCCATCCAGAATCCTTTTGTCATTGCTCTTTTTCAATTTACTTACATTGTTTCTGTCTCACAATTTTGTGTTTTAATTTAGTTATTTTGGCGCACGATATCCCATAAAGGATTTTGCGCCATAAAACCTCATACAACCAATCACCCAATCAACAACTAATACAAAATTTCTGATAGAAAAAGAAAAAGAAAAAAAAAGAATGACAGCTATTCTTTCGTGCCTGCCGATTGATTCATTCGGAAAGCAAAATCAATCATTCCGCCCATCACTATAGACAGTACTGTAACCGAATTATTTTGCATGTCCCTATAAATAAACGATAACGCAAACCATATTCTACAATAAGCAGTCTGAAGTGATCTCAGTGATATATATAAAGTTCGATATGTTTGAAAGAGTGTAACATCAATAAAATTCATTGAAAACTATTTCTCCCATAGACCATAATGTAACCGAATTCTTTAAAGTGTCAAGTGTAAACGAACTATAAATGCTACACACAATTCATTTTAATATAAAAAAACATGTCCTAGTAAACCTCATTATATCTCTTACAAGGAATCAGAGTATATTTAAATGAGATTGTGCACGGCCAGACAAACGGGTAGGCAGAAGGCCAGACATTCGGTCAGATAAACGGAAGTCATAACTAATGTTGAATTGAGTTAAGAATGAGCAAATTCTTATATTACATAATAAATTTTCCAATCCACAATAAAGCGAAATAGGCAGATTTAGTAAAAACCGATTGCCAGCAATCGAATAAAATGTATGAGATCCCTTAAAAGTATTGTTGTTTGAACCAGCAGAACGAGGATATTTACCAGATAACTATTAAAAATGTTTTCGAAAGGCACAAATTGAATAAGGCTTTGTATTCAGTAATTGAGCATACTCTTGCTTAAGTAAAATAGCACTTTTAACACTTTAATTAAGCAAACTAATATTGTTAGTCGTTTACAAAATAAAATAAAAATGTTAAGTAACTTCCTTAATGCATTTCTTTAGTTACGGAATTTCTGAAAAGGGATAAAGTAATTTAGTTCGGAAATATTTAAGTAATGTAATGTTCATCTGGAAAATTGAAGATACGAGTTAGGAAATGTGTTCTTTCTTTGAAAATTGTTTTATTTTATGGATGTAGGATTTAGGTGTCTTGAGATGTTCTATCATTTGTGACAAGATTAAATGCTAGAAGTCTATTTCTTCTTGCAGACATAATACATTATTTTTATAATATTTAATGCTTCTTTATCCCCTTGAGGGGCAAGCAATTACGTTTGTGTAATGCTGAATTCCCTCCGGAAAATTAGAAAAATTTTATTTCAAAATAAGGAGAAGCAATTTTACGACTTTTTTCCACCAAAGTTAGAATAGTAAAATTTCATAAAATTTTTCTGGTGTAAATCTTCATTAATCGTAGGTGGGATAAAATATATCCCACCGCCTCTCAAGGGGTTATATAATATTTTTAAAAGTATAAATAATTTTGTTTATTTTAACTCAGGAATGACCAAATGTGGCACGCCAGATCACTGGACACACAGGCTATCAAAGCCTGAGAGCTAATGTGCTCGCAGGTACTGTATGTACGTATGTACGTGTGTACGTATGTATGTACGTAACGCAATAACTCTTGATAGAAATATCCGATTTGCTTCAATTTTTTTCTAGATTCATTCTGATAAGGCGCTTCCGTGATTAGTTTTGGGAGTTCATTGGTTAAGTATAAAGGGGAGAACGGGGGCAATCCCATGTAACCCCCTTTAACTTAGATAAATATTTTTTTCATTCAGAATTATCAAATTTGCTTCAAATTTGGTATACCGGTTAATTTTGATAAGGCGCTTCACTGATTAGAGTTGGCGGTTCATTGTTTAAGTATAAAGGCGGAAACAGGGGCTAATACCCCCCTCCCTTAATTTAGATAAATGGGTTTTTCTATCCGATTTGCTTCAAATTTAGTATACCGGTTTATTCTGATAAGGCGCTTCCCTGAATAAATTTGTCGGTTCATTGGCTAAGTATACAGATCGGAAACAGAGAGGTGGGGGCTAATCCCCCTTTATTTATTTTTCGAGGGGCATTGTTCTTTGAAATAAGAGTATAATATATAATTAGTGTGAATAGCCTGTGAGATCAATGCCATCAGTTTTACTGAGCACTTTTCGTTTTAATTATTACTTAGTTTAAACAAGACTTGCAACAGAATTTTACTTTTTTAATTTTTCTGTAAAATGAAATATGATTGAGTTTTAAAATTGTATTTTAATGTTTTCGAATAAAATTTTTCGAAATTTTTGGTGCTAATTTAACATTATAAAACCCAATGTTGCCCAAATCTTTTTTGTTCAGAAATTCTGAGTTAATAACAAAGATTTTTAAATAACAATATTTATTTATTTTATCCATGGAATATCCATCATTGTATAAAATAATAAAGAAAATTATTCTAACTTTTTGGTGAGAATTCAGAATTTCCGTATACAAAATCCTCCACATTTGATACACTGATAAAAAGAACTATTATACTTGCCCCTGAATGAATTACAAATTAAACGTTGATTAGTTTTCCAGTTGAGTTTAATACCTCCTGTTAACATTTTAAACAAATGCTACCAAAAATAAAATAAATAATAATAATAAGTTACAAGGAAATCTTTTTCTCTAAGAATCTTAAACTTTAATTTTTACTACATATCAAGATGCGAACAGTTTTGATTTAATTTTTCGATAGAAATTTTCGCCTTATTTTATTGTTATTAAAATAATATAAATTATTCTAAGCAATTAAGTTTGTGAAATGCTGAATTCCCACCGGAATATTTGAAAAATTCTATTTCAAAATAGGTAACAGCAATTTTACGGCCTTTTTTCCAGCAAAGTTAGAAAAGTAAAATTTAATAAAATTTCTCTGGTGTGAAACTTCACTAATCGTATGTGGTATATAATATATACCGGTGCCCCTGAAAGGGTTAAAACTTTTTGGTGTGAATTCGGAATGTCTAATTAAAATATCAGCCAGATATCATGACATTCGATACGTACGTCATTGTCGAAAATGACCAAAATAGCATAACGTACGCTGCATACGCCATCGAGCGCAAGAAGTTAATTGCATTAACTATTAAATATTTTCATATATAATAATTCCGTGAACGGAAATTTCCATAAAAAAATCTCATATAACGGCATAATTAATCTAAAGTCTCCCAACTGAAAAATCTAATATGTGAGTGCTAAATTGGTACTCTTAATACTTTTCTTTTGTTTATGAACTTACGAATGGATCGCAGCTAAATTAGTTTCCAAGTTTGTTTTTGAAAAACAATAGTAGAATAATAGATATTCTCACAGATGTCTTTGAACATAGCGTTAAAGTACGAAGTTCTTTGTCACAGATCCTGTACAATAATTATAAGAAATAATAATTTATTCTTCTAACAAGTTTGTTTATATGAACTTGCGATTTCATTTTGTACAGTGAAGGCATAACTTTTCTGCACTTATAATATATGTTTGTTATAGATAACATTTGTTGTGGTTGAAGAAATAACATATTATTTTTAAATAAACACATAACTGCTCATTGTGTATTATCAAATTATTGATTTCGTTTATTAAATTTTTAATAGATATATTGTTAAATCAACGTATTTACTTGCCACCCGTCTGTTCGCATTAAACATTCTCATCAAAGATTCTCATAATTTCTTTTAACCCTTTCAGAGGCAGAGTATTTTTTTTTTCGTAAAATCCTGAAATGTTTGAATGACACCAGAATTTACAAACAAATTTATTTGTAATTAAGTAAAAACTTTATTCAGGTATTTAATAAAAGGAATGTTTAATTCGAAAATTATGGTGCCAATGCAGCATTTAGGGATTAAAATTAAGTCAAATTATTCCAAAATTGAGCCACCGCCCTTCAAGGGGTTAACCCTTACAGGGAAAAAGTACTTTTATTCGTAAAATATTGAAATGACTGGATGATACCAGAATTTAAAAACAAATTTATTTGAGATATGTGAAAGCTTTACTTCAAGTACTTAGTAAACATACATTTTTCATTCTAAAATTCTGGTGCCAATTTGTCATTTAGGGATTAAAATTAAGTTGATCAAAAATGAAGCACAACCCTTCAAGTGATTTACTTTGTTCGTGACAAAAAATTTTATTTTCTTTATTTACAAATATTTTTTAATTCGTATTAACACTAGAACGGCGGCGAGGGGTCATTTTGACCCTTGACAAATGAATACATGTCGATTCGAACCAGAAATTTTTTTATAATATAAGATTAATATACGCTGCACAAAAATAACTTAAATAAATAAGTTAAATAGTTTAAAGTAAAAATTCTGATGTGAAATATTTTTATAAAACTTCAGTAAAATTTCCCGCCGTTCTAGTGTTAATATATATATTTCTTTATAAATGTAAGATCTTAAAAAAAGTAAAATTTAATAAAAAAATAAATTTCAGCCATGTTCAAACTGCCATTTATTTTACAACTTCTTTGAAACAGCTTGTTTTTCATTTTTGAGCACAGAAAAGAATAAATGTTAATTTGTTTTTGTATTTCTAAAAAATATATTTGTTTAAAAAATTAATAATATTGTTTAAAGTAATGCATCTTTTTTCTGAATAATGATTGGATAAAAATAGAAAATGTATTAATAATTAGGAATAAAGAAGTTTAATTTTGAGTATGCTTTAAATGCAGAATTTTACGCAAAAAATGATTTACTTAAAAATATGAATAAATTAAGATTAAATATTACAATAAATCTTAAGAATTAATGGGGGGAGGGGGAGGGGATTATTCTAACTTCCCAGAAAAATGGCCCTCAATAAGGAATACATACTATTAATTCGAAAAGACAGATAATTTTTTTTTTTTTTGGGGGGGGGATTAAAAAATTTCCCAACTTATAATTAAAAATTTTCCCAACTTGAAACTAATTGTTCTACTTTCCAACTGAAATTATATGAGCAATATGTGTTTAATAATAACGATACTTATATGTAAAAAAAAAAAATTATTTCCAAGGAAAAATACTGAAACTAAAAACATAAAAAGTATAATTATTGGTTCATTTAATGAAAGGTTTTGTCTTCTATTGTGTACGAGTAATAATCTTACTTCATATTAAAATAGCTTCATGATATTTTGAGATTTTGAGAAAGGAACAAAGTTTTGGAGGAAATAGATTAGAGAACTCTTGATGGACAGCAGTACTGGAATTCAGGTCTGGTAGGTGTATAATATTTTCGTAGCACAGAGAAACACAATGACATTGATAATTTAACTAGTTTACTGTTACAGAACTCAGAAAAGTAGTTAGAAAAACAATAAAAAATTCTTATTTTTATTTTTATTTTTTACTATTATTTTTAAAGAAAGAAAAAGTATTTAAAAAATCCGGAATTTCCCAACTCGAAGCTCAAATTACCGAAGTTCACATATATTGGAGGGGGAGCCCACCCCCCCATCGCGACTCCTCTGATTTCACTATACTATGAATAAGGAAAATGTCAGACGAGGGCCTTTTTGCCTACTTTTTTACTTATCCATTCTCAATTCTATAGCATTGTGAATGGATAATACGTAAGTAAAAAAGCAGGCAAAAAGACGCAGCATTGTGAATGGATAATACGTAAGTAAAAAAACAGGCAAAAAGACGCATCATTGTGAATGGATAATGCGTAAGTAAAAAAGCAGGCAAAAAAACGCAGCATTGTGAATGGATAATACGTAAGTAAAAAAGCAGGCAAAAAGACGCCCGTCTGACATTGCCCTAAGAGCAGACAAACATTCTAATGGGAGGCTTCAACGGCAGAATAATTACTGTACTTTGACAGTAATCAATAACTCCTTATTATACTTCAGACTTATGTAAAAAATAATTCGCATATCTCTCAAAATAAACATTCTGTATAGTAAAGTTTTTTCGCTTATTCAATAATCAAATTTTCAGAATGAAAAGATTTAACTAGTCAAATTTTGTAAAACCCGTCATACGAATTCGAAAATGAGAAGCTTCCAGAGAATAAATGTTTTATTAACCCCTTAACCTACAATGACGGGCATAGCCCGCGTACAATGATCGAGCCAAATGTAAATTCTTCTTACCACTAAAATTTCACAGTAAATATAGTTTAATTTAATCATCGAAATTCCATGATTAAGCAAGGCGAAAATCTCTATTAAATTTAAGTGGTAGCTATGGATTTGCCAAACCGAGACGTAAATCGTAGGTTAAGGGGTTAATGATTTTGTCGGCTTTTTAACCCATTAACCGCCAAAACTATTACGATAGAAATATTCAAATTTCTTGTTGAAAGTAGTTTCCCACCACAAATTCAGTAAGATAAATTTAGCTTTACTAAAATAGCAAAATTTCTGCCAACAAATAAGACATTTTTTTAAATTCTAAAATAGTGGTGCCAATGTAATTAATTCATTGCATGAGCAATTATTTTGACTGTTGCGTGAACGCAACGTCAGCGGTTAATGGGTTAATCTAGAAACCAAAATCAGAATGAAGCTATATTTTTTTTATCGTCTCAATCTGCGTTCTTACTTTGCACCGGAAATTTCAAAAGAATAAAGCATAAGGTGTATTCCACCATGCTGCAACGATTTTGGACTGTGCTACAAACAAATTTTCACTCTTAAATTAAAAATTCCAGCATACGGAGTGTTAAGATAATACTGTTCAGTTTCTATCTGCATGTAATTACGTTAAAGTGAATAAAAATTTATATAATAAAAAGTGATATATCAGTAAAAAATGGTAGAGTACAGGGCTGCCACAAGCGACTATTTTTCAACCCTTAACAGAAACCAATTTTTTTCGCTTGGCACAGCATTTTTAAGGGAACATCTTTACTTGTAACTTTATAACATCGTCAAGAGAAATTTACTAAAAACTTTACTTTTAAAATATAGTGGTGCCAATAGAATATTAACATAAAATCATATACAGTCGAACCTTGTTAAGACGAAGTCGAAAAGCAGCAAAAATCTTTTCGTACCGATAAAACAGCAAAAGGCATTTAGGATGATTTTAAAAATAAATCACTAAAAAAAAGATATCAAACAATGTAAATGATATCTGCAGAGAAATATTTTATAATCCTATAATGTTAATCTGTAATTTTGTGCAAAAATGTACATTTCTGACATCACCATAGAAACACAAAACCCATACTCACACAGATACACGCATGACGATACTAGTACTGTATATACTGTAATATTCTTAGAAAAAAATAAATGCGTAAGGAGAAGTAAAATGTAAAAATAATATATCTACCTCTTTAAGTTAGACTTTAAAAAAATCTTTTATTGATTTTTGTTTCAAATTTTTCATTCTAGATTTGTTTATAAAGGTATCCACTTTTTCCAAATTCTCCAAAGCACAATTGGACTTTTTGTGTTGAAACAGAAACCACTCAATTTGAACATAATCCTGAAACGACAGGGGTGAAATTATTCCTCTTTTTTCAGCTTCTTCTATCACATCGTCCATTTTTGTTTCATCTGTTAGTGCAACATCTTCCTCTGAAAAACCACCATGCCTGAAACTGTTTTTTATAACAGTGGGAGTAATAAAGTTTCATGCACTTCTTAGGAAACACATTGCTTCTAAGAGATGGATAGAAAATGGTGTCTGTTTGTCAAAACACTTGATAAGTTTTTTTTATTATTTCTTTAATGTAGCCAGTTGTTGTGAAATGACTCTCTTTCCTTTTTTTATTTGTAAATAATGCCTGAAGATGGCAGCACTAAAACTGATTTAGACTATATTTACAGTTTGCAGTTCTTTTAATTTTGAGTTTATGTCTTACATCTTTCTTTATATCTTTTGTATATGCGTGTAAATTGTATCATTAATGTTTCTTAATTTTTGTTTTCAGTGTAGATTTAATAATGATTAATATTCTGTTAAATTATTCCTTGATATGTGATAATTGTGTATTATTTGAGATATTATTTTGATTCCTGCCTGGTAGATGGCGTGGCGAGCCCAGGAATCATGTTTTAGAAATGTACGTGTTTTTTTCTGCTAGCTCGCAGAATGTAGTAGTAAGATTGCTGTTCGAAGAAGTATGTTTGCTGTTCTGTGGAAGATTGTAGACAGTTAAAAATGTGAAGGTGAAAATATATATGGGGCGAAGTTATGTATAAGTCCCCTCAGTGTAAATAGTAGTTAATACAAAATGTTTGAATATGTGATCGTTTGTGCTAGTTTATTTGTGACTGTTCGTGTTTATTTCTACTGAAGAACGATGCCGGCTACCCACGTAAGACGTACGTACTATTTTCATTGTCTGATTAATTTTCTTTATGTGCAAGTGGAAGAAGTGTTGGAGTGTTATTTAAAGTAATAGTTCCAGTATTAAAATAGAGAGTTGGCCCATTTTCCCTCAATATAAAACTGGTAGTTTTATTTAGTTTAAATAAAATGTTTAGAACAGTAGCCTTAGTATAATTTTAAGTTTCGTTTTTCGCTGTTGTTCTATCATTAGTGGCGCCCGAACAGGGACTGGGTTATTCTATTATTGTTCTTAAGTGTTCTTAGGCTCTCTATGTATTTTTAAGGTACTTTATTTATTGAATTTATTTGTTTATTTGTGATATTTTTTATAAAAGATTTTTTGAAGAGTATTATTGTATTTTTTGTATTATTATTATGGAAGCTTTGAAACTCAAAAGAACCGGCGTTCGCTCGTCTTTCACACGCACAGCAAATATTCTGAAAACAGAACTTGTAAAGGATAATTGTGACGTAAATTTAATTAAAGATAAATATGCAAAATTACAAAACATACAAGCGGAATTAAATGATTTAGATAATAGAATTTTAGATTTGATAACCGCTGATGGGACGGCCGCGGGACAAATTGTTTCCAATGAAATAGAAAACAGAGAAGCTTATTCGGATGATTTCATCACGCTGACTCGTCAGTTTAATGAAAAATTTATAATCACAGAGGCGAGGCCAGACGGTGAGTTCAGCGTTACGGGCAATAAGATGAAGTCTTATAAGCTTCCGAAAATAGAATTAAAGAAATTCGACGGAGAATTGATTAATTGGCTGCCGTTCTGGTCCCAGTCTCAAAAAATTCACGAAGACCCAGATTTACATGATAGTGATAAATTTTCCTACTTAGTACAAATTCTGAAAATAGGGTCACGGGCTAAGGAATTTATCGATAGTTACCCGATTACTTCTGATAATTATAAAAATGCAGTTGCGGCGCTGACAGAACGTTTTGAGAATCCCGATTTATTGATCGAAGTTTATGTAAGGGAGTTGATTAAATTAATTATTTCGAATGTAAAAGCTGACAATAGAAATAAATTGCCCCTTGATAAGCTGTACGATAAAATTGAAGCCCAGTTGAGGGCTCTAGATTCATTAGGCCTAAAATCGAGTGAAAACACATCGTGGTTATATCCGATGGTTGAGTCTAGCCTAACAGAGGATGTCCTGAAAGCGTGGCAGAGAAGTCCATTTTTCAGTCAACCCGAGGGAACGCCTCTCTCGCCTCAATAATTTAATGAAATTCTTAAAAGCGGATGTTGAGGGTGAAGAGCGATTAAAACAAGCACGCAGCGGTTTTGAAAATGACAATCGTAGGGAAATATATCATGATAAAGTAAGAGGTGAGGTAAAGGATAAATTCAAAAAACACAATATTCCTACAGCATCAAATTTCCTAACGATTAAAGAGCGTTCGTGCATTTTTTGTGATAAAAACCATGAGAGCAAAAATTGTTACGAAGCCCGTTCATTAACTTTAGAGGAAAAAATCGCTAAAGTTAAAGAGAAGAGGTGTTGTCTAAAATGTTTAGAACCTAATCATGTCCCCAAATTTTGTAAGCAATTTGTGCGTTGTTATTCTTGTGGCAGACCTCATTTGATTTCACTTTGCCCAGAAATGCATAAAAAAGGGAAACCACCGAAGGAAAAGACGATAACAGAGCATGTACAAATGACTGCTGCCAGGCAAACCTGCACCGCGGAAGTAGCATTAATGACTTTGCAGGTAAAAGTCGAGGGTGCGAATAAAGTGAAAAAAGTCAGAGTACATGCGGTTCGCAAATGTCATATATTTTAGAGTCTTTGGCAGTCGAGTTGGGTTTACCAATTATTTCTAAAGAAAGCATAGCTCATACTTTATTCGGGGGGGGGGGGCTAGAACTGCTCCGAAGTTGCATAACAGATATCGGGTAAAAGTATGCTCACTAGGAAAGGAAATATCCAGAATCAAAGGAAATATCCAGATTTAGAGTTTGATTTTTTGGACCAAGACGTAATCTGCGGTGACATTCCGCGTTTACCTAGAGGACCAATTTTAAGGGAATTGAAACGTAATAAAATTTGCTTATCTGATATGGGTGCAGATCATCCTAAAATTGAGATGCTTATAGGTAGTGATATATATGGGAAAATTCTCACGAGTCTAGTTAAACAATTAAAAGGATAGTTTGTACAAAGTTGGGTTGGGCCGTTTGTGGTGCATTGGATGATTTTTCCCCTCCTAAAGAGCAAGGGGCTACAATTTTGTGTACGAATTTGGCTATCAGAGATTTGAAAATTTCCGATCTTTGGGATTTAGAAACAATCGGAATATTAGATACGCCACAAAATTTGACTAAGGCTGCGGAAGAAGAAATGGCCCGGGAACAATTCTTAGATTCTCTTTCTCGAAACGAAGAGGGTCGTTACTGTGTAGGTTTACCATGGTTGGGAACCAATGTAGAGTTACCATCAAATCGTCATGTGGCTGAAAAGAGGCTTTTCAGTGTTTCCCACAAACTTAAATCTTTGAATAAATTTGAGGAATATAATAGGGTTTTTGACGAATGGATGGAAGAGGGTGTAACTGAGGTAGTACCAGATGCAGAACTAGAGAGGAAAGGGCATTATCTTCCCCACCACCCAGTGTTTAAACCAGATAGTGCCACAACAAAGATAAGACCTGTTTTCGATGCGTCATGCAAAATGGGTAGAGCTCCCTCTCTCAATGACTGTTTATTTAAGGGACCAAATTTAATTGAAGAAATTATTACGATTCTGTTGAGATTTAGGAAAAAATGCATTGGGGTAACTTCCGATGTTAGACGTGCATTTTTGCAAATAGAATTAAGAAAAGAAGATAGGGATTTTTGAGTTTTTTATGGTAGGAGAGAGAAAATGTTATAAAAGTATTCCGCCACACTAGGGTAGTTTTTGGGGTTACCTCTAGCCCATTTTTATTAGGAGCGGTTATAAGACACCATTTGTCACAGGTGCCACCCGAAAAGAGGTTGTTGGCTCAGAAACTAGATAAATCTTTATATATAGATAATTGCGTAACATCCATTGATAATCAGCAGGAACTCGAAGAGTTTATAAAATATTCTACCCAGGTTCTCGCCGAAGCGAAGATGGAGCTACGCATGTGGACCTATAATTCAGTAGGGACAGATATCGGTGCAATGTCACATGTTTTGGGTACAGAATCCGTGTTAGAGGATCCGGTATCAGTTTTAGGAATTATGTGGGACAGGAACGAAGATAACCTGCGTATTAGTATTAAGACTTCACCGATTTCAGAGAATTTGTCAAAAAGAGAGATTTTGTCCCTAACGCAGACTATTTTTGACCCATTAGGTTTCCTGACACCTGTTTTGTTGACGGCAAAGTTATTGCTTCAGGAAATTTGGACTATAAAAGTAGATTGGGATACCCCTTTACCTGAAGAAATTAAAGTTAATTTCTTAAAGTGGTATAATAATTTGGGTATACTCACGGATTTGAAATTGCAGCGGCGCATAGGTTTTGGAGATAGGAGTTCCTGGTCACTCCATGTTTTTTGTGACGCAAGCCAACACGTCTATGCGACTGTTATTTTTTTGAGATGTGAACATAAAGGGGAAATAGTCGTAAGTTTAGTTATGGCTAAAGCGAGAGTCGCACCATTAAAAAAGGTAACAATCCCGAGACTCGAACTTATGGCGTGTGTTTTAGGGGTGCGTCTTTCTAAATATGCTACAGAAGCTCTTTCGCTACAGGACTGCCCAAAATATTTTTGGACCGATTCCACCACTGCGTTATCCTGGATTAAAAGAAATGATAGTTGGGGAACTTTCGTGGGCAATCGGGTGAAGGAAATTTGCGCTGTCACAGAAGTAAATCAGTGGTCTTACGTTCCGAGCCAATTTAATCCGGCAGATTTGCCTTCTCGCGGCTGCTCCCCTCTTCGGTTTAGGGAATGTAAATGGTGGTTTGGGCCAAACTGGCTAAAAGAGCACAAAGACAACTGGCCAAAGCTAGAAATAGAGCCAGATGAGACTTTAGTTTTTTCTGAACGCAAGAAAGGGGTAAATGTAAATTTAAGTTTAAATATTATAAAGGATCCTAAAGAAATTAAATGGTTTGAGAGATTCTCTAAATTTTCAAACATGATAAGGGTTTTAATTTGGGTAAAAAGGTTTATCAGTAATTCTTTAAAACGTAACATTAATAAAGAACCATTTCTATCTGCTTATGAAATTGAAGAAGCTAAAAACACACTTCTTTCACTTGTACAGACGGAGAGTTTCTCAGAGACTGGAGATTCAGTTCATGGTCTCCTGACGGAGAGAGATCAGAGGGGCCTACTTAGAGTAAAGACAAAAATTATAGAACGTGATGATCATTACGCTTTTAGATATCCTGTTTTGCTACCTTCCAAACATTATATTGTCCACTGTCTAATACGAGATTATCACTTGAAAAATTCTCATGCTGGTATTCAGACTCTTATGGTCATATTACGTGAAGAGTTTTGGATCATAGCTGCTAGACGCAGTATTAGATCAGTAATAAAGAAATGCATACCATGTCAAAGATTTACAGTAAAGCCACCAACTACTGTAACCATCCAATTGCCATTGGACAGGGTTCGTGATGCCTTTAGTTTTGAAATAACAGGAATCGATTTATGTGGCCCCTGATTCTCAAAAATAAAGTAAAAGCGTGGGTAGTTCTTTTTACGTCTGCTGTGTACCGATGTGTACATTTAGAACTTGTCACTTCTATAAGCACCGAGTACTTTATACAAGCTCTTCGTCGATTCATTGCCCGGAGAGGCCGTCCTTCTGTTGTGTACACGGACAACGGAACCAATTTTGTCGGAACGTCCACAGCACTGAAGAAAATTGATTGGGAGAAGGTTGTCTCTTATGAAACTTTAAACCCCATAAAATGGAAATTCATTCCGCCTATTGCTGCATGGTGGGAGCGACTAATCCGCACCACCAAAAATCTACTTGTCAAAGTGCTAGGGCAAGCATCAGTAAATTATGAGGAACTGCCCACAATTATTTGTGACGCCGAAGAACTGGTGAGTGGTCAACTGTAGACCACTCACTTACGTTTCAAACGATACGGAGGATCTTGCACCACTGACTCCGTCGATATTTTTACGCGATCTTCGAACCTCAGGTGTAGTGGATTTGGACTTTGTCGATAACAACAAACTGTTTGTTCGCCAACGTCGATGTCAAGAACTTCGTGAACAATTTCGGATGAGGTTTCGCCAAGAATATCTTAGCCAATTGGCACAAAAACATGGTCAAAAGGACTGTGATATCAAGGAAGGTGACATTGTGCTTATCGGTTCAGAGAACACCAAACGCATCAATTGGCCAATCGCTCGAGTACAAGAACTGTGTACGGGTCGAGACGGACGTGTATGAGTAGTTAAAGTTAAGACAAAAAATGACACATTAGTGTGGCCTGTGCGCAAGCTTTATCCTTTAGAAGTGTGCTCCTGTACTAAAGATACAGAAATTAGTTTTTGATTTGACTCTCACCAAATCAAAAGGTGGGAGTGTTGTGAAATGACTCTCTTTCCTTTTTTTATTTGTAAATAATGCCTGAAGATGGCAGCACCAAAACTGATTTAGACTATATTTACAGTTTGCAGTTCTTTTAATTTTGAGTTTATGTCTTATATCTTTCTTTATATCTTTTGTATATGCGTGTAAATTGTATCATTAATGTTTCTTAATTTTTGTTTTCAGTGTAGATTTAATAATGATTAATATTCTGTTAAATTATTCCTTGATATGTGATAATTGTGTATTATTTGAGATATTATTTTGATTCCTGCTTGGTAGATGGCGTGGCGAGCCCAGGAATCATGTTTTAGAAATGTACGTGTTTTTTTCTGCTAGCTCGCAGAATGTAGTAGTAAGATTGCTGTTCGAAGAAGTATGTTTGTTGTTCTGTGGAAGATTGTAGACAGTTAAATATGTGAAGGTGAAAATATATATGGGGCGACGTTATGTATAAGTCCCCTCAGTGTAAATAGTAGTTAATACAAAATGTTTGAATATGTGATCGTTTGTGCTACTTTATTTGTGACTGTTCGTGTTTATTTCTCCTGCAGAACGATGCCGGCTACCCACGTAAGACGTAAGTACTATTTTCATTGTCTGATTAATTTTCTTTATGTGCAAGTGGAAGAAGTGTTGGAGTGTTATTTAAAGTAATAGTTCCAGTATTAAAATAGAGAGTTGGCCCATTTTCCCTCAATATAAAACTGGTAGTTTTATTTAGTTTAAATAAAATGTTTAGAACAGTAGTCTTAGTATAATTTTAAGTTTTGTTTTTCGCTGTTGTTCTATCACCAGTTTTTAAACACTGAATAATGCATTGGTCGCATGGCTGAAGCTTTGCTGTAGTATTTGAAGGGAGGGGAACGCATTTTAATGATTTTAAATCTTTGTGAGCTGCACAATTCCAACAAAATGCATATTTTTCTTTTTTGATTGGTAATTCTTGAGTCTAATTCTAATAACCATTTTGCAAAAATCTCCTTATTTATCCAAGCATTTTTAGTGAATGTGTACTGAACAGGCAGAGTCTTTACACGCTTAAAGCAATGTGGTTTTGCGAATTTTCCGCTAATATAGATAGGAAATTTTTCACTACCATCCATATTGCATGCTACCAGTACTGTGACTCTTTCTTTATTACATTTTTCACCGGAACATTTCTCTGCTTTAAAAGTTAATGTAGATGAAGGTTGTGCTTTATAAAAAAGCGCAGTTTCATCTGCATTGAATATATTGCTGGGTGAATAATCTCTTTTAATAGCTAGCCATTCTTTAGAGAAAAACAAATCTGCACTGCTCTGATTAACTGCAGACTCTTCACCACATATCCTTTTGTAGACAATACCATGGCGTTCTTTAAACCTTGACAGCCATCCATTTGAGCATGTAAAATCATCGACACCAAGAGCTTCTGCAAAAAGCTTTGCTTTTTCTTGTACAACAGCACCAGTTAAAATGATATTCTGGTTTTTAGCTTCTGTTATCCATTTTAATAAAGCAACTTCAATTTCTTCATTCTTATCATTTCTCATTTGTTTCCTTTCAGGTTCGAACTGATTGATTGCACTAGCCGTTTCAATTTGTTCTCGATTCTTAATAACTGTCGAAAGAGTACTCGCAGGTATTCCGTACTTTGCTGCAACCTCTGATTTTTTTAAAATCCCATCACTAACATCACATAAAATTTTCTGCTTAGTTTCCAAACTAAGAGCCCCCTTTTTCCCTCTCATTTTCACAACTAGAGGTCCACTGCGACTAGAATTCAATCAATAAAATATTTGTAGCAAAGACCTTTATTCACATCATGTGATCAAACACGTGCTAGCAATGAAATCAATCGCTCACAAAAGAATTTCAACATCAGCAGTGAAATAATTCTACTCTTTTCTCTTTCCTTCAACCACCGCAATTCCAAGGACAAACGCATAGCCTCCCTCATTCAATTCAGAAAAAGCGATAAACTTGTTTCAAGGTGAAAGGTCGCGATGAGGAATTTTTTTTATTAGATGCGATATTTACTTTGTCTTAAACGGGAGAAGTTTGTCTTCGCGTTCTTATTAAGTGGTGCAATTATTATTGTTTTGCAAGATAACGTGATGGGGAAACTATTTTCCTTCGTCTTAAGAAAAATTTCGTAAAAGGGCTGGTCACTCAGATTCGGAATTCTCCTTCGTAATGTTAAGTCTATGGGCATTTGATGCATTCGTATATTTAAAATATCCTCTCGGGAAATTAATATTTTTAACTTCTATTTTTTCTGTACCCTTCCTAAAAGATGTCTCTTTTTTTCTTAGTTCTCAAAATATTTCTAAAGTATAGACTTAATTTTATATGAGGTGTTAAAATCTTACTCACAGTTCGCTCCCTTTTAACACATAAAATATTAAATTCAACATAGATTTTAGAAATATTTTGAAAACTAAGAAAAAAAAAGAGACATCCTTTAAGAAGAGTACACAGAAAAGAGATGTTAAAAATATGAATTTAACGACAAGATATTTTATAAATACGAATGTATCCAAAGTCCATAGACTTAACATTACGGGAGAGAATTCCGAAGCTGAGTGACCAGCCCTCTTAATGAGGTTCGACTGTATCTAAAGCTACCGTCCATTAACCCCTTGGAGGTCTTTTAGAGAATTTTTTTAATATATTATAACCGGTTTTTCATATAACAAATTTTTGCCTAATTGAATGGAGAAAATGCCCCGATTAAATAAGGGAAATTTAGAAGCGTAAAAATACAACATTATTATTATTAAGAGAAAAGTTACAATAAAAAATAACTCGTGAGAATCATAAAAGACTCTGAACACTTTATGCGGCACGTATACCGTTCGCTCGTCCCAAAGGGTTGGTTGGTTGTGTTTATGACGGCCAATTATCAACACGAGGGATATAGGCCCTAAGGGGAGGAAGTGCCCTTCGTGGGGGGTCTTTCTAAGGGAACCTAACTAGTATTTACGTTTGGAAATCCACGGTTTCGAATAAAACCATGAAAACTCCGAAACGATTAGGCCGACGGGCGCGATTGGGTTCGAACCCAGCACCTCCCGTCTACCAGCTTTGAGAGCAGAACCTTTCGGCAACTGGTGGAGCCGTCCCAAAGGGGTTAACCCTTTCATGGACAAAGCATTTCCATTGCTAAAATGTTGAAATGAATGAATGACACAGGAATTTACAAACAAATTTATTCGAAAATAAGAAAAAGCTATATTTCACATGCATAATAATCGAAACTATTTGTACCAAAATTCTGGTGCCATTTTTGCATTTGGGGATCAAACTTAAGTGATTTTATAAACGTACCACTGCTCCTGAAAGGGTTATGATTTAATTCTATCTTGCAACCTGTTCTCGAAACAAATACCTTGTACATATATGTTGAGAACATCTGCAAGAGAAATATAATACGGATTTTATTTTTCAGACCTAGTGGTCCGAATAGAATATAACACTAGTCGAAAGTGTCAGCCCAGAGTACACAAAGACGGATTATGGAAATTAAAAATTGTACATGACAAATAATGTGCATTAATTTGACATTGTTCTGTTTTTACATATAAAAAAGTGTCTGTAACTATATTTTCAGTTATTGAGATTTTTCTCAAAACTTGGGAATTCAATTTAAAACTATTTTGTAACAAATATATATTTTCATTTACGTTTAACCCTTTCAAATTTGACGGGCAGTACACTTCCCACTTAATTTTAAATCCCTACTGACGAAATGGTATCAGAAGCTTTAAAATAATTTACTTTTACAATTTTTGATAAAAAGCATTTGTTTGTTCTTCCATCACAATCTATTATATATATAAAATCCAAACGGAAATTTCGTTCCGATAGCCTAGATTTTGAGTTCTATTGCATGGATTTTTACGGAACTTATACCGTTAGACAGGTATCATTTCAGGGAAGGTTTTAAGCTATAACACATCATTCTACATATATTAGTTATAGAATTATGACAGAAAGTTCTGTTATTTTGGACGATAAGGTTTACCATTTTATTTCTTGGCGAAATTTATCGTTGATAAAAAAAATTGAAACAGCTATTATACCTCGAAACATAAAAGAAAAAACTGCTACTAATTTTAATTAAAAAAAGGAAGGAAGAAAAAAAGAAGAAAAAAATTCGTTTAAATGAGTGATAATATTAAAAAACAAAAATATTTAATTTAAACATGAAAGGGAATGTTCGTAATACTTAAAAAATTACTCAGTTAAAATATTGCAATTGAAATAAGATTTGGCTCTTTATCTTTTGCGTCAGGTTAAGAAAAATGCATCTGAAAAAATTGATAGGACTATATCAAGGGAGTTTCGATAAGTGCATGCTCAGAAATATTTGAAAAAATTATATAATATTCTTCTCATGAGGAATATATAGAATATTCTTCTCGTGACATATAATATGTTTATAAAAAAATTCGCAGAACCTCGATTTAGTGTTTGTAAAAAAGCAATGAAAATTTAATTTTTTTGGCGATTTAATGCTGTTTGGCGGCACAATAAAATCTTGAATGGTAATTTTTTTTTATGATAAATAATTTTTAAGTAAAACCTTTTCTACTCTTCATACGAAGATACTTAGATTACGTTTAACGTAATAAATACATTTTTATTACTACAGTTTTGTCATATACCTTTATATGTGTATATATTAAAATTTTATTATCGTAATTATACGGTTTAAAACAAAATTTCAGTTTATTAAATTTTTTCCAAATTCAAAATTAATGTCCGATTCAGAACATTGGCAATTTGACTTCAATACTGTTAGTGTCAGAAACAAGAAATGAAGGTTATTGTTGCCATAGAAACAAGTATTTAATATAAAATGTTTAATGGTAGCATTTTTAATTACCCAGCTACTTTTAAAACAAATTTAAAACGGTACTACTTGATTATCCCGTCGACAAAATAACTATCGCCAAACTATAAGATAAATGCCAATAATAGCTGATCGTAAATTTTACATTCACTTGACATTAAACACGGTACACGTGTTTGTTGCGTCATCAAGTGATTTTTAATTTCACTTCTATTTGTAATTTTACTAATGTTTACAAATTTATTTATTCTTTCGTTGTTTAAAATAAAAATTTTGTCAATTTGTATAATTTGACGAGCAGTTTGGCAATTTATATAATTTGGCGAAGCGTTAGGCAATTTATATAATTTGGCGAAATTGGTTGAATGGATAATCAAATAGTACCCTTAAAACATTTCCAGCCGGTGAAGTCATGTAAAATTAAATAACTACTGCAACACGCAATTTGTATATTATATACGCTTAAAGATAAAAAATAATACGCTAATCCTTCGTTTAAGTTTAAATACATTGAGTTTTAGGCATTTAAACACTTATTTAACAAGCAATTTTCAAATGCATTTAAATATCTTGCATTTGGGATGGAAATGTGTTCGCTAGCCAAATAGCGTGGAACGTTCGTCTTTTTTGCGCCAAATATTCGAATATATATAGATTTTTTTCAGATTTTTACTGGGATTCCGCCGCCAAATTTTACTGATGTTTTACTACAAACATGAGTAGTTTTAAAAGCATTTTTCTTTTGAAAATAATTTGAGTATGCTCTTTAACCCCTTGAGGGGCAAGCAATTATGTTTGTGAAATGCTGAATTCCCACCGGAATCTTTGAAAAATTCTATTTCAAAATAAGTAAAAGCAATTTTACGGCTTTTTTCCACCAAACTTATAAAAGAAAAATTTAATAAAATTTTTCTGGTGTAAAACTTCCTTAAACGTAGGTGGTATATGATATATACCGGTGCTTCTCAAGGGGTTAAGGAGACCTTCCTTGTGGTAACAATTTTGTTTTTGATTTGTTCTTTTTTATTTCTAACTCTTCCATCATGTGACTTACAGACGAAACTAGCAGATGTAATTGTAAAAATGATGTTACTTATGATTTACATGTTATATGTTTATTTGTGATTTTTGAGTTCACTTTTGTCGCCAAACAATTTGATTTTAAGCCAAAAAGATGTAAGTTTGAATTGGTTTCAAGCGATGTTTACAATAAAGGTGATTTTGCAAGGGTACGAAAACATTTTTTGAGTATTTTTTTAAATTCAAATGTACAATATATAAATAGCAATTAATATTTAAAAAATGGAGTCAGATATTTTAATTTTAGTATAAATGTCTCCCAAACACGCACATACATACTGTAAAATAATTTAATTTTAGACATTTAAAAAATTTCTCATCATACTTTACTGCGAAAACATGTCGGTTTGTTTTCCCCAAATTTGTGACTTTTATAACCTCGAAGCCAGATTAGCTAATATTGTCCATTCTTTTTTTAATAAAAAAACATATCGCTAATTTCCCTCATACAAACGTTCAATGCTTGCAATGTTAGGTAGTAAAGATTATTCTTAAGAAAATGTAAGCAATTATGCGTTATTTCTATCACGAAAAAAGACATTTTGGAATAAAAATTGCTTTCTGAAATCACTTTTCGATATTCCATTCCATTCGTTAGTTTTTTTTTTCATATCTTCCCTTCTTTTAGAAATGTTATAAAAAGATATTGGATGAATCTTCCATAATCAGCCACCTTACAATCGGCGAATTTACTGTATAGTGTTGGAAGATTCGTTTATATTTGAAAGGAACCGTGGACGGTAAATCCGATTTCAGAAGATTACGCGAAATTTGTACTTTTAGTAATTTAGCGATTCGTAAATTTTTGTATTTTTAGTATGGAACAAACGGACAAAAGAAGATTTACTAATAGATATTTTTCATGTGCAGTTATTTTACTATCATTAAAAAAGCATTAATTTGAATGTACAAAAAAAGTTTTTCAAATGCCAATGGAACAATATTTGTTCATTTAGCCTAGGTTTTTTTAAAAAAGTACCTCAAATTGAATTAAAATTTCAATCATTATAAAATTTTGGCTGATGCACAGCCCGAGCAGCTGATCGTAGTGACAAATTTTAGGTTTATTTTACTATCACTAAAAAAACATTACTTTAACTGTACAAAAAAAAAAGAAAGAAAACTTTCAAATGCCAAAGAAGGCCAATGGAACAATATTTGTTCATTTACTCTAGGTTTTAAAAAAGAGTATCTCAGATTCAAATAAAATTTCAATCATTATAAAGAAATTTTGGCTGATTCACAGCCCGAGCAGCTGATCATAGTCACAAATTAAAGTTTTTAGTTTTATTTAGGCAACAAACTGATAAACAATGACGTCTTGAAAATAAAAGCATGCTTATTTCTCCGTCTTATTACACTCATTAGAGAAATGGGTCATTCCATGCAAAATGAGCAAATCGGCTGTGGCAGACATGTCACAGATTTTAATGAAAATCAGTCTATATGTAGATGATATCTATTTATGAGTAAATGTAAAATAATAGATTTCAGGATTGTTTATTTAAGTATTAAAGTATACATTAAAGGTGAATGTAAAATCGAGGTATTGTCTACATGCTTAAAATTTCAATTTTGATTATTAGCCTTACGAATGGAAAGACTTTATTAAAATTATTTATAATTAGGAATGAATAATAAGTAACAGATTGGCGTAAGTTAGAAATTATATTTTTATTCCGTAATGAAAAAAAAATTATTTTTCAGAAATTTTGAAGTAAAAATGCTATATTTCTACTGCTCATTTAAGCATGCAGGACAGCTTTGACAATTTTACTTTTTTTGGCGTTATAGCGAAATGTATATATTTTAAATATCGAAAGTTTCATTCTTGCCTTTTTATTCCTCAATGAGAAAAAAAAATAAACAGTAAAAAATGTTGAGGGTAAAATGCAATATTTCTATCACTTCTTTTTAATTGAAAAAAAGCTTTATTAAACTTTTAAATTATTTCATATTATAGATAAAAGTGTATATTTTAAATATAGAAACATTAATTTTTGCTTTCAGTTTATTTTTTGCTATTAATATATTTATTTTAACTACAGTAAAAAAAAAAATAAATATGTATTGCTTCGAACGAAAATAAAATTATATATTGATCCTCTAAATCCATAGATGGCAGCATTGCATCTTCTTTCCCTTTGAAATCGTGCAATATTGTAAAAAAAAACGCGCACTCATTTAAAGAGTACAGCTCTTGGAATGCAACAAATATTACTTTTTTAACCAAATTTTGTGACGTTAGGAATAAAAAGGCAATCTTGATTTTTTTTTAGCATATCATGGACTTATTGATCTTTATGTCTGTGCAATAACTATAATGTCTGACCTTTCCTTCAATATTTTTTGGCCTATCAATAAGAGGAAAAATTACAGTTTTGTTATTTTTTTAAGTTTCTAATTTTTTTTAAAGGTGAAGGATATACATGGCAACTTAAAAACTTTAGCAATTCGATCTTAATATGTAACACTACATCAGGCATCAATTTCACAGATGTTTTTGAATTCCTTTAATTTTTATAACGTTTTTAATTTTCTCAAAATTGACAAACTTTCAATTTTACAACAAATTTAAGATTAATCAGGACGTTACCAAATAACAATTATTATTAAATAAATATGAAGATAATTTTCCAGAGATTACAATATTATAAAAAGATTTAATTTATGTTAAATAGTTTTTGAGATACGGAACTTCAAACTTGCAACTTTGAACGATTGTACACATGCCATTCTAGGTCTAAGTTTTTTAAATGTCCAGAACTTCTAAATTTTTTTATTTTTCTGTCGAAATATTTTGCAATGCTCTATTTGAATATGAATTGGATCTGTGTATCAAATTTTATTAAAATCGGTTACTATGTAGCCACGACTTTTTTTAAATTTTTGCTCATTTTGTGTGGAATGACCCAAATGCGAAACAAATCTTCGGTTTGCCAAAAAGATCACTACTAAAAATTTTGCATAACTAACTTTACTTATCATTTTGCAAAGAGTTTTGATAGTGAAAGATCTAAAAATCAATCAGCAGCAATTTGACATTATTTAATGGAATGTAGTTTGGAGCGTAATTAACCCTGTTTTGTAGCTAACTCTGGTACATTTTTAGCCATACCGTTACGAACATTTCTAACGTTTCACATCAAACTTGGTTGTGGATCCGATTACGGATGATTGGGAAGATTTTATTGAATGACAACTAGAGGTTTAGTTTTCTATTTGAATTAGTTATCGAGGTCATTTTCCTAGGTTAATAGTTGCATGATTAAAACTGGTATGTAAAAAGAAACGGCAGTTAAAATGGCATTATTTTAATATTATTAACACAATTCCGCTTTAAATATCCACTTTTACATGATTCACATATTTTAAAATATAAAAGTTAAATACTGTTTTGATTGTATTTACTCTACTGGAAATCGAATATCAGAAACTGTAGAGAAAACCTGCCAAAAGAAGACGTACGTTACCAAACATAATGTAACGTAGAGAGAGATTGTATTTATGTTATCAGATCTGCACAAAGTACCAAGCTGAGAAGCCCGGGGTAAAAGAACTAACAAATGAAAATGAATAACCCGAACATTCTTTAAGTTAAATGGTCAATCTCTGCAGTCATTGTAATTCTCTCTTTTTAGTAGTGTGGTGATATGATCGTAATGGCCGCATTTCCCTCCCAAACTCTACATGATGTACTAAAGAGCTACTTCTGAATTGCCCATATTTCGTCTAACGCATCAGATAATATAATAGCGCAATTGCGTCCAATGCGTATTCAGAAAATGCGGAAGGATCTTCCAGGTGAAGGTCCATATTAATTTAAAATACAGAGTCGGATTTTCCATTTCGTTTGATTGAAGGTTTATTTGAAAAATGGTCCAGCGCAGCGGTCTTAGCCTGCTAGTTTGAACATAAATACTATTGGCAGTCAACCATTTCAACATGTTAGCAAAAATATTATTTCATCAGTTAAAATGTATTTATTTAGTGTCGGAGTTCCTTATTTTTAAATGATAAATATGTTGCACACAAAATGAATTCTTTTTATTCAGAATTCTTTATTGTTACATATCCTGCAAACGCTTACTCTTTTTTTGTTCCATGAAAAATTTAAAGTAAATTTTACCTTTGTAAATCGCCGCAATCTGTCTTATAGTAAGTCAAAAATGTACATTAAATTTAGCTGGTAAAAAAACAGCGGAAGAGTTGCCAGCTATGCTGTATAGCGTGTTTAACCCTTTCAGGGGCAAAGCATTTTCATTCCTAAAATGTTGAAACAAATCAGTGACACCGGAATTTACAAACAAATTTATTTATAAATAAGAAAAAGCTGCAGTTCACATATGTAATAAACCTAAAACTTTTTCATTAAAATTCTGGTGCCTTTGTGGCGTTTGGGAATTAAAATTGTGTGGTTTCATAAACATACCACCGTTCCTCAAAGGGATTACGACATGTTAATTGTGACCAAAGCGTATATTTAGTTTTAAGATTGATGTTTTATACAATGGAGTTATGAATAAAGAGAAGGAGACATTTAGTGCACTGTCTACCAGTTGCCACTGAAGTAACTGAGGAGGTTGTCACAAGATGGCGGACGATTTTTTAAAATCGGATCTTCAGTTTCTGATTACCGGAAAGGCAAACTTCCCACCAGTAAAACTGAATAGTAAATTTCGTCTTATTTAAGCGTCGTATTCGTGGATTTTTTTCTCAAAAATGCAATGAAAATTTCTATTTGTTTTTACTGGTGTCAGTATGCCTTGTAAAACTGTCAGTTTGTTTCCCTGGTTGTCACAATATGGCGGAAACGCAGGGTCTAACAGCCGCCAAACTAAACTCCTACCAGTAAAAATGAAAATCTGTTTCTACCATTTTTTATGACAGAAGTTTTTCAATAGCAAGGCGTTTAAATAAGTTGAAAATTTCTATATAAATCTACTGGTGGAAATTTCCACCGGCGGTAAGTAACGCCTGCGATAGCGGTTACAGTTGAAGCTTCAGTATTTTAACGATATGTCAGTTCCCCTTTATTAATAGTTCCATGGTTCTATACCTTTCTGAAGAAAACTGTGGATCGATAGTGGAACTTAATTGTGTGATATTTCACAACGGGCTTTCTGAAATATATTTCATTTTCTAAATGGATTTGTATTTTCACAAGTTAGTTTTTATCTAGTTATTAAATGTTGTCACGAATTCAGTAATATCCTTCTCACCATTCTTTTCTCATCATGCAGTTCAAAGGACACATAAGTGTCACTATTATTCATAATCATCCGTATTCTTCATATACAGTACCGATAAACAATTTTCTGTACCTAAGATTAAGTCTCACTAAAAATGACGTTTTAGTCTACAAAAATGTTAAGTTATGTACAAACTTAAAATTAATGAATTTCGAGGAGTTTCATATAATTATTGCTTTTCTATATCATGTTGTGTTCTAAATAAGGTTCTATATTAGGATCTAAATTTGCAGGTTTGCTGTGTATGTTATAACAACACTATATTTATATTACCTCTTTTAAAAATTTTATATTCTGATAACTGTTGCACGGCACATTTTTAAAAATAAGAATATTTTTACATAACATCAACTAAATTGAAAATGTGGCGTCTAAATGTATTGAGTCAGTTTGGCACTGTCTAAATTGAATTTCGTAATCCTATCTTTCTTATGATGGCGGTTTATCTAATCAATACGCAGTATACTTTGCGTGTCAAAATGTAATGTTGTAACAAGAAATAAAAATGGATAAGACATTTAATGGACAAGGCGTATAGCTTAACACGGTTTACTTATTGAAGAAAAGCACCGATAATAGGAACTGAGTAACTCTTTACATAGAACAGGAAAATGCTAAAAATATCTTTAAAAGTAGATTTCCTGATAAAGGTTGTAAAAAGAGATTATTTCTGTAAATTATAATGTATTTTTTTTATCAGCAAATAGATTTCTAATTAATGTTACATTTTACATCTTAATTTTTTTAAAATATTTTATGCACCTTAACAAAAAGTTATTCTTAATTGTTACGTGTCATTTGTAAATCATAACAATTTACACTGAAACAACAAAACAGATATGCTAGCATATATATATATGTAAAAAAAATCTTGTAAAGCAGGTAAATAAAATAAAAAGAAAGGTAAAAGTTCGCGTTCCGAAGGATAAACATTTTCTCTCAGATATAGTTTAATGTGATTCTACAGGGATAGCCCAAAATAATGATAGGCTTCTGAAATTTATATTCTCTAAACAATTATAGATATTATAATAAATGATATATGAAAATAGAGAACATTCCAAGTTAGATTTCAGTTACAAATGTCCGATGTGCGAACGTTTCGAAACATGACAAACATTAAATCGGTAATCAAGTTCTTTCCACGCATTTGGCAGTTATGCACAGTCAACGATTTTTAATGCAGCATTGATGCATTATAACACCAAATAACGCAGTACTGATCTACTGCCTACATTTTACGGATTGTTCTTAGCGACAAAGGTAAGCTCAGAGAGTAAGCAAGTTATGTATAGTCATTCAGGGTAACTTTGAGCCGCATTTTCTGTGTTTTCAGATGCCCCACTCTTATTCAATTCCTACTATTAGTTCACACTCTCCCTATATTTATTTTTTTATTTATATATCTTGTTCAAATTTTCAATCGTTAATAAAATACACATTATTCATCCTATCAAGTTGAAATAAATTCTTTTAAACTTGTACTGGATGACAATTTTTGTTAATACAGTTTTTTCAAATGCTAATTCATTAATTAAATTTTAATTAACTAATTTTAGTTTTGCATGGGAAACAAAATGGCGGCCATTGGTTATTGAAGATAAATGAAAGTATTTTCAATAAGGGGTTACTATAGGGGGGACCCTGTTCTGTCACCAAATACCGCCAAGTTTGTCGCCAACTTGTCGATATATCGCCAAAAGGGACGCCAAATTTGCGATATCTCTAATATTTCGCCAAATTCCCATAGACTTCCATTGGAAACCTACTTGCTTATAGAAAATCAACAAATTGAGATATTTTAATGCAACAATAACTAATATTAGCTTAAGGGTGTTCTCAAATCGAAAAGGGCAACTTTCTGACATAAGTTTTAATTTATTTTTGTTCGAAAATGCATTAAACTAGCTGGTGTTGTTGCTAAGAAACTATGTAATTGAGCTGTTTTTTACATTTTTTTGCAAACGCAATAGATCTTTCAGAAAATAATGTCAAAGTGGGCGTTTTGAACCGAATTTCCGCGCGACGGGAGAAAGAGCGCTCATGAGCGGGCGAAAAACGTGTTTGCCATTTAATCGAATTCGCTTATAACTCAATAGATAATTAATTGATCAAAAAATGGAAAAAACAGTTCCATTCCAAATCGCTTCCATGGCCAGGCTTTCCAATTTTATATCTTTCCGTTAAAAAATGAATTTGTAAATATGTCAAAACGGTTTTCACTTGTTGAGCAGAGCAGTTAAGAACAGCCTTAAGGGATTGTATTAAATTTTTCTTTGATGGCCTAAGTAGGAATTTACTTTGAAAACAAAATTTTTGTATTACTTGTTTTAAGAATATTGTTGAAACAAGTGGCATAAAAGAGAAGAAATGATCCTAAATAACTGTATGACTATCATAAATTAAGGAATAATAATGACATAAACAATAAAAATATATTTTTAACCTGGTTCAAAGTTATACAGCCATGTAGGATAACTTTGCACCATATTATAAATATCATACAAAATAAGACATTATAAGAAAAAAAAACAAGTATTATAGTTAGGACCACTTTGTAGCGAAAAAAGTGTTTTTTCAGATATTTAAAGACTTTCCAACATCCTCAACAACCCAACAACAATACCCAACAACTTTTACATTTCCCAACATTACAAGTTTTGTATAATTTATGATATTACAACGAATGCTATGCATAAGGAGAGTGGAAGAAGAAAATCATTAATATTTAGCAAAAGAGAACAGTTTATGGTTCACATAAAAATTAAAATGCAGTGAAAAACAATTTTCAATGTTTTAACTCAATAATATGGTCATACTTACAGTAATGCATACTAGTACCAGTATTAATCAAACAAGAATAAGAAATGTCGAATTCAGGGTTGCCAGTTTGGCCTCCATTATTATTCAGAAATTTGGTGTCCATATCAGAAATAAAGAATAGTATTTTATGTTTTTTTTTTAATAAGAAAGATTTAACGATCGCAGAATCTAAAAATTCTTCTTTGGAAATTTCCGGTATGAATTTAAAATGTCGCATTAAAATTTGAGAGCTAACTGGCATGCCTAGTCGAATGTATGGGATGTCAAATTTGAGTAGCTCAGCCACAAATAACGCCTTTGAATGAATTTTATGTATGTTATACATATTTTTGAAAATATTTACATGTTATATTTTATGCACACTTTCGGTATTCATATACAGGGTGATTCATAAAAGATGGGCAGAACTTTAAGGGGTTATAGTACACTTAAAGACAAATAATATTAAATAGGAGACTAAGGGTCCCAGACGTATTCCCAAGGAGATAGGGGGCATTAAAGTTTAGGGTCCAAAATTTCAAATGATTATAAAACATGGAAAAATTGGTCGATTCGTTTGCGGTTTTTGCAAAAAATTTTCTTTATGCCAGTATTTTCTTGAAATAAAATTTTAAAGTTCAATTTCAAAAAATGCCGATAGGGGGCGCTTTAGACTTTGGAGTAACAAACAACTATTTTTTAACGTTATTTTTTGTATTTCTTTAAATGATTTCGAAAGCTTAGACTTAAACTTAAATTTTGATCTAAAAATCTGAGTCCTAACGAGTAGTTAAGTAGCATAAACTGAAATTTGAAATTTGAAACCCTTCTCCCCCCCAGAACAAAAATCAGTTATTCCCGATCTTTGTGTCGTAGATTAGGCTCTAACTACTGCCGCGTTTTGCTAAAATTATTCTTTATGTCAGTATTTTCTTGAAAATAAATTTTAAAGAAAATTTTCAAAAAATTCCGATAGAGGGCGCTTTAGACTTTGGAGTAACGAACAACTATTTTATACCGTTATTTTTTGTGTCTCATTAAATGCTTTCTAAAGCTTAGACTTAAACTTAAATTTTCAGCTCAAAATCTGAATCGCTGAGCGTGGTTCAGTAGCGAGGGGAGGGGGTTCAAATTTCAACTTCTGAACATAGTTCAGTTTGCACTACTTAACCATGCCCAACGATTCTGTGCTGTGATACGAGGCAAAAATACAACTTTCGTCAAGGACTGCATAGTCGGAATTCACTCATAAAGGCACTGGCACAGTTGGAAACGTCGCTCATGCAAACGTTAAAGCTCCATTCCTGACGCTAGTCACCGGATGAAGAAGGAAACAGAAAGTATGCAAATGTCAAATGGGGAAGAAGAAGAACACGTAGTCAAAATTTCGACACGATTCAGGCATAAAAACCACTGAACGGTGAGTCAAGTGTAAGTCGCTGTAGTAATGAATCGGAAGATGGTGCCCTTCACGAATAAGGAAAAGGCTGAGATGCATTTAATTTACGGAGCGGCAGATGGAAATGGTGCAGAGGCACAACGAATGTACGGAGAGCGATTTCCCAACAGGCGGTTGCCTAACCGCAAAACTTTCGAGCGCTTGCACAGACAGTTGTGTGAGACGGGATCATTTCTCGCTTCCCGGTCGAATGCAGGTCGTGCAAAAAAGGACGAATCAGTAGTTGTTGCAGAAGCCATTCTGGATGTAGTAGCGGCGCAGCCAAGTACAAGTACACGAACAGTGGCTAGGCAGGTGGATACCTCACAGTCCATGACTTGGAGGGTACTGAAGGATGAACATTTGCTCCCGTTTCATGTGCAACGAGTCCAGAAACTGTCTCCAGGGGATTACCCAAATCGTATTGAATTCGCCCGCTGGTTTCTGCAGCAGAACGCGCTAAATCCACATTTTGGACGAACTGTGCTTTTTACCGAAGAATGTACCTCCACACGTGAAGGTACATTTAACACACACAATGCACATGTATGGGCGGATGTCAATCCACATGCTACGTATCCACATGCTCATCAGAGACGCTTTTCCATCAATGTTTGGGCAGGAATCCTCGGAGACCACCTAATCGGACCGTACCTTCTTCCTGAACGCCTCAACGGTAAAACATACCTCGCATTTCTGCAACATGTGCTGCCAGACCTGTTAAACGTTGTTCCTCCACGCATCCGGCGGGTCATGTGGTTCCAGCACGATGGAGCGCCAGCCCATTACGTACGAGACGTCCGCAACTATCTGGACATCACATTTCCGAACAGATGGATTGGTCGAGGTGGTCCTGTTGCTTGGCCTGCTCGCTCGCCAGATCTTTCACCCCTCGATTTCTTTTTTTGGGGACGATTGAAGGCTCTTATGTATGAGACACCCATTGAATCCCCCGAGGAACTGGTCGCCAGACTTTCCGCCGCTGTAGGGGAAGTGCTCGAAAAGCCTGATGTTTTCGCGAATGTTCGCCGTTCCATTCTTCGCCGTTGTTCTGCGTGCAGAACCTCTGGTGGTCACAATTTTGAACATTTATTGTAATTACATGTTAATAAATATGCTTTGGTAACATAATCCTAATTTGTGTCTTTTTACCTCGTATCACAGCACACAATGTGTGGACATGGTAAACTGAACTGTGCTCAGGAGTAGAAATTTCAAACCCCTCTCCCCAGAAACTTAACCACGTCTAACGATTCAGATTTTGGGCTGAAAATTTAAGTCTAAGCTTTAGAAAGCATTTAATGAGACACAAAAAATAACGGTATAAAATAGTTGTTCGTTACTCCAAAGTCTAAAGCGCCCTCTATCGGAATTTTTTGAAATTTTTCTTTAAAATTTATTTTCAAGAAAATACTGACATAAAGAATAATTTTAGCAAAACGCGGCAGTAGTTAGAGCCTAATCTACGACACAAAGATCGGGAATAACTGATTTTTGTTCTGGGGGGAGAAGGGTTTCAAATTTCAAATTTCAGTTTACGCTACTTAACTACACGTTAGGACTCAGATTTTTAGATCAAAATTTAAGTTTAAGTCTAAGCTTTCGAAATCATTTAAAGAAATACAAAAAATAACGTTAAAAAATAGTTGTTTGTTACTCCAAAGTCTAAAGCGCCCCCTATCGGCATTTTTTGAAATTGAACTTTAAAATTTTATTTCAAGAAAATACTGGCATAAAGAAAATTTTTTGCAAAAACCGCAAACGAATCGACCAATTTTTCCATGTTTTATAATCATTTGAAATTTCGGACCCTAAACTTTAATGCCCCCTATCTCCTTGGGAATACGTCTGGGACCCTTAGTCTCCTATTTAATATTATTTGTCTTTAAGTGTACTATAACCCCTTAAAGTTCTGCCCATTTTTTATGAATCACCCTGTATAATATACGTGCACATATGGGGAATTAATGACAAGAAAATGGCATTTTCATGTAACCTTAAGATATGATTTTTATTTTTGTAATATTTTTTAATCATTATTTCACACAGTTTTTATGAACAGAAAATTATACAATACTAGCAAACCCCGTGTCTTAAATCTTCAAGACTAAATAGAATTTTGGTATTTTAGCTTTATCATGTGACTAGCAAACCCCGCGGCTTTGCTCGCGTAATATTTGAAATATGCCAAGTGATATTTATATGTCTAATTTTTATTAAAAGGTACTAACTAAATTTTTATTTTATTAGAAGGTAATATTTTATTTTATTAAAAAGTTTTTTTTTTATTAAAAGGTACTTATTACTTTTAGGAATAATTCAAAAATTACTATTTAAAACACAGTTTGATTAAACATCATTATTACCCTGCATTAGGCAGAAATGAGACTTAAATTAATAAAACGAAATAAAACTAAATAAATGATAATTTAGAAAATATTTTGAAACTTTTATGCTCAATTAATACGCTCATTTCAGTATTCATTTGAAGTTTTGAATTTTTTAGAAACCATCTTCTTAAATCTTAAAATTAACTATCGTGTCAAATTCCAAATCCTACCACCTCTCTCAACATAAAGGGCTGTGTTGAAATAGGAACTGTCACCATTAATTTGACAACATTAATTTTGAAATCGGTTTGTTATTTTCCTAATATTCCACAGAAACATAATTTAGAAAGCTTTTAAAGGCCTTTTTTTAGAACGTTTGTTGTTCCTGTGAACCCCAGATGGTAGAATCAACGGCATAAAATATAGCCTGTGTAGGATCAGAGACTGTTACCATTGATTCTCAACCATTACTTTTATAATCGGTTTATATTCCCTGAAATTGCATAGAAATCGTAATTTAGGAATTTTTTAGAATGCTTTTTGCACCTCTCCTTCGCTTCACCCCTTTTTAATGCAAATTTATTTTCGACAGTCCTTCGAGGGCATTTATATTTTATAAGTAACTACCATGCTATATTTAAAGTTTCTAGCCTTTTCAGTATCACAGAAATCGCAATTTAGAAAGCTTTTAGCTCATGCAATCCTCTGTTGGTAATGGCACAGACATAAAATATAGCTTATGTTTGAGCAGGTTCTATCACCAACAATTTGTCATCATTATTTTTTTAATCGGTTTGGTATTTGATAAGATTGCATAAAAATTGTAATTTATAACGTTTTTTGCTAACTTCATCTTTTTAAATTTGGAATTTTCTTTTGACTGTTCTTAGAAAATAGTTGCATCTTGTAAGTAAATACCATGCCATACTTCAAAGTGTTAGACCCCTTAGTTGTGCAAAAAACGCAAATTAGAACATGTTTTGCTTTTGCAACCCTCAGATGGTAGTGACAGCAACATAAAATATAACCTAGGTTATAGCAGGGACTGTCACCATTGATTTGCAACCATTACTTTTGAAATAGCTTTCGAATTTCCTGTGATTGAGTCGAAATCGCAATTTAGAACGTTTTTAGAACGCTTTTCGCGCATTTCCACCCTTTTTTAAATTTCCAAACTTCTAGGTGATAGTGATACCGACATAAAATAGCAGCTGTGTTAGAGCAGAGGCTGTCAGCATCAATTTCCTACCATTACTTTTGAAATCAGTTTGATTCTTCCTGAGATATTGTTGACAAATCGGTATTTAGAACGTTTTTAGAACGCTTTTCGCGCATTTTGCCCCTGCATCTCCTCTGGAGTAGTGGAAACAGATATAAAATATAGCCTATATTGGAGCAAGATCTGTCACCATCAATTTTACACCATTATATTTGAAATAGGTTCAGTACTTCCTGAGATTGCATAGAAATCGCAATTTAGAACGTTTATTTACAACGCTTTTTGCGCATTTTGACCCCCTTTTAAATTTCGATTTTTTTAGGAAATGTTCTTAGAAATCATTGATATCTTATAACTAACTACCATTCCAAATTTCACGATTCTAGGTCCTTCCGTAACGCAAAGACCGCAATTTAGAACGTTTTTCTCCTGCACCCCCTTTGGGGTAGTGGCACCGATATAAAACATAGCCTATGTTGAAGCAAGGGTTGTCACCATCATTTTGACGCAATTATTTTTTAAATCGGTTTGGTATTTCCTGAGATTGTGTAGAAACCACCATGTAGAACGTTTTTCAGAACGCTTTTCGCCCCTTTTAAATTTCGAATTGTTTAAGAACTGTTCTTAAAAATCCTTTATATCTAAAGTAGCTAATATTTCAAACTTCATATTTCTAGGCTCTTCAGAAACGCAAAAATCGCATTTTTAGAACGTTTTTTCTCCTGCACCCCCTTTCGGTTAGTGGCACCGACATAAAACATTTCCTATGTTGGAGCAAGGGTTGTCACCGTCATTTTAACACCCAATATTTTTTAAATCGGTTTGGTATTTATTGAGATTGTGTAGAAACCACCATTTAGAATGTTTTTTAGAACGCTTTTCGTGCATTTTCACTTCTTTTAAATTCCGAATTGTTTAAGGACTATTCTTAGAAATCTTTTATGTCTAATAAGTAGCTAATATTTCAAATTTCATATTTCTAGGCCTTTCAGTAACACATAACTCGCATTTTTAGAACGTTTTTTGCTCCTGCACCCCCTTTGGGGTAGTGGCACCGATATAAAATGTAGCCTATCTTGGAGCAAGCGTTGTCACCATAATTTTGACACCAATATTGTTTAAATCTGTTTGGTAATTCCTGAGAATGTGTGGACACTACCAATTAGAAGGTTTTTCAGAACGCTTTTTGAGCCTTTCCCCCCCTTTTGAATTTCGAATTGTTTAAGAACTGTTCTTAGACATAATTTATATCTTATAAGTAACTAATATTCCAAATTTCATATTTCTAGGCCCTTCAGTAACGCAAAAATCGCATCTTTAGAACGTTTTTTGCTCCTGCACCCCATTCGGAGTAGTGGCAACGACATAAAATATAGCCTATGTTCTAAGTTGGAATAACACCATCATTTTGATACAATTACTTTTGAAATCGGTTCGGTAGCTCCAGAGATTACCTCTAACAAACAAACAATTTTTACTTCTTTATAATATTAGTACAGATTTATCAGTAAACAATAAACCTATGCCTAACATTGAGCCGGCTCAAAATTGTACCGAAAATATGGTAAAATGGTAGTGCCTTCTAATTTTACATTTTACTGACTATTAGTAAAAACATAATCGAAAACTAATAACACATTTATAACGTTTAGATAATAATATGTCTAATAAATGTGTATATTGTTACTTACTGTAAAAATTTAGTTGGATTACAACAGCTCCAAAACAGCATTCAAAATTAACTTGGAAACAGTACTTCACAATAACAGATGGATGATGCAATTAATTGTGTATAAGGTTGCCAATTTATGTTCTAAAATAAAGAGTAGAAAGCCCAGTTTGTAACTTTGCGAACAGAGTGTGGAGTTTATCCAGGCTTTTGAAGTCAACCGTATTGAAAATTAGGCAGTGGTACAAAGTTACACCCTATGGATCAAAGTTTCACTGAATGACTGTTGCACTTGTTCAGAAGTTACACTCACCAAGCTAGGGCAGGAAAAGCTGTAAAGCAGGCAGCAAGAACCACATTACACAAAAAGGCACTAATCAAAGCTTTATATATATATATATATATATACCTATATAATAATATAAAGAAAAGGTGTAAAAGTAGTTTTTTTTAGTAAAAAATTTTAGAAAAATATAAAAAATAGTCAGAAAGCAATAATCATGATGCGGTGAACACAAAGCTCACGGGGATACATAAGGCGCTTGAGGTGATGGGGCTCGAAGGCGCCATAGTCTGGTAGCTCTGCTACGATATCGTAAGGAAGATCATATAAAGTACTGTAGAATTTTTTAGCAAGGTCTTTGATGCGTTTTCTTAAAGTGATGGTATTAATGTCCCTACGGACGGTATTGTTCTGCAGGTAGCGGGAAGCGTTGCGAAAAATGCGAAGATACTTGTTATGCAGACGACTGAGTTCATCCATGGAGGAGGTGCAGGTGAAGTCCCAGACCGGACTGGTATAAGTTATGATAAGGAGGATACAAGAATTATAAAGAAGTTTATTATAAACTGAAATAGTTTTACCATTGAGAAGAGGTTTCAGAGAGATAGAAGCTCCAGCGACTTGAGATGAAGAATGACCCCCAGGTATTTGGCATCATGAGACCATGGAATAGTATTGTTATTAATAGTTAGTCTATGGGGGTAGGTAAATTTGCGGGAGAAATAAACAGACGTTTTATTTTCATTGATAAGGACGCGCCATAAAGTGCACCAGTCCAGAAAGTCGTCTAAATGAGTCTGTAAGGTACCTGTACAGAGTATACGGGAGGTGGGCTGAGGCGTAGATACATGTATAGTCCGCATAAAGAGCCAGGTAAGTTCGCAAAGAGCGTGGGATGTCGTAAAAAAAATGTTCAATAAAATTGGGCCCAACACGCTACCCTGAAGCATGCCCATTAGGATGAGGAATATAGCTGAAAGAATGTTGTTTATGCGGACGCGAAAATTCGGTCGCAAAGGAAGGAGTATATTAAGTGTATAAGTCTGGCGCAAAACTTAAGCTTAATTAATTTGTATATAAGGCCTTAGCGCCAGACATTATCAAAAGTCTTTGCGACGTCAAGGAAAATAGCAGCAGCAGGAATCTTTGCATTGAGTTTCTCACTAAGAAATTCAACAATACGGAGAAGCTGGTGTTGTGTTGAGTGTTTTGGGCGAAAGCCGAAATGCTCAGGTATGAGAATGTTGTTGTTCTGTATAAAGTCCTGCAACTGGACCCTTATAACACATTCAATGACTTTACTGAGAGATGGTAGTAGTGATATGGGTCTGTAGTTGGTAGGATCAGAAAGGTTAGTTCCAGGTTTAGGGATTGGTGAAATTATAGAAGTTTTCGATAGTTTAGGGAGATAATTGAATTTACAAATAGAGTTAGTAACGTCTGTGATATACATAATACAGTTAGGAGGAAGATTTTTGAGAGCAGGGAGAAATTTTATCGTAATGATGTTATGAATACAATGCGCGGAATAGTTGGGGAGGGGTTCATCAGAGGGTACGGCTAGGAAACTGAGAACAGTATCACTAACCTTATCAAGATGAGCCAAGCTGGCGAGGGTCAGATTTGGGGAGAATTGAGAAGCATAGGAGTTGGCAAGTGTATTAGCCTTATCTTGGTCGGTATAAGTTGTAATATTGTTAGCCGAAAGAGGAGGAATGGGTGAATTTTTTTTATTTAATTTACGCTTTATTAGCCAGAGGGAATTGTCCCCGCTAGCTAGAGTTTTGAGGAAATTGCTCCAATTTTTTTTGTTTTTCTTTATAGAGACAGTTTTTAATTCTACTATTAATGCTGTTTATAGGGGGTTTAAGGAATTGAGGATCTCTGGAATTTTGAAAATGCCGCCGGAGCTGATTACGCTGTTTAATGAGATTATGCATAAAACGAGAAGGGATAAAAGAGTTATTGTTTTTAAAAATATAAAAGGTAGCAGGATTTTGAGCATTAATAATGTGAGAGATGAGAAGTTCAACTGCGCCATCAATATGAGAGGGAATTTTAATTTCAGGGAAAGTAATATCCTGGTTATCAAGGTAGATAGTAAATTAATTCCAATCGATGGCCACGGAGAGGGGACGGGGAGAGGGTTAAATATGTCAATTTAGAAACAGACCGGGGGATGGTCAAAAGAGAGATCATTAATTACAATTGTGGTGATTGTATAGGGAAGATTTTGAGAAAGAGCGAAGTCAATGATAGAGTCATGAATATTGCGCTGTGCTGATGTGAGTAGGTGTTGATGGTACATGTAAACTTAAGATTAGGTGTTGGCTTAGGTTATGAAGTGATGCAAAACGCTGAAAATTGCCATGACAATTCGAGTGCCTGCTTCTGGCATTATAATCGACAGAAAAAAAATGGAATTGTTACTAAAGAGGAAATGACATATCCTTAAAATAGTGAAGCTTCAACTGTAATCGCTATCGCACGAGTTGATTAACGCCGGTCGAAACTTCCACCAGTAGATTTATATAGAAATTTTCAACTTATTTAAACGACTTATTATTACAAAATTTCAGTCATAAATAATGGTTGAACCAGATTTTCATTTATACTGGGAGTTTACTTTGGCGGTAGTTAGGCCGTGCGTTTCCGCCCTATTGTGACAACCAGGTAAACAGACTGCCAGTTTTACAACGCATACTGGCACCAGTAAAAACAAATAGAAAATTTTACGACTTTTTGAGAAAAATTCCATGAATAAGACGCTTGATTAAGACGAAATTTTCTATTCAATTTTACTGGTGAGATATTTGCCCTGGCGGTAATCATAAACTGAAGACCTTGTTTAAAAAAAGCAGCCCCCATCTCGTCATAACCTCCTCAGTTACTTCACTCGCAACTGGTCGACAGTGCACTAAATGTCTCCTCCTGTTTATTCATAACTCCATTAATAAAACAGTGTTGGTGATGAGAATAAAAGCTCAGTTAGATTATTGATAGGAAAGTAACCATTAAGTAGAGCTTAAATGCAAGCGAAAAATATGTTTAAACATTGCTTCTAGTGAAAATTGGTAGCAATGAAATTTTTCATTAGTAAGTAAAAGCAGAGTAAAATTATCACATCCTATTAAAAGCAATTAAAAACTTAAAACTTTAGAGTGTAAAATTAATGGTAGCGTTCCGCGTATATTCTATAAACGTTTATTATTTTCAAGCATTTTTATAATAAATATAGCATTTCCTGTAATATTCAGTTTTTCAGTTTTGAAATAGAGTAAAACCTCCCTAAAGTGACCACGTTCCGTTCCAATAAATTTGGTCGCTCCGAGAGGTGGTCTCTTATTGGAGGTCATGTTTAAATCTGTATTTTAATTGTTGGAAAAATGTAACAATTAATGATACTAAATTTTATTTTTCACATTAGGAAAAACTATAAAAATTTAAGTATCAAAACAAAAGTTAATTACATAAGTTAAGTACTGCAGAGTTTAACCCATTAACCGCCAAAACTGTTACGATAGAAATTTTCAAATTTCCTGTTGAAAGTAGTTTCCCACCACAAATTCATTAAGGTAAATTTCGCTTTACTAAAATAGCAAAATTCTTGCCAATAAATAAGAATTTTTTTTTAATTCTAAAATAGTGGTGCAAATGTAATTAATCCATTGCATGAGCAATTATTTTGACTGTTGCATGAACGCAACGTCAGCGGTTAATGGGTTAAAAAATGAATTCTTGACGTCTGTTTTGATATTACGGTTTTATTTTTAAAAACTTTTATTTCCGTGTCCTTTCGAAGTTTAGTAAATAAATGCAATTTCTTTTGGACAAGAACAAATAGTGACGTTTTTATTAACTTATATGTTTCTTTGAGAGTTTCCTGGCAGAATAGGACAGGGGAGTTTATTCACCGTCATTCTTAATTTGTCATTAGAGTTAAATTCAATGCCTAAGAAGGCACAGAGGGGTTTAAACACCTAAATGTCACCGGGATAAAAAAAAAAAAAAAAAAAAAAAAAAAAAAAAAAAAATCTAAACTTACTTTAGAAGTCTGATGAATAATGCGCTCTCCAGAATTATTATTCTCATAAAACCTTCTTTAAGCGACCAGGAAAAAACGGAATTTTCTCCAAACAAATTGGTCGCTCATGGAGGGAGCTAATCTGGGATGGTCTCTGAATTGAGGTAAAATTAGTATTGAGCTAATGGAAATAAATTTCATTCAATGAAAAAAAGGTCGTTCAGGGAGGTGGTTGCTTAATGTAGGTGGTCGCACAGGGAGGTTTTACTGTATTAATTTCAGAATTTCTGTCATTAAATAAGTCGCTGTTCAGACATAGTTATGATTGTTGACCCGCTGGCACAGGAGTTTGCCACGCCCGGGGACACAATACGGTTTGTTTTTTCGAAATTTTGATATTTTTAAATAAAACGGAAGATTTTCAAATTTAATGTATCAGTTTTTTACAAAATATGCGATATTTTTTATAAAAAACGAAAGATTTAAAAAATAAATAAAAAAGCACAAGTCAAGGACTAGGAGAAAACATAAGCTTTCATTAAAATAAAAGAAAAGAAATCGGTTCACTTGTTGCCAAGATATTTCCAATACCGATATAAGAGGGTTCCTACAGTGTTAGAAAATATACCAATATTTACTTAGATTAAAACTCTTTGAGGGGCAAGTAATTGTGTTTCAGTAATGTCGAATCCACACCGGAATCTTTAAAAAAAATGTTGCAAAATAAGGAATAGCAATTTTTCGATTTTTTTTTTCCGCCAAAGTTAGAAAAGTAAAATTTAATAAAATTTTTCTGCTGCAAATCTTCATTAATTGTAGATTAATGAAGACTCTCAAGGGGTTAAAACTCGATTTCTGCAATAGTGCGATAGCACAAAGCGAATTTCTCTCTAAGTAAATACCGATGTTTAAATGACCTAACATCAGTAACTTTTCCTGACCTGTAGGAACCTTGTATAAGGCAAAATCTTTCGCGAAATTCGAGAGTTTCGGATCAAATACCGCTCGTTGGCTAACTGTGGGACAAGAATGCTTTAACTTTTAGATTTTTTTAAGCTCTACAAATCGATATCGGGAGAACATTTGTGAAATGCCAACTATTCAGATAAAAAAAAAGTCGGAAATCGTAGGTAAACGTGGCAAATGAGGTGCGTTCGTACAATAGCTAGTGTTATAAATAATCAGATCTTGGTGCAGTAGCTGTTGCACTCTTATCTAAAAATGCATGAATTCAAAATTTATTACGATTCTATATATTAAATTCAGTAATATGGAAATAATAGGACTCCATCTTAAATAGGACGTCATCATCATGGCAACCTACAATCATTACCTATCGTAGGAACGTAATTAAATTTATTATGTATGATAGGATTTAATAGAAAGAAGAAAACTGTTATCAATATATTTTTAAGTTTTGATTCGATTTTCATAAAAAATAAAATAAATCGAAAAAATTCTGCAACGATATTATATATATTAAATTTCAAACTGTTAAGTTGGGTAGATTTTGCGATGTTATATGCGGACGGAAGGACCAGACGACGGCTATATGTGCTACGTATTTATATAATTACGAACGCACTTAAAAATCGTACTTCTGGACGATTTTTCTCATGTTCAAGCCTACCGTTCCCACAAAATTTCCTAGACCATTCATCCACTAACAGGTGGCACGTGATATATTATTGGTGCTCCGCATAAAATTCTGGACATTATTAGAATTATTATTAATTAATTTTATTTGTAAATCAAAAATAATAGTCTAGGAAATATATATATATATTTATGAAAATTTAGGTGCTTTGTTTCGGAACTCGCACCAGGCATTATTAAGCTTTTTAGTATACGTTATCATAGAAACTCGCCAGAGTTTCTCGCCAAGCAAAAGAAACAACAGTGCAATGAACCTTAAATGAAGGGAATTTCCGCCAATTAATGCCAAACGATTTTTCAAAAAATTTTTAGTACTCTTTCTAGTTTATATTTACCGGACTGACCAAAGCACGAGTCTGACACCTCTATATCTCCGGTTCTACTTATGGTAGAAACAAAATTCTTTTTTCTATGGAATAGGGCGTGCCACGTGACAAAGAAAACAAAACTAAAGTTGAATCCGGCCAATAGGTTTTTAGTAAATGCGATTTTAAAAGTGCTGTTTTTTGCACTTTTGAAATTATTTGAACCAAAATCTGCTGACAGGGCTACAGCAATGTGTAATTATCGAATTTTTATGCAGTTTACGGCATTTGAATTGCTTTTATGAGTAGTTCAAACCTTTGCAAGTTTCATGTCAAAATATTTAGTTTTTGATTTATACTAGGTTAAAGTATTAATTCATATTTTCCAGCATGGCGTACGTAATATGTATATCTCTAATTATATTTGCATGTGAGCTAAAAGAAGTATCGTAATATTGCTAACTTCTTAGTATTAAAGCGTGGCGTACATAATATGTATATCTCATGGATATTTACTGATTTTACTATTTATATGGATATTTGCTGAGTGGCATGTATTTAAATGAATTTGTACTATTTCAATCTCTAGAAAATTTTATCATGTTACTTGAAAGTTGAATATGAATTCAATTTGTTTATCTAAAACCTCGACAATCCAGGTTTCTACTTTATGAAAGATGTTTCTATCATACACTTTATTAAAAATGCTTCTAGATTTCAGCGCACACCCTTTTAAATTTCCAATACTGTGGGTATTTTTGCACAAAAAAATGGATAACAATGAAATGAAATTTTATTTTGCACGAAATAGGAATGATTTTTGACGAAGGTATTGCGCACAATAATCATCGCGGAATGTCCTGCTGATATTTGAGGAGAAACTAGATTATAGAAAAATGCCAGTGGACCTCGAATACGAAAAGATTCTAGGTAAACACTGACTACGGAGAAACCACAGAACATGCTCAGAAAGATAAGGTAAACACTTTAGTGAATCACAGAGTACTTATAGTCATGAAAACAATTCGACAGAGCTTTAGGATTACTGTTTATCATATTGAAATAAGTAGGAAAATGTTCTCTTCTGTATTGCTTTTATACTAAAATTCGCATATAGTCAAATATTTTTTCAACATTCCATACTTTGCAATTTATTCAATTTAAACCATTTTACAAAGGTAATACAGTCAGTCTGGATTTTTATTACTTTTTTTTTTCATTTTTACAGTCCTTTCATATCGAATAAATTTTTAGCAGTTTTATTGGAATTTTTCGTTTTTCTTTTCCTTAAGATTAATAAGAGTTTTATTAAACTAATCGACTCTGTTACATAGGACATCTATATCTACTATATAGTAACAGCTTTAGGATTACTGTTTATCATATTGAAATAAGTAGGAAAATGTTCTCTTCTGTATTGCTTTTATACTAAAATTCGCATATAGTCAAATATTTTTTCAACATTCCAAACTTTGCAATTCATTTAATTTAAACCATTTTACAAAGGTAATACAGTCAGTCTGGATTTTTATTACTTTTTTTAAATTTTTACAGTCCTTTCAAATCAAATAAATTTTTAGCAGTTTTATTGGAATTTTTCGTTTTTCTTTTCCTTAAGATTAATAAGAGTTTTATTAAACTAATCGACTCTGTTATTTTGGACTTGGTAATTAAAGAATGCTATCAATATGCCATAAATAGCTTTTAGTAAATTTTTAATCAGATAATAGAGCTACTTAAAAATTTACAAATATGACTGCAATTAGGGAAAATCATTTCATAACGATGAAATATCGAATTCTGAACTTTTATTGAAATGAATTATAATTTATCGTATGAATTATCCGAAATGTATGAGAAAATACTTGAAAAGCATACGACTTAGTATGTCCTTTTAGTCACATAAGTAACAATTATGAATTTAGAAAGTGCATGCATTGAAAATTCAGAAAATCTAACAAGTGTTAAAAGTTTATGAAAACATTTAAAAAGAAAAAAAAAAAGCTTAATCAAATAATCTGAGTTCCTGCCGCGCTTATCGGAGTGACGTTGAATTTCCTGAAATAAAAAAAAAACTAATTTTATTTAAAAATTACTTCAAGCACACCCGGTGATAAAACAAATGCTCGTTATTCAATCTGTATTTAAGTCTTTACATATTGTGTAAAATTGTGTCAAATTTGAAAATTTAAAGGCAGTTTTTCAAATATTATTAGGATGAAATCCTTGCTGAGTCAATTAATGAATCACGATATAGCTTATAGAACAACAGCAAAAAATATTGCTTGTTAGCTCGACACATTTTTTTCATTTCTAAAAGATAAATGATTTCTTCTGAGATTTGTAAGGATCGATAAAATAGTTCTGAGTTATTTTTTAAAAGTCCAAGATTATACCTTACTAGGCATATTACACTTCTGAAAAGTTCATAGCATCACTGTTAAATTATTTTTTTCTATCATCTTTCTTTTATCTTTTCTTTTCCGAATTAAAATGGAATATATAAAATTTAAATGAAATACCTTACAAAAAGAAGTTATATCTAATCAAGAACAACTCGCTGTAAATGATCCCGCCAAGCCATAAGCCTAAAACGTCAGTCATAAAAATACATAATATATATGACATAAAAAGAAACGATATAGAAGTGCATACTCAGAGTGCCTTGTAAAAATCTATCACTACTCATAATGCTTCCAAAGGACTCGGAGTGAGGTACAGCATGTGAAACTGCTTGGCGACCTGCCGGCGTATATTTTATTTTATACAGTACCGATATTAATTTTAAAAAATTGTGAAAGTCGATAAAATTAATTTTAAATTCTCACTATATCACTCTTATAAATAATTGTAGGAGGAAGATCTGTAATAAAGCATAAAGATTTGTAAGACAAGCACTAAATGGTATATAATTGTGGTAATCATCTATTATTACAATTATACTTTTCAATATTTTAAACATAATTTTTAATTTCATAAATACGTTTAATAATACACTGTTTCAAAATTAAAAGGAAAACTCGTAAAATGGATCCTGTTTATGACAGAATTACTTCTTAAACGTAAAATGTCGTGTTTCTAACATAAGTAATGTTATATAATACTATTGTAACAGAAGCCTTACTAGAACAGAACTTTACTGCAATATATCTTAGTTTAGTTAACGTCTATTATTAAGTGCATTGTTATTAATATTCTTATGATCATTATTTTTTATTATTATTTCACAAACTTAAAATGTTTATTAGATGTTTACTTTGAAAATCTACCTCATAAAAGTGGTCTTTTTTGTCAAATAATGGTAAATAAAATCAACAAATCGTTCCCATGATGTTAAATAAGAATGGGCATGTAAACACCAAAAACTTCAACTTTTCACAGTTTAATGGGATCAGTAATAGACGAAACAAATTGTTAAGCAAATAGTCCTATGTCAGTGCAGGAACAACAAACATTATAAAAACCTGCAGTTCGCCAAGCAGTTTTCACATACTGTACCTCACCCCGAGTCCTTTGGAAATGTTATAGGTTTTTACACGACACTCGGAGTATGCACTTCTATATTGTTTCTTTTTATGTGATATCACTTCTTTTTGTGACTGACATTTTAGGTTTGTGGTTTGGCGGGATCATTTACAACGAGTTGCTTTTGATTAGATTTGTTATTTTTTTGCGAATCAGGTACAGGATTGTCAGTTTGTGTTCCGTTTTTATTTTAAAAAGTACGAATCCAAACCAGAAATTAAAATTAGTTCTTTTTGATTTATTTAATGACGTACTTTTCGCGATTTTTTAAAGAAAAAACATTCATCTTTTGAAATTTCCGGTTTGAAATTAAAATTTCGAAATACAAATGGAGGTCAAATTGGCCTGATCAGGTACCCCAACTTCCGGTGTATAATCAGCAAATCCAACAAACATGGTCAGATACAGATATTGCCGTACATAAAATGTAACTTATTTCTACATGGTACAGATTAGCCCTTTATCTACGGCATTATGATCAGCTGCAATTTTTTTCATGTAATTTTTTTTCAGTTACTACAATGAAAATTAAAGGATAAACATAAAAAAATACTCACCCGTGAGAAATTTAATTATTTAGAGGCAATTAACTAAAGGGGTACTTTAAAGTACCGTCAGTACACTATGACTAAATTATCGTAACAGAGAACCCACAAGTTATTTCAACTGGCACCAGAAAATATTTTCGGTTTAATAAGTATGTGAAATATAGGCCCCTTTTTCATCTTTATAAATAAATCGTTCGACAAATTCTGGTGCCAATCATTTATTACAACACTTTAGAATTGAAAATGCTTTGCTCCTGAAAGGGTTAAAAAAAACTATTTTTTTTTTTTTTTTTTAGGTTTCGATCTTGTTAGCAGTCCTTTAGTTTTGCGACGTCAATATTCCAGGGACAACATGTTCTCTCGCATCTCCACATATGCCATATATGAATTTACATATGTCATTTCTAGCATAGCAAAAATGAACCGGTGCCACAACTTTTTCGATTTCTTATAAAAAAATAACAATGAAACAGAAAACAAATACCAGGGAAATCATTACTACACTACACAGACGAAAAGTAAACAAGAAGTTTTTCTCCAACACCCAGTGTACTGACGGTACTTATAAGTACTACCGAGTAATTCAACTGTTAAATCAAATACATACACCGTTCACCTAAAACAGTTAGTCATATTGTATTCTAAGACCATAATGATCGCATTAAAAAAAATCCAACACTTATCTTATATCCTTTACTGTGTTTGCAGCAATGAAAAGATGAGTATCAATCTGTACAAAAAGTCGGCTCAAAACACATCGACTGCTTCAAAGATAGCCTCATACCGCTCTATAATAACAAACCTAGAACTACCGCTGTCATGTATTCGGATAAAGTGGAGTTAAAAGAGCGTTTTTGCAAAGTACCATTATAATATTAGTAATATTCACTGTGGTATAAAAGTTTAAAGTGGGTGGTACTTATAAGTACCGTCAGTAGATAAAGGGTTAAGCAAACTTTCTGGTTCAAAACATATTGATTTGATAAGTAGATTTTTCGCCAGAAATTAAGATACTTTTAAATTTTTGGCTTTCCATAAAAAGCTAATACACATTGGCTTGTGAAATGCAATGAAACATTTAAACCAATTTGTGCAACATATTTATGTTAAAAGACATTTTAAACAATTAGAAACTCGTTACAGGTTTTGGCATGAAGTAAATACGTTCTATCTGCCTTACAATAATGTCATTAGAGCCGAGCAAAAAATCTATGAATTTATTTCCAAAATTAAGAAAAATATCTCTCTAAAAAGGTGTGATATTTCAATATTTTGCAATAATTACCCCTTAACGTTCAAAGTACTCCTCCCAGGCACAGGCAACTTTCGGCGTTCTAGTCGAAGCAGTGCTGCCAGGAGGCTACTTTTTTAAAATCTTGATTTCTTGATTTGCACCAGTTTTTGAAATGATAAATTTCTACTTACTATCTCCTTAATTAATATGCCATTAAAAAGAATAATTTTACTATTAATTTTACTATTTTAAAAAGTGGTGTCAGTCAAGGAACCTGAATTTAAAAAAAAGTAGCCCACTGGCAACACTAAGTCGAAGTACTTCTCCCAGGCTCATAAACTATAAATGTACTAGAAGGAAGGTGAGCGGTAATTTTGACGGGTACTAAATGAGTTTAGTTCGTTTCGAACCAGAAATTCCTTTATATAATAATACTAAAAGATTATAGAAAAATAAAGCAATGGTTAAATAAATAAGTTTAGAAGTTTTAATTAAAAATTCTGGTGAAAAATATTTTTCTAAGCTTTAGTAAAATTTTCCGTATTTCTAGTGTTTACATGATTTTTATTGGGACGTTCGGAATGTCGTGTCAGTTTGGGAAAATCAATTCGTGCCGGAAAAGTCTATCATTTAATTATCAAATATGGATTCCGATATCTAATGTCTAAGAATTACCGGGTAGAATTTTCCGGTACGAATTGATTTTCCTAAACAGACACGACTTTCCGAACCACCCAATATTTGTAAAATAAAAGTTCGACCTGGCGGCCTATCACCGGATAAAAGACTTCGACCGTCAAGAGTTAAATCAACTTTAAATTTTTTATTACAACCAAGCTATGCTTAAATTTTTTTTCTATGGTTTAAAAAAACTATTTTTAATTTAGTTACATTGTATAATTTCATATTAATAAGAGCGACCGTCTATTGAAATGATTTTTTTTTAATCATATTAGTGATCCGCGAGGTTTAAAATTATGAATTTGGTGGTCCTTCAGGTACAAAAGGTGGAGGACTGGTGTTCTGGACTGTTCGTTTTTGCATCCGAACTTTATAATATATTCTATTTCAGAACCCCTTAGTTAAAGATCTTTGAATGGTGTCAGGACAAATATGTTTCTGTGCTCAACTTCTTTTCAGAAGAATAAAGGAAAGAATTATTTATATTCTGTTCGAAACACAGAATTGCATTCAAAAACGAATAAAAAAACAGTGGACAAAGCAAAATAATTGGGTATATTTTTATTCTCTTTTTTAACCACAAAAATTTTAAAATTTTAAACCAGAAAAAGTCAAGAAAATATCGTTTTTAATATTTAAATGTTTTACTGGTAACTCAGATTGCTCTATCTTTCATTTTTGCTTCAAGGTACCTAACTATGCCTCTGGTCATGTTAGCGTTCCCGAAATAAGAAAAAATTTAACTCTCTGATGGACTGCGTTAGGTTAGGGTTTAGAAGCGTTTCTTCAGTATTTCCATTATCTAAAATTTTTCTTTGTTGCTGAGGAACATGACCTACACATTCGTTACAGTTTTTTTTCTTTTGCATTTTAACAACGATTACGTTGCACATTAAAAATGGAAAATTAACAATTTTATTTCTAATGAAAAAATATCACGATGCTGCTTTGAAATATATTTTTTATCGGAATTAAACAAGAACAACAAATTATAACTAGATATATTGCCGTCAAGATTTGACGGTAAATAACTTGACTGTTTCACTAGAAAAATCCTTGAATTTGTAACTAGTAGCTTATAAATTAATTATTGAATGGCGAATTACGTGACGATTTTCTATATCGCATAACTGATTCCTATTTATTTAACCCGTTCGGGACCATGGGTGCATATATGCACCCTCAGAATACTCTTAACACCTTGAGGGGCGGTGTATTTCTAAACCACTTAATTTTAATTCCCAAATGCTACAACGGCACCAGAATTTTGGTAAAACTTTTTTCGGTTTATTATATAGGCGAAATATAGCTCTTTTTTTTTATTTATTTACAAATAAATTTATTTTCCAATTCCGGTGTCAATCATTAATTTCAACACTTTAGCAATGAAATTGCTTTGCCCGTGAAAGGGCTAAAACGCTTGAGTTTGATACCAGTAAAAAAGAAAAGTAAAATTGACTTTATTTAATTACGACATATTCGTGATTTACGAAGTTAAGTGAAATAATTAGCAAAAAGTGGCCCCAAGCGTATAAAATTCGTGTAAAAGACGCCGGTCCTGAACGGTTGAGGCGATAGATGATGCTGTCAGTCCAACCTAATTCAATGAAGTGAAAGAATTTTAATTTTATAATTTACAACCAATTATGCTGGCTTTTTATCAGAAATTTACCCAAATATACCAGTTAGAGAATTTATTTTTACGCACCACGGACTCTTTTTAATGACACTATTTATTTATAGCGATTTATAATATATATTTTTTATTACTTAAATTTTATTTTACATTTTTATTCATATTTAAATGTTAAAATCTGTATATCAATGTAATTTCTTTCATATCTCTTATACGAATATTTTTCTTTCTTTCCGTTTTATTTTTTACGCAAATGAATAAAAAACTTTTCTTTCTGACACACACGTATATATATTCTTGATAATGGTCAGAAAATATTTATAACGAAAATTGTAGATCAGTAAAATTTATTTAACTGATAATTACATACAAAATATTTTAGCGTAAATATTTTAAATATAAAATCATTTTTTTTTCAAAATATTATCGAGTGTTAAATTTTCTTTAATTATAAAGCATTCGAATAATAATAATAGGCTAGTTCCATGAGTGCTTGTAGTGTAAGTCACAGGCTACGATTTTTGGCTACCAGTATTTTTGAACTGTAAAATGTGACTTATTTTATCAGCGATATCTCAATATTTGAATAAGGCGAAGCAAACATTTTGAAAATAACGGTGGCCAACAAGCATAAAAGTTATTAGCTATGTGACTTACACTACAAAAACCCATGGAATTAGCCAATAATAAAATAAAAATGCTATAATTTCTCTTTCTAATAAAATATGTCATTATTGAAAGGAATTATCGACAAAAATATTAGCCATTTTTGCCTGGTATGTCGAACTTGCGTCTTCTATAAAAATTCAGAGTTTTAAACTGCTGCATTAACCCGCTACGCTAACAGGAACTCGTTTTCCTTCCTTCTAAATTGAAGAGGTTTGAAAAACAGTTGACGCATACGCAATTATCTCGAATTTGTGCTCTGATCTTACAGAAATAGTTTCGCGTTTTAATATTTATGATACCTTATCTTTTCAAAGAAGCAGCTACAACTTAACATGCTAGTTTTCCAATCTTCGTGTGTAACTACTGGCAGTTTATAAGACGGATCACCAGCCATAACTTTTAGCCTCAAATCACTGTGTTTTATTTTCTGTGTGTAATATGACCAAAACAATATGACACCCAACAAATAAACCGTATCTAGCTCTTAACCCTTTCCGGCGCGGTGTCCTTAAAAAAGGACACCTAATTTTAATTCAAAACTGACAAACGGCACCATGAATATTGAACTAAAATTTTCCTATTATAATGTACATGAAAATAAGCAAGTTCGTATTTTCCAATAAACTCGTTTATAAATTGCGGTGCCAGTCCATTATTTCGTCAGTTTATAAACAGAATTACTCCGCGCCAGAAAGGGTTAATAACGACACAATAAATTTTTGAATTGTTAATAATGCTGAGAGAACCCAATAATATTAACTTTGTAAAAAAGAAAGGAAAGTTTTTTTACAGTTGATAGAATAGCAGACGAACTTAAAAAACTTCTACGTGTGATCTGATAGTTCAGCTGAGCGAGCATCTCGCGCATGTGCAGCGCATCAATCCAAAGGCAGACTTGCATTTATATACTATGCATGCGCAACTGTAGAATTTTAATTTAAAATTACAGCTAATTAATAAAATATTTGAACAAACTATTGTACGATAACAAATCTGAGGCCAAATATCTTTCATTTAAAAAATGATTGGTGTAACGTGATGCAGTCGTTTCTTCTCACGGACTGTTGAAAGAAAACGCTTAGCGTTTTAAGTATATAGATTGCTGTTCTAGCTTTTTTACCCGTTGGATATTTATTCTAATGAAAACTATCAAGATGCTGCTTTGAAATTATATATTTTATCGGAATTAAACAAGAATAACAAAGGCAAGATTATTAGACTTCTAAGTTATATATTCTTATTCTCCTCTTTGGTCTACCGAAATTAGATTTATCTAATGAAGTATTTTCAAATCTATAAATACGTTGTATTAAGAATCAGGTTTCGCCGAAATTACAGAAAGTTCTTATGTGAAATGTAATTGCACTCAAGAGATTACTCCCAAAAAATTTTATTATACGACATTTAATATTTTTTTAGTTTAAAATTTGCATTAATATAAATGTACCATCTTGCGAAAAAATAAACTTCCTCTACACATTCTAATAAAGTAATAGTAAAGACATTATCAACAATAGTAATCAGTCGATTGATAGAAATGGGCAATTTCGTATTTTCGAAAAAAATTTTAAATTATCGTCATCATTTTTATCGCTTTCCAACATAGTCGAAAAGTGTTTATTAATTGGGTTTGTCTGTTCGCCATTCTGTCTCTGTGTCTCTCCGTGCTCTAACTCACGTAAATATAGCTGTATTGTCATGAAATTAATATGTGTTATTGAGATTTACTATGGCATGTTCGTTATTGGAAATGAAGTGTGTAGCAATTATATTTCTTTTTCAGGGACATCTAAAATAATTTCGTTACATTACGGGAGATAATTTGCGGTGGTTTTTAATGGTGTTTCACAATTTCAAACACACTGAAATTTATATATATATATGAAGTGCACTAAAAGATGCTTACTATAGAATATGGTGTGCATAGCATTCGTCGTTCATTTACAGGGACACTCAAAAGAATTCCGTTACATTATATTCTCTGTGGAGAAATCGTTTGCCGTGTATTTTATTCATGTGACACTGTTTGAAGAATATTGGAATATATATATATATATATATATATATATATATATGCGAGGCTAAGGAAACAGACAGGATGCCGCGGTGCATTCCTCATATCTTTTTTTACAGACCGCTGGAGTCACGTGATGCTCGAATGCACCAATGCAGGTGCAGGAAAAGAGAAGTACGTCACTCTAGCGATCTGCAAAAAAAAGACACTTGGGATGCACCGTGGTAGCCTGTCTTTTTCGTTAGGCTCGATATATATATATATATATATATATGACGTTCACTACCAGATGCTTACAATATGTTGTACATAGCCTCCATAGTTCATATACAAGGACACAACAAAGTTATTCCGTTACAGTATTATCTAAGAACTTCTAGAAATATGAATTGCTGGAAATACATTTTCCGTTGTGATGATCGTTTAATTACTTAATTATTATTATTTGTTTATATTACTTAGTTTGCATAAATTCTAATGATCATATACAGAGCTGCACAAACTATCTAACGTACATTTTCGTTTTATGATGGAAATTGATGGAGGGGCATTTTCAACTCTTCTATAAGTTTCATTACTGAATTGAAATTTAACATACATTCCGACTATTGACTGTAATTTCTGAAATTCCGTTTTCAAATGTTTTATGCATTTTAGAAATTGTTTATTTAGATATCCTTTATGCCTTATTAAATTGTGAAGTTTTATTATACTGTTTCGAATTTGTTGGAAAGTGTTTCGTAATCTATGCTTCGCGCATGATTTTACGTTCTTGTTATTTCAAATTTAAACTTCTGGCTCTTTTGAAATATCGACATACCTTCTTCTTATGCTTTTTTTCTTTTTTTTTCCCTTCCTTTTGCGTGTTTTTCTCTTATATTGCTCCATCGAATAATTTAAACTATAAAACATAGAAAATTAGCAATTTTATTTTTAATGAAAAAGTATCTGTATGTTCCTTGATTTTATATATTTTACCTATTATCAAACTTAAATTAAATAAAAAACTTAAATAAACTAGCTTTATATATTTTATCTATTATCAAACTCATTGATGTTACACTTTGTTATTTCTCTTTTTAGTCAACCAAAATAGGTTCATCTAACAAGAATCAGTTTTATTCTATGAATGCCTTGAAATTAATAATAGTGTTTCGAAGATTTCAGGATATTATATATTATGTGAAGTGAAATGATAACTAAAATATCTTACAAAATGGATGTGGAGGGCCCTAATCTGAAGATTTATTAGTATTTATTAATGCTATAACCATAGTAAGTTTTAAAAAAATGTATAAAATCAGAGCTTTACTAGTGGGCGATGTATTAAGCATTCGAAGAATGTGTTGTTAAATTTAAATATTGAAGGCACACTGTAAAATTTCACAAATCTTTCATGATTGATATTCATGACGAATCAAAATCGAGAAATAATGGTCTATAAAAATCTATAAATAATTGTAAATTTGGATTAATACAATTTCTGTTTGTCTTTTATTTAGTTTCGGTATCACCTGGCGAGAAAACCTACTGTGTTATACTATAGTTAGGACGTAAAATACACTCATATCCAAATTTAGGGTAGGTGACCGGACGTTTTCGATTTAACACGTTTTGTGGAATACCTACTGGAATTCGGGCGAAATATGCTTGAACTTCTAAGATGTAAAGAACATGTTTGACTTCATTTTTCTGTGGGTCAGGAGTAATTTAGTCAGGAGGACAATTAAGGGGCTAATAATAAATTTAATAATAAAATAATATTTGCAATCGCTCATGTAACAGCAAACGATTAAAATGGTCTGTCACTGTATTAGATGACTATCTGAGACCTGTTCAACGTTTGAGTGAATTTTTGTAAGCATTGCACACATATTCATGAAGATATTTACATTTCTGTGGAAAATTCCAAAGTTTTTTGTTTATAGCATACAAGGTTTTCTATCAAATTTATCTCAACTTTCCGAAAACCTGACAAATAACAGTAGAAAAAGTAAACTTTAGTTAAAACACGAATATATTGAATATTTGACGAGGTATGGAAATTTGTATGAAATAATTCTTAACTGCGCATGCATGGAAGATTCAAAAATTTGTATTTCATAATTTCATAGCTGCTAACTTGTACGGATTTTTCATTCCACTAAAATTTAATAGAAATTTTAAGCTAATTGAATCACCGAAATTCAAGAATTTTTAACGTTTAAATAAGACGAAAATTTCTATTAAATTTCAGTGGTAAGAAAAATCCGTACAAGTTGGCAGCTATGTAATTTGGCAGTCAGATAGTTTGGTCAACTTCTATAAAAAGTCTAGTCAAATATTGTAAAACCTCAGAAAACTACAATGAGCTGATATTTAAAAATTGTGGAAAACTCCTTATAGTAAAGAAACTTTTAGAAAGAAACTTTTTAAGGATACTTGACTGGACATTTTATTTAAGTCGTCTTAAATAGCTGACCGCCAAATTATGAAATAAACATTTTGGAATCTTCACCACAGTTAAAAATTATTACATAAAAATCCCCATATCTCATCAAGTATTCGATATATTTATGTTTTAATTGCAATATACTGTTTGTACGGTTCTTTGTCAGGTTTTCGGAAAGTTGCGTTAAATTTGGTTTAAAAACCTACATGCTATAAAAAAAAAACTTTTGAATTTTTCATAGACACTTTAACATATTCACGAATATGAGTGCTATGTTTACCCAAATCATAGATGCCAACATCTCTTAATTAATCCAGAGTCTTATCCAAGACAAGGTCACACTCCGGAATACTGAAAAAATCTTGGCATCTAAGCCCAAATGCACACAAATGTTGATCAGGACTCACATAGTCATTTAATACAGTGGCAGACCACTTTGACCACTTTGTCTGTAACAAAATAGCAAATATTATTTTATTGTTAGTTTTATTATTAGCAAACCTAATTGTCCTCCCGACTAAATCTTCATTGAGAAATATGAATTCAAACATGTTCTTTACCTCCTAGAAGTTCAAGAACAATTCGTTGAGAAATTCAGTAGGTATTCGACAAAACGTGAAAAATCGAAAGCATCTTGTCATTTACGCTTAATTTGTGGACATGAGTGTAGTACGCCCCTTAACGCTTAAAAATGTTTAATTCTCCCATTTCGTTTGCGCTTCCGAAATTTCCGAGTGTTTATTATTATTATTATTATTATTATTATTTAGGAGCTAAATTTTTCTTGGATCGATACTTATGTATACTAGGAGATCGCACCCGGGATTCCCGGGTTAAATAATATAGGTAAAAACATTTTTTTTTAATTGAAAACTAATATTTTTTTTTTTATATGCAATAAATTTTTTAGATTCCCACTTACATTAAAAGAGCATTTTGCATATGGAAAATACGAATTATGCAATCAAATAGATATATTTTTAAATTTATCAAAAGCGATATTTTCTTATTAGCCGCATGCTAAGAGTTATATGACCAAGATTTTGCTACTTACGGCATCCTTTTATATTCTGATAATTTCAGAGCTTACAGATGTCTATTAAATTTGTGTTTTATTTATATTATTCCATTTATTTATTCATAGGGAAGTTTTTTTAAATGGATATTAACCTAAAAAAATTATGAACTCTTTATTTTGTTTTAAGGGCAAACGGATTAATGTTTCGTAATCGAGATCCGCGCGATATAGATAAATTTAAAAAAAAATATTTCATGCTTTAAAATTGTTTTTAAAACCATAGACAATCAGTAAACTGAGATGAATTTTGCAAACAAATTCCATTTGAAGAAAAAAAAAATCCTATTTGGTGATCTAAAAAATTTAAATTGTACGATTACAAATATGTTAGATTTCAGTTTTTTCAATGTTATTCTTTTATTTATTTATAAAAGAAGTATTAATTTCGTTAATTTGTCTTTCACAAATATGTTAGATTAGTGGTATTTTTAATATTATTCTTTTATTTGTATATACAGGAAGTATTAATTTCGTTATGCAAAAACAGTCAGAAACAAATGCTGAAAAATGTTTGTTGCTTTATGTGCAAAATGTTTATTATTATTATGTATTTATACAGGTACGTGATAAGATAAACTTTTTAAAAAATCATGCTTAAAAATTATTTTAGAAAATATAATACATCAGTCAATTAAGATACAGTTTTTAAACAAATTGATTTGAAAGTAATTTTTTTTTCTATGGGACGAAAATTGAAAATGTTCGGAGGTCAGAAGATTAAAAAATTGCCGTAGCGAAAATTTAAAGACCGAAATTTGATCGTGAAGTGTTGCCATTCGTAAAATGACGTCAGCGTTACGCACAGATACGTTTGTTCTTTATAATATAGATACTTAATCAGTGAAATATAATAAAGATCAGTTATTAGGATGTGGTTATCAATTGAGGCTCTTATGCTTGGTTTTGCGGAATGAAAAACAGCAATTTTCACCTTCTCAAAATTTGCATACGCACTTCTCATATCCATATTCATCATTTAAAAAGAAATGAATTTAGTTTGATCATTTAAAAATCATTTTAACTCAAAACTTGAAGTCACGATTGTCAGCAACATCTTTTATGTGAACAGACGCACTCTTTACTTGAGATTGTAATCTCAATTTCGGAGAGTAAAAATTTCCGTAATTTATGTTTTTTAGGCGCATTTGTGTTAAAATGTTTAGTTTTATCTAAGAAAATAATCATTTTCTTTTAAATATGATTTCATTTTCACTTAAATAAGCACTTCGCCTAGTGTCTGAAACTTAGTATCAGTACATGTGCAGAAGTAAAAACAATGTAGAAAATTTTTGAGGAAAAATGCGTGTTTTCAAAAGCAGTATGTCATTTCCCGTTATTATGCCTCTAATATAATATTCTACTCCTAATGGGATTTTGCGCCACTAAACCCTGTACAACAATTTTTATCAACAATTTTGAATTTTTATCAGAAAATAGAATAGAGATAAAAATAAAGATAAAAATACCTCATTATTTCTCTCTTGTCTGTAATAATGAAAGGTATCTTATTTTCCCCACGTTGAAGAAATTTCCTAAAATGCTTTTAAAATTAAAACATAAAGTGGGGATATTAAAAGATAAAAAAAAACAGATAGTGCGATCATATCTACAAATGAAGACCTTTTAGTTTAAAAGAAATGTTAGTAAAATTGGTTCAGCAGAAAGATCAGAGCATATAACAAAAAACACACTTGTGTTTTAAATATATCGATTATATAAAATTAGGAAAAATTAAATTAAGCAAATTATGTTATTTTGATAACATTATAGTAGAATGTCCTAAAGAATAGCATTAAAATTTTATTATTCGAGAGAATTTTGGACAAAAACTTCAAGAACATGATATTATTTTAAACCACGAATTATTTGCTTGCTTGTCTAACTCGGCGAAGCAAATCCATGCACGCGAGAATCACCAATTTCCGTAAAAATAATCGCTATTATTTGCATGTCACCTCTCTTTTATAAAGACACTCTAAATTTGTGTAAAACATTGCGTTTTTAACAGTGTGTGATTTCAATTACATTATTATCAAATGTGAAGCATTTTGACCTGGGAAGAATTTCGAAGCAACTGGGCTGTGAAAATGTCGCACTTCTTCAAAATATAATTCAGGTTTAAGAATTAAAATACACGCTTTTATATAAAATGACGTCATTTGCATCCGCTAAAACAATCCACTTTTACAATCCAGTCTTAAACTTCGTCTATAGAAAAGTACACATATCACGTCATTATCACGGAATAACAGACAATATTCTTGAAATAGCCCATATTTTAATTTCTACTTTTTTTCAGTTTTTATGATAAAATGGAAACAAAAAGATACAGTATTTCCTATTTTCGACTATTTTCCGTTTATTTTCAATAGAAATGGGGTACTTTTGTTGCCACCTTAAGAAAAATTATATTCAAAACTACAAAAAAATTAATATCTCAAAAATAAATTGAGATACTGCTTTCAAACAAATTGCATTTAAAAGAACATTTTTTTCCTTATACAACGGTGTAAAAATTAAAAATGTGCGATGTTTAGAAGTTTAAAAATTTGCAGTAGAGAAAATGGCAAAACCAAAATTTTATTTCAAATTTCAAAGTGTTGCCATTCGCAAAATGACGTATGCGTTACGCACAGATATGTTTGTCCTTTATAATACAGATAGCATAGCTCCCAACATCTTACACTTTTTTGTACCACAAAAAATTTATAGTAAATTTTACCTTTTTAAATTGCCGTAATCTGTCGATTAAATAAGGCACAAATTTCTATTAAATTTTTGTGGTAAAACAGCGGAAGAGTTGGCAGCTGTGATATAGTATATGTGTATAAATATATATATATATAGAGAGAGAGACATATTCGCTCAATATTTGACAAATCGATTCACTATTTGAGTGGCGAACGAAAAATCTTTATAATATATATATATATATTTTCAGAAATGGAAATAAATATAGTGAAGACTTAAATATATTCTCGGAGTACCAGATAATACTATTATGTTTGCTGGCATTTAATCTGATAATATAAAAGAATTTTCCTCATAGTAACATGCTATTCTTTACAAAATATATCTCAGAGAAAACCTTTTGCAAAATTTAAAAGGGATGGAAAGATTTCTTATAAAAGTTTTTACTAAATGTTTATTTTATCAAGCCAAAAGTAAATGATTATTTTTCTTCTATATAGAAGAAAAACACATTTTCAAAAAGTCTAATAACAATTATAATTTGTGAATATTTTTTTGGTAAAAACTTCTCTCTATTCGAAAAACAGTAACTAATTTTGCTTCTGCAATAATTGAATTTATTATGACCTTTTCACTTTCTCGGCTTAAAATGCTAAACTATCGCATATAAAAACGTGGCAAATGGTAATTTTATATTGAAGTTAAATATAAACAAGTTCAACCAGATAGTTTTTCAATCAAGGGATTATTCTAACAACTCATGAATGTTTATTTCGGTAATGATATTTCAGTTACATAAATTTTATAAGATCAAAAACTATGGATAACCGTTTAGCCAACATTTGCAAGCACATGCGTAATTAGATTCTGATTAGCAATATCTAATCATTTTTAAAATTTGTGTGGTTTTTGAGTTTATTTTTTTTAATGTTTTTTTTTTTAAATCTCATTATCTAAGCAGATGTTTAGTTCATATATTGAAATAGCCATATTTTACATACTACTGCCAGATTTTTTTTTAATAATATTTACATAATATTTAAAAATACTTTTCAATTCAAAAATACATTTATACATGAATATTAAAAAAATTAGAAAACATTAAAATAATTAAATGACTACTCGCGGTGAAAATTACGTCATAGTTAAAATGATGTATTTCATCTGTCATATTTATAAAGATTTTCTTATAGCGTGTAAAATGAAACTTTTCTTTTCAATATAAAATTCCGAAATACACTGGCATTTTTTGCTCAACTATTTTATACAAGCTGATTTTTAAATGCGTATTTAATTTCATTTAAGGGGGTAGGATACCTTTAAACCGTCAAAATTTTCGTATATACATATTTTGATTCCGTAATCATTTCTGAACAATATACAAAAAACCGCATTAATAAATTCCCATTAGTTTATTAATTATGACAGTTTTATTAAGACGGCATAGAATAATTAAACTTTGCGATGCGTTTATTCAAAACGATGAATTTTGATGCTGCGCGCAGAGTTACTAAAAAACTATGCATGGCAATCAAAAGAAATTTTAACTACATATTCATTTCTGTAATATCTACAACTTAAAACCAGAAAAAGCAACATTTTATTTTTGTTTTTGTTTTTGTACTTCGATAACATTTTTTAATTTTTGTTAATTTTTTAACTTAGACAATATTTTTTACACATATTCTGGTTTTAAAATAATGGTAACACTATTATGTATTTATTTTCACCAAAATGTCCTCTTTGTATGCATATTTTAAGATTTTATCATGCGCGCAAGATTTTTTTCCTCTTATCATATATTTTTTAACTTATCATTTCAATATTTATCTATGAATTTACAGGAATATATACTTTTTTACATATAAATTTAACTATGTGCTTTATATTTAAATGAAGTTTGATTTTTAGTTTTGATTTATTACACAAGTTTTGAAGCTTGGAACATAGTAGTATTTTTTTACTTTTTTCACGTGTTCAAAGTTATCCTACCCCAATAATTAATCCCGAAAACAGCCCTCTGCTGTCATGGTAGCGACGGATACGATTCGTAAGAGCCGTACGATTTTACAAAGGGCATAGCCGGTTAAGCATTGGAAACATGCCTTTTAATCAAATTTCCTGATTTTTTTCCCAGACGTAGCTACATATCTGACAATATATTTCCCCTATTATCACCCTGTAAGTATTGATATTTAATGACAAAAAAATGTTTTTTCGATTTTTAAAAAAACGGATTTTCTCAAAAACTTCTGAATTGAATTTCATGCCATTAATTGAGGATATATAGATACCAAAGATGCATAACTGGTAATTTTTGTATAATTTTCTGTTTATAAAAACTGTGTGAAATAGCGAAATAAAAATTTAAAAGAATAAAAATCATATCTTATGGTTATCCGAAAATTACCATTTTCTTGTAAAAAATTCTCCATATGTGCCCGTATATTCTATATAAATGCCGAAAGTTTGCGTTAGGTACTACATATAAATATTTACAAAAATGTATATTAAAATTAAGGAAATTCATTTTAAGGCGTTATTTTGGGCGGAGCTACTCAATTTCCACACCCGAAAAATTTTTGGAATAAACAGTTACAGAATTGCTGTATTTTAAATTTTAATGAGCACATTAGTAACATTCTCAACACTGTCGATTTCAAAATGAACATGATGTTGAAAAACATAGTTTATATGCTAAATGGAATCTAAAATACATCCATTGACATATTGTCTGCTGACTTTGTTCCAAAAATTCTTCGGATGGTGAAGTTATGTAGCTCCGCCCCAAATAACGCCTTAAAATGAATTTTAATAATTTTAATATACATTTTTGTAAATATTTATGTGTAGTACCCAACGCAAACTTTCGGCATTTATATAAAATATACGGCCACATATGGAGAATTTTTGACAAGAAAATGGTAATTTTCGGATAAACATAAGATATGATTTTTATTCTTTTAAATTTTTATTTCGCTATTTCACACAGTTTTTATAAACAGAAAATTATACAAAAATTAACAGTTATGCATCTTTGGCATGTATATATCCTCAGTAAATGGCATGAAATTCCGCCCAGCAGTTTTTGAGAAAAACCGTTTTTTAGAAAATCGAAAAAACATTTTTATGTCATTAAATATCAATATTTATAGGGTGATATTAGGGGAAATACATTGTCAGGTATGTAGTCACATCTGGGTAAAAAATCAGTAAATTTGATTGAAAGGCATGTTTCCAATGCTTATCCGGCTATGCCCTTTATAAGTTTTTATTGAAATATTATTTTTTTTATTATAGAGACTAGCTTATTATCAACGCAAAAACAATTGCAAAGAACATTGGAAAGAAATTAAAAGAGATTGGGTATTTTAAAGAGAAAAAAAATATTATTATGTTCTATCTGAATTTATAAAATTAATAATATGGTTTATGCGCATTTTCAGACTAAGAAAGAAATATTGGTACTTTTCGGTTAACCGGGCGCCAGTATACATATATATGTATATATACATGTGTGTACCGGGTATCCCAAAAATGACTGATGGATTTGAAAATTCAATAACTTGCAAACGGTGAGAGATATTTAAAAAAATCTTACATGAGTATTATGTAAGATGTCAGGAGATTTTATGCTGCGATACCCAGTTTTAGTTACAAATGGCATCAATAGATGGCGCTGCAAGCAATAACCGCTAAATTCAGGCTCGATTTTTCAGCGTCTCTCTTCTTCCATGCGAAAAAAGGCGATTAAAATATATTGAATTGATCCCGAAGTACCAAAAATCGGTTCTGGACTGAACGCCTATTGCTCTCAGCGCAATCTATTGTTTGAAATTCGAACTAAAATCAAGAATCACAGTACAAAAACTCCTGACGTCATACATAACTGTCCTGCAAGAATTTTTTTAATATAAGTTTATAATTCATTGGATTTTTTAAAATCCATCAGTCATTTTTGGGACACCCGGTATATATACATATATATATATGCATATATACGTGTGTGTATATATGCAATATATGTGTATATATAAATGTATATATACATATATGTATGTATATATATGTGCGTATATATAACACTGGCGAGTGGCTAACCGAAAAATACCAAAATATTTTTATGTCTCATGAAATAGAGTCATCCGATGTCCTTAAAGTATATTTGCTACCGTGGATACTATAAATAAATAAATGAGCTCCACCGAATGTTTGGGAAAATTCTGCAAAAAAGGGAAAGGGAGTTGTGAGATTTCTTTTCGTGGCATTTATTCTGCTGAATGTCGTTTATTTTTACCCTATTCATATCGATGCATTCCCAGAAAAACTTATTCATGGTACGTTACGAGAATATACGAAATCCATCCAAATACACCTTATATTTTATTTATGACTGATGGAATAATAACGAAAATATATATCGATGACTGCATTTCATTAATTTAATCTAAATTTTCAAGTTGAAATAAATTTGTACTATTTTTAGCAAAGTATTCTACATCAATAAATTCACCTTAAAAAAACCCCACTGTATTCGAATTTACTATTTAAAAAAAGATTTTATAAAAAAATACATTTATAATCATGTTTATTTATTTTTTTATTATTATTTTGCATTTATTTATTTATTTATTTATGTATGTATTTATTTATTTCTTGCCAAAGTGCTTCTAGCATTTTTTTCTTACAAATACATTGTAAATAAAAATAGCGAGTCAATTTATGTTTACACTAAAATTGAAAATATATTGAAAAAAAGGCTTGTAAAATCTTTAACAAAGTATTTTTCATCTGAAATTTGCATATGCATACTTGTACTAGGGTGTGTGTTTCACAATTTTAATGTTTTTTTTTAAATTTACTAAATAACGAGTTATTTAAAAATTTTAGATCCAATAAAATATATTTAATTCATTATCAAACAAATTTATTTGAGATATATCGTTTTGATTTCCTAGCAACACAATATATACTTTTTGAAAAGTTTTATACAGTAGAACCTCTTTTATCCGAAACTCTCGGTTAACCGAAATCCGTTATTAAAGCTGTTTCTTTTTTACTATTACATTCTTTGTGTGCAAAATCCTTTTGAAAACTTTTTTTTTTTTTTAAACTATCATATTCCTCGTGTGCAAGCGTCCATATAAAATATTTATATGTTCTTGCGTTTTTTTCCGAAACATGGGTACATATAAATATTTTCGATCCCCATTCTTAGAATTCCTTTGAATTTAACTTCAGCTCCCGTAAGTTGCGGATTGGAACGAACGAAGAAAACGAACAAATTAGCGATTCTAAAGCTTTTTAATGTTTTGCCAAAGGTTTGGCTTGGCTGGAGCAGCAGAAAGACCGTGATAATGGTGAACTAATAATATTTAAAAACTTCGTGATAGAGCTTCAAAGCAAAGGCAATCGAAACAGCGACAAACAAAACATTGTTTCAATCCCTTGTGAAATATCTATAAGGTACTTAATTTCAAAATTAAAGCTCGGGTAATTTATTCTTGTTTCTATTTTGCTATTATTTTATTTTTATTAAGCACTTCTTACCATAATAACAAATAACGCCTATATTTCTCCTTAATCTTAAAATTGAAGCATTCTCGATTATCCGAAAATTTCGATTTTCCGAAAGATGGTCGGTCCCAATTACTTCGGACCATCGAGGTTCTACTGTATTTATTAATTTTATTCTTATTCTTCTTCTTGTTATTATTTTAGTCTATGTATTTTACTTCTTTAGCCTAATTAGTAATTTAGAATGTATTTTCAATTTTGATTTCCGAAAAAATATTTTTCGTCACCATTGTGCTTTTATGAAATTGATAATTGTGTCAAATAAAAGAAGTATTTAAAAAGTGTATGCTATCTAAATTCAAAATTAAAAAATAAGAGAAGAGCCAAGAGAAAAGGTTTTACCGTAGATGTCAGTAAAATTTTAATTAATTATTGTTTTTACATTACTTTGAGATTAATAATATACTGTATAAATTATGAAAAGAAAAACATATTTAAATATACCCATTCCTGTAACCATTATTATATACCTGATTTTATTTATATCAATAATGGCTGTAAAATAAAACAATATCGAGGAAATAAATTAATTTTTGTGAATTAGTAATTTATATATTTTTAGGTGCGTTCGTAATTATATAAATACGTAGCACCTATAGTCGTCGTTCAGTCCGTCCGTCTGTCCGTCTGTCCGTCCGTCTGTCCGCATATAACAGAGCAAAAACTACCCAACCGAATGGTCTGAAATTTGAAATATAAGATTGTTGCAAAATTTTGTCGAGCCATTTCAAATTTTATGAAAATCGGATGTATAGTTTAATTACAGGGACAGTCAAAAGTTTTTCTTTACATTACGGCCAATGGGAAAAATTATTGCAAGTGCATTTTAATGATGTTACAGCCTTCCGAATGGTCTGAAATTTTAAAGATATAATTGTTACAAAATTTTGTCGAGCCATTTCAAATTTTAGGAAAATCGGATGCATAGTTTAATTACAGGGACAGTCAAAAGTGTTCGGAGAATGGGAAAAAATTATTGGGAGTGCATTTTAATGATGTTAAAGACTATGGACTTTATGAAGTGCAAAAAATTATACATTCAGTACAATATGGGGTGCAAAAAATAATTATAAAACTTGTTATAGTACGAACGCATCTCATTTGCCACGTTTGACGAGCAATTTCCAACTTGTTTAAATATATAAAAGTAATATAAAATATAATAAATTAATTTATATTGTACATTTTCTTAGAACAAGATCTATTATTTCTTTCGTATTTGCTTTTGTGTCATTTTATTTGAGATAGACAGTACGAAATTTGCGAGAAACGTCCTTTTTTCCACTTCCATTGAAGCACTGCGATGTTCAAACAACAATTTCCTGGAAATGAAATAGAAGATGCAAAAAATTGAAGGCTGAAGAAGTCATAAATAATAGTAAAAAGAAATAAATATGGAAAAGAGAATGGATAAACTTTTTTCTAGGTATTTATTCAGTTTCAAAAATGACCAAATGTTATCGAATTATTTTTTTAAAATAAATTAGATATTTTTTCTCAGATAGCATTTTTGATAATTAAAGCGTGATTTATTAAATTAAATAAAAAAAAAAATAAAATTTTGATCTGAACGCAGTCTAAAAAAAGTATGTAGATAAATGCTTTTGCAAATTTTAGATTCCAGGAGAACAATTCAAAATAAATAAATAAATAAATAAATAAAAATGTTTCGTTAGTTTATAGATAAAGAAATTTTGAAATTAATACTTTATCAATTTTCTTCGCACAAAACTAGGAAGAAATTTAAAACTAATCGTTCTCTATTAAGAAGCAGAAAAACCAGCGTTTAAAAATGCACAAATAATACGTGAAAAGCAGCAAACAGCTGTTTCGCATCTACTTGCGATCTTATTCTTCAATGCAAGATAGGGAAAAAGGAACAGCGTGCTAGAAAAAACAAGGCTGAGCCTAGCATGCTGTTCCCTTTTCCTTATCTTGCACTGAAGAATAATCTAGCTAGTAGATTCGAAACAGCTGTTTGCTGCTTTTCATGTATTATTTGTGCATTTTTAAACGTTAGTTTTTCTGCTTTTTAATATTCTTGCACAAAGGCTTTATTTGCTATTTTTATAATCTTTCTCTAATTAAAAAATACATATATATTCACCATTAGGCTGTTCGCACATTTTTTAGACGATTTTCGTTTCGATTCGATTTTCGATAATCATTTGCTGCAAAAGAAATAATTGCAATTGTACATGTTTTTAAAAGTCAAAATTATCGTCTGCGGCTTGTGGTTTTTGTTTTTATTCAAATTGGCGTTTTGAACGAAGCAGTGGTTCGAAGACTATATTTACGCTTTTTCTGAAGAGAAATATTAATATTCCTTTATCCAAAAACGATGTGAGAGTCATGGTTTTGTGAAATCTAAAGCGTCGATAGGTAATATCGTCAACAAGAAAGGAAAAAAAACCCATCAAACTGGAGCCTCAAGTGGGAATAAAATTCCAAACAAGTATCCAATTAAAAAACGGACATCTCCGACTATTGCAAAGGTACGTTGTTTAATGTTAAAAAAAATCCCCCTAGTCAAAGACAGTTGCAAAATCATTAAAACGCTCGGTGTCCACTGTAAACAAAATGATAAACGTTGATTTAAATCTTAAGAAATAGAAAAAATGCAATGTGCATCGTCTTCTTCCAAATCATATCGCTGAACGCAAGGCGCGCTGCAGAATTCCATATGAGAAACACTTATCCAAAGAAAAATAGAAAACAATTGTCACAATAGATGAATCATGGGTGTATTTAAATGATTGCGGCAAAAAAAGAGCCATTTATTATCATAAAAGGGGAGAAAAAATTTAAGTATATGATTCAAAGAATCGAAAGAAAGTTTTTCTAAGGGATTCATGATTGTTGCTGGTTTTTCATATAATGACAAGTTAAAAATAAAGAGAGTGGAAAAACTGTCAAGATTAACTCCAAATACTGTCAGAAACATATTTTATCGCCAATTTTTCTGATTGAAATACCATCGCTTTACCCACAGTGCCATCAATCTGTGAAACTCCATCCCGACAAAGCTAGCAGTCACACATCAAAATCCACGGTAAATTTCCTAAAAGAAATGGAACAAAAAACCGGTATCAAGGCCATACCTTTCACAGATATCCCTACTAAATCTCCCGATGTATCTCATATGGATTTTTGTGCTTTCGGACTTTTAAAATCTGCATTATCCAAACGTCGTCCAACAACGCTTACAGGACTCTGGAAAGCTGTTCAGGAAGAATGGGATAGAATACCTCTTCTGACACTTCAAAAGGCATTATTATCCTGGAAATTGCGGTGTCGAAAGATAGTTCAGAATAAGGGACGTCAAGTAGAACATTTAAAACGCAAGAATTTTATGTAATTTAGTTTTGTGAATACAATATACATCGTGCAAAAAAATTGTGAACAGCCTCTGTACAGGGTGGTTAACCCTTTCAGGGGCAAGGTACTTCTGTTCTCAAAATGCTGAAATGAGTGAATGATAGCAGAATCTGCAAACAAATTTATTTCCAAATATGCAAAAGCGTTTGTTCACGTACTTAATAAAAGGAAGTTTTTCATTCCATTATTCTGGTGCCAATGTGGCATTTAGGGATTAAAAATAAGTAGTCCAAAAAGGATCCACCGCCCTTGAAAGGGTTAAAATTAAACTGACTGTACTCAGTGGTTTATAGCTTCCGTTCTACTGGACAGATCCAAATAAAACTTTAGATATGTGTTATGTAGATCATGCGGCCGAGGTTTTCGTAAAAAAAAGTTTGAAATTTCGCCATCTGGTGGCGCTGTACTACTAAAACTATATGCAAATGATTAGCTAGTTCAATTTCGCTATAAAAGCAGTACTTGTGGTTCAAAGAAATCATTCGTCTGCAGTGAAAATGCCGCCTAACAAGAAAGAACGCGCCTTGATCGTAAAACTTTTTTATCAGAATGAGAGCAATGTTTTTATCGGCCCCACCAGTAGCCGAGAGCTTCCGCTCTCTAACCTGGTAGACGGGAGGTGCTGGGTTCGAACCCAATCGCGCCCGTCGGCATAATTGTTCGGTGTTTTCAGTAGTTTTCTTCTAACCTTGGATTTACATTCGTAAATATGGGCTAGGTTATCTTAGAAAGACCTCCACGGAGGACAACTCCCTCTTTGGGCCTATATCTCTCATTTAGATAATCGACCGTCCTAAACAATACAAATACCGTGCTTATCGCCGGATTAAAAACTTAGGGAGAGGACCCATGTCCGTAAATGCAGCTAAATGCATGATTCGTAAGTTTGAAAAACTGGTTCTCTGGATATTGCAACGGGAAGAAGACGAGGACATCCTTCCGGGATGCCAACCATAAGGTTTATGAAACCAACCGCCGCCTTTTAAGGTTTATGGAACACTAGAAATATCCATATATTCTTTTGCGCAAACAAAATGACACCATAGGTGATAGAAAGAGCTTTTTTTTCTGAAAATGATACTTTTTGAGACTGGTAAGTCAAGTTCACACGCATGTATCTAAAAGTACTATCCCCTTAAATTGTCAGTTTAATTATCCATTATTTAAATTCACACAATTGCAAATTGAAGAGCTATAAACAAATGAATTATCTACAAATCGTTATTTTTTTTAGGATTAACGTGAAAAAATTGTAAACATTTCCTACTTTCTTGGCAACATTGTTTTGAAGTCATTTTGCAAACTCAGATGGAAATCTTTATTTTATATGGAAAAAAGCATCAGTTCTGATGGTAAAGAAAAAGGAAACAAAACAATCTCCATACAATTTTATAGCCAAACTTAAGCAGAGAAAACTAAAATAGACATTCGCTCTAAAATCACACATTCTTTGAACTTTTTAGAATGCTTTGAAAAAATTTAACCCTTTCCGGCACAGTGTGCCCGGGTCGGGATACCTAATTTTAATTCCAAACTTACGAACAGCACAAAGAATATTTTAGTAAAATGTTGCTCTTAGAATCAACATGTAAAATAGCATGTTTTTACTATCTAGAAAAGTCGTTTTAAAATTCCGGTGTCAGTCAATCATTTCATCATTTTTCAACAAAAATTGTCCGTGCCAGAAAGGGTTAAGGGGCCGTCTCCATTATGAAAAATCCCTTCCGGCCCGGCCTACAGGCGGAGGTAGATTTCGAAGTTAAGTATACTAATTTCACCAATAAAAACTAAATCATGATTAGAGATAAACCCACTTTAACAATTTTATCTGGACGCTTTTGACGAGTTTTTATTTCATTTGTATATAATAGCTGGTTTTATCACAGTCATGTTAAGGCGGTATTCACAAAAATACTTTTCCATGAACAACAACTCGAAATTTTCTGGCACATTTTCAGATTCATTTTTCATAGAAAAAATATGAAACCTGCTGATGTGATTTTTGAAGAGATTTATAAGCGACCTGTGTTTTTATTTTTCGTTTAGTTAATTAAAACTTTATTTATAAACAATTATTTTCTCAGTAGGACAATATTTTTCGTTTCTAACGCAATAGCTTCGCGAAATTCTGTTCAAAATGCCCACTTTGACATCATGTTTTGAAATATATCCTGCATCTATCAGAAAATCGATCATTACAGTACATTATATAGTTTCTGAATAAGAGAATCTACCAAATGGATGCGTTTGAGAGCAGAAATGAATTTAAAAATGAGTCAGAAAATCAGCTGTTTGGATTTGAATACACCCTTAATAAGAGGATTTTTTTTCTTCAACCGCTATGTATTTTTAATTTGTTTTTTTTTCTGTAAGAATTGGTCCTATCAAAAACTTGTCTGTATAAATGTTGTAGACAATATTAAGAAGATATATGATAAATTCATGGGAATTTTATATCTTGTGAATTGACGGAGTTTTGGATTTTTTTCTCCTTCAATCCCCCCTTTTTGTTTTCGTTTTTAATTTTTTGTGCGGTACGAATTGGTCCTATTAAAAACTTGTGAATTTGAAAATTGTAGATAATATTAAGGAGATTTATAATAAAATTAATTGGATTTGATATCTTGAGAATTGACGAAGTTATGAATTTTTTCTCCCAAAAACTCTATTTTTACGCCCCTTGAGCCCATTTTTAATTTTATCAAAAGTCTGTGATACATACATTTTTGGCCCTAGTTTTAAAAGTAATAAAGACTTTAAACTGATTTGATATGTACAAAAATTAAGAAGTTATGGGTTTGTTTCGGTTTTCACGAAACCCCTCCCTATTTCCATCCCCTTTGTCCGATATTGCCCATTAACGAACTTGACCGAGACTTTATGCACCTTGATTTTATGTCTCAGTTTGAAAGAGATTTGTGCAGAATTGTGGAAGTTATCCCCTCCAGAAGAAAGTGATATATGGTTTCACTCAGATGCTCAACTGTAGATCACATGTTAAAATAGTCTTAACTTTATTTTCTATGTTGATATGCAGTAGTTTGACTCTTAGTATGTCATTCAGGTATTGTGATCTAATAATTTTTAATATCCTGTATGAGATGTATCTTTCTTTAGATCTCTTAGCTTTTTATTATCTATTTTCTGTAATGTTTGCGTTATAAGGAGCTAAATTTTGTCATTTTAGGCTTAATGCCGACAAAATTGGATGAAATAACGCATCTTCTATGAATGAACTCACAAGCTACTCTGATGATTCTGTGAGTCATTCATAGTTTCTTATATTACATACTGGTTTCATATGTTCATTTCTAAATCATCTTTAGAACTTGATCAATTTCTTCATATATTTGTGATTTCAAATTTATTATTTGAGCACATATATATATATAAGAAATTTATTAGCTTTTACAGATGTATTGTTGATTGTGTAGATGTAGTGTTGATTGTGACAGACTTGTGTATTGTTGAAATCAAAATACCTCTTTTTTTTACTCCATAACTCATTGCGCGCATGATATCTTGAGAAAGTATGCATGGATTGTCATGAAATTTGGTAAAGATACTAAACATATATGTGTGTTTAAAATGAACAATTCTTAGGCCAAAATTAATTCATTAACTTTATAAAAAAATATTTTTGTAAAAAATAAATAAAAATTTTATATTTTTATTGAATAAAAATAGTAATAACTAAAAATATTACCATTGTAAATACTTAAAAGTAGTTTTAAACACACATATTTGCTTAGTATCGTTGCCAAATTTCCTGACAATCCATACATACTTTCTCAAGATCTCATACGCGCAATGACTTCTGGAGTAAAACAAAGAGCTATTTTGATTTCAACAATACTCAAATTCTGTAAAAGGTTAATAAATTTCTAATGGTAGCATATTACAAAGCACAATCTGTTTAATCAATATCCAAAATTGCATGTTTATACATAAAAATGATTTGAAGATAGACTAATTCAAACTTTGAAGTTTTTCATTAACCCCTTAACCTACAATGACGGGCGTAACCCGCGTACGATAATCGAGCCAAATGTAAATCCTTTTACCACTAAAATTTTACAGTAAATATAGTTTAATTTAATCGTCGAAATTCCATGATTAAACAAGTCGAAAATCTCTATTAAATTTTAGTGGTAGCTATGGATTTGCCAAACCGTTGAGCTGTTAAAAGTAAATTGAAGTTTAAGGGGTTATATTTCGACACGTTTAAAAGGTACAAGACCCCTTAACACTTGCACATTTTGAAAAAAAACAACATTGAATCCTTCAGGATTATTTAATTTTAAAATAAAAAAATAGTCTTTTGTCGAACGTGAAAAATGCCTCAAATTTAAAAATCCCCAACACATCAATTTTAGAGTTCAGTGGATATGAAATATTGATCATAAAAAGCGTATTATAAATCTTGAATGAATCTTCTTTACATAAAAATACATTTTTAAATTCGCTCCACAACGCCTAAAATTGTAAATAGCTTTTACAAGAAAATTCTTAACACATTTGAAAAAATAAAATAAAATTGCGCATAAGGCATGCTGGAATTGTTCATGCATTACAACAATAAGATAAACAGTAAATTGCATTTTTTTTTCTCGCGCGAATTTACCACTATGAATAAATAAATGTTATTATTACCATAAAAAAATGTATATTCTGTGATAAAATGTAACCTCTGTTATTTATATGTAACATATGTTACCAAAACGTAACAGGGGTTACATTTAAGGAAAAACAATCATTTGTCTTAAATATATTATAAAAAATAACTATGTTATTTATATAAACTTATTTTACTTAGCGTTTTGTGATTTAAAAAGAAATTTAATTTTTAAAACAATATTTAAATCTAAAATTGGAGTAACAGAAGTTACAAAGAGAAAACATACTCACCTAAGAACTTGATAATATTCTAAACCAGTGTTGCCAGTGGGCTACTTTTTTAAAATTCAGATATCTTGATTGGTACCACTTTTTTAAATGGTAAAATTCCCCTTGTTTTCGCCTTAATAATATGCCATTGAATGAGGTGAATTTTATCATTTTAAAAAAGTGGTGCCAATCAAGATATCTGAATTTTTAAAAAGTAGCCCACTGGGAACACTGTTCTAAACATGTGGCAGATAAAGTGAAAATAGCACTTGACTTCTACTCTAGAAAATTCGTTGAGCAATACAGATTAGTAGCACACTTTGTTGGACAAAATTTTATTATTTATTCTGCGAAATGTAAATAAAATACATCAGGGTTGTCAAACTGTGGCCCGCCGGATACCACTAAAATTTTACAGTTATCTTTTCCTTATCTAATCGCCGAATTTCTGCGATTCAACTTGTCGATTATTTCTTTAAAATTTTAGTGGAATCCGGCGGGCCACAGTTTGACACCCCTGATTTACATGGACAAATGTTAAATTAAACTCATTCAGTTACAAAATACACATCTTAATTCATTAGTACGAATTTATTAAACCACTATACCTATTTAATAAATAAAAACAGATAAAAATTGTGTTGTTCATAATATTTAGAATTGTAGTCTGTTTAAAGTTTTCTCTCGAGTTATTTGGACAGTTAAATTTCATAGCTAAGAATGCATAAATTGTGCAATAAATACAATAAAATTGGCTAGAGCAAATTTTAGACCAGTTAAGAATAGATTTTTTTAAAAGATGACATAAAAAATTGGAATTTCTTTGTATGTTAGATGAAAAAAAAAATTAATGTTCTGGACGTGAAAAGCATCTGTATTTTTGGTTTCATTCTATTATTAAAAAATTATAATGTTTTCCCGTCATCGCGGATTTCGATGATTCTTAGAGCATTTTATAGAAAATTTTGTGCCCTTTCAAAAAAAAAAAAAAAAAAATTCTTATGACAAACTCTATTCTGCCGGAAAAGACTGTCATACCTATAAAAGGGAGGCTGAACAGTAGGGTGGAGCGAAAAAGATTAATTTTTTTTTAATCAAAAACGGGTAGGTGCCAAAAGTTGCCTTTATGCTAGTACATCACTGCGTGCAATATTACCGCTGAAAAAAAAATCGCTTGAGTCTGCGCTTTTGGTCCAAAAGTCGAAATTTTTGGTAAAATTTGACATTTTTTCAAAATAATTAAATAATTTCTATACAGATGGATATTATTTAAAAGTGTTATTTAAACCTTTATTATTAATGACTTAAAATATTTAAAAGGTAATACGATATCTTTGTTCTGTGTAACTGGAGCAAAATTGAGAACTTTTGGTAAAAAAAAGGCATTGCCACTCTGTCGTGTCATACAACTAATTGTTGTTTAGAATAGAGTTCTTGCGCAGTTGCTTTCAAAAACTACCCAGGAGGTACCACGTGGAGTTAGCTGCATTCCATGACACAATAGTGCGTAGCTTGACCACCCTACCATTTGAGCACAATGCTTAATTTATACATTGAATTGTGATTTTTTATCAAAGACTGGCATAACTTTTTTATGTATCAACCTAGTCCATACTTTGTATTCACAGACGTTGAGTGATGCTGCTGTGACACTCCTTATCAAATTATATGATAAGGTAAATAGAGCAATGCTGTGGAATTATTTAAACCTATTCAGCCGTCTAGTATCTTCACCAAAATTTCATCCAGTTACTGCAGTGATTGGTAGTTCTGTTCCTACTACATTCTACAACATTTAGGTATTTCATCTTTGAATATGCCATCATTTACTCTTCCTCTTGCATTTCTTATATCCTGATAAGCTTGTTATTTAATGTGATGGCGATCGTCAAAAAACATTGCAATCAGAATTTGCTCCCGATGTGAAAAGCAACCATTGTCCTAAATAATTTTTTTTAGTATTTCTTTTTTGCCCTTTTCTGTGATGTTTAATAGCCGAGTAGTTTCCCATAATTTTTTAGATAAATTTTTTAGATGTGGATTACATTTGGTGTAAACCATCTTGAGGCATAAACTTGGATTACATACTTTGTGAGCGAACCTACAGACGCTGTTGTTCCATCTGCGTTTATATAAAAGCGAAACATTTTATTCGCCTTTGTAAGCCATTTTGCGTAAGATAAGTTTCTTGGGTTTCTATTCGCTAGTCCTTCTGAGCAATATCTTGATACAATAACTTTGCAAATGTCTAGCAGGTATTTCTGGTATGTGCTACATACCCTTTTCACGATTTCAGGAAATAATGGTTGAAAATTACCCTATGTCTATTGCTTCAAAAATTGAAATAAGAAGGGAATGGCACTTGAAAAAAGATTTTCCTGTAGGTCCAGCGAATCCCTGTGGGTTAGAATCTAATTTTTGCCAACGATCTTGTCTAATAAATGATGCAAAGGAAATTCTCTGGACTTCGAGATGGCATATGATCAATTGTAATGGTTCATTCTAAACATGTACATCGTAGAATGGATGACAACAACGAACAGAATTATCCGTCTTTAAATGATCACTCACTGCCCATCAGAGTCTCAATGTTCCCTCAAAAATACTATGTAATCCAAGTTTGGCCCCAGGATAGTTTACAATCAAATGTAATCCACAGCTAAAGAAGGGATATAAAAACTCATGGGAAATTACTCGGGTACTAAACAACACACAAAACGGAACAAAACAAATAGTAAAAAAAGGTTGTTTCGGACAATGGTTGCTTTGCATACGCAGAGGAAATTCTGATTCCAATGCTCTCTGGCGATTGCATCACATTAAACAGCTAACTGCTCAGCACATAATAGTTGAAAGATGAGAGTAAATGATGGAATACACAAATCTGAAATATCGACCATCAACTTTGAAGCGGATAATTATATAAATCTAATTCATTGGAAAAGTGTTGTGGTAACAGAACCCCTAATCAATATGTACTTATTGGGTGCAATCTTGGTGAAGATAATAGGCGGCTGAATAGATTACATTAATATATCCGCACTGCATTACACTGTTTGCCTTCTATTATGCAACCAGTAGAAAAATAGGAAAAGGAGATCACAGTAGCAGCATCCAAAGTCTGTGGATACAAAGAAGAGATGTACTAGGTTGATACATAGAAAACTTATCAGTCTTTGATAAAAAAAAAAAAAATCACAATTCAATGTATAAATAAAACATTGTGTTCAGATGGTAGGTTGCACTGTTGTGACATGAAATGCAGTCACCTCCACGTGGTACCTCCTGGGTAGTTCATGGAAGCAACTAGGTAAGAATTATATTCTAAACAACAATTAGTTGCATGACACAACAGAGTGGTAATGCCTTTTTTCACCAAAAGTTGTCAGTTTTGCTACAGTTATACAAAACAAAGATATCGTTTTATCGTTTAAATATGTTAAGTCGTTAATAATAAAGGTTTATATAACACTGTTAAATAATAACCATCTCTATAGATATTTTTTAATTTTTTTGAAAAAATGTCAAATTTTATACAAAATTTCGACTTGTGGACCAAAAGCGCAGACGCAAGCCATTTTTTTTTTCAGCGGTAATATTGAACGCAGATGATGTACTAGAATAAAGGCAACTTTTGGCTCCTACCCGTTTTTGATTTTAAAAAAAATTATTTTTTTTCGCTCCACCTTACTGAACGTGAACAGTTCTGAATAGTGAAGCAGATTTGAGAGCGGAATGTAATAAAATTCCACATTTACTTTGCTTTGAATTTTTACCGGTGCATATTTTATTTCGCGTCTAGACGCTGGCCAAGTGTCGATTTTCCACGATAATGGTAATTAATTGCAGCTTTTTAAAAATAATTAATTTAATAAAACTTATTTTCCGCATGCCAAAATTAGACATACCCAGCTTTTTTTTTTTTTTTTTTTTTTTTTTTTTTTTTTTTTTTTTTTTTTTACTGTCGATTTACATAATTTTTTTTCAATTCCTTGATGATGGGACTTTTGGTGCCACCAGCTCCTGGACTATAAGAGGCTGTAAGACAACTTTTGTTCGCATCTCTCCCTGAATGCTAGGAGTACGCGCTGATACAAATGAGTAGCTGTTGCAGGCGGGTTTCTTTTTCTACGTTTGTATGATCTCTTAAATGTATAAGCAGTATTTTTCTAAAAGCAATTTTCCACTTCTTTTTCTGATATGAATCCCTTACAAATTACCGGCGTTAAAATTTAACCCTTAAATGCGCAATTTTTTATTTTGTTTCGAAAAAATTATGTATGATTCTCTTTAATCGTAATAAGTCTTCAAAGTTCATAGATTAACCCTAGATCTACCGGGAATTTTATTCAAGTTTTCATAAAACGTTCTACACCAGAATTTTTATTTAAAACTATTTAACTTATTTATTTACCTTATTTTTGTCTGGTTTATATACTTAGTTTATTTTAAAGAAATTTCTGGTTTGAATGAATATTTTGTATGTACCTGTCGGGTCCAATGGACCCGTCTGGTAGACGGAGGGTTAACCCTTAACCCGTTGGGGACGAGCGACATGTATACGTGTCGCATGAAGCGATCAGAATCCTTGTTTTTCCTCACCAGTAAAATTTTATTGTAAAATTTGCCTTATTTAATAAAGGTATTTTATCGATTCAAGAAGACACAAATTTCTGTTTTTAAAAAACGGTGACAAAATATTAAAAATTTCGTAAAAGGCTCCCGTCCCGAAGGGGTTAAATGCGCGATTTTTTATTTTGTTTCGAAAAAAATATATATGATTCTCTGAAAGGTTTATTACACATGAAAAATAATGAAAAAACCAGAGATACATTTTTCATATAATACGTCAATCTTTTCTTCTGTTGCACAACTGCAATATAAGTAAAAACTACTGTCGTGTGGCTGTTTTACGCTAAAATAATGCAAATTAGTAAATACTTTAATAAGTATGTCTCCAAATACCTTATTTTATATAATTATTTATTTTATAAAACATAATCTTTAACTCTTTAATTCCCATAATAGAATACGTTCTTGAAATTACGTAGTTCAGAGAATCTGACTTTATTCCAGGAAGTTTGAATGGTTAATTTAGCTTTATTTAAATACATGATGTCTATTTTTTAATTAAAGCAAATATTGCTATTTTAATTTTCTGGTATGAATTAAGTATATGCGAATAAAAAAAATCTATTAAATTCAAAACAGTGTTGTTCGCATATATGCAAAGCTGACCGTACAAAAGCTGAAAAAAATCCGCCTACGACATCCGCCATTTTTATGTCAGAGCGTAGGTTTAGTATTCAGGGACAGTTGCTGTGGCATAAAATTACAAGTTCCTTTATCACTCTCTTTCCATTTTACTTCTTCTCTATCATTTTTAACAATTAAAACATTTCAAGACAAGTTTTTCCCTATTTAACCCTTACCGGCGCGATGCAATTCTGTTTATAAACTGATGAAATAATGGACTGACACCACAATTTATAAACGAATTTATTCGAAAATAAGAACTTGCTTATTTTCATGTACATTATAATAGGAAAATTTTAGTTAAATATTCTTGGTGCCGTTTGTCAGTTTTGAAATTAAAGGTGTCCTTTTTTAAGGACACCGCGCCGGTAAGGGTTAAAAGCATTGTTTAACATTCTTTTATTTCAATAACTAAATTTATTAGCCCCCGGTATGCTATTTCTTTCTCCCACCAAATAAAATGTCGTCTCCAAAAAAGTACGTTCCATTGTATAAGCCAGCCGTAAAACAAAGCAGATGTATCATTGTACTGTTAAATACTCTACTGTAATTTTTTAAACTTCTAAGCATCGCGCATTTTCAATTTTTATACCGTTGTATTGGAAAAAAAGTACTTTAAGTGCAACTAGTCTGAAAACTGCATCTCCATTTATTTTTGAGATATCAATTTTCTTGTAGTTTTTAGTGACAATTGTTTAATTTTGGCAACTCAAGTACTCCATTTCTGTAGTAAGTAAAGTAAAAATAGTTGGAAAATAGCAATTATATCTTTTTGTTGCCATTTTACCATAAAAACGGAAAAAATGTATATAAAATACGTGCTGTTTTCAATAAATATAAATGAATGATTTCTGATAAAATATGGAGCCATTATAAATTAAATTTAATAAGTATCTATGTTAATGTTACAAACAAACGAAGGCATATAAATCATGAAAGCCTTTTTTTTTTTTTTTTTTTTTTTTTTTTTTTGTCGAGTTCTTTGAATGACGATATTTCTTTTTTTGGATTTGTGTATCATTCAGAAATAGTGACGTCATATGCGTACTTTACTGTAGATGTTGTTTAATACTGGATCGCAAAAAAGGAATTCTTCAGCGGATGTGGATGACGTCATTTTATCTATTATATATAAAAAATCCAAACGGAAATTTCGTTCCGAATGTCTAGATTTCGAGTTCTACTGCATGGATTTTTACGGAACTTATACCGTTACATAGGTATCGTTTCAGGGAAAGTTTTAAGCTATAACGCATCATTCTGCCTAGATTAGTCGTAGAATTATGACGAAAAGTTCTGTTATTTTGCACAATAAGGTTACCATTTTATTTCTTGGCGAAATTTATAGTGGATAAAAAATTTGAAATTGTTGTACAACTCGGAAAAAAATTGCTACTAATTTTATTTAAAAGAAAAAATAGAAAAAGAAAAACAGTTTTGACGAATGGTATTATTATACAACGAAAATATCGAATTTAAACATGAAGGGGAATGTTCGTAATTCTTAAAAATTTATTCAATATGAAAGATTGCAGTTTATAACTATATTTGGCAATTTATCTCTTGCGTCAGGTTAAGAAAAATGCATCAGAAAATTTGATAAGGCGATATCTGTGACAATTTTATTTATTATTTTTTTTAATTTACTATTTTTTTTATTTAACTCATCCACCATGCGACTTGCAAAAAAAACTACCAGATGTAATTATAAAAATAACGGTACTTATGAGTTACATATTGTTTTTTTACGATTTCATTTTACTGCCAACAAATTTAATTTTAAGCCAAAAATGCAGAAGCGTGGCATCGGTTTGAGCGACCTTCACAATATTGGTTATTTTTCAAGTAGACGACTGCATTTTTGGAAAAATCTAATTCTACTTATTTAAATATATATATTTCAAATGGAAATTTCATTCCGGCTGCTTAGAATATGAGTTCTGCTGAACTTACACTGTAAGATCGGTAATTTTTCGGAAAAGGTTTTAGAACATAATAGGCCGTTATAAGTTGCTTGGTATTTAATTATGGTTTAAAGTTCTTTAATAAGATGAACCTGATAATGAAAAATTAGCCTTTTTAAAAGATTCTGCCGAATGTATTTCGATGGAGCTTGGACTGTTAATTAGATAATTTTCCAGGGAAGGTTTCAGTATACAACATGTCTTTCTACGTTGATCAGGCATACAGTTTTGGGGAAAATTCTGTAATCTGCTGAACTCAATTATCTCAATAGACTTTTAAAAAAGTTATAATAAACGGTTTTTGATAGAATTTACATTGTTAGTTTTGCAATTTTTCAGCGATAGTTTTAGCATATAATATATTGTTCGACACTGTTTAGTCATAGAGCAATGGGGTAAATTCTGTAATTTTCCAATATAGGCCCTATGCGAGGTGGAAGAAATGGGCTTCGCGAAAGAAGGAAAGTTTTCAAGCAAGTTTCCTGTTCAATAATTATATAATTTATTTACTATAATGAAGACATTTATCTCTTTTTCATATAAAAACAGAATTGTATGTAAATAACAAAAATATTAATATTCATATATAAAAAGTTTATATATAGGAATACGTATTTTAAAAGGCTTAAAGTTCATTTTATTTGTTTTTATAGCTGTTCATATCCTTTTGCCCCAAATCTCACTTTCTGAAGACCGAATTGCGCCAAGTTTTTTAACATATAACAGTACCCACTGATCTTAAAATAAGGAAAATTGGAAAGTAAATGTAGTTTTAAATTATGCATTAATTAAGGTGATAAATTACGTAATCGAGACCACAGACAATTGGCATATTTGATACGGATAAGTTACAAAATTGAGTCTACAGACAATTGGCGTATGTTAACGGGCATGAGTTGGCGCACAATTAATTTAGGAAAAGGTTTAAATTCCTTGTGTGTTTTTAAAGCGGACCTATTCTATAACCGAATTTACACAGAGTTGGCGTAATTTGAAAGAAAGTTTTTTTGAGACCGTTTTCTACTTTTACTATATACTAACACCAAACCAAAATGTACGCTATTGCGCCATTTATTTTAATCCTAAACGTGCAAAGATTTTTTTATACTTTTCCGGTATATGGATCTTGGCGAAATAGAGGAAATAGCCTTGGCGGAACAGAAAATTTGGAAACATATTTTCTGGCAACCTATTCACTGTTTCATTTCATATACACAAGCATTTTTTTTCTATGTTTATACAATTTATTTAACATTTCAACTATTTATCTAATTTTATATAGAGACAGGAATAATTTGTATATAAAAAAACATTAATAACATATATAAAGAAACAAAAAATTTCATCAAGTTTGTTTTTTTAACTGTTTATACCAATTGGCAACAAATCTCATTTTCTGATGCCCGAATTGCGCCAAGCTGCTTAAAAAAAACGCCAAGGTGCCTATAATGGAAAAGTACCAAATTTAATTTCAAACTGTGCCACACATTCTGGCACTATTTATTGAATACCAATTTCTTTTGGCTTAAATTATTATTTAATCGTAACGCTGCAAAATATTTTAATTTACTATTTTTTGAATTGAAAGTATTTTTATTATTAAGTAAAATTAGTTTATAACTTCAATTTTAGCTGATTAAATAATGAAAATGTTTACTCCAGTGCTAAGAGCTACTTAGAATTTCATGTGCGTAGTTTAAATTGCGATTTTGAAAAACAAAATTATTTTATAATATCAGAACCCACAGCAAATTGACTCATTTTACCGAGAATGTTTTGGCACAAAATGAAATACATTTGTTTTAGACATAATCGTAAATCTCAATACTCGCCGATTGAAAAGTCTTTAAAATTATTCAGCAGAGACAACGGGAAATAACTTGCAGTTTCAAAAATTTTAAGAATCAATGTTCTTATCTATCTATTTACTTCTGCTTCTATATAAGAGAGTAAAATGGAAATGGGAAATTCGTCGCGGCTGCATATAACTTGAGCTCGCCTGAATGGATTTTGATGAGAATCGAAATGATAGTTAGATAATTTTTCAGGGAAGCTTTTAGCATATAACATACCTTTCTACGTTGATTATACATAAAATTATGTTTTAAAGTTATATAATCAGACGAACCCGATTACGAAAAATTAACATTTTTAAAAGATTCAGCCGAATTGATTTCGATTGAATTTTCACTGTTAGTTAGATAATTTTTCAGAAAATAGTATATACTAAAAAGGGTATAGTATATACCCTTCTGCATTGTTTAATACTAGAGATGTGGTGGAAAGTTCTATAATCAGTTGAACCCGATTATGAAAGTTTAGCATTTTTAAAAAGTTCTACAGAACGGATTTTGATAGGAATTCCATTGTTTGTTAGAAACCTATTCAGATATGGTTTTAGTATTTTGCATATTGTTCTACATTGCTTTGTCATAAATTAATGGCGGAAAGTTCCATAATCATGTGAAACCGATTATGAAAGATTAGACATTTCAAAGAGTTCTAGATGGAGGATATTGATAATACTTGCTTTGTTGATTAGACAATGTTTGGGGAAGTTTTAGTTCATTACGTATAATTCTCCTTTGCTTAGTTATAGAATTATGGAGGAAAGTTCTATAATCAGATGGACCCCAATATGAAAGATCAGCCTTTAAAAAAAGTTTTACTGGATGGATTTTGTCAGTTTAATTGTTTGCATTATTAGTTAAATAATTCTTCAAGGTTTGTTTTTTTATATTACATATTGTACTATCATTCTTTACCAAATCCTACTGTGATTGATCAACTAAAATGGTTAAGACTGGTTAAGCTGAAAATTTGTCTGTACATTAGAAAATATATCATTAGAAAATATATAAACACAATGGCGTTCATTTCGTTTTCAGCAGTGCGAAAGGACATTCCAGGTAAGGTTCCATATTTCTTTAAATCACAATGTCAAATTAACTGATACATTTAGTTTGATTCAAGGTTCGTTTGGATAAACAGACCAGCGTAGCGGGCATAACCTGCTAGTATAAAATAAAAGAGTGTGTTATAAGTCGTAAAACTGAAATATATTTTGAACTATACATATATATATATATATATATATATGTTACATTATTAGATCTAATTCCGCGATTTCCTTATCTTATTCTAAATTACTACTTTATATTCACTAAATCTTTATTATTAAATAATCTCTATCGTTAACTCTGTTAAATTCCCTTTAATTTAATGTCTCACTTGTCTTAATTGTTTAAATATTACGCTTTTAGTATTCTTAAATTAAATGTTCCATTCCCGCGCTTTTTTCTTTCGAGAATATTCTTTTAACTTCCATTTTTACTTTCCCGCGCATTTCTGAGATTATCCTTTTCCCCTTCAAATTCATCCGCGTGCTCTATCCGCACTCTTTATATCACATGACATTCTTAATTATTCATTGGTTCAGAGCGCGATCTGCGTCATATTTGTATTCTTACACGTGAGGAACAAAAAGTTGATGTTCGCTGTGTTTCAGTAGATTTTGAAAGATTTGAGTCGATTTTCCAGTTTACATACATCCCCTGGTCACCGTCCTTTTATTCGATTATCTGGAACTTTGCTTAAACCTAATTACTACTACGGAGAGATGGCTAATTATCTTGGTGGAAACTGCACCTTTTGCAAGATGTTCTAATAAAGTGCTTAGCTGTATTATGAGTTGTTTCAATTTCTTCTGGGGAAACTTCACAGAACGTTGTATTCCATTGTTTTCACTCGACAACTGCATCTCAACAATTTCTTCTACTAATATAACAGATTCCAATTATCTGTTCTGACCACTTCTTTTACGCCATTATCGCTGGATGTGATCCACAACTACTATCGTGACAGCCAGTACGGTATTTTCAACGATAAAGCCAATCCAATGTTGCTAGAATGCAACATTTATATGTATGTATATATATATATGTACCGGGTGTCCCAAAAAGGACTGACTGATTTTAAAATTCAATAACTTGCAAACGCTGACAGATATTTAAAAAAATCTTGCAGGAGGTTTATGCATAAGGTCAAAAGTTTTATTACAGTGATTTTCGATTTTAGTTCGAATTACAAACAATAGATGGCGCTGTAAGCAATAGTCGCTAAATACAGGCTCAGTTTTTGGTCCTTTCTCTTGTTCTATGCGGAAAAAGGAGATGGAAATGTATTATCCGGGCCACGAAGTACCAAAAATCGAGCCTGAATTTAGCGACTATTGATCGCTGCGCCATCTATTGTTTGTAATTCGAACTAAAATTGAAAATCACTGTAGAAAAACTTTTGACCTTATGCATAACCCCCCTGCAAGAATTTTTTAAATATCTGTCACCGTTTACAAGTTATTGAATTTTAAAATCAGCCAGTCCTTTTTAGGACACCTGGTACATATATATTTTTTTTCCATCAGGGGCGACACTAAATTCTCAAAAAGCAGAATTCCTGTTTTCCAGTTTAATGTTTCTTTCGATAATAAGCCTTAATATTTTCGTTACATGTCCACTTTTATCTTTTTTTTAAAAGCAATAGAAAATGACGTTGCTATATATTTTATTAAATCCACATATTTATCTAAGAATTAGTTTTATAAAAATAATGAATATCTCTTTTTAATAATTTATTTTGAAAGATAAACAGATTTAAATATTCTCTCTAGCTGAAATTGTAAAATTTAAAATTAAATATTTAAAAGTATTCAATAAGCTTTGTTTCCACGTTGTTTCGTGAAAAATCGCAATAAAGTAATTCTTGTCATGTAAGCACTTTATTAAGAGTTTTACAGCTGAATAAGCATTCACTAAAACGTTTATTCGATAAAATGCTTGAATTTTCCTGATATGTTAATTTTCCTTTCATGTTTTACTTTCGTCTTTAGTTGTTTCAAAATCAAATTATTATACATTTTTATTGCCAACTCCATTCTAAAATTAATTTTAAAAAGTTAATGGATAATTTTCTGTTCGAAAATTAAATAGTTAGGAAAATATAATTCAACGCACTTTAAAGGCAAATTTTTCTAATTTTAACTCTTTGAACGACGTTTGGTTTACATGATGGTTTGTAAATATATTTGAAAATATTTGAATTAAGATTTTGAGGAACTTCGTGTGTTTTCTTTCCGATTTTGAAAGAATCAGTTAAAGTAACTTTTGTCATGTGAAAGTAGTGTGCTCAATCTGGTATTTTTTCGTATTAGGATTGCTTGATCGCTAACGTTTTAGAAATAGTAATATTCGCTTGGAGCTTTTGACCAGTGCGCGGTAGATAGTCTGAACAGTTCCGCCATATTGTGACAACATAAACAATTCTCCTATCAGTACCGGCGAAATAGATTATAATACTGCAAGGGCAAACTTCCACCAGTAAAAACGAATAGAAATATTTAACCTATTTCTTTTTTCAAAAAGAATTTTTTTGGCATGAGTATGGCGTTTAAATAAGAATAAAAATGTATTCAACTTTACTGTATTATTTTGCCTGGGTGGCAACCAAATCCTGTTGATGCGATGTAAACGAAGAAAGCTCTTTTACTTCACTTCAAATTGGTAAACACCCAGTGCCTGATTACCAATTGGGATTTTATCTAAGTAAAAAAGAACAGAAGTTTTTGTCTTATTCATGACAGTAACATTATAAGCGTTTAAATCAGAAGAAATTTTTATTCAACTTTACTGGTAGAAGTTTGCCTGGACAAAAATCCACGGAACTGTAAAAAAAGAGGAATTGACATACCATCAAAACGGTGAAGCTTCAACTGTAACTGGTTTTCAAGTGGCTCTTTACCGTAGGGAGAAAGTTCCACCAGTAAATTTAATAGAAATTTTCGTCTTATTTTAATTGCTTTTTATTGTAGAATTTTAGTTTAAATTATGGCCAAAACACATATGCATTTTTTATTGGTGAACGTTTATTTCGGTGGTAATCAGGCTTGCGTTTCCGCCATATTGTGACAACTTAAAGAACCTTTTGTCACTATCAGTGAAAAAAATTTAATATCTTGGCAAACTTCCACCAGTAAAATGAATAGAAAGTTTTACCATACTTGTGAGAGAAATTGTGCATAAGTAATTCACCGAATAAGGCACAATGATTTTCTATTCAAAGTTAACTGGATGAAGTTTGGTTCGGCAGTAATCAGAAACTGTTGATCCGATAAAAAAAACTCACTACGCATCTTGCAACAACCCATTTAGTTATTTCACTCACAACTGATAGACACTACAGTGTATACCTCTTCCTGTTTACTTGTAACTCCATTTGGCAATTTGGCCCTATTGATCCGATGTAAACGCAGAAATCCGCCATCTGCACTACATCCTCAGTTACTTCATTTCGAACTGTTAAACCGTTCCGACACAGTGTGTCCGGTTCGGGATATCTAATTTTAATTCCAAACTTATAAATGGCACCAAGAATATTTTAATAAAATTTTGCATTAACGATGAAAATGTAAAGTTACAAGTTTTTAATTTCTAAAAAAGTCGTATGGAAATTCCGGTGTCATTCGAAGATTTCCTCATTTTACAATAAAATGTGCCTTTGCCGGAAAAGGTTAAACACTGAGGGCCTGAATACCAATGGGGAAACTTCCAAAAAGAAAAAAAAAGAATTGAAATTTTTGTCTTATATATGATAGTAAACTTTTTTAAATAAGGCATTTAAAACAAATGAAAAATTCTATTTAATTTTTTTGGTGAAAGTTTTCCACAATGTCAATGAGGCCGTGTAGGCACTATTGTTTACCAGTGTTAAGTAATTCAAGTCTGCCACAGGCGACTATTTTTTTATTTCTCTCTCGCACCACAAATATGTAAACAAATATGTTTCAGACTCACTTTTTCAACATGTACTTTTCATAGTGGTTCGAAACAAAACAGAATAGATATCAAGCGTTCGAACTTAATGCTGGAATCGGGAGTGAATTAACACAGCTGCGCCATCTTGTGGACGGGGTTGATAATCCTCATACGCGGGCTTTTAGTTTGACGTCATATATGACAGAATAGCTACCATCTGCGTAAACTTTCTAAATTTTTAGTCCCTTATGGAATATGAATCTTGTTTACCAGATTTATTGTAAAATAGTTTTTTTACAAATTGTTTTCATAAAATTGTGTATAAAAAATAGCCACAATATTATTTTAGTTTCGGAAGAAAAGGAATTAATGCTACGAAAATATTACTGCATTTCGTCCCGAAACTAAAATGACATTGCGACCAGTGGCGTAGCGAGAAGGGGGTGGGGTCCAGATGCACTTGACACCACCAAGTTTTCTTCGCTTTATCTAATCAGAGACTTTTCAGCTTTTAATCAAGATGAAAAAAAACTTTACAATATTAATGGTTTGAAGTAATAAAACTGTTAGGCATCTTCCTGTAGTTCAACTACGTTCGCTACGTGGCGCGTGACCTTGATTGATGTGATCTCATGTTTAATCTTGCGGTTACTTCTCCCATTTAAGATAGGATGCTTACTTTGTATCCTACTTTGGTTCGAATAGAATATAAAAATAGTCACCAGTGGCAATCCTGGTAATGTCTACTTCCTTTTATTCATAACTCCACTGCAAATGCCTGCATATAAAATGGATAAAATATGATGAACGCACAAGAATTTATGTGCCTCGTTTCTATTAACCCTCTCGCTGCGCAGCCCGAGATATGCTTGGGCATGCATTTTTCCGTCAAATTAATGCTATTTGGTTATTCCCACGAGTTATTTTTTAGAGAAAACTTTGATTTAATCACGACATTTTTCCAATTACGATAGTCAAGCACTTCTGCTTTACAACCCCTTGAGGGTCTGTGGTACATTTTATATATCACCTACGATTAATAAAGTTTGACACCAGAAAATTTTTATTAAATTTTACTTTTGTAAATTTGGTGGAAAAAAGACGGAAAATTGATTTTGCTGATTTTGAAATAGAATTTTTCCGAGATTACGGAGTGAGTTCAACATTACAGGAACGCAATCCCTTGCCCCTCAAGGGGTTAAAGAACCGGTGACAAACGATTAAAAATTCTCTGAAAGACGCTCATCGGGAAGAATTACTTACGCAGCGAGAGGGCTAACCCTCTAATGCCCGTGGGAACCAGTGTTGCCAGTCGGTTACTTTTTTTTAATTCAGATTTCTTGATTGGCACCACTTTTTTGAAACGGTAAAAGTCACTTTGTTTTTGCCTTAATTAATATGTCATTAAATAAAGGCACATTTTACCATTTCAAAAAAGGGGTGCCAATCAAGAATCTGATTTTTAAAAAAAGTAGCCCATCTAGCAACACTGGTGGGAACTGCCACCAGTATTTTCAAAGAAATAGATATTTTTTTTAATTAAGATATTCCAAATAGATACCAGAAATTTAAAATAGCAATAATTGCTTTACTGAATAAGACATATTCTACCATTAAATAAAGCTAAATTTATTATTGAAATTTTCTGTTATTCAGATTCTCTGAGTTATGGTATTTCTCGAACGTATTCTATTATGTAAATTAGAGGGTTATTCAGGCCTCGGAGCGGTCATTTTTTTTAGCTGCCATTAATTTTTTAATTACTTTTTATTGCAGATTACTACAAGACTTGCAATAAAAAGATCACCAAGAAGCGGATTACTAAGACATTTCCAAGATAAACCTAAAACAAAATTTTTCTTAAGGAAATGCTAAAAGTTTTGATTTATTTTCTATAAAAAGCAGCCGCTTTTTCGCCTAATTAATGTTTCTTTAAAATTTTCGATGGCCTCTGTAAAACAGTTAATTAAAAAATGTCAAGATTTTGCTTTAAAAATACCATAAACAAGAAAGAAAAAATCATGCGTCAAGCATAGATTATAAAATACTTTCCAACACGATCGGAATAATGTAACAAAACTGCACCGTTTAAAAAATTAAAATATTATGTCTAATTCAAATATATGGTAACGCAGAACACATTTCAAAACACGATTTAAGCTGTTCCCATCTACAATCGGAAAATTATCCGAATGTTTTCAGCAACCCTCTATATGATATATAGATTTGTATCTATTAAATGCATGCATGCAAAAAATTAGTTCACTTAACACTAGAACGGTGGCAAGGGGTCATTTTGACCCCTGCCAAACGAATACATGTCGATTCGAACCAGAAAACTTCTTATAATTTAAAATTAATATATGCTGCACAAAAAATAACTTAAATAAATAAGTTAAATAGTTTTAAGTAAAAATTCTGATGTGAAATATTTTTATAAAACTTGAGTAAAATTTCCCGCCGTTCTAGTGTTAAGAAATACGTGTACTTCACTTGAAAATTTCCCTTCAGCAATTTCTTCTAATAAGTACGTTCTGGTACGTGAATACTTTTGTTAAGCCCTGTATATGAGATATATAATTTATATATAACGAATAACATGCAAAAAATTAATTAAATTTAAAAGCGCATACCGAGTTTTAAACCGTACTCTCCAGCAATTATTACTCAAAGGCAGTACTGTAACCGATTTATTTTGTGTCCCTATCAATGAATAATAGCGTAATGTTATTAAAATACTCTGCAAATGATTTTTCCCCATATACCACGATGGAATACTTTTGAGTGACCCTGTAAATGAAATATTAATCCTAGATACTTCATATACAATACCAATCATGTTTTGGTGACCATGAATAACCTTTATCAATTTCATGAAAATCGGAGTATATTTGCGGGAGTTAGAGCGTGGACAGACGGACAAACAATCCGAATGTATAAACACTTTTCAACTTTTTTGGAAAGTGTTAAAAAACTGATATTTTTTTTTAAATGATGATCTATATTTCTACAAGTTTTTACAGCTTCAGGAAACGAAAATGCGCCAGAGATTCCCAAAAATGTTATATTAATACTAAAAGAAACAAGTTGGAAATTGCTCGGCAAACGTGGCAAATGCGGTGCGTTCGTATTATAACTAGTTTTATAATTTTTTTTTCACCCCATATTGTACTGAATGTATATTTTTTTTTGCACTTCATAAGTGCATAATCTGTAACATCATTAAAATGCACTTGGAATATTTTTTCCCGTTGGCCGTAATGTAACGGAAAACTTTTGACTGTCCCTGTAGTTAAACTATACATCCGAGTTTCATAAAATTTAAAATGGCTCGACAAAATTTTGCAACAATTATATATTTAAAATTTCAGACCATTCGGAAGGCTGTAACATCATTAAAATAAACTTGCAATAATTTTTCCCATTGTCCGTAATGTAAAGAAAAACTTTTGACTGTCCCTGTAATTAAACTATACATCCGATTTTCATAAAATTTTAAATATCTCGACAAAATTATGCAACAATCATATATTTAAAATTTCAGACCGTTCGGTTTGGTAGTTTTTGCTCTGTTATATGCGGACAGACAGACAGACTGACAGACGGACAGAACGACGACTATAGGTGCTACGTATTTATATAATTACGAACGCACCTAAAAAGGAACAGAAATTTTTATACATAATGAAATTTTAAAACATGACGGTTCATTAGTTTTCTGAAATGTTTAGAAACGACGTGCTTTCAAAGATGCTTGCAAATTATATATTTTTTAATGAAATCACTGAAGAAATTCTCCTTTCAAAACTTATCAACAAATCTGTTTTCATAAATAAACCTAAAACTTGTTAAGCATAAGATTATGCCATAGAACTGAAATTTTCAATGATACATATTACATATTTTAGAAGAGAAAATAAGTAAACTGAAAATTACTTTTTTTCGCATCATTTGCCAAAACTTTACTGCTTTTCAAAAAGGAATTGTAGAAAGAAATATGAAGCAATTGCTGGAAATATTCAGACCATTACAAAATCAATATACTTTTCAAATTCTTTGAAGTGTTTGAACATGCATTAAAAGTTGTCAGATGAAAATATCTTAAAGATGTGCGTTTATCGCCGTGTAAATAAAAAGTAAGTAAAAATAATCTTTGTCATTCCTTTTATATCTAGTTCAAATAAAATGCTATTTTTAACGAAAATCTAAAGTTTCTACAGTTCGTTTGCTTGAATGTATTTTTTCAATGTACACTTCGTGTCACTAAAAAGAAAGAAAAAAAATCGATATGCACAAAATACTTCAATCGACAAATTGTCAGAAAGGAAATTGAATACAGCCATTTGAGCAGAAATTTTATCCTCTTTAAATTTATAAAAAAAATAACCGTAGAGGGGCTTAGTCATGCTGCAATTGTACCAAATCATGAAATTTTCCATACGTAAAAACTATCTTGATAACATAGTCAGATTTCGTGCGCATTTTACCCTTGAATATCAAACGAGAAGTAATTCGGTCAAATAGTTTAGGAAATGTGCAGGTTTAAAGATTTCAATTCCTAATGTTAAATTCACTTTGCTTTTACCCCCGAGTTATCTCGGGGCAGCCGGTGAAGTGGTTAATCTTTTCAAAACAGATTTCTATGCGGTTAGTTTTTAAAAGCAAAATTCTAAATCTACATGAATGAGCTGTAAATTTGGATTTGCATATTTAAATCTTTTAGAACTTGATTTCAGTATAAAATCATCTATACTAATATTATAAAGAGGTAAAAATTGTTTATTTGTAGGAGGTAAGCTCTGGAACTACCGAAGCGATTCCAAAAGCAATAGTATCAAAATGATGGTGTTAGTCCAACTTAGAACATAGGCTATATCTTATGTCCGTGTCACTGGCCAAAAGGGGGTGCAGGAGCAAAAAACGTTCTAAAAATCCGACTTTTGTGTTACTGAAGGGCCTAGAAACATGAAATTTGGAATGGTAGTTACTTATAAGATACTAATGATCTCTAAGGACATTTCTTAAAAAAATCGAAATTAAAAAGGGGTGAAAATGCGCGAAAAGCGTTCTAAATAACGCTCTAAATGGCGATTTTTACGCAAGTTCAGGAAGTACCAAACCAATTTAAAAAATAATGGTGTCAAAATGATGGTGACAACCCTTGCTCCAACATAGGCTACATTTTATGTCGGTGCCACTACCCCTAAAGGGGGTGCAGGAGCAAAAACGTTCGAAATTGCGATGTTTGTGCTTCTGAAGGGTCAAGATAAATGAAATTTGGCATGGCAGTTACTTATTAGATATAAATGATCTCTAAGAACATTTCTTAAAAAATTCGAAATTTAAAAGGGTGAAAATGCGCAAAAAGCGTCGTTCTAAAAAACGCTCTAAATGACGAATTTTACGCAATCTCAAGAAGTACCAAACCAACTTAAAACATAATGGGGTCAAAATGAGGGGGACAACCCTTTCTCCAATATAGGCTACATTTTATGTCGATGCCACTACCCCTAAAGGGGGTGCAGGAGCAAAAAAACGTTCAAAATTGAGATTTTTGCGTTACTAAAGGACCCAGATATATGGAATTTGGAATGGTAGTTACTTATAAGATATAAATGATCTCTAAGAACATTTCTTAAAAATTATGAAATTTTAAAGGGGTGAAAATGCGCGAAAAGAGTTCTGCCTAGAATCCTAGAAAGCCTAGAATCCTGAAATTAGACAGGGCAGTTATTTATAAGATACAAATGATCTCTAAGAACATTTCCAAAAATATCGAAATTTAAAAGCGGTGAAAATGAACGAAAAGCATTCTAAAAAACTTTCTAAATTGCGATTTCTACGCAATCTCAGGAAGTACCGAACCGATTTAAAAAATAATGGTGTGAAAACGATGGTGACAGACCTCGCTCCAACGTAGGCTGTATTTCATGTCGGTGCCACTACCCCAAAGGGATTGAAGGAGCAAAAAACGATCTAAATTGCGTTTTGTGTAATACTACAGGGGCTGGCAACTTGAAACTAGGTATGGTAGTTACTTATAAGATATAAATGATCTTTAAAACATGTCCAAAATAATTCGAAATTTTAAAAGGGTGAAAATGGACGAAAAACGTTCTAAAAAACGCTCTAAATTGCGATTTCTACGCAATCTCAGAAAGTACCCAACCGATTTCAAAAGTAATGGTTGGAAATTAATGATGACAGCCCTTGCTTCAATATAGGTTCTATTTCATATTGGCGTCACTACCACCTTGCGGTTGCATTTTAAAAAACTTTCTAAATTGTGATTTTTGTGATACTGAATGAGCTAGCAAGTTGAAATTTGTCATGGTAATGGCTTATGAGATGTAAATAGTCTCTGAGAAGAGTTCCTTAAAAATGTGAAATTTAAAAGGGATGAAAATGAACGAAAAGCGTTCTAAAAACTTTCTAAATAGCGATATCTACGCAATCTCAGGAAATATAAACCGATTTCAGAAGTATTGGTTTCAAATTGATAGTGACAGTTCCCGCTCCAACATAGCCTATATTTTACGTTGTAGTCACTACCACCTGGGGGTTACAGAAGCAAAAAATGTTCTAAATTACGTTTTTTGTTTTACTGAGGGGGTCTAACATTTTTAATTTGTAATGGCAATTATTTCAAAGATGAAAATGTTTTCTAAGAATTGTCAAAAGAAAATTCCAAATTAAAAGGATGAAGCATTCTATAAGCGTTCTAAATTACGATTTTTATGCAATCGTATGAAATACGAAACCGATTTCAAACATAATGGTTGAAAATTGATGGTGATAGAACCTGCTCAAACATAATCTATATTTAATGTCGATTGTTGCAGGAGCAAAAACCTTTCTAAATTGCGATTTCTGCGGTACTGAAGAGGCTAGAAACTTTAAACATAGCACGGTAGTTAGTTATAAAATATAAATGTCCTCTAAGAACAGTCGACAATAAATTCGAAATTAAAAAGGGGTGAAGCGAAGGGAAGGAGCGAAAAGCATTCTAAATGAGTCCTAAATTACGATTTCTATGGAATCTCAGGAAATAATAAACCGATTACAGAAGTTATTGGTTGCGAATCAAGAGTGATAGTCCCTGATCCTATACGGGCTATATTTTATGCCAGTGTCACTACCACCTGGTTGGCAGGAACAACAAGGAAGCCTTTAAAAACATCTAAATTCCGTTTTCTATAGAATAGTAGGAAATACCAACCGATTTCAAGGTTAATGTTGGCAAATTAATGGTGACAGTCTCTGTTTCAAAATTTTTCGATACATTCTATTTCAACTCTGTTTCGGCATTTTATTTTGGTGCCACTAACACCAGAGAGGTGGTAGACTGTTAGACAAGAAGCTTGGAATTTGACATGATGGTTAATTTTAACATGTAAATGTGTTAAGATGGTTTCTAAAAAATTCAAAACTTCAAATGAATACTGAAATGAGCGTATGAAATTAGCATAAAAGTTTCAAAATACTTTCTAAATTATCATTTAATTGGAATTAGTTTTAGTTCTTCTTGTGAATTTAAATCTCAATGCTGTCTGTTGCACTTTTATAATGAAGTTTAATCAAACTGTGGCTTAATTTGTAATTTTTGAATTATATCAAAAAGTGTTCTTCTAATAAAAAATAGTCATGCAAATATCACTTGGCATATTTCAACTATTACGCGAGCAAAGCCCCGGGGTTTGCTAGTAGGTTATAATTTATTATTTTTTTCGGAAATAAATTTCCAAATATGCAAATTTTTGATAAAATATGAATTGTAAACTATATAAATATATATTTTTTATGAGGAATAAAGTTTTTTTTCTCAAAACGCTCTGCAATTGCTGTTTGTTTCAATCGTTGTTTTTGCAACCACATGTTCAATTTTTTGTGAAGAGGTTGACTCAACGAAATAAGTACAGGATACCGCAGTGTGTGTACAGCGTCAGATCCAAAAGGATTTTGATAGCGTATATCAAGACCTGCTTAGTAAAAGTAATTTCAGTTCATTGTTGCATTTGCCTATATCACTATATTCTGAGATCCCCAGTGAGGCATATCATTCTTGTCATTGTTAGCCACAGCATAATTCAAAACTTAAAATTTACTGTAATTTCCAATATAAATATAAATCGTCATTTTATTAGGCTAAATTCAGAGAACGCTTCAAAAGAATCTGTTCTACAATTTAAATATTAAAATTTCATATTTCTTTTATCTCCAAAGCCATTTCGGGTTTTACGATTAAATAGATCTTTATCCCCAACATTGCAATATCCTAATTTTTTCAAATGTCAAATCTAGGTATTCCATAACTGCAGACATAAAATTACTAAGTAAATATACCTCTATGTAAGCATATTCATTTTGCACTAAATAATGAGTAAAAGTACATTGAAGGTCACATCTGTGTAGATAGTATCAAAAGCGTATCTTCTAAGAAAAGTCCATATTGCTTAACCCCTTGAAGGGAACCGGTATATTTTATATACCACTTAATTTTGATTCCCAAATGCCACATTGGCACCAGAATTTAGGAATTAAATTTTGCTTTGTATAGTGTATGCGAAGAAAAGCTTTTACTTATTTTCATATAAATTTGTTTATAAATCCCGGTGTCATTAGATCATTTTAACATTTTAGCAACATAAGTACCTTACCCCTGATAGGGTTCATTTCATTTTGAGGTACGGATATTTCATAAAAAAAAATTTCTTAACCCTTTCACGGGAAATTAAACGTGTTTCTGTAATACTGTATTGGCACCAGACCTTTTTTTAAAGGTATAAAAATACAGTAGTGTTTTTTACAGTATCTTTCCACTAAAGTTCTCGAAGTAAAATTTTGTTAAAAAAGTTGTAGTACAAGTCTCGATTAAAATTATGTGGTATTTAAAAATATCCGACCTCCTTTTAGCGGTTAAAACCGCAGCATAACACTAATTGGATATCTGATGTGTATTCCGATTCTGAATTTCTTTAATTAAAAATATTCTTGACCAAATAGGTATTGAAAAAAAGACCCGTTATAATTAGATAAAGAAATAAATATTAAGAATTTATTGCAACAAATTTGATATAATATGTACATCTATATTAACACCATATCGTTTGCTTATTTTTTAACATAACTACTTTAAAAGAAAAATATAATACCTGTACTATTTATAAATTTATTACTATGAAAATATATTTTATATACAAAAATTCCATAATGTGAGAATATCTAAACATTTTTATAAATTTTCCAGTGGAAAATTTATATCGGAAATTTCTAATTTAACCTCTTGAGGGGCAAACAATTACGTTTGTGTAATGCTAAATTCCCACCGGAAAATTAGAAAAATTTTATTTCAAAATAATGAAAACCAATTTTACGACTTTTTTTCCGCCAAAGTTAGAAAATCAAAATTTCATAAAATTTTTCTGGTGTAAATCTTCATTAATCGTAGGTGGGATAAAATATATCCCACCGCCCCTCAAGGGGGTAAATGGTTTCTTATATAACCGTTTTCGGCCAAAACATCAAGATCTTGCTCATAAAAAGTATAACAGACAATTTGGATGGTATTTGAAAAATAATATTTGTTTTTGGCGTTGCAGTTTAAGGAGAGTTTTATAAAAGACGAATCTTTTTCAATGCTCTAGAGATATTGAAAAACTTGTTCAATATTTATGGAAAATAAAATAAGCAGGAATTTTTTTCTGTATCAAAAACTCGTTTCTATTTAGTAGTATCTTAGATATAGTTGAACAGTATATGCATTTTCTTACAGTGTTGTCAGTTTAAATGCTTAATTCTCGTGACCGTGACTTTCACGGGCAGTGCAGGCTACATTTTTTTATTCAGGTTATTTGATTCTTACCAGTTTTTTTTTAAACAGTGTAATTAGTTTTATTCTAGCATCATTTTATCTACCATTAAATAAGGTGAATATTTCATTAGGGCACGACGCTTAAGGGATTAAAAACTTCTTATAATTTGGAACCGGAAATGCAGTAAGAAGAATTTTTGCTTTATGTAATTATGAACAGCCGAGCTACCTGTCATTAAAGAAAGGAAACATTGCAGTTACTTTTGTTATGAATTTGGAATTTCTGCATTTGCAGAAATGCAAAACTGGCAACGCAGTTTCATGGGCGCTCTAGTTGACGCCAAACTTAAGCCTTGTTTGGGGTAGCTGTATTTCTAAAACTTTGGAAGCCAAAAGATAGAAGTCTATCTTTTATCTAAACTACATAAGATCGAGTATAATTAAAGAAATAAAATTACTTAGGACAGGATTTAAAATTATGCATATAATAAAATTTAAAAATTAAATACAGTAATTACACCAAAAGAGGAATAAAGTGAAATGTTAATCTATACAGAAAAGCCCAAGAGCAAAAAGGATATTTCAGTTATCATACTCATAATTTACTTCTCCTTGGCCAAGCAAAACGGACGGATAACTTATATCAGAGGTGTCAAAATATTTACAATAAAATCATTTAAGAGTTACTGGTAAAAAATGCTTAAAACGCACACGCTTTTATTTAGAAATGTAACGTTTTCAAGACATTGAATACAAACACGTAATAAAAATTTGTCAAGCCGCAAATACGAACGTGATTTGCATGATGCATAGCAGACAATTTTGTTTATTTAAAAATAGTTTATTATTTTATTTCTCAGAATTTTTTTCTTTTACATTCCTTTTCAAAAGAAACTTAAATAAAACGTATTGGATAATATGCTGGGCATATTTTATATCTTGCTACAACTGTATATTTTTTAATAACACACAAGTGCTTAAACATGCTTTCGAATTTATTCAGGAGTAAAATTTAAGCAACGCGGATACTCACAACATTAAAATATAAAACAGAAAATAAAATTTGAAACAACACTTTTGAATTTCAAATTAACTTGCTACAATTTTCCCGATACTTGAAATGTATTATTTTGCAACAGTGTTTAATAAAGCGTCGAAGTATTGCTGTAAAAGTTGATAAAATACAATTGGATCAGATTTTCTAAATAATATTTGTTTCCAATGTTACAACTTTACAAGATTTAAAATAACTGATAACCAGTAATAATATTTAAATTCTTTGCTTTAACGTAACAAACTTCGTAAAACTTTATTTTTTTTACTAGTAAACTTAGTACAGTTCTTCAGACGTGCATGAGCTTTTTAAATAAAAAACACTTCAAACTTACTGTTTCAAAACAGCAGAAAATAAACAATTCTTGTAAACTTGTAAAATTTATCAAACGTTAAACTGGATAATTTGTGTGATAAACTTCATTTTCTTTGTTGTCTCAGTGAAACCTCTCTCTAAGGGCCGCCTGCCGTAGTTTTGCCAGATCGGGGACTTTTTTAATTCAGATTATTTGACTGTCACCACTTTTTTAAAATAGCATAATTCGCCTTATTTTTCAGAATTTTTAGTCTATTTTTAATTATGTGGAATGTTTCTATTTCAAAAAAGCGGTGACAATCAACAATCTGGGGCCAAAAAAAGTCCCCAACCTGGCAACACTGGCCTGCCGTTCCATTAAAAAATGCCCCTTATGAGGGGTGTCCCTTGAATAGGGTGACCAAATTTTTCATTTCTCTTTATTTTAATTCCCCGATGTTTAAAATTTGCATATTCTTTCACTAAGTTCTCTTTGTTTATAACAATATTGTTTATATGATTGTTGCTGCAATTAAACTGTGAAGCCATTTTTCTTGCAGATGTTCCATGATCATGACAATTAAGAACTTTGTTTTTGTCATTCAAATCCAAATGTACTCTTTGGCTTGATTTAGGGCCCATAATTTTAAATTTTACTTAAGCCTGAGCATTATATTTCTAGTGTAAAAAATTTCCTTCAATATGCGTTCACAGTTTTAGTAAATGTGTAATCGGTTTTCTAGATAACCTGTTATCCCTTATGTGCCCACAACAAAGGGTCAAATTTCCCCTCCAATCCAACTCCTACAGGTTGAAAGGTCAAACAAAGTGTCAGGAATATCTGTTTGTCTCACTTGTAAAAAAGTTGTGGTCCTTCATTGTGTTACTAAATCTTACCCACCTCCCTCTGCCAACTTTGTTGCAAGTGCAGTTGTTTGCTGAACTCTTATCTTTTAGTTAAGGAATTCAATACACCTGTTTAGGATTTAAGGCACATGTGAAAAAAATTGCCTTTATGAGGGGCAGGTGCGGCCCCTAATAGGAGTAAATTTAACATTAGGTCTATGGGGAAAACTTTCGTTCCTAAAAATATTTGCCGTTAATAGAGGTGGCACTTGAATAGGGGTGGCATTTAAAAGATTTTTCTCTGTATCTTAAAATGCACAGTGTTGTGTAATACACATTTGAAAATGTTTAAAAAAATGGGCGAAAATATAACATTTAAAAAATAGTAGAAATTTTTAAAAATTAAATTTTTTTTTAACTTTTTTAAATTTTAAATAAATATGAAGGTTAATTTTTTTTTTGAAAATGCACTTTTAGTTGAACATTAAAATGCAGTGCGTTCGCCATTTAAACTATATTTTTTTAAACAAAAAAATTGTTGAAAAGGTAAACCGACCTCTTAATTTAACAACGCCATAAAAATATATAAATCCTTTTTTTCTTTCAAAATTTCTGAAGATAATTGATCAAATTAAATCAAAGGCTGGCATCTATGATGTTGTTTCTTTTCTTTTCACAAAATTTCTCGTGGTAATTGATAAAAAATATATATAAAGCTGGAAACTCTGTTTTTGCGTATGCCCGAAATATTTATTCGAATAATAAAATCATTAATTTTACCATTCACATAGCTTAGTTTGTGTCGTGAGTGTAAACTCTGAAAATAGAGGTTGAATATATCGTCGAAGTGGGTAGAAATATCGCTCACCCGCGAGAAAAGTGACACTTCTCGACAAAAGTAAATTTCTCAGGAGAGGCAAAAGAAAAATTTGTATGATTTTACTGTATCATGAAATTATGGCACTTATCTCTGCATACAGGAATAAAAACATGCATAAAAGCCTAAAATACTTTAAAAGGAAGACGTAGGATGAGGTTTGTGTGGGGGGGGGAATTTCACCTCCCCAAACAATCCAACCCTCTTCTGTGGTCCCAAATGATCATATAGCGTAATAAAGTGATATTCTGCATAGCTACACTTATGAAGCTGTTTGTGTAGCAAGACACACCTATGACAGCACTATTAGTGAAATAAAACTCAAAATGAATTTTTGTGAGATGTGCCGCTTTTCTTGCGGGTGAGCGATATGTGACCGGTCAAACCTCAAATATAAGTGTCTGCATTTGGCCTAAGCACGAGAAGCACGATAGAGTTTGCATGAATAATTTTGCGAGAATTTAAAATATTCTTTCCATATCCCTTCAAATCAGCAAATCAAAGCCTACGGTAAGTGTTTGGGAAAAGTACATCCTTCTCGGTGACTAAGGAGGCAACTTCCACCACTACTTTTGAAAGTGGTTTTCGCCCAATTTAGTCCCTGTAATTAACTGAGATAAAAGTAACATTTTAAAATTAGTGGTAGAAATACGCCTAATTGCTTCCGTCCTCCCCCGTCAACTCATCATCTTTGGTGTTTAGTCGAAAACGTCACCAGGTTTAAGGTTGCACTAGCCTGTTACCCTTTTCTTCACGTAAAATCTGCACATTCCATTTCTATTCATCTCGCTTTATTGTAGGGCTTGCATAAATGAAATTACGAAAATTTTCCTGCCACAGCTCAGAGAAAAGTGGAACCAATCAAGAAATCTGATTTTTAAAAAAGTAGCCTATTGGCAACACTGGTTGAATGAAGAAATTAAGGTATAATCAGAATTTTAAGAATTTAAAAAGATTTAAAAAATTAAAACTTAAGTCTTTAAACTTAAATCAAGGAAATTTTCATTGTTTTCAACTTAATGTGAAATGTGAAAACAATAGGAATTTTACCTTTTGAAAAAGGTGGTGCCAATGACGAAATCTGGAATTTTAAAAAAGTATGCGTGAAATAACGTTATTGGACAAAACTTTCCAGTGGACCTAATACAAAACAAACTAAACTAAACTCTGTGGCTGTACAATCCAAGAAGGATCTGGGCCGACAGTGCCCATCTCTGTTTTCTTGACCCTGGGCCCCGTGGTTCTATGCAGCATGCGTCCCGGACAGGTGGTCAACCTAACGCGAGACCCTCGGTGTTTAGTTCCCAAGCAAGCTTGGTACTCATTTTATCGACCACAAAGGGATGAAAGGCTGAGTGAACCTTGCCCAGTCGGGAGTCGAACTCTCGACCTGCGGTGTGGCAGACAGGCGTGCTGACCACTACACCACTGGACTTATGGACATAATACATCTGTTGCTAAAATGTTAAAATAAATGATTGAAACCAGGCTTTACAAACACATTTATCTAAAAATAAGTAAAAACTTTTCTTTGAGTATAATAAAAAAGCAAATATTTCACTTCAAAATACTGGTATCAACATGGCATTTTGGAATTTAAATGGGATTAAAATTATAATTAAAATTAAAATTATATCCCACCGCACTTTATCCCTTTATCTACTACATTATGATCTACTGCAATTGTTTGTTTTTTTTCGTTACTGCAATGGAAATTAAAGGATTTACATAAAAAAATTCTCACCCGTGAGAAATTTAATTTATTAGAGGTAATTAATTAATCTAGTACTTTAATGTACCGCCAGTACACTATGCTTAAAATATTCTAGTAATAGAAAACCCACGTGATATTTCAAATACAATTTAAAGTCTTAAAAATAATAAATATCAAGAAGACACTCGCAAGTTAACGATAGAAATGTGTTAAATTTGCATAGTTTTATTGTACACATGTAAAATGAATAAACATTCAAATTCGAAAATTAAAAATTATTGATTATTAAAATTAAATTTTAATTTTAATTTTTAAAAAACTTTTAATTTTTTTAAATTAAAAAACTCTTTTTAGGTTTCGATCTTCTTAGCAGTCCTTTGGTTATGCGACTCTTTTATTACTGGAAAATCTTTTTTCGTATCTCCACATATGCAATATATGAATATACATACGTAAATTCTAGCAAAGCAAAAGAGAGCCGGTGCCACTACTTTTCGATTTCCTATAAAAAAAATAGCAATGAAACAGAAAAAAAGGTGCTTATAGGTACCGCGAGTATTTCAACTGTTAAGACAAATACATACACCGCTCACTAAACATTTAAATGCCGGATTTTTCAAAAATCATTGTAATAATGTTTTTCGGCTTTCATTTTTTAAATAAATCATTTGAAAAATACTTTTAAAAAATCATATTTTCTTTTAAGTATGGTTTACGGCTAAAAAGCAGTTTGTTACTAATCGGCAATACTGGTCTTTAATTGAAAAAATAATTTGCCTTGATAAAATTCTATAATATTAAACACACAAGAATTTTTGGAACTATAATAAGAAATAAATTTTACTTGCTCACTGCAGATCAAAATAGGGTATTTCACAATCTTCCAAACAAAGAAAAAAGAAAAAGTAGCAACCAAAGCGTTATAAGTAAGCGAACAAACTTAATGCTGGAATCAGGCGTAAATTAGCACAGTTGCGCCACCTTGTGGACGGAGTGATAATTCACATACGCGGGCTTTTAGTGAGGCGCGTATTTTCTAAATCTTCAGTCACTCACGGTAATGAATTTCGTTTGCCACATTTATTGCAAAATAATGGCGTAGCGATAGGGGCATCCAGGCGCACTTGACACCACGAAGTTTTCTTCGCATTATCAGAAGCATTTCAGTTATTAATCAAGATGAAAAAAACTTTAAAATTTTAGTGGTGTCAGTAAGAAAACAGTTAGGTATCTACCTGTAGTTCGCACTCCGTTCGCTGTGTGGCTTGATTGATGTGACATTGCTTTTAATCTTGCGAAGAGTTCTCCCATTTAAGATAGGACGCTTACTTATATCGCTTTGGTAGCAACAATTGAAAAAATAAATCTATCTTTATTCTTAAACAACACAAGTGTTGCCATCTACATGTTGAAAACCGATTTAATAATATTTTCAGAATGCATTTTATTGGCAACATTAGGCATTATAGCTTCAATATTATTCTAATAGTATTTTGGAGCCTAAATTGGGTATGTTGCCGAAAAGCAACACCAGGCATTTAAGGGTTAAAATAGCTAGTCAAAATTGTATTGTAAGATCATAATGAACTCATAAAAAAAAGTCAAACACTTACCTTATGTCCTTTATTATGCTTGCAGCAATAAAAAGACAAGCTTGACAATCTGTTCAACATGTCGGCATAAAATACCTCGGCTGTTTCATAGATAACCTCCTTCCTCCCTAAAAATAACAAACCTAGGAATACTACTGTCATGTATCTTCAAAAAGTGGAGTTAACCCATTACCCGCTGGTGTTGCGTTCACGCAACGGTCAAAATAAATGCACATATTTAAATTATTTACACACACACCACTATTTTTCAATTAAAAAATTGGTCTTACTTAAAGACATAAAATTTATTATCATGTAAGGCGAAAGTTATCTTTTAGAGTTTGTGGTGGCAAACGACGTTCAGCTAAAAAGTTTAAAACCTCAACCTTATAGTTTTGGCGATTAATGGGTTAAAAGAATGTATTTGTACCTTTTTCTATCTTCAATAGAAGAAAGTATTGTAATCGAAAATTTTTTGACTTCCGGTTTTGGACGGATTTACATGTTTTAGGGGTCAGAGATTCCAAAAAACATGTTTATAGAAAATGTCTGTCTGTCCATGTGTCCGTCTGTCTGCCGCCATTGTACCATCAAAAAGTATATGAAGTTATGCATAGAATTGAACCAAATTTTTATTTTAAGTTTTTGGCTATGGCAAGCAGATCCTCCCTGAATTTGGAAAACAATCGCCGGTAGGGAGCGCTGTAATAGCGATTTTTGTGCGATTTTGAATATTGTACCATCCAAAAGTATATGAAGTTATGCATAGAATTGAACTAAATTTTTATTTTAAGTTTTTGGCTTTGGCAAGCAGATCCTCCCTGAATTTGGAAAACATTCGCAGGCAGGAGGCGCTGTAACAGCGATTTTTGTGCGATTTTGAATATTGTACCATTCAAAAGTGTATGAAGTTATGCATAGAATTGAACCAAATTTTTATTTTAAGTGTATGGCTATGACAAGCAGGTCCTCCCTGAATTTGGAAAAAATTCGCCGCTAGGGGGCACTGTAATAGCGATTTTGCATGTTGTACCATCGAAAAGTGTATGAAGTTATGCATAGAATTGAACCAAATTTTCATTTTAAGTTCTTGGCTATGGCAGGCAGATCCTTCCTTAATTTGGAAAAAAATCGCCGGTAGGTGGCGCTGTAATAGCGATTTTGTACCATTTTGAATATTGTACCATCGAAATGTGTATGAAGTTATTCATAGAATTCAGCCAAATTTTTTGTATTTCTCTTTGGTCCTCCCTGAATTTGGAAAAATTCCGCTGGAAGGGGGCGCTATAATTACGATGTCGGTACCATTTTCTTTATTGTACAATCGAAATGTATATAAAATTATGCATACAATTGAACCAAATTTTTTGTGCATGTTTTTGGCTTTGGCCAACAGGTCCTCCTTGAATTTGGAAATATCGCGCGGTAAAGGGGCTCTGTGATAGCGATTTTTGTATACTTTTCTTGATTTTTCGTAGTTCTATTTTCCATCGGCGGCTCGTACAAAGGCGGGAACTCACTTCCTGCTAAGCCGGCTATTCGCAAACATCTGATAACAACAGAATAAGGAAAAACTATTAATTTTAACAAATATCATGATATAGATTAACTCGTTTTTGTTCATTTAATTGACTGAAACAGAAACTTAAGATGAAAATCAAATTTGGTATAGTAATGAACTAATAATATTGAAGAATTAACCCCTTGAGGGGCAACAAATTACGTTTGTGAGATGCTGAATTCCCCCCGGAATCTTTGAAAAATTCTATTTCAAAATAAGTAAAAGCAATTTTACGGCTTTTTTTCACCAAAGTTGGAAAAGTAAAATTTAATAAAATTTTTCTGGTGTAAAGCTTCATTAATCGTAGGTGGTATATATTATATACCGGTGCCCCTCAAGGGGTCAACATGTGTAACTAGTTTTTGAAATATTAAGACGTATAAGAAAGAGGAAAATTTTGGGATTGGCACATCCAACTAGTTCAAAGTGCCATTGGTGTATTTGTAATATTCAGTATGGGACTTATTCAGGTTGTTTGATTCCCACCAGTTTTATAAAATAGTGTAATTGTCTTTATTATGTTATCATTTTACCTGTCATTAAATAAGGTGAATATTTCTAATTGAAAAAAGTGGTGCCAATAAGCAATTTGAATTGTTAAACCGTAATTTAATGTAATCGTTAAGGGATTAAGAGGTTAAAGATATTGCTTCGTCTACATAGCTCAAACTAATACTTTTTTCTTTATAACAATGACGAATAGTACCGTGTGTCCCAAAAGTGACCTATGATTTTAAAATTCAATAAGCAGGGGGGTTATGTATGATTGCAGAAATTTTTTTACTGGGATTCTTGATTTTTGTTCGAATTTAAAAAATTAGATGGCGTTGCGATAAATAGGTGTTAATTCCAGACGCGATTTTTGGTACTTCGCTATCCATTCAAAACATTTTAATCTCCTTTTTTCACATGGGAGAAGAGGAAAGCAGAAAAATCAAAACTGGATTTAGCATCTATTGCTTGCAGCGCCATCTATCGCTGCTATTTCTAACTAAAATTAAGAATCGAAACGTAAAAACTCCTGACATCTTGCATAAACCTCCTGCAAAGATTTTCTTAATATCTGTCACCGTTTGCAAGTTATTGAATTTTTAAATCATCGGTCATTTTTGGGACACTTAATATATTTACACTTATTTCATCACAGGTGTCATTGATTATGTAAGGCGATCATTTCTATTAAATTTTAGTGGTATCAAAAAGTGTAAATTTATCAGCTATGATAAAATTTAATTTTAAAAATTGCCTTGTTTAATCAGAACATATGCAATTTAAATGAGATAAAAAAATATTAAATTTTAATGTTAACAAAAATAACCAAAAAAATTGGGAGCTAATGATATCTATAGCGGAAATGCCGCATTTTATCGTATGCAAGAATAAAATAAAATAATTTCTCACTAAGGAATATCTTTCTGTTTTTTCATTACTAATTTAATATGCAATACAATGGATGGAACGAATAGGCTTTTCATATGATTGATATAGAAATAAGTATTTTAAATAAATATTTTTCAAAATGTTTTAAGAAATTTCAATATTTAAAACACAAGTATGCTAAAATCTCTGACTACTCTAAAATACGTGTGATGAATAAAATAAAATTAACAGACAAAAGTCCTATATTTATGTATATCTTTTAAATGATTTCCTTGGTGCACTGAATTTTTCTGTGTTACATATAATCATATTATAAGAAAATACATTTTTTTCGGTATTTTAACCATAATGTATCACTAAATGTAAACGAAAAATGTCTTTTAAACAAAAACTTAAGATTAAAATGAACTGAGACACTTGTTAGAGAAAAAGAATTAACCCTTAATTGCATAGTGATGTAAATTTCCATTACCTTTTTATTTAATTTTTAATACATAAATTAAGTTCTTACAACCACTATATTTATATAGAAATATTTATTCTCGAAAAATTACAAAATTGTGCTACTAAATAAAGTTAAAAATCTATCTTAAGATTTCTGGTGTCTAATCCTTAAGAGAAAAGTAAAAAACACAATTCTAAAAGAATAATTCACGCAATTAAGGGTTAAGATGGATATTTTTTGAAAATAAAATAATTTTGTTGTTTATTAAATACATGCCCACCAAATAAATATCTTGGACAGATTTTACAAGCAATGAAATTAAATGGGTAAAAGAATTACAATAAAAGAAAATAGTTTTCAACTATATGGATTTAAAAAAAGCTCTTATAAATATAAAATTACAACAAAAATAAATGTTTTGTATTTGTTTGTTGTTAAATTTGTCCCATGTCAGAAAATGAAAGCATTATGATTAAATCAAATAAATATCTTGAATACAGTGTATTAAAAAATACATTTTGTCCAGTGCATTTTGCAGATACGTTTTGAAGAAAAGTAGTAATATACAGGAAAGAGGGGAGCTTAAACAAGTCTATATATCAGTTATACATATATATACCGGGCGTCGCAGCTAAGATGTTACAAACTTCGAGGAAAAGGTAGAATTCACCTAGATGACACGGAATCACATAGGAATGCCGGTACCGAAATGCCTTCCTGACACAGTAGAGGATGTTGAATCAGTGTTGCCTTTATGTATTTGCATTTTTAATTCAGATTTCCTGTGTGGCACAACTTTTTTGAAATGTTAAAATTTCTTTTGTTTCCAACTTAATTATTATGTCATTAAACAAAGGGAAATTTATCATTTCAAAATAGTTGTGCCAATGAAGAAATCGGAATTAGAAAAAGGTAGACCACTGGCAACTCTGTGAGGGCCAAGGATCAGCTTTGTGGTATCCAGCCTTATCAATGCCTAGTGTTGCCAGTGAGCTACTTTTTTAAAATTCAGATTTCTTGATTGGTCGCAGTTTTTTGGAAAGATAAAATTCCTCTTATACAATGACATATTAATTAAGGCAAAAATAAGGGGAATTTTACCATTTCATAAAAGTGGTGCCAATCAAGAAATCTGAATTTAAAAAAAATAGTCCACTGGCAACACTGTCAATGGCCTTACTGGGTCAAGAAGGCGTTTCCAACTCGGCATTCCTATATGATTCCGATTCATGTAGGTGTACCCTACCTCCCCTCTAAGTTTGTAACATCTTAGCTGGGACACCCTATATACACATTAGTTGAAAATACAATTTAAATATAGCTGGTTTTGTGCATTTTATTACGTATTTATTTAATTGCTTCCAATAATTTTGCAATAATAATAATAATAATAATAATAATTTAATTAATCCTTTTCTGTATCAGTGCAGCACATCTTATTCCTTTGTAAATTCAAAATGCTTCTATTGTAACGTCTAATTTCACGTTCATTTAACCCTTTGCACTCGGTTGTCGCCGCTGCGACGACATCATCTTTCTTTGCAAAATTTGTTTTTGACACCAGTAATCAAGGAAAATTAAATTTGCCTTTATTTGATCAGAGCATTTTTTAAATTGCGTACTTGAAGAAACCTCTTTTAAAAAAGTGGTGCCGACTGAATAAAATTTGCATAAGAGACGCCGGAGTCCAAAGGGTTACAATGTTAGAACTGTAATTTGCACCATTACTAATTTGTTGATAGATTATTCTTAGCGTAGGGTGATGCAGTAATGAAGTAAGAATTATATATACAAAATTAAGTTGGTGGTTTTATTTTTATGGGATTTAATGTAATTATAATGTGATTATAGGACTTAACCCTTTAGTGTGCAGCTTTGCATATATGCAAACAACAGTGTTTTGAATTTAATAGTTTTTTTTTATTCGTATATACCTGATTTACACTAGAAAATTAAAATAGCAATATTTGCTTTAATTAATAAGAAGATTTCCGTATTAAAATAAAGCTAAATTAACCATTGAGACTTTCTAATGTAAAGTCAGATTCTGTGGACTACGAGATTTCTGGAACGTATTATATCATGGGAATTAAAGGGTTAAATGTTAAGTTTTATTTAAAAAAAATTATATAAAATAAGGTATTTGGAGACATACTTATTAAAATATTTATTAATGTTCAATACCTTAGCGTAAAACAGCCACACAAGAGTAGTTCTTACTTGTATTGCAGATGTGCAACAGAAGAAAAGATTGTCGTATTACATGAAAAATGTATGTCTGTTTTTTTTTTCATTATTTTTCCTGTGTAATAAATATTTCAGATAATCATATATATTTTTTAGAAACAAAATAAAAAATAACGCATTTAAGGTTTAAATAATTGAATGTAAATACATTCAATTATTTTAACCAAAAGGATTTTTAATGTTTGTATAACAATTAATGAATAATATTATTGCATGCCATATTCATTTAGAATTGTGATTACTATTGTTATCTGAAGGTGAAAAAAAAATTTTGATTCAAAGGTATTTCACATAATATATATTAGAATATATATCAGAAATATATATATATTTGCGTAAATATATATATATATGCATAAGACAGTATAGAAATTTTTTTATATAAATATTTTTTTTTAGAAATAAAGGATATTTTTCTAAAAGAGTGCTGTCAAACTTAGAGGAAGCTAGTGCATTTTTTGAAACTCCCACAAACCAGCTGCGCAAATGTCTTCTTTTCGGTCATAATTAATCGACATCTGTGATTTTGTTTTTCGACAAAACTCGTACTAATCTCGAAAAAACAGACATTCAGCTGCCAGTACACGCGGCTTTGTCAAATTCCGAGATAATCGGAGAAATGAATTTTGTCCACCTAGATCCTCAAAGCGTCCCACTGTGGACTAAACCCTAGGGAGAGTCCTAACTACCGTGCAAGGCACTCTCGTTACCAGCGTTTATCGACCTCGGCTGTTGTAGTATTTTCCCAGTGTGCTTTGCGCTAATCAGCTGTTGATGTGCGAAAGTTAAAAACGAAACTGTAGGTTGTTTATTTCTGTGAAATTTGTTTGAACTCTTAGCTAGTTGGTCTAATTATGATAATTGAAGTGTTATATATCTTTCAGTTATCTTAATTATGTCTGCTAGCTGAATTAGGATTAATGCAAAGTTCCTTCGTTTGCCCTGGCTTTGATGTAAAATTATTTCGTCTACTTTGAATAGTAAGTGCAGCAAAATTTTCAGGTTTATTATCGGTATCTATACTTTGTATAAACTTGTTATTGTGAAAGAATGTTCTGAAAACTAAATATCAAACTGAATTTATTTAATAATTTTCTGATTGAATTTATTGACAATTTTTAAATCAACTAAGGACTTGTATATTGAAGAAATGATTGCGTTTATCCATAAGTGTATTATTTTATGCATATCTTAATGTAACTGATTTGTTAGACAGTGGTCTGATTGTAGTTAAAATTCTTGCCTCGCAATTCAAACGTTAATGTTAGTGCATTTTATTACGTATTTATTTAATTGCTTCCAATAATTTTGCAATAATAATAATAATAATAATAATAATTTAATATCAAACTGATATTAAATATACTGCTCCCCCCCCCCCCCTCCGAGATACTTTTAAAGTAAATTTATTAAAAATTGACGTTATTTTCTGTTCGTTTTTTTATCATTTTAATCCCTTCAAAGGTTCTTACGGTTCAGTTTCGGAACACGTAATTTTAATTCCTAAGTGCCATAATGACATTAGAATTTTGGAATAAAATTTTTCCTTTTATTAAGCATGTGAAGAAAGGCTTTTATTTATTTTCAAATAAATTTGTTTGTGAATTCTGATGTCGTTCAATCATTTTACAAATAGAAGTACCTTGCCCCTGACAGGGTTAATGCATATATGTATTTCAAATAGTAATTAAGTAGTTGTGAAGTTTTCAGGGTTCACATGGTCCTTGAAAACCCTTAAAATTTTTAAAAATAATTTTTGGTCCTTGAAAGTCCTTATTTGTTTGAAAAATCTGCTAAAAGTCTTTAATTTTGCTGGTACTTCACTGTCCAACAATGGCATTAAAAATATTAATTATAGTAAGCCTTATTTTTATTTTATTTTTTTTTGCTTTGTTTATTTTAACTGCAAAGTTAATAGCCATATTAAAGGCAGTGGCAGAAATATTTATATATGTATAACTATATAAATGCTATAGCATAGATATATTCATTGATACAGTATATTTATATTATGTTCATTCTGGTGGGTATAACAAACCACTGGAAATAAAACTGCCAATGTTAATATCATTTATTGCTAAAAGCTGTCAATTTGATGCTATGTATTTAATAAATGTATATGTAATTAGGGTACTACCTAGTTATCCTGTCGACCAAAAATCTATCGCCAAACTATAAGATTAAATGACAATAATGGTTGATCGTAAATGTCAAATTCACTTGATTTTAAGCAAGTTACACGTGTTTATGTCATCAAGTGATTTTTATTTCGACGTTTTATTTGCATTTTTATTAATGTTATACTAGTTTATTTGTTCTTTCGTTATTTAAAATAAAAATTATATCAGTTTGTATAATTTGGCGAAATTGGTCAACAGGATAGCTAAGTAGTACCAAAATTAGTGTTTTGTATCACCTTTATGACAAATCAAATTGACGATTGTCAACCATTTTTGGCGATCTATCTATCTGGCCTGGATAGTACACAAGTACCATTTTACTCTCCTATTGTTTCTTAATCAGCAGTGAAACTCTTCTGCATTTCGGTGAATTTCTGATTTTTTTTTTTAAATCGTAAAAAAATTCATTTAAATTTCCTCCCTTCCAAAATTTTGCTTCCCTCTTTCCCCAACACCAAAATACGCAAAGTTTCAATTTTTTAAAACTACATAATTTTTTAAAAACTGTTTCTGCTGTTTTTATTACTTTATTGTAACGATAAATAATCGACTCTTTCCACTCTCAAAATTAGAGCTTTTCTCCTTTGCCCTTCTTAGCAAGCATGTACTGTTTGTGTAATATTTTTCAGTTTGAATATTACTCACTAGATGGCATCACAAGTATTTGAAAAGCCTGTCATGTAAGCAAATTATACTTTTCTGATAAAAACAGAACAGTGTCAAAAATGTGTAGTGTGTGCATGTAACTGGTGTTCGTTTGTTATGCGTAAAATTAAAGATTAATTAAAGCTGTTCTGAAATTCAAAAGGGCAACTTTATGACATAAGTTTAAATTTATTTTTGTTCGGAAATGCATGAAACTAGCAGGTGTTGTTGATCAGAAACTATGTCTTCGAACTGTTTTTTCAGTTTTTTTGCAAACGCAATGATCTTTCAGAAAATTGTGTCAAAGTGGGTGTCTTGAACTGAAGTTCCTGAAGAAAGCAGAAAAACCAGTCAGCAAAGGGAGAAAAACGTGTTTGTCACGTGATCAAAATGTCTTATAACTCAATAGGTAATATATTTATCAAAAAATGGAAAACATAGTTCGATTCCAAATCGCTTCCATAGTCAGGCCTTCCAATTTTATATCTTTCCGTTAAAAAAATGAATTTGTAAATGTGTCAAAACGTTTTGCACTTGTTGAGCAGAGCAGTTGAGAACAGCCTTAATAGACCAGGAGGCAGCTGCACAGACCATCACCTCATCGAATTGGTGTCTGAAACTCTAGGATTAGACAGAACTTGATTAGCATATTGAAATGCAACTGGTCTGCCAAGTCATATCTTGATAGAAACCACTTGCAGACCTGATTTGAGTCGTTGATCGGTAGGTTTATCATGGTGTTTTCTTGCACCTAAAGGTATGAAGACATGGTGGACTGGGAGCAGGAAAACACAATAGTAATAAGATAACTTCTAAAATCGGGTTTGCAGGTGTCTTCCACCAAGATATGACTTGGCCGACCAGTTGCATTTTAATATGCGAATCGAATTTTAACTAATCCTGGAATTTCAGCCGTCAACTCGATGAGGTGATGGTTTGGGCAGTCGTCTCCCGGCCTATAAGTATCTACATGGCCATCTCAACCTTGAGGATGTGATTATTTATTAATTAGTTTAAAATACTATAATTTGTAAATCTTTAGCATGGTAAATAAATAAGTTATCTAATAAACTCCAGCTCCCTCCAAGAAAAAAAAATCTCTCCATTCTGCTTCTGCTGCCACCCCCCCCCCCTCGGCCTCAGTTCACCCCAAGTTTAAAATTGTTAAAGCAATTTTTTTAAAAATTTCTGCTCCATCTGGTACTTTATTGCAACAATATATTATCAATCATTTAATTTTCTTCCATCCTCACTCGAAATTGTTTCACCTTCTTACCAAGAATACAAATTTAAAGCCTTTAAAACTTTGTCATATATATATATTTTTTTGTCCTATTTGTAAATCTTTAGTAAGGTAAATAATCAGTTATCTAATAATGCCCGCCCCCCCCTCCCCCCCCCAAAAAAAAAAATCTTCTCTTTTTTCTTCTCCTCAGTTCACAAAGTTTAAATTTTTTAGAAATATACATTTGAAATAATAAATCACCATGTAGTATTTTATATTTTTATTCACACACACACATATGTATATACTCATATCAGTGTTTATGTATATAGTATACATATGTTGCATACATGTCTGGCAACGACCTTTGCTTTCATAATTGCAACCATTTCATAACTGCAATTGCAGGGGCCCCAGTAACCAGGAAGTACCCATCTTTATAGTAAAATCATTAAGTACTATTTCTCCCCTCCCTCCTCCTTTTGAAAATCAAAAAAATTATCAGTTATGTGATATTTTCTATTTATATTATATTTTCTATTATATATTCATATTATATTATATTTATATTATATTTTCTATGTGTACATTAGTTTTTATATGAACGTTGGATACAGATTTTTTTTTTTTTTTTAAATTCTCCCCCTATGTCATTAAAGGTGATGATTTTTTGGCGAGGTGCTGGTTTTTATGTAACTTTGTGTTCAAAATTACAGAAACGTTTCCTTAATATCTTTTTTTTTTATATTAGAGCACATTGTATATACAATATCAAAGATTGCATAATTTTAATAGTTCAGCGTCAAAAAAATTAATATTTAATTTTTTTTTTTTTTTTATTAATACGGAAATTATATTTTCAAGGACTATTTCTGTAATATTTTAATGGATATATTTTATACAGTAGACTCCCTCAAATCTGCACAGCTTGGGACCAGATGTTGTACGAATTTTAGAATTTTGCGGATTTCTGGCCATTGATTTGTTTACATTTTTAAAACAGTCATTTGAATGTAATAATGCAATCAAAATTATAAATGAATGCTTGCAATACAGTAAATATTCAAATAATTAAGTAAATTAATAAACTAAAACAAGAAGTTATATAATTTAAAAAATGATTAAATTATTATAAGTAAAGGTCATGTAAATAATAATGTGTAATTAAATATGCATAATAAATATGAGATACATTTTTCTGGAATTATTCAATGAAACTTGCCTCATAAAGGTACCCTATTAATTCACATCAAAATCCTAAAATAAGGAAGCTTCATTCCATATTTAACTACACTTAATAACCAAGAAGGCTTGAGGAATACATAAATATATTTGGCAAAAAGATTGTGATCACAAGTGACAATGATATCAGCAATATCTTGAATTTTTTAATAAATAAATATATACTTCCTTCATGAAAAAGGCATGAGTTCAGTCACATTAATGAGAACATATTAAAATACAAAACGGAACGATATATATATATATATAAAAGCCTGTATTTTTGTCCTTAAATCTGAACTGTAAGTTTCATTGTTTACATCTCCAATGATGTGTGGATTTCAGGCATTTGTGGATTTTAGAGTTAGGAATTTAGGGAGTCTAATGTACTACAATACATAAAATATTCAGTATGGAATCCCCAAATCCGAAGTGCTCAGGACCATTGCTTTCCAGATTTCAGAATTTACCAGATTTTAGGTCTTCACTCAAAAGAAAGCCAACAAATGAAAGTAATATGATGGAATTTCGATATCTGTTGTATTTAGGATAAGACTTATAATTTATGCTTTTAAAAGAAGTCAAAATAATAAAAATGTTTTAGAAAAAAACAGATTAAAAAAAAGTATTTAAAACTGGGTTTAAAAACTAATAAATGAATTAAATTAGCGAAGCAAAAGACGTATTGAAAGTGCGCTTATCTAATGTTAGAAAAAATCTTTACTACAACAGAACATAAAATTATAGCTACTATTATAGTTATTTAAAAAAAGAGACAGTTAGCGTTTTACAGCTATCCGGAGCAAGGAACGCAAACCCCTCTCCACATAGCGCTCCATATTTTTTATAGTGATTGTTTTCCATTTGCCACACTTTTTAAACAGGTAAACCATTTTTTGCCGCCAACAGGAAATATTTTTATCTGACGTCCCTTTTTAAACTTTTCTTTTTTGAGAAAAATTCCTTTTTTTTTTGTAAGAGAGAGTTCGGATTTCAGATTTGATGTTCCATATTGTACTTAAATCGTTATACATGACCATTTTGTATTTAAAAGCTGCTCATATGCTTAAGAACATATAGAAGATTTAGTTTGTTTTTCCTAATGGAAAAATTGCAATAGATATTGTCAGCTAAAAATCCCCTAGAGAAGATAATACAATACAGGAAATATCTTTTTTCCTCTACATATAGTTCTTGATTTAATACATCAGTTTGTAAAATTTGTGGATAAATAGGAAAGATTTCAGAATTTTAATTTAATATTTATTTTTCAATTGCTAAGATACAAGAATTTTTGTTTATTGAACTTTTGGTGGTTTTATTTCTGAACTGCTGGATGATAGATGAAAAAAAATCTCATACAAACAGATCTAATATTTTCCAGTATAATGTAATAAACACATTTAAGAAATATGTTTAATGGCACATAAAGCATATATTTTCTCCATTAACATTTAGATTACTTTTCTAAAATTATGAAACATTTTCAGAAAAGCAAACAGAGGGAACATATTTTCAACAATGTATGTTTAATGATGTAAAATTGATATGAAGTATTACTTATCAGCAATGCTAGTTGACTTTGCAAGTACCTGTGCAAGGAAATAGAGATGATTATAAAAGAAAAATAGGAAATTATATTGTAACTAATTGCTTTTTCTCAAACATTAGTTGATATCTTATTTTTTGTAATACAGTCAGGGTTGTCTTTTTACCGGTAAAAACTGGTTTTTACCAGGACATCATAAAAACAACATTTTTACCAGTAAAAACCTGGGAAAAAGTGGTAAAAACCTAAGGATAGAAAAAACTCTCTCTTCAAATTGAATTTGCTGGTGCAGGTTGAGTACTCCAGCAGGACACAGATTGGTAAACAGTACTAACATTTGTACAAACTACATTATGTGATAATTAATATTTGTAAGTGTTTGGTTTTTATTAAAATGGTTAAGGTTTATTAAATTTGATAAAAGGGTACTTATAATCTTTAAGTAAAAATTTGTAAACTAGTCACCATTAAGATAAATATAATAAATATTGTAATGCGAATTCTGATAATACAGTAGACTCCCTCAAATCCGCAGGGTTTGGGACCAGAGGTTGTGCAGATTTTAGAATTTTGTGGATTTCTGGTCATCGCTTTTACATTTTTTAAACAATAATTTGAATGCAATACTGTAATCAAAATTATAATGAATGCTAGTAAAATAATTAAGTAGAAAAAATGAAGTAATAAAGTAAAATAATAAAAATTAAGATAATTTTAAAAATGGCTAAATTATTAAAAGTAAAGGTCAAGTAAATAATAATGCATAATAAAGATTTGCATTTTTTTTTAATTATTCATTGAAACTTGCCTTATAAAGATACACTACTAATTCACATCAAAATCATAAAATAGGGAAATTTTATTTCAGATTTAGCCAAACTTAATAACCAAAAAAGAAATTGTGATCACCAGTATCCAGCAAAACCTTGATTTTTTTTCAGAAATAAATCTATACTCCTTAAAGAAAAAGCATGATTTCAATCATATGAACAAGAATTACATGTGAAAATGTATATAGAATGATGATTAAAAAAAAAAAAAAACTAAATTTCCCCCCCTACATTTGAACTGAAAGTTTCATTGTTTACATTTGTGATTATGTGTGCATTTTAGGGTTGTGTATTTGAGGGAGTCTACTGTATAATAATAATGTCTTTACTACAAGAAAATAAGTCTTCAAAATTTTTAACAGCATTCTACGTTATGAGGTATAATTTGTAATTATATGATTATTCAGAAACCAAACTGCTTTTTAGAAGCAAAAAGTCTTTAAAATGAAACATTGAACAGCTTCAGATTATTAGTTTTATTTATAACTGCATCAATTTGATAATAAATATTGTCCATTAAAAAATTTGAATGAAAACTTTGCATGTTATAATCAAAGAACGCTTGGGAGGGAAAATCAGTTTGTATAGTCTATCTATATTTTTTTGTATTTAATCGTTTCTGTGCACATTTAACTTTTCTAAATGTTTATATCCTTGTCATATCAAATAATGACATGAACTAATATTCAAAAACTTCTATTTTAACATTCTAGTGTATGTACAGCAGTACACACAAATGCAACTTAGCCTTTTCCAAAATTAATGACAGTGATTTGTCACTATTATGTATTAAAAATATGAAATAAAAAGTCAACGAGTTTATTTTTTTCCTTTCTTCTATTCAAATATTTATTACTATAAATGATTTCTTGTCATCTAATAATTATTACTTATGCAGCATAAGGGTTTAAATTGTAGAAATAGTGTCCATAACAAAGTAATATTATTTTTATACAGTTGAGCTTCTTGAGATATTAGGATATAGAGAAATACTAAGTGTTTATTTTATTAATGAACACTTACATTACGCTATTGCTTACTGAGACAAAAATGATTAAATAATGTTTTTTTACAGTTTCTCTTTGAAAGGCAAAAAATACAAAGTAAATAAATTAAGTAGAGGATCTTTATAACGCAAACCTAAAAACGCAAGATTTGCAGCATATAGAATTTTGCATTGTATAGATCATTTCATAGATCATTGAAACTTACCTTGTAAACATGGTCAAATAGGTCTGGAACATATCAATGTATAGTAGAAGATCTTTATATTGCATTCTTCAGGACGAAAATTTTGTGCAGATTATAAATTTTTGCATAATACAGATCATTTCATATATTGTGAAATTATCTTACAAACATGATCAAAATACACACGAACAAAACATTACATTACTTATTTCCAAAAAAAAATTTAAATTTTATAGATAAAGAGGAAATAACATTTGAAATTTAGTCCTCTAGAAGCTAGCAACATTTCTACAATATAAATTGCAGGCTCTTCTTAAGTGTAAAATTCATTGTTTACATTTCAGAAGCTGTGCGTTATATGGAGAATTGCGTTATAAATATCTTATACTGTATTTATTTTTTATAAAAAAAAATGATTGGAACATTTTTTTTATAAAGTTATTAACAATGCTTAATTTTATATTTTGCCTTTTGAAATTGCTGCCCCACCAGCAGCCGAGAGGTTCTGCTCTCGAAGCTGGTAGACGGGAGGTGCTGGGTTCAAACCCAATCATTCAGAGTTTTCCTTGGTTTACTTCGAACCTTGAATTCTTTGTATAAATACGGGTTAAGTTCCTTTAGAAAGACCCCCACGGAGAGCACTCCCCACCTTTGGGCCTATATCCCTCATGTTGATAATTGGCTGTCATAAAACAACACCAACAGCTTTTGAAATTGCTGTGACAATAACACTGAAAAAGCAGTATGAAATTATACAAAAGTGCACCATTTTACTATAATAATACCAGACAGCTTGTTCTGAAAACTTTTTTTTATGCATCATATCTCTAGAATCTGTTTACAATTCTATCATTGCTCCATGCTCTTTTTAATGATTTCTAATAGTACAGAAAGAAATTTCAATACAAATTCTGATTGTTGACACTTTTTAATAATACACAATTTTCGGAAGAAAGTTTTATAAACAGTTTTTGTTAAATGAGTTAAAAATAAATGAATCATAAGGAATATGTAATGAAATGGCTATACATAAATGTAACGGGGTTAAATAGAAATTCTTATCTCTGACAAAAGCAATGACAACAACACATAAATTAATGGAAACATTGTTTTAATGTTTTCTTTCTGATATTTCATATTTATGTAGATGTTGCATAGATTGTAGAAAATGCTATGTATAATTTACAAAAAAGATGTTCGAAACCTGCTGCAATGTTCATAGTTTATAAAACTGTGGATGTGGATTCTGGATTACTTGTGTATGTTTTAACCCTAATAAAAACAAAGGATTTGTTATATATTTAAAGGCTCTAAATAATTTATTCACAAAATAGAAATTCTTATCTCTGACAAAAGCAATGACAACAATACATAAATTAATGGAAACTTTGTTTTAAGATTTTCTTACTGATACTTCATATTTATGTGGATGTTGCATATATTGTAGAAAATGCTGTGTATAATTTACGAAAAGATGTATGAAACCTGCTGCAATGTCCATAGTTTATAAAACTGTGGATTCTGGATTACTTGTGTATGTTTTAACCCAAATAAAAACAAAGGATTTGTTATATATTTAAAGGCTCTAAATAATTTGTTTACAAATATCTCTCTTCTATCTTTCCCATTTTACAAAACTGCATCTGCGTATGACGTTTGTGTTGCGTCATTGGTCACGTGGTTTTGTTTTTCTTACGGGAACTGATAAAGCTCTGGGGACGAGAGTAGCCTGCACGATAGTTAGGACTCTCCCTAGAGTCTAGCCCCACTGTGGCGCGGAGGAAAAGCTGCTGCGTGAAGCCCAAGAAATTTATTTGCATTTTTCTTTAAATTGTAGTATTTCGCGCTCTCTGGCGGAGAAATTTGACCAAACGATTCCAAATCACAGTTGTCAGTTTTTGAATTTTTTTTAATCAGTAATTTGAGATACTAACCGGAAATTCTGAAACAGTTTTTAGTTTTTATTATGATACTGTACAATATCCTAAATTAGATAAATTAGAAAAGAACTAATAAGATTTCCTGGTGTGAATTCGAAATTTCTGATTTAGTAAAAAACGTTCTGTTTAAATAGTTTTAATAAAGTTGTAACAAAATTTGTTAACTATTGTAATTGTACGCTAAGTCACCGTCCCCTGAATATTTTCTAGGGGGCGGCCTGCCTCTTTGTCTTATTTAATCTGAGAAAATTTAAGCGTAAAAAATTAAAAAAAATTATTGGTGTTCGAATTGAACGGAAAGTACAAACTCTGAAAAAAATCCACCTACGACAGCCGCCTTTTTTTTTTTTTTTTTTTTTTTTTTTTTTTTGTGAGAGAGCACAGACCTAGTATTCAGCTGGCTTTGGCTAAATACGTAATTCATCTAAAAACGCTATCTTGTGGCGAAATTTTGAACCCTTTTTTTTGAACGAAGTTCCCATCCCTTCATTAAGTCCTTCACAAAATTTCACAAATTTCTGACCAATAGTTTTGTCTGTAAAACATTTTAAAGTAGAGTCGTTTAATTATGGACACCCTGTATGTAAATAAAATAATCCTAATTATTTAAAGAATTTTAAATATTTAAAATGCTATGCTAAGTAATCCTAAAACGTCAAAATTCTGTAAAATACGTTTTATGTTTAATATATAAAAGGGATTAAATTTCAAAACGCATTTTTATGTGTCATATACTAATGGCACATTTATTCATTTTGTCAGTTAGAAATAATCCAAGTAAAGTGAAATATATTTTCTGCTTTCGATATTATAATCATAAAATGTTGTGAAAGGTAAGCATAAATTCTTATTTAAACTATGACTTGAGATTAGGATCTAAGTTAAAATTTGTTAGATAAATGCATTGATACATATATTTATAGAAAATAAAGCATTTTTATAGTTTATTAAACTAGTCGATGATAGGCAAATAAATTTACCTAACAGCTTTAATAAATGTTAAAATCAAGCGTGATAGAAATATAAAAAAAGAAAATAGTTTTGAATTTAATGGATTTTAAAAACTTTCATATATGTTTAGCTCCATGGGTTTTTGTAGTGTAAGTCACATAGCTGATAATTACTATTCTGGTTGGCCATCGTTATTTTCAAATATTTTCCTTATCTTTATTCAATTAATGAGATATCTCCGATAACATAAGTCAAATGTTTCGGTTCTAAAATTACTTGTAGACAAAATTGTAGCATGCGACTTACACTACAAGTTCTCATGGAATTAGCCATATGTACATCAAAGTAGAACAATAAAGAAATTTTTGTAAGTAACTGATATTAAAATTGTCGTGTCACAAAACTTGAAATCATTATAGTTAACCTTCTAATAACCATGGCAATATACGTTCCAGAAATTGCGTAATTCTGAGAATCGGAATTCATATCAAAAAATCTAAATAGTAAATTTCGGTTTATTTAATTACGAAATGTCTGTTATTAAATAAAGTAAAAAGTTCTATTTTAAATTTCCGGTGAGAATACGGAATATGTGAATACCCCCCCCCCCCCACACCACCACCACCAAATCGGGAACACTGCTGGTAGCATAAATGTTTCCATGGCCATTAGACGGTTTAAGGCAATAAATATCCCGCTGCCTTTTTAATCCTTTCAGGGGAAAGGTACTTGTATTCGTAAAATGTTCAAATAATTTATTGACACCGGTATTAATCCCTTGAGGGGCAAGCAGTTGTGTTTGTGTAATGCTGAATTCCCACCGAAAAATTAGAAAAATTTTATTTCAAAATAAGGAAAAGCAATTTTATGACATTTTGCCATTAAAGTTAGAAAAGTAAAATTTCGCAGATTTTTTCTGGTGTAAATCTTCATTAATCATAGGTGGGATAAAATACACCCACCGCCCCTCAAGGGGTTAATAAGAGATTTTATTTGTAAACAAGTAAAAGTAAATTATCGCGTACTTAATAACGATGACATTTTCATCATAAAATTCCGGTGCCAATGTGGCAATTTGGGATTAAAATTATGTGATTGCCGTGGCGGCATCACTGCCCTTCAAGGGGTTAAGAACAAGTTTTATATAATGAATTTTAGATGAGTTTTAAACAAAAGAAATATTAAATTGAATAACGGGTAACGTCTGTATCAAATATTTTTTAATTGTGTTAGTTGATTATTATCTCTGTTGCTAACACCATCGTTATCAGAACTACACAAGATGGATTGCTTCAAAAAACGTTTTTCACATTAGTGTTCATGTACTATTAACATTAGGAATTTTTTTCCGATTTCGGAACCCCTTCCCCCTCTTACAACATCATACGTTATAATTCTTCGAACAGCACTTCTTCCAAAAGATATCGCTCTTAGTGTCTAAAGATTCTTTTTATTTTTACAATTTTTTTTCTTTCTTTTCCTTTTCGTACATTTGCGATTATATATACTTATTGTTCGCATATTTTAAAGATTTAAATGAAGGGAAGTCAATAAAATATCACTATTATACATAAAATAACTTAATACCAAATAACATGATTGAAATAGTTACTATTTGAAAGTGTTTCATAATTTTTGTTATGTAATGCATTCAACAATAATAATGTCTTCTTGCCCCCTCTACGGGAGAGGATAAACAGAGCTTCTTATCAACAAAATAGGTGGCAAAATTCTTCCTGATTTTTGACTAGTAAACATAACATGTATCATTTCGAACCTGATTTTTCTAAGGAGGCATTATATGCTCATGCGTTCAGAAGAACAGGATGCCAAAACTGAAAATTCCATATTTTGGAATAAAGAGATTTTATAATTATCTAATGGTTTTAATGATAACTTTATAAAAATACGTAACAGACTATTTTGATGTAAAGTAAAAGTTACCGAAAAAAAAGAAAATTTCGTTGGATCAAGGATAACAATCTCATCCCCATCGAGATATCTTACGATATCAAGTGCCAGACCCCCTTCCACCCTTAAAGTGATAACATTATATCCGTACAGAATTTTACACAATACGGATTTCTGTTAAAAAAATTTGTTTTTTTAAACACATATGTACTAGTTAGATACTGTAAATTTTTTAGTATGATTTTTTACTTTATTTTAGAGGAAAATACTTCTATGATTCCATAAAATACTGAATACTATTTAAATACTGGGGTATAAGCTGAATTTATTTATTAGAGGTTAAATCACAGTTTGTCTACCTGTTTGCTTTCTGGTCCTTTAGTTTACGTGGTACGCTCTTGCTTTCATAAATTTACGTAATTATGACGACATTTGAATATGGGTTTAAGGTATACAGTACTATTTTATGTTTTTTTAAAGAATAGTTGCAGTTTCTTTTAAAATACATAGTTTTTTCATAGAAGAATATCAAAATTTTAATATACGATCGTTCAGTCTGATTCAAAACAAGAAATACTGGCAACAACTCGATATAGAATTAATGAAATGCAATAAGGAACTGCTCCAAAATACTTTACTGCGCCAAATCAATCTTTAAAAAATAAATCAATTCACGTGCAATAAGCGAGCTTTTACAGGTGTAAACGACTAATACGGGACATCACACTGCGCGGTACACCGATGTCGGACGCTGTGATAGAAACAAACTCAATACCATGAGGGAAACCAGAACTGTCTGCTTCCATAATTAGGCTATAACATCATCAACTTCTTATCGTTGCACCTGATAGGAGAGAGCCGCACCTGGAAACAAGTGATCGACCCTTACAATAGAATGAATGTATCGCTCAGCGGGATTGGCGATCCCCTACAAAAAGTTACCACTGCAATCCAAGTCATCGGACAAAACAACATAATAACATAGAATGTTAGTAAAATAAATGAAAAGAAAAAAGAAAAAAATTAGGAAATTAAGCTCCCTCTCATCTTGATACCTCCGATTAACCACGCTGAAGACGTCGGGGCAACGGAGTATAGAACACTAAGAAAGACACTAAGAAATGTATGACACTAAGACAGAGTTGTTTCGGCCAGATCCCTCAGTACCACCTGTTCCCCGCCAACAAGTCAGCGACGCTCATCTCATCCACAAGTTGATATGATATCAACACCCTCGCGCCTGAGTGGGTGGTGGAATCAGCACGATGCTATACGGGAGTAGTGTTGCCAGTGGGCTACTTTTTTAAATTCAGATTTCTTGACTGCCGCCACGTTTTCGAAACGGTAAAATTACCTTTGTTTTCGCCTTAATTACTATGTCATTAAATAAGGCGCATTTTAACATTTCAAAAAAGTGGTGCCAATCAAGAATCTGAATTTCAAAAAAGTAGCCCATCTGGCAACACTGTGCGGGAAGACGGGATCACCAAATATCACGTGCTCTAGAGACGTAGTCTCTATACCGTACGTAGGATTCATAAATATCTGTACCTTCCAGGAACCCCACTTACGGAATCCTCCGAAATCGATTGGTACGGCCCCATCATCATCTTGCGCAGAAACCATGTGGATTCAGGACAAGTTAAAGAACACTTGTCTCAAGGATATTTGTAAAAAGCAAATGTTATATTTACTGGTATAAAACTTAATACTATGGAGTAACTTCCTAAAAACCCACATAAAAAATGGTTAAAACTCTCCAAAGAACTTTTTTTCTTCTTCAGACAGCACAGTGCTATCACTTTTCACTTTCTTAAAACACAGTGCTATCACTTTGAAAATAAATAGGGCTTTGCAAATAGATAACTGGGAGGCAGCATTGAATAGAAAATCAGGCGACAACCAACCAAACAGAAATTCATAGAACTAGGACTAGAACAATTTCTAGATTTATAACTTTTCCGAATAGTCAACTTCTGTTTAATTAACGACAAATATTCTGCAAATAAATAGTACAACGATCTTTATTCGGAAATAGCGATACATAAAAGTGAACACGGTGCTTCTAAACAAATAATGTAAAAACGAGAAGTTATTCTTACTATACTTATCATATCAGCTTTTGGTTAGTTGTTTATCTCGTTACTATCTATTATTTATTTTTTTTACTCATGTGTCCATCTCTCTCCTTTTATCCTGTATTCCTTTTCAATTTTGCTCTTATTTCAAAATGATAGCATGTACTTTTGAGCAAAATAATAAAGAGCTATTATTGCGTAACACTTTGTGCCTTTTTCATTTGTTATGGTGTAAACCCCTTCAAGGGCGGTGGCTCATTTTTGGACCACTTAATCTTAATTACTAAATGCCACATTGACACCAGAATATTGGAATGACAATTTTCCTTTTATCAAGCACGTGAGCAAAAGCTTTTCTCATTTTCAAATAAATATGCTTTTAAATTCTGGTGTCATTCACGCATTTCAGAATTTTTCGAATCTAAGTACCTTGTCCTGAAAGGGATAACCCTTTCAGGACTTCTTAAGAAACTTCTTAAGAAGTTTATTCTTTTTTACATATTAAAAATTAAAAAATAAAGATGTTTGAAATCGGGATAAATACTAACCGATTTCATCATCACAAAATTTCAAAGGACAGTAATCATTAATTTCTTGACTACGTTCTTTAGAATTGCGGAAACTTTTCGAATGAAATCTCTTAAGAATCGCTGGAAGAAAATACGAAAAATGTGAACTTTTTCCTTAAAAATCTTCGTTTTTTTTGTACTTACAGTTTATTGAGAATTTTATTTTTATAGATCTCCAGCAACAAAAATATTTTTATCTTCCATACGCACATAATTTCTAAAATATATTTATACAGATCTGATATTATGCAATTTCTATAGAATGTAATTTATTACAATATTAAATACGTGGATTATCACATTGCTAACTAACTGTAAAACCAACAGAGTGAAAAATGTCCAGAGGGAAAAAAGTCAAGAATCGAACCAGGATCCTTGAAATAACGCTCCAATTCTCGACCATTTGAGCTGCGAGGACGATAGCCAACTTAGCATACCTCACACGTATATCCCTTTAAGACCCGATGTATTTGTAAACAAAGCTATTCATGCCTGTAGAAAGTAAAACATGGACTGCAATCGCTACCTGTTGATAAAAAATGATACTTTACTCTATCTGCAAACCAGAACTATCGTTCGATTCGACTTTTTATTTCATACAACTCAGAAGCAAAAAATTAAATGAATGTCTAACCCGCACGATGAGCCACAAATAAAGTTCAGCATAGGTGAACACATATATGTGTTATTTTTTAAAAATAGTTTTTAATTAATTTTCAGCCGCTGTTGGAGTGATTCATTATTCACTAATGTGAGACACTGAGGCTCATAAATCAAATCTGACAATAAAGCACTCCACTTAAATATTTTTTATAATTATTTTCATTCAGCAACCAAAACGTACGCCTCATTGCAGACTTTATTCATATTTCTGCACGTGGTATTTGCATAATATATACCCTTAAAAAAATATTAAATAATTTGAGGCGATCAGTACAAGGCGAAATCAAATCTGTCAATAAGATAGTTAAGCTTTTCTGTATGAGATTCTTTTACATTATTGAGAAATATTATAAGTCCTTGCTGTTATTTTTTACACTAAAATTTACACTTTCACTGCATTTATTATTGCAATAAGCACGTTAAAAATCGACGGGGACGTTTCTCTTACATTTAGATATAAATTAGTTTTGCACATAAATGGTATATAGCATAAAATTTTAAATTATCTTGTCCGCAACTGTAACAGAAAAGTGATGTTTATTTAGATATGAAAACGATGAATTTGAAAATACATACTGCTATATTACGATAAATAAATGTTGGGTAAATATAAAAATATTAAATTTCAAATTTTGGGCTTTAAACCCTTAAGCGTCGCGCACGATAAGTGTAGTCAACTTTTTTTTAAAATTTAGATTGTTATCATTTTTTTTTAGTACAATTATTCACTTTTATATGGCATTGCTGAACAGTTGAACAGATAAAACGATGTCAGAATAAAATCACTTACACTGTTATAAAAAAACTGGTGGGAGAGAAATAATCTGAATTTTAAAAAGTAACCTACACTGCTCGGGAAAGTCATGGGCGCGAAAATTAACGCATTAAACAACTTAACACATAAAGCTAATTTTACTCATAAAACTAATTTTACACAAATCTAATTAGCATAAAGGTGTCAGACACGCCCACACCCATAGGTATGGATTAAGAACCAGATAACACCTGGCTGTTTAAACAAGCAGTTGGTCATTTTCTTATTAGATTACAATTACATTGGTTAGTTTCAGTCAGGCCGGCAAAAATCAGACTGGCAAGTAAATTGTCATTTTTCAATTAGCCAGAAGCTGCATAGGCTCCCTGCAATAAGCCTGAGAATTGTCGAACTGACTGGGAAAAAACAAGTTATACTACAGCCAAAGCGTAGTGAGCTCGATTATAAAATTTAAATTTAAATAGCACGATAATCTATAGAATGTCATGGCTCACATATCTATAAAGAAAGAACGTATGGCTGGCAGGTAATATGTAAAGACAGACCCCTCATTTTTATAAATTAAATATTTTTTTTTTCCATAGCAATATCTTCCCGAAAACTTACATTTATTCTAATTGAATTTATGTGCTCGGTTTCTGCTATTAAAAATACATGTTAATAATAATAATAATAATAATAAATAGACTTTTTTCAGAATAAGATGCCCCCAAAACTTATTTTACTAACATTGAGATATTATGGTTTTTTTAATATATTATTTTCTAATATAGGATAAGAAACTTCCCAATGATATGATTTTCCCCCCAACTGCGATATCATTCATATTTTTTTTCTTTTATACCAAATTGTATATACGAACAAGTTGCAAAAGATTTAAAATTCAACTAATAATAACGAAATAGCAAGTAATAACAATGAACTAAGAAATAACTAAGAATATATTACCCTTTCTAAATCTCTAACTATTTTTGGAAACGTGAACCTGACACGTAAAATTCATGGAAACATATTTAATATAACTATCATAATAAAAATAAAGTTAATGGTCTCTTTATGGCTGTTTATTGTACGTGCCGTATACATTTTAAGATTATTAATTAACATGGGATTTTCTTTTATAACATTAATTTTTCCTAAAATACGTAGGATCATTTTTCGAAAACACACATCAGAAATAATAACAAAACGTATAATATTAGTATATGAAACAACGTTTTTGAGGTAAACTTTTTTTCAGCTCTTTCAGTTCTTTTCAGTTCTTCGTTTCCAAAATTCGGGATGTACGGCAGTAGTCGTATTGTGATAAATTAAGCTAAAACTTGCTTGCTTCTACCTGCCTGTGAAATGCAGAGTTACAGATTAAGGATGGAGAAAATGTCAAAGAAGTTCCGGTCGTTTTGCTCAACCTTGCTTTTTCTACAAGACTGTGTCTTGCTGTATCTTGTACTGAAATAGAATCTCGCTTGTAGATTCGAAACAGCTGTACACTGCTTTTTGTGTATTATTTGTGCATTTATAAACATCGGTTTTTCGCCTCTTAATATTCTTGCAGAAAGGCTTTATTTAATATTTAAAAATAAAATACCGTTATTTCGCGCGTATCCGCTGCATCCGAGATAGTTCGATTTCTTACCAGAATTTATTTTAAATGTGACTTGCTTCTGCTTAGCACTTATTTCACTTCTTTTTTTCAATACAATTTCGGGTTTGAAAAGGCTTATTTAAGCCGCGGCGGATGCGCGGAAAATTACGGTAATGGCTTGCTATCATCCATGTAACAGAAAATGCTCAAAATGGTCTGTAACTGTAGCAAATGATTATGCGTGTCTTGTTTAACGTTATGCATTTGTTTAAGTATAAAACTGATGCTCATTGAAATGTTAATGTTTCTTGAAAAAATTCAATGTTTTTTGTTTATGGAATAGAGAGTTTTCAACCATATTTATCATCTTTTCCCACAAATATGAAAAAGAACAGCGGAAACAGTATACTGCAATTAAAATATAAATCTATAGAATATTTGATGAGATATGGGTATTTGTATGAAAGAATTTTTAACTGAGCGTGCGTGAAAGATTTAAAACTTTTTATTTCATAATTTTGTGGTCAACTATTTAGATTAACATCACAAAACCTCTAGTCAACTATCGCGAAAGATAGGGGCTATATAGTGACGTGCTTTCTAAAAGTAGCTATATTAAAGTGAATTATCACATTGCTACAAAGCGTAAACCAACTTAGTGAAAAATGTCCAAGCCGGGAATCGAACCCGGGTCCGTGGAATAGATCTCCAGTGCTCTACCACTAAACCACAAGGACGATGTCCAGCTTGGCATTTCTCACTTATATAAGTCGGTAAGGCTGCTACTGCAGCACAAGATGGAGAAGTATTCATGAGCACACATTCTAGCGGCGTAACATGAGACGCAAATAAACCCAGCATCGGTGAATATACAATTGTAATTAATTTTTAAACTACATTTCAGCAGTGAAATTACGCTTGAAATTATTGAAGTGAATTATCACATTGCTACAAAGCGTAAACCAACTTAGTGAAAAATGTCCAAGCCGGGAATCGAACCCGGGTCCCTGGAATAGATCTCCAGTGCTCTACCACTAAACCACAAGGACAATGTCCAGCTTGGCATTTCTCACTTATATAAGTCGGTAAGGCTGCTACTGCAGCACAAGATGGAGAAGTCTTCATGAGCACACATTCTAGCGGCGTAACATGAGACGCAAATAAACCCAGCATCGGTGAATATACAATTTTAATTAATTTTTCAACTACATTTCAGCAGTGAAATTACGCTTGAAATTATTGAAGTGAATTATCACATTGCTACAAAAAGTAAACCAACTTAGTGAAAAATGTCCAAGCCGGGAATCGAACCCGGGTCTCTGGAATAGATCTCCAGTGCTCTACCACTAAACCACAAGGACGATGTCCAGCTTGGCATTTCTCACTTATATAAGTCGGTAAGGCTGCTACTGCAGCACAAGATGGAGAAGTCTTCATGAGCACACATTCTAGCGGCGTAACATGAGACGCAAATAAACCCAGCATCGGTGAATATACAATTTTAATTAATTTTTCAACTACATTTCAGCAGTGAAATTACGCTTGAAATTATTGAAGTGAATTATCACATTGCTACAAAGCGTAAACCAACTTAGTGAAAAATGTCCAAGCCGGGAATCGAACCCGGGTCCCTGGAATAGATCTCCAGTGCTCTACCACTAAACCACAAGGACGATGTCCATCTTGGCATTTCTCACTTATATAAGTCGGTAAGGCGCTACTGCAGCACAAGATGGAGAAGTATTCATGAGCACACATTCTAGCGGCGTAACATGAGACGCAAATAAACCCAGCATCGGTGAATATACAATTTTAATTAATTTTTCAACTACATTTCAGCAGTGAAATTACGCTTGAAATTATTGAAGTGAATTATCACATTGCTACAAAGCGTAAACCAACTTAGTGAAAAATGTCCAAGCCGGGAATCGAACCCGGGTCCCTGGAATAGATCTCCAGTGCTCTACCACTAAACCACAAGGACGATGTCCAGCTTGGCATTTCTCACTTATATAAGTTGGTAAGGCTGCTACTGCAGCACAAGATGGAGAAGTCTTCATGAGCACACATTCTAGCGGCGTAACATGAGACGCAATTAAACCCGGCATCGGTGAATATACAATTTTAATTAATTTTTCAACTACATTTCAGCAGTGAAATTACGCTTGATATTATTGAAGTGAATTATCACATTACTACAAAGCGTAAACCAACTTAGTGAAAAATGTCCAAGCCGGGAATCGAACCCGGGTCCCTGGAATAGATCTCCAGTGCTCTACCACTAAACCACAAGGACGATGTCCATCTTGGCATTTCTCACTTATATAAGTCGGTAAGGCGCTACTGCAGCACAAGATGGAGAAGTCTTCATGAGCACACATTCTAGCGGCGTAACATGAGACGCAAATAAACCCAGCATCGGTGAATATACAATTTTAATTAATTTTTCAACTACATTTCAGCAGTGAAATTACGCTTGAAATTATTGAAGTGAATTATCACATTGCTACAAAGCGTAAACCAACTTAGTGAAAAATGTCCAAGCCGGGAATCGAACCCGGGTCCCTGGAATAGATTTCCAGTGCTCTACCACTAAACCACAAGGACGATGTCCAGCTTGGCATTTCTCACTTATATAAGTCGGTAAGGCTGCTACTGCAGCACAAGATGGAGAAGTCTTCATGAGCACACATTCTAACGGCCTAACATGAGACGCAATTAAACCCAGCATCGGTGAATATACAATTTTAATTAATTTTTCAACTACATTTCAGCAGTGAAATTACGCTTGAAATTATTGAAGTGAATTATCACATTGCTACAAAGCGTAAACCAACTTAGTGAAAAATGTCCAAGCCGGGAATCGAACCCGGGTCCCTGGATTAGATTTCCAGTGCTCTACCACTAAACCACAAGGACGATGTCCAGCTTGGCATTTCTCACTTATATAAGTCGGTAAGGCTGCTACTGCAGCACAAGATGGAGAAGTCTTCATGAGCACACATTCTAGCGGCCTAACATGAGACGCAATTAAACCCAGCATCGGTGAATATACAATTTTAATTAATTTTTCAACTACATTTCAGCAGTGAAATTACGCTTGAAATTATTGAAGTGAATTATCACATTGCTACAAAGCGTAAACCAACTTAGTGAAAAATGTCCAAGCCGGGAATCGATCCCGGGTCCCTGGAAGAGATCTCCAGTGCTCTACCACTAAACCACAAGGACGATGTCCAGCTTGGCATTTCTCACTTATATAAGTCGGTAAGGCTGCTATTGCAGCACAAGATGGAGAAGTCTTCATAAGCACACATTCTAGCGGCGTAACATGAGACGCAAATAAACCCAGCATCGGGTTCGATTCCCGGCTTGGACATTTTTCACTAAGTTGGTTTACGCTTTGTAGCAATGTGATAATTCACTTCAATAATTTCAAGCGTAATTTCACTGTTGAAATGTAGTTGAAAAATTAATTAAAATTGTATATTCACCGATGCTGGGTTTATTTGCGTCTCATGTTACGCCGCTAGAATGTATGTTCATGAAGACTTCTCCATCTTGTGCTGCAGTAGCAGCCTTACCGACTTATATAAGTGAGAAATGCCAAGCTGGACATCGTCCTTGTGGTTTAGTGGTAGAGCACTGGAGATCTATTCCAGGGACCCGGGTTCGATTCCCGGCTTGGACATTTTGCACTAAGTTGGTTTACGCTTTGTAGCAATGTGATAATTCACTTCAATAATTTCAAGCGTAATTTCACTGCTGAAATGTAGTTGAAAAATTAATTAAAATTGTATATTCACCGATGCTGGGTTTATTTGCGTCTCATGTTACGCCGCTAGAATGTGTGCTCATGAAGACTTCTCCATCTTGTGCTGCAGTAGCAGCCTTACCGACTTATATAAGTGAGAAATGCCAAGCTGGACATCGTCCTTGTGGTTTAGTGGTAGAGCACTGGAGATCTATTCCAGGGACCCGGGTTCGATTCCCGGCTTGGACATTTTTCATTAAGTTGGTTTACGCTTTGTAGCAATGTGATAATTCACTTCAATAATTTCAAGCGTAATTTCACTGCTGAAATGTAGTTGAAAAATTAATTAAAATTGTATATTCACCGATGCTGGGTATATTTGCGTCTCATGTTACGCCGCTGGAATGTGTGCTCATGAAGACTTCTCCATCTTGTGCTGCAGTAGCAGCCTTACCGACTTATATAAGTGAGAAATGCCAAGCTGGACATCGTCCTTGTGGTTTAGTGGTAGAGCACTGGAGATCTATTCCAGGGACCCGGGTTCGATTCCCGGCTTGGACATTTTTCACTAAGTTGGTTTACGCTTTGTAGCAATGTGATAATTCACTTCAATAATTTCAAGCGTAATTTCACTGCTGAAATGTAGTTGAAAAATTAATTAAAATTGTATATTCACCGATGCTGGGTTTATTTGCGTCTCATGTTACGCCGCTAGAATGTGTGCTCATGAAGACTTCTCCATCTTGTGCTGCAGTAGCAGCCTTACCGACTTATATAAGTGAGAAATGCCAAGCTGGACATCGTCCTTGTGGTTTAGTGGTAGAGCACTGGAGATCTATTCCAGGGACCCGGGTTTGATTCCCGGCTTGGACATTTTTCACTAAGTTGGTTTACGCTTTCTAGCAATGTGATAATTCACTTCAAGAATTTCAAGAGTAATTTCACTGCTGAAATGTAGTTGAAAAATTAATTAAAATTGTATATTCACCGATGCTGGTTTATTTGCGTCTCATGTTACGCCGCTAGAATGTGTGCACATGAAGACTTCTCCATCTTGTGCTGCAGTAGCAGCCTTACCGACTTATATAAGTGAGAAATGCCAAGCTGGACATCGTCCTTGTGGTTTAGTGGTAGAGCACTGGAGATCTATTCCAGGGACCCGGGTTCGATTCCCGGCTTGGACATTTTTCACTAAGTTGGTTTACGCTTTGTAGCAATGTGATAATTCACTTCAATAATTTCAAGCGTAATTTCACTGCTGAAATGTAGTTGAAAAATTAATTTAAAAAAGTAGCTAAATTAGTTGGGATTTTTAACAATTTGTCAATCAGCTCACGTCATCTTTCTGAGTTTTCACAATATTTGAATGGACATTTAATATAAGCTGCCTTAACCCCTTGGGGACGAGCGACACGTATACGTGCCGGAAATAGGCCTAAGGATCCTCGTTTATCCTCACCAGTAAAATTTTACTGTAAAATTTGCCTTATTTAATCCGAGCATTTTCCCGATTTGAATAGGCACAAACTTCTGTTTTTTAAAACCGGTAACAAAGTAATAAACATTTCGTAAAAGGCTCCCGTCGCGAAGGGGTTAACACCTTGGGGACGAGCGACCAATATATGTGTCGCGTAAGGTGCTCAGAATCCGTGACTATTCTCACCAGTAAATTTTTATTGTAAATTTTACCTTATTTAATTCGAGCATTTTCCCGATTCAATTAGGCAAATAATAGGTCTTGAAAAACTGGTGATAAAAAGATTAAAAACTCTGTAAAAGATGCTCATCCCGAAGGAGTTAACCCTTACACTGCAAAATACACTGCTCAAAAAAATTAGGGGTGCAAGCAAAAAAGTGAAGAGAACATTGCAAGACTGCCATGTATGGGCATAAACTGAGTAGTACACTTGTATCAATGCGCAATACAGAAACAAAAGACAAAAAAAAATTGTAAGGGACCTTCTATTCTTTGAAAAGATGGAAAGAACATGAAAAGGTGGTTTAGGGCAATAATTTGGTTTCATGTAAATGATAAACAAAATATTGTTTAGAAATGATGCAAGATTTTTAATACGGCGTGTGGTCTCCTCGAACAGCTAAGACTGCTGCACACCTGTTTTCCATGGATTCGATGAGGTTATCGATAAGGCTTTGAGGAATACTGTTCCACTCCCCAAGAATTGCAATCTCCAAGTTCCGGACAGTAAAAGGAGGCCTTAGTATCGCAGCAATGCGTCGTCTGAATATGCCCCAAACATGCTCGATCGGATTTAGATCAGGAGAGCATGCTAATCATTCCATACGCTGCATTGTTTTAGCTTCAAGCATGTTTTCCGCAAGACGAATTGTATGAGATCTGGCATTATCATGCATGGAAAAAAAGAAATCACTAATTGCTGCAACATGAAATGTGACATGAAGTCTCAGTAACTCGTCTGTATAACTTCGGATCGTCAAAGTGCCATTCCGTATGATATGCAGGCCCGTACGTCCACTTATGCGGATTCCAGCCCATAGCATCAAACCACCTCGTCTGTAATGTGATCTTTCACGAACGAATGTGGGATTATTTTGAGTGCCTCTTTCTCTCCATGCCAAAACACATCAGATGTCACATACAGACTGAATCGGGACTCGTTTGTAAGCAGATTTTGACTCCTACAACGTTGCTTCCAAATTCGATGTTCAGTTGCCTGCTTTCTTTGGGTCGCACAGCTTCTTGAGAGCAACGGAATACAGATAATTGACTTACGTGCATAGAGACCACCCAGATGAAGACTATTTCGGACTGTTTGGCTGGACATCCTTCGTCCTGTGACCAAGAACAACTGTATTTGTAGCAGAGTAGCCTTGTCTGTTCCGTCTCGACGAGCTGTTAACAGGATGTATCTGTCATCAGTTTCTGTGGTAGCACATAGTCGACCTTTCCCTTATCGACTTCTACCATTCCAAGTGTCTTGGAATCGATTCCACTGCCTTCCATTAACACTTCTTGCGACTCCAACAGCGTCCGCTACACTTCGTTGTGTTTCCCCAGATTCAACTGTCCCGATAACACGCGAAGCTATGAATTCCATTAAATCACATTGTTGTGACATTTTCAAATCACTTTTTCCCAAAACACAAGCTGAGCAATTGAATTTTACAAATGAGATAGTTAAACAGACGTTTCTGTGAAATCACGATTTCTGCACTTATCTCCTTTTTCTAGTTTTTGAGGTCATAAAATTTAATTTGCATGTGAAGTTTTGTTTAGCTGTTTTCTACTACACTTTAAATTATGGATGTTTTATTTTACGTGACTTATCTGTGTAAATATCTGCGTAATTCCGTTAAAACCATGTGCTCCCCTAATTATTTTGAGCAGTGTACTTCAGTTGCTAAAATGTTGAGATGCGAACAAATTTGTTTCATAATAAATAAAAGATTTTTCTTCAAATGCATTTTTAATTGTAAAATTCTGTTTAAAATTTCTGGTGCCATTGTTGCATTTGTTAATTGAGATTAAGTGGGATATATATCCCACCGCCCACGAAAGGGCTAAATAGCTGACTACCGAATTATGAAACAAAAATTTTGAAATCTTTCCCGCATGTGCGTTTAAAAATTATTCGATGCAAATACCCATATATCATCAATTATTGTCAGTTAAGTATTTTTAGGCATCAAATGTTGTCAGTCAAATTAGTCAGTTACATTGAGATACCAAAAAAGAATCTCTTATGTAGACCAGGCTTCTAAATTAGTCTAATACATGTGTCATTTCTTATATCGGCAATTTATTTTTTTTTAATTATATATTTTGCATATAACTCTATTGGATTCAAAGGAACCCTAAACAAGGTGAACGGGCAGACATGCCAATTTTTGAATGTAAAAGAGGAAACATAAAACATGTTTCTGAAAACATTAATTTTTTTATATATTTTTTTTGACAGGGGCGGGGGAGTTTCGGAAGATTCTTGGAATTTCAAATCATTTTTTCACCACCATTATTGATAAGAAATTTTCCATTTAAGTTTTAAATCACAAAATTTGCCAGAAAACCGCTTATTCACAGTATTTATAATAATTTTCTGCAGTTATATAAAACGGAATATTCTGTTAAAAAATTATGGTGCAATTCTGCGAACCCTCGGGGGGGGGGGGGGGGGTTGTAACGTATACACTGAGAAAAATAATTAAAAAAGTATTTCTTAACCCTTGAGTGGCAAGTAATTGTGTTCCAGTAATGTCGAATTCACACCGGTATCTGCAAAAAGATTTATTGCAAAATAAGGAAAAGCAATTTTACGTCTCCCCCCCCTCCCCTCAAAGTTAGAAAAGTAAAATTTAATAAACGTTTTCTGGTGAAAATTTTCATTAATCGTAGGTGGGATAAAATATATCCCACCGCCCCTCAAGGGGTTAATATTATTGTTAATCAGGTGGATAAAAATATCTGCGGATAAGCCAGTTATTTTAAATAACTTTATATACTTATTAACTCTACAATGTATCATATTTAACTAATGCTGTAATATATATATATATATATGTGTGTGTGTGTGTGTGTGTTAGAAATAAGTTATCAAATTTCTTCAAACTTTAACAATTAGTAAAATTAAGGATTATTACCAAACTGGAAAAAATTATTCAGAAAATAAAATTCTCTTTACAGAATATTACATATACATTTGTACGGATGGGGATACAGTACTCTAAAACCTGTTAGTAGAAACTGCGTATGACGAAATCTGGTTTTAAACGGATTTTTTTTTTTCTTTTTACCGGTGCAAATTAGATATAATAATCCGTTTGAAAAAAAAAAAACAATAAATTTGCTAAAGACGACGGGCCTGCTAAAAAAGGAACTTAACAAAATCGAAGTTTTTTCCTCTCCTTTGTGATTCCGGCTCAGATGGTTTTTCTATATAAAATTCTTCAGATTTTCAAGTCTCCGTGTAAAAGCATTAATGGTATTAGTAGTAATTCGGATATTTACATACAAATAGAGATTCATTAAAAAATGAATAGTATAGTTTACAAAAGAATCATCGATATCGTCAATCTACATTCTATTGTTTGGAGATTTAAATTGTTAAAATTCTATACAATAAAATCTTCTAAGACAGAATTGCATAGGAAAGAAGAAAAATCCGTTATAGGCAGATTCCCTGAGTAGCAGGTTCATTGTCTGTTGTAAATGCATTATATTCTTTTCACAAGTACTAGTATCTTCATTTTACATAGATCAACATTTTTTTTTTTTTTTTTGAAACACGGGATTCCGTCATAGGCAGGGTATTTTTCTCAGGTTTTAGCGTACATTATTTTATTACCGACTGAAAATTCCTGCTTGATCAGACCTCAAGAAGAATGCAGTCAACTCCCGACAGAAGCCAGAAAAAAAATTGAGTCACTGTCCATCTCGGTCCGAACCTCTCGAAAAAAGTAATTCTCAAAACAAGACCGGACCGAGTGTCAGGAAGGGAAATTGGGTGGGCCCGTACAGACCAGTACATCGAATAACCAAAAGACTAGTTCACAAAATTTTGTAAATTAGGACGCTAGAGTTCTCTTATATTTAAAAAAAAAAAAAAAAAAAGTATGAAGTGAACTTTTCTCACTTCCATAGATGAGTTTGAGTTGAGCGGACTCGTGAGAAAATTTTTGAATTTGAGCCTGAACTCGACTCATTTTTGAAAAATTTAATTTGAGTTTGCATTAGTTCATTTTTTTGTGTGTCCAACACTGGTTGGCATCAATAAAAGCACGTCAAATTGAATTGGCCCAGGATAAACTAGATTGGCCAAGGACAAACTAAAAGGTTGGCGCCGAGGAGGTCTTTGTGATCAATAAAAGCTCGCCAAATTGAATTGGCCTAAGACAAACTAGATCGGCCTAGGATAAACTAGTTCATACCAATGAATAGCAGGCTAAACAAGTTTATCCTATGAGCATTAGGCCAAACTAGTTTGGCCTAGGAAAAACTTGTTTGTCCTACGTGCTTCAGGATAAACTAGTTTGGCCTAGGAAAAACTAGTTTATCCTATGGGCGTTAGGATAAACTAGTTTGGCCTAAGAAAAACTAGTTTATCCTATGGGCGTTAGAATAAACTAGTTTGGCCTAAAATCGGGTTTGGCCGGTAACATATATAAATATGTGTAATACATCGTTCAAAAGATAAATGTTTAAACTATTTAAACCCTTAATAATCGCGTAATTTTGGGAAAATCCCTTCAAAAATCGTCAATTTTTTTTTATTGCCCGATTTTTTTATTCATTTGTAAAAGAAACAGGGTATTTTTTTTAAATATTGAACCCTTTTAACCCTCTCGCTGCGTAATTGTTTTATTAAAATAGCTTCAAAAGTTGCGTGTTTAACCCCTTCGCGACGAGCGTCTTTTAACCCCTTGAGGCGCAAGCAATTGCGTTTCCGAAGTGCTAAATTCCTACCGAAAATTTACAAAAATTTTATTTCAAAATAAGGAAAAGTAATTTTACGACTTTTTTGCACCAAAGTTAGAAATGTAAAATTTCATAAATTTTTTCTGGTGCAAATCTTCATTAAGCCCCTAACAGTCGCATTAAATTACGGTTTAAAAATTCAGATTGCTTATTGGACCCCTTTTTTAAAAAAGAAATGTTCACCTTATTTAATGACAGGTTAAATGATACGATAATAAAGACAATTACACTATTCTATAAAACTGGTGGGAATCAAACAAATCTGAATAAACTGAATAAAAGTCACCACGGGAGCGAGAATTAAGGGGTTAATCGTAGGTGGGATAAAATATATCCCACCGCCCCTCAAGAGGTTAAGAATTTTTATTCTTTTGTCACCAGCTTTTCAAAACAATAAATTCTGTCTGATTTAATCGGGAAAATGCTCCGAATAAATAAGGTAGTATTTACAATAAAAAAATAACTGGCGGGAATTATCAAGGAGGGCTAATAAGACGGAAAAAATGCATCCCCGAGGAAATGTCGAATTGCACAAATTTTGCTATTTTTACGTTGCCCGATCAAATCTCGGGTTGCACAGCGAGAGGGTTAACCCCTTAACCTACGATTTAACCTACGGTTTGGCAAATCCATACCTACCACTAAAATTTAATAGAGATTTTCGCCTTGTTTAATCATAAATTTTCTACAATTAATTTAGACTATATTTACTGTGAAATTTTAGTGGTAAGAAAAATTTACATTTGGCTCGATCATCGTACGCGGGCTATGCCTGTCATTGTAGGTTAAGGGGTTAAAAGTGGTTAGAAGTGTATGAAATCCCTTAATTTTAATACCCATAAGTCCAATTATCCCTGCAATTTAACACAAAAATTTTTCTTTAGTAAGTTTTTGAAATTTGGCTGTTTCTTATTTGGAAATAAATCTGTTCGTAAATTCCGATGTCAATCCTTTATTTCGACATTTAAGCAATGAAGGGGCTTTGTTCCTAAAAGTGTTCAGGATGGAAAAAATTTTAAATTTACAATTTTATTTATCTTTTATTTAATTGTATTGTACTCAGATAACATGCAGAGAAGCTTCGATGCAATGTTGCAACCTGTGGTTTAATTTTAAGTAGAGGTAAAAACATATATAAATCAAATAATTTTTTTATAATACTACAAGGATGATAATATCATTCAAATTCAATTTGATAATCGGCATTCAATATATTTTTCAAAATTTAGTACATTTTCAATGCAAGGAAAACTATGAAACATGAGCTGCATAGTCCTACATTACAGTCCTTGCATTCATATTTGGTTTATTTTATAATTTTGTTTTCATATTTATTCTCATGGGAAGAACAAATTTTTCCTTCTGTGTAAGGTTTTGTACGCAGGGGTCATAACATCTAGAAAATGGTGCTCGCATAAACGACTTGATATTGATAATTGTTCTTCTATACAAATCTTTCAGATGCGCACAAACAGTCGTAGTTTTGTGAAGTTTTGGATTAGGTGGATTTTTAGGATCGTGAGCTTCATTATCCCAAACATGTAATCTTGCTTTTTTAATTCGCTATGCTTATCGTACGTCATTATATCGCGAAAAAGGGGATTTTAAGTAATAAAGTGTAGTACAAAATATATTTTCTTTAACTTTTACTTTTAACTATTTTTTTTTTTTCATTTTTTTCGACAGTAGTAAGAGCAAGAAACAACAGCATTTTATTTTAAGAAATAGGTTGCCATTCCAATCTGCCTTTCTCTCTTTTTTCTCAAACAACATTTCCCCCATTTCGCATCATAGCGATTAGTTTCGATTACAATATTACCCGCCAATTCATCATTTATAAAATGTTCATAGTAATGCAGAATACCCGAAACAGCTTGAATCGAAAAGGTAATCTTAGGCTCCGATTTTAATTGCCAGCATGGAAGTGCGTAATATTGGCTCATCATCACTACCTTCAGTTTCCGATTTTTCTGAGTCAAAAACATCTGAAAAAATGGAATATTCTGATTCCGTTCCAGATATCTCAACACTGAAATCTTTCTCTTCATTTGAGCTACTCAACATAGAAATTTATAAAACGGTAACCTAGATGTATTCAGATTTGAAACAAGTAAAACATGTCATAATGAAGGGAACGACTATTTTTTCTAACTGGATTATATCACATTCAATGCTGGAGTAGCACAGTTGACGTTTATTCCAACAGAGAGAAAAATGTCCAGACTAGGAATCGAACCAATGTTAAATATATATTAAAAAACTAAAACAATAAATAAATGGAAAATATTTCATATTATTGTGTTCTTGAGTTAATTAAAAAAAAAAAGCGTTGTATCAAACACTACTTTAAATCTGTTCAGAAATTTTAAGATAACCCCTTGAGGGGCAGTGGAATATATTTTATACCACCAACGATTAATGAAGATTTACACCAGAAAAAAAAAATAGGAACTTTTACCTTTATAACTTTGGTGGAAGAAAAAGGTCGTAAAATTGCTTTTCCTTATTTTGAAATAAATTTTTTCTAATTTTTCAGAGGGAATTCAACGTCACACAAACGCAATTGCTTGGCCCTCAAGGGGTTAAACGCATATTCTTGTTCTTAATATGAAACATTTTGCGTAAATTCAGAGAAATATACAATATATGGCCAAAGGTGACCGGTCACTTGCGATTTTAGACGTTTTGTTAAATATCTAGACCAATACATGAGGAATTAACCTGAAACTGCAGATGTGTAAACAGTATAGTATAGGTCATATATTTACGGGAAGATTTTTTTCCCGAAGCCCCATAGGGGACCGTCAACAAATTGAAAAAGAAGGAATATCTTTTGGATATACCTGTAAAAACTAATGCAGCAAAAGCGTTCAAACTCGAGATTATTAATAAGTGGCTTATTGTAATATACTGTATTCATTTTTATGAGGATAGCATGTATACTCGTAGAGAAATTAAGGTTTTTATAAAAACAGTCCCAAATTTCGCCAACTTTTTTGCTTATAATTTGCAGTGTTCTCAATATTAAAAAAAGTTCTTTTCAGAAAATATGATAAACAACATTGTACACAATGCTCTGCAATCAGAATTTAAAAATAATAAAAATTAGATGAAAAATGAGCAGGTTTACTAAAAAAATGTTTCACTGCGCATTCGCGAATGCAATCAAAATATAATGTGTATAATGTATTAGCTAAGTATATAGAGCAACTTTCATGAAAGTCTCAAAATCATAGCTTGAAAATTCAGAAAATTATCGTCGATAGAATAACCTCGAAATCCGTTGTTCAAAAAGGAAGCAAAAAGATGAGGGGTTGTATCTAAATATAGTAGTGCGTGCAATATTGTGTACGCTATCTTGGCAAAAATCGACAGATATTTGATACAACCTATTATTATTTGCTTTTTTTTATTTAGCTTGCTTTTTAAAGCTTGTTTTATAGCTTACTTTTATTTAGCTTGTTTAACTTGATATCTTTACTAAGGGGCTCTGCCCCCTGCGAGCTACGCCCGCCAACCTTTGTCCAGGCTTCAGAGACTCCAAAAACACGGTATTCTGCCCCATTAAAAAAATATTACCAGGTTACTAAAGATTGAATGATATTAATATAACGGTGACTATTTCCTGTAATCGAGATGCCATTTTTTCCGTTTGAATGGTGTATTTTTCTATTACAATGGACTCATCCTTCGCTGTCTTAACAACTGATGGCGGTTTTCAGGATTGATAAGTAAGATCAATTACACATTTGAAAATCAGCTTGTATAAAATGGTTAGGTTAAAAATTTCGTTATCTTTCTGCCTTTTATAGCGACACTATGGACGATATCCTTCTTTTAGTTTCGATGTTAAAAAACTCCGTCTGCTTGGCAGTATCTTTCAGAACGACGGTATTAAAAACCGTTGTATTTTTAAATGTTTAACCTTATAATTTATGTTTTGATTGAGTTTTAGATATTTTCAAGAACAGGTATAGCTTACTCATAAATTCTTTCTTTATTTTAATACACCATCGTGTATATTTTACAATGTATATTGTTTATATTATTTAATATGAATATCCGGATTTTCTAAAATGTATTTATCGAATAGTGATTCGTACAAAATAAAACGAAAGTATTTTGTGCATACATTTACCTGTATTTACGGTTCATCAAATGATGTAATATATAAGAATAAGAAATCCCTATAGTTTTTCTTGTTGTCCCTTTTCCAAAAAAAGGAGTAATTTTGTTGCCATTACAGTTTTTCACTGCAGAAATGTAATTAAAATTAAAATAATAATAATAATATTGTGAAAACTATTTCAAATTTTTAATTATATTACCAGTTTTAAAATCAGCGGACCAATACGGATTTTTGGTGCTAATTTTATCGAATAGTATTCCATACTTTAGGAGAAATCGCCGTGAAAGATAATCAGTCGTTTCATAAAATCGTTTCGTTAGGATTTTATACATATAGGGTAGATTGTGTATTTTTGATTTATTTTGTGAAGAAATTTCTGGTTCGAACCGAAATATATCCTTTTAGTAGGGGATCAAATCATCTCTCGTGGTCCTTTTAGGGTTAATCAACATTCAATTTCTTTTTATCGGAATAATTTTTCTTGAAGTGAAAATAAGTAAAATCATTTATTTTCTACAACTTACACCAGAAATAATAAGGAAATATATACAGTTACAATATAAAACGCACTTTGCAATTGCCAGTTCACTAATAATCTGTAGTTCAAGATATACATGACTAATGTCGTGTACCAGTTAATTAAAATGGGCGTTTTGCAGTTGCGGGTGAACGGAGCCCAATACTATAATGTTAAAATTTCTAATCAGAGTTAACAGATGAATACTAAAATTTTATATTCAGTACCACTATTTTCGTACGGTATGTACGGTTTTGTAAATTCAATGAACATGTGTATACAAAAGAGCAGGTTAACAGTAAGTGGACAAAATCCTCAGCCTTTGTACCTCACAGATTAAATATCTCATACAGATATGACACTTGCATAAGCTCAATGGTAACCGAATCGCAACTTCAGAGCCTCTAGTGACGACAGTCGCAAAAGTTTCGGGCAGGTCGAGACAGGTAGTTGTTACTCGTCTTATTTGTATACTATATATGTTTTTTTTATGCGTCGCTAGCGAGCGATTTCGGCATTTGTTTACGTTTGTTGTTGTTAAAAAAATAAAACGTGTTTTATTTTATCAATCAGATACTGGGAATTTTACAAATAATCACCGAAAATATGTACTTACACATTTCTTCTTAAAGATTTAGCCCTTTTTTATAATAATATAAACACAGGTATTTAAATAGTTTCATACTTGTGAAATTTGAATACCATAAGTTATAAATAGTGCCTTAAAGTCACTTTTACATTCCTCAGTGATATATATGTGATTATTTACAAAAACAATAAATATAGCACATTTTAAAATACTACTTTCTGGCACATTCTAAACAATTCGGTTTTAAACAGCGATTGACACTTTTAAATTGTTCAATTAATTTTAATGTCTGCAGTAAAACGTTGCATAAAGTTAATATTTTTACCTATAAAATGGTTTTATGTAAGTTTGATAGAACAATAATTTGATTGCAATAATTAATTGCAAGAAAAACAGCTCTGAAAAGAGCACTTGCAAATATAAAATAGTAATTATATTCAAGAAATATAGCTCTTTTTGAAGTTCACCGAAGTCGAGAATACTTTGCGGCCTATAGCTACAATAGCTGTCGCCTCGAATGATCCTTATTATACATAGAAATAGCAACAAGTCACAACAATTTTTATTTTCCATTACATATATTATGTAACTACAATGGGACATTCACAATTACATCCATGTCTTACCCAGGGACTCAGACCCGGGCCCTCTGTGTCACCAGCCTCCGCTTACTGACCACGCCACTGGGCGACAAAATATAGCTCTGAAATGAACTTTTGCAAAAATTAAAACATTCTAATAGCTGTCAGTATCGTACAAAAAAATTACAACAGGTAAACGTGACAGTGATAGCACAAGTCTGAGATTGACGAGCTCCGCGCATTTGTTCCCGCCTGTTCTCAGTAGTGGCGCTAGAGTCGCGCCGGTACGGGTTTTTGCTCCTCTGTCATATCTGTGTAAAATATTTAATCTGTACTGTACCTTAGCAAACAGATAGTATATAAAATTTTATTCTAAAGTGCTTTGGATTGAGTACGTATTAAGTTCTTAGCTATGTTGGCTGTCTCCAATTCGATAGACATGCGTTCGAATCCAAGCAAAGTAAATATTGAAAAAAAAAGAATTTTTTTTTTCAATGTTTAATTAAGTTATAAAAAATAATTTGAATAACAAAAAAGCGAACGTTTCTATAGATACTTAAATAAGCTATGAAAAATAACTTTAAACAATATTAACAATCTAAATAAGACTATTTTGTAATATTCGTTAGTGATTGCGGTTTTAAGGAATTTACTAATGTTACAGATTCCCGCAGGAAGGATTTAGCTGAATCAACTTATTTTATTATACTTTTTGTTTTAATGGGCACAAATACCTTATACGTACGTTACTGGTTGCGGCTTTAACGATTGACATTGCTATACAGTTGGATCGCTGCATCCATTAATCTTTGTGTTTGTTTGTGCACGAAGCACTAATACATGCGTTAGGTATCGAGATTTTAACGAATTTCATACAATTTTCAGAGATCGCCAACCTTTATAAAATGTATTTTTCACATATGGGGAGGAAATGCCATCATTTCAGAAAAGTTGCATAATTAGCGAACCAATTTTTTAAAAAGTAACTGTATAAGGGGATGGTGTGGGAGATCACCACAAAACTTTTTAAAAATTCAATTTTTTTTGTTTTTGTTGTCTGTTATGAAATAATAACATGTTACCGATCATTAAAATCAATAAGGACAATACTCTAATAAAAACCAGTTTTATGATAAAACATGTGGAATGATACCTATCCAATTAAAGGTAAATTTGAAAAGCCATTTTTCTCAAATCCTATATTTTTTAAATGCGCGTACCATATTTCCGAAACTAAGTAACACGGAAACTTAAAATTTTGGATTATATTGTATTTTATATATCTTTATAATCGCTACCTATTTTTAAATAAGTACCTGCAAGACATTTTTTTAAAACTTTTTATTGAAGTTTTATCATAGATTTTGCGTTTTATCGTGTAATTGCCTGAAAAACAATTTCATCTGTAAACTTCATTATTATTTTAGTTGCAAGTTAAAGTACGATATTGTAGGAATATGCACTATATGGCCAAAGATGACCGACCACTTGCGATTTTAGACGTTTTCTTAAATATCTAGACTAATATTTCGGTCGATCTACACTTAAATTTACTAAAACTTTTAAATCTATTATACGAAACTCGTTAGTCGTCTATTCTCTGATCTCTAATGCCAGATATTTAAGATCTGATTGCTTACCTTTATCTGAGAAACCATTGTAAAAACTAATATTCATATACTGTTTATACTTTCCTTTAAATACTGAAACAACCAGAGATTTGATAAGTAAAAAAAATAACAAAATTAACAAAAATCGTATTCATAACATCTAAAGGACAACATTTTCATCCGGAAATATTCCTCTACATTCATCTACAGTAAAACCTCCCTAAAGCGACCACGTTCCGTTCCAATAAAAATTGGTCACTCCGAGAGGTGGTCTCTTAATGGAGGTCATCTTTAAAGCCAGATTTTAACTATTGAAAAAAGTTAACAATTAATGTTACTAAAATTTATTTTTCACATTAGGAAAAAATATGAAAATTTAAGTATCAAAACAAAAGTTAATTACATAAGTTAATTACTATAGAGTTTAAAAAATGAATACATTGACGGTTGCTTTGGTTTTACGGTTTTATCTTTATAACTTCTATTTCTAAGTCCTTTTGAAGTTCAATAAATAAATGCAATTTTTTTTGTCTAACAAATTATGACGATTTCATTAATTTATCTATTTATTTGAGAGTTTCCTGACAGGATAGGGAAGAAGATTTTATTGGCCGTCATTCTCAATTTGTCATCAGAGTTAAATTCATTGCATAAAAAGGCACAAAGAGGTTTAAACACTTGAAAGTTACCGGAATTAAACAAAAAAATCTAAACTTAGTTTAGAAATTTCATGAATAATGTGCTCTCCGGAATTATTTTTCTAATAAAACCTTCTTTAACAGACCAGGAAAAGACGGAATTTGTTTCATTTTCTTCAAAGAATTTGGTCGCTCATGGAGGGAGTTCAACTGAGATGGTCTCTGAATGGAGGTAAAAGTAGTGTTGAGCCTATAGGGAAATTTTTCGTTCCATGAAAAAATGGTCGTTCAGGGAGGTGGTCTCACAGAGAGGTTTCACTGTACTTATTTTATTCAGAATCAATAAATAAATATTTAATCCCACTACTACCAAATCTGTTTAAAATCATAAAAAAAGCATCTAAATTCATTTCCTCAGATAAAAAAGAAAAACCATATTTTTCCTTTAAATAGGGACTTTCTCAGTAGCATAGGGAATTTCGCGGGTGCATTTGTGATAGGAGCCGTTATGAGGGGCGCGTTTTAGACGCTGGTCAAATATATTACCTAGGGGGCTACGAGAAGTGTAGTGCACCGATTCTTTGAAAAGACCTTTTCGCGTTTAGTAACTCAACGATACTCGCCGTTTTCGAAATATCCTAAAATTTATGATACACAATTTGTTTGTTTATTTATTTATTACAATTTATTTATGCTGTTACATTTGTCATATCGTTAAATTTATATTTTTTGCTGTTCAATGGTTTACTGTTAATTATCTTTCGAAATTAATATGAAAAAAAATCTAAACACGAAGAGAAGTTATTGACTGTAAATGCCACAGGCGATTTTTTTCATATTCTATTTGCACCACTATTTTTGAAAAAACATATTTTGTAGTATATTTCTTTTGAACATGCTGTCAACGTACATGTGGGAGATTTTTGCTTGAGAATCTGGTGCAAGATAGAATTTAAAAATAGCCACCAGTGGCAGTCTTGTAGATGCATTTGTTTTATATGCTGTGCGTGCGATTATTGATGCTGGACATCAATTGAGGTTGAGAACTTCTGTATAAAAGTGTGCAGGAAGCCACTTTACCCCTTAACCTACGATTTACTTTTAGCAACTCCACGGTTTGTCAAATCCATAGCTACCACTAAAATTTAATAGAGATTTCTGCCTTATTTAATCATGAAATTTCCACGATTAAATTGAATTATATTTACTGTGAAATTTTAGTGGTAAAATAATTTACATTTGGCTCAATCATCGTACGCGGGCTATGCCCGTCATTGTAGGTTAAGGGGGTTAAGAGCAGTGGTGGGATTCAGCCGGTTCGCACCGGTTCGGTAGAACCGGTAGTTAATTTGTGTTGAGTTCGGCGAACCGGTTGTTAAAATGATATTTCAAATGCGAAAATCGCATTTACATTAATTTGCTTTCTCTGAATGTTTATCTGCACAACATTGTTTTCTAGGCATAACTCTGTGATAAGTCCTGATTAATTTCATTTAATAAAGTAATATTTCATTTGGAAGAATAATATATTTTTTCTTCATCAGTCCTGTAAGAGAAAATTCAACTAAAAAAAACGAAATTGTGAAGAATTTTGGTAACTATATACTATACTGACAACCCTAGGCTAATCCCAGTTATATGGCAAGGTTATTAAAAATTACACTAACTACTTATCTATACTAATAAAAGAAAGTTTTGCTCTGTCTGTGTGTCTGTGTGTGTGCGGCGGCTAGCAAAATCTACGGCACGTATGAGACTGAAAATTTTTGTGAGACTAGCTCAAAATGTCTCTTGATGCACCTGAGACACAGAATTTTAAAATTCTAATAATTATATGAGTTATTAATTAAAAATTGCAACTCACTCTCATTAAAAACTCAACTTGGTCCTTGCGAGAAAGAGAAAATTCTGGCGCACGCACAGAAGCCTTATTTACGCATCAGTTGAAAATGAAGAGCGAAAAGAAGAAATTTCGGTGGTATTTTATCATTATTTATTAACTTACATCGGTCAAACCGCTTAGTAAAGTTAATAATGAAAGACATATTCTGAAAGATCTACGTCTCAAATGCCGCAATCAATTAAAAAATATGTCGCAGTGAACCGCTGGAAAACAATTTTCAAAAGGGGTCGTTTTTCGGAAAAACTTTTTCTCCTATTGCAACGCACCTCCAGAGCGCAATTTTGGAGGTACCGACAAACCAAAAATATTTTCTTAAAGTGAAACCCTGTTCTAATCGGTTGTGCAATTGGTTTAAAACAGATATGAATTTTAACCCTTTCAAATACACCCGTAAACGCAGATTACGCGCCTCACGAAGACGATATTTTTTCTACGCTAAAAATAACTTAACGCCCGTATTCTTTTTAGAGCATCTCAATAAATAGACCAGATTTACATCACCTACAAAAATTTTGAAACGTTCGAACGGGTGGAAATATTTTTTACAAAATAAAATGTGTGAAAATTTCGACGAAATCAGTAATAATCTGAGTGTTTGGTTGGGGTTTCGCTCCTACAGGGCGAAATTTTAGAGGTACTGACAAACCAATAATATGTTCGTAAATCTGAAAACACCTTCTTAACGATGGGACAATCGGTTTTAAAAAATAGGAATTTTAACCCTTACAAATCCACCGCAAATGCAGGTCATTTCGCGCTTCACGGACACGCTATTTTTCTACGCTAAAAGTAATTAAACGACCCCATTTGAACACAATCTTTTAAGAGTATCTCAAATTCAGATGGTATTGAGATTCTCAATAGATCAGATTTACATCATCTACAAAAATTTTGAAACATTCGGACGGGTAGAAATATTTTTTACAAAACAAAATGTGTGAAATTTCGACGCAATCAATGAAAACTTGAATGTTTCTTCGTGGTTTCGCTCGCTTTTGGTGCACATAGACTCCACAAATCAAATTGCGCAGAAAGTAAATTACCAAATAGCATATATTTTCAATTCAATATTTTTTCATTTAAATATATAAATTAAGATAAAATAGATTTAAAAATATAAAATCCTACAAATTTCAGGTTAATTTAACGGTCATTCATCACGGACTCAGGCAGCGCTATTATTCGAATAAACGATACTTTGCTTTGGCACAGAATGTTCCCTGTTATCGCTGTTTTATAGCTAATACTTAAATCGTCAGATTTAGATATATACTTCGAACTGCACATTTTTTATATTATTCTTCATATCATAGAAGTTTTTAAAATGAAAGTAAATATTTTTCCAGCTCTAACAAATAAAAAAAACATTGTATGATCTAAACTTGCCGAATCATGATACTTTGTATTTTACGAATTTCCCGCGTTGTCGGGCCTGGTTTTTTTTTTTTTTTTTTTTTTTTTTGTACTAAGAAATGGTAAAAATTCCTAAAATTTCTAAATGTCATAACTCGAGAAGTTTTGGTCATGCAAAAATTTGTCTCAATTGCTATAGCATGGATAATATTTTTCTAAATATGTTATATACAACTTTAGGTCATGAACATGGGTTAAATCTTAAACTTACATTTCTGCTATTTTTATATTATACTGTTTTCAGGGCTAAATTTGCGCCGGAACCCACTTGAGCTTAGCTCCGGTATTTCTCTGTTTTTAATACATATTTAAATATTGGTCGGAATTCATATGAGCTCATAAATACAGGGCTCCGAAGACCAGTGCAGTAACGCTTCCGAAAAACCGAAGCCTAACTTTCCCTTTCCTTTCCTTCCCATCTCCAAGCATTTGCATGATTTTTTATCAAAACATTGAACACAAAAGATGTTTCAACTCAATTTTTATATCAGTATTTGGACTTGGACTGGCTCAATCTGAATTACATTCAAAATTTTATTTATTCCTGCATATGTAAAAAAAATCCTCCTTAAAAATTATATATTCCATATTTTTTCAAATCATTTTAATGCTATTTTGGTTAGAATAAAGGGAAACAGGAATTGTACTTTTCTATTCCATTTAAAAATTTATGCCTGGTATTGATGGCGGCGACTTGTTGATATGGCGCCAATCAAGAAACCGAACAATGAATTTGCTTACAGTTCAATTTTCCTTTGTGACATTGCGATAATTTTTAATTGTCTGCCTTATTTTATTTTTTTATTTAGATATCGAACCTGAAAAGAATATTTTCTGTTTTTAGTCAATGGGCATCAGCTTGAGGTTTTGTTTGTTTGAGGTTTTTAGTCTTCTAATTTGCACGAGTATAAAAATCACGTTAGTGATTTTCCTATTTATTTTGTAACATAACGATGTTTATGCTAAGGCTCTGCTGTGCAGATTTACGAAGTTTACTTTCATTTATAAGTAGACATACGTAATTGCCATGTTTCGTTATTCGGATAGAAAGCAATCGAGCAGTGTTACTTCTTTTCTTATAAAAGCATCGAATCAATCCGATATCGGTGTCAAAATTTTCATTTAATATGATTTTCAGGAACTAACCACGAAAGATTGTTATGCGGAAGGAATCGATTATAGTTTAAGGTAAGCATATTCTATAGGAAATTGGAAAACGCTGTTCCATTCTTCAGCATATAAATATTAATTTCTGTAAATTTCATTCATTTTTTTTAACAAAAATGCACAGCTGCGAACTATTCCTTTTTTGTGTTAAGACTATTTCTGAATCATAATCTTTATCCTATTTAATCTCAGAATTATTCAGTTAATTAAATTTAAAATTAGACAAAGATTTCTATTCGGAAAGAATGATAACTAAAAACTGAAATAGTTGACTAATTAAGTATATGGAGATAGATATATTTAAAATTTTTATTTTGCAAAAGAAAAAAATGCTTTAAATATTAAAATATAATTTTAAATATAAATATGCAGATTGGAGTGACGGGGAGATGGGGGAGGAGAGCACTCTACGGTTGTTAGAAGTGCAGAATATTAGGGCTCCGATACTTTTTTGTTAGAAATTAAGCCCTGACTATTTTGATGCATTTTCTGATAGAGATTGTGATCAGGGTTCCATGATTGCCGAATATTTATTAACGTCCTTTTATAGGGTAATATGTTTCAGGATTTTTTTCATTGTACCAAAGGATCAAAGTTTTTTTTAACAATGTTCTTATAATATTGGAAAGTGTTTCATAATCTATGTGTGATGCTTCAATTTTCTTTAATTTTTGTACATACAAAAATCATTTGGGCAGCGAACCGGTTGTTAAATTATTTGAATCCCACCACTGGTTAACCTTCCGTCTACCAGACGGGTCCATTGGACCCGACATGTACATTCAAAATATTTATTCAAACCAGAAATTTCTTCAAAACAAACTAAATGTATAAATCAGACAATAATAAGTTAAATAAATAAATTAAATAGTTTTAAGTAAAAATTCTGGTGTAGAATGTTTTTATAAAACTTGAGTAAAATTTCCGGTAGTTCTAGGGTTAAGAGCAATAAATATAAATTTAACGAAAAAATGTTACAGCAGAAATATGTTTAAATAAATAAATAAACAAACAAATTGTGTTATATAAATTGTCGGATATGTCGAACACGTTTCGGTTGCAGCAGGTAGTTCCGTTGTTTTTTTTACTCTTCAAGACGAGATCTTTCAAATGATGCCCCTCCCATCAAAGTCGGCGACCTTCACTTCTTGCAGTTTCCTAGTAAGTCCCTTAGTATAGAAAAAGTAGATTACCTGTCTCTTCAAGAGAACTTTTACGATGCGTCAGGTCTTTAGTGTTCATTCTTAGAAGGTGGATGTAAGTTTTTATAAGAAGATAAATTTTGAACTAGAGTTATTTATACTCAAATATAAATCAAAGATTTTAAATTTTGGTGGAAGTATATAACAAGGTTCGCACGCTATTAAGCCACGCCCCATTTTGTAAGGACTCTACCACCAGTGTTATTATAAAGATAATTTTCTTCACGATTCATTATCTAGAAGACAGTTTAATGCGATTACTGGTGGTAGAGTCTTTACAAAATGGGACGTGGCTCAATAGCGTGCGATCCCTGTATAAGGGCGGATGCTGTTCTACCAAATTTGTCGTAGATTATAATTTTACTTTTTATTTAATTACAAAAAAATATTACAAATTCTGTGATTCAATTAGGTGAACGACAAATGTTCTATTGAAATAGTAATTTTCTAAATGTGTTAGAGACCACTGTCACCATAGCTTTATCCATTTTCGAGGTATACTAAAAGGTTCTTACTATAGAATATGGTGTCCATAGAATTTATCGTTTATTTACAGGGACACATAAAAGAATTTGGCTATAGAAGAAAACGAGCAATAATTGCACTCTGAAAGCCTACGAACAATAACTGCTGAAAGTGCGTTTTCATTTGTGGTATGCGTTTTTAAATTTCTATTTTTAAAATATTACTTGGTGCATATAAATTCCATAGATCATATACAGGGTTGCACAAAAAGCCTCAAACACATCCGTTTATTGGCGGAAATTGCTCAGTGGAAATTTTCAACTGCGTTATGCGTTTAACTGAACTAACTTTTAGCATATGAAATAATAGTAATGTGTATGAAATAGTGTGTAATGGAAATTTTTATATCAAAAGAAAAAAATTACTATTTTTTATGGTGAATATATATCAGGATGCGTTCAGGTCTACTAGAAATTTTCGAAGGTTATAATTTGGCATTATATATTTACTGGAAAGTATTACAAATTCTGTGATTAAATTCAGCGACCGGAAATTAATCTGTAATAATTAACCTTTAAATGCATGATTTTTTATTTATTCTTTAGAAAAAATTATATAGGATTCTCAGAAAGGTTTATTACACATGAAAAATAATGAAAAAAATTAGACTACATTTTTCGTATAATACGTCTTTTCAACTTTTCCTTATGTTGCTCATCTGCAATACAAGTAAAAACTAAAATATTGCAAATTAGTAAATATTTTTATAAGTATGAATCTAAATACCTTATTTTATATAATTTTTTATTTTGTTAAACTTAACCTTTAACGCATGAATTATTCTTTTAGGATTGTGTTTTTTATTCTTATATTAAAGATTAGACACCAGAAATTTTAAGATAGATTTTTAACTTTATAAAGTAGTATATCTTTGTACTTTTAACGGGATTAATATTTCTGTATACATATAGTGATTGATGAAAGTTAAATAAAAAGTAATGCAGATGTGCATTGCTATGCATTTAAAGGTTAATGAAATTGTTAAATGTATCACAGGTCACTCTCGCAAGGACCTGTATCGAACAAATCGGTTAAAGGGTTTGGTTATTCAGCCATTCTGTGAGAAAAAAACCGGATTACTATTTTCTTTCTTAACCCCTTCAAGGGCGGTAGTTAGTTTTTGGACCACCTAATTTTAATTCCTAAATGTAACATTGGCACCAGAATATTGGTATGAAAATTTTCATTCGATCAAGTGCATGAACAAAAGCTTTTGCTTATTTTGAAATAAATTTGTTTAAAATCTGGTGTCGGTCACTCTTTTCAGCATTTTACGAATTCACGTACCTCCATTTTACGTACCTTGCCCCTGAAAGGGTTAACTCAATTATTTACTTAAATGCGTTTATTCTTCAACTCGTCCTATTGTGACACAACATTCATATTTCACTAGAACATAACTTAATTTTGAAAGACATTTTCTCCCCCTTAAAATGTAATGAAAAAGAGTTAGAACGAGTTTTATTAATCTGAAAAAAAAACACAAGGGAATTTGTGTAGTATGTTATTGAGAAACAATCGCTAAATATCTTTAATTAACAGAAGATAAAACAACCATAAGCTTAAATATATATGTAGAACATAATTATTTATTTGATTAACAGGTTTTAATTTGAGTACGGGTGGAATGAAAATTGTTGGAAAATTGCGTCGTAATTTTCAAAAATGTTTGAGCTTTATGAATGGAAGAGATATTTTGTTTAAGATAAGTGTTTTCAACCCGTGGATGTTTTAGTCGCCCGTGAAGTTATTTAAAATCGTAAGAGCAAATAGTTTCCATGGACATCGAAAATTTTCCAAGCGTCTTATTAAGCCAAATCCATATCTGCTAACTTTTACACTTTTATTCCGACTATTGAGATGTTCTAGAAATAATTTGGAAATATTTCATGTGTTTGGAAAAATAGTCAGTGAAAATTAACACATGATAACATTTAGAAAACTGTCCTATAAACTCCATTCATTGGCACGAAAGAGAAGAACGATTTCTGTAAAGACGCAGGTGGAATTCTATGTGGATTGGAGAAAAGTTTTTGTATCTTTGAATACTCATGCACAATAGAATTTCTTAAGTAAATTCCTGTAGGTATTTCTAATATCTACGCGTAACATATGGAAAACATTGAGAAGTTTGGGTTTTATAATATAAGGCACTATATTTAGGTATGGAGAGAAACCTCCGATTGTGAAAATTAGTTTTTATTATTATTTATGAGAAAATATGTATCCGATAAAGGAAATATTTTTTTTAATTTTGATCTACATTTTCTGATGTTATAAAACTAATTATTTTCATTAATTAATTAATTTTACTAAATCAATTATTTTGTTATTCACATGATAGTTTCTCTGTTCACGAACAGAGGCATATTCAGAAATTTCAAATCACTCTCACAAAGAAATGAGTGGTTTTCCTATTAATTAAAAATGAACTTTAAATTATTTCGATTCCAGATTACTTTAGTTGCCTCGGCCGTGTTTTAACACTAGAACGTCCAGCAGGTATCGATTCGAGACCGATCAAGTGACAAAATGTCGATTTGAACCAGAAATTTTTTTGTGAAATTAGTTACATTTTAACTGTAGAAAACTAGGTTAAATGAATAAATTGAATTGTTTTAAATTAAAATTCTGGGGTTAAAATGTTTTTAATCTGGTTGGGTAAAATTTCAAGACGTTCTAGTGTTAATATACATGTACATAACATTTCACTATTCTTGCTTCCAAACTGTGGATTTGCATAGAAACAGACAGACAGACAGACAAATTTTCCTTTTTATATATTAGATTATACATACTGAACTAAATTTGTGCATACTATGTATATATATATATATATATATATATATGCAAATCTATAGATCCTATACAGACCTGCACGAAAGATTTCGAATATTTTTTCAGACACAGATGTAGTAATGGCTATAATTGGAATTTCAAATTTAATATATGTTTTCCGAATTGGTTACTTAGACATAATTTTTCACCTTATCAACCGATGTTGTTTTATTACAGAATTATGAAAGAGTTAGAAAGCGTTTTATTAGCTGTGCCTGACGCATGATTTTTCTATATAAAAGCTTCTATAAACATTCTCTATCATTATTATTTTAATAAGATTGATATCACTAGACCGTTTCAACAAACATGTGGTCATTTTATAATTAGAATAAAACTGCATAAGTTAATTGGAATGAATGTGAAAAAAATTAGACTTACAAATAAATGACAATTTGTCAGTTAGCTTGAAGCTGCATAGGTTCATTGATCTAATTCGGAAAATTATCTGACTGAATGAGAAACAACTACTCACTTTCCAAACAGCCTAAAGCCGCATAAGCTCGTTTACTAAATTTGAATTAAAAGGAACTGAACTATTTCAGATAATGACATGACCGCAAGATTTATCAATAAAGAACATATGGCTGGCAGGTATTGTGTTCCAATACACCCCTCATTTAAAAAAATTAAATATTTTTGTTAGTATTCATGCGAATTTCTAACCAAATACATTGTACGAATTGCGTTTCTTTGCTAGTTTTCTGCCTTCAAATGTATATGTTTAATAACAATAAAAAAAAATAGCAATTTATCAAATTACAACGACCATTTGAAAAACGATTTTTTTGAAGACTAAAATTTAAGACATAAAAAATCGCCCGGAGTTGATCATACACTACGTACGCCATGAATTAAACATTAATAGTGTTATTACACGTAAAAATTGCAAGCCAAAAATATCGCCTGCGACCCGTCAGATTTCATGAAACTTAAGTTTTATCCACCTGAAACTCACGTATTATCCAAGCATTTCATTGGCTGTTCGGGAAAAGGCTTTTCCATCGTCAGATTTCCAAGAAATCTGACGGCCAATTTTAAATGAAATTTCATTCTTAAACTTCTAAACATCCGACAATATTACTTTTTACACCGTCGGATAGAGAAAAAAAATGTACTTTTAAATGCAATTTGTTTGAAAGCTGTATCTCAATTTGTTTCTGAGTTATTATATTTTTTTTGTAGTTTTTATTACTTTTTTGTCATAGTGGCAACATAAGGCATCCATCGTTGTTGAAATTAAAGGGAAATACAGATTACTGTATAGACCAATCATAAAACGAATAAAATGCGGATTCGACCAATAAAAAACTTCAGATATGCTTTTGATTTCCTACCCTGACGAGGACAATAACCATTTTTCCAAATGGTTAATAAATTTAGACTTATATCAGGCTTAAGATTGCCTCTATATTTAATTTATTATAGAGAGTTATTTTTTCAAAAATATTTTATTTTTCTCACGAAGATTGAAAAAATACCCAATGGAGTAATTTTTTTGCCTGTGATATTTTGGACAGAATTGGGTTCATTCGTTTTTCGTTTTTGTTGGATTGTATGTAAATGCATTTATGGGAAAGATTTTAAATTCAATTAATAATAATAATAATAATAAACTAGCAATAACAGTGAAAGAAAAAAATAACTCAAATTCACAAGGCAGGGTTCGTATGCATCAAGGGATTCAGGGGATTTTAGTTATTTTAGTACCGAAAATTTTGTAAAGCACTGGTCGCTATACTTGAAGATAGAAATTGTTTTCATTAAATAGGGCAAATATTTTTTTACAAAAATTCTTATGCAATGTGCTTGAATGTCCTTGAAGCGTACGAAACCTGTAAGGAATAAAACTTGCGAAACGAATTGATAACTGTTTTCTGTTTCTCTTGCTATTTCTCAAAAAAAAAAAAACCTAAGCGTAAAATGTATGACAACATATTAAAAAGTTAATGGCAGTTTTATCTTTTTTTTATCATACTTTCTTTATTTAAAATTTAAAATTATTAATCTGTATGGAATTTTCTTATATTGCGATAAGTTTTCTTAACCCTAGATCTACCGGGAATTTTATTCAAGTTTTAATAAAACGTTCTACACCAGAATTTTTATTTAAAACTATTTAACTTATTTATTTACCTTATTTTTGTCTGGTTTATATACTTAGTTTATTTTAAAGAAATTTCTGGTTTGAATGAATATTTTGTATGTACCTGTCGGGTCCAATGGACCCGTTTGGTAGACGGAGGGTTAAAATAGAAATAAAGAAAATCATTTATTTTCTAAAACGCACACCAGAAATAATAAAAAATTCATAAATTTAGTATATAAAAAAAATTTCGCCATTTTTAATCGTTCAATTGATACTTAGAATTCAAGAGATATAGGACAAATGTCGTATAATAATAAATTAAATAAAAATTTGCGTATAGCAGTAGTGGGTGGGGGCAGCTCGGTTTTACAATTTTAAAATTCCCACTGCATTTTGAGACTTCTATGATCATGTGCAAAACTAAAAGGCAGCATAACGGTAGGGGGTCAAAATACGAAGCCTACGTACCTTAGCAAACAGTTATATATTAAATTTTGTTCTAAGGTGTTTTGGATTAAGAAAGTATTAGTTCTGTGGTACTTCGGCTGAAAAAAATGGAATAAAAAAGCGAAAGTTTCTATAGACATTTAATTAATCTATCAAAAATAATTGAAAACAATATTAACAATCTATATAATGTGAATACTTTTTAATATTCGTTGATGATTACGGTTTTAAGGAATTTACTAATTTTAGAGAATACCTTAGGAAGGTATTAGCTGAATCAACTTATTTTATTTTACTTTTTATTTTAATGGGTTGGAATACCTTATACGTGCGTTACTGATTGCAGCTTTAACCCCTAATTCTGCCCCCCCCCCCCCCCCCGTCAATATCACGGGCTGAGGTGTCGTTTGTTATTTCTCGTGCACATCATATTTCCGGGCTGGAGATATATTGCTGCAAAAATCTTCTGAAACCAGAAAAATTTAACTGGCGTTTCCGTGTGAAGTCTTTGAATAGCGACGCTAGAGGCCGGTGTTTGGTACTGATTGTGATGTTGGACTTTGTATTGCATGTTTCGAAATATATCGCACTCAAAATACTATTAATAATTAAAATTTAATGTATGTTATATTATTTCAAATATTATTTGTAAAAATGTGTTTGATGATGATAAATAAAGATTTAAGATGTGAAAAATAAATGTCTTATTCGCATTAATTTGTATGGTGTAAAACAAACGTTAAAACACAGAATTCTCGCATGATGGCTTTTCCACAAATGTGAATTTGTTCTATAACATCTTTTTTTTCGCCTTAAAAAAAAACTAATTGCATATTTTATATAGAAACCTTATAATTATTCAATTTCTGTAATAGAAAAATAGGGACTTTTTTATAGTTTTTCCAAATATTAAGCGACCGTTAAGGGGTTAACACTAAAATAGCTGGCTATTTTACTCAAGGCTTATAAAAATATTTCACACCAGAATTTTTATTTAGAGCTATTTAACTTATCCTATTTTAGTGATGCATACATTCAACATATCTTATGAAAAAATTTTTGGTTTGAATCAACTGTTATCAATTTGGCTTGGGTCAAAATGACCCCTGATGACGGTTCTAGTGTTAACGATTTTAATACGTGTTTGAGATTGCTATACAGTGGGATTGCTGCATCCATTGAATTTTTTGTTGACTAATACATGGGCTAGTTATCGCAGTTTTAACGAATTATTTACTTGTTTCGAGATCGCCGACGTTTATAAAATGTATTTAATAATTTTTCATAAATTTCACATATACGAGAGGGGGAGGATTTTAAAATGTGGGAAAAAGTTGCATAATTAGCCGGCCAATTTTTAAAAGGAAACTGTTTTATTTAAAAATAACTCAGATTTTCTGCTTTAAAGATCCTTGAACAGAAACGAAAACATTTTTACATGACATTCCTAAATTAACCCTCCGTCTACCAGACGGGTCCATTGGACCCGACAGGTACATACAAAATATTCATTCAAACCAGAAATTTCTTTAAAATAAACTAAGTATATAAACCAGACAAAAATAAGGTAAATAAATAAGTTAAATAGTTTTAAATAAAAATTCTGGTGTAGAACGTTTTATTAAAACTTGAATAAAATTCCCGGTAGATCTAGGGTTAATTTTGTTACTCCTTAGTAGCCATTAGTCATTAGCCATAGTTTTTGTTAGCCATATTGTATCAGCAACACATTTCTTTATTACAATGTCGCAATTTGTTTTTTCAAAACCAGAAGTGGGAACTCGACAAAATTTGTAGGGCGTATATGACAAAATTTTTCAATGACGAAAAGCTGCACTTTTTTTAATTTAAGAAGCAAAATTTGTTTATTTATTTATGTTTTTTCTTAATAAAATGTTGAAATGGTTGATTAGGTTTTAAAAATATTGTTTTTGAATATCATTTTAAAATCTTTTGGATAGTTGGCGAAAGTAAAGTAAAAACTACTATACAGGGTGGTTGAGAACTGTATGTCAAAATGTAAAGGCAGGTAGAGGGACCTAAATAGTCAGAATATTATAAGAATGTGGGTGCGGAAATGAAGCAATGATGCAGTAGAAAAGGCGCTGTTGGGTCAGGCGGATGAAAGCGCTTCGCTGACTTGAATCGTCATTTCCCGCACAGATTTCGAGCAACATTCATCGTTACACCAGCGCGGAGCTTGTTGACATGCATTTCATGTATGGGACTGCGCAAGGAAATGGTTCACACCTAACGCACGTCCAACAGTTCTCGCGCTTGTCCAAGGACTATCCTCTACTGTACGTAATACTGCTTCTTCCACTGAATTCTGCGATATCTTTCAGGACCCGTATCACGCCTCGAAACATAAAATGATCCACTCGCGCACAACTCCGGATAAAGGAGCTCAAATGTTTGCAGATCCAGCATATGTCTACCCTGGAATCGTTCCAGGCGACTGCTCCATTTCCTTGTGAAACCCCAAACATGAAATGCATGTCAGCAAGCTAACGACACACGTTCTTAAAAATCCGAGCGGAGAATGAAGACTCGAGTCAGCAAAGGCTTTCATCCGCCTAACTCAACAGCGTCCTCTACTGGATCAACACTGCATTTTCGCTCCCACATTCCTTTACGAAATCTTCTTATTTAGGTCCCATCTACCTGCCTTTACATTATTGACATATAGTTATAAAGCACCCTATATTTGTTTTCCTTGCCTCAAACCAGATAAGGTTAGTTGGGGTAACTGGGCCATGATTTTACAATGTGACTCTGGAATTTCTGACAATTCAGCTTCAAAAAGCTAATATTCATTTGAATTAAAGTCTAAACTTCTGTAAATGTGTTCAGTTAGATTCCCTCTGTCAGACAGACATGCTCAAATTACATTTTAATATTTAAAAATATAAAAATATGCATATTTCATCTTTCTTTCCTCATGGGTCCAGTTGCCCCGTAAAAATGGGGTAAGTTGACCAGGATGGTCTATGTTTCACACGCGTTTATTTTTTTTTTCATGTGGGATATCAGGTCCTGTTTGAAAAAGTGTAAACAACTAAAAAAAATATTAAACCAGGCATATCATCTAAATTATATGTCAATAAAGAGCATTGTAAGAAAAACCTTTGCCGCCAATGTGTCTAAAAAAAGCGCTAAAAGTGAAAATATTAGATTTATTTATACCAAAAACATAAAAATTAAGGTATTTGCATTCGTAAAATGTTGAAATATTTTAATGACACCAGTATTTACAAGAGAATCTTTTTGAAAACAAGTAAAAGTATATTTTCGCGCACGTTATAAAGGTGAAATTTTCATTATAAAATTCCGGTGCCAATGTGGCAATTAGGGATTAAAATTATGTCAAGCCACAACGGCATCACCGCCTCTCAAGGGGTCAAGAAATTTGGTTTAATACCACCCAATATGCTTTTTTTTATTACGTAATTTTAATAAGGTATTCTATAATTTCTTTGTTGTGAGCGAAAACCAATGGAGAAATTTATTTCCCGTAGTAACAGAAACTCAAAAAAATTATTTATAACTATTGGGGTAACTGGATCCAGCATGGTCCAGTTATCCCGGATACATGCCCAGTTACCCCATTCTTGAAGAATTTATGGAGTAACTGGGACACCGGGCTTACATTTGAAACATGTAGTAAATATGTATAGATACCTAATAATATTAATGTAGTTATATGCCTAATCTTTAAAAAAAAAGATTCTTTAATAAAAGTTCTTACAGTATTTAATAAAAAGCCGAGTTAGTTCAACCAAATTGACGTTGTTTTTAAAAAAAGAAACGTAAAGAGAGACACAGCAAAGAGAGAGTTATGATTGAGTTGACACACGTTGTTTTAGGAAGTAGAGGTTAAAAGCATTGTTCACTAAAGCTAAAAATTAAAATACATCAACGGTTTTTTTATAAAATGGCTTATGGCCCACTTACCTCCTGGGTCCAGTTACCCCAGCTAATATTATACGAAATTCCCTGTAGAATTTCTCTATCTGTTCTATTGCATAGGTATTTTTAATAAATTGTGGTTACTCTTTTGTGGTCCCTCTGTTACTCTTTTTGCTAGAAAAATCATTAAACGCTTAATGTACAGCCTCGGATTATCTGTCTGGCCGGAGGATTTTATGATCAGCACGATTCTTTAGCCTAAATTCTTAATAACGTGGATGTGAGTTTTTGTAAGAATGAACAAAAATATTTAGTTCGGTGAACTTGTATCAGGATGCTCGCAGACCTACCACAATTAGCAGGTTATAAGTTTTCGCATCATTCAATTACTGAAAAATATAACACATTCTGTAATTAAATAGGTGACCGAAAATTGTGCTGTTTAAATATTGATTTGGTAAATGTGTTACAGGCCACTGTCACAAGAAACGTATCGAATTTCAAAGACATCGGTGAACGTGTTTATTATCTAAACAATTTTGGGACAAACAACCCAATATGTAAATTCTTTTTTAATTCAAGTATTCAATTAAATTTATTTATTGTTGAGCTTCATTTTACTTTCATACAAGTTTCACATTCCTCTAGAATGAGATTTAATTTATTAAAATAATTTTTTTCTTAAATAGCAATGAAAAACAATTATTAGAACGAGGTTTATTAATATGATAAAAATGTATGGAAATTTAAGTATTGTATATTGTTGAGGCACAATGGCTAAATATATATATATATTTAACACAACTTAGAACTCCCCTCAATAAGACCATGTTAATTGAATTTAAATATTTATTTTTCTAACAGGTCTTAAATTTAGTTCGAATGGAATAAAACTTCATTGAAAATTACGCCTTGGTAGAATGCAGTTATGAATATCGAGGAAGAGACACAAGATATAGTGTACTGTCTACCAGTTACGAGCGAAATAACTGATTAAATTGTCATAAGATGGCAGCTGTTATGTTTTAAATTGAATCAACAGTTTCTGATTACCACCCGGGCAAACTTCCACCTGTAAATTTGAATCGAATATTCCGTCTTATTTAAGCCCCTTGTCAAGAATTTGTCTAGGTTTTCATAATATGGCGGGGAAATGCTTACCCTGACTACAGTCAAAGTAAACTTCCATCAGTAAAAATGAATATTTGTTTCTTTCGTTACTTATGACTGAAATTTTTCATTAATAAAGAGTTTAATTAACTATTCCGGTACGGTTGATACTTACATGCATCGTCAAAAGGTGCATGTGGAAATTATTTTTGGCACCATTAATAAATAAATGTAATATTTGTCTTTTTTTAATCAGAGTATTGTTTGGTATTTTACAGCTAAAGGGAAGTGTTTAAAAAAAGCGGTGCCAACCATATAAAATTTTTGTAAGGAATGCTGTCTCGAAACGGCTAAGAAAAAAGTTCTCACTTAACCCATTAACGCCCAAATTATTATCTTCGTTAAAATGTAAATTTTGGATTTCCCACCACTTTTAAAAGTAGAGTAATTTTTATCCTATTTTATCAAGGAATTTGTCTCGTGGAAGAAAGTACATATTTACCTTCATATTTACTGGTGTGAAAAGCGCTTTCCTGCCAAATACGTGTGAGCCCCAAATGCGGATCATGGCAGGGAATGGGTTAAACTTCCTGACGGAAGTTTTCCCGGTGATAGTCAAGTCGTACAAATCCGGTTACAATTGAAGATTCACTATGTTATGGATATGCTAAAACACTCTTTATTAACCCTCTCGCTGCGCAATCCGAGATTTTATCAGGGATGCATTTTACCTTCTTATTAACTCTCCTTGATCATTCACACAAGTTATATTTTTTTAATTCTAAATTTTGCATTATCTAATCGGAGATATTTCCCGATTGAATCAGACGAAAATTTTTGTTTTGAAAAACCGGTGGAAAAGAATAAAAATTCTTAAAAAACGCTCGTCACGAAGGAGTTAAATACGGAATTTTTTAAGATTTTTTGATTAAACAATTACGCAGCGAGAGGGTAAATTGTACAATGCCTTCCGGAAGACAAAAAGGCAAGCGACCGGTGGAGGACAATACCGCAGTAGCGGGTCGCTGGGAATACAAATTGACTGCTATAGTCGAAACAAAAGTGCTGCTCATGAATTAAGAAGTTCACGCCGGCGCCGATATTCATATTTTTCGCTGTGAGACGGCGCTCGAATTCATATTTCACTTCATTTGGTGGAGCGGTAATGTCGCTTATTCAGACACTGCATATAATGACCCGCCTCTCTCATATTTATTGAATTGAACTCGAATATAACAAGCAGAGTTGATTGTGAATGTCTGAAAGTTCGTAAGGAGTAAGCAAAGCGACATGATTTTATTGACTACATATATACAAATTTAATATAAAATGTCTTACAATCTAAAGAAATATGGACAACATGATAGTCAGTGATATTTTTTGAATGAAAACGTAAATTCTCGCTTTTCGTTGTGAACGTATTAAGTTTATAATAATGAAATGTTCTCACTACTGAATTTTCGAATATTTAAGTGTGACCCACCTGTCGTACACGCCTTCTATCGAACAGTCGAGTATGACCCACCGGTGATGCACGCCGCCTGATGGGGCAGCCGAGCATTACATCGGTGATGCATGCTGGCGTGAACGTGTTAACCCCTTAACGGTCGCTTAATATTTGGAAAATACCATCAAAGAGTACCTATTTTTTATTACAGAAATTGAATAATTATAAGGTTTCTATATAAAATATGCAATTAGTTTTTTTTAAGGAAGAAAAAAAAAGATGTTACAGAACAAATTCCATTTGTGGAAAAGCCATCATGCGAGAATTCGGTGTCTTAATGTTTGTTTTACACCATACAAATTAATGCGACTAAGACCCTTATTTTTCACATGTTACACCTTTATTTATCATCATCAAACAAATTTTTACAAATAATATTTGAAATAATATAATATACACTAAATTTTTATTATTAACAATTTTTTTGAGTGTGATATATTTAGAAACGTGCAATACAAAGTCCAACATGACAATCAGCGCAAAAAACCAAGCACAAGCGCTAATATTCAGATTTCACACGGAAATGCCAGTTAAATTTTTCTGGTTTCAGAAGTTTTTCCCAGCAATAAATCTCCAGCCCGGAAATATGACGGGCACTAGAAATAACGAACGACACCTCAGCCCGTGATATTCACGGAAACGAGAATTAAGGAGTTAAACAATTTGAGATTCCTCAGAGGTGAGTAATATCTAAATATAACTATAACTGGATAAAAAACGGTAGTTCTAAATTAGTCTAATAAATGTGCTATTTCTTATATTTCCAATTTCATTTTTTAAGTTGTATATTTTGTATATCACTCTATGAGATGCAAAGGAGCACTAATCATTTGGAACGGACAGTCATCCCAATTTTGGAATGAAAAAGAGGAAACATTACAACATATTTTTGAAAACATTAGTTTGAATAAATAAATTGAAGGACTATTACGTCTTGAAACTAAAATCACAAAAATAATTAAAACGTTTTTACTAAAAGACGTATAATAAATATAAACACTTTTAAACCATTAAATAAAAGTTTAAAAGTTTAAAAACCTACAAGTTTCGGCCATCCTGTGGCCTTCATCAGGGTCATATTCTAATGTAGGTCAGAATATCGTCGGTACCATGTCAAATTATCCAATGTGCAAAAAGTGGGCTACTTTTTTAAATTCAGATTTCCTGATTGGCACCACTTTTCTGAAAGGGTAAAATTCTGCATGTTATTATTTAATATCTCATTAAATAAGGTTAAATAAGACGAATTTTACTATTCAAGGAAATGGTACTAATCAAGAAATCTGAATTTTAAAAAAATAGCCCACTTTTTGCACATTGGATAGTTTGACATGGTACCGACGATATGACAACGCAAAGATCATTCGGCCGTGCACCTATCCGCATAAAAGTTTAATTAGGGAATCCATGGAAATTGAATTAAGGAATGATGAGGTAGGTATGTAACGAAGGTGTTTCTTACGGCATTCATAAGTTGTGGTTGGACTATCTGAGGCGGAATTTAAATGAAAGTTGAAGAAGTTTGACGTCATTAACAACATTTATAATCTATTTTTTTTCAAGTTTTCTTTCTCTTCTGTGGTTGGATGTTTAGGATGCAGCTATAAAGATGTTTCGGAGCAATGCTGTTTTGAGGCATGCTCAACAAAGTATGGTTATTTTTTAACTTTTATGGAATTATAAGTTTCTTTCTCTCCTACACTGAAATATGACCCTGATGAAGGCCACAGTGTGGCCGAAACTTGTAGGTTTTAAAACTTTTATTTAATGTTTTAAAAGTGTTTATATGTAGTATACGTCTTTTAGTAAAACAATTTTTAATTATTTTTGTGCTTTTAATATTTATTTGTTTATATATTTCTGGGAGGGAAGGGCGAGGTTCGCATTTCTTGGAAATTCCAAAGAATGTGTCACCAATTTTAATGATAAGAAAATGCCTAGTTTACACTTAAATAACAAAATTCTAAAACCCCGCGCTTATTCATAATATTGATAATATTTTTCTGCAGTTATATAAATTAAATCTGCCAATAAAATAGTTTTATTATACATATATTTTTCCAATCATTTTGATTCACCAAGCCATCTTTTATACGTAATGCTGAGAAAATGATAAAAATATGTCTAAGCTGTGGACTTTAACCCCTTCGCGACGGGAGCCTTTTACGAAATGTTTATTACTTTGCTACCGGTTTTAAAAAACAGAAGTTTGTGCCTATTCAAATCGGGAAAATGCTCGGATTAAATAAGGCAAATTTTACAGTAAAATTTTACTGGTGAGGATAAACGAGGATCCTTAGGCCTGTTTCCGGCACGTATACGTGTCGCTCGTCCCCAACGGGTTAATGACATATCTACGTGGGGTGTTTGGTCGAAATATATGAATAGATTAATAATAAAATCTTTACTAATGTGAGACATACAGACGCATAAATCATATCTGCTAATAACGGGCTTGGATTCGGTACTTATTATCAATATTTTCATCCAGAAACCAAAAATTTTGGCTCATCTGCAGATTTTATTCATATATCTGCGCGGGATGTTTGTATGAAAACTAGCCTTAAAAAAGAGAAGTATTCGCTAATCTGAGACACACAGAAGCGCAAATCAAATCTCTCATAAAGATAGATATGCATTTACCACAGAAAGTTCATGTACAGTTCCTGTTACTATTTTTAACGCATCCCAACAAAACCAAAAAGTGTTTATGAATCCGCTTTTTTCCCGTCCGTTTCTAATAAAAGGCTCCGAATCGCTGCGGTCATATCAATTCTCCGAGACCAACCCTTCGTGATCAGGTGAGCATCTAGACTATAGATGAAATGTCTTATGCATGGCAGTTCTTCGGTGTGTTTAAGACCTTTAAATTTCCCTCTTAAATTTTTCCCGGTAGAATATCCTATTTTTTTTCTCTTTCGCTCCGGTCAAGTGCCAGAAAGCGGTCGACGTAGGAGAGAAAGCGCAGTGATCTCTGACGGTCACGCGGAGCTCCACGTTCCGCAAATTTTGAGATGGTAAACCAATAATAAGCTCGAAGCCGCTGCGATAGTGCGGTAGCTGCATTTAACCCTTTCCGGCACGGACAATTTCTGTTGTAAAATGATGAAATGATTGAGTGACACCGGAATTTTAAAACGACTTTTTTAGTTATTGAAAACATGTTACTTTACATGTTTATAGAAAAAGCAAAATTTTACTAAAATATTCTTGGTGCCGTTCGTAACTTCGGAATTAAAATTAGGTATCCCGACCCGGGCACACTGTGCCGGAAAGGGTTAATCAATTTTCCTTTAAAATTGGTCCTGTTACAAATTTTCAATTTTTTTTCTTTTCTTTCTGGCTTTCGCGATAGAGTCTCGTCAAAAGGGGTGTGGATAGGGACATTGGACGGACAAGCGGAACGCCGTGCTACGCGAACTCTGCGGTGGTATTATAGTGTTTGGTCAAAATTTTTGAATAAAATAATTATAAAATCTTCACTAATGTGAGACATTCAGGCGCATAAACCATATCTGTCAATAAGGCACTTCTATTAGGTCTCTATTATCATTATTTTCAATCAGCAACCAAACAATTTGGCTCATCTGCAGATTTTATTCATATAACTGCGAGCTTCTTATAGATGGACACTTAATTTTTACACGTCATACAGGTTTACCATAGCATGCCCGGCATTGAAAATGATGTAAGTAGCATTTACAGCTCGTCTACAGAGGCATTCAAAATAATGTCAATACAGAATGGGTCTATGGGGGAAAATTGTTTGCAGTGTATTATTGATGTACCACACCTCAATTGTTATTGATGTTATAATATTTCAAAACTACTGAAATCAATATACATCACTAATGTGCGCTACCAGATGCTTACTATAGAATATGGCGTTCATATCATTTATGGCTCATTTAAAGGGGCACACAAAAAACTTCGTTTACAGTACTGTCTAGAGATGCGTTTTCAACTGTTTTATGCATTTTCAAATTTAACTATTTTTTCATAATAACCCCTTAATTCTCGCTCCAGTCAACATCATGGGCTGAGGTGTCGTTCGTTATTTCTCGTGCCCGTCATATTTCCGGTCTGGAGATCTGGAAAAATCTTCGAAAACAGAAAAAATTAAAAGTCATTTCCGTGTGAAGTCTTTGAATATTACCAAAGAGATATCAGTAAGCGTGCAAACTTAATACTGGAATCGGGCGTAAATTAGTGGTAATTACACAGTTGCGCAATCGTGTGGACGGGGTGATAATCCACATACGTGGGCTTTTAGTGTGACGTCATAGGTGACAGATTATCTACCATCTGCTCATACTTTCTAAATCTTTAGTCACTCACGGAACTGAATTTTGTTCACCACATTTATTGCAAAATAATGGCGTAGCGAAAAGGGCGTCAAGATGCACATGACACCACAAAGTTTTCTTCGCCTTCTCAGATATATTTCAGCTATTATTCAAGGTGAAAAAAACTTTACAATTTTAGTGGTGTGATGTAAGAAAACAGTTAGGCATCTTCCTGTAGTTTAACCCCGTCCGCTACGTGGCTTATACAGGGTTCGCACAATTTTACCACTAAAATTTAACAGTATTTTCAAAGTATATCACAGCAGAAAAATATTGCAAAATCTGTGAATAAAGGCGGTGGATGCGAATTTTGTGTTTTAAAAGTTAAATGTAATTTTTCCTATCATTAATAGTGGTGCCAGAGTCCTTGGAAATTCCAAGGAGTGTGCGAACCTTGCTTATATCTCTTTGATATTACCGCTTGGACTACTCAAGAACTTAAGTCGCCCCCCCCCCTTTTTTTCCTTTTTTTTTTTTTGAACTGCTGTTTAACCCTTTCAGGGGCGGTGGCTAGAGGGTCTAGCCACATAATTTTAATTAAAAAACTGACTACTGGCACCAAGAATATTTTAATAAAAAGTTGCTTTTGTAATTAAAGTGCAACACAGCGTTTTGATTTTAGTAGGAAATTCGTTTGAATATTCTGGTGTCAGTCAATTATTTTATCAGTTTACGAACAGAATTTCTCTGCCCCTGAAAGGGTTAAGGAATTCCTTCCACCTTGTCATCTACAAAGGTGTTCTGTCTCCGGGGATTTGGGACATAGGTCCCGGGCTCCACGGCAAAATATCTTCGAATTGTCGTCCGTTTGGATTTGGATTTTGGCGATCATTTTAATGTTGGACTTTGTATTGCATGTTTCATAATGTATCACACTCAAAAAATTATTAATAATCAAAATTTAATGTATATACATAATTTCAAATATTATTTGTGAAAATTTGTGTAATGATGATAAATAAAGATCTAAGATGTGAAAAATAAAGGTCCACATTAATTTGTATGGGGTGAAACAAACATTAAGACATAGAATTCTTGAATGATGGCTTTTCTACAAATATGAATTTCTTCTATAACATCTTTTTTTTTCGCCTTAAAAAAACTGATTGCTTATTTTATTTAGAAACCTTATAATTATTCAATTTCTGTAACAAAAAAAAATTTGTACCTTTTTGATGGTTTTTCCAAATATTAAGCGACCGTTAAGGGGTTAATCGTTATATATTTGTTCTGTAGATCCTAATTCAAATACACTGGTGTCCAAAATTAAGGACCAGTCACAAAAGGCTTATTTTTAAGTAAGCGAATACTCAAAGGGAAATAATATAATTCAAATAATTACTATCCCTACAGCACAACTAGTCCATATAGCATCTCATTCACGTTACACATGATCACACGTGTCACAGTTCCTACGGTAAAGCAAAAAAATAGGAAATTCCACACGTCTCATTATGAGTCTCAAATGATCACTATATGTGACTCCACCGAGACGTCAATGTGACTGCTGCTTTGTGACGAGTCACCAGGTGACTTTCCAATGTAGTTACATAGTGACTCTCATGTGACTGTCACATTTAGCCTCAATTTCAAAGTCATCATGAACGTTGTATTAGCATAAGTCACCAAATAATATCACATTATAGTCACATGGAGACTTTTTGCAAAACAGCACAATGGTGACTTCACAGTAATCTCCCTGTCACTTGAAAGTCATCATGTGACTTTAATGTGACATTATTTGGTAACTTATTACAATGCAGCTTTCACGATGGCTTTGAAATTGAGTCTGGAGATGACAGTCACATGAGAGTCACAATGTAACTACATTGTAAAGTCACATGCTGTCTCGTCACAAAGCAGCATTCATAGTGACGTCTCAGTGGAGTCACATATAGTGATAGTTTGAGACTCATAATGAGATGTATGTAATTTCCTGTTTTTTTGCTTCACCGTAGTGACTGTGACACGTGTGACCATGTGTGACACGAATGAGATGTTATATGGACTAGCTGTGCTGTAGAGATAGTAATTATTCGAATGATATTATTTCCTTTTGTGTATTCGCGTACTTGAAAATTAGCATTTTGGTATCGGTCCTTAATTTTGGACACCAGTGTATGTTTCCGCTTATTGCTTTCAGTTGCTGAAGGGTAATTTTAAACTGTTTTATGGGTTTTCAAACTGTACTAAATTTTTACATGCTATGTACTATATATATGTAAATCTACATAACTTGTATAGAACTGCACAAAATAATTCGAATATTTTTCCGACTTAGATGGTAATTGCTGAAATTGATTTTCAAATGCGTTACACGGTTTCCGAATTGAACATTCTCTTTCACTTCATTAAGCGATGAAGTTTTATTCAAAAATTCTGAATGAATGGAAAGTGCTTCAGAATATATCCTTGACGCCTGATTTTTCTTCCTTGTTTATAATAAAAGTTTGCATAAACGTTCACTATTTTTACTATTGCAATAAGCTAGATAACTCCAGGCTGTTTCGACGAATATTGGTTCATTTTCTAATTAAACTAAAATTGCACACCTAAAATTTCCGAAAATAAACCCCCACCCGAATATAAGCCCCTCCTCAATTTTTAACAAACAGTGATGGAACAGTGTAGCAACAGAGAATTATCTGACACCGCAAAATTTCATTAGTATTCTTCATTTTAATTCAGGACAGAATTTTTAAGTTTTTAGAAGACGAAGAATACTTTAAAGATTTTGTGGTGACAATCGCTCAATTGCTGCGCCACTGTTCCATCATTGAACAAATTTCATTTTTCGAAAATTTATATCCTTGACGCATGATTTTTCTTCCTTGTTTATAATAAAAGTTTGCATAAACGTTCACTATCTTTACTATTGCAATAAGCTAGATGACTCCAGGCTGTTTCGACGAATATTGGTTCATTTTCTAATTAAACTAAAATTGCACACCGTAAATTTCCGAAAATAAACCCCACCCGAATATAAGCCCCTCCTCAATTTTTGACAAATTTCATTTTTCGAAAATTTTACTTTAAAAGCACCCTACCCAAAGTCTTTGTTTGGAATTTGTTTTCACCTACCGCTTAACGAAGAAATTTTACGGTGTCCGATGATTGCGCTAATGTTAGTTTCTTTGTTTCGATCTCCTTAGCGTGCCTGGTACGTTTTTCAAAGATGCACTTTTGCAAAAAGATGTACCCAATACACTTTTTCGCACTGTCCTTTTTAGACATAGAAAATGCGTCGTGCCCCTTTTCCATATTTATTCTTTCTGCCGTCTGATTTTTTTTAAAAGTATTTTGCTCTTTTTTGTGGAAAAATACGTGACATTATTTTCTTTAACCCCCTGAGGACGAGCGACAGGTATTCGTGCCGCGCAAGGTGCTCAGAATCAGTGATTATTCTCATCAGTAAATTTTTATTGTAAATTTTGCCTTATTTAATTCGAGCATTTTCCCAATTTAATGAGGCAATAATTTCCGTTTTAAAAAAACGGTGATAAGAGATTAAAAATTCTGCAAAACACGCTCGTCCCGAAGGGGTTAATTAAAAATGAAAAAGTTATGCACGGATTCTTTCTGCATAACGAAACGTGTTATCCGTCCAAAGCCGATGATCTTATTCTGATAACGTTCAATTTCCCACTTCAAGGAGTTTAAAAAGCCAAGCAAACCGGTGATAGTCGTCTGATAGTCCTCTCATTTTTCTCTACAGTGGCTCTATAGTGAGCTTTTTTGTAGAATGCTCGTATTTTCGAATAGTTTATTATATTTTAATAAAGAAAAAATTACATAGTACTATTATTGCAACTTTTTGAAAATTTGAACGAAAACGTTCAATTAACAATGGAGATATCATTTTTCTAAGTAAGGTAAAAACGGATTTTGTCTTTCGATCTTTTTATTCTACTCATTTTATCTGTTTGTTTGCAGCTCAATAATTTCTTTGGAGATATTATTTTTCTAAGTAAGGCAAAAACGGATTTTGTCTTTCGATCTTTTTCTTCTACTCATTTTATCTGTTTGTTTGCAGCTCAATAATTTCTTTTTCCCACACTCAAATAACGGGAACTTGATGGTACATTACAGAGTCCTAATACGTAAAAATTAGAAGTTGAGTACTACATTAATTTTTACACAATTATTCTAATTGGTAAATAAATCATACGAGATGTAAATTTCCAACTGGTCGAAAAATGTCCAGACCAGCTTTTGAACCAGGTATCTCTTGGCTGAAGTCGCCAATGTTCTACCATCTGAGCTATCCCGGACCAATCTGGTGGATATAATTCACCCAGCTAACCTTATGGAGTATAGCATCTGGTCTAACATCTGAATCAGATCAACAGAATAAATCGCAGGTAATGGAACTGCAGAAAACGCTGGATAAGTAATTATATTAGATTAATTTTAACACAATTATTCTGATTGTTAAATAAATAATATGAGATGTAAATTTAAAACTGTGCGAATAATGTCCGCACAAGGATTCGAACCAGGCATCTCTTGGCTGAAATAGATAATGCTTTATTTCTGAGCTATCCCGGACAAAAAAATTACATCTCATATGATGTATTTACCAATTAGAAGAATTGTGTTAAAGTTCATCTAGTGTAATTATGTATCCAGAGTTTTCTGCAGTTTCATTACCTGCGATTTATTCTGTTCCGCCTATTCAGGTATCAGACATGATTCTATAATAAATAAGATTTGCCGGGTGAATTAGGTCCACCAGATTCGACCGGAACAGCTCAGATAGTACAGCATTGACGACTTCAAACAAGAGATTCCTAATTTGAATCCTGGACCGGAAAAATTTCGCCCAGTTGGAAATTTACATTTCATAGAATTTGAATAGTTTCCGTCTCACTAACGAGGAAATATTATTTAGTAGATCAATTAACAATTATTCTTTGTTTGATTTAAAATTTTAAACTTTCTTAAAACATTTTATTTTAAATATTTACGGCTTATCGTGTGCCAGTTCGTGTGCTTTAGCTTATCGTGTGCCAATTAACTTCTGTTAACAGGCATTAATGTAAAGAGTATTGAGAAAAATTTCAAGAAAATTCCGTTTTACCCCCCCCCCCCCACACACACACACACACATACACTTTTGCCGATATTTCATGTCGGGTTCGAAATTTTATGGTAGGTTAATTGTAATAAACCCGAAGAAATATGAGTCTTTTTGACAAATAAATGGTAATTTTTCAATTATCTTGAATCTGTATAGCTTCATTGGCCTAAGCCTGAAAATTGTCTGACTGAGAGGGAAACAACTACACACTTTCCAATCAGTCTAAAGCGGCATAAGCTCGCTTATTAAATTTGAACGTAAAAGGAACTAATACAGATAATGACATGGCCCCAAGATTTATAAAAAAAAAAGAATGTATGGGTGGCAGGTATCGTGTTAAAACAGAACCCTCATTTAAAAAAATTAAATATCTCTGGTAGTATTCATACATATTTCGAACCTCATATTTATATCTACAAATTGAGCTTTTGTGTTCATTTTCTGCCTTATAAAATCGATATTAATTATAATGATAAAATAAAATTTAGGTTTATTTTAGACTTAATATTGTCCGCTAAATTAATTTTATTACTAGAGTGATAATTTTTTAAAAATATTTCATTTTTCTAACAACTGGTTGAAAAACTTCACATTGGAATACGTTTTTTCCTCCTGCGATACTTTGTTCATCATACCATTACTTATTTTTTCTTTTATGTTGGACTGTATATAAGTGCAATATGGCAAAGGTTTTAAATTAAATTTATATAAAAAAAACCTCGCAATAACAGATTAACAAAAAGTGACTCATATTCATTAGGGATTTAATTTTCCAAATGAATTTTTTATTTTTTTTTTCTGCTCTCTACCTATTTTTAAGAACAGAATCCTGACACGTAAAAGACATAAAATATAAATAAAATCATAAGACGAAATGCAATTTTTCACCTTGATTCAAAATAAAATATATGATGTAAAATTTAAAAATTCACAGTCTTACTTAGAAGGCGACTAAAGTAATGAACAAGACGTTACAAATTTGAAATATACATTTTATTTAATACTTCTTAGTACTTTCAAGCTATCCAAGCTCATCATCAGGGAATATTTTAATAACTAAATGTTGTTTATTTAATAATATAATACACAAAACACCATTTACAATAATAATATAGTAAATAAACAACATTTAGTTAATAAGATATTCTCTGATTATGAGCTTGGATAGCTTGAAAGTACTAAAAAGTTTTAAATAAAATGTATATTTTAAACTTGCAACACCTTGTTCATTACTTTAGTCGCCTTTTAAGTAAGACTATGAATGAATTTTTAAAGGCATAAAATATATTTTATCTCTTGTAGGGCACCGGTATATTATATATGTTACTGGGACAGACCGAAATTCCAGAATGTCGACTTTCACCGGTGAATGTTAACATATGCCCAAAACGTCGGTGAAAGACTGAATATTTGATTATATTCTTGTACATTCGGACTATCACCGCCGAATGCCGACAGTCACACGTATGCTCTGGTGGAGGTCGAAAAGAGAAGCGGTGTTTAACAGAGAGGCTACAGTCTGTCGCCAAATTCTTTGTTCTACTGCGAATGAGTCAGCTTTGTCAGTTTTGTGCTATGTTTGATGGTGCGCGCAACGTTTTCTTAAATTTTATTTTTTTTTTGTTCAATATCCTAATTTGTGTATCCGTAATGTTGATTTCACATCGGAATGTACAAAAAAAATTTCAAAATAAGGAAAAACTATTTTACAACTTCTTTCCATCAAACTTATAAAATAAATGTATAATTACATGTTTTTGGCGCAAATCTTGATTAAAAGTAGGTGGGATATAATATATTCCACAGCCCCTCAAGCGGTTAAGAGAACACGTCTTTTCATTTAGTATTATTTTGCCTTAACCATTAGTTTTTTTATTATCTCCATGTAGTAATGATAGTATTCTAATTCTAATAATATTATATATGTGAAAGTGTGAAAAGGTGTGGCTGAAATCAACATTAAAACATATGATTAAATGCCTTTGACTTCATTATCCGTTACATTCATTTTTACTTTCTTCTATCTTTACAAGAAGAAAGTATTGGATTCATGAAAATTTTCGAAATCGGTTTTCGACGTATTTACACGTTTTACGGGTCTGAGATTCCAAAAAAAAAAAAAGGTTTTTACAAAATGTCTGTCTGTATATGACACAAATTTTGTGGGCGCTCTATCTCAAGAACTAATGCACGGAATTTAATAAAAATTTATATTCAGTTAGTCCCTGATATAGATTGGTGCTGATTAGTTTTTAATGTAAATCGCTCAAAAGGTGACGCTGCTATATAGGATTTTTCACGATTTCTACAATAGCTCAATCTCCAAAACTAATGCATGGATTTTTATCAAACTTCAGATTCTGTTAACCCTTGACGTAAATTGACGTTTTATACATTTTGATGTTAATCGCTCAACAGGTGGCGCTGCTATGCTGCATTTTGCAGGATTTACACGATTTCCGCAATAGCTCTATCTCAAGAAATAATGCACGGATTTTCATCAAACTTCATATTCTGTTAGTACTTGATATGACTTTGTGCTGATTACTTGTTGGTGTAAATCGCTTAACAGGTGGCGCTGCTATGCTGCATTTTTGTGATTTCTGCAATAGTTCTATCTCCAGAACTAATGCTTGGATTTTCAACAAACTTCAGATTCAGGTATACCTGGATAGGAATTAGTGCTGTTTATGTTCTGGTGCAAATCGCTCAACAGTTGTCGCAGCTATGCTGCATTTTTCAGAATTTCCATCACAGCTCTATCTCAATAACTAATGCACGAATTTCATCAAGCTTCAGATTCAGGTATACCTTGATATCAATTAGTGCTGTTTATCGTTTGGTGTAAATTGCTCTATAGGTGGCTATGCTATATTTTTCAGAATTTCCGCTATAGCTCTATCTCAAGAACTACTGCACGAATTTTCATCAAACTTCAAATTCAGATATATTTTGATATGAATTGGTGCTAAATTGATATAATATCTTGCACTATTTAAATTATTTAATTAACGTGATTTTTACAGAAGAAAGTTTTGTGATGGCCACAATATACTAGTTTTCATAATGTGCAAAATTTTCGCTTAAGTTATTAAAATTTACATATGTTATTTGTTTCTATGAGATAAAATAAAACTTATAAAAATAAAACCTACTTTCAGTCAAATGTTTCATCTTACAGTTTGTACATATTTGTGCAGTGCTTTCAAAAAATATTTTGCGATTTCTCCATTAATATTTCCAACATAGAGTAAGTATTTTTACAATATTGACGTTTTGTTAGAGATTATTACTATGTACAACCTTTATGCAGCATTCACGTTTCGCTACAAATATTTACAAAGTAAACCTAATATTTTATCAGTATTGGTATTTCAGTTCAATTGTTAGCGATTAGTATTGAAAACCAACGGTAATTTTATATTAAAAAATACTTGAATTTTTTAATAACAATTTTCACTTTGTTCAATGGCAGACTTTCATTGAATAAATACAATGAATATTACCATTTAAAGAAGAGTGGTAAACATTTTGAATCCAGAATTTCCGCTAAATTGCCAACTCTGTTTGCGATGACTAAAAATATTGGCCAATAGAACCAATATACCTGAAAGAGTTTTTTCGGGTAATTACGTTTCTAAATTTTTATAATATTTATTATCAAATAGTAATCTTTGCCTTATTTCTTATCAGAAATCTTATGGCAAAAATACTATTAGAAGGAAACAGCGGTTATAAAAAAAAAAAAAAAAAAAAAACAGAAATACAACCACTCCATTAAATATGTAAAATTTATAAAACTTAAGTAAACTATTTCTATATTGTAAAAAAAAAGAGCTTTGAATGGATAATGGATACATTACTAGAATTAGGATTCTACCATTATTACATGGAGATAATAACAAAACTACTTGTTACGGCAAAATAATACTCAGTCTAAAGACATGTTCATTTCGGGTCTCAGGACTGTTAAAATTGGAAAAAAAGAAAAAAAAGAGACCATTTTCAACATTTAATATCTTAAAATGTATGTGATTTTAAGGCACAATTTTTATTGAGATGAAAGATGCAGAAAATCGGGATAACAGATTATGCGCACGATTACAAAATAAATTTTGCTACTAGAACGAAAATTTTGGCGTCTATACTTCAGATTGTAATAATTACCCTGAACCTAAATAAATTTGTATTTAAAGCATTTTTATATTTTTAATACAAAGTTGTATTTAGCTAAGGCAAGATTTCGAAAATTTCAACAGTATAATCGCTTAAAAAATTTTTTTTTGAACAATAAAAAGGAAATTTTAGGTTCAGTTTATACAGACTAATAAGAAACACATGTTTTGAAAATGTCATGAAAAAATCAGAAGTGTTTGAGATATCGTGTGCAAAGACGTCATTCCGAGAAAAATGACTTCCAAGTTTTGGAAACCCCGCTTAAGCTATTAAACAGGTATAATTCTAAAACCCATAACTTCTGTTCTAAAGGGAATTTCAAGGAAGCAATTACATCAAAAGGTTCAGAAAAATACGAGTTTAACATATAAAAAAAATTAAAGTTTCGAAAATATTCAAGCTGTAAGAGTCCTGACACCCCTAGGACGTTAGGCCCCGAATCGATTAACCGTTTGAGTGCGGAACAAATCTTGTGGATATATGCCAAAAATGCGAATGTGTATGGGTTGTATAGTAAAAAATTACTTGTAAGCTGACGATATAAATCGCACGCTTCGCTTGTGCAACCAACTTAAATGTTCACCACACTGAGACAACAAATAGGAGCACTATCACCCTCTCCGCAATTTTAGCATAAACTAAAATGAGTGCTATCGCACTTCCCGCAACTGTGGCACATAATAAGAGTAGCGCTATCGCACTTCCTGAAATTTTTGGCACAAAACAAGAGGAGCGCTATCGCGCTGCTCCGCACTCAACAGATTAAATAATAATTCAAAGCTTGTTTGAGATACCAATCGTCTGTATATGTGTTTCATAATGTTCAAAATTTCAAACCAAAAAAAATATACGGAGATACCTGTGTCGAATCAGAACCGAGTAGGCATTCTGAAAGTGCCTGCAGCATATCTTTGGATTACATACGATTAAAATGTTTTTATGATTTAAAAATTAATGATTGAGGCTGAAACACGGAGAAGTAAATGCAAATTTCCGACATATTCAACATTCACCATTATTGTATGGTGAATGTCGACTTTCACTTTTGTAAGTCAGAAATAAGGATATTTAACAAATATTTCGGACATACACCAAGTGACTATGTGAATGTTGACATTCACCGGTGAAAGTCGACATTGTCCAGATTTCGATCTTTCACAGTAACATATATACCACTTATTCCCATATGCCACATTGATTTCGGAATTTTTGAACTAATTTTTCCTTTTATAATGTACGCAAAGAACAGCTTTTACTCACTTTCATATAAATTTGTGAATCCCGGTGCCCTTTAATATTTTAGGAATAAAGTTATTTACCTCTCAAAGAGTTAAAAGATAATGGCTGTTTTTTTTTGTTGTTGTTTATTGCACGTAATTCCTTATAATTTAAAAATTATTAAGTAACATGTAATTTCTTTTTACCTTATTTAGATTCCCTGATCTAAAGATAACAAAATCATTATCTTTTTAAAATCCAAACCAGAAATAATTAAGAAATTCATAAGTTTACTAAATAAGCAATTTGGTTATACCCCGGAACTCTTAAATTTCTTTGAAGTTCAAGGAATGTACGACATTTGTGGTATAATAATAAATTAAATAATCCCTCTTGACGAGACAACTGATTCTCACTCACCACTGGTATTACCAGGTGTCCAGCGTAAATTAGGGCTCCAAATGCTCGGGACGCTACTAATTTCTTACAGTTTATTTCGCCATCTTTAATCGCAGATAATTCTGCCATTAGATAAGGTGAAGAAAACAACTTTAAAATACTGGTTCCCAGAACATTAGGAGTCCCGATTTACGCGGGACACCTGACAACATTAGTGAACCTCTCGAGTACAAAATAATGGTGTCCAGAGCATTTGGAGTCCCGATATACGCGGGACACCTGACAACATTAGAAGTGTGTGAGAGTCACCTCCCGATTACAAAGGGTTAAAATGTACTTCTTGATGAAGCGAATGTGGACAGCTGAATTCTACAATGTTAAAATATCGACTGCAATTTGAGAATTCAATGCACATCTATACACGAAAGGGCAGAATAACGATAGGGGGACAAAATACCGACTTTTTACACGAAGCCCAAGCGTATAGTATGAAATTTTGCATAAGCTCTTCAGAAACGGCGGCTCTTACACAAATTTTATTCAATTGGCATCACATAAAAAAAAATTACCTTTAGATAATAAAGCGGTGAGAATGCTAATTAAACAAACCAAATGTAACATTCCTTTTTTACTGGTACCAAACCCATATTCTGTATGCGTTTTTTGAAGGTGCATATACGCACCCATGGTCCCGCATGTGCTACAGGTGTTTTGGATTTCTTAGTGATGTTAACCCTCTCGCGGCGCAGCCCGAGATTTTATTGGGGATGCACTTTTTCTTTCCAATTAACCTCATTGATTATTCCCACCAGTTATTTTTTTATTGTAAATTTTGCCTTATTTAATCGGAGCATTTTTCCGATTAAATTAGATAAAAAAATTTGTTTTGAAAAACCGGTGACAAAAGAATAAAAATTCTATAAATACGCAATTTTTGAAACTATTTTGATAAAACAATTACGCAGTTAATCGTTATGCTGCCATAATTGTTTTATCAAAATAGCTTCAAAAATTGTGTATTTAAGAATTTTTATTCTTTTGTCACCGGTTTTTCAAAACAAAATTTTTTGTCTAATTTAATCGGGAAAGTGCTCCGATTAAATAAGATAATATTTACAATAAAAAGATAACTGGTGGGAATGATCAAGGAGGATTAATTAGACGGGAAAATGCATCCCCGAGAAAATATCGGGTTCCGCAGCGAGAGGGTTAATCTTGAAAAAATGAATTTTTTATTCAGTGTTTAATTAAGTTAAAAAATAATTTAAATAAAAAAATGGAAAGTTTCTATGATTACTTAATTAATTTATCGAAAATAGTTTCAATGAATAATAGCAATTTATATAATGGGAATATATATATATATTTTAATTTTCGTTAGAGTGATTATGTATTTAATTACTTTCCTATTTTTAGAGATTCGTTAGAGTGATTGTGGTTTTAACACTTTAACACCCATTCCAGATTAATAGATGTCGATTCGAACCAGAAAACTCTTCATAATATAAGTTAAAAATATGCTGCACAAATAATTTAAATACTTTATAATAAAAATTCTTATGTGAAATATTTTTATAAAACTTGAATAAAATTTTCCTCGATTCTAGTGTTAAGAAATTTAATATTTTTAGAAATTCCAATACAGCTATTTAGACGACCCCTCCCCCCCCCCTTTTTTTTTACTTTATTGTTTTAATGGTCTCGAATGCCTTATACATGAGTTAATGATTTCGGCTTTCACAAATTTCACGCATTTTTTAGATTGCTATATAACGAGATTGCTGCGTCCAATGATCTTTCTTTTATTTGTTTTCACGGGTGCGAAGTACTCAAACATGCATTAGTTATCGCGGCGTTAATGAATTTCAGACATTTTTAATGCTATAAAATATTTAATTTTATAAATTATTTATTTTTAATTTTATAAATTATTTATTTTTAATTTTATAAATTATTTATTTTTAATTTTATAAAATATTTAATTTTATAAATTATTTATTTTTAGTTTTATATAATATATAATTTTATAAATCATTTATTTTTAATTTTATAAAATATTTAATTTCATTTTCAAAATTTTCAAAAGCTATAATTTTCGAAAAGTTGCCTCACAATTGTTTTTTTTTTTTTTTTTTTTTTTTTTTTTCACAGCTACTTCGATTATCTGTATGAAACAAAGCCCGTTGTGTGAGCATTCCATTTGCTTTCGTTGATACCTTTTGATAAAATTTTGATATTCTTTTAAATATGAAAACTGATGGGTGGTTTAAGCCTCCCCTATGGTCAACCTTCCCTATTCTCCCCTATATATTAAAAATCTTTGTCATTCAGGAAGCCATCTGTTATACGTACTAATTCTGAGAAAATTACAAATATATGCGTCAACTGTTGATATTAATGAGATATCCACGGGAGTGTGTGTGTGGGAAGGGGGGGGGGTAAATAAATGCATGAAATGATAATAAACCATTCACCAATCACTAACATGAGACATCCGGGCGTATAAACTAGGATGGTTTATTATTACTTCATTATTTTAATATAACTATTTTAGGAATTTTATTTCATCGCAATAAGTTTTTCGGAAGTAAACTTAAAGAGAATCAACTTTTTCTAAACTGCACACCAGAAAGAATGAACGAATTTATAAAATTAGATTATGAAAATCCTGAATTTACTGTGTAAGAATATAATGAAATCCCTAATTCACAGAATACGCGATTTCAGTCGTATAGTAGTAAATTAGGGGGATAGTACACCAAAGCGATGTAAGTAAGCGTGTTATCTTAAATGTGAGAGATAACATCAATCAAGGTCGCACGCCACGTAGCGAACGGATTGAGCAACAGAAAGATGCCTGACTGTTTTCTTCTTTATGGTTAATCTATTAATTGCACATCTATGAAATAACGGAGCAAGCGCCAACATCGTGTTTTCATTTGTTTGTAGCATTTATATTCTGACAGTAATAGAATGTTCTATTAATTTTTATTCGTGTTTTTTGACTTATTTATTATAGTTAATTATTTAAATAAAAACAGTTCTTTTTTTAGAACTAATATTATTTGTTAAAATGGCAAAATGTTGGCAATCGAATAACTCCAGTTTTCGGAATTGTAAGAAAATTCTTTTTCTTATAGAATTCATATGTCCTTTTCCAAAGAGCAAAACAAGTTACTTACGTATTTTAACTTTAATTTATTTAAAAAAAAAAATATTATTTGATATATATTATAAAATGTTGTTGATTTAAATACGCTCGATTTTAATTATTTTCTTTTAATGAAATGAAAAATGACGCATAAAAATTAGTAAGTAGTTAATGTGTAAAGATTGAATTTTGTAGTCTTATTTTTTACTCAATTCTTGATGTGCTAAAGTTATAAAAAAGTTATAAAAATATATTAAGTCACGCCCCATTTTGGTAAGAATTCTACCACCAGTATTATTATAAAGATAAATTTCTTCACGATTTATTAGCTAGAAGACAGTTTTATGAGATTACTGGTGGTAGAGTCCTTACAAAATGGGGCGTGGCTTAATAGCGTGCGAACCCTGTAGAAGGGTGCACGCAAATTTATCGTAGATTATAATTTTACTCCTTATTATTAATTACCAAAAAATATTACAAATTCCGTGATTCAATTAGGTGATCGGCGAAATTTCTTTTGAAATATTAATTTTCTAAATGTGTTAGAGACCAATGTCATGAGAGCTTTATCCATTTTCGAGGTATACTACAAGGTTCTTACTATAGAGTATGGTGTCCATAGAACTTATCGTTTATTTACAGGGACACACAAAAGAATTTGGCTATGGAAGAAAATGAGCAATAATTGAACGCATGACGCCTATGAACAATAACTACTGAAAGTGCGTTTTCATTTGTGGTATGCGTTTTTAAATTTAACTATTTTTTAAATTTTACTTCGTGTGTATAAATTCTATAGATCATACACAGAGTCGCACAAAAGTTCTGAACAACATCCGTTTATTGGCGGAAATTGTCGAGTGGAAATTTTCAACTGCGCTATGCGTTTAACTGAGCCAACTTATAGCATAATATGTAGCATCTATACATGTCTTAAGATTGTATACATGGCTTCAATTTTTTTTCGACTATTCATGGTAATAGCAGAAATCGGGTTTACAAATTCGTTATACGTTTTCCAAATTGTTCATTTAGACGTCATCCTTCACCTAGGAAACTGTGGAGTTTAGTTATAATATTCTGAATGTGCTGGAAAGTGTTTCATAATCTATGCTGCACGCACGATTTAATGTTATTGTTTTTTACTTATATTCAGAATTTTGCCGTTGTACTTAGATTAACTATAAATGTCTTTTGCATTAGAATTTTTAAAAACTTAATGAACTTATGGAATAAATATATCGTTACTGGGATTCGCCTTTAAACATATATTATTTTAATTACATAGTTTTATATAAATCTAAGCGTAACAGGAAAACTGTATTATTTGCATAAGATCAAATAGGCTTTTTTGTAGTATGAAATTTTTTTGTTTTTCTTCCTAGAATATATATATATATATATATATATATATATATATATAATATATATGTAACCCATTAACGCTCGAATTAAATTGCGGTTTAAAAAGTCAAATTGCTTATTGACACCACTTTTATGAAAAAGAAATATTCACCTTATTTAATGACAGGTGAAATGTTACTAAAATATAGAAAATTTGACTATTTTATAAAAGTGGTGGGAATCAAATAATCTGAGTAAAAGACACAGCCCGTGAATATGACGGGAGCGAAAATTAAGGGGTTAAGAAACTACGTGAAACATAATTAATAAATAGCTGAGAAGGTTGTATCTCTTCCCAGTATAAAACAGTAAATATTTTCTCAATGACTTTCAAGTGCTTCAAATTGTATTAGAATTTAGATATATGAAAAGAAGCAAAACAAATGTACTTATAACATTAATAAAAAGTAGGAAACATTTGTAACGCTTGTTTAAATTTTCTTTTTTTATTATAACATGTGTACTTGGTTTTATCATATAAAATTTTAAAATTAATTTCTGATTAAATATAACCTAACTAAAAGTATCTAAGTAAGTAAACAAGAAAATTGTGTTCAAAATTCTTTTACAGATAATTACAAAATGTGGTATATCGAATCTTACTTAAAAATCCCAGTAAATTCTTTTCAAGAACTTAAATATATGTTTTTTAAGAGAAACACTTTATACTTACGAAGCGAAAAGTGCAATTTGGAAGGTAGATTTTATCTAAAATCGTAAAAGATTTCAGGGAGAAAAACTCTTTGCGTTCTTAATGCAGTGCATCTATAAATTTTCATGTACAGCATGTATTAGGGTTAGAGGAAAATTTGTCACTTAACCCATTAACCGCCAAAACTATTAGGTTGAAAATTTCAAATTTTTAGCTGAATTTTGTTTGAAATCCAGCTTAAAAGGTCATCGTTTTGACAATCTGGGAAACTTTTAGAAAAACATGTTCTGAACAGCATTCCAGTTGAAGACATCCAGGCGGACATAAATGGGTGGTAGAGTGATTGGCAAATGTGTATTACTGCAGGAGGAGGCTATTTTGAAGAATATTAAGCGTCTGCAAAATTATCTTCAAATAAACGAATTTTATGGAATCAGACTCATTACTTCCTGGACTGTTCCTGTAGCTAATTTATCAAAATGTAATTTTTATATAATTATTGACTTTATTAAATTTTAACTTTGTTTTTTTACATTGATTTTTTATTATTATCAACATTGTTCCCTATTTGTTCTGTATAGCCAACAAGCCTTTATTTTTGTTAACATTAGTTTAGTTAACATGGTTAGCAGTTATTTATGTGCTCGTTTTGTTCCATTTTATGTGTCATACATAATAAATCTAAATTTGAAAAGACTTCTTGTATTTTTTCCGAAGACAATAACACTTATTTGAATTTCCAGCTTTCAAACGTTCCTACTTAATAAGTACATAATTACTAAAACAAATAGTCATTTTATGTCTTAAAAACGCTAAAACTTGTCAAAAACATGTATTTTATCCACATAGGTTTTTATTAGATGGACCACTGGACGAAAATTCGCACCTTCGCTTAATACGCGAATTTTGATCGGACCCTTAATTCGCGTATTAACGGGGTTCGACTGTACTTAATAAAATTAAATATTTTATTCCAAAATTCCAGTGTCAATGCGGTATTTGGCAATTAGAACATGGTGTTGGAAAAGGCCAACACTGCCCCTGAAAAGGTTAAACTGCCATTTAAACCTTTCAAGGGCAGAAAATCTCTGTTCGAAAAACGCTAAAATAATTGACTGACACCAGAATTTACAAACGAATATGGTAGAAAGTAAAACCCTGCTTTTTTGCACTTTCATTATAAAATCAAAAATTTATTAACCCCTTGAGAGGCGGTGGTATATATTATATCCTACCTAATATTAATGAAGATTTGCGCCAGAAAATGTTTATTAAATTTCACTTTTCTAATTTTGGTGGAAAAAAAAGTCGTAAAATTGCTTTGCCTTATTTTGCAATAAAATTTTTGGAAGACTCCGGTGTGATTTCGACATTACAGAAACACAATGACGTGTCCCTGAAAGGGTTAAAGTATTCTTGGTGTCGTTTGTCAGTTTTGGAATTAAAAATACGTGGTCACTCCGTCTGACTACCGCCCTTGAAAGGGTTAAGATGAGAATCTTTTAAAAGTTATTTATTCAAAAGTGTTTAATACACACGTTTTCGGAAAATAAATATTATTGTATTTTATCCATAAATTTTTAACAAATAAATTTTCTTAACAGTTTTTTCAAGCTTTTAAACCAAATGCAATGGCCTGAATACAGTTAGAGTAAAATACCACATGTAAATTTTAATATTCTTGCATTATTTAAACGTCTTACTCAAACAAGATTTCTCTCATAACTAAAGTAAATAATTTTATTCATTTCTTTGGCGAAAATTTTCTCCGTTGGTAATCAGGCCCTGACCAAATGCGTGATAAAAATACACAGACCGACTCACAGTGGAGTATTTCAATCGCAATCCTGGCTAAAGTAATTTTCCATGTGTTTTACTGTTAAAATCATTGCTGTTGACTTACTATTAGTAAATACACTTAATCATATTAAAGTAAGCATTTACTTTAAAAAATATGTATAACAAAACGTTTACTTAACTTTTTTCTGTTTATAAGAGGAAAGTAATTACTGATAGTTTTCTTTTTTTAACTTTTAAGTAATGCTTAACCCTAGAACTACCGGAAATTTTACTCAAGTTTTATAAAAACATTCTACACCAGAATTTTTACTTAAAACTATTTAATTTGTTTATTTAACTTATTATTGTCTGATTTATACATTTAGTTTGTTTTGAAGAAATTTCTGGTTTGAATAAATATTTTGAATGTACATGTCGGGTCCAATGGACCCGTCTGGTAGACGGAAGTTTAAATAAATGTGGTTAATTTTACTACATGTAAACGTTTAACTATTTATATAAGCGAATGTATTAATAATATTACTTACATTTAGTATTTAGCAAAGGTTTTTGAGTGTTTTGAATAGATTACTAAAACAATTTACATATAAAAATGACAACTATACGGGGAACAAAAAAAGGCCATCAAAACTATAACCAAACGACTATACTTCAAAAACGGTCCATCAAATCCAGCCACACCTTAAAAAAAACAATGTATTTAAATCAATATACCTAAATTAGATCTCAAAAGTTTTCAAAGAGCATATCTTTAATTTTAGTTCTGTTTTTTATTAAGTTTTTCTATTGATTTCAACAGTTCATGAAACCACAAAAATATAGTATTTAGCAAAGTTAAGTCTCTAAAGTTGAGTTGTAGTATAGAGATGCTTGTTTATGAGTGTTATAAAGAAATTACCAAAACAGTTTATATTTTAAAATGGCAACTATATGCGGAAGATTTTTTTTAATTGCCTTCAAAACTATAATTAATACGACTATACATCAAAAATGGTCCAGCAGACCCCAAACAAACCTTTAAAAAGCTATATATCGAAATCAATATAGCTAAATTAGAGTAAAAAAGGCTTAAAAAGAACACATTTTTAATTATTATTTTTTTATTATATTAACAAGAAATTCAAATCTTGCGTTAAGCATAGATTATGAAACACTTTCCAACACTAACTGAATGCTTTAACAAAACTTTCTTATTTAACGAAATAAGGTAAATAACATAACTAAGTAATCATTTTAATAAAACGCATAAAACATTTGAAAAACTGATTTTAGCAGTTACCATCCGTAGCCAAATATGATTCCCAATTATTTTGAACAGCCCTGCATTTGATCTGTAGGTTGATATATATACTATATAATGGGAAAATTTAATTTAGCAAGAAAACGCATAACAGGTTGAAATTTCTCTTTCAGCAATTTACATTAATAGATGGAAACATATTTGAATACTTTAGTACTGTCCTGTAGTATACCTAGTACCTGTATTACAAGCCACTATTTAGCTAAAATTTAATTCAAACTAAAACACTCTTAAAAATACCAAAGTCTCATATGCAGAAATTATCATCCATAGACGGCCATGTATCCAATTTTTTGCGTGGCCCTGTATATCATTTTATCTATATTCTACAAACATTTCTTAGTAAACTAAATTCAGTTCAGAGTAAAAATGCATAACTCATTTAAAACCCACATTTAAGCAATTTACGCTCATACTCAGTAACCCTTACGAATTCTTTTCTGTACCCCTGTATATGAACTATAGGATTTACACACATTATATAGTATGCATAAATATAGTGAAACTCAAAAGTGCGTATCATAATTAAAACTGCATTTCGAGCAATCATTGCTAATATACAGAAATTCGGATACAATATAGTATCTGAAATCTTTTGTGTGTCCCTGTAAATGCTATACACTTCGTATTATACATGAAATAACTTATACTAAAGCTCGGGGACGTATATCGATTTCATTATGTATGAAGCAGTTTAACATAATTCAAATACACCGCAAACAACTCCTCTCCTATACCATTATGTAACGGAATTCTTTTTGTGTGTCCCTGTAAATTAATAATAACTATTCTTTGCACCGCATACTCTACATAAATGCATATCAATTTTACTATGGTTTAAGGAGTGTAACAGCATTAAAAATCATTTGAAACGATTTTTTCCCATTGGTCGTAATGTAACTGAAAACATTTGACTGTCCCTGCAAATGAACTAAACATACTACAACTTCATTTGAAATAGGGATCGTGCTATGGTAGAGGTCACGAACATCCAAAAATTTCAGAAAGATCTGAGTATATTTATGAGAGTTACAGCGCGGACAGACTGATAGATAAACTGAAGTCATAAACACTTTTCAACTTTGTTGGTAAGTGTTAAAAATGAAGCTATTTTGTTCAAAAATTCGTGAAGCCGGAAAAATATACGTTTAAACATATTTTAACATAATGGCAATGCTGAAACGTAACAATAAAGCACGTCTTGTCACAAAGAAACATCCTCTTCAACTGAGGCTAGGATCCGCCTGGTATGACTAATGCTCCTGAAATAGACGATAATCGTCGCGTAGGGTAGTATGTATACACTTGATGAAAATAATGAGGAATAATGAAAAATGTATTTTTGAAACTTAATTATTAAATAGATGTTTATAAATATCTACTGGTAAGCCAATTATTTTAAGTAAATTTATATATTATTTTTATTCTACAACATATCATCTCTACCTAATGCTGTGAAAAAATATAAAATCTATCTCATCTGCAGATTATTGTGTACGAGATTACGATGGGGAAAAGAACATTTTAGTAGAAAATAAATAAAAAAATATTAACACACCATAATTATCAACCAAGGGACTAAATCAAATCTTACAATGAAGTAGTTTTCTAATATATATGTATATATATATTAAAAATCATCATTCATCAAGCCATCTGTAATACGTAATGCTGAGAAAATGATAAGAATATGCGTCAACTGTTGATATTAATCTTCTCGCTGCGTAATTGTTTTATCAAAATAGCTTCAAAAATTGCGTATTTAATTCCTTCGCGATGAGTGTCTTTTAAGAATTTTTATTCTTTTGTCACCGATTTTTCAAAACAAAAATTTTCGCCTGATTTAATAGGAAAAATGCTCCGGTTAGATAAGGGAAAATTTACGATAAAAAGTTACTGGCGGGAATGATCGAGGAGGGTTAATTAGACGGAAAAAAATGCATCCCGATGAAATCTCGGGTTGTGCAAATTTTGCTACTTTTACGTTGCCTGAGAAACTCTCGGGTTGCGCAACGAGAGGGTTAATAATATATCCACAGCGTGGTGTTTGGGCAAAAAAAAAAAATGCATGAAATAAATAATAAAGCCTTCACTTATCACTAAAGTGAGACATCCAGGCGCAAAAACCATATCTAGCAATAAAGAACTTCACTTACATATTTTTTATAATTATTTTCATCCAGCAACCAAAAAATCTGTCTCATCTGCAGATTTTATTCATACTTCTTTGTATGCACGGGATGTTTGCATAAAAAATCCTTAAAAAGGGTTTATTGACTAATCTCACAGACGCTTAAATCAAAAACGTCATAAAAATAACTATTCATTTTCTGCTTAAACTATTTTACATATTTTAGAAACTTTCTAAATACCTGTTTCTATTTTTAACCCTTTGAGGGGCAAGGAATTGTGTTTCTGAAATGTCGAATTCACACCGGAATCTGCAAAACGATTTATTGCAAATTAAGAAAAACCGATTTTACGACCTTTTCCTCCAAAGTAAAAAAAAATAATATTTAATAAACATTTTATGGCGCAAATCTCTATTAATCGTAGGTGGGATAAAATATATCTCACCGCCCCTGAAGGGGTTAATACATTCCAACATATTTGAAAAGTGTTTATGAATTCAGTTTGATTGTTCGTCCTCTAACGCGCGTAAATGTAGTCTAATTCCCATGCAAATTATATGTGTTATTGAGGATTTCCATAGTATGTTCGACATTGAAAATGAATAACGTAGCATTTAGAGTTCGTTTACAGACACACTCAAAAGAATACCGGTGTATTATGGTCTATGAAGAAAAATTGCTTGACGTGTATTTTGTTGATGTCTTCAAACTTATTGAAACCAATATGCATGTCTGGGGTGCACTACCAGATACTTAGTATAGAATATGTTGTAATCGCACAATTGCAGGGACACACACAAAAAAAAATAAGTTACAGTACTGTCTGTGATCAATAATAGCTAGAGGTCCGTTTTCAACTTTGTTATTCATTTTCAAATATAATTATTTTTTGTATATTAATTGTCATGTATAAAGTCCATAGATCCTATACATGGCATCCCTAAAGAGTTCGAATGCATTTCCACTTATTGACTTAAATTGCTGAAGGATAATTTTCAACTGTGTTGTTTTTAAACTGTACTAAATTTTTCCATACTTTGTAATATATATAAAAATCTGAAGATCCTGTACAGAACCGCACAAAACGAATCGAATATTTTTTCCGACGGAGATTTAAATTTCTGAAATTGGATTTTCATATGTGTTATATGTTTTTCGGATTGTATACTTTGACATCATCTTTCACCTTATGCTTGACGCATGATTTTGCTTTCTTGCTTTTACTAAAATTTTGTATAAACATTCACTATCTGTATTATTGCAATAATCTAGAAAACACCAGGCTGTTTCGACAAACAGCGATCATTTTCTAGTTAGACTAATACTGCAAAAGTTAACCCTAGAACTACCGAAAATTTTACTCAAGCTTTATAAAAACATTTTACACCAGAATTTTTACTTAAAACTATTTAATTTGTTTATTTAACTTATTATTGTCTGATTTATAAATTTAGTTTGTTTTGAAGAAATTTCTGGTTTGAATAAATATTTTGAATGTACATGTCGGGTCCATTGGACCCTTCTGGTAGACAGAGGGTTAATTGCAATGAGCCTGAGGAAAATTAGTTTTTTAATAAATGGTAATTTTTCAATTAGGTTGAAGCTGCAATGGTTCATTGGTGGACCTAAGATGACATGGACCCAAGTTTTATAAAGAATGAACGTATGAGTTGAACATATCGTATTAAGACAGAGTCCTCATTTAAAAAATTAAATATATCTGACAGTATCGCATACAAATTCCTAACCAAATGCTTATATTCGTTTTCTGTCTTCAAAAATAGATGTAATTAATAATAATAATAAAATAAAATGAAGATTTATTTTAGGCTTAAGATTGCTTCCTAAATTTATTTTATTAATAGAGAGTTAATATTAATATTTTTCCCCCTGCGATACTTTGGTCATCATACAGGATTGCCGCGCTTCAGAGAATTTTCCAGTCAAAATATAAGTATATTTTTATAGAAAAATATATCTAGATTAGCCGCACGAAATTTCGCCTTATTTAACCCCTTCGGGACGAGCGTCTTTTACAGAATTTTTAATCTTTTATCACCGGTTTTTTAAAACAGAAATTTTTGCTTCATTGAATCGTTACAATGCTCGGATTAAATAAGGCCAAATTTACAAAAAAAAAAAATACGGATGAGAATAATAGCTGATTATGAGCACTTTACGCGTCGCGAATACCTGTTGCTCGCCCCCAAAAGGTTAAAGAAAGATTCTCGCTAAGAAAGTACTGGTGCCGAAGAATTTCCTGGTCTGGAAATTCCCTGAAGCGTGGCAAACCTGCCATACCTTTTATTCTTTTTTCTTCTATGTTGGACTGTGTATAGGTACAATATCGAAAATATTTTAAATTCAATTAATAAAAAAAAACTAATAATAAATGTGAAGGAAATAGTAACACCAATGCTTTAGAAATTAAATTTTCGAAGCGAATTGATAACGTTTTTCGAAGTCTCAGGAATTTTTTAAAAACATAATCCTGAAGTGTAAAATGCTCAAAATCTTATTTAAAATTTAATGTTCGTTTTATCTTTTTTTATTGTAAGTTCCTTATAAAATATGAAATCATTCATTAACATGGAATTGCCTTTTATCGCACTAAAGTTTTCCCGTTGTAAAAATAGGGTGTAAAGAAATCATATCCGATTTTTTTTTATTTAAATCGATTTTTTTTATTTTTTTCCCTGTGTTAAAATATTAAACACCTACCAAGAACTAAGCATTTCAAAAATGAATAACGCTCCAATTACTAACATAATCTATGTTTTTTTGCTTTAATTAATAAAATTTTAATTATGTAATTATAGAAATTACAAAAAACTGCAAATAAAAAATTTCTTTAGTAACATACAATATTATGTGCATTAATATTTTGTAATAAGTATGTGAACCAATATTAAATACTGCTTATATTTTAAAGTTATTGATAAATTACATTTAATTTTAAATTGATGATACATATTAAATTTTGTAATTATTAAACAATTAACTGTTTAATTAAGAACACAATCTACATTTTTGAAAAAGTGGTTGAAAAAAGGTGATAAAAAATAGTTTGAAAAATTCATAAAGTAGCCAGTAATTTTACACAAGTTCTAAAGCATATGTATATCAAATTGATCAAAAATTGTAGCAATGTATACAGCAAATTCACACGTAATTTATAAATAGATAACAAAAATTGTATTTTTGAAATTTAAATCGGATTTTTTTCCCCACAACATTAAAATATTTGAATAGCTACTGAATATGTTATGAAGTTATTTAACATTTAGTTAGATTTTTTTAAATGTATAATACATCTTTTTACACAGTTTAATCATACTCCTATTATAAAGAGGTAAAAATTGTTTATTTGTCGGAGATAAGCTCAGGAACTACCGAACCGATTCCAAAAGTAATGGTTTCAAAATGATGGTGTTTGCCCAACTTAGAACATAGGCTATATCTTATGTCGGTGCCACTACCCCAAAGGGGGTGCAGGAGCAAAAAACGTTCTAAAAATGCGATTTTTGCGTTACTGAAGGGCCTAGAAATATGAAATTTGGAATATTACTTACTTATAAGATATAAATGGTATCTAAGAACAGTTCTTAAACAATTCGAAATTTAAAAGGGGTGAAAATGCACAAAAAGCGTTCTAAAAAACGTTCTAAATGGTAGTTTCTACATAATCTCAGGAAATACCAAACCGATTTTAAAATTAATGATATCAAAATGATGGTGTTTGTCCAACTTAGAACATAGGCTATATTTTATGTCGGTGCCACTACCCCAAAGGGGGTGCAGGAGCAAAAAACGTTCTAAAAATGCGATTTTTGCGTTACTGAAGGACCTAGAAATATGAAATTTGGAATATTAGTTACTTATAAGATATAAATGGTGTCTAAGAACAGTTCTTAAACAATTCGAAATTTAAAAGGGGTGAAAATGCTCAAAAGCGTTCTAAAAAACGTTCTAAATGGTAGTTTCTACATAATCTCAGGAAATACCAAACCGATTTAAAAAAATATTGGTGTCAAAATGATAGTGACAACGTTTGCTCCAAGATAGGCTATGTTTTATGTCGGTGCCACTACCCCAAAGGGGTTGTAGGAGCAAAAAACTTTCTAAAAATGCGATTTATGTGTTACTGATGGGCCTAGAAATATGAAATTGAAGTATCAGCTACTTATTAGATATAAAGGATTTCTAAGAACAGTTCTTAAACAATTCGAAATTTAAAAGGGGTGAAAATGCGCGAAAAGCGTTCTAAAAACGTTCTAAATGGTAGTTTCTACACAATCTCAGGAAATACCAAACCGATTTGAAAAATAATGGCGTCAAAATGATGGTGAAAATCCTTGCTCCAACATAGGCTATGTTTTGTGTCGGTGCCACTACCCCAAAGGGGCTGCAGGAGAAAAACGTTCTAAATTGCTGTTTTTGCGTGACGGAAGGGTCTTGAATCGTGAAATTTAGAATGGTAGTTAGTTATAAGATATCAATGATCTCTATGGACATTTCCTAAAAAAATCGAAATTTAAAAGGGGGTCAAAATGCGCAAAAGGCGTTGTAAAAAACGTTCTAAATTGCAATTTCTATGCAATCTCAGGAAATAATAAACCGATTTCAAATGTAATGGCATTAAAATGATGGTGACAGTTCTTGCTCCAAGATAGGCTATATTTTATATATGTTTCCACTAACCCAGAGGAGATGCAGGAGCAAAACGAGCAAAAAGCGTTCTAAAAATAATCTAAATGCCGATTTGTCACCAATATCTCAGGAAGAGTCAAACTGATTTCAAAAGTAATGTTAAGAAATTGATGCTGACAGCCTCTGCTCTAACATAGACGCTATTTTAAGTCGGTATCAGTATCACCTAGGCGTTGCAGGAGCAAAAAAGCGTTCCAAATTTCGATTTTTGTGATCGGTAGGGGCTAGCAACTTAAAATTACGAAAGGTACATATGTATTACATATAAATGATCTTTAAGAACAGTTTCGAAAAGATTGGAAATTTAAAAAGGGATGAAAATGCGCGAAAAGCGTTCTAAAAACATTCTAAATTGCGATTTCTACTCAATCTCAGGAAATTCCAAAGCGGTTTCAAAAGTAATGTTTGCAAATCAATGGTGACAGTCCCTGCTATAACATAGGTTATATTTTATGTTGCTGTCACTACCATCTGAGGGTTGCAAAAGCAAATCATGTTCTAATTTGCGTTTTTTGAATAACTGAAGGGTCTAACACTTTGAAGTATGGCATGGTATTTACTTACAAGATGCAACTGCTTTCTAAGAACTGTCGAAAGAAAATTTCAAATTTAAAAAGATGAAGTGAGCGAAAAGCGTTGTAAATAACAATTTTTATGTAATCTTATCAAATACCAAACCGATTAAAAAAATAATGATGACAAATTGTTGGTGATAGATCCTGCTCAATCATAAGCTATATTTTATGTCTGTGCCACTATCACCAGAGGGTTGCAGTAGCTAAAAACTTTCTAAATTGCGATTCCTGTGATACTGAAAAGGCTAGAAACTTGAAATATGGCATGGTAGTTACTTATAAAATATAAATGCCCTCGAAGGACTGTCGAAAATAAATTCGAATTAAAAAGGGGTGAAGTGAAGGGGAGGTGCGAAAAGCATTCTAAAAAAGTCCTAAATTACGATTTCTACTCAATTTCAGGGAATATAAACCAAATATAAAAGTAATAGCTGCGAATCAATGGTAGCAGTCTCTGATCCTACACAGGCTATATTTTATGCCGATGATTCTACCACCTGAGGTTCACAGGAACAACAAACTCTCTAAAAAAGGCCTTTAAAAGCTTTCTAAATTACGTTTCTGTGGAATATTAGGAAATAACAAACCAATTTCAAAATTAATGTTGGCAAATTAATGGTGACAGTTTCTATTTCAACACAGCCTTTTATGTTGAGAGAGGTGGTAGAACTTGGAATTTGACATGATGGTTAATTTTAAGATGTAAGAAGATGGTTTCTAGAAAATTCAAAACTTCAAATGAATACTGAAATGAGCGTATTAACTGAGCATAAAAGTTTCAAAATATTTTCTAAATTATTATTTATTAAGTTTTATTTCGTTTTATTAATTTAAGTCTCATTTCTGCTTTATGCAGTGTAACAATGGTGCTTAATCAAATTGTGTTTTAAATAGTAATTGTTTTAATTATTCCTAAAAGTAATAAGTACCTTTTAATAAACTAAAATATTACGTTTTAATAAAATAAAAATTTAGTTAGTACCTTTTAATAAAAATTAGACATATAAATATCACTTGGCATATTTCAAATGTTACGCGAGCAAAGCCGCGGGATTTGCTAGTATTGTTATAATTAACAATAACAAATATTACATTTTTTACAAGTGATTTAGTGATCGTTTTCATTATTGATTATAATGCTTTTTCACACCATTTTAAAAAATCAGAAAATATGTGATTTTATCATCTGAATTAAATCAATTGATTAAAATCATTTACACTCTATTGCTGTGTTTATTGTATATAAAAGAATGAATAACTTGATTATTAAAAGGAAATTATGACATTGCAAGTTATATTAGTTTTAAATATTATTTTTCGATTAAATTCTTTTATGTTTGTTAGATAAAAACCATGCTTTTTACAAACTTACTGTACTTAAAATTTTTCACAATACTCAGGAATTATGCTTAAAAACAATTATTTAAAGCTTTGTTTTGTGTATTCATAAGTCACAATACCTGTAGAAACTATCCAAATTATGTTCATCTTAGATATGAATACTTTTTATGTCATTTTAAACATTTAGAAATTTCTTGATTTTAATCAATGATTTTTTTTAAATCACTTGGTAAAAATCATGATTTAAATCGCTGATTTAAATCAACTGATTTAAATCTTTGAAACCGTATGTAAAAATAAATAAAATCCTTATATATATATATATATATATATATATATATATATATACAGGGTGTTCCGTTAAAGGGGTCCAATATTAATAGGGGTAATAGAGGAGATCACATGGAGCATAAATCAGTATATAAAGCCTGGTCGGATCTCAATAGTTTTCAAGTTACAGCAAATAGAATGAAAATTCGGAAAATTGTAAAAGAACCCTCATTGCTAAACTATCGATAATGCTACATAAAAACGAAGCACATATTTAGAAAGAGCAGAAAAAAATTACAAAATGACATCAATTGTATTAAAATAGCAATATTTATTGACGAGTTACAAGCCCTGAAACAGTGAAAAAAGTACGAAATCCAATATACATCAAAATAGTTAATCGTTAATTCCAAAAAGACAACTCTAGCTACAACAAGGAAAATGTAGTAAAATTTGGTCCATTCCGAAAACTTTCGAAAAAGCTTACAATTAACCATATCGGTTTAATTGTGTGAGAGAAATTAATCAGTTTCTTAGTTACAACTCCGCTTTCTTTGACACTAGCAAAGGTTAAACTCCGCCCATCACGATTGGAAACACCGCCTTTTTAATTACTCTCAACTATACATTTTCGATCATGCTTCTTCTGAGATGCAACATTTTTAATTATTCAAGAGTTGAATGAACCAAAATAACTTTACTATAATAGTCTACATTTTAAAGTGGTCTTTTATTGATATAAAGCTTAAGTTAAATTCTTTAAAATTAAACTGGTGGTGAAAATTCGGAAATAATTAAAAATATTGCGATTTGTAACTATGCAAGAAGTTTCAGTACATGTTTTACATGGACAATTATTGTATGTATATGTGCATCATAATTTATGATAGGAAATAATAATAACAAATAGCATAATAATTTTATTAATTATAAATTTAAAAAAGACACTAAATTTTAAATTAATTCATACAAACTTTGTAATTTACAATTTGAGTACACCACAGTCTGTGACTTACAAAATACTGTGCCAAAAAGTGTTGAAAATAAAAGAAAAATGACAAATAAAGAATTACATTCCACGTACTTTATGACATATGTGAAGCATAGTCTTCTGGCCTGCGCTGCACAGTTCAATGTCGGAAGGCAGACGAACGGACATTATTATAATAGGTGTTCGAGGTTGCGCCCATTAACAGAATCGCACAGCCGACAGCGACGTCGTAAAGATTGGCGAACACGCCGAAAAACTCCGACGGAGTTGGGAATGTCTCCTGCAGCGACAACGATTCGCGCTAGTAAATCCTCCGGTGTATCCACAGGCGTTTCATACACCAGCGATTTAAGGTGTCCCCAAACAAAAAAGTCTAACGGATTGAGGTCTGGAGAGCGTGCAGGCCAAGCAACAGGCCCACTGCGTCCAATCCATTTCCCAGGATATGTTGAATTGAGGTGATTGCGAACACCTATGAAAAAATGTGCCGGTGCGCCATCGTGCATAAACCACATATTGTGGCGCAATGTTGCTGGCACATTTTGCAGTAACTGCGGTAAGATATTCCGTAGGAAAACCAAGTACGTACTGCCATTGAGTACATCTGGGAATAAATATGGTCCTATGAGATAATCGCCGAGGACACCTGCCCATATGTTCACACTGAACTTTTGTTGTGCGTTCGACGGGAAAACAGTGTGCGGATTTGTATATGACCATGCGTGCATATTGTGCGTGTTTACCACGCCCTCTCTCGTAAATGTTGCTTCATCAGTAAATAAAATATTTTCCAGAAATTGTGGATTATTTTCTGTTACATTAACCCTCTGTCTACCAGAAGGGTCCAATGGACCCGACATGTATATTCAAAATATCTATTCAAACCAGAAAATTTCTTCAAAACAAACTAAATGTATAAATCAGACAATAATAAGTTAAATAAACAAATTAAATAGTTTTAAGTAAAAATTCTGGTGTAGAATGTTTTTATAAAACTTGAGTAAAATTTCCGGTAGTTCTAGGGTTAAGCAACCAGCGTACGAATTCTGTCCGCTGAGCACAATCTGTTACTGATAACAGTTGTACCCGCTGCACATGAAAGGGGTGCATGTTTTCTGCACGCAGAACACGCCACACACTTTGGTGAGAAACACCGACTTCAGACGCAGCAGCTCGTGTACTCGTGGAGGGGTTATCTTTAAAAATAGTCAGTACATCTTCTTCCATTGCAGGTGTTCGTACATGTCGAGGTTTCCCTGCATCAATGCTTGCTGTATTAAACGATCCAGTCTCCCGTAATCGTCTATCGATTTTTATGAAGAGTTTCGAACTTGGGCAACGTCTCCTTGGAAATTGCTCACGGTACATGCGCTGTGCTAGACATGCATTTCCATGAGCTTGCCCGTACATCAGATGCATGTCCGCATATTCTTCGTTAGAGTATTCCGGCATAATTATTATACATCAACTTACTACAATCCCACTTACAACAGCCTCCCTTTAACATAACGCCCACTGATGACTGCTGTTTTATTACACTTTTCTTCCTATACACATAGAAAATTTGCATAAAAAGTACTTCTTCATCATCCTGAAAGTTCATGGAGGAAACGCAGCAGTCACGGAGTTTGCTTTAAGACAAGGCGAGAGCTGCACAATATGTCATTCACTTGACCAGACTGAATAATGAAAGGGTATTGATAGAGGTTGATCAGAAATGTATAATGGAAAGATATTAAAACGGGGTGTTTACAATCGTCATGGGCGGAGTTTCGCCCTTTCCGAGCGTGCAACAGTACAGAGTTGTAACTAGGGAACTGCTTGATTTCTCCCATACAATTAAACTGATATGGTTTATTGTCAGCTTCTTTGAAAGCTTTCGGAATGGACCAAATTTTATAACATTTTCCTTGATGTAGGTAAAGTTGCATTTTTGGAATTAACGATTAACTATTTTGCTAAATATTTGATTTTGTATTTTTTCACTGTTTCAGAGCTTGTAACTCGCCATTAATTCTCAATATTCTAAAACAACTTATGTCATTTCGTAGGATTTTTTCTGCTCTTTCTAAATATGTGCTTCGTTTTTATGTAGCATTATCGATAGTTTAGCAATGAGGGTTTTTTTTACAAATTTCCGATTTTTCATTCTATTTGCTGTAACTTGAAAATTATTGAGATCCGGCTAGGCATTATATACTGATTTATGCTCCGTGTGATCTCCTCTATTACCCCTATTAATATTGGACCCCTTTAACGGAACACCCTGTATATATATATATATATATATATATATATATATAACCTACACCAGAAATAATTAAAAAATATATATAATATTATTTTATAAAACAGATTAATTATTGTCTTTTGTGTTGTATCTGTAATTCCAGACATATACGATATGTTTCGTATAGTAAGTTAAAACATGCTTTTTGCAACCACGAAAAAGCTTAACACCCACAATGTTAATTTCGAGTACACTTTCAGGATTCATACACATTTGTAAACTACAGTTCTCAGCAAAAGTTTAGACACTGGTGATATTTAACCTTTAACCCCTTCGGGACGGGAGCCTTTTACGAAATTTTTAGTCTTTTGTCACCGTTTTTTAAAAACAGAAATTTTTGTCTTCTTGAATCGAGAAAATGCGCTGATTAAATAAGGCAAATTTTACTGGTGAGGAAAAACAAGAATTTAGAGCGCTTCATGAGGCACGTATACGTGTCGCTCGGCCCCAAGGGGTTAAATAAAAAATACGAACACTTGGGTTATTGGTATACACACTGTTATTTTTAAATATAATTTAAACATTTTAGGACGGAAATAACGGTTTTACTGTAGGATATTATTTAATTTAACTGAAAAAAGTGAAATTTGCATATTGCAAAAGTTCAGACACTTTCTTGATTTTTGGCAACTGTTCAAGGAAAAAAGCAAATTTCAAACTTATGACGTCACAAGCATGAAGTATTTAAGTGCACCTCACGTTCGTATCGGTCAGTGAAGATTCTTCGAGCTAGAATATTTCAGTCAGATGAAGTAATTGAAGCATGGAAGCTGAAATCAAAAGAGAAAACTGTTGCAGAAATTTCAACTACTTTGAATCGTTCAAAGAAGTCTGTTTATCAAGTATTATCTGAAAGTGACTCTTTCAAAGCAAAACATAGATCTGGATGGCCTCGTGTGGACAGAAAACGAGATGGTAGAAGGAACCATAAACTGATATCTAGACGAATAATGATTACTAGTCGCATTAAAACTGAGTCAGAGCTTTATGTGCCAAATGATATGATTCGTAGATGAATTTAAAAAAAATGTAAATTAGTTTACATGAAAAGGATAAAACAACCAGCCTTGAAATATCACAAGAAAATGATGAGAATGCAGTGGGCTCGCAGACATGTGTCATATGGACCCAACTGGTGGTACCCAAGCTATGATATTCTGTGACGAAAAAAGCGGAATTTGGATGACCCTTATAGGTGAGCATACTATTGGCACGACTTGCGTAAAGAGCGTCAGGCTTTCTTTAGTCGACAACAAGGAGATGACTCTTTAATGATTTGGGCCTCACTTTCACTTGGTTTGAATGCTCAAGTATATCTGTAGTTCCTCAATTGTCGCCAAGCAGCGTAATACTACATTCATATATTGGAAAACAATTTACAGGCATTTGGGGAACTTTTAGCTGTTCCAAAATATGTAATTGAGCAAGTCCATTCATGTTGCTTACAAGACAAAAAATTGGTTTCACTCTCAAAATATTACTGTTCTCCACTGGACCGCATGCAGTCCTCATCTGAGACCAGTCGAAATCTTTCCTGGCATAATATCGCATAAGACTAGCGCAACTTTTTGACAACCTATTAAAACCGATCCCCAAGTGATGCATGATTTAGTTTCTTCGATGGAAAGTCACATATTTACACTAATTGTAGACAATGTAGGTACAGTTCTATTTTAATTTATGGTTATTTTTCTGTAAATAGACAGATTGTCTATACTTTTGCCACAATGTTAATTTTGTCTTTTGTCATTTTATATTATGTAAAGTGTATAACTTAAAATTTATTGTTTGTGAATAAAGGATAAGTCTCTCGTAATATATGACAGTTGAGTTACAACAATTCGTTACATACTTCTCAGTACAGAAACATAATCGATTATTGTCTAAACTTTTGCTGCGCACTGTAACAGCATAATGATAGAGGGACAAAAGTCGTAGCCTGTGTACTTCAGCAAGCAGCTTGTATGACATTTTCTTCTAAGGTGCTTTGGATTGAGTATGTGGTAGTTCTATAGTAAGTCGTTTGTCAGTAATTCGGTATGTTTGAGTTCGAATGCAAGTGACGGAAATGTTTAATTAAGTTATAAAAATAATTTGAATGAAAAAACAGAAAGTTTCTATAAATTTTAATTAAGTTATAAAAAATAATTTTTAACAATATTAACTATTTATATAATGCGAATATTTTGTAAATATTCGTTAGAGTGATTGTGCTTTTAAGGAATTTCCTATTTTTAGAGATTCAAATACATCGATTTGGCCGAGCCCACTTATTTTATTTTAATTTTCGTTTTAATGGGCTCGAATGCCTTGCACATGCTTCAGTGATTTCTGATTTCACAAATTTCATGCATTTTTCAGACTGCTATTGAGCGAGATTGCTGCGTCTAGTGATCTTTTTATTTCTCTTCATGTCCAAGAAGCACTCATACATGCTTAGTGATCGCGTCTTTAACGAATTTCATACTTTTTTGAGATTGCCAAAGTTTATAATATATTTAATATTTTTTTCATAATTTGCAAATGCTATAATTTTAGAAAATTTTATATGTATAGCCAACCAATTTTTTAAAAGGGAACTGTTTAATTTAAAAATATCTTTAACGAAAAAAAAAAACATTTTCATATGGACATTCGGAAATTACAGTTTTTTTTTCTTTTTAAGTAAACAAGTATTTAAAAAGTGATTTTAATTAATAAAAGTTTTCTTAGAAATTACGATATTTAAATTTTTGCACGGCCCATCTTCCTGTAAGTTACATATAATTAGCAAAAATATCCTATTCTTTAAGAAGTAAGGAAAAAAGTCTCATTCTTGTACGTGTTATTTATGACGGCCGATTACCTGCACCAGGGATATAGGCCCGAGGGTGAGTGCCCCCATGGGGGTCTTTCTAAGTGTACCCAACACGTATTTACCATGGAAATCCAAGGATCGAAGAAAACCGCGGAAGTCTCCGAACGATTAGGTTGACGGGTGCGATTGGGTTCGAACACAGCAGCTCCTCTCTACCAGCTTCGAGAGCAGAACCCCTCGGCCACTGGTGGGGCCTCAATCTTGTACAATTACAACTGACTGAGTAATAGATGTTTAAAATTGAAGTATGTTCTTTCTCGTGAAATAGGGGCCATTCGCGAATTTACTAGAAATATAAATAATCGTCAGATGCTAAAAAATAACTGTTGCGAGAAAAATTAGCATTACAATAGAAATTTGAAGTTTATTTTCATTCTGACATATTAAAGAAAAATATACATCTTGTACTAAAAATATAAGTTAAAGAATGACAGAATTTTTGTTAAATGAACTGATGAAAATCAACTGTCGCAATTCCAGGGTTCGTACGGGTCCTTGAATTTTTAAACTAAGAAATTTTTCAGTACCAGTATTTTCTTATAGAAATTCACTTTTTAAATAAGGCGAAATTTCGCGCGCTTAACACTAGAAAGACGCAAACGGTCATTTTGACCGCTACCAAATGAATATATTTCGGTTCGAACCAGGAGTTTCTTTACCAAACTGGTTTAACAGACACAAAGAAATAAAACTACTTAAATAAATAAGATAATAATTTCAAATATTTTTATAAAATTTGAGTAAAATTTCCCGCTTTTCTAGTGTTAAGCTAGATTTATTTTTCTATAAAGAAAATACTGATATTTGGCCTTGAAAATAACGGTACCAGTACGAACTCTAAATCCATCTCAAAATTAAACATATTATAAAATTCTATTAGAATCTATAACTGAATTTCTGTGCTCGTTTTCTGCCACTTAACAGTTCTGCCCGTACGATGTACGAGCAAGAAGAGTTTGGCTGCTCCATTACTTAAAGCGTTTGGATACCACTAATTTTAAATGATAATAAAATTTAAATGATAACTAATTTCGCTCTTTTTAATGACAGAAATTTTTAGATTAAATGCGGTAAATGTTTTAGTTTTAAAAAGTGGTTTTTAGCTTATATGCTACGAACTGAGTTTTTGTGCTCGTTTCAATCTCCAAAAGTATATGTTAATAATAACAATAAAAATTAAATTTAGACTTATTTCAGACCTAAGATGAACTCCTAAATTAATTTTATAATTAGACTAGAGGGCTCTGCCCCCTGCAAGCTACGCTCGCCAGACACCACAAAATCTAAAACCACGCTAATCTGATGGGTTTTAAAAATATTAGAGAAGATTGAATTATACTGAAAAAAGCTGTGCACATCTCCCTGTAAACGGGTTTCCATTCAATTCCCTTTGATTGCAAAAATTTAAGGGCGAACCTGTTGCTGTTAAGACATCCAATGATTGTTTTCGTTTTTGATTAAAGAGGATCAGTTAAACATTTGAAAAGAAGCTAAAATAAAATGAATTAAGTATACAGAGTCTTTGTCTACCGGTATTTTAAAACAATCTCTATAACAATAGCCTAAGTCATATGAATATCATCAACAGTTCCGGGCGTACCACTTCGCTTTTTATACTCTAGGTGCCATTTTGGTACTTTAATGTTAGCCAGGCACAGGTGATAAGTCGCCAAATATTATTCTATCGCCATCATTTCATCTACATTATAATAGTTCAAATCATCAACTGCCATAAACAAATACGGTCTGAATTCTTCGCCTTTCATATGAAAGTTTGGCCCAGATGACCATATTGGCGCGATTTTTTTCCGACGCCAATTTGTTGAACGCATCAATAGCATAAACAACAACATCCGGCTTACCATATCAAGCAAAATAACGACACTTTGGCCCCAGTTATGTGCTTGTTCCGTATATGACATTGGCGTTAGAAAAAAATCGCGCCAATATGGGGCCGTAAGTTTTCCATTTTCATTAACCCCTTGGGGACGAGCGACACGTATACGTGCCGCATGAAGCGCTCAGAATCTTTGTTTTTCCTCACCAGTAAAATTTTACTGTAAAATTTGCCTTATTTAATCAGCGCATTTTCTCGATTCAAGAAGACAAATTTCTGTTTTTAAAAAGCAGTGACAAAAGATTAAAAATTTCGTAAAAGGCTCCCGTCCCGAAGGGGTTAAAAAGTCAATTTTTTTTTCGAATAAAACTACATAAAAGTTGTTATGGTTGCAGAGAATTCTTGGTACTGTTAAGCTAGCCGGATGCAAATCTCGCCAATAGCTTTTTTTCAACTCACCAGACAGCATTTTTTTTTTTTTTCCGAGTGGTAATATTTGGCCAGATGTCATTGGTTTGGCGTGATTTTTTCTTTCCTTTTTTACGAAAATTTGGCGAAAACCTCGTTTTCAAATACCAGTTACATATGCAATATTGGTATTATTTACTTATCCCGTCGACCAAAAATGTATCGCCAAACTATCAGATTTAAGGCCAATAATGGTCGATCGTAAATGTCGCATTAACTTGACTTTAAGCAAGTTAGACGTATTTGCGGCATAAAGTGATTTTTATTTCGACGTTTTACTTGTATATTTATTAATGTTATATTATTTTATTTGTTCTTTCGTTATTTAAAATAAAAATTACGTCAATTTGTATAATTTGGCGAAATTGGTCAACGGAATAACTAAGTAGTACCGTATTTTATAACTATCTTCTATTATTTTCTAAAGGAAATACAAAAAAAATTAATAACTATAGAACAAAATAATTTATATAATTTTAAAAAAGAAAAGTAAATAAACATTTATTATTAAATAAACAACAATAGCCGGGTTACCATGTCAATCACAATAATGCCATTTTGGCACGAATTAGGAATCTCGGTGCGTAGATAACATCTGTGCCTAATTTTTTTTTTCTTTTCGTTTTGTTTTAAAAACAAAGAAAGAAGTGAAAGCCATCAATTTTAAATGAAAGTTGTGTATTTTAAATAAAATGAATGAAAGGATTATATTTTAAATGAAATTAATGAAATATAAAAAAAATGAGACGGGAAATATGTGTAGCGAATTATCACCTGCGTCTCGCTAACATTAAAATACCGTCAGAATTGATTTCTCTATCAGAATCTTTCGATTTGGCGAAAGATTGTTCAAGCAAATTGAATTATGAATAAAAGTAGCATGATACATTTCTTAGCATACATTTAAGGGAGGCCAAACTGTTCGCCAAATTAGTTTAAAACAATAACCTTTTCTGAAATATAAAAAAAAATATCTGTTATAATTAAAATTTGAGTTGCCATCATTAGAAAAATGCATTTAAAATTAGAAAAAAAAAATGAATATTTCGAAAACTAATTTGAATTTAAAAATTCTAATACCAGTTTTGAGATCTGCGGATCAATAGAGATTTTTGGTGTTAATTTCAGCGTAAAGTATTCCATGTTTTAGGAGAAATCGCCGCGAAATATAATCAGTTGTTTAATCAGTCGTTTCACAGAATCGTTACATAAATTCGTTTCATTTTAGCTTTTTCATATATCCGTTTCATAAATTCGTTTCATTAGGATTTTATATATTTAGGGTAGATAAATAGTTAATGATGAAATAAACTGGAGTGATACGATAAGATTAAAAACAACTTTTTAAAAATACCATCAAATTACAGCAATATACGAGACATTTCCAAATAATTCAGGCTTTCTTCATCAGGCGCCAAAAAATCGTGCTTCTACTGTGATTGGTAAATATTTATATTCGAGTCTTTTTCCTGCTTCCAAAGTAAGAAAAACGTTTATTTTCACTTGAAGAAGAAATACAAAGTGCTTTTGAAAGGACTGAACATTTCTGTAATATTATGGCGTTTTTAAAAAAGTTGTTTTTGATATTAGAAATTTAAAAAAAAAATTAATTTTTTAATATAGGTTAAAAAAATTCCCAGTGGAATAACCCCCCCCCCCCCCCTACGATACTTTGGTCATCATTCCTTTCATTCTTTTATTTTATGTTGTGTTGTATATAGGTGCAATATGTGAAAGATTTTAAATTCAATTAAATAAAAAAAACTAACAATAGCAGTGTAAGAAAAATGAACTCAAATTCATTAGGGATAAAATTTTCGAAACAAATTTAAAACTTTTTCCATCTCTCTACCTATTTTCTAAAAGCATACTCTGACATGTAAAATCCAAATATCATATGAAAGGTCATTGTCGTTTTAGCCTTTTTATTATAAGTCAATTACAGAATTAAAATTATTGACTAATATGAAATTTCCTTTTATCGCATAAGTTTTCCGAAAATAACAATAAATAAATTCATATTTTTCTAAATGTCACACCAGAAATAATAAAGAGATTTATATAATTTGTATATACGACTTCTGTCAGTGTTCGGTTGTAAATTTTTTTCTAAAATTCAAGAAATTGCGACGTTTGTCGTATAATAATAATAAATTGAGTTAAAACGTGCTTTTTGCAGCACCAGTTGAGGCTTCTCGGTACTGCGATGTTAAAATTTATACCGCATCTTGCAATTCAATGCACATGTGTAAACTAACGGACATCATAACGACAGTGAGACGAAAACTGTAACCTGCGTAACTTAGTAAGCAGTGTGAATAAAATTTTGTTCAAAGGTATTTTGGACTGCGTACATAGTAGTTCTGTGGTATAAAGTCTGTATCCGATTCGGTAGAGTTCAGTTCGAATACGAGCGACGAAAATATTGAATAAAATTGAATTTCCTTTTGTAAAGTTTAATTAACCCCTTGACCTACAACTACGTGTGAGACACGTGGTCTTGAATTCGGGCCAAAAGTGATAATCACGGGCCTGGCCCGTAGTACATTGATCGGGCCAAATGTAAATATTACGGGCATGTCCTGTAGTACAATGATCAAGCCAAAGTAAATTATTTTCACAACTAAAATTTTATAGTAAATATTGTCTTATTTAATCGGCGAAAATCCCATGATTAAAGAAGGCGAAAATCTCTATAAAATTTTATTGGCTGCAGAAAAGCGTAAAAGTTCGCAGCTGTGGATATGCCGAACCGTGGAATGGTTCGAACGCTGCGCGATCGAAGGCTGCAGTTAGAGTAAGGCGGGTTTTCATTTTGGAGCCAGGCTGTTGAAACGTAAATCGTAGGTTAACCACTACGGTTGAGGGGCGGTGGGATATATTATATCTCTGCGATTAATAAAGTTTTGCACCAGAAAAATTTGATTAAATTTTACTTTTCTAACTTTGGTGGAAAAAAAAAAAAAGGTCGTAAAATTGCTTTTCCTTATTTTCCAATAAAATGTTCGGGAGATTCCGGTATGAATTCGACATTACATATACACAATTACTTGTCACGGAAAGGGTTAAGGTGTTAAGTAATAAAAATTATTTGAATGAAAAATTGGAAAGGTTTTATAAATGTTTAATTAAGTTATAAAAAAAAATTTAACAATTTTAACAATTTATATAATGTGAATATTTTTAAATATTAGTTGGGTTGATTGTGGTTATAAGAGATTTCCTTTTCCTAGCGATTCCATTGCAAGAATTTAGCTGAAATTCGCTTATTTTATTTTACTTTACTTTTAATGGGCTGCAATACCTTACACATGCATCAGTGATTGCGGAATTATTAAATTTCAAAAGGTTTTGAGATTGCTGCGTCCAGTGATTTTTTTTTCATGAGCGCGAAGCAGTCATACATGCATTAATTATCCCAGATTTAATTAATTTCACACATTTTTGAGATTACCAAAGTTTATAAAATGTTTATTATGTTTTCATAATTTCCAAAAAATTACATAATTAGCAGACCATTTTCTTTTAAAAAGCGGTCAAATGCGAGTATTACTCGTGGTCACAGGATTCCGTACGATAAATATATGAATTATTAAATGCATTATTAAAAAAATCGTTGCTAAAAAGAATAATAACACTTTAAAAAAAAACTATACAACGTAGGGTTGGCTATAGCTGTGAATACTAGAAAAGTATGAATGACCATAAAAGTTCAAACATATATGAAACCTAAATAATGTCAAATATTGGTATTCTGTATAACTCTTTTTTTTAATCGTATCCTAATCTATTGATGATGATCTTAATTCGGTACTGAAAATAAATGTATTGCATCTTTGAACTTCATTTGACGTTTCAGAAAATTAAATTCAGCGTCGCAAGAATCTTTTCTTTTTACAGTGTAGCTAAAACAGAACCCTTGTTCAAAGTTCGCATTGTTCTAAGCGCGCTCCGACAGGAGGTCACAAATTTTGAATAGCCGCCTTTGTCTGTGCCACGTTTTTCCGAATAGATTTTAATTAACTTTTAAAGACACGGGAGGCATATTGAGAGATCCACTCAGTGAAAACTAGTCGTGAATCCCATAGTATTTATGTGAGAATTCTAATTAGTCTGTTTTAACAATTTGACGTTTATTGCTTTTATACTGCTACTGAGCATTGCATTACACAAATAGAGTGAAACCTACCTAAAAGACCACATCTTAAATGAGAAAAGGTCTCATAAAGACCGTTTATTTGGGGTCTATAATTTTTTGTGATAGGCTCAATGTAATTTTTTCTCCATTAAAGGACTACTATTTCCCGTCTCCCCAGGGCTCCCAAATGGTCCGCCAACTGAATACCAATATTATTTTAGAAAAATTTTCTTTTTAGATTTTTTCTTACAAACCGTCCCGGAACCACCTTTGAAAGTTAATTTTAGCGCAAACCTACCATAAATTTTTCTGTTAAAATTTATTGGTATTCAGTTGAGGGACCATTTGGGAGCCCTGCGTCTCCCTCACCGAAAGACTACTTTTCAACTTTTTAGTCAAAAAGTAAGATTACTTTCCTTTATACAGGGAAATCTCGAAATTCCACTTATCTCTGGAAAATACATTCAGCTAACTTTACTTCCTTAGACCTGGCGAATCAAGGTCACCTCTTGCCATCCCCCCTCCTCTTTTCGAAGGAAAAATATGGTTCTCGTGCATTACCACATTAAATGTCGGTTACGGAGGGATAGTTGGTGTTTATGGGAGAAGGGCTATTGTCCCTTTTCCCAGAATTGGCCGAGTAACAGACACCTATAAAGTGCAAGAGTCTTTTTCAAGAGGAAGAGTGAGCGTGGTCCAGATTACAGTTTATCTCAATTCTGTTGTTTTTCTTGGAAATTTTGCCACTTTTTGTTATCACTTCAGTTTTGTTTAACAGTGGAAGTTATAACACAGTGCATATTCGCATTGAAGAACATATCAATGTGTTTCTTGCTGTGTGCTTAGTTTACCAATTTAGATGATGTCTAAGAGAATTGTAATAACTTTGGAAGAAAAAGTGAAAGTTTTAAGAGCACACGAGAATGGAATATTAAAGAGGAAATTGGCGGCATCGTTTAATTGTGCCAAAACTCAAATAAACAAAATGTTGAAAAACAAAGAATTTTTCCCTTAAATGATTATGCGAGGAATTCAAATCTTGCGAAATTAAAAGAAAAGGAAGGTAAAATTTAGCGAGCTTAATGAAGCTGTATTACAGTGGTTTAAGTGTGTAAGGTCAAAAAATATCCCATTGAGTGGAACTTCGTTGAAAGAGAAGGCCATTCAAATTGCACAATCTATAGGGGAAAAAGACTTTTGTGCAGTCAATGGGTAGCTGGAGAAGTTTTGTCACAGAAAAAAAAATTGTCTTCAAATCTATTTGTAGAGAATCGGCCGATGTAGAAGAAGATGTATTAGTGGAATGGAAATCTCGTCTTCCATTGATTCTCGTAGGATATTCAGATCTTAACATTTATAATCAGGTTCATATTGTATTATTCTTCCGTACCTTGCCCACTAAAACTCCTATGGAGAAAATAGATGAAGCAAAAGGAGGGAAACAATCAGGGATGAGATTTCCGCTTTTTTGCACACCAGTACTTTTTTAGGGAAAATGTTGTCATCATAAATCGCAAAAAAGTTCCGAATGAATCAAATAACATTTTCTCTAACAAAATACTGGTGTACAAAAAAGCGGAAATCTCCTCCCTGGAAACAATCCAAATAGCGACTTACTGTGGCCCTTTGTGGGAAAGTCAGAGGAAAAAAAAAGAAAAACCTATCATAATATGGAAGGCTCATTGTTTTAAAAATGTTGATGTGTGAAAAATAGGATTCATTTGAAAATCGAACGAAAAGGCGTGCATGACATCCACCATTTTTGAAATTGGTTACACGACTTTGATAAACAAATGACCAACAGGGTAGAAACATTATCCTTATTTAGGATAACGCTCCATGTCACTTGTATTACACATAGCTGAAAAGTGTGAAACTTCAATTTCTTCCTCCTAACACGACATCCAATTTTCAGCTGTTAGATCAGAGAATTATTCATTGTTTCAAGCTGGAATACAGTCGTTTTGTTTTTCGAAAGCTCATTTCGCTAATAGATGAGAAAAAAAATGCATCCAACATTGTGAAATCCATCAAAGTATTTTATGCTATTCTATGGATAAAATGTGCATGGGATAAAGTAAAGACACAAACAATTGTCAAATGCTTCAGTACTTGTGTGACTAAGCAATTTATCAATAGGAAATCCATTGATGACATCGGTACCTTAGAAAATAAAGTGATTCAGCTATCAAACGCAGATAAAATTAATTATGTTCCCAAATCACAAGAATATGTGGAAGCTCTTGAGAGTTACGATGATTTATCTGAGAACAGGAAGAATCGTATTATAGAAAATCGCGACAAACGTAGGACTTTAAAATTTTTATATTAAAAAATAAATTCTACAAACCTTTATAAAAATAAATGATACTACAATCGAGATTTTTTAAGTCTATTTTAGAGGCTCATTCTCAGAGACCACAAGCTTCCTTCAGTTAAGGGGACCGCGGACCTTTAGTTGAGTAGAAATCGTCCCCAAAATTGAAAATTAGTTTTATGCATACACTTGTTCTCCAGTTTGTTCTGAGGCATTTGCCAAAAACCGAATGTAGATGCGGTTATTTTTCGCCAAGTTAGAAGCATTTGAATGTTGTAAAATACCTATTTTTCGGCCGTTTAATACCTTAATCATGCCTTTCTCAAAACTGATTTTTCATTGTTTTTAGATTTTTGAAATTCTCCAGGCGTCGTAATTTTTTATCAAAATTTATGAAATTAATAAGGAAGAATACTGATATTTACAAAGAAAATAAGGATGCATTTTGAAATTCGACTTCAGTAAGTTAAGTGAATTTGATTTTTAACGTATTAAAATGCAAAATTTTGATGAAAATCGATATGAAATTAAGAAAAAAATTTCTAAAAAACTAACTAACCAGGAGATTAAAAATTCGATGCTTAGATTTGTTTGTGATAGAGTTTTAAGTAATTAAAATGCAAAATCAAGGATATATCTCAAAATTTATGACACCCGAAGCATTTATTTTATTATTTTTTTTTTAATCTTAAAATTATAATAAGATTGGAAATTTCTTTTAAGGTGTTTTATATACTTATGATGAAATGTACATATGCACAAAATTTTACATTTCTATGATGAAAAAAAAATAACGCCCACCATCCCCTTAAACCTTACCGTCGCGGAGTAATTCTGTTTATAAACTGATGAAATAATGGACTGACACCGCAATTTATAAACGAATTTATTAGAAAATATGAACTTGCTTATTTTCATGTACATTATAATAAGAAATTTTTAGTTAAATATTCTTGGTGCTGTTTGTCAGTTTTGGAATTAAAATTAGGTGTCCTTTTTTATGGACACCGCGCATGTAAGGGTTAAAGTTTCTATTTCATGTCAAGAAACCCTTGTTATCTATAGCTTGATAGCAATTTCTATACCTGTTAGAGATGATGCTAAAATAAATAATTTGTTTAAAGAGATCAAAGAATGTTTAGAAACAAAAATTGTTAATGAGAATTTTTTTAAATCAAAGCAGATTACAATTAATTCCTTCTTTAACCCCTTAACAGTGTGACCCGAACTGGATTGGGGCAAGAACACTTTGCTTGCTTCGTTATTAAAAGCATTTTGATACCACTAATTTGTAACTGTAAATTTATCTTTATTGATTGTCAGATATTTTTCGATTAAGTAAGGTAAATATTTTAGTATGGAAAATGTGGTGTTCAGCCCCAATTTTTATTTTTTTGTAAGAAAACAAATGTCACTGTTAAAGGGTTAAAGCTCTACAGACATGAAATATCTCTAACTCTCTAACTAAATATCTCTAATTAATTCAATAATATATTTTTTGTAGTATGTATTTCATGAAACAAAACACTGCCCATCACCTCTATTCAGAGACCACCTCTCTGAAAGACCGATTTTTTATGGTCTAATGGGTGGTCTTCTTAGAGATGTTTCACTGTATATCAATTAAAGTTGTTATCTAGGCTTTAGAAGCCGATGATACATAGAGTACGCCGCCCCGGTCATTATGTATGTCCAAACTGTCCGTCTCTTTAAGGGTTAATATAAAGGCCAATGCCCGAGGATTTTTTTCCAAAATCATTATTAACAATGCTTCTATACTTCTGCTACGATAGATACCTCCAGCGCTCCTCAACACTTTTGCTGAATGCCCGCAAATCGAAATTTGTGTGTAACGGAAAAATGCACTTTTCTCAAAAAATACGGGACCTAGGGTGATCGGTATAGTTTTCATGCAAGGTTTAAATTAACGTCTAACTACCACTAATTTTTTCATAGTTTTAGTTTCAATAGATTCGGAAATGGAGGGGGGGGGGGGCATATTTTTGCACTACATTTTTGACGATATCTCTGAAAATATAATACCTAAAATTTAAAAAAAAAATTGTATTTTTGAGTTCAGCGTTACGAAAGCTTTCACACGATATACAAAGAAAACATTTTTTTTCAAGTAACTTAATTAGCCCCTCTTCATTTTTCCTAAATATATTTAAGAATGTTTAGTTATCTAAATATGTGGGTCAATAGTCTTTATTATCCCCCCCCCCCCCTAATTTAACTTTCTCAAGTTCCATAGTTTACAAGTAAAATGGCTGTGACAGACAGACAGAGGAGTGATCTTCTAATGGTTACGTTTTTACTTTTTAACCCTTTAACGGTCGCATTAAATTACGGTTTATAAATTCAGATTGCTTATTACCACCATTTTTCTGAAAAAGAAATATTCACCTTATTTAATGACAGGTAAAATATCAGAGAAAAGCCAATTACATTATTTCAGGATTCGCACGCTATTAAGTCACACCCCGCTCCATTTTATAAGGACGCTACCACCAGTAATCGCATAAAACTACCTTCTAGCTAATGGATGGTGAAGAAAATGATCTTTATAATATTACTGGCGGTAGTGTCCTTACAAAATGCGATGTGGCTTAATAGCGTGCGAACCCTGTATTTTACAAACTGCTGGGAATCAAACAATCTGAATAAAACAAACAGCCTGTGTACATCACGGGAGCGAGATGTGAGAGGTTAACTACGGAACTCTAAAAAGAAACCTCTTAACACTAGAAGGACCGTTAACGGCCATCTTGAAGGGTCCAATTGGATGCATTTCTGTTCGAAGCAGAAATTTCTTTATGAAATATGTTTAAAAGGTACAAGGTCAGAAATTTAAAGAAAAAAAAAAACTTAAGTTAAATAGTTTTAAATAAAACTTCTGGTGTAACATATTTTTAAAAAATTTGAGTAAAATTTTCCATCTTTCCAATGTTAATTTAAATAAAACTGCGTTTTTTTTCTGCTTTAAGGACCCTTGAGCGATAACGAAAACATTTTTATATACACAGCCAAAATATAACTTTGTTACTTTTTAGCACCATACTATCACCAGAAGCACATTTCTTTATCAAAATATCTCAAATTCATTATTATTTTTAAAAAAAGCAGGAAGTATTCAAAATTTGTAGGGCTTATTATGATCTCAGATAAACATTATTATCACAATAAAGCTGTAATTTTTCAATGTAAAAACCCATAAGTTGGATATATTTGTTTATTTGTTATTATCTTCTTTTAATAAAATGTTGGAAATTGTGGTTATGTTTTAAACATTTCGTTTATAATAATATTAAAAAAAAATTCGATAGGTGGCAACAGTACATAAAATGCCTCTATATTTTTCCGTTGCCCCAAACAAAAATGAAATTCCTTACAAAATTTCTTTCTTCATTCTTCTATTAGTTATGCACTTTTTTAACATTGTAGAATTGAGCTATCACCATCTGCTAACCTTTTTGTTAGAAAACGCACCAAGACGCAAGACTGTTCTCAACTGTTCTGCTGAACAAGCGAAAAATGTTTTGACACATTTACAAATTCAATTTTTAACGAAAATATATAAAATTGGAAGGCCTAACTATGGAAACGATTTGAAATCGAACTGTGTTTTCCATTTTTGATAAATAAATTACGTATTGAGTTATACGCGATTTTAATTACGTGGCAAAGACTTTTTCACCCTTTTTTGAGTGGTTATTCTTCTTTCGCGCGGAAATTCGGTTCAAAACGACCACTTTGACACTATTTTCTAAAAGATCTATTGCGTTTGAAAAAAACCCCGGAAAATACAGTTTGATTACAAAGTTTCTGAACAACAACACCTGTAAGTTTCATGCATTTCCGAACAAAAACAAATTAAAACTTATGTCATAAACTTTCCCTTTTGGATTTGAGAACAGCTTTAACGTAGAACCGCAGACCGAATATCTTTCGATAGGATTCTGTCAGATATTCAGTCGAAATTCGTAATATGTTGGATTAGCTTTTTTATAAGAAGACACATTGAGACTTGTCATACTACAGATTTTTATACCGAATATAAAACAATAATTATTTGTTATTTTGTTTCGTGAACATATTTCAGGATGTTCTTCCTTGATGATAACACTTCTACCACAAATTTTCGCAGGTAATTTTTCGCATTATTTATGTACTCAAAAATATTAAAATTCTGTGATAAAATTAGAAATTATTGTGCGAAAATTCCGCTATTTAAATGCTAGTTTGTTAAATGTATTACAAGACACTCTCAGAAGATTTGTATTCATTTACGAACAAGTAGGTTAAAGAGTTACCATTTTCGAAACATTTTGCGATAAAAATCTGAGAAGTATATTCTATTTTTTTACTCAATTATTTAATTAAATATATTGTTCACGTTCATCTTATTTTGACACAACATTCATCTTTCACTGGAACGTGACTTTATTGAGCAAGACCTTTTTTATGCAATGAAAAACTATTAGAACAAATTTTATTAATCTGATAAAAACACATTTTTTTTTTTTTTTTTTTTTTTATAATAAAAGCACAGGGAAAACATTAAAACTAGTCTGGCCGAGTCCTACGGAAAGCCATATAATCTGCTGTTCTACCTTAAGTATGTTATTGAGGAACAATGACTAAATATCTTTATTTAACACAATATAAAACTGCAATAAGCTTGACTATGTATATTGAATTTCATTATTTATTTGATCAAGCAGATCTTAATTTAAGCTGGAGTAGAATGAAAATTGATTGAAAATTCCATCATAATTGTTTTGAAAATGTTTGAGTTTTATGAATGAACTAGCAGGCCATGCCAGCTGCGCTGGTCAATATTTCCAAATGAACCTTGGATTAAACTAAATGGTGAATTTGAACTTGTATTTTAAACAATATGGATCTTCAGCTTGACCTTGCACATTACAGAAAACGATGCGAACGCCATTGCGATATAATGTAATCTTAAGCGTTGGACAAAATTTAGCAATTAAGAAGTAATTGTTTTAATTGATTATAAACAGCGCACTTATGGTCGGGTAATGAGACCGTTATGACAACAGGAATTAATACCTCTGTAACTAATCAACATATAATGAAATCGTATATACTAACACCATTCCTAAAAGTCATGCAACAGGGCCACTTGTAACAAAATATGTTCTGTAGATTTTTTTAAAAAGGCTAAACTTTCATAATCAGGTTCACTTAATTTTTGAACATTTACTGTTGCTCTATAACTAAGTACCCTTGAACAATATGTATACACTAAAACCTTTCCAAAATTATTACCTAACTGATTGTGGTATATCCTACGAAAGTATTATAAACAATCGGAATGAAATACAAATTTCCGTTGTAAATATATAGTAGATGATGATGGTGCGATTTTGTGTAATAGAATTCATAGTAAAGTTTTCGCTTCAAACAAAAACGATGCTTTCAACATTAAAGCTAATACACCAATACGTCGTATAGTAATAAGCTAAGTGTATATATATCTCTAACAAAGGCACTAACTGAGGAACTGCAGTGTAAGTGACGAGTGTGGTATCTTTGGAAATAACTCAGTTATTAAATTAAAGTTATTTATTCTTGGCGCTCATCTTATTTTGATACAAGAATCACGTTTCACTAGAACGTGACTTATTTTAGTAAAACACTTATTTTCCTTAAAAAGCAAAGTAAACGAGATTTATTAAACTGTTAAAAACGAGTTGTATCCTGTTGAGGAACGAGGACTAAATATTGTTATTTAAAACAACATAAATATCCCATTAGCTTGATTATCTATATTGAATTTAAATATTTATTTAATTAACAGGTCTTAATTTCAGATCGGGTGAAAGGAAAATTCACTGAAAATCAATTCTTTGTACTCCGTTGTCGCCCGTTGCGGCGACATCAACTTTCTTTGCAAAATTTGTTTTGGCACCAGCAATAAAGGAAAATAAAAATTGCCTTTAGTCAGAGTATCTTTGAAATTGTGTAATTGAAGAAAACTTATTTTTAAAAAGTGGTGCCGAGCGAATAAAATTCGTGTAAGAGTCCAAAGTGTTAAGTCTTCAGTTTTGAAAAAGTTTAGTTTTATAAATGAAAGTGACGTTTTCCTTGGAGTATTTTCGAGGCGCCTTTCTAGAACAAATCCATAGCGACCAACTTGTGCACTTATCATTCATGTCACATAATCTCCTTTTAAATAAGAAAATCTATTTAAAGAAATATTGTACGTTTGTATGTGGCACTTTCTCATTTTATTTATTAAATAAATTTTGTGATTAACCCCTTAACCTACAATGACGGGCATAGCGTGTGTACGATGATCGAGCCAAATGTAAATTCTTCTTACCACTAAAATTTCAGAATAAAAATAGTTTATTTTAATCGTCGAAATTCCATGATTAAACAAGGCGAAAATCTCTATTAAATTTTAGTGGTAGCTATGGATTTGCCAAATCGTGGAGCTGTAGAGACGTAAATCTTAGGTTAAGGGTTTAACAAAAAAAAAGCGTAAAATCTGGTTTCTATTAGAGATCTTTTCTTTATATAAAAAATATTATGGAATATGGAAAACGACTCTGGTACAGATAAGTTTTCTTCCCTTAACTCAAACGCAATTTCCTTCATCCATGTCGTAAAAATATATATATATATAAATACTTATAGTAATATAATTACTATAAAAATAATATAAATATTTATATTATTAAAATGCTGAAATGATTGAAAGACATCCCAGAATTTATAAATAAATTTATTTCAAAATAGTTAAAAACTTTTCTTTGCGTACTTAATACAATTAAAATTTTCATGCCAAAATTACGGTGTCAATGTAGCATTTCACAATTAAAATGAAGTAAGATATCCCAACGCCCTGCAAGTGGTTAAGAACATCGGTTCCCAGGTCCGCTAACAGTTCCTCGATGGCTTACGTGTATGCTTTCATGTGCATAATTATGGTACTGTATTAAATACAATAGTTACAAAAACTTTCACTTTCTTAAATGGTTTCTGCAGTTTTTCCTTTAATTCAACTGCTGTTACTATATAAAGTAATTGTATAAAATGCCTATTTTTTAAATATAACATTTCGCGAAAATATAGATTACGAAATGTTTGCTTTTATGAAACAAGAAAAAAATGAGAATATCACAGTTTGTTTAACAATGTATAGAATTTTTAGTTTTAAAATTAATCATTTCGTGAAAATATGGAGAAATAAAATGCTTTCTTTTGTCAAAGAAGATAAAAAAAAATAATAAGATTTTTACAGTTTCGCAGCCTTCCGTTGTCACATATCAACGGTGGGAGAATGTAGGACAAATTTTATTGTTCTTACCAGTATCTTTTCTCAATAATCTTCCAGACACATTATCACGAGATAGGCAATAGGAATGCATCATGAAGATCACTGATAAAAGTTACTGGTAAGAACAATCAAGATTGTCCGATATGCTCCGATCCCTGTACATATCTTTATTTAACAAAACAGTTAGCATATTAAAAACAATTGAGTTATGAATAAAGAGGAGGAGACATATACTGTACTGTCTACCAGTTGCGAGAGAAGTAACTGAGAAGGTTGTCAGAAGATGGCGGCTGCTTTTTTTAAATTGGATTTTCAGTTTCTGATTACCGACCGAGCAAACGTCCCACCAGTAAAATTATATAGAAAATATCGTCTTAATTAAACGTCTTATTCATAGAAAAAATTTCCTCAAAAATGTCCTAAAAATTTCTATTTGTTTTTACTGGTGTCAGTATGCCTTGTAAAACTGTCAGTTTGTTTCCCTGGTTGTCACAATATGGCGGAAACGCAGGGCCTAACTACCACCAAAGTAAACTCCTACCAGGAAAAATGAAAATCTGTTTCTACCATTATTTATGATTGAAATTTCGTAAAAAAAAGGCGTCTAAATAAGTTAAAAATTTCTATATAAATCTAATGGTGGCAGTTTCAACCAAAGCGATATAAGTAAGCGTCCTATCTTAAATGGGAGAAATAACCGCAAGATTAAAAGCGAGGTCACATCAATCAAGGTCATGCGCCACGTAGCGAATGGAGTGTGAACTACAGGTAGATACTTAACTGTTTTCTTACTCACACCACTAAAATTGTAAAGTTTTTTCACCTTGATTAATAACTGAAGTGTACCTGATGAGGCGAAGAAATCTTCGTGGGGTCAAGTGCATCTGGATACCTCTCTCACTACGCCATATTTTGCAATAAATGTGGCAAGCAAAATTCACTTCCACGAGTGACTAAAAATTTAGAAAGTACGCGCCACACTAAAAGCCCGCGTATGTGAATTATCACTCCGACCACAAGATGGCGCAACTGTGTTAATTTACGCCCGATTCCAGCATTAAGTTTACACGCTTACTTATATCGCTTTGGTTTCAACCGGCGGTAAACATCTCCTGTGATAGCGGTTACAGTTGATGCTTCACTATTTCAAGGATATGTCAGCTCCTCTTTATTAATAGTTCCATGTTAAAAACGGATCCTTTAAGACGTTTCAAAGCATTCTTACCCTGCAAAGTGTTAAATATTTTAAATATGTTTTACCTTTAAAAATATAAACAGCTTTTAATGTATTTAAAGACGTATACCGTGTCTTCGGTATTTTTCTTTAGAAAATCTTCAGTCGAGCAAAACCCCGACATCTAAAGGTAATACAGCCTAATTTGTGTCTGTCATAGTATAAAAAAAATATTATTTCATTGCCTATTTCTTGCTTTATCCTTCTGTTTGTCACGCGGTTGACATGAGCATCAAATATTAAAAGGTTTTAAGTTACAATATTAGCTTTGGTTCGAACATTTTAATATTTTCGACGTTCTAATAGCATTCTAATAATGTTTCTTAAACCAATAACTCGAAACTTCTCATATTCTAGATGGGGTATTTGTAAAATAAAGATAAACATAGTTTTAATTTATATGATTAATATATTTACTAATTCGGAGAGAACTAATACAAAATATAACATGATTTTCTTTCCTAATAAATGAATATAAATACCAACAAATTGAATATAAATATGTAGTTATTGAAACTTTTACATACATAATATTTAAAATCACTTCTAAAATTTCACGTGAATTTTAAATTCATTAGATGGGAAAACTTTTTTAATGAAATAACTTTATAATCGCTTCGCAAAAACGCAGAAAAATGAATATGTTGTAATTACAAATCTTTGTTTTCATAGTTCCAGTTTCTGAAAGTTTTATCTGTACCGTGTCACACAAGTCCTAATTTCCATTAACATTTTTAATATATTCTATTCACCAATATTTAGTATATTCTTAAGTCTGTTCTAGAAATTCCGTAATTCAGGGAATCCGAATTCATACCAGAAAATTTCAATGCCGAATTTCTCTTTATTTGATGATGTAATGTGTGTTATTAAATAACAGAAATATTGCTATTTTAAATTTCTGGTATGAGTTTGGAATATCTGAATTAAAAAATCCAAACAAATTGAAACACTGGCGGTAGCGTATATGCTAACATGGGCATTAGAGGTTTAAAAATAGTTATGGACTTTTTTGTACTTACCTCGCTGTCTAACGATTGTATCATATCAGCCTGAATATCATAAAAAACGCAAAGAACAACAACAGCAGCAACAACAAATCTATAACAAAAAACCAATAGCATGATGAAAAAAGAAAAACATGAGACAATCACATTTATGTATTCAAATGTCCACATAACCCCAATTTAGGCTAAGGGTTCCCGGGAAATTTCTTTAACATAGTATGTTCAAGCACAGCAGTGTTATACTTTTCTTACGCTTTACACTGGTGAAACAAATTGTCGTTGATTCAAAATTCTGCTGTTACGTACCGTTCGAAGCAATGGGATTAATGATAGAATTTATAATATTTTGCCACAATTAAATAAGGCGAAAAATTCTATTAAACAGTTTGGTACAACTGTACGCATCCTTCAAAACATACAGTTTGCTACTGTTTTTTAAATACAGTTCTTTAGAATTGAGCAGATTCAAAAAATAACTAATCCTATACGCATAGAAAACTATGTTTTTACTCATATTTCTTTCAGTACAATGTTTAAATTTAAAAAGAGTTACATGTAATAAGAATATTTAAGTGGCATGAGAGTTTCTCGGGATGAAAAATAAACATGATTTAAGAGGTTACTTTTGCATCAAGGAGTAATATAAAAATGAGTATGTGTTTGCATAATAAACAAATTTTAAGCTTTCAAAATTGAAATTATTGTAATTTTTATTAAAAATTGTCTTTTGGTGTCGTTTTTTCTCGCTGTTCCAAGCATTATATCATTCTCAATACTCGAGATATCATACCAATGAAACCGGAAGCACCTCAAAGCAAATTAATCCATAGCAACATTTTTGAAATTTTGCGATGATATCAAAAGGGAGGAATGTCCAATCTAGGCCATTAGTTTTCAATAGGAAATCTGATTTTGTTTCGCTTATACGAACGTCTGCATTAAAAAAAATATCGTTCACGGATTAGAAAAACATGAAATTTTTTATTAACCCTTTATGGTTTTATTTATATAAATTAGTTAATTAGAATGATTATTTTTCCCATACCTTTTGCATTAATAAAATGTCAAGGTCATGGTTGAATAACAAGGAATATTACATTTACCGTGAGTCACATTGATTCGAAGGACAAAAGACACTGAAATCCTCGCAAGCATTCGTAACCCTTTTTTTTCTAATTCTTGCTACCATTTCAAACCATAGTAAATTTCATAACAAGCGGAATAATAGCCTTGTTAGTGGTGGGATATATTTTATTGTTGGAATGTTATTCCATGTGGGAGGCATGAATACGAAATTCTTCAATAGTGTAAACAATAAAAAAGTTAAAAGTTTTACCTTTATGATTTGATGTATTATTCAGCAGAAATATATTCTTCTTAGGATGAACAAAAAACATTTATTTGAAGATTAAATACACTAGAATAATATGCTGCACACAGACACAGACTGATAAAACTTCACAATATAAAAAACAGAGGAATATTCTTGAGACTCTTTACAAACACAAATATAAAAAAATACTTTGAACTATGTTTTAAATATTAGTTTGTTGCAGATTTTAATGTATAATATTATTCCTTTGGAATATTATTGGATTTTTAATCCAACAGCATTTTGCTGCACACTACTATGAGGGAGGTAGAAAACATTGACTGTTCTGAGTGTCTGTCCTAGAAAAAAAAGGATTATCCGATGCTGCCATCTGGTGGAATGTTCATGAAACAAAAGAGGAATTCTCTAACATCTCTCCAATCTTGTGATAGAATCTGACACCAGGTGGATAAGGTTTCTACAGAGTTCAAATTTGGCCTTTGTCAGCGGCTTCGTCATTATGTCTGCCATCATTTCATTTGTTGATACATATTTAACATTTATAACATTTTTCGTTTTCAAATCTCATATGTAATGATACTTTGTATCAATGTGCTTAGTGCGAGATTTAAATTTTTCACTTTGAACAAATTTAATTGTAGATTGGTTATCCTCAAAAATTCTAATTGGAAAATGTTGCTGTAAGTTCAGATCTTTACATAATTTTAAGATCTAAAACACTTCATGAGTTCCTTGTGACAGTGCCACATATTCAGTTACTGCTGACAATAATGCCACACATATTTGTTTTCTCGAGAACCAAGAAATGCAGCTATTGCCTAATAAGATTACAGTTAATCAGAGTAACTTTGAACCATGGCGTGTAACTTTGCCCCACCTCCTATTTTTCAATATTTTTTACTCTAAAAGACTAAATAAACTCCAGAACTGTGCTAAATTTCCCATATTTGCTGATATATTTTATATAAATGCCGAAAGTGTGCATTAGATATAACATGTAAATATTTTCACAAATATGTGTAAAATACATTTAGAGGCGTGATTAGGGGGGAACTACTGAAATTTGACATTTCATACGTTCGATGTTTTTATTCTTGTTTGAATAATACTAGTACTTGTATGTACTTGTATGTACGCTAAAATTAACTTTCAAAGGTGGTTCCGGGGCGGTTTGTAATAAAAATCTAAAAAGAAAATTTTATAAAATAATATTGGTATTCAGTTGGAGGACCATTTTGGAGTTCTGTAAGAGTAAAAAATGGCAAGTAAACGATAGTTGAGCATGGGTAATCCTCATAGATCGAAATAACCGCTTTGGCGGTTATAGGTACACGTTTTTGCCGGCGGTTCTAGCGTTAATGAAGTTTCGCACCAGAAAACATTTATTACATTTTATTTTCTAACTTTGATAGATAAAAGACGGGAATTTACATTTCCTTATTTTCCAATAAATCTTTTTGCAGATTCCGGTATGAATTCGACTATGATTCAGAAATGTAATTAATTGCTCCTCAAAGGGTTAATGGCTGATTTCAGCAATTAAATGAGTCAAAATTTGTTATAACATTTTAATGTTTAAAAAAAATGTAAAAATGGGATGCTATACAGAAATGATCTTCAAAAACCGTTTTCACTTAACACAATTTCAAAAAGTATAATAATTTATATATGAAGTTCCGTTCTGTAAAGCAGTAATGCTAAATATGGTATTCCAATAAAAAAGACAAATAAATTTAATTCCAAAACTGACAAATGCATAAAAAAAAATTAATTAAAATTTTCCTTCTAGAAAATACGGGAAAATAAGATACTAATAAATTTGTTTGTAAATTCTGGTGTCAGTCCATCACTTCATTATTTTTCAAACAGACTTACTCCGCGCCGGAAAGGATTAAAAGTGTATAAAATTCTAAAATAAAAACACTCCACAATTCCAGGTTGGAAACAAAAAAAGTAAATAAGTTTTCATTCCCAAATGTAAGACTTATCAGTAGTAACAATAAAACTTCATATTTAACCTAAGATAAACTATCCTCCTTTTTTTGTTCAAAAGGTATTTTTTGTCCTCGCTGATTATTTTTTTCAATTCCTACTATTAGTTCACACTCTCCCTATATATATAGTATATCTTGTTCAAATTTTCAATCGTTAATAAAATACTTATTATTCATCCTATCAAGTTGAAATAAATTTTTTTAAACTTGTGCTGGATGACAATTGATGTTAATACATATTTTTCAGATGTTAATTCATTAATTAAATTTTAATTAATTAATTTTAGTTTTATATGGGAGACAAAATGGTGGCCATTGGTTATTGAACGGCATTTAATGCATCTTCATATCTATAAGGGGGTTACCATAGGGGGGACCGCCAATACCGCCAAGTTTGTCGCCAACTTGGCGATGTCTCTAATACGCCAAATTCCCATACACTTCCATTGTAAACCAACCATTCTAAACTGGCTTATAGAAAATCAACAAATTGAGATATTTTAGTGCAACAAAAACTCATATTAGCTTAAGGGATTACATTAAATTTTTCTTTGATGACCTAAGTAGGAATTGACTTTAAAAACAAAATTTTTATATTACTTGTTTCATGTCTTTTTAAAAATATTTTGCGGCATGCAGAATTAATAAGTTGCTGGGAACATTTTGTCTATTACAAGTTAAATATTTTTTCAATTACATTCAAGCCTTTAAACGTGCGTTAGAATTTAGTCAGCAGAAAATTTACCTAGCATGAACATTTACAATATTCGACCCGGGATTACACGCGTTTAGTATGACATACCCAGGGTAGGCACGATTATTACATTTCTCACCACTAATTTTCGAAAAGTAATCTGCAAATTATTTTAGCGCGGAATTTGTTAGCAATGTCACCCATTATATAAAATAACGACTTTTGTTTGAATTTATTGGTGGCAAATTATAAATCGTACATAAACCGGTTTTGCGCGAGCATTCCCGGGGTAAAACGTAAAATAATACACAGGTAACTTTTATAAAGCTTATTTTTAATTACAATTGCTATAAGAATTTGCTCAAATAATTTAACGTATTCAAAATTTTAAAATAATTTTAGATTAAATATTAAATATTTAAAACCTTAAATAAAATGGAAATATGTCCAATTATAATGTTTTTCAGATAATTAAAAAATAGTTTTACCAAACGTTACTTTCAATCTCTTCAGAAATTTTTAATTAAACACATATTCTTTAAACGAAACTTTTTGCATAAATTAAAAAAAAAGAGTAGATTACAAAGACATTTCATTAAAATCCCAAAATATATTTTTGCATAGAAGTATTTAACAGACACTTATTCATGTGTATAAATAATACTATATTTATTTGCATGTTAAAGATAGAAAAAAAAACTAAATTTAAATTCAAAATAAAATTTATCTTTATTTTCATTCACGTTGAACATGAAATTAATTAAATACATAGGAAAAAGTATAAGACAAAGATACTTTTTATTTTAATAAAAGCTACTTTTCGGAAAATGTAATTCAAAACACACAAATGTATGTTATAACAATATACTTTCAATCTCTTCAGAAATTTTTAATTAAACACATATTCTTTAAACGAAACTTTTTGCATAAATTAAAAAAAAGAGTAGATTTCAAAGACATTTCATTAAAATCCCAAAATATATTTTTGCATAGAAATATTTAACAGACACTTATTCATGTGTATAAATAATACTATATTTATTTGCATGTTAAAGATGGAAAAAAAAACTAAATTTAAATTCAAAATAAAATTTATCTTTATTTTCATTCACGTTGAACATGAAATTAATTACATAGCAAAAGGTATAAGACAAAGATACTTTTTATCTTAATAAAAGCTACTTTTCGGAAAATGTAATTCAAAACACACAAATGTATGCTATAACAATGGAGTTATAAATAAAGAGGAGGAGACATATAGCTCACCCGCAAGAAAAGTGTCAAATCTCCACAAAAGTAAATATCACAGGAAAGGCAAAAGGAAAATTGCATGATTTTTCTGTGACATGAAATTATAGCACTTAGCTCTGCATGCAAGTGTAAAAACGTGCATAAAAGCGTAAAACCCTTAAGAATGAAGGCATATGATGAGGTTTGGAGGGTTGGATAAATTTACCTCCCCACACAATTCACCCCTCTTCTGTGGTCACGAATGGACAAATAGTGTAATAAAGGGATTTTACGTATAACTATACTTATGAAACTTTTTGTGTAGCAAGACACACCTATGACAGACGTGTTAGTGGAATAAAAAGCAAAATGAACTTTTGCGAGATGTGTCACTTTTCTTGCGGGTGAGCGATATAGTGTGTTGTCTATCAGTTGCGAGTGAATTAATTGAGGATGTTGTCACAATAGGGAGGGTGATTTTTTACATCGGATAAACAATTTCTGATAAGCAGCGAAGCACACTCCCACCAGTAAGTTTTGAATAGAAAATTTTGCCTTTTAAATAAAATTTGTCTCTCACAAATATGGTTAAAATTTCTATTTGTTTTTACTGGTGGCAGTTTTACCAAGCATTATAATCATTTTCACTAACGCTGATAGGTAGTTGTCTAAGTTGTCACAGTATGGCTCAATCGCAGGGCACGACTACCGTCGAAGTAAACTTCCACCAGTAAATATGAATATATGTTTTTGCCATTATTTACGATTGAAATTTTGAGTTAACAAGGTGTTTAAATAAGGAGAAAATTTCTATTTAAATTTACTGGTGGAAGTTTGACCCGGCGGTAAATTACCCCTGCGAAAGCGGTTACAGTTGAAGATTCACTATTTTGAGGCTATGTCAGTTCCTCTTTACTAATAGTTCCATGGTTATAACAGTTAGCGTTCGTACGCTTAAAGAATTTTCAAGAACTGTTACCAGAATTTTTGTAAACTAATATTGTCCTTACTTAATGAAAAATAAATCTATCTTCATATATAGCGACCAGTACTTTACGAATGTTCTGCTTCTAAAACACTTAAAATCCCTTGAATCTCTTGATGCGTAGGAACCCTGTATTATTCTAAATAAACAAACATAAAACACACTCAAACTTGGATCAATGTATTTAGATTAAATTCAGGAATTTTTGAATCAAAAACGAGTCTTTGGAAGGTATTATTCCAATAGAAAAAAGAAATCTTATTACACATGAAGATTATTTCTGTTTCAAGTACTTTAAAAGTAAAACCCTGTTAAAGATAAACATATTGAAATGAAAAATCTTTAAAAATTAGGTCATACCAGAAGACAGCAAAAGGCGCGATCAGTGAAGGACAATGCTGTAGCAAACTGGTGGAAAAGACATTTAGGTAACCAGCCATGTAATTTTTATTCATAAATAACGGAGTCCTTGGAAAGTATTTTATCTCATGAAAGGAAATTGACAGGTATTGGCGAAACTAAAACATCGATCAAGAATTAAATAATAAGAGATTCCACACATGTGAGTAGCTTGAATAGGATGTACTGAATATGTTGTTTGACGAAAAGAATTATATACTGGAGGTTCTACTATTATGAACATCAAATACACTATAAAAAAATTTAAATAAATCATAAAAATAAATTTGCCCTTTTTTTCTTTTCTTTTTGCCCGCAAGACGTTGAGTGCAAATATAAATTTGAAAGAAAAAATAAAAGAAAGGGAGGAAGAAAGGGCAACTGAGAGTAATTGTCAACAGAAAGAGACGATCAAAAACCAGAAGTTGATATAAATAAATAAATCAAGAATATATTCTTACTGTACTTATTGTTTTAGCTTTTGATTAGTTTTTTTTATTATCCTTCCAGATTATTCCTTTTCTTCTTATCTGTTTCTCTCTCTTCATTTTCCTTGTATTTCCTCTGAGTTTTGCTTAGGTGCTTGAGATGGTAGCATGTATTTTTAACTGAAGAAGAAAAAATTGGTCTAAGAGAAATTTATGCTTTTGTAATACGTTGTATTGTTCCACTTGTTATTGGTAAATATGAAGTTTTGTCGATTGTATTTTGTGTAAACAGATATCACGCCATACAATAACACATGAAATTCCAATAGATAATAATCGTAAATGCATACAACTACGTTATAATCCTAAATAATCATAAAACATTAAAATGCTGTATAATATGTTTAATATTTAATATATAATATGTGTTAAGCAGGCGAAACTCATTTTAACCCCTTGGGGACGAGCGACACGTATACGTGCCGGAAATAGGCCTAATGATCCTCATTTACCCTCACCAGTAAAATTTTACTGTAAAATTTGCCTTATTTAATCCGAGCATTTTCCCGTTTTGAATAGGCACAAACTTCTGTTTTTTAAAACCGGTAGCAAAGTAATAAACATTTCGTAAAAGGCTCCCGTCGCGAAGGGGTTAATGTATCATAAGTAAATGACACTATTTATGCGTTTTCTGTGTTATAAATAATCCTATTATAGAAGAACTTATGGCGAAATATATTTTCTGTTTTAGAATAGTTTAACGAACTTTTAGAGTAACACGAATTTAGATAGTTTAAGGAAAAATGTTGTTAAAGATAAACGCAAGTTGTTCTTTAAACTGTCACATAAGATTAAGGTCTACTTAAAAATTTGCTTGATAAAAGCATTGAAGATATATATTTATGGTACATAAAACATTTTTATAGATTAATAAATCAGATAATATTCGCCAACTAAATTACTTTAAGTACCTGCTTTTATAAGTCTTAAAGTCAAGTGTGAGAATAATGACAGTCTACTAACATAATTAATATCGAATGGATTTTTAAAATTGTGTGTACAGTCGTGGTAAAAAAAAAATAAACACCCCTACTAACTCTGCAACTAATTATAATGGAAAAAATTTACAAGTACCAAGCGTTTGGAAATAAAGCCTACATTTAAATGATGTATATTAAATATTGTTTAGGGGACCTTCTACAAATCCAAACTAGACCATAACTTTGTTTATTTCAATGGAACACCCAATTTTGACACTATTTTTCAATTCATTGGTTGAAACTATGCCTGGAAATGAAATAAGACATTTGGATGAAACGTTTTTAAATTAAAAACATTCAAAATTTAGAGCTTCTAATGCTAAATTACATTTTCATATTTTTGTTAATATCTCTTGAAATTATAATCCTAATGGGATAATATTTTTTTGTTTAATTATAATACTAAAAAACCCAAATATAAATACACAGAATATGTAATTAAAAAAATGTATAAGGTCAGTGCGCCTAAATGTGATGAGCCCTAAATGCGATAATGTTCATTTCCATGTAATCTTAATGCAAGAATTATAAATAAATGCTGTATAATCAGCTTTGAAGGCGGAGAGACTTTTAGGATATAAACTAAGGTATATTTATATGGTATTTTCATAACATGCATTAAAAATATGTTTAAAGTAGAAATTGTATTTAAATAAGCTGTGTTGAGTCAATAAATTAAGAATTTCAAGACGTTCCTCTAATATTGTTTTCTTTTAAAGCGCAGTGCATTTGAAATGAGCAAAATAAAAAAATACTCATCTTTAAAATTTTTTATTTAAAAACTGCCATTTTCAAATTCAATCAGTGCACCGTAAACAAGTTGGAAATTGCTCGTCAAACGTGGCAAATGAGGTGCGTTCGTACTATAACTAGTTTTATAAATATTTTTTGCACCGCATATTGTACTGAATGCATATTTTAGTGCACTTCATAAGTGCCTATCCATTTCATTCCAATATAATATTAAAAATCCAGATATAAATACATAGAATTTGTAATTTAAAAAATAATTGTATAATATGCGTTATAAAAACCAGAAAAAAAATGAATTTCAACCTACAATTTTTTGATAGATTTACATTTATTACGTCCTGCTTTATGCAAATTCGCAATTTCAATTTTTGATTCCAAATAGTTTTCGAATTATGAGAAAAAAATCGACAAAATGACGGTTTAAGGGACCGTCTATGATGTGCAGAAAAGCATAATTCGAAAAAAATATATTTTATTCATTTTATTGAAACATTTGAGCTGGCAATATTCTGAACATATTAAGCGAGTGAAACGGGCGTATTGGCAAGAAATAATACATTAATAGAAGTGACATTGTCATTCTGTAGCGTTTCAACAATCGAGTATCAAACTAAAATTTGCTCATTTTAAAATAATTAATTTTTTGGAAACAAATCATACGAATTTCCTGAATTACGAATTTAGGATATGGGCTAATTGAAGTGTGTAGAATCTAGTTATGGTGTCCAGCTTGAGTATTGCTATTGCAAAAAACAAAGATTGGGCCCGTTTTTATATGTAGAAAATTTTATATACATCATTTAAAAGTAGACTTTATTCCCAATCGTTTGGTACCAGTAACTTTCTTCTACAACAGTGGTTCCCAACCTTTTATTGGCCACGCCCCACCAAAGCATCTGTAAAATCGCTATCCCCCCACCCCCCTCCTTTCACACTATAAATCATGTCTCTTATTATGTAAAAAAGGGAACTCTATTCACACAGATTTAGCGTAATAAAGTCTTATCAATATTCACTATTCATTCAGAAATCACTATTCATTTAACATTTTTAACTTATCAAAGAGGTGAATCTTCTGTGACAAATGTGTTTTAACATAAATTTATAAATACAATGAGGTTATACAACTTCGTCTTTGTGCCAAAAAGGGTTTATTATACTTTTCTAACTTACCTGAATGTTAAAAGAAAAGTGTTATACGGTCTGCATTTCTATCTTCACAAAATATCTATACAAGAAGCATTTCAAAATTACCATGCTTATCAAAATTATGTAGCCATTATTCCCTATCACAACACATTTTCTCTGTTTCCCTTTCCCAATATCGTTAATTGTATTTTATGTATTATCTAATTAAAAAATTTAAAATGTAAGTGTCATCATGTAAATTAAATTACTGTGTAGGATGACTTCACTAGAGCCACGGATATTTAAAATTTACCTATTTCCTTTATTAATGCTATTTAAGATTTATAAGTTTTATAAAGTTTGAACTGATTACCTCGTTCATATATTTAAGATATTTTTGTAGGTTAAATATGTTCAAGTATACAAATTTATATGTACTTTTACGTAGCTTTACGTGTAAAATAAATTTGGAATGACATATAGTACAGCAAATAGAAGCAGAAAGCGCTTTAACCCCTTGAGGGGCAAGCAATTGCGTTTGTGTAATGATGAATTCCCACCGAAAATTTAGCAAGATTTTGTTTCAAAGGGAGGAAAAGCAATTTTACGACTTTTTTCCACCAAAGTTAGAAAAGTAAAATTAAAATATATCCCACCGCCCCTCAAGGAGTTAAATAAATAATCGAGAACGTTACAAAATTTGTAAAATTCTGTACCAGAAAAATTATAGTGAGTTTTAATAATAAATGGTGTCGAATTATTTTTTAAATGTCATTCGTACTATCCTGGTGCTAAATGTATGTTACGGTTTTGATTGAGAACATTTTTTTTAATTCAACGAATTTGGAATTGCACCCCTGTGGGGCTTACGCCCAACGCTGGGAACTACTGTTCTATACCAATTTGTTGCAAAGTTAGTAGGTGTTGTTTACCTTTGTTATTTCACTACTGTTCTACATCAAATTACAACACAAAATAAATCTTTGTAAATATTCGTTCTTAAAAACTGATCCTTAAACTGACACATAAGATTTAGGTATACTTAAAAATTTGCTAGACAAAATCATTGAAGATACATATTTATGATACATAAAACATTTTGATAGATTATTAAATAAGATAAAATTCTTCAAGTAAATTACCTTAAGACTTTTATAAGACGTAAAATAACATGTAAGAGCAATAACAGTCTACTAACGTTATAAATATTGAATGGATTTTAAAACTTTTATATACATCAAAATACTACAAAAAATAAATCTTTGTAAATATCATATATTAAAAAGTCATATTGCAGAACGTGAAAGCATTATCGTAAACCCCTTAACCTATAATGACGGGCATAGCCCACGTACGATGATCAAGCCAAATGTAAATTCTTCTTACCACTAAAATTTCACAATAAATATAGTTTAATTTAATGATTGAAATTCCATGATTAAACAAGGTGAAAGTCTCTATTAAATTTTAGTGGTAGCTATGGATTTGCCAAACCGTAGAGCTGTTGAGGCGTAAATCGTAGGTTAAGGGGTTAAGAGGCCACGTCATTCATGCGAAAACAACCATTCGTAATGTTAATCTTATGGAATAAAGTTTTTGAGATATCTCGTTTGGTTTTCAATATTTTTTAAACGATTTTTTTTTTTTTTTTTTTTTTTTTTTTTTGCATTGGCTAGCAGAGATAAACTCTACAAAGGCCTTTTTTTACTTTTTCGACTTTGTTTACAGATTTTTTTTTTTTTTTTTTTTTTTTTTTTTTATTGGGATACTTTTACTTTCGTAAAAGATTTCGAAATTGAAAGTATTCTCTTTGAAAAAAAAATCCTGAAAATTAAATCCAAAAATTAAAAAAATGGCCTTTGTACAAATCGACCTCAGTTGTTCAATGAAAATAAATCATTTAAAAATATTTAAAGCTAACGATCTATGTTAACTAATTCCTTCCATAGGATTAACATTATTGAACGGAGGTTTTGAGTGAGTGAAGAAGCAACTTAACCCATTTATGCCTGAAATTTTGTTTTTTCAAATTTGTTGGTAAAATCACTTTAAAATGTCGCAAAATGAACTGAAAAAATGCTAAAAAATTACGCTAAGATATTTTTGTATTTATTTGATAAAATGTAAACGTACTAAATATGGGAATATCAATATGTGGAAAAACGCATAATTATATGATTTCTCTAAATTTATATAAATAAGGCTTTTTAATTCTATATTATGTACTATAAATAGTATTTTTTGTTAACTATTAAAAATACATTTATTTCTTTACAGAGACTAATTGCATTATAAGTATTGTTAATAATAAATAAGGAATAATCGTATTTCAGGCTGAAAAACAATTTATTTCAAAATCATCTAGAAAAGGACTTTACGTAAATGTCACCTACATAGCTAATAGAAATATGTACACATTTGCGCCTAGCGCCCTATATTTTGTACGTTACGAACATGCATAAAAAATAGGCTTGGACATATAATTTCGCAATTTCAAAAAATACGTATTTCAAAGAAGTCTACAAGCTAAAATTTTGACTTATTGATTTGAATTCTAGATACAAAAAATACAAATAAACTTATTTTTTATATTTCGCTTTCTTGAAAAATGGAAAATCTATAAACACTGAAATAAGTCCTTCATTTAAACAAATAAATATCAACCATATTCTGTCAGCACTCGGTAATAGATCTGGACATTTATGGACAATTAGTTCATACAATTTTCATGAATAGTATAAAAAATTATTAAAACTCGAAACGTCCTAAAAATGAGACGCTAGGCATAAATGGGTTAAAGGCAATAAATACGCTTGCCTTCAAAAGTTAAATGTCAGTGACCGGATGCTGTCGATTGTACTCGGTTTGTCGAATATCTACTGAAATTCTTGACGAATCGCCCTTGAACTTCAATGATGCAAAGGACATGTTTAACTACATAATTTTCAGTACTGATTTAGTCACAAGAACACTTAGGTGCACAACAATAAATTTAATATTAAAATTATGTTTGCGATCATCTATGTAAAAGAAAATGCTCAAAATGCTCTGTAGCTATAGCAAATCACTATGTGTGTCCTTTTTAACGTTTGTGTGCATTTGTCTAAGGATAGCACATATATTCATGAAAATGTTAACGTTTTTGGGGAAAATGGAAATTTATTTTGTTGTAGAATACAGAGTTTTCATTGAAATGTAACAAATTTTCCGAAAATATGAAAAAGAAAAGTAGAAACAGTTTACTCCGATTAAAATATATATCTATAGAATATGGGATGAGATATGGGCATTTGTATAAAATAATTTTTAACTGCGCATGCGTGAAAGATTTCAAAAATTTTATTTCATAATTTGTTGGTTACTAGTGTTGCCACGCGTCTCGCCTTAATCGGGTCCCAAATGATCTCGACGCCACTAATTTCTTACAGTTTATTTCGCCGTGTTTAGTCGCAGATAATTCTCTACCATTAGATAAGGCGAAGAAAATTACTTTAAAATACTGGTTTCTAGAGCATTTGGAGCCGCGATTTATACGGGACACCTGTCAATACTAGTTGTCACTTATTTAGGGCAACTTATATAAAAATATCTAGTCCAATATCTCGAACATGCAGGAAGATAGGGGCGATAGAGTGAGTTGCTTTCTAAAAGTAGCTTTTTATAAAGGATTTTCCACAATTATGAAAGTGTTAAAAGTGTATAAAATTCTAAAATGCAAACACTTCAAAATTCCAGGTTGGAGGCAAAAAAAGTAAATAAGTTTTCATTCCCAAATGTAAGAATTAACTCAAATATCTCGAACATGCAGGAAGATAGGGGCGATAGAGTGAGTTGCTTTCTAAAAGTAGCTTTTTATAAGGGATTTTCCACAATTTGCCAGTCAGCTCACTGTATCACTGTATCTTTCTGAGTTTTCACAATATCTTACTAGACTTTTTATATAAATTGCCCTAAATAGCTGATTATCAAATTATGATATAAAGATTTTGGAAATTTTCACGCATGCACAGTTAAAAGTTGTTTCTTACTGTCGCCCATATCGTCGGTACCATGTCAAACTGTCCAAAATAAAAATTCATATTGCATAGTTTGACATGGTACCGAAGATATCTCAACAAATTTTGTTAGTTAAATATTATCATTCTTTTAATATTGCCAGTCAAATTAGTCAGTTTCATTAAAATACCTGGAAAGAATATCTTCTTTAGACCAGACTACTAAATTAATCTAACTCTTTCCGCAATTCTGATATATTCAATTTCATTTTTTTAAAGTATAATATTTTGCAAATAACTCTTTTGCATACAAAAGAGCATTAATCATGGGAAACGCACAGACATTCCAATTTCGGAATGTAATAGAGGAAACATTACAAAATATTTCTGAAAACAATAATTTTCTATATATTTCTGAGGCGGGTGAGCAAAATTAACACACACTGTCTATTAGAGTTAAAAAATTAGAGTCCACACAATAAGAGTTAAGAAATTAGAGATCACACTATTAGAGTTAAGAAAATTTCTACCCTTTAGCCGGTGGTGTCCTGTAAAGAGGGCACGTAATTTTAATTCGAAAACTGACAAACGGCACCACGAATATTTAATTAAAATTTCCCTTTTACAATACACGATAGTCAATAAGCAGTTTTTCGTTTTCTACTGAATTCGTTTGTAAATTCTGGTGTCAGTCCATCATTTCATCATTTTACAAACAGAGTTTCTCAGCGCCGTATTTTTTTTATATGCATTTGTGAGAGATGAGGGGGAGGTTCGCACACTTCTTAAAATTTGAAAGGCGAGCGTCACAAGCGTCTAGGGATCACACTTTTCCATTTTGATCCTGTGATCCTGCGGGATCAGCGCGCTCCGCGCATATCGTTCCGCGCATAACGTATTTTCCTACTAGAAGCATACTAGAAACATATAAAAATTTATTATATTCAGAATTTAAAGTGGCTTTAAATGATAAAAAAAAATCAATTACTAAATCATTATAAAATTTATTATATTCAGAATTTAAAGTGCCTTTAAATGATTAAAAAAAATTAAATTACTAAATCATTATAAAATTTCAAATTATGAAAAAAATATTAACAATTATTATTTATTCAAAATTAAAAGTTCTTTTAAAATAATGATAAAAATTAAAATTATTAAATTTAAAATTATGAAAAAATATTTAATTATTATTAAATTTAAAACATTCTTTATGATTTGCTAACTTTTACACCACTAGATGGCGATAATAAAGGCATTAAATCTGAAAACTATGATAACCATATTAAATGTTTGAAAAAATTCAATATAAAAAAAAATTGTGAATAGTGGTACAAATATTAAAAAAATATAAATTTTCAATTTTTCTCTTCAAAAAAATTTAGTTTTCTAAATTAATCTTGACATTCATTTTCATTCAGCTCCGTAAGGAATCGAATCCATGCCATCTAATCTGAAATTGGGCGTCATACGACTACACCATAAGGTTCCATAAATAAATTTGCTTAGAATATTATTTTACACAAACATCGCTACGTCCTGCGCGGAACGATATGCGCGGATCACGCTGATCCCGCAGGATCACAGGATCAAAATGAAAAAGTGTGATCGCTAGACGCTTGTGGCGAGCGTCACCATATTAATGATAAATTAACTTTTATTTCATTTTCAATCAAACAATTTATAAACATCGCGCTTTTTAATGGCGCTGGTAACATTTTTATGCAGTAATATAAAGCGAAACATTCTGTTAAAAAATGTGGTAGAATTCTGCAAGCCCTGGGATTGTAATGTATACACTGAAAATAATAATTAAAATAGTATTTATCAATATTAATTGTTAATTAGGTGTGTAGAAATATCTGCTGATAAGCCAGTTATTTAAAAAGAAAATTATATATATATTTTTTTTTTACTTTACAATATATCATCTTTACCTAATTCTGTAAAAATAAATAAATAAATCTGTCTCATCTGCAGATTATTGTGTACAAGTTTACGGAAGGCAGGGGAACATTTTAGGTATAAAATGAAAAAAAGTTAATTAATCCTAATTATCAAACAAGACCCTAAATCAAATTTGTCAATAAATAAGTTATATATATGTATATATTTTTTTAAAGTAATTTTGGTTTAGCTAGTGATCTTTTTTACGTAATTCTCAGAAAATGTTAAAAATATACCTCAGCTGTGGAATTTAATGACATATACACGTGGAGTTTTTGGACAAAATGTATGCATACAATAATAATAAAGTCTTCGCTAATGTGAGATATTCATGCGCATAAATCATATCTGGCAATGAAGCACATCTTCTGTTCATTTTTCATAGCTGATTTCATTCAGAAACCAAAAAATCTGACTCATCTGCAAATTTTATTCATATTCTGCACGGGATGTTTACACACATAATATCCTCAAAAGAGAAGAAGTATTAACTGATCTGAGACACAAAGACGCGTAAATCAGATCTCTCGTAAAGATAGCTATGCTGTTCTTTTAGATTTTTTAGAAACATTGTAAGCTCCTGTTGCAGGGGTCGCATTAAATAGGGAAAATTTTATTGTTCCTACCAGAACCCTCAATGAGTTATCTTCATCATCATTTTATTTAACATATTCTAAAGAAAGATGCAATGAAGATATTATTTTCAAAATAGTGGTAGGAACAGTAAAAGTTTCCGTATGGAATGCGACCCCTGCTGTTGCTAGTTTTAACACATTCCAACGCAGTTGATCAAAGTTTATGAATTCGGTTTTTCTGTCTGTCCCCTAAATCGCGTAGATATAGTCGGATCGACATGTAGTTTTTATGCGCCATTGAGGTTTATCATAACATGTTCACAATGTTGCCAGTGGGCTACTTTTATTTAATTTTGACTTCACTTTACTGAAATCGTAAAGTTCCCCTTGTTTTCTCCTTAATAAATATGTTATTAAATAAGGTTAATTTTTCAATTTGAAAAAAGTGGTGCCAATAAAGGAATCTGAATTTTATAAAAGTAGCTCACTGGCAACACTGTATTGTTCGGTATTGAAATGAAGTAAGCAGCATTTACAGTTCTTTTAGAGGGACAGTCAGATGAATGTCAATACATTATTGTCTATGGGGAAAATTGTTTGCAGTGTATTATTGATGTACCACACTTCAGTTGTTATTGTTGATATAAAATTTCTAACTTTTTGAAATCAATATTCATCACTAAGGTGCTCTACCAGATGCTTCCTATAGAATACGGTGTTCATATTATTTATCGCTATTTACAGGGACACACAAAAACTTCGGCTACACTGTCTATAAATTATAATGGCTAGAGATGCGTTTTCAACTGTGGTATGCGTTTTCAAATATAACTAATTAATTGTCATATATAAATTCTACAGATCGTATACAAGACGGCACAAAATCATTCGCATACATTTCTTCTTATAGCCTTAAATTGCTAAAAGCTAAATTTCAACTGTGTTGTGAGTTTTCAAACGGACTAAATTTTCGCATGCTATGTAATATGTGTGCAAATTCATAGATTTTGTACAGCACTGCGTAAAATAGTTCGAAGATTTTTCGGTCACAGATGGTAATTCCTGAAATTGGATTTTCAAATGTGTTATACGTTTTCAGAATTGTTTACTTAGACACCATCTTTCACTTTATTAACCCCTTGGGGACGAGGAACCGGTATTCGTGCCGCGTAAGGTTCTCAGAATCGGTGATTATTCTCAACAGTAAATTTATATTGTAAAATTTCCCTTATTTAATCCGATCATTTTCCCGATTCAATTAGGCAAAAATTTCCGTTTTAAAAATCCAGTGACTAAAGATTTAAAATTGTGTAAAAGACACTCGCCCCGAAGGAGTCAAGCGATGTCATTTTATTACAGAATTCTGAATGAGTTGAAAGCGTTTCGTATCTATGTTTGACGCATAACTATTCTTCTTTGTTTATACTGAAATTTTTTATAAACATTCATTACCTTTATAATTACAACAAGCATACTTGCCAACATCCCGCTTTTTTAAATAAAAAAAAATATACTTCATACCAGAAATTTTATTTGATAAATGAAATCATTTGGGATTCAATTTACTACCACATAGAAACAAGAAAGATTTAATTTCATAAATTTTCTGGTTGAAAGTATGTTTTTCATTTTTAAAAATGCGGGAGGTTGGCAAGTATGCAACAAGCTAGATAAAACCAATCTGTATCGATGAAAACTTGCTCAATTTTCCATTAGACTAAAATTGCATAGGTTAATTGCATTTGAGCTTGAAGAAAATTAGTCAGCGACGAATAAGCGGTAATTTTACAATTAGATTAAATTTGCATGAGTTCATTGGTCTAAGACTGAAAATTATATGGGTTATTGGGAAATAACTACTTACTTTCTAATCAGTATAAAGCGGTATAAGCTCGATTATTAAGTTTTAATAAATAAAAACCCCGCACTAATCCAGATAATGGCATGATCCCAAGATTTATTAAAAATTGGTGGTATAATGTTAAGACAGGCCCCTGATTTAAAATAAATGTAAATATCTCATGTAGTACTCATAATTCTAAACCAAACGCTTATAGTCTAAGAATTGAGTTTATGTGCTCGTTTTCTGAATTCAAAAATAGATGTTAATAATAATACTAATAAGGTTAAATTTAGATTTATTTTAGACTTAAAATTGCCCCTTAAAATTATTTCATTAATAGAGATTAAATTTTTCAAAAGTATTTTATTTTTCTAACATAATGCACCTCATTTCCAACGTTTGACGCGCAATTTCTAATTTGTTTCTTTATGTTGGATTGTATGTAAATGCATTATGGGAGAGATTTTAAATTCAACTGATAATAATAATAAAAAAACTAGCGATAACAGTAAAAGAAAAAGAAACTCAAATTCGTTAGGAACAAAACTTTCGAAACGAATTCATAACATTATGTAGTTCTCTAGTTATTTTTCAAAAACGTAAACCTACGCATAAAATGCATGAAAACATATTTAAAAGTTATAGTCCAGGCAATAGGGAATTTTACCTAGCAAAATTAATGGTAGTTCTGGAAATCGGCTTAGTTTATGTTTTTTGGGTCGCTGAATCCGAATTTGTAACTTCCCACCAAAATTTCCCCCGCAACCCCCACAAATTTTGGTAAAAAGACCCGCAAGAAAGATTTTTATTAAAAAAAAATCAATTTTTTTATTGTTTTAGGGGGAAAGTATCTAGAAATTCAAGAGTAGACAAAATTTGCAACAAATGAGATATATGACATTATGACTTAGGATAAAGGGGAAGGGGGGATCTGCCTCGGAACATGCGCGCGGTGCTGCGTGGGGTAAGTTGCGCAATTCCACTTAACCACTCACAAGTTTACGTTCGCTCTCCCATCTCCCCTCCGAACTTTCCTTATAAGGTTTACTTTAAGTTTTTTGGGTCGCTGAATCCGAATTTTTAACTTACCCCCAAATTTCCCCCCCCCCGAAAACCCACCAAATTTGTTGTTTTTAACTTAAATTTCTTATTGTTTTAGGGGAAAAGCATTACGAAATTCAGAAACTAGACAAAATTTGAAATAAATAGGATATATGACATTATGACGTAGGATAAACGGGGAGAGAGGGGGCTGCCTCGGAACATTCCCCGCGCACTTTTCTGAAAAACCAAATTTTTTAAAAAAATCAATTTTTTGGGGGGTTGCCGGGTGAAATTTTGGTGGGAAGTTACAAATTCGGATTCAGCGACCCAAAAAACATAAAGTGAGTCGAAATCCAGAACTAGTATTAATTTTTCCAGGTAAAATCCTCTATTGCCTGGACTTCATAACTTAGTGCACATAGCGCCGCAGTGCATTCTCATTTTATGCAGTAATGTAATCAATTTGCAGCTATTGTTATAGATTATAACTTGAAGATGGGTGGGGTTGATAGGGCGGATCAGGCATTAGTTTGGTATTCAACAACACGAAAAAGACAGAAGAGGTATTATTTAACAATATTTCGCCATCTATTAGATATCGCTATTTGGAATGCCTTCACATTACAAATGAAACAACTCCGTAACGTTGATAATTACAACTTCCGCATGAATTTGGTGGAACGTATATTTGAGAAATATCATATTACTCCCCCACAACCTGCCAAACGACAGAAATTAGAAAGTGGCTGTCCTTTACGACTTTCTGCTAGATATTATCCGGACTTAGTAACATCAACGTCTTCAAAGAAAAATGCATCGAGAAGATGTACGGTTTGTTCAATGAAAAAAATTCGCCGTGAATCCCGCTATCAATGCACTGAATGTGATGTTGGTTTATGCGTCCAACCATGTTTCAGGATATATCACACGGCCACTAAGTTTTGACATCTTTTTTATCATATTGTTACACTATAATTTTACATTTTTGATATAATTTTTGTACATAATTTTGGTATTTTCGTTTCTTTTTATATTTTCGTAGAAGTACACAATGTTTATATTAAAACCTTGTCTCTTATTTTCCCCAATACACCGCATAACTACGTGCACCTGTTTGGAAAACTGTGGCACGGGGAATGAATCTCGTAAGTTTTTCTCGGCAGGTAAGAGATTACAATAACTACTAATTGTTTAATATTTTACTTATGACAGTTATTTTTGCTCGTGTTGCAGATGTGCAGTACAAGAAAAAAGTTGACGTTATACGAAAAACACATCTCTGATTTTATCATTATTTTTGCAGTGCAATAAACCTTCCATTAAATCACATATCATTTTTTTTTTTTGAAAAAAAAATCAAATAATGCATAAAGACATGACATAAAGAATCCGACTAAAATGAACGCAAGAAAAACTTTTTTCGTATAATGAAATTAATAGAACCAATATTGTTACCAACAAATTGTTTGTTCTAAAGCGTACTTATTTATCGGAAGAGAATCAATAAATCATATTCGAAAAATATGAATTATTTACCTAGATGAATTTTTTCATAAAAAGTTTTTTTTTTCGGAAATATGGTTTTGTTCACGTAAAACTCACTCCTGACTCTTTTGTTCGAGATATATACAATAGTTTCCTATCGGTAGCTTAATGGAACAGCTTTCAGTTATTTGTGAATCCACAAAAATTAAAAATTGAATGGAACATCTTCTATCTCTCAATGGTTATTTACAGAGTTCCCACGCTCTTAAGTCACGCCCCATTTTGTAAGGCCACTAAGTTCTAACTGTGGCACTGGGGAGCGAATCTCGTAAGTATTTCTCGGCACGTAAGGGTTTAAAGTGAAAATAAATAAAATAATTTATTTTCTGAAATGCACACCAGAAATAATAAAAACACATCTATTTAGTAAATTAAACAAATTTGTTTCATCTCAGCCTGGTCAAACAGTACTTATAATTCCAGCTATATATGACAAGTGTCGTATAACGATAAATGAAATTGAAATGAGCATTATGAAGCCGCGGATTGGATGTTTACACGGGACTGAATTTCCGGACCCGGCCCGGTGTAAAAATTAAAAGTTCGCTACGTAACGATTCAATTTCTACAAAGAATTTCGTTTTTCCTCGACATACAATTTAGATTCTTTTAATGGATACTACATGCGTATTTATGGGATCATTTTACAGTATATTTTAGATTAAAGTTAGTGGGGTAACTGAACCCACGCGGTAACTGGGCCATAGGCTGTTTTGTAAAAAAACGTTGATGTATTTTAAGTTTTAGCTTTTGTGAACAATGCCCCTTAACCTCTACTTCCTAAAACAACGCGTGGTAACTCAATCATAAATCTCTCTTCACTGTGATAGGTTGTCGAAAATTTACATTTATTTTTTAAAAAACAGCTTCAATTTGGTTGAACTTCCTCGGCTTTTTATTAAAATACTGTAAGTACTTTTATTAAACAATCTTTTTTTAAAGATAAGGCATATAACTACGTTAATATTATTAGGTATCTATACATATTTAGTTCATGTTTCAAATGCGAGCACGGTGTCCCAGTTACACCATAAATTTTTCAAGAATAGGGTAACTGGGACAAGTATCCGGGGTAACTGGACCATGCTGGAACCAGTTACCCCAATAGTTATAAATAATTTTTTTGATTTTCTCTTACAACGGGAAGTAAATTTCTTAATTATTTTTTGCTCACAATAAAAAAAATTATATGAAATATATAGAAGGGATATATAAGGGAATATATAGAATGCCTTATTAAAATTACGTAATAAAATTAAAAAAAAGCATATTGGGTGGTATCAAACCAAATTTCTTGACCCCTTGAGAGGCGGTGATGCCGTTATGGCATCACATAATTTTAATTCCTAATTGCCACATTGGCACCGGAATTTTATAACGAAAATTTCACTTTTATTAAGTACGCGAAAATATAATTATACTTGGTTTAAAATAAATTCTCTTGTAAATACTGGTGTCATTGAATCATTTCCACATTTTACGAATGCAAGTACCTTGTTCCCGAAAGCGAGATAGTAGTCCAGGCAATAGGGAATTTTACCTAGCAAAATTAATGGTAGTTCTGGAAATCGGCTTACTTTATGTTTTTTAGATCGCTGAATTTTTTTATTGATTTAGGGGAAAAGTAGCTAGGAATTCAGAAAATAGACAAAATTTGCGACAAATTAGATATATGACATTATGTCTTAGGATGAAGGGGAAGGGGGGATCGGCCTCGGAACATGCGCGCGACGCTGCGTGGACTAAGTTGCGCAATTCCACTTAACCACTCACACGCTTACATTCGCCCTCCCATCTCCTCTCCGCACTTTCCTTATAAGGTTTACTTTATGTTTTTTGGGTCACTGAATCCGAATTTTTAACTTACCCCCAAAAATGTCCCCCCGAAACCCTCCTAAAATAGTTGTTATTAACTTAAATTTCTTTTTATTTTAGGGGAAAAGCATTACAAAATTCAGAAACTAGACAAAATTTGCAACAAATAGGATATATGACATTATGACGTAGGATAAACGGGGAGAGAGGGGGCTGCCTCGGATCATTCCCCGCGCACTTTTCTCAAAAACCAAATTTTTTCCAAAAATCAATTTTTTGGGGATTTGCCGGGTGAAATTTTGTTGGGAAGTTACAAATTTGGATTCAGCGATCCAAAAAACATAAAGTGAGTCGAAATCCAGTATTAACTTTTCCAGGTAAAATCCCCTATTGTCTGGGTTTCATAACTTAGTGCACATAGCGCCTCAGTGCATGTTCAGAGGCAGCCTTCCCCCTCCCCGTTCATCCTACGTCATAATATCATATATCCTATTTGTTTCAAATTTTGTCTAGTTTCCGAATTTTGTAATGCCTTTCCCCTAAAACAATAAGAAATTTAAGTTATAAACAACTATTTTGGGGGGTTTTCGGGAAGAAAGATTTTGGAGGGAAGTTAAAAATTCGGATTCAGCGACCCAAAAAATTTAAAGTACACGTTATAGAGAAAGTTCGGAGGGAAGATGGGAGGGAGAATGTAAACGTGTGAGTGGTTAAGTGGAATTTCGCAACTTAGTTCACGCAGCACTGCGAGCATGTTCCGGGGCAGATCCCCCCCTTCCCCTTTCTCCTATGTCATAATGTCATATATCTACTTTGTTGCAAGTTTTGTCTACTTTCTGAATTTCTACAGAACTTCCCCTAAAACAATAAAAAAAATTGATTTTTTTAATAAAAACCTTTTTGGGGGCATTTTACCAAAATTTGGGGGTGTCCCGGGGAAATTTTGGTGGGAAGTTAAAAATTCGGATTCCGCGACCCAAAAAACATATAGTAAGCCTTTTTCCAGAACTACCATGAATTTTGCTATGTGGAGCCCCTATACGGTCTCTATTGCCTGGAGTATAGCCAAACCTTGAAATTGTACGATACAGGGGTCGCATTCTAGAGGGAAAATTTTATTGTTTTTATCACTATTCTGAAAATAATATTTTCATCGCACCTTTCTTTTGAATATGTTAAATAAAATGATCATGAAGGTAACTCATTAAGGGTTCTGGTAGGAACAATAAAATTTTCCCTATATAATGCGACCCCTGGATACAGATAAAGTACTTAAGTACTTACGTAGCCGTTTGTTCATAAATTTACCTTGCTATTTTTTTCATTAAAATACCCATGTGACTTTTATACTTATTACCTATATACTAAAGCACATTAGTACTTACTTAATTTTTATGTTTTTACTATAAAAAAACTTAATATTTTCACTTTTAGTGCTGTTTTTAGACACATTGACAGCAAGGGTTTCCCTTACAACGCTCTTTATTGACATATAATTTGCATGATCTGCCTGGTTCAAAATTTTTAAAGTTGTTTACACTTTTTCAAACAGGACCTGATATCCCATATGAAACAAAATAAAAGCGTGTGGAACATAGACCCTCCTGGTCCACATACCCCATTTTTATGGGGGAACTCGACCCAAGAAAGATGAAATATGCATATTTTTTGTATTTTTAAATATTAAAATGTAATTTTGAGCATTTCTGTCTGATAGAGAGAACCTAAGTGACCACGTTTAAAGAAGTTCAGACTTTAATTCAAATGAACATTAGTTTTTTGAAGCTGAATTGTCAGAAGCTCCAGAGTCACATTCTAAAATCATGGCCCAGTTGCCCCAACTAACCTTACTATGTGTCCGCAAAACAGAAAACACACAATAATAACATTATTCATTACTTAGTCTTAGAAGTTTCAAAAGCAAACAAGAATTCATTAAAAAATCAATGTAGTTTAGAAATAAGGTTTAAAAACGTGATAACGTTTGAAGCGATATAATGAAAAGTAGATTTGTGAAAATATATATGTCATTTTAAGGCTTTTCTCAAATCCAAAGGAGCTGCATTCTGACACATTTCTGAATTAATTTCTTTTCGGAAAAGCGTAAGATTGGCAGGTACTCTTTTTCCGAAAATATGTAAATGGCTAATTTTTTATTTATTTATTAATATAAATGCAATATATCTTCGAGAAAATACTGCCAAACATTGCGTTTTGAATCAAATTTCCGGAAGCTATAGCACGGGAAAGGATAAAAACAGAAAGTCACGTGACAAGAATCTTTGATATCTCTGTAAGTAATTTAAGCCTGTAATCTCGGCCCGGCACGAGTCAGCTGAAAATATTAACCCCAGAACCACCATGACAGAAACACCATGAAACTGTCTGATGCCGATCTCTAAGATCGACATGTCACATTTCTGTATTGATGTTGTCAAACTCCCATGGGCTCATGACGCACATTTATATTTCTTCTTTCGAAAGTCGTATTTATTGAAAATTTCTCATATTTTATCGGTTTTGTCTAAATTTTTATATCGGGTCGGCAGGCCCGTTAAAGTTTTTTATCGGACCGGCTCGCCCTGCAGGCCCGTTCAATTTTTTCCGTCCCGTCCGGCACTTTTATTTTGTTTGTCGACCGGCCTCATGAAAAAATTGTTCTAATTCTGCTGGCCCGGCCCTTTTCAAAGATCGTCTTCATTTCGCCGGCTCGGGCGAAGCTCGGACCCGTTCAGAGCGGATGGGCCCATTTGGGTACTGCAATGATAAAATGTCAACTGCCTTTTGAGAATCAAATGCACACGTGAAAACTAAACGGTAGCATAAGGATACGGGAACAAAATTCCAAGCCTGCGTACCTTAGCAAGGAGTTTGTAAATAAAATTTTGTACTAAGGTGTTTTGGAATGAGTACGTAGTAGTTCGGTTATATCGTCGATACAATGTCAAACGATCCAACATGAAAACAGTGTTGCCAGTGGGCTACTTTTTTAAAATACACTTAAATTTTTAATTATGAATAATTTAATTATAATTAATTATAATTATTATATTAATTATAATTATAATTATGATTAATAATGAATAATTTGGCACCACTTTTCTGAAATGGTAAAATCCTCTTTGTTTTCGCCTTTATAGTCCAGTGGAAATAGCATTTTACCTTGCAAAAATTCGGGTAATTCTGATTTTCGTGTATTGTGTAACCTCTTCGGTTGACCCTCTCCTAGGTAGGTTGACCCTCTAATGAAGAAACCAAATTCCACCTTCTAGATTTTGTGCGTTATTTACAAAATCGAACCCCCGCCCCCCCAAATGTTTTAGCACTTTGTATTATTTTTCTTGACTAATTCATTTCCAGTGCATTGTATAGGAAAAATTATATTTACATTTTGTAGAGGATAAAATTCTCTACAACATTCATGTTTGTAAATTAACCAAACATGAAGCATGATACGGAGTCGGGAAAATAGGGTAAAATTTGAAAAAATTACAAAAATCCGCAAAAGACGTTAGTTTTGGCTTTATAACTCACTTTTAGTGCATTTTAGAATCAAAATTGTTATATCAAAATACTCAATAATTGCTATAAGTGATAAAAATAAATTTTAAAACAGCCAAAATATCTTTATTTATTTACATTTCTACATGTTTCATTGCATCAGACAGCAACATTCTCAAGAAAATAAAAATGATAAAAAAATTTTCGCAAAAATTTAAATTGAAAAAAGGAGTAAACAAAAACAAAAATCACGCGAGCACAGGGATAATGAAATTAACAATAATATTAAAAATGGAAATTTGTGAACGTGAATTATTTTCCATTTTTTGTTTCGTGATTCGATGTAGCCTTTCTTTCCAAATTTTAGGGACCTCCTTGGATGCTGAATCATTGCAAATATTCTCATTGCGTAAGAAAATCGCCATTGATTCTTTGATAATGGATGGCACATAAGATCTTGATGGATAAATTATTCTATGTTATATAGCCTGGCCTAAGTTGTAGTTTTCCTATTATATTGATGTCTGCTATATATTCTTTGATACTAGGTTTGATCTTTGTATTTGTCATTCCAATATATAAATTGCACTGTTCTATCTTCTTTGGGGAAAGGTATTTCATATACCCCTGATAATTGGTTTGGCTCTATTGGGTCTATTTTCTTACATGCTATGTTTTTTTAATTTTGCGGGTGGTTTTACAACGATGGAGATATTGTATTTATTGTGTTTATATTTCAATCTTTCGAAAGAACCAGTAAAATATTGCAAAGAGTATAACTAGGAATTTTGTACTTTGAAATTACCTTTCTTTTATTCGAAGTTATCCTTTTTGCAATATATTCCTGGTGTTTCCGAAAGATTGAAATTTAAACTCAATAAATACAATATCTCCATTTTTTCAAAACCATCCGCAAAATTTAAAAAAAAAAAAAAAACATAGTATATAAGAAAATAGACCCAATAGAACCAAATCAGTTATCAGTGGTATATGAAATACCTTTCACCAAAGAAGATAGAATAGTGCAATTTTATATAGGAATAACAAATAGTAAGCTCAAAACTAGGATCAAACAACTTATAGCAGACATGAAACATAACAAGAAAACTACTGCTTTGGCCAGACTATATAACAGAGAACCTTTACAGATAGATTTTTAAAATAGTAGAATAATTTATTCATCAAGATCTTATTTACCATCCATCATCAGAGAATCAATAGAGATTTTCTTACTCAATGAGAATATTTGCAATGATTCAGTATCCATGGTGGTCCCTAAAATTTGGAAAGAAATGCTACATAGAGTCATGAAACAATAATCGTAAAATAATTCACGTTCACAAATTTGCATTTTTATTATTGCAGTAAATTTCATTATTCCTGTGCTCGTGTGATTTTTGTTTTTGTTTACTAGTTTTCCTCAATTTGAAATTTTTCGAAAATATTTTTATCATTTTTAATTATCTTGAGAATGTTGCCGTCCGATGCAATGAAACATGTCGAAATGTAAATAAATAAAGACATTTTGACTTTTTAAAAATTTATGTTTATCACTTATAGCATTGAGTATTTTGATATTTTTAAGTGATTTTTTATATCTAGTTTAAAACTGTTATAATCAACTTTTTAGAGCTTGATATAGACTATAGTTTTATTTATTAGGTAATTGTTTTTTTGTAATAAACTTTGAAAATCACAGATAAGAAAGATGTTGTTTGAAAAGAAAATTCTGCTGGCAAGTTAATAATTTTAAAAAAGATCTTTTATTTTTTATATTGAAAACACTAATTAATTAATTATAGCATGAGAAAGAACTAAGCAGGAAATACATATTAGGTATAGTCACTTTCAGGGTTCGCACAGCTTTACCACTAAATTTTAACAGTAATTTCAAAGTAGTTCTCTGAAGAAATATATTGCAAAATCTGTGAATAAAGGCGGTGATTGCGAATTCTGTGTTTGAAAAATTAAATGTAAATTTTCTTATTTTTAATAGTGGTGGAAGAGTCCTTGGAAATTCCAAGGAGTGTGCGAACCTTGACTTTATATATCTTTCCTTTTTATACTACTTGATCCTGGTAGTGATACCATCGTCTCCTTTCCCTCACTGCCCGTCTCTGTACCTGACTCGATTGTTAGTTCTAAGTCGTCAAAGCCCTCAAGGTCCAGTATAATATCGGGAGCATTGCCACATAATTGGCTGTGGCATTTTACACAGATAACTGAGCCCTTTAATCCTGCCATCCTACAACTGCACTTCGTTCTGCAACATTTTTTGCATTGGCAAGATATGAAATTGAGTAGGGTTTGAGTGTCTGGTGCGCTCATTATGGTGATTAGATAATCCCATGCTCCTCCCACTTTTAACCCCATTCTACAGGGTCTTCCTTTCGTTTCCCAGCCATGTCTGAACTTGCAGGTATGTCTTCAACGCATGCTATTGAGTAGAATCGCGAGTAGGTGGTAGTCTCGCTAAATTTAATTTAATATTGTTAGGTGATATAGCAAAGCTGACGTACCACAATATATTAAAATTTTGGCTGGGATCACCTCCATATATGGCAAGAAATACAGCTTATGTGACTTAAACAAGTTTGTGCCTTTCTGCTTTTGGGTCTTTAAAGATTTGATCGCTTTGGTTCAGGGATGGATTCTGAACAATTCTGCGAGATTTCATTTTCCCATGCCTGACGAGCGCAGAAATGGTGTCGCAACCACTTACAGAATGAAGAAAAAGAATATTTTGCGCAACTTCCTTAAGTTTGAAACAGTTGTTGGAGTAGAGAGCATCGGACAATTTCCCTCTCCCGGCCTTTCGGAAATAAACATTGTCTAGAGCTATTGTAGTCACAAGAACAAGAAGGCCAGTGCCTTCACCATTGACAATGACAGCATCGTAATCACTGACCAAGGATATAGCTGTGTTCACTATTACTATGTCAGCAACTTCAGCGGTCTGCTTAGTAAACCTTTTTTTTTATATTTGTTTCGAAGCATAAAAATGAAACATGCTTAGTTTTATTCATTCTCCCACAACTTCTCTTGTGGCATCTGTGGAAACATGACCTCATTGAACCTCTGCAAAAATTTTCTTTCCCGTCATAATGTCACTCTTAGAAAAGTATTTTTAGTAATAATATTCATATACTTGATTCATTATCAGTATTTCTTCCGATATTTCTTCTAGAATCATGCATTTGTGCTTTCCGAAATTCTTTTCAACCCCTTAACCTACAATGACGGGCATAGCCCGCGTACGATGATCGAGCCAAATGTAAATTCTTCTTACCACTAAAATTTCACAGTAAATATAGTTTAATTTAATCGTCGAAATTCCATGATTAAACAAGGCGAAAATCTCTATTAAATTATAGTGGTAGCTATGGATTTGCCAATCCGTAGAGCTGTTGAGACGTAAATCGTAGGTTTGGGGTTAATAGTTATTCTTATTCGATACTACCAGGCCAAAACTACCTTTTTTTTCATCCGAGGCAAACATGGATTTTGCCCCCCTCCCTCCTACGAAAAGTGAATTTACGTAGAGAATGTTATAAGTTTATAATATACAGTAAAGACCCAATTATCCGCGAGCGGATTATCCGTGGTGAGGTTTATCCGCGAAACATATATATATATATATTTTTTTTTTTTTTTAAATTCAAGTCAACAGCAAGGAAAATACAATAAGCCCTACTATTAAATATAAACAGAAAAATTCATGTATTCGAAAGTCATAGAAGAATATTTCTAGATTTGGTTGCCATGTTTGAAATATCGGATATAAAGTCTTAATGTCCATTCTTGATTTTATTAACCAAACGTAAATACAGCAATTAAAATATTTTACAATTAAATAACACTATTATGATAAGTTCCAGGAGAGTATGTCAAGAATAACTTCATTTTTGAGATAAAAATTATTACATACTAACAGAAAAATAATAGTTTACAATTTAGAATAAAGAAAAGGGGTTTCCGAAACAAGAAGCAAAAACGAGTGACTGATTAAAAAAAAAAAAAAAATGCAGCTCACCTCTTTTTGTACAGTATATACGGCATTGTTTCTTGTTTACTGTTCTTTATTTTAGTGATTTAGACATAAAGCAAAGGTTTCTGATATATTGTGCATATGTATGTATTTTAAACGTTTTATTATGTTTTTTGAACGCAAAAACATAGTTTTTATCTTGAATTTTCTTTTCTTTCGTGTTTGCACTCCATTTTCAGCCTTTTTCGGGTTATCCACGATTTGTGTTATCCGCGATGCCCTTGCCACCCAATCCCGCTGATAATCGGGGCTGTACTGTACATTGCTTTATTTTAAAATTTAAAAAGGAATTCGAAAATCCCCGAAAACAATTCCGCTGCATACAGTTTTCCGTCTTAGTAGGTACATATGTTGGTATTATTTATGTTCGGAATAACATTCTAAACGTGAAATAGATTTACCATCAATGTAAACTTTGACTAACGAAAATAATTGTGACAAATTAATTCAAATGCGCAAACCAAATCTTCACTTTGGGCCATTATGCCTCTATTCTGACGCCTTGGGCACATACCATCCCCCTCCTACTTTCGGCCCTGTATACTTCTTTTCCCGGTTAAGTATTTTTTAGCTCAAAGGCTAGCAAAGCCTGTGAACTAATGTGCCCGCATGCATGTAATGTATGTAGGTATATATGTATGTACGTAACACGATAATTCTTGACAGATATATGCGATTTGCTTCAAGAAATTTTTCTAGGTTCATTCTGATAAGGCGCATCCCTGATTAGTTTTGGGAGTTCATCGGTTAAGTATGAAGGGGAAATAGGGGCGAATCCCCCCCCCCCATATTAACTCAGAAAAAGGGGATTTTCATGCAGAATTATAAGATTTGATTCAAATTGGTGTACCGGTTAATTCTGATAAGATGTTTCCCTGATTAGATTTGTTGGTTCATTGTTTAAGTATAAAGGGGGGAACTGAGATAATATGCCCTTAATTTAGATAAATGAGTTTTCTATCCGATTTGCTTCAAATTTGGTATACCTCTATATTCTGATAAGGCGCTTCCCTGATGAGATTTGTAGACTCGTTGGTTAAGTATAGAGAGGAGAAAGGGGGGGGGTGTACTCTCCCCTATAATATACAATTAGTGTGAATAGCCTGTGAGCTCAATGCCATCAGTTTAACTTTTGCTTTTTTTTATATGATTCACAGCACTTAATTTTACCTTCGACATTCGACTCTTAGCCCAACCTCTGGGCCGCGTCTGTACCTACTGACAAGGTTTTTTGGTTACCTTCGCCCCCCACCCTCAACTATTCCCCGGATTACTATTTCTTGTACATATCATAATTAATTAATTGCATCGTTTATTCAGTATCTAAAATAAAAGCTAGATTTTAAATTTGTGGCTTGCCATGAAATATTTTCCCGATTTAACTATAAATCGTGTTGTTCTGGTTTTTAGAGTCTCTTTTATGCTTCTCTAGCTTTTATGCTTCTATGCTTCTATGCTTATCTAGAGACTATTTTATGCTTTAGAAAAATTATTATGACACTTTTGTCTGTAAAACGCAAAAATAAAAAACAAAAATGAGTTATTAAAGAAAACTAACGGCATTTGCTGATTTTTTCACATTTTGAAAATTGTACCCCATTTTCCTGGCTCCGTATCTCGCCTCCTGCTTCATCAATTTTCAAACGTAAATAGTGCACGTGTTAGAGAATTTTTTTTCTACAAAATTGTAAATACATATTTTTTCGTAAAATGCACTGGAACCAAGTTACTCAAGAAAAATCGAAAAAAATGCCGAAATTACTTTTCTTTTTTTTCTATATGGTAAAAAACGTACAAGGTCTACAAGGTCGAAAAATTGTTTTTTCGTTAGAATGTCAACCTATGCACAATACCGGAAAAACAAAATTACCCGAATTTTTGCAAGGCAAGGCCGTTTGAGCTATTTCTACTGGATTATAATTAATATGTCATTAAATAAGGTTAAACAAGGTGAATTTTTAGTGTTTCAAAAATAAATCTGAATTTCAAAAAAGTAGCCCACTGGCAATACTGTTTCATATTGGGTAGTTTAACATGGTACCGACGATATGTCGTCTGTCTCCTCTTCGATAGACTTGAGTTCCAATCCAAGCGAAGGAAATCTTGAAAAAACGGAAAATTTTAATTTTTCAATGTTTAATTAAGTTAAATAAAATAATTTGAAAAAAATTAAAGTTTTTAACGATATTTAATTAAGCTATAAAAATAATTTTAAGCAATATTACCAATCTATATAATATGAATATTTTTTAATATTGGTTAGAGTGATTGCGGTTTTAAGGAATTTCCTATTTTTAGAGATTCCAGTAGGAATTATTTAGCTGAATTCTCTTATTTTAGTTTACATTTTGATTTAATGCGCTCAAATACCTTATATTATATTCCTTATATATATACCTTATATTATACCTTATACAGTGCGATTGATTTTCATTCTTTTTTTTTTTTTTTTTTTTTTTTTTTTCTTAGCGCCAAAATGTGATTTTTTTCAGGCAACAATTAAAGTGTCTTCTCTGGAAAAAAAAAAAAAAAAAAAAAAAAAAAAAAAACGTTTCGCTACATAAGCCAGACGTAAAACGAAACAGATATATCACTGTATAGTTAAATACTAATAATCTCTACTGCATTATTTTTAACTTCTAAGAATTGCATATTTTCAATTTTTACACCTTTGTATAGGGAAAAAATACCCCTTTAACTGCAATTTCTTTGAAAATTACTTCCCAAATTATTTTTGAAGTGTAATTTATTTTTATAGTTTTTAATCCAAATTCTGTAATGATGTCAACTGAAATACTCCATTATCTGTAGAAAGTAAAAGGAAAATAGTAGATTACTATATCTTTTTGTTGTCATTTTCTAATAAGAAATGGAAAAAACTTGTAGATAAAATACATGCTATTTTGATAATATATAAATGAATGATTTCTGATAAAACATAGAGCTATCATAAACAATATATAATGTTAACCCCTTAACCTACGATTTACTTTTAACAGCTCCACGGTTTGGCAAATCCATAGCTACCACTAAAATTTAATAGAGATTTTCGCCTTGTTTAATCATGGAATTTCGACGATTAAATTAAATTATTTTTACTGTGAAATTTTAGTGGTAAGAAGAATTTACTTTTGGCTCGATCATCGTACGTGGGCTATGCCCGTCATTGTAGATTAAGGGGTTAAGTATCCGTCTTAATGTAAAAAGAAATGAAGGTATATGAATTACTAGATAGGCGATTTTTTTTTTTTTTGTCGATTTGACGACATCGCTGTTTGGGGAGTTTTTGTACTATTCCGCGATAGTGGCATCATACCGTTGCCATCGAAATACTGAAGGCCAGAGGACACGAGTTGTGACGTCATAACTATTCGACCGACTTCTCACTAGTGTTGGAATTCACACCAAAATTTTGAATAGCAATTTTCTTTTCTTTTTTTTTTTTTTTTTTTTTTTTTTTTTTTGGTGGAATATCTATCATTATATAAAACAATAATAACTATTTAAACATACTTGTGAGAATTCGGAATCCCTAAATACAAATTCAGCCAGATGCGGAATGTCGTAGTGTTACCGCATCTGGCTACTTTTTTTTGGGGGGGGGGGGTTCCAAATTCTCACACGTAAGTTTAAATATTTATTATTGTTTTATAAGATGATAGATATTCCACAAATAAAATAAAAGAAAATTGCTATTCAAAACTTATCCGGTCTGAATTCCAACACTAGTGAGAAGTCGGTAGATTAGTGATGACGTCACAACTCGTGTCCTCTGGCCTTGGGTATTTCGATGGCAGCGGTCATATGCATACTCATCTATACATGCTGTTTAACCCTTTCCGGCACGGAGTAATACTGTTTATAAACTGATGAAATGATGGACTGACACCAGAATTTATAAAACAATTTATTAGAAAATACGAAATAGCTTATTTTCAATTTCTTTATAAAAGGAAAATCTTAATTAAATATTCTTACTGCAAGTAAAATAAAAATTAGATGTCCTTTTTTAAAGACACCGCCCGCTAAAGGATTAAGACTCGATCGTAAATGTGGAATTTGTCAGCGGATGCAATTTACGTCATTTTAAATAAAATCACCGCCCCCATAATACTAGGCCTGAGCGCTGACATAGAAGGGGCGGCTGCCGAAGGCGGATTTTTTTCAGACTGTATACAGTCCCTTGAATTCTGGTACCAATAGTTTTTCCCGCTGTACTTTCTAAGATTAAACAAGTCAAAGGAATCTTTTATAGAATACTGTTGTCTAAATTTAGAGGACCAGTACATACGTAAAAAAAACTTCCGCCTTCGGCAGCCGCCATTTTTATGTCAGCGCTCTGGCCTATTCAGGGTGTGCTGATAAAATAAAAGCGTGCATTATAAATCTTAAAACAGAAATGAGTTTTGTACAAGTGCATCATTTTTGCTCCTACGACTTTGAAATTCATGACGGGTGGAAATGTTTCACTTTTGAAAATAACGCAATTGAAATCACACACTGAAAAAATACAAAGTTTTTCAAATATTAGAATGTCTTTACAGAAGAGCAATGACCTTTAGCATAGCTGCCAACCTTTACGCTTTTTGGCTACCACTAAAATTTTAAGGAGATTTTCGCCTTGTTTAATCATGAGATTTCGACGATTGAATGAGATAATATTTTCTATAAAATTTTAACGGTATGAAAAAAGCGTAAAGGTTGGCAGCTATGCCTTTAGGTTAAAATTAGACTAACCAATGTAAGTTGCATTTTTTATTGAAACTAATTTTGTAGGTTTGTTGTAAATTATTGAAACAGTTCCTTCTTAAACATTTTCTTTCGTCGAAATTTGACGGGTTCCACCTAGTAATACATAATAATAAATATTTTTTCATTCACATCGAGGGGCGACACTAAATTCCGATGAAGTAGAATTCCTGCTTCCTGCTTGTTGTATGTTTTCTTTGACGCAAAGCTCTTATACATGCGTTATTTACAGAGTTTTAAACGAAATTTATACATTTTTTGAGATCGCCAAAGTTTTTAAAATATTTAATAATATCTCAAGATTTTCACATATAGGGGGGAGAAAATGTTACAATTTCAGAAAAGTTTCATAATAAGGTGACCAATTTTTTAAAAAAAGAAACTGAGAAAGATAATTTAAAAATAATTTAGTTTTTCCGCTTTAAAGATACTTTGTAAAACATTTGCATATAAAACATTTTTATATGCACACCCAAAAATTAATTTTGTTACTCCTTAGCACCATATTCTCACCAGCAGCACATTTCTTTATTACAATATCGCGAATTTATTTTTCAAAAACAGAGCCGGAAACTCGGCAAAATTTGTAGGGCTTATTTTGATATGACATGATCATTATAATGACAGAAAGCTATACTTTTATAAATTTAAGAAACAAAATTATTATATATATATATATATATATATATATATATATATAATAAAATGTTGAAAAGGTTGATTAGGTTTTAAAAATATTGTTTGTAATATAATTTTCAAATCTTTTGGATAGCTGGAAAGAGTAAAGTAAAGAACTCTATATTTTTCCCTTGCCTCAAACCAGGTATACGAAATTTCCTACAAAATTTCTCTATCTGTTCTGTTACATAAGTAATTTTTAACATTGTGGTATTGAGCTGTGCCCCTCCGCTACTATTTTTGCTAGGAAAAGCATTTACCCTTTATCCTGACGGTACTTATAAATACCACTCACTTTAAATTTTAATCCCATAGTGAATATTGCTAATATTCTAATAGTAATTTGCAAAAACACTCTTTTAATTCCACTTTATCCGGATACATGGCAGCAGTAGTTCTAGGTTTGTTATTTTAGCGAGGAATGAGGCTATCTTTGAAACAGTCGATGTGTTTTGTGCCGACATTTTCTCAGATTGTCACGCTCGCCTTTTTATTGCTGCAAACACAGAAAAGGATGTAAGATAAGTGTTGGATTTTATGTTTGTGCATTATGCTTTTAGAATACAATTTGACTAGCTATTTTAGGTTAACGGTGTATGTATTTGATTTTACAGTTGAATTACTTGGTGGTACTTATAAGTACCGTCAGTACACTGGGTGATGGAGAAAAACTTCTTGTTTACTTTTCGTCTTTGTAGTTATCCATCGTTTTCATCTGCTTTAAAATGTAATTACTAAAACGTAGTGTAGTAATAATTTTCCTAGTATTTCTTTTCTGTTTCGTTATTATTTTTTATAGTAAATCGAAAAAGTTGTGACACCGGCTCTTTTTTGGTATGCTAGAAATGACATATGTAAATTTAAATATTGCGTATGTGGAGAGGCGAGAGAACATGTTGTCCCTGGAATTTAGACGTCGCATAACTAAAGGACTGCTAAGAAGACTGAATGATAAGAAAAAAAAATTAACCCTTTCAGGAGTAAAGCATTTTCAATGCTAAAGTGTTAAAATAAATGATTGGCACCGGAAATTGCCGAAAAATGTATTTGTAAATATGAAAAAAGGGCTGTATTTCACATACTTGTTAAATCGAAAATATTTTACCACAATTCTGGTGCCATTTGAAATACCTTGTGGGTTTTCTGTTACGATATTTTAGTCATAGTGTACAGTCGGTACTTTAAAGTACTGCTTCAATTAGTTACCTCTAAGTAATTAAATTTCTCACAGGTGAGTATTTTCTTATGTTTATCCTTTAATTTTCTTTGTAGTAACTTAAAAGAAAAATTACATGAAAAACATGCAATAGATCATAATGCGGTAGATCATAATGAAAGGATAAACGCTTAATTTACAACCTCAGGTTATCTGTCTATCCGGGGGGCTTTAGATAAGCACTATTCTTTAGCCGATATTCTTAATAAGGTGGATGCGAGTTTTTGTAAGATGGAACATTTTGTACTAGCGGTTTTTATACAAAGTGCGAAACAAAATTTGTTTTGTTTTGGTGAACTTATATCGAGATGTTCACAGTTGTACTACAATTATTAGCAGATTATAAGTTTTCGCATCATTTACTTATTGAAAAATATCACAGATTCTGTGATTAAATAAGTAACCAAAAATTCTGCTGTTTAAATATTGATTTGAAAAATGTAATACAGGCCACTGTCACAAGAACTGTATCGAATTTTTCTAGACACCAGTAAGCAAGCGGATTTTATATGTAAACAATTTTGTGACAAACAACCCGATAAGTAAATTCTTTTTTAATTCAAGTATTCAATTAAACTTGTTTATTCTTGAGCCTCGTCTTACTTTCATATAAGTTTCATCTATCTCTAGAACGAGATTTAATTTATTAAAATAATTTATTTCTTAGAAAGCAACGAAAAACAATTACTAGAATGAGGTTTATTAATATGATAAATATATATGGAAATTTAAGTATTGCATGTTGTTGAGGCACAATGGCTAAATATATATACTATACCTAACACAATTTAATACTCTCCTCAATATGACCATGTAAAATGAATTTCAATTTTTATTTTTTCTAACAGGTATTACATTTAGCACGAATGGGATGAAAAGTCTTTGAAAATTAAGTCTTGCCAGAATGGAGTTATGAATAAAAAGGAGAAGACATATAGTGTACTGTCTACCAGTTATCAGTAAAGTAACTGATGAAGTTGTCGTAAGATGGCGGCTGTTTTCTTTTAAATCGGATCTACAGTTTCTGACTACCGCCAGGACAAACTTCCCACCTGTAAATTTGAATAGATAATTCCGTCTTATTTAAGCGCCTTGTCAAGAAGTTGTCTAGGTTGTCAAAATATGGCGGTAACGCAGGATCTTACTTTCAGAGTAAATTTCCACCAGTAAAAATGAATATTTTTTTCTTCCATTATCTATGGCTGAAATTTTGCATGAATAAAGAGTTTAATGAAGAAGAAAATTTATATTTAAATTTAATTATGGAAGTTTCCCCAGTGGTAATCAATTCGTAAAAATCCGGTTACAGTTGAAGCTTCAAAATTTCATGGATATGCCAATACCACTTTATTAATAGTACCATGCCTGCCGGTGAAAAAGGTGAAGCATTAAGCAGCAGTGGCGAGCTGCTGGGAATATAAATTCACTGGTTATAGACGAAACTAAAAGGCACAGTCGAGTGTTACCCGCCGGTGATGCACGCCGCCTGATGCGCAGTCAAGCATGACCCACCGTTGCTGCAAGCCGACGTCGACGTGTTAAACTATTTGAGATTCCTCAGAGGTGTGTAATATCTACATATAACTAAATTCTTAATAAGGTGGATGTCAGTTTTTGTAAGAAGGTTCAGTAGTGGAAAAAAAAGAAAACACCCCCTACTAACTATACAGCAAATTACGGTAAAAGAAAGTTACCGGTGCCAAACAATTGGAAATAAAGCCTACTTTTAAATGATGTATAAACAATTTTCATAAAGGGCCATCTACATACCAAAACTCACCCAAACTATGTTTTAAAAAAAATATCAATACCTAAGTTTGACACCATAAATAAATTTTACACCGTTCAATTAGCTTAAAAATAATTTTTCATAAAATTCGTAGGATTACTTTCAGAGCAGTTAATTATTTTAAATTGAGCCTATTTTAGGGCTGTATCCAAATTGAAGTTCGGTACTCGATTCTGAAAGGCAACAGAATTACTATGTCACTTCTATTAATGTATTATTTCTTGCCAATATGACCATTTCACTCCCTTAATATGTTTCGACTATTGTCAGCACAAATGTTCCAATAAAATGATTAAAATATATTTTTTTCAAATGCTTTTATTTATGCTTTTCTGTACACCATAGACGGTACCTTAAATCATCATTTTCACGTTTTTGAATCAGAAACTACTTGGAAGAAAATTTTGAAATTAAGAATTCGCATAAAGCTGGATAATAAATATAAATCTATCAAAAAAAATTCTTGCTTCAAATCTATATTTTTTCGAATATTAATTTCATAATTCATAATTCATATCATAAAAAAAAATAATTACAAATTCAATGTATTTATGTTTGATTTTTTTATCATTATAACCACACAAATGTTTATCACATTAGGTTTATAATTTCACGAGATATTACTAAAAATATGAGAATGTAATTTAACATTAGAAGCTGTACATTTTGAATGTTTATAATTTAAAAACTTACCATCCAAATGACTTGGCTTCGTTTCCAGGCATAGTTTGAACCGAACATTTAAAATATCTTGTCAAAATTGGGTGTTGTCATTGAAAAAAAGTTTGGCCTGCTTTAGACTTATAGATAGCCCCTAAGCAAATTTTATGTACACTATTTAAAAGAGGATTTTATTTTCATTTGTTTGGTACAAGTAATTTTTTTCTATTGTAATTAGTTGCAGAGTTAGTAGAGGGCATTTACTTCTTCTTTCCACGACTGTACGTTTTGTACTTCGGTTTTTATACCGATATGAAACCAAAAATTTTAATTTTGGTGAACTTATGTCAGGATTTTCGCAGTTCTACCCAGTATTGCCAGTGGGCTGCTTTTTTAAAATTCGGATTTCTTGATTGGCACCACTTTTTTGAAACGGTAAAATTCCCTTTGTTTTAGCCTTATTTAATATTTCATTAAATAAGGCGCATTTTATCATTTCAAAAAAGTGGTGCCAATCAAGAACCTGATTAAAAAAAAAGTAGCCCATCTGGCAACACTGGTTCTACCACAATTATTAGCCGATTAGAAGTCTCCGCATCAGTCAGTTACTCAAAAATATTACAAATTCTGTGATAGAACAGATAACTGAATATTCTGCTGCATAAATATTGATTTGGTAAATGTGTTACAGCCCACTGTCACAAGGATCGTATCCAATTTCAAAGGCATCGGTCAACGGCGTTATTCTCTAAACAATTTTGTGACAAAGAACCCGATAAGTACTTTTTTTTTTAAATTTCAATTGTTCAATTAAATTTATTTAATGTTGAGCCTCATCTTATTTTGATACGAGTTTCATGATTCTCTAGAATGGAATTTAATTTATTAAAATATTTTTTTTTTTATAAAAAGCAAAGAAAAACAATTAGAACGAGTTTTATTAACCCCTTAACGCTCGAATTAAATTACGGTTAAAAAATTCAAATTGCTTATTGGCACCACTTTTATGAAAAAGAAATATTCACCTTATTTAATGACAGGTAAAACGATACTAAAATAAAGTCAATTACACTATTTCATAAAACTGGTGGGAATCAAACAATCTAAGTAAAAGACTCAGCCCGTCAATATGACGGGAGCGAGAATTAAGGGGTTAATACAGGGCTCCCAAATGGTCCGCCAACTGAATACCAATAAATTTCAACAGAAAATTTTATCGTAGGTTTGCGCTAAAATTAACTTTCAATGGTGGTTCTGGGGCGCTTTATATGAAAAATCTAAAAAGAAAAATTTTCTAAAGTAATATTGGTATTCAGTTGGCGGACCATTTGGGAGCCCTGTTAATATGATAAAAATGTATGGAAATATAAGTATTGTATGTTGTTAAGGAACAATAGCTAAATATCTATACTTAACACAACTTAAAATTCCCCTCAGTATAATAATGTAAATTGAATTTCAATATTTATTTTTTTTAACAGGACTTAAATTTAGCACGGAAGGAATAACAATTCATTAAAAATTTCGTTATGCCGGAAGATAAAAAGTTACGCGATTCTTCACTGACAAAGCTGCCATAGCAAGTCGCTGAGAATACAAATTGACTGGTATTGGTATTAACTGGTTTAAACTAAAATGCTGATCAGGAATTGAATAATATAAGACTCCTCATATGTGAATAATATCTAAATATAACTGGAGTAGGATAAGAATCAGTAGCTCTAAATTAGTCTAAAACATGCATCATGTCTTATATTTGCAATTTCATTTTTTAAATTCTATATTTTGCTTATCACTCTACTGCATGAAAAGACAGAGCTGCCACTGGCGACTATTTTTTTAAATTCTATCTCGCACCACTTTCCCAAAACAGAAATCTTTGATATATAGTTTGACAACATAGTCGATAGAAATAAGCTAAAATTATTACTATTTTTAAATAGTAGTGCAAGTAGAATTGAAAAATAGTCGACTGTGGCAGCGTTGAAAGGCAGGGCCTGATTACCAACGGGGCACATTCCCTCCAGTAAAAACAAACAGAGAATTTTGCCTCATTCTTGACAGAAACTTTACATGAATACGACGTTTAGATAAGGCGAATATTTCTTTTAAAATTTATTAGTAAGTGTGCCCCGTTGGTAATCGGGCCCTGCTGAAAGGAACACTAATGATGGGAAACGGTCAGACATCCCAATTTTGAAATACATATAGGAAATAATACAACATAATTCTGAAAATATTAAATTTTTATATAATTGTGAGAGGGGGAAGTGCGTGTGTCGCCACACTTAATTATTAAAAAAATAATCTTTTTGACTTCTAAATCACAAAATTCCCAAATCCGGCCCTTATCATTAGTATTTAAAATATTTTTCAGTAGTTATATAAAGCGAAATATTCTGTTAAAAAAATGTGGTGGAGTTCCAGAAACCTTGTGGAAGTGGGATGGGCGTGGAATTGTAATAAAACATAAAATAATAATTAAAATGTATTTGTGAAATATATTTGTTAATTAGATGAGTAAAAATATCTGTTGATAAACAAGTTATTTTAAATAAATTATATATATATATTCTTTTTTGCAATATACCATCTTTATCTCATGCTGTAGAAAAAAATAAAATCTGTCTCATTTACAGAATATTGTGTAAAAGTACAGTAGGGAGGAAAACAATTTAGTTATATATTTTTTTAATTTAGTCTAATTATGAACAAACGGTCAAAAATAAATCTGTCAGTGAAACTTTTTATTATATACATTCTATAAAAATAATTTTGATTCAGCAAACGGTCTTTCATAAATAATGTGTAAAAAATGCTAAACATATGCCTGAGCTGTGGATTTTAATGATGTTATCCACGTGTTGAGTTTGGGCATGTGCATGCATAAAATAATAATAAAGTTTTCACTCATGTCAGACATTGATGCACATAAATCCTATCTGGCAATAAAACACTCTGACTGCAGGGCTCCCAAATGTTCCGCCAACTGAATACCAATATATTTTTAAAAACTTTTCTTACAAACCACCCCGAAAAAACCTTTGAAAGTTAATTCTAGCGCAAACATACTATAAACTTTTCTGTTAAAATTTATTGGTATTCAGTTGGCGGACCATTTGGAAGCCCTATGATTGTATATTTTCTATAATTATTTTCATTCTGCAACCAAAAAATCTGCCTCATTTGCAGATGTTAGTCATATTTCTGTACGGGTTGTTTGCATAAAAAAGATAAAGTATTAATTAGTCTGAGTCACACAGACACGTAACTCAAATCTGTCATAAAGATAGTATACACTATATAATGTATACGCTTAAAATAATAATAAAAATGCATTTATGAATAATATTTGTTAATTAGATGAGTTAAAATATTTGTTGATTATTAGTTAATTATCAGTTATTTTAAATAAATTATATATATTTTTTACGCTTTATTATATCATCCTCATCTAATGCTGTAGAAAAAAATAAAGTGTGTCTCATTTGCAGAATATAGTGTATAAGTTTACACTTGGGAGGGGAACGCTTTAGTTAAAAAAAAAATGTTAATTATTTCTAATTATCAACCTAGCGCCTAAATAGAAATATATTAATAAAACGATTTTATTATATATCTATATTTTAAATCATTTTAATTAAGCAAGCCATCTTTTATACGTAATACTGAGAAAATGCTAAATAAAGCCTCAGGTGTGGATTTTAATGACATATGCACCTGGAGTGTTTAGGCAAAATATATGCATAAAATAATAATAATGTCTTCGCTAATGGAAGAGATTTATGTGCATCAATCATGTCTGGCAATAAAGCACTTCGATTGTATATTTTTTATAATTATTTTCATTCAGAAACCTAAAAATTTGCCTCATCTGCAGATTTTATTCATATTTCTGCACGGTTCTACTAAAAGGACTCATTACACTGTCTTTCAATAAATAAACAATAAGTATGGCTAATCAGTGTACAAAATATATTTAATAAAAGTACTTTTTTTTAATTGTGTAATTTAGATATCATAACGTGTTGGTTTCTTCTGGATATTTCCCTGATGATAGACAAGTTTTTATTGTCCGAAACTGTTGGAATATGATTGTATTTTATTTTTGTGAGTATTATGTGATTTTAATTATAGTTTTTAAAAATATATTGTATACACTGATTAGCCGTACTTATTGTTTATTTAAAAGAAGAAGTATTAACTAATCTGAGACATGCAGACACTGAAATCAAATCTGTCATAAAGATAGCTATGCAGTTTCCACATAAAGTTATTTTAAATTTCTTTAGAAACATTGTAAGTTCATGTTGCTATTTTTAACACAGTCGAACATAGTTGGAAAGCGTTTACGAATTCGTTTTTTCTATCTGTCCAGCAAATTGCATAGATATAGTCGGATCGACATGTAATTTTTGTATGTCATTGAGGTTTATTATAGCATGTTCGGCATTGAAAATGAAGTACAGTAATTTCTGGCGTATAATCCGCGGATCAAACAATCATTTTTCGACCCAGAAACTTTTTAACATGAAATGTGAGTAAGTCATCAGATCTCAGTAGATATTTACCTTCAATTAAAAAATAAAATTTCTGGGTCCAAACAAAATTGTTTGATCAGCGGATTATACGTCGGAAATTACGGTAAGTAGTATTTACAGTTTGTTTAGAGAAGCAGTCAAAAGAATGCAGATACATTATGGTATATAGGGGGAAATTGTTGCAGTGTATTATTTATGTATGACATCTCAGGCATTAAAAAAAGGTGGTTTTTAGCCTATAAACTACGAACTAAGATTTTGCGCTAGTTTTCGGCCTTCAAACGAAGATGTTAGTAATAATAATAATAAATTTAGACTTGTTTCAGACTTAAGAGGGCCACCTAAATTTATTTTATTAATGGAGAAATGGTTAATGGTGAAATAAGCTGGTGTGATACTTTAAGACGAAAAAAGAACTTCTTAGAAACATTATAGAATTACAAAAATGTGCGAGGCCTTTCGTGAGAACGCAGTCTTTCTTCATCAGGCGAAAACATTAAGTGCTTCTACTTTGAAAGGTAAATATTTAGATTTGAGTCTTGTTCGTGGTTTCAAAGTAGAAGCTCGTTTTTTTCTTCATGAAGAAATACAAAGGTCTTCCGAAACGCCTGCACATTTCTGTAATTTTATTATGTTTTTAAATGTTCTGTTTGGTCTTAGAGAAGTAATTTTTAAAAATATTTTAATTTTTTAATATAGGTTGAAAAAATTCTGAATGAAATAACCCTTTCTTCCACTGAGATACTTTGGCCAACATTCCGATCATTCCTTCTTTTCTTTTATGTTTCATTTTAGTATATATAGGTGCAATATGGGAACGATTTTAAATTCAATTAATAATTTAAAAAAAACTAGCAAAACATTGTCAGAAAAAGTAACTCATAATCACGAGGGATATAATTTTCGAAACGAATTTAAAAACATTTCGTGCTCCCTACCTATTTTTTTTTAATATAATGCTGACACGTAAAATGCATAAAAACTTATTTACCCTTTCCGGCACGGGCAATTTTTGCTGTAAAATGATGAAATGATTGGCTGACACCGGAATTTTAAAACGACTTTTATAGAAATTAAAAACATGTTATTTTAACTATTCATTGTAAAAGCAAAATTTTACTAAAATATTCTTGGTGCCGTTCGTAAGTTTTGAATTAAAATTAGGTATCCCGATCCTGGCACACTGTGCCGGAAAGGGTTAAAAGTTAATGGTCGTTTTATCTTTTTTTTATTGTACTTTTTTTTTAATAAAATTATTGATTAACATGGAATTTCCTTTTATCACACTAAGTTTTCCTAAAATAGAGATAAAATATTTTTTTTCTAAAACTGACACCAGAAATAATAAATAAATTTATAAAATTATTTTATACAAGGACTTTGAATGATGTTACTTCAGTTGACAAATTTTCAAATTCAAGAAACATGCGACAGTTGTCGTGTAAGAATAAATTGTGTAAAAATGCGAATGGGAGCTGTACTAAAATATTAACCGTCTCAGGGCCACGTTATTCTGTTGCTGCAATGGTGAATTCATACCGGAATCTTCAAAAATTTTTATTGCAAAATAAAGAAAAGCTATTTAAAGACTTTTCTCCACTAAAGTTACAAAAGTAAAATGTAATAAAATTTTTTTGGTGCAAAACTTCATTAATCGTAAGTGTGATATAACATATATTACCGCCCCTCAAGGGGTTAAAATTCCGACAGTATTTTGAGAGTTAAATGCACATGTGTTAACTTACGGATAGCATAACGTTTGGGGAACAAAATTCCTTGCCTGCGTACAATGTTGCCAGTGGGCTACTTTTTTTAAAATTCATATTACTTGAATGGCACAATGGCGAATTTTACTATTTCAAAGAAGTGGTACCAATCAAAAAATGTGAATTAAAAAAAGTAGCCTACTGGACACTGCCTGCGTACCTTAGCAAACAATTTTAACAAAATTTTGTTCTAAGGTCTTTTGGACTGAGTACGTATATCGTGTGACACCAATTCCTAGACTTGAGTTCAAATCCAATTGATAGAAATATTGAAAAATGAATTTTTATTTTTTAATGTTTAATGAAGTAATGAAAATTATTTAAATCTACAAAGGGAATGTTTTTATAAATATTTAATTAAGTTATTAAAAAAAATTCGAATATTATTAAGAGTTTATATATTGTGAATATTTTTTTAATATTCATTAGAGTGAATGCTGTTTTAAGGAGTTTAATATTTTTAGAGATTCCAATACAAAGATTTACTCGAATCCAATAATTTTATCTTATTTTTTGTTTCAATGGGCTCGAATGCTTTATACATGCATTAGTGATTGCTGCTTTAAGAAATGTCATGCATTTTTTAGATTGCTATATAGCGAGATTGCTGCGCTGATTTTTTTTTGGTTTGTTTGTTTTCATGGGAACGAAGCACTCATACATTCTTTAATTATCACGGCTTTAACCCTTTAGTGGTCGCATTAAATTACTGTTTAAAAATTCAAATTTCTTATTGGCACCAATTTTTTGAAATAGAAATATACACCTTATTCCATGACAGCCACGATACCTTAATAAAGCCCATTACACTATTCTATAAAACTGGTGGGAATCAAACAATCTGAATAAAAGACACAGCTCGTGAATAACACGAAAATGAGAAATACGGGGTAAAGCAATTTCATACATTTTTTGAGATTACCAAAGCTTATAAAATATTTATTATTTTTTCACAATTTCAAAAATATTGCATAATTAGCCGCCCGGTTTTTTCGAAAAAAAAATATGTTTAATTTAAATTTAACGTAGTTTCTGCGATTTAAAGACTGTTAAGCGTAAACGAATACATTTTTATCTGCACAAACAAAAATTAATTTTGTTACTCCTTAGCGCCATATTGTGATCAACAGCACTTTTCTTTATTATAATATCCCAAACTCATTATTCTCAAATCAGCAGAAGGAAGTCTTCAAAATTTGTAGGGCTAATTATGACACGAGATAAACATTATTATGACAAAAACTGTGTACTGTTTTCAATTTAAAAAACAAAAGTTGGAGGTATTTTTTTATTTGTTTTGATCTTTTTTTAATAAAATGCTGGAAAGGGTGCTTATGTTTTAAAGTATTCGTTTATAATAGTATTTTCAAATCAAAAAGCTTCTATATTTTCCCCTTGTCCAAACCAAATGTACGAAATTAGTTACAAAATTCCTCTCCTGCTATTGCTTGCGCACTTTAACACCGTAGTGTTGAGCTATGCCCATCCGCTACTACTTTTGCTAGGAATGGCACAAAGACTCTTAATGTAGAATCGCCAATAATGTATCGTTATGTAGGACTCGGCCAGATCTTCAGTCTAAATTCTTAATAAGGTGAATATAAGTTTTTATAAGAAGATACATTTTGTTCAAGAGATTTTTATACCAAATACAAAACAAAAAATACTATTTTTTGTGAAATAGGTTGCGTGCAGTTCTTCACAATTTGTCGCAGTTTATAATTTTTTGTATTACATACTTACTGAAAATTTTTACAATTTTTGTGATTAAATTAGGCAAATAAAATTCCGCTGTTTAAATATTAATTAGTGAAATATGTTATATACCACAATTACAAGAGATGTATCCATTTGCACATAAATTGGATAAAAGGTTTGTAATGTGAACCTTTCTTTCTACCATTTTACGAGAAAAACCGCGATAAGTATTTTCTTTTAAAACTCAATTATTTAATTAAATATATTTATTGTTCAGGCTCATCTGATTTTAAAACAATATTCGTATTTTATCAGAACATCATTTAATTTAGCACAATATTTTTTTCTTAAAAAGTAAAGAAAAAATTAGAACGAGTTTTATTAATTTGATAAAAATATAGCGGATTTTAAGTATTGTATGTTATTGAGGAATAACGGCTAAATATCTTTATTTAAAACAGCACAAAACCCCCATTAGCTTGACTATGCATATAGAATTTAACTATTTATTTAACAGATCTAAATTTCAGCACAAGTGAAACAAAAATTGATGGAAAATTGTGTCGTAATTTAAAAAAAATGTTTAAACTTTATCAATGAAAGAGATATTATCTTTTGGATAAATGATCTTTAACCAACTGATATTTTAGTCGCACATAGTGCTATTTTAAATATTTTGATCAAGATGTTTAAAAGAACATTGAAGGTTATATCGCGACGAACGTCCTTTACAGAATTTTTAATCTTTTACCACCGATTTTTCAAAAAAGAAATTTCCACCTAATTGAATCGCAGAAATGCTCTGATTACACAAGGCAAAGTTTATAATAAAAAATAACTCGTGGGAATAACCGAGGATTCTTAGCATATTATGCGGCACGTATACGTGTCGCTCGTCCGCAAGGGAGGCCAAATCCATATGTGCCAACTTTTACTCGTTTTCGTCATCGCTTGAGAAGTTCCAGACATAATTTGGAAGAATTTCGTGTGTTTAGAAAAGTGGTCGTGGAATGTCAACGCATAATAACCCATAAAAATAGAACTTCAAAGAAACTTCATTGGGCACGAATGAGATCAACATTTCCTTTAAAATCGCAGGTGGAATTCCATGTGGATAGGTGAAATTTTTTTGTATCTTTAAATATTCATGCACAATAGAATTTCTTAAGTAAAATCCTGTAGGAATTTCTAATAACAAAGTGTGATACATGGCAAATATTCTGAAATTAGGGTTTTAAAATACAAGAAACTAGGTATGGGGAGAACCTTCGGTTTGCGAAAGTTAATTTTAATTATTACTTATGATAAGATCTTGCACGCACGAATGAAACATTTTTTTTAATCTTTTGATCTAGGGTTTCTGGTATAACTAAATCAATTATTTTCATTTGATCAAATAATTTGTTATTCACATAATAGTTTCCCTGTTCACAAAGAGAGGTATATTCAGAAATCAAAAAGCACTCTCACAAATTCTAGTAAACAAAACTTTACTAGTATACTTAACTAACCAGTAAAAAAAATTTTATTGGCAGGAATTGGTTTTCTTCAGAATACAAAAAATATCTGCCTTATCTGCAGGTTTTATCTACACTTCTGCACGAGGGGTTTCCATAACATTTATTCTTAAAATTAAAAGGAAGTATTCACTAATATGAGACACACAGGCGCGCAAATCAAATCTGTCTATGAGATAGTTATGTATTTTCCAAAAAAACTTATACTATTTTTTAATAAACATTGCGATTTCCTCTTGCTATTTTCATACTAAAATTTTCTATAACTATTCACCATCTTTATTATTACAATAAGCTAGATAACACCAGACGATTTAGACAAACAGTTGGCAGGGCTGCCAAAGGCGACTATTTTTATTTTCTGTTCTCACCAGTATTTTTCTAATATAATTTTCTACTATATTTCTCTTGAAATTGTTCTTAAAGTGTGTGTTAAGGATATTTGTTTTAATAAAGTAGTGCCAGTTAGAATAAAAAAAATATCCCCTGTGGCGATCCTAAGTTGATTATTTTCGATTTAGGCTAAAACTGCATAGATTAATTGCAATGGTCATGACAACAATTAAGCTTTTTGACAAATAAATAATAATTTTTCAATTAGACTTAAGTTGTATAGGCTCATTGTAATAACACTGAAAATTATTAGGCTGGTTGGGAAACAGCTAGTCGTTTCAAATGAACCCTGAACGGCATAAACTCAATTACAAAAATTGAATTTTAAAAACGCCGTAATCCAGATAATGACATAACCGTTAGATTTATAAAGAAATAATTTTTGTATGACAGGTAATGTGTTAGACAGACAACTCACTTTTTAAAATTAAATAAATTTGGTATTTAATTTTATCATAGTATTCATAGAAATTTCTTACTGAAAACGTATATTTCTTCTATGGGAAGGTCTGTGCTTGTTTTATGGGCGTCAAAATTGGGTGTCAGTAATGAAAAGTATTCAATTTAGATTTATTTGATACTGAAGATGGCCCTCTAAATTTATTTATTAATACCGAGTTAATTTTCCTAAATACTTTATTTTTCTGATATAAGTTGAAAAATTTCCAGTGGAATGACTCTTCCCTCTTACTATAGTTTCGACATTATTCCGTTCATTTGTTTTTCAGATTTTATATATGTGCAATTTGGGAAAATTCAATAACAATGAAATAAATAATAATTTAAATTTATTAAAGATAAAAATTTCAAAAATAATAACAGAATCTTATACGTAAGATGCATTTAAACATATTTAAAAGTTATTAGTCGTTTTATCGTTCTTTATTTTACATTCCTTGTAAATTTAAAAATGATTAATTAACATGTAATTTATTGTTAACGCATTGAGTTTTCCTGAAGGAAACTAATTAGATTATTTTTTTTACTAAATTACACACGTAATTTACATAATTAGTATGTAAAACTTTATTAATTTAATATAACTATTTTAAGGAATTTATTTTTATTGCGTTGAGTTTTTCGGAAGTAAACTAACAAATATTCACTTAAAAAAAAAAAAAAGCAGACTAGAAAGAATAGCCAAATATATAAAATTACTATGTAAAACAATCTGTGTAGTTGCATGCTTAAAAAATGTCAATGAATATAAATTCAGAAATATTGATTTCAGTCTTATAGTAATAAATTAAGTTAAAACTTTCCTCTTTTTTTTTAACAAACACACTTACTAGGGAACTGCATGAAGTGTAAGTCACAAATTCTTTGGAAAGTTTTTTTTCGCGAGGTGTAAAAAATGCAATGCCTCCCCCCCCCCCCCCCCCCCCCTGCGGAAAGGAGACGTTTTCAAGATATCCTACAAATTATGATACACAATTTGTTTATTTATTTATTACAATTTTTTATGCTGTTATATTTGTCACATTGTTAATGGCTTTAAATTAACTGAAGTAAACGCTAAACTCGATTATTTTTACATTCTATTTTCACAACTATTTTTGAAAAAAATAAATTTTGTAACAGACTTCTTGTGCGCATGTTGTCAAAGTATATGGAAGATTTTTGATTGAGAAAGTGGTGCGAAATGAATTAAAAATAGTCCCCAATGGTAGTCTTTTAACACGTTCACGCTGGCGTGCATCATCGGTGGGTCACGCTCGATTGTCCGATCAGGCAGCGTGCATCACCGGTGGGTCACGCTTGGCTGTTCCATAGAAATCGTGTACGGTGGGTCACACTCGACTATGCTATAGACGGCGTGCACTACACGTGGGTCACACTTGAATATTCGGAAATTCAGTAGTAAAAACAATTAATTATTATAAAGTTAATATATTCACGATGGGAAACGAGAATTCTCGTCTTCATTGAAAAAATATCATTGACTAAGGTCTTGGCTTCTATTTTTTTTTTTTCAAAACTACGATGTAATCTTGACTTTCTACTTGGGAAGAAGTAGTATAGGGGTAGATTTTGGCTGGAGGGTCCTTAAACCCTTAACCCCTTCGGGACGGGAGCCTTTTACGAAAATTTTAATCCTTTGTCACAGTTTTTTTAAAAAAGAAATTTGTGTCTTCTTGAATCGAGAAAATGCGCTAATTAAATAATGCAAATTTTACAGTAATATTTTACTGGTGAGAAAAAACAAGGATTCTGAGCGCTTCATGCAGCACGTATACGTGCCGCTCATCCCCAAGGGGTTAATTCTCGCTCTCGTCAATGTCACGGTCTGAGGTGTCGTTCGTTATTTCTCGTGCCCGTCATATTTCCAGGCTGGAGATTTATTGCTGGAAAAAACTTTTGAAACCGGAAAAATTTAACTGGCATTTCCGTTTGAAGTCTTTCAGTTAGTGTTCTGGTTTGGTTTTTGGCGCTGATTGTGATTTGAGATTTGTGATTGACTTTGTACGCATGTTTCGAAATAAACCACACTCAAAAAATTATTAATAGTCAAAGTTTAATGTATATTATAGTATTTCAAATATTATTTGTAAAAATTTTTTTTTTGTCCCATATGTTGTTCTACATTAATAATAATAATAATAATAAACTCATACATTCCCATACGGCCCCGAATTAAGTGATTTTTTTAACAGCAGAAGATATCGAAACGCAGAATATCAACACACCCCGCGCCCAAATAATGAAGAGTGTCATTTTTCTGTTCGGGAAGGGAGGTGCATACTTACTCGTTAAAATATCAAAATAAGCAGTTTATTATTTAAAAATGAATGACTGGATAAAAAGAAACGCAAGTTGAAAATTAATTTAATTATTTCTATTAAGTGTTATGGGAAAATCATATAAAGCGTCATCAAAACAATCTCCACTGATGGTTTTCGAGAAACACTATTCCCACAAAAGACGACCACTTTGACGTCAAAAGTTCTGGCCAATCAGATTTCGAGATGTCAAAACTTGGTTGGGAAAAGTAAAATATATATATGTCTTATTTGCTCGATAACACCGTGATCAACGAGGATCCGAAAAAATGTTACCGTAATTTCCGGCGTATAATCCGCGGATCAAACAATTCTGTTTGGACCCAGAAATTTTATTTGGTAATTGTCATCAAAACTTTACAGCGATATACAAAATTACATTCTATTTTTAAAAATTTTTGGGTCGAAAAATAATTGATTGATCCGCGGATTACTCGCCGGAAATTACGGTCATTACAAAAGTTATGTATTTTTGTGCGTAGAATCTGAATCTGCAATAAAAATGGAGGTTATCATTCAACATTTCAAAGTTGGACACTATCTGACCCCAGGGGTGTCGGTTGCGGTGGTCAAATTTGGTATCACTGAGTTGCTTTTTTAAAAATATTTAACACGTATTTTTCGGTTTTCAATCTGATATGTTATTTCTCGAGTTATTCAACCGTTTCAAAAACTTTTTGGACACCCCGTGTATTATTCTACAATACAACCTCTCTACCTAATGTGGTGAAAAAAAGTAAACAATAAAATCTGTCTCATCTCCAGTCTATAGTGGCCAAGATTACGTTGGTGAGGGGAACATTTTAGTTGTAAAATAAATAACAAATATTAATTTATCTTAATTATCAATCAAGGGCTAAAATCAAATCTGTCTTTATCGCAGTTTTCTTACATATATATATATATATATATACAGGGTGTCCGAAAAGTCTGGAAACGGTCGAATAACTCGAGAAATACAAAGCAGATTGAAAAACGAAAATATACGTGTTAAATATTTTTAAAAAAGCTACTCAGTGATACCAAATTTGATTCTCGCAACAGACCCCCCGGGGGTCAGAGGGGGTCCAACTTTTAAATCTTGAATGATAACCCCCTTTTTTATTGCAGATTCGGATTCTACGAACAAAAATACGTAACTTTTGTATTTAAAATTTTTTCTAATATTCATTGGTCACGGTGCAATCGAGCAAATAAAACAGATACATATTTTGGTTTTCCCAACCAGGTTTTGACATCTCGAAATCTGATTGGACAGAACTTTCATCGTCAAATTAGCCGTCTTTTGCGGGAATAGTGTTTCTCGAAAACCATCAGTGGTGGTTGTTTCGACGACGATTTATATGCTTTTTCCATAAAAATTAATAGAAATATACAGGGTTCGCACAGTTTTACCACTAAATTTTAACAGTATTTTGAAAGTATTTCACCGCTGGAAAATATTGAAAAATCTGTGAATAAAGGCGGGAGTTGCGACTTCTATGTTTTAAAAATTAAATGTAAATTTTCTCATCATTAATAGTGGTGTCAGAGTCCTTGGAAATTCCAAGGAGTGTGCGAACCTTGATATATTAAATTAGTACTGTATTTGCATATTTTTTTTTATCCAGTCAATCATTTCAAAATAATAACCAGCGTATTTTGATTTTTTAACGTTTAAATATGCACCTTCCCTCCCGGACAGAAAAAGGATAATCTTCATTATTTGGGGGCGGGGTATGCAGATATTCTGCGTTTTGATGGCTTCTGCTGTTTTTTTTTTATATCATCTAATTCAGGAGGCTGATGCTGGTGTACAGTTTTTTAAAATTATTACTATAGAACAAAATATAGGACAAAATATTTGAAAAAAAAAAAAAAAGATATAAAAAGTTTATATGCTGTTTGAGCAAAGGATGGGAAAGTAGTATAAATTTTAGTGGGGGTGGAGTTATATATTTTGATGACTGATTAATTACTATAACTCCAAAATATCAAGTCGGGCAGACACTTCTTCTATAATTCTTATAAACGTAATAATTTATTGCAATTTAAAATATATTTCAATTTAACATTTTTTTCATAATTTTAAACAATTGAAATTTTTTTATCTTTTAAACTTTTTCATTTAAAAAATAATTAAACTCTTTAAGCTCTCTTGATTATTTCTGGGGAAGACGACGCTTTAATTCTCATAGGGGAAGGATGATGTAGAAAATTGTTTAATTATTTATAAATTACAGTGGAACCCGGTTAAGACGCTCACGGTTAATACGCGATGCCGCTTAATACGCGGATTTCCTCCGATCCCTTGAACATCGCCCATAAGACTAATGCAAAAATATCACGTTTAAAACGCGAACGGTTATTACGCGATCCCGCTTAATACGCGATAAATTTTCGGTCCTGTGTGGCAAAAAAACACGTTTAAGACGCGAATTCATTGGTGAAGATTCGAATCCCTTCTCTCTTTTCAGGTGTTACCAATTTAGTGGATTTCTTTATTCAGATAAAAAACCTTGTTTCTGTATACTAGTATTTACTTTAAGTGATAACAGAATAATTAAAGCGAACATCACTAATCGAAAATAGTGGTAGTCTTTTGAATGAAAAAACCCTCTAAATTAGCAACACTGCAATTCTTCTTTGATCCCGTGTCCTAACCTTCTTTTTCTTTGTCTCTCGCTTCGTGTATCTTTTTATTGTAGTAGAGAGAAATAGAGGAATTCAGGATGCTCAGATACGTCGCAAAAGTTATTATGATTAAAGATGATTATACCTGTTGTTCGTGAGGTTTTAAACGTACGTTCTATCACTACTATGTTTTATAATGCATGTTATACGACAAAATAGAAAAAGAAAAAAAGAAACTCGCAAAGATTAAACAAATACGACTACAGTTATATTAATTCTATTATGTTTCCTATGTTTTCGTTACTTTTTACTATGCTAAAAATATTTTTTACTCAAAAAGTAACAAGGATAGTTTTTTCTTACATTAAAAAGACGGGCAGATTATATCGGTATTCATTATCACATATACCAAATATGATTTTAACAACTGCATTGTGTTTCAAAGATTTAATTTTTTTTTTCCTTCTGTTAAAAAAAATAGTCTAGCAGGAAAATTATTGTTGTTATTTTATCTTTGGTTGTAACGCATTAATCGACACTAAAGCCATGTTTGAATCCGTATTTATTTTCAGTTATTATTCCAGTCAGTCCTACTAAAAGGTTACAATAAGTTAAATTGAATACAATTAAATTTAAATTTAAATATTACATATGACACAATTTTCGACCCTAAATGAAAGCTCTAAAGTTCATTGAGACGATTGGATGTATAAATAAGCCCAGTTCCTGCAACATTATACAAATCACGTTTAATACGCGATCCCGCTTAATACGCGACTTTGGTCCATTCCCTTGAAACGCGTCTTAACCGGGTTCGACTGTATTACAATAAAATATCAAATGTGACAAAATACAGGGTGTCCGAATAGTTTGGAAACGGTCGAATAACTCAAGAAATTCATATAAGATTGAAAAACAAAAAAAATACGTGTTAAATATTTTTTTAAAAGCTATTCCGTGATACCAAAGTTGACACCCCATCCCGACCACCTGGGTGTCAGAGGCGTTCCAACTTTGAAATTGTAAATGATAATCCCCATTTTTTATTTCAGATTCGGATTCTACTGGGGGATTTGCGCAACTTTTGCTTTTAACATTTTTTTTTCGAATCTTTGTAGATGACTGTGTAATCCAGCAAAATGTGTCAGATACATATTTTGTTTTCTCAACCATGTTTTGCAATCACGGAATGTGAAGGGCAAAAGCTTTCGTTGCCAAAGTGGGTCACCTTAGCTGGAATTGTGTTTGTCGAAAACTATCAATGAAGGTTGTTTCGATGGCAAAAGTGCTTTATATGCTTTTTCCATGCAAATTAACAGAAATATATTGAATTAGATTTCTATTTGTGTTTTTATTTTATCGATTCAGCCCATTCTAATCAATTAACCTGCGTTTTTTTTTAAATATTTTGATGTGTAAACATCCCCCCCCCCCTCTTCCTCTTCCGAACAGAAAAAAGATAATCTTCCTTATTTGGTACAGGTAGGCGCGGATATTCCGCATTTCAATGGCTTCTGCTGTTTTTTTTTTTTTTGTTTTTTTTAATACTCTAAATCGTGGTCAGGAGGTGGGTGTATGGGATTTTTTTACTATTCCTATAGAGTAACATATAGGACAAAAAAAAAGAAGTACATATAATTTTTTTGTGTGTGCGGGCGGAGCAAAGAATGGGGAAGTAGTGTAAAATCCAGATGGTGGTCGGATTGGAGATTTAGATCATTAATTAGTTACTGCAACCAGAAAATAACAAGTAGGGCAAAAATATTTTCCATAATTCTAATAAATGTAATTTTTTTTTTTTTTTTTTTTTTTTTTTGTAAATTAATATATTTTTTTCAATTTAACATTTTTTCATAAATTTAAACAATAGAAAAATTTTGATATATGAAAATTTTTAATTAAAAAAATAATTTAACTCTTTAATTCTGTCGGGATTTGTTAGGCATATATATTCATCGTCAAAAGGTTCCTGTGGAATTTGTCTTGGGCACCATTAATAAATGAATAATATTATTTAATTTTTTAATTAAAGGATTTTTTGGTGTTTCACAAGTAAAGGGGACAGTTAAAAAAAACACGGTGTATTCCAAATAAAATTTGTGTACGCGATGCGGTCTCGAAAGGGTTAAAGTGTAATGATTATTTGCTGAAGTAGACGACGTGTTAATTTTCATAACAGAAGGATGATGTAGACAATTGTTTGTTTATTATTACAATAAAATAACTTATGTGACAAAAAATATAATCTAAAACATAATTGGCAGAACAAATTAAAAACAGATCAGTTTATTTTCTTCATTTTTTAAGTCCTAGAAGGGGCATTTACTAATATATTTCATTCAATTAGTTCTACGTTCTTAAATTTTTATAACAAATAAGTTAAACCAATTGAACAATTTAAAAAAAATCAAACAATATGATACATAAAACCCATTAAAAACTTAGGTCCCGTTAAAAAGAAATCTAAATAAATTTTAATTTTTTTCTTTTTTAAGATGCAAATATTTGTATTGCAGATTTGGTATTATGCTTATGATGAGTGTGTACAAAATTATAAGGCCCATGTAAAATACAAAAAAACATTTTTAAAAGTCATAGATTTATTTCGATTTAATTTGAAGGAAAATTTTAGGGATTATTTGGCTATTTAAATTATCATATTGTTTAAATTTTGTTTTTATTTTTTAATGTTCATTTGGTTTAACCCTTACCGCCGCGGAGTAATTCTGTTTATAAACTGATGAAATGATAGACTGATATCAGAGATTATAAACGAGTTTATTGGAAAATACAAACTTTCTGGAACAATGTGAGCAGCTGAATGGATTACCTAGCTGCGTTGCAACTTTACATCCAGTGGATAGGTGATTGTGTTGCAAGGGCATTAGGGAGCCTTAAAAAAATAATGTTTAGACGTGGCTGGTAGCCACAAAAGTTAAATTTACTTTTAAGAAAAAGAAAAGACTAACAAAAAAATAGCAAAGTACATAAGTACTAGTATATCATATGTGAAAAAGAAAAAAACAAAGAAAAGAAAAAAAAAATAATTAAAGAAGAAAGAAAATTCCAATAGTTCCAAAAAAAGAAGTAAAAGACGAAAAAGCTACCGGGGAGTGCCCCATAAAAAAAATTTTGAAGTACGTTATAAATGGAAAATTTTAATTAAATATTCTGGGTGCCAGTAAAATAAAAATTATGAGTCCTTTTTTAAGGGCACTGTCCGCAAAAGCTCTAGATTATTTATTACAAAACTTTATCATTAAACATCGAAGTAATTGAATGAAATATATGAATAAATGCCTCTTCTCGTGCTTAAAAAATGTAGGAAAAAATGATTTGTTTTAAATTTGTTCAGCAAATAACGTTTTTGTTTATATATTTTTTCACATTTGTTATATTATTGTAATAATTAATAAATAATTAAACATTTTTCTACATTATCCTTCCCCCATGAATATTAAAACGTCTTCTCCCCCAGGAAATAATCAACAGTGCTTAAAGAGTTAAATTATATTTTAAATTCAAAAGTTTAAAAGATCAAAAATTTTCAATTCTTGGAAATTATTAGATCCTTCGGAAAGTCGTGTCCGTTTGTAAAAATCAATTCGTACCGGTAAATTCTATCACTTAATAATTAGACATTCATTCCTATATCTAATATCTAATAATCACCGGACAGAATTTTCCGGTGCGAATTGATTTTTCTAAACGGACACGACTTCCCGAACAACCCAATAATAAATTTAAAATTAGGAAAAAAAAAATGTTAAAATGGAAAAAATATATTAATTTACAAAAAGTATTACATTTATTAGAATTTTTGAATGTTTTCTGCCCTACTTGCTAGTCAGTAGTCGCAGTAACTAATCAATCATCAAAACCTATAATCCTAACCTCATCCACCTGAAATTTAAGGTATTTCCTATGATTGATCAGCCAGCACAAAAAGATTTTATATGTTTCTTTGTTTTTTTGCTCCTTTATGTTATTCTATAGCAATAATAAAAAAAAAAACTTATACACTCCAATAAGGCCCCGAATTAAGTCATTTTTTTGGCAGCAGATGACATCGAAACACAGAATATCAGCACGCTCCGCCCCCAAATAATGAATACTATCATTTTCCTGTTCGGGAGGGGAGGTGCTTATTTACTCGTTAAAATATAAAAATACGCAGTTTATTATTTAAAAATGATTGACTTGATAAAAAGACATGCAAATAGAAAACTAATTTAATATATTTCTATTAATTTTTACGGAAAAAGCATATAAAGCGCCATGAAAATAATCTCCACAGATGGTTTTTGAGAAACACTATTTCCGCAAAAGACGGCAACTTTGACGTTAAAAGTTCTGGCCAATCAGATTTCGAGATGTCAAAACCTGGTTGGTTAAACCAAAATATGTATCTGTTTTATTTGCTCAATTACACCGTGATCAACGAGGATTAGAAAAAAATGTTAAATACAAAAGTTAAGTATTTTTGTCCGTAGAATCCGAATCTGCAATAAAAAATGGGGGTTAGCATTCAAGATTTTAAAGTTGGACCCCCACTGACCCCCGGGGGATCGGTTGCGGGGATCAAATTTGGTATCACTGAGTAGCTTTTTTAAAAATATTTAACACGTATATTTTCGTTTTTCAATCTGCTTTGTATTTCTCGAGTTATTCGACCGTTTCCAGACTTTTCGGACACCCTGTATATATATTTAAAAATCATTTTCATTCAGCAAGCCATCTTTTATATGTAATACTTTGAAAATGCGAGAAATAAGCGTCAGCTATGTATTTTAATGATATATTCACGGGGGGGGGGGGGGTGTTTAGGCAAGATATATGCACAAAATAATAAGACGTCTTCACTAATGCGAGACATTTAGCAGCATAAACCATATCTGGTATTAAAGAACTTTGTTTAAATATTTTTTTTTATTTATTTTCGTTAAGCAACCAAAAAATATTCCTCTCTGAAGATTTGATTCATACTTTTCCACGGGATGTTTGCATAAAAAATATCGTTAAAAAAAGAAGCATTCACTGACCATGGACTCCCAGACGCGTAAATAAATTCCGCCATAAAAATAATTATTAATTTTCTACAAAAAACTTCTTTTACACCTTTTAGAAACATCGTAAATACATGTTGCTATTTTTAATATATTCCAATATAGTTGAAGTGTGTTTTTGAATTGGGTTTGTTTGTCCGCTTGTCCGTCCTCTAACTCGCAAAGATTTAGCCGGATTGCATTGCAATTTACATATGTTATTGAGATTTTCCACGGCATGTTTGGTATTCAAAAGGAAGTATACAGCATTTAGAGTTCGTTTACGGAGCCACTCAAAAGAATACCGATTTGCACAATCTATGGCAAAAAATCGCTTGCAGTTTATTTTATTGATATTATACTATTTCAAACCTGCTGAAATCGATATATATCACAGAGTTGAACTACCAGATGCTTACTGGAATATAGAATATGGTGTACATATCATTTATCGATCGTTCATAGGGACTAAAAAAAAAAAGAACTTCGATTACAATATTCTCTATGAGCAATAATAATTAGAGCTGTGTTTTCAACTGAGGTATGCACTATTTATTTTGCGTATTAATTGTCATATATAAACAGGGCTCGCCGCGTTCCTAAAATTTTCGCATTTTCCACCAGTATTTTAAATAAAAATTCTTCGCGGTACATTCCTATGACATCTATAATAAAATTACACAAAAAAAGATTATCGTTTTAAAATAGTGGTAGCAAAGTGTGAAAATTTTAGGAACACTGCGAGCCCTGTATAAATTATAAAGATCCTATACATGTCTGTAAAAAATATTTCAAATACATTTCCGCTTATTACTTTAAACTGCTGAAGGGTAATATTCCATTATGTTATGGCTTTTTCAAACTATACTAAATTTGTTCATACTATGTGGCACATATGCAAATCTATAGATCCCATACAAAGCTTCACAAAAGAATTCAATATTTTTTCGACACAATGGTTAATTGCCGAAAATGGATTTTAAATGCGTTATACATTTTTCTAATTGTTTACTTAGACATCATCTTTCACCTTATTAACCCTTTGCACGAGGGCTCTGCTGCGGAGACATAATATTTCTTTGCAAAATTTGTTTTGGGCAAAAGTAATAAAGGAAAATAAAATGCACCTTATTTAATCAGAGCATTTTTGAAATTGTGTAGTTCAACTTACCTTCTTTTTAAAAAAGTGGTGCCGATCGAATAAAATTTGTGTAAGAGACGCCAAGCGCAAAGGGTTAATAGATAAAGTTTTCTTACAGAACTCTGAATGAGTTGGAAAGCTTTTCGGAATATATGCTTTACGCATGATTTTTTTTCTTGTTTATACTAAATATTTGTATAAACATTCAGTATCTTTATTATTGCAATAAGCTAGATAACATCAGTCTGTGTCGACAAACAACTGGTCATTTTCTGATTAGTCTAAAATTACATAGGCTAATTGCAAAGAGCCTGAAGAAAAATTGTCAATTAGCTTGTTGTTATTAACAAATAAATGGTACTTTTTGAATTAGCTCTAAGCTGCGTATACTCGTTCGTCTAAGCCTGAGAATTATCTGACTGCTTGATTATTAAATTTAACTTTAAAAAACGTACTCATCCGTATAAGGACGTGGCCCCAAGGTTTATAAAGAAAGAACTTTTGGATGGCACTTATCGTATTAAGACAGACCCCTCATTTTTAAACTTAAATATATCTAGTATTACCTTAAAATGTCTAACCGAACTGTTACATTCTACGATTTGAGTTTCTGTGCTTGTTATCTGCTTTCAAAAAATGGATGTGAAAAATAATATTAAAATAACATTTAGATTTATTTTAGACCTAAGTTTGCCCCTAAATTAATTTTTTTAATAGAGAGTTAATTTTTCAAAAATATTTTATTTTTTAACGTGGATTGAAAAAAATCACAGTGGAATAAATTTTTGCCTCATACGATACTTTGGTTATAATTCCATTCATTCGTTTTTATTTATATTGGACTGTATATAGGAGCAATATGGGAAATATTTTAAATTCATTCAATAAAAAAACAGCAATGGCAATAAAATAAAAACTAATTCAAATTCTTTAGGGGTTCAATTTTTGAAACGATAACTTGTAACTAAAGATAATTTTAACTTTAATCCTGCTCTTTACCTATTTTTAACAAACAGAGTTCTTTCACGTAAAACGCATAAAAACATATTTTAATATTCGTTTTCGCGCTGTTTATTATAATACCTTATAAATTTTAAAATTATTAGTTAACACGGAATTTCCTTTTATTGCATTAATTTTCTAAAACGGACACCAGAAATAATAATAAAAACTGTAAATTTAGATGATAAAACAACTTTCACAATGGCAGCTCTGTTATTTCTACAAATTCAAAGAATGTACGATATTTGTCGTATAACAATATTTAACACGTTAAAGCCGGCGCGGTGGGTCACACCAAAGCCGCCTCAAGACTACAAGCCAGACACGCCCTTCATCCCCCCACGTGCGACGTCACAGCCCGGGGCTGGCTAACTGCCAACGCGCCAGCCCCGAACATTTGAATGTTGTATCTTGCTATTTTACGTGCACGTGTGTTTTTCTCAGCCTGATAACATATTCTTTTCAAGGTAAGTTTTATTTTCAAATTATATTTATATGCTATCAGCACAATTTTTATTTTTTTTGTTCAAAATCTTTTATTTTTAATTTCTTTGAAATAAATTAACTAGCAAATCCTAGTACGATTCTATCAATAATACCGTGTCTCAAAACGAAACTATATTATTGTAGTTCTGTTTCGTTCCACATAGAGCAATAATTTAAAATGACAAACATCCCTAAATCGTGTCAAGACTTATATAATTTAATTTGTATTTTGTCACACCATCCTCTCTTTCTAATTTGTTCAGAAATTTTCATAAAAGTCGCTGTGAATACATAGCATTTTTATCTTGTTTACTTCTTTTAAAGCAAACCCCGATCGATATACATGTATCAATTTATTATTGTTTTTTAATCTTAAACGTTTGCTATCTTAATAAAAATTCTTTTTATAATTTTTTGTTAAATTATAAATGCTTATGTACTGCGTAAACAGAGCTATGGGGATAATGTTTTTGAATCTCTCTATTTTTGCCACAACTATAAACAATTTATTTACAAGACTAGAGGAAGGGTTGTTAGTACCCTTATGCAAAACAGCAGTTGTCCCCCCCCCCCCCACACACACACCTTCTTCGCAAAAATCCTATGTGTTTTCATATACATTTTAATGTTTAATTAAAAGTAACAATAAATAAAATTATTATTCTATAATTATAAATTTACTTTTAGATCTAGTCAGGAAATACTTTTAATCTCATAAAAATTAATTATTTTAAGCTTAAATGATGTGAACAAACATTTAAGAAACCACACAACATTTTTTTGGAAATGAAATATTTTCGTGGAAGGTTTTTGTGTTTTTCGATGTTTTTTTTTTTTTTTTTTTTTATCAGCTATTACCTAAACATTCGAGGAAAATGAACATAAATTAGGAATATTTTAATTCCAATTGATGGAAGTCTTTTCTTTCTTTCTTTTATTTTTCTCTTCATATGTCAATACACTTTTTAAAAAATCTATTGCTTGTACCTTACATAATATATCAAACTAATACAAAACTAAATAATAATTTTCTGTTCCATGAACTTGTGTTGTTTTAGTATTATGACGGTTTTGTGTTTTTTAATTTAATGGATTTTATGTGAAAATTACCCATTTCTGATAAGTAAAGTTTACAGTACGAAAATTTATTTATAAGAATACTTAATTTCATGTATACTTTAATTTTACTATTTATTATATGCAGGTTTCAAATCACTTAATATTTAATAGGATATTTACTGTATAATTTCAAGCCCAATTAAAAATAAAAATAGAACACAACTTGAATTTGTTTTCATTTAACATTCACTTTTCTTCCACTTTAATTTAATTTTTAAATGTAGGTTTTGATTGGCACACTTATTGTTATTTATTTATTTTGAAATAACTGAAAGCAAAATAATTCTATTTATGTGTTCAAACTACAAATTTATATATATATATATATATGTATGTAATAATGTATAATGTTTTGTTTTTGAATATATACCAAATAGATAATTGATATTGTTTCTAAATTTCAAAGTAGAATAAATAATAAAAACTGTCTACTAAAATAAATTTAATACTTGGGATTTTTTTTTCATTAACGAACGAATTTTCTTTAATGTAACTTTTATTCTGATGCACATTTTCATTGACACAGTGATATTATTTCATAAATATTGTTTTTGTGTTATCGTTATTATTATTGTTTCGAGTGATCGAAATTGATTAAAAAGCACTTAATTAGCGTCTTTAAACTATAAGTTTTTATTTTTTCCCATATGCTGTGATAATAAGTTGAAATATAGAGGAAAGAATTAATATGTTTTAATAACGCATGTGCTCTCCACGGCTGATCTAAGCCCCGCGTCGTGACGTCACGAAACCTTGTGTTTGGCTTGTAGTCTTGAGGCGGCTTTGGTCACACTCGACTGTCTCAGAGCTGCCATGTCTCCGGCTTTTTGGATACCAGTATTTTAATACAGAAAATGATTAAAATATCGTAACTGAAAACCCATAAAGTATTTCAAATGGCACCAGAACTGTGGTAAAATATTTTCGATTTAATAAGTATGTGAAATATAGCCTTCTTATTTATAAATACATTTTTTGGTAAAATCCGGTGCCAATTATTTATTTTAACACTTTAGCATTGAAAATGCTTTCCCCTAAAAGGTTTAAAAAACTATTTTTCTTTTGTTTCGTTCTTGTTAACAGTCCTTTAGTTATGCGACGTCTATATTCCAGGGGCAACATGTTCTCTCGCATCTCCAGATATACAATATATGAATTTACATATGTCATTTCTAGCATAGCAAAAAAGATCCGGTGCCAACTCTTTTTCGATTTCCTATAAAAAAATAACAATGAAACAGAAAAGAAATACTAGGAAAATTATTACTACACTACATTTTAGTAATTACATTCAATAGCAGATGAAAACGATGGATACACCGACGAAAAATAAACTAGTAAATCTGCAGATCAAGAGCCTCAACGTCATTTCTGCAACTCATCGTTTTTATCAAACTTTGCGTAATATTAATCTTTCTACAAAAACAAAATTTAAACTATTTAAATTACACAAACATTTATAAAAGGAAAAAAATATTTCGATGGTTTCAGACATTAAAAGCGTTAAATTAAACACGTTGTTATGTAAGGATATTCTGAAATTCTCACGAGCTACTTATTCTAGTAATTTTTATATAATAAAGCAAATTTCTTCAGGGGGGCTCTGCCCCCCTGAACCCCCCGTTGTGTAATTTATTTTGCATTTGTAATTTTCTACTGATTGAGTTAATGATTACCCTATATCTTAGATTTCTTTTTACACTGCGATTTATAAGGATAAGCAATAATTCGGTCAAGCATTTTACGTTATCCTAATATCCATACAGCAGTATTTACTTGCCTGCTAACCACAAATACCTGTATCTAATGGATAAAGAACTTTTGGAAATGTAAACTGAAACATCTAATTTAGAAATCTAATACCTTTATAAATTTTGTTTATAAAAAAATAATTTTGATTACCATTCTGCAATATTTATATCTAAGATCTAATCTAAATATCAAAAAATGTACTCGATAGCATTAACTTACTAAAATCACCCTAAAGTAGGGGGGCTTCTAAACCTAACAGTTAATAATTCATCATCGTTAAATAGATAAACATGATTTGGCGCCTTTAAGTATTTTTTGTGATTTTCTTTTAATAGTATCTACATTTAATTTAAAATCGTGATGTTACAAATACCGTTGAAATTTGACGCAAACCTATGTTCAGGTCAAATTACGAAAGGTTAACTAACATTTCATTTCCCTTAGCCGGACTTTCTGTTTCATTTTTCGTAATAAGGATTATTTTAATAATTTAATTTATTTTACACTCTACAAGCTGTTACACGGACGTTGTTCACGTAGCATTAAAATAGAGATAAATGCATTAAGTAAAACATTTCACTCCCCACCAGGCATACCAAGTCTCAAGCTTTTTGCACATCACTATTATCTTAGAGAAAATGTTCTTTTAAATCGCGCAAATATTTCAATTAAATAAAGTAACATTTTCTGTATTAATATACTGGTATCCAGAACGCCGGAGGCTTGGCAGCTCTGCTCCTCTTAATAAAAACATATATGATTAACCAACACTTTATCACATTTTATAGGAGACAATACGGAATTTCTTATTTGTATGGCCTTACATATATCTCAGTCATAAAAATGTAAAATTTTGTGCCAATTAATGCACGCAATTGCGAAAATGAAATCGCAAAGAATGAGAAAAGGAAGGCCAAGTAAAATCGTGTAAATCGAGGAATCTTTCTTCGTAGTGCTGGGAAAATACTGCTACAAAAACTATTTTAGGTGGTATTTGGTGTGAAATGTTTATATGTATTCATTCCTGTCCTATATATCCTTTTTTTATTTTTTATTTGCTTATTCCATTTTTCGTTTGCACGTGAAAATCTTACAAATTAAAATTAACTCTTTGGGAGAAATTGTTATTCATTTTTTTTTTTGGCAACAATAAAGTTTATAAAATTTAACAGAATAATGTCAGTTTATTCTGTATGAAAATAACGAACTTTTTCATTTATAATCAAATAGTTGAATAAATAAATGAAAATATTATTCTATATAGTATATAAATACTATTTTCATTTCTGCGTTTAAATAAATCTATATGCAAATATCTATACAAAGGCATTCATTAATTCATTCCTTTTGCTTTGATTTGACTTCGAAAAACCATACATACTTTCACATTTATGATATTTTTAGATGAGATGCTGTTGCTACGCAACGGTTAAAAGAAAAAATGAAATATAAGTAAATTCATAAAATAAAATGTTTTATATTATTCGAACACATGTATAAAATTCTATCATAAGTTATACACCTAATTTAAAAGCTCTGACAAATGTTTTGACAAAATTGCAAACTAATAAGAATAATTTAATACTCTTATTTAAAAATTTCAGCATCCAAAATTTACCATTTAAATCTATTATTCATATGAGCGATTTCTTTCAACAAATGAAAATTTGAAAATCGTCTGACTTCCCATAGAAAAGCATTATATCACAAAATAAAATGTTCTGTATATTCCGAACGAATGAACCAAATTTAACCCAAAACTATACAGCTAAATCCGGGGAGCTCATCAACATGCCCAGGGAATTTCAAGCCGATCGGATGCTTTTTGCGGCAGTTATCGCGGAACAGACAGACAGACTAACGGAAACCAAAACTTTTCGTGTCTCCACAGTAAGCCTTCACTGACGTTTCGGCAACAAGAAGTTTTTCTCCAACACCCGGTGTACTGACGGTACTTATAAGTACCATCGAGTAATTCAACTGCTAAATCAAATACATACCCAGTTCACCTAAAGTAGCTTGTCAAATTGTATTCTAAGATCGTAATGAACACATAAAATAATCCAACACTTATCTTACGTCCTTTACTTTGTTTGCAGCAATAAAAAAGACGGGCATGACAATCTGTACAAAATGTTCGCACAAAACACATCGACTGTTTTAACCCCTTGAGGGGCAAGCAATTGCGTTTGAGTAATGCTTAATTCCCACCGGAAATTTAGAAAAATTTTATTTCAAAATACGGAAAAGAAATTTTACGACTTTTTTTTTTCCCATTAAAGTTAGAAAAGTAAAATTTCATAAATTTTTTCTGGTGCAAATCTTCATTAATCGTAGGTGGGATAAAACATATTATTTCACTCCTCAAGGGGTGAAAAATAGCCTCCTTCCTCGATTAAATAACGAACCTAGAACTACTGCAGCCATGTATCCGGATAAAGTGGAGTTAAAAGAGTGTTTTTGCAAAGTACAATTAGAATATTAGTAATATTCACTTTGGGATGAAAGTTTAAAGTGAGTGGTACTTATAAGTACCGTCAGTAGATAAAGGGTTAAATAACTCCTTTGCATTCTAGACGTGACTCTCACTCACCGCCACTCCAGGGTTGTTAGTTCGGCCTCCATATTCATTCAGAAGTTTAATGTCCATACCAGAAATAAAGAATAGGACTTTATGCTTTATTTACTAAGATACATTTATCGATTGCTTATAGTAAAATTTCTTCCTTCGAAATTTCCGGTATGAGTTTGAAATTTTCCAATTAAAATTGGAGGCCAAACTGGAGCCAGTTGTCCCACGTAAATTAGGTCTTACGTGGGATTATAAATGTGAATGTGTGTCCGAAAGTTTGAATGAAGTCAACGTCCAAACGGATGAATTCATTCATTCGTATATTTGGATATAGATGAATTACAACTCAGAAATGAACATAGGCTGTACTTAATTTATTTTATTCAAATATTTTTCTTAAAAATTCCAAATATCATTATTTTACATACTGAATCAATTGGCAATTTTTCTATAACATCTAACCATCTTTCTTTACAGTTCCCAAGAAAATGAAAACCCGGAATAATACTCTCTCCTTGACAATTAATTTTCGATTGAAAAATTTCCACGTGAAAATGAAAATACAAAGAATTCGAAAGAAAATATATGACGTCATACTTGAAACAAAAAAAAAGGAATATTTTTTATTATACATAAAGTATGAATATCTGTTACGTTAATAACGAAAATAATAACGAAAAAGAAATATATTATTAAGAAAATATTTCGCTTGGAAAAATATGAGTTCATATTTGAAACAAAACAGGCATTTTTAGTATTCGCTAAAAATACAAGGGGCGTGAATATCAGTAACTAAAGAAAATAGATAAATAATGACGTCATACATAAAATGAACAACAGAAATACTTTCTTCTAATACATATTATAAAGTGTGAATATAAGTTACATACAAGTGAGAGTTTTCATTCAAAATTCAGGACATTTTCTTGTCGAAAAAAGGGGAAGTGAAACAAATTAAAATATTTTTTGACGCCATGTTCTCTTTAAAATTGAAAAAGAAAGTAAATTTTCCAAAAACTAAAAACATATTTTCACACTTTAACCCCTTAACGCTCGAATTAAATTACGGTTAAATAATTCAAATTGCTTATTTGCACCACTTTTATGAAAAAGAAATATTCACCTTATTTAATGACAGTAAAAACGATCTAAAATATAGCCAATTTCATTATTTTATAAAAACTGGTGGGAATCAAACAATTTGAGTAAAAGACACAGCCCGAGAATATGACGGGAGCGAGAATTAAGGGGTTAAAGCTTCATGAATGAATTTATTCCACAAAAGCGAAAATTGTCTGTCAACATATCGACATTTTACGACCAAGAATGTAAATATAACTTTCGTGCATTTAAGTGGATAGTTATAGCTCCCTATTCGTACGAATTGAATTTTAAAAAAAAGCATATACTATTTTAATTAATTATTTTTAAATGTTGGTAGATTAAACGTTTCACAAAGGCGTTTTTAGTAAAAAGTTTAATCCTGTAAAAATGGTGTATATTTTTTCATGTAAAGCGTTCATTTTTATTAGAACGCATTAATATGTATTTATTTCCGATTTTTCAAAGTGATGTCATTTTCAATTAATCAGCTTCCGAATTAGGAACAAAAACTTAAAATAACAATATTCTTTTTTGAAATAATATTTTGCATCAAAAGTCGCATAATTTCAGAATGCAGTTTTAACTTACACTTTAAATACAATTTCTTACTTGAAATTTAGTATATAATAAAATCAATGTTTCAATGTTTATTTAAATGTAAAATAACATTAGATTTCATTAAGAAATTTCATGTTTTAAATAAATTAAAATACATATATTTACATGATTCATGAAGTAAAAAAATATTAATATAAACTTTAAAACATACTTTTTTATCATTTATGCTATATAAGTGAATGAACGGTAAATATATCATTTGTCGTTCTATCTATATTTTTCCATGAATACCCAGTCTTCCATGTTTTCATACTTTTGGGTACAGGAAAAGACAATCATAAACCTACGAGTCAACCACTAAAATCGGGTTTTTGGGTGCTTTCCACCAAGATATGACTTGGCAGACCGATTGCGTTTTAATATACGAATCGAGTTTTAACTAATTTTGGAATTTCAGGCATGAACTCAATGAGGTGATTATCTGTGCTTTCGCCTCCCGGCCTATTTGTATATGAGACCTCAATTGATATTTAAAAATATAATCCCTTTTTTATATTTTTATTTTAATTTAGCAAGTCGTTTAGGACATTTTTTCACAGGACTGGCAATTGAGCTACTTCCATCGTTACAGAGAAAAGGGAAACAATCGGAATTACTATATCATTACGGCTGGCATTTTCTCATTCCAATTAAATATAACTGTTTTGTCAATAGAAATATGCGTCATGTTTAATAGAAAAAGAATCCCCCATTTTTACCCATAAAGCTATTACATTTCAATATTTTTTACATTATGCTGACAAGGTGATTGAGACGCTCATCTCAAAGGCTTCAGTGCGCTATAAATGACCTCATAGTTAAAAGGAAATGTGTATTTTCTTTGATAAAACTAAATATTTTACAATGAATGCATCAAAAAGAATAAATTTCTTGATTTTGCTGGGACTGAGATTAGAACATCAACTAAAGGGTACGAATGTCCACATGCAAAACTGTCACTGGAAAAAGTGATATCATGTTTGGAAATACAATTATTTATAATCTATTGGGCTTTAAGGTTTATAAAATAGTGAATATGAATATGAAAATTACGCATGTAAATTTTGGGACGGTTGGAAATGACGTCTTTTTTAGATTTCGTTGTAAAAAAAAAAAAACATTATTGTGTCATAGTGGCGCACTTTTCGTCGATTTTTCATTTCATAACTTCAAAGATCAAAGCCGCAATTGATAACTTCATGATTTATTATCTGAATATCAGGTCACTGATTACTTATAGCAATAAAGTTTAAGTTTTCAATAATTTGAATAGTTAAAGTTAAACTTTAGTTATAAATAACATTTCCTGTATGGGTTTAACCAGCGTAACTCATAATATTGATTATTTATTGTAATTATTTTTGTAGGTTTTTTACAACTTCAATCTAACAGTTCTTTTAAACATACCTTCATTAGTCGAATTTCGAATCGGGTTCCGACACGTAAAATATAATAAATATAAATGATAAAATCGAATAACAGCTATGTGCATTTATTCATCATTTAATTTTAGAAAAGGAGTATGAAATTTCAAGCTCATGAAAGAAATTTTAATTATTCTATAAAAACAAACATAGGGAAATTGAGAGTTTCAGAAGTTTTTCTACTATAAAATGTGATAAATGGTTAATTGTATATGCTTTTAATTGTCGAAATTTATTGCTTAATTAATGCATTTAATCTTCTTTACGTGTTACATGAATAAAGTCACGGGTAACAGCTGGTAATTTTCATAATTTTCGAATGTTATAATATCAGAAAAGTTATATATATAGCCAACTAATTTTTAAAAAGGAAACTGTTTAATTTAAAAATATTTTAACGGAAAAAAATTGATATGGACAATCAAAAATTACAATATTTTTAAAAACTGAAGTAAAGAAGTATTTTAAAAGTGATTTGGGATGATAAAAGCGTTTCTTAGAAAATACTAAATTAAAATTTTTATACGGTCAACCGGTCCTATAAGTTATATTTAGTAAAACTATCCTTATACTTTAAGAAGGAAAAAAAAGTCTCTTTCTTCCACTATTACAACTGACGGAGTAATAGATGTTTCATAGCTACCAACTTGTACGGTTTTTTCTTACCACTAAACTTTAGTAGAAATATTTGCCTTACTGAATCGTCACAAACAGTGTTGCCAGTGGGATACTTTTTTAAAAATTCAGATTTCTTGACTGGCACCACTTTTTTGAACCGATAAAATCCCCTTTGTTTTCGCCTTAATTAATATGTCATTAAATAAATCGCATTTTACCATTTCAAAGAAGTAGTGCCAATCAAGAATCTGAATTTTAAAAAAAAGTAGCCCAACTGGCAACACTGGTCACAAATAGTTGGATTTCGGTGATTAAATTAGGCAACATTTTCTTTAAAATTTTAGTGGTTATAAAAATCCGTACACGTTGGCAGCTATGATGCTTAACCCTTTCAGGGGCGCAATTTCAATGCTAAAGCGTTGACATTAATGAATGACACCGGAATTTGAAAACAAATTTATTTCTAAATACGAAAAAGCTATATTTTACATATATAATAAACCGAAAATTTTTTTACTAACATTCTGGTACCATTGTGCCATCTGGGAATTAAAATTAAGTGGTTTTATAAAAATACCAGCACCACTCGAGGGGTTAAAGTCGAAGCATCTTTTTTCTTGCCAAATAGTGGTCATTCACTAATTTACTAGAATAATTTACTAGAATAATAAATAATCGTTAGAAGCGTAAAAAAAAATTCTTGCGCGTAAAATTATTTTTACAATGTAAATTTGATGTCTCTTATCATTCTGACATATCAAAGAAAAATATACACTTGTACTAAAAATATAAGTTCGAAAATAACAGAATTTCCGTTAAATGAACTGATGAAAATCAACAGTCGCCATTCTTTACAAAATGATACATATTTTTAAATGCTATTATAATCTACTAATTGAGTTTCTGCCTCGTTGTCTGCCATTAACCACTTGCCCGTACACAATACAGGCAAGAACAGTTTGACTGGTCCATTACTTAAAGCGTTTGCACACCAATAAATTTAAATTATAATATTCGCTCTATTTAATGACAGAAATTTTTAGATTAAATAAGGTGAATATTTTCGTTTACATTAGAAAAGTGCTTTTTAGCCTTATATACTACGAATTGAGTTTCTGTGCTCGTTTCTGCCTTCAAAAGTTGATGGTAAAAAAAAATAATAATTAAATTTGGATTCATTTCAGACTTAACCCTAGATCTACCGGGAATTTTATTCAAGTTTTAATAAAACGTTCTACACCAGAATTTTTATTTAAAACTATTTAACTTATTTATTTACCTTATTTTTGTCTGGTTTATATACTTAGTTTATTTTAAAGAAATTTCTGGTTTGAATGAATATTTTGTATGTACCTGTCGGGTCCAATGGACCCGTCTGGTAGACGGAGGGTTAAGATCGACTCCTAAATTAATTTTATCAACCCATTAACCGCCAAAACTATTACGATAGAAATTTTCAAATTTCTTGTTGAAAGTAGTTTCCCACCACAAATTCAGTAAAGTAAATTTCGCTTTACTAAAATAGCAAAATTCCTGCCAATCAATGAGACATTTTTTTAAATTCTAAAATAGTGGTGCCAGTGTAATTAATTCATTTCATAAGCAATTATTTTGACTGTTGCGTGAACGCAACGTCAGCGGTTAATGGGTTAATAGAGACAGGGCCCGATTACCAACGGGGCACACTTACACCAATAAATTTTAAAATAAATATTCGCCTTATCTAAACGTCGTATTCACGTAACGTTTCTGCCAAGTATGAGGCAAAATTCTCTGTTTGTTTTTACTGGAGGGAATGTGCCCCGTTGGTAATCAGGCCCTGAATAGAGAAATAGGTAATGGTGAAATAAATTGCAGTGATACGATAAGATCAAAAATAACTTTTTAAAAATACCATAAAATTACAGCAATATGCGAGACATTTCCAAATAACTCAGTCGTTGTTCATCAGGCGCAAAAAATACGTAATTCTACTATGATTTATAAATATTTATATTGGAGTCTTGTTCATGCTTTTAAAGTAAGAAGCACGTATATCTCCTTGAAGAAGAAATATCAACTTCTTTCGAAATGCCTGAACATTTTTATATTTTTTTGGTGTAATTAAAAGGTTCTTTTTGATATTAGAAAAATAGTTTTTCAAATATGTTAATTTTTTAATATAGGTTAAAAAAAATCCTAATGGAATAATTTTCCCCAACGATACTTTGGTCAACATTCCGCCCATTCTTTTTTTATGTTGGATTGCATATAGGTGCAATATGTGAAAGATTTTAAATTCAATTAATAAAAAAAAAAAGCTAACAATGGCAATGTAAGAATACTAAACTGAAATTCATTAGGGATAAAATTTTTGAAACGAATTTATAATGTTTTCCCATCTCTTTACTTATTTTTTAAAAGCATAACCCTGACACGTAAAATGCATATTTAAAAGGTAATGGTCGTTTCAGTTTTTTTTTTTTTAAATCTTAAATATAAAATTAAATTTATTGATTAACATGAAATTTCCTTTCATTGCATTAAGTTTTCCGAAAATTACAATAAATAAATTCATTTATTTTTCTAAAACGCACACCAGAAATAATAAAGAGATTTATAAATTTATTGTATTCAACGGCTACTTTTGGTGTTGAGGGTGGTTTTCTCTGTTAAAATTCGAGAGATATGCGATGTTGGTCGCAGTATAATAAAAATAAATTGAGTTAAAAAGTTCTGTCTGCGGTAGCGATTGGTTTTTCTCAGTACTACTACGATTTTAAAATTTCAGCAGCATTTTGACAATTCAATACACATGTGCAAAACTAACAGACATCATGAAAACTGCATACATATTAACCCTAGATCTACCGGGAATTTTATTCAAGTTTTAATAAAACGTTCTACACCAGAATTTTTATTTAAAACTATTTAACTTATTTATTTACCTTATTTTTGTCTGGTTTATATACTTAGTTTATTTTAAAGAAATTTCTGGTTTGAATGAATATTTTGTATGTACCTGTCGGGTCCAATGGACCCGTCTGGTAGACGGAGGGTTAAGCATCCTTTCTTAACCCCTTAATTCTCGCTCCCGTCATATTCTCGGGCTGCGTCTTTTACTCAAATTGTTTGATTCCCACCAGTTTTATAAAATAGTGAAAGTAGCTATATATTAGTATCGTTTTTACTGTCATTAAATAAGGTGAATATTTCTTTTTCATAAAAGTGGTGCCAATAAGCAATTTGAATTATTCAACCGTAATTTAATTCGAGCGTTAAGGGGTTAAATGGGACAGGTAACCGCAGGTTTAAAGAGGAGATCACATCAATCAAGGTCGCCACGTAGTGGATGGTATTGAATTACAGGAAGATACCTAACTGTTTTCTGACTTCACACCACTAAAACTGTAAAGCTTTTTTACCTTCATTAATAGCCGAAAAGTTGCTGAATAGATAAGGCGAAGAAAACTTCGTGGTGTCAGGTGCATTTGGACCACACACCCTTCTCGCTGCGCCATTGTTTTGCAATAAATGTGGTAAACAAGATTCATATTCCATGAATGGCTAAAGATTTCGAAAATATGCGCAGATGGTCGATATTCTGTCATATATGACGGCACACTAAAAATCCGCATATGTGGATTATCAATCCCATCCACAAAATGCCGTAGCTGTGTTAATTTATGTCCGATTCCGGCATTAAGTTTGTACGCTAAATATGCATGCAGTTTTGGACATCATAACGATAGAGGGACAAAAATTAGTGTGAATAAAGTTTTGTCCTAAGGTATTTTGGACTGTGTACATAGTAGTTCTGTTGTATATCGTCTGTCTCCAAATCGGTAGAGTTGAGTTCAAACGCTAGCGACGGAAATATTGAAAAATGGATTTTTTTTGTTGTTGTAACGTTTAATGAAGTAATAAAAACTATTTGAATGAATAGATGGAAAGTTTTTATAAATATTTAATTAAATTATTAATTTTTTTTAATTAACAATTTATGTAATGGGAATATTTTTAAATATTAGCTGAGGTGATTGCGGTTATAAGGAATTTCCTTTTTCTAGAGGCTCCATTACAATAATTTAGCCGAAATTCTCTTATTTTAGTTTACTTTTTCTTTTAATGGGCTCGAATGCCTTAGACATGCATCAGTGATTGCTGCATTATTAAATTTCATGAATGTTTGAGATTGCTATACAGCAAGATTGCTGCGTCCAGTGATTTTTTTTGTTTGTTTTCATGGGTGCAAAGCACTCATACATGCGTCAATTATCACGACTTTAACGAATTTCATACGCTTTGGAGATTACCAAAGTATATAAAATATTCATTATGTTTTCATATTTTCAGAAAATTTACATAATTAGCCGACCATTTAAAAAAAAAAAGAAACCCTTTAACGCTATAAGGATGGTTAGCGGACATTTTGACGGATATCATATGAATGTACTTCTGTTCGAACCCGAAATTTCTTTATGAAATAAGATTAAAAGTTACAAGATCAGGAAGTTCGGAAGAAAGAAATAAATAGCTTAAATAGTTTTAATAAAAATTTCTGGTGAAAATTATTTTTAGAAAAATTAAGTAAAATGTTTCGTTTTTCCAATGTTAATTTAGATAAAACTTCGTTTTTTTCAGCTTTAAAGACCCTTGAGCAAAAATAAAAACATTTTTATATGCACAGCCAAAAATTAACTTTGCCACCAGCAGCACATTCCTTTATCATAATATATCAAACTCATTACTCTAAAACAGTAGCAGGAAGTCTTAAAAATTTGTAGCGCTTATTATAATCTGAGATAAACATTATTATGACAAAAAAGCTATATTTTTTCAATGTTAAAAAACAAAAGTTGGAGATATTCGTTTACTTATTTATATCTTTTTTTAATAAAATGTTAGAAAGTGTGATTATATTTTAACAATTTCATGGGCAAGTAATTGTGTTTCTGTAATTTTGTATTGTTACCGGAATTTTCGAAATATTTTGTTTCACAATAAGGAAAAGTAATTTTTCTACTGTTTCCACCAAAGTTGTAAAAGCAAATTTCAATTAAATGTTTCCAATGGAAAATTTAATTAAAATTCAGTAGGATATAATATATTCCATCGTTCTTTGAGGGGTTAAACATTTCTTTTACAATAATATTTTGAAACTCATTATTCCAAAAACAGCAGCAGAAAGTCTTAAAAATTTCAAGCGTTTATTATAATCTGAGATAAACATTATTATGACAAGCTGTAATTTTTCAATGTTAAAAAACAAAAGTTGGAGGTATTTGTTTATTTATTAGCCCCCGGTATGGTATGCTATTTCGTTCTCCCAGCTTATTTTGTCTGCAAAAAATAACGTTACCTTACAGAAGTCAACAATAAACAAAGCAGATGTATCATTAAACGATTAAATGCTCTACAGTAATTTTTTTTAATTCTAAGCATCGAACATTTTCAATTTTTATACCGTCGTATTGGGGAAAAAAAGTACTTTTAAATGCAATTTGTTTGAAAACTGTATCTTCATTTATTTTTGAAATATTAATTTTTTGTAACTTTTAGCACTATTTGTTTAATTTTGGCAACTCAAGTACTCCATTTATGTAGAAAGTAAAGGGAAAATAGTTGAAAAATACCAATTATATCTCTTTGTTGCCATTTTCTCATAACAACCGAAAGAAAATGTAATTAAAATACGTACTATTTTGAAAAAATATAAACGAATAATTTCTGTTAAAACATGGAGTTATTATAAACTATATTTAATTTTAAATATATATAGACGCTTTCAGTGTGACGTCAGTCATGACGTTTTGGTTGGAAACTGACTCCAAACAAACGGTTGCTATGCGTCATTTCTTTTTAAATATAAATCGTGGAAAATGTTACCAGCACATATCAAGAATTAAAACACATAGATGTGGGATATACATAAAAGATATAGCTGCAACACACAAACAATGTAGAAAATACAACATAGCAACCGTTTCTTTGGAGTCAGTTTCCAACCAAAACGTCATGACTGACGTCACGACTGAAATTGTCTATATTAATGTTACAAATGAAGCCCGATGAATCATGAGATAGCCGGGTTTTTTTTTCGAGTTTCTTTAATGAAGGCATTTTTTTGCTGCAATTGTGTATTATTTTGCGATAGTGACATCCTATGCATGCTTTATTGTAGACGTTTAAGAGTGGATCGTAAATGTGGAATTCTTAAGCGGATGTGAATGACGTCATTTTACATAAAATAAAAGTGTGTGTCTTAAAATTGAAATACATTTTGTACTATTTATATATACATATATTTTTTTTCATCGGGGGCAACACTAAATTCTGAAAATGCAGAATTCCTTTTTTCTAGTTTGTATCTATTTTTGATAAAATATTGGAAAGTGTGATTTTGTTTTAACCCTTTCATAGGCAAGTAATTCTGTTTCTGTAATGTTGAAGTCTCACCGGTATTTTCGAAATATTTTTTTTCACAATAAGGAAAAGTAATTTTGCTACTGTTTACCACCAAAGTTGTAAAAGCAAAATGTAATTAAATCTTTCCGCTGGAATACTGAATTAAAATTTGGTGGGATATAATACATTCCATCGCTCTTTAAGGGGTTAAACCTTTCGTTTATAATAATATTTTCAATTCCTTTGAATAGGTGGTAACAGTAAAGAAAAAGTCTCTGTATTTTTTCCTTGCCCCAAACCAAATTTACGAAATTCTTTGCAAAATTTCTTTGCAAAATTCCTGTCTTCTATTGCTTATGCACTTTTTAACATTGTAGTATTGAGCTATCCCCATCTGCTACTTTTTTGTTAGCAAACGCACTAAGACGGTTAACGTAGAACCAAAAGTTACATATATTTTCATAGGACTGTGTTAGATCTACAGTCGAAATTCATAATAAGTTGGATTAACTTTTTATAAGAAGATACATTGTGAATTATTCTATATACATAGTCAAGATTACTGGAGGTTTATATTGTGCCGAATAAAGGTATTTAGCCATTATTCCTCAATAACATACCATTATTAATGTAGAACCACAGATTACATGGCTTTCCATAGGACTCGATCAGACTAGAGTGTAAATGTTTTTACAAGAAAAAAAAATTCCTGTTTTTTATCAGTTATACTAGAGATAATATCGTATGTAAAACAATATTTTTTTTTTCGTGAAAATATTTCAGGACACTTCACTTCTACCACAAATGTTTGCAGGTTATAATTTTTCGCATTATTTATTTACTCAAAAATATTACAAATTCTGTGATAAAATTCCGCTATTTAAACACTAATTTATTAAATGTGTTACAGGCCACTGTCACAAGAGCTGTATTAATTTAAGAACGATTCTGTTAAAGAGTTACTATTTTTGAATCATTTTGTGATAAAAAGAAAACCCGATAAGTATGTTTTTTTTAACTCAATTATTTTGTTCAATATAGTTATTCTTCACATTCGTCTTATTTTGACGCAACATTCATATTTCACTGGAACGTGACTTTATTGACCAAGGCTTTTTTCCCGTTAAAATACAATGGAAAACTATGAGAACTAGTTTTATAAATCAGATAAAAAAACAGGAATTTTTTTTTCTTGTAAAAACATTTACACTCTAGTCTGATCGAGTCCTATGGAAAGCCATGTAATCTGTGGTTCTACATTAAGAATGGTATGTTATTGAGGAATAATGGCTAAATACGTTTATTCGACACAATATAAACCTCCAATAATCTTGGCTATGTATATAGAATTTCATTATTTATTTCATAAAACAGATCTTAATTTCAGCTGGAGTGAAATGAAAATGGAGTGAAAAATTGCATCGTAATTGATTTGAAAATGCTTGAGTTTTATTAATGAAAGGGATATTTTCTTTAGGAAAAGTGGGAATTTTTGTCGCCCGCTGTGTTATATAAAATATTTAGAGCAAATAGTTTCTAAGGACATGATTTTCCAAGGAATTTATTAAGCTACTAGTATAGAACCCTGTCAAAAATGACGGAATGTTGATCTGCGTTAACATTTAGACTGAACAAACAGCAGTGTTTATTGCAACAATAATAATAATTTGCAAAGTGAAACACAATTTTTGAAGATTTCACAAAACATTAAAATTAAATATTCAATGTGCTAAAGGTTTTTTTTTTTAATATTATTTTTGGAAAAATGAATTAATCTGGATAATGAATATCTAGCCGCTTCCCTTTAGGGGTGGATAAAGGCACGTAACTAAGAGATAGAGATATTGTATTAGAACTCTGTGGTATCAAGTCAGCGGGTTTTACTCATCTATGGAGCTTTATGTTTCATTTGTAAATATGTACTTGGCGTCATTTATCATCAATTTATATAAACCATGGAAATCTTTTTAAAATGATATTTTTTTTTTTTTTTTTTTTTTTTTTTTTTTTTTTTTTATTGAAAGTACGCAGGACGCATTGATTTAATTTATGACAAATTTTTAAATGTTTCAGCTATATAACTTTAAAATTTCATTTGGTATAAATAAAATCAAAAGTTATTATTATTATTACTTTCGTAAAATGTTAATTTAATTTTATCATTTTTTAAGAACTTAGCTTATACCCACTTGAAATTGACTTGCATTGTAACTAAAATTTATATTTCCTATCAAATGTAATTAAAATGTAAGGAATACACAATCCCATGTTATGTATGTACTGCATATATTAATTATATCAATGCAGATAAAATTTCGATTTTTAACACAATAACATTTGAACAAACAAAATTAGTGAAAAGATAATTTTCAGCCATACTTTTGAAATCATGATAACATCTTATATTTCAGCTACATCTGGGAAAAAAAAAACTCATTTATAATGCAAACAAAATTTTAAAAAATTAAGCAAATAAATGTTAAGCTAAATGAAACTAAATTAAAAATTCTGTCAAAGAATTCATAATAATAATAATATTCGTCTTATTTACATTGAAAGAAATTTTAAAATTATATAAATGAAACTTTTAAAAATTGATCTCAAAAAACATCATTATGTCAGCATTTTTTCTTCTTTTTTTAATAAGAAACTCTAATTTCAATCGAAAGTTCTTTCACTTATATTGATTGCGGATAGTCGGCGCAAAGCAGAGTTTAAAAAGAGACGGAATATTCTGTAAAGCTCAGGGCCGAGGGTGCTAGTGTAACGAATACAGCTTGCACCTCCAGTCAATTAACTCTATTTTTTACAAAATCGTAAGATGACACGAAAAAGTGAAAAACGCATTTCCAAAATTTAAAGGCTTGAAGCGCGGTGATGTCGTCACAGTATCACAAAATTTTAATCCCTAATTGCCACATTGCCACCGGAATTTAATAATGAAAATTTCGCTTTATTAAATACGCAAAAATACACTTTTACTTGTTTACAAATAAATTCTCTTGTAAATACTGGTGTCATTAAATTATTTCAACGTTTCACGAATAAAAGTACCTTGCCTCTTAAAGGGTTAATATGCTTTTACAAATATTTAAAGGCTTTAATATTCTTTTACAAATATTTCAATAGCAGAATCAGATGTTAACCTGTAGAGATTTTTTTTCTTTAATGAAACACTGTAAGAGTCGTTCATTTGTTCCTAGATTTCGAATTTCCAATTATAAATGTCTTCGTTTGTTTATATCTTGTTTCCCTTGTTTATAATAGCTATAATCCGCTATTTTTAATTTTTAATTTAAAATATTATAATTTAATAGTTTTTGAACGTTTTAGGGAAAATAACGAAGAATAGATGTGATACAAAGGAGATTATGTGTATATTTCCATAGGTTAAACAATCGGCAAACTTACGGTGTCTTGAATATTTATGCCTAACAGGCTCGCTATAATTGCTTTTCTCGAGGATGGGCAAGAGCGGGAATCGGCGTATTATATAAATAAATGTACATGTCTGCTTTTTTCACCGTCGTTTGAGATGTTCCAGAAATAATTTTGAAGAACGTCATCTATTTGGAAAAGTGGACGGGAAAAATCAACACACTGTGGCCTTTAGAAAGAGGCTCAAGAAACTTCATTCATTGGGAACGAATAAGATGAACATTTCCTGTAAATATGAAGGTGGAATTATATGCGGACAGTAGAACAATTAATTGTTTCTGTCAATATTCCTGCACAATACAATTTCTTATGTAAATTGCTGTAGGTATTTCTAATACCAAAGCGTGACATGGCAAATATTCAGAAGTTTAGGTTTTAAAATATAAGGCACAGCAATTTGGTATGGGGAGAACCTTCGGGTTGTGGAAATTTGTTTTTTGTTATTATTTATGAGTAAACCTGTAAAGAGATGAATGAAATAATTTTTATATTGTGATCTAGAGTTTCTGGTGTAATTAAATCAATTATTTTTATTATATCATTTTTTTTTGTTATTCACATGATAGTTTCTCTGTTGACAAAGAGAGTTTGATTCAGAAAATACAAAGCACTCTCACAAATGGGTCATTCTCTGAAAAGTGGCTGTTTAAGAAAAAAAATGCCTAAAAAATCTCAAATTGTAGCCTACAAGTGCCTTATTGCTGTATTTTTCAAAAAATATTATGAACCAAACTGTACCTGATAGATCTTCTTCAATTTTACTTTTAAAGCACTTTCATTGCTAAAATGCTCAAATAAATGATTGCACCGGAATTTAAGAATAAATATATTTTTAAATATGAAAAATGCTGTACTTCACATTCACGTTAAATAGAGAAAAGATTATTTAAAAACAACGTTTAAACACACAATAAAATAAGTTGATTTGATCAGACGTATACGTTTCGTGAGTACTAGGACTCACATCCTCAGTGTAAAAACTTTAAAAACAATATCCCCCAACTACATGAACGGTGAAAACCCAAATGTCGAAACAAAATATCAAAAGACCATCAAGTTCCAACAGCCAATGAAATTAATGCGGAAGTGAAGTGTCGTGACACAACAAATCCACCCAGAAAGTTGAGATGTATGGTGTACTAGATAAATCATTAACCAAGGAGTCTTTAAATTTATGGATATGAACAGCCTCAAAAAAGTCTAAATCCAGAGGAGTAATGCATTTCTTGATAATAGTAGTTGAGTCAAAATTAAAATTATGTCCCTCCCCCCAGCAATGAGAGGCGATAGAGGATTTCTGTAATTCTTTTTTCTTTACAAAGTTTCTGTGTTCATTGATTCTGTAACGGAGTTTTCGTTTAGTTTGTCCAATGTAGGACAAACCACACTGGTATTGAATGTTGTAAACTCCCCAATAATTAAGAGGAGGAATTTGATCCTTAAACCCTTCGAGACGGGAGCCTTTTACGAAATTTTTAATCTTTTGTCACCGTTTTTTAAAAACAGAAATTTGTGTCTTCTTGAATCGAGAAAATGCGCCGATTAAACAAGTCAAATTTTGCAGTAAAATTTTACCGGTGAGGAAAAACGAGGATTCTGATCGCTTCATGCGGACGTGTCGCTCGTCCCCAAGGGGTTAAGTTGCGAAAAACTTAATTTATTAACCGGTTTAAAAACCACATTAAAATCATAATGTCTTAAGATATTAGCCATCTTAAAGCTAATGCTATTACAAAATGGTAAAATGATAAGATTAGAAATAGAAACCGCAGTAACAGGAGAATCAAGATTATTATCACATTTATTAAGACTATGAGAAATTAAATTATTGATATAAGATAAACTAAAACCTCGATCAATAGCCACAGATCTAATGTAATTTAATTCTGTAATAAGTGAATTATTATCTGAACAAATTAAGCGAGCTCTATTAATCAAATAAAGAAAAGCCAAAGCTTTTTGGGAAGGGGGGTGACATGAATTGTAATGGGGGGGAGTGTGACAGCAAAAGGTTTACGATAAACGCAAATGTCAAAAGTGTTAAGCTGACGTGTAACCAACACATCCAGAAATGGCTATCTATTATCTATTTCAACTTCATAAGTGAATTGAATGACTGAATCTATTGAGTTTAAAATCGTTAATATATTGTCAACAGAAAATAGAGAAAGGTCTAAGAGTGCAAAAGAATCATCTACATATCTACAGTAAAATGGGAAGTTGATAAGGTTAAACATGTTAATCTCAAAGTAATACATATATAAATCTGCTAAAAAAGGACTAAGGGGGTTACCCATTGCTAAACCATCTGTTATAGAAATTTGAAATCAATTTTGTTTTAAACAAGTACTGAATAACTCAATAATGTGGTTGATTTCATATTCTGTGTAATGAAATTCTTTTAATCTAGCAGTGAGACTCTGTAGTGCACCTTGAACCGGAACATGGGTGAACAGAGAATGATTTTTCTCTAAAGCTCACACCAGAAAGAATAACAGAATTCAAACTATTAATATTTCAAACAAGTTTATTTCAACCGTAATGTCTCGTTAACAGCGGAAATTCTTGAAGTATACGATTTAGTCGTATAGTAAAACATAAAATTGAAACTTGCATATTTCTAACAAAGACACTAACTAAGGAATTGTTGTGTAAGTCGCCGATTCTGATGAGAGTGGTATCTTTGGAAATATCTTACCTCAGTTATTAAATTAAATATATTTATTGTTGACGTTCATCTTATTTTGATAGAAGAATCATGTTTCACTAGAAATTAACTTATTTCAGTAAAACGCTTACTTTCCTTAACCCGGCATTACAAGCACGAAAAAAACGAACGGGATTACTCGCGCTATGTATGTCATGCCCATAGCGGTTTTTTCCAATTTTTTACCATAAAATCTATATAAAACACTAGGAAAAAAGAAGGGATAATAGAGTTTTCAACGGATATTCAATATGTTACTTACATTTATTTTGTGCATTCTCTGCGTCTATCTATATTGAATGCGCGCGCGAGAAAAACTGCCGATTTATGAAACATAAGACACTACGAAAAAGGAAGGGATAATATAGTTTTAAAGATATATTAAAAATGTTATTTACATTTATTCTGCAAATTTCCTGCGTCTATCTATACTCAGAGCTGTTACAGAAATGCTCGCGCTGAGTGTGAGATAGCCATATGTGGCGATTACAATAGATCTATATTTTGAATTATTTAACCGCTCCCCCCCCCCCTCTAAGATTATGACCTTCGAGGCAACTACACAAAGACTCATCCATTTCTGAAGAAAGGTTAGGGAGAAAAACTGCAAAAAAATCAGCACTGGGTGTGACATACCCAGCGCGAGCAAAGTCGGGTTAAAAAGCAAAGAAAACAATTAAAAGGAGTTTTATTAAACTGTTAAAAATATATTAAAATTTAAGCATCGTATGTTTTTGAGGAAATAAGCCTAAATATCTTTTTTAAAACAACTTAAATCTCCCATTAGTTTGACTGTCTGTATTGAATTTAAATATTCGTTTAATTAAAAGGTCTTAATTTGAGTACGGGTGAAAGGAAAATTAACCCTTTGCACTCCGTTGGCGTCGCTCCGGCGATATCATCTTTCTTTGCAAAATTTGTTTTTCGTACCAGTAATAAAGGAAAATAAAATTTGCCTTATTTAATTAGAACATTTTTGAAATTGTGTACTTCAAGAAAAATTCTTTTGAAAAATTCGTGCCAACCAAATAAAATCTGTGTAAGAGTCGCAAGAGTCCAAAGGGTTAAGTCTTCATTTTTGAAAAAGTTTAGCTTTATAAACGAAAGTCACGTTTTCTTTAGAATACTTTCGAGGCGCCTTTCTAGAACAAATCCATAGCAACCAAATTCTACACGTTGCATTCATGTCACATAAACTCCTTATAAACAAGAAAATATATTTAAAGAAATACTTCATATTTGTATCTGGCAGTTTTCCATTTATTTATTAACCCCTTAACAGTGTGGCCCGAACTGGATTCGGGCAAGAACACTTCGCTTGCTTCGTTATTAAAAGCATTTTGATACCATTAATTTTTAACTGTAAATTTATCTGTATTGATTGTCAGATATTTTTCGATCAAGTAAGGTAAATATTTTAGTATGGAAAAAGTGGTGTCCAGCCACATTTTTAATTTTTTAGTAAGAAAACAAATGTCACTGTTAAGGGGTTAATAAATTTTGTGGCTAACAAAAAAGAAAGCGAAAAATTTGGTTTCTATTGGATATCTCTTCTTTATATAAAAGCTATTATGGGATTTTGAAAAAGACTCTGATACAGATACGTTTTCTTTCCTTAACTCAAATGCAACAAATAAAAATACAGTCGGACCTCTATTTAACGAACCTCTATTTTGCGAATTTCTTTATTTTGCGAACTTTTACATGGAACGAAGAACATTTTGCAAATTTCTTCGTAAAATAACCTCCAAATAGCGAAGTGCATTCTCTATTTAACGAACATTTTCTTGGGATCTAAATATTTTTTTCCCCCCTATTTCGCAAAATATTACTGGACATTTCAAACTTATTCTTTCTTTTAACACATTTTATGATGATCAGTGACCAAGACCAGGTCTTACCAGATACCTAACTCACCGAGAACAGTAAAACCGCTGTGATTCTTTGCTTTTCATCCAAGAAGTGCAAACTTTCAATATCCTCCTTTAATCCTCAATGGAGCTGCACCGTGCCCCTAAACTAGAGTCTCCAGTTTACTAGATTGTTGATCTGTCGTGTTGGTAATTTCGGTTCTTGTAGCTCGAAAATGTCAGAGCGAAAGTGCCTGAGCCTGAGCATTAAAGAAAAGAAAAAAAAAACTTGTGGATAAAGGCGTAAAGGAAAAGGATGTTGCTTTAAAATTTGGTATTCCTCCAAACAGCTTATCAACCTTAATAAAAAATCGTGATTTTAATATAAGATCATTTTTTTAACTGAAAATACAATGTATTTCCAGACAATGTTTTGTTTCATTCTTATTTCCCTTGCAGATTTATTTTTGATGGGTAAAATAAATAAAACAAATAGATATAATTTATAAAAAACAGTGCGGTTAATTACTCTTTTAAATTATATTTAGTGTTTATGGACATGTTTTATGTAGTTTAAAGTGTCCTAAAATATGACTCTCTATTTAACGAATTTTCCATATAACGAACTTTTTTTCGGGATTTAGCGACTTCGTTAAATAGAGGTCCGACTGTAGTAAATTTCGGTTTTTTTAATGACGAAATGCCTGTTATTAATTAAACCAAAAATATCTATTTTAAATTTCTGGTGTGAATACGGAATATGTGAATAAAAAAATCCACTTATTTGTTAACACTGATGGTAGCATAAATTCTACCATTCGCATTAGAGGGTTAAATACAATAGTGATCGAAAATTTCTCTTTCTTGAATGGTACCTGCAGTCTTTCCTTTCATACCGCTGTTACTAAATAAAATAATTGTATAAAATTCCTATTTTTTAAATTATACATTTCGTGAAAATACGGATGAAAAAAAAAATGTTTGATTTTGCCAATCAAGAAACAAAGTGAGAATTGTACAGTTTCGAAACATTGTATAGAATTTTTAGTTTTAAAATTAATCATTTCGCGAAAATATGATAATTAAAATGCTGTCTTTTCTCAATCACGATAAAAAATCAGATTTTTTACAGTTTCGCGGCTTTCAGTTGTCACATATCTTTATTTAAAAAAACAGTTAACATTAAAAAAAAGGATCCTTTAAAACGTTTCATGTTAACCCCTAGAGGGCGGTGGGATATATAATGTCCCACCTGCGATTAATGAAGTTTTTGCACCGGAAAAATTTTATTAAATTTTACTTTTCAAACTTTGGTGGAAAAAGACGTAAAATTGCTTTCGCTTATTTTGCAATAAAATTTTAGAACGATTCCGGTGTGAATTCGACATTACAAAAACACAATTACTTGCCCCTGATAATGTTAAAGTCTTACCCTTCAAAATATTAAGCAGTTGTTTTATTTTTTAAATTTTAAAAAGGTTTGAATACGTTTTAAAGACTGTACCATTCCTTCGGTATTTTCCTTTAGTAAAACTTCAGTCGAGCAAAACCCCGACATCTAAAGGTTGTACTGCCTGATTTGGCCCTGTCATAGTCAGTGTTGTAGTCGTAAAAAAACATATGAGTATACGCTATAGGCAGAGGGTATACTCTAAAGTCATGCTTACAGCATATGCTATAGCTTCATTTGAGAAACAGAGGGTATACAGAACTTCTTAAAAAAATTTCAAAGGCATACGGCGCATACCTCCGTATACCTTCCATTACACACCTGGTCATAGTACAAAAAAAAATTAATATTTCTTTATCATTCTGTATATCACGCGGTTGACATGAGCATCAAATGTAAAAAGGTTTTGAGTTATCGTCTTTACTTTGGTACGAACGTTCTATAGCGTTCTAATAATGTTTCTCGAAAAAAAAAATAACACAAAACTTCTCATATTGAAGATCGAGTATTTGTAAGTAAAGATAAACATAGTTTTAATACATAGATTCAAATTCAAATCTAATTCAAATTACAACATGACTTTTCTTTCCAAATAAATAAATATGAATACCACCGAATTTAATCTGAAAATGGAACTAATGAATATTTTACACTGAAATGACATAATCACTTCTAAAACTTTACGCGAATTTTTAAATCTAACTACTTGTATTTATATATATATATATATATATATATATATATATATAAACTCATATGGTTCAAGAGTTTCTGAAGCACAATTCATTAGATGGGAAAACGTTTGAAATAACTCAGAATCGCTTCGCAAAAACGCAGAAAAATAAACATGTTATAATTACAAATATCTTTGTTTTCATAGTTCTATTTACTGAAAGCTTTATCTGGCCCCCTTATTTCAGGGGAAATTTTCCACTAATATTTTTAGCATCTATAAAATCTCACTTTTCATAAAAGAAAAAAATTTCGTTTAAAATAATGCGAAACTAATTATATTAAAAAATATTTTTAGATGTTTTGCACTGCTTTAAACAAGTTCTCAGTTTAATCCACCTGTTCGGTCGTTTTTATGCTTTGTATTATTGGCTATGACTTTTATCGTCTGCGTTTGTTTATACGAGTTCTTAGAATGTTTTGTTGTGCAAGAGGCAGCCATGAGCGGTTCTTCTTGTGATAATATTTAATAAAAAACAGTGCACTGCAGTTTTGTTATTTTGAGTATTTGTGAGTCTTTAATATGTCCGTCGAGCAACGAAGAAGCAGCCTGGGATTAAATCCAACGAGCTTCAAAAATCAATCGAATTTAAGTTGAGTGAAACGCCGACATGAATAAGTGCCGACAGAGTTCAACGAAAGCAACGACAAGCAACGAAATTCGTCAAAAGCTTATTTGAAAAGTAAGTGAATATGATATTTCTTATCTTTATTGTTTATACATATATTAAACAATGTTTAAAGGCACAAAAAAGAGGATTTAAGGCTTATAGCCACTGAAATATGTCTAAATATTAATGAAAAAATGACAATTGCTGATTTAAACGTTATTATTCAAGACAGTGAAATGTATAAAAATAAACCAGATTTTGTGAAAGATATAGCAAACGATATAATTGAAAATCGTAAACATGAAGAGCAAAAGCAATATGATCTGTAAAAAATGAAACTTGAAATAGAACTGGCTAAAATTAAATCTGAATATAAATCTAATATAAGTGAGATATAATATAATGAGATATAATATTAGTGATAAAAATTATAAATAATAGATTGATCTGTTGTAACCAGATATAGTGAAGAAATATAATCTATAAATAGGAGATGTCGATATGCTGACTTTTCTAATTGACTTGTACAGAATTTTCATTCGATCCAGGAAATGGACATTTCGACTTATATTTCATGCATTAAACCTGCTATAAGTAATAGTTGGTTAGTATATAAAAGAAATGCTACCGAGTGTAATATTCTAAAGGCACAAGTAATCAATTTATTATACTTCAGGATGACCATGACTCACTATCTAGTGACAGCTGGAAAGCCATCTTCATCAATAATACGTGGTCGGCCAAGTGAAAGCGAAAACATGCCAGAAAATTCTCCGTACAACATTTCGCGTAAATACACAGAAGTAAGACCTTATAAGGCAATACAAGTAAACAATGGCTTAATTGACGCAGTAAATCATTTACCTATCCATGACGGTTGCAAGGAAGTAGGCCGCTGTAAAAAAAAAGTTCTTCAAATAGAAATCACATTTCAGGTATGAAATATGCCAAATACATCTATATCTGAGTAAAGAATGTAACTTTTCCAAATAATTCCTCTTAAAGGCATAGCTATCATGACATATTAATGTTTAACATTCTGAATCAAAATTTCGTAACCATATAATAAATTTGTTTTTCTGCCAACAGTGTATTTTTATTATAGTACGGCATACCTATTGAATACAAATGTCCTTGATCAAGGACATTAAGGTATCGGAATCATATATTAGTAATATTTCCCTCTCTTTCTACTTTCCATCTTAAAAAACTCTTATGATTTAATTTAACCAACACTTTTTAGTCATACAAATATAATTTCTTACATCATACCCTAACAATAAAAATTTTCATTTTTATACATTCCCTCCGCGTGATCTTGTAATATGTAAATCTTTTCGTTCCCACATACGCGCTCTTCTTTAGCAAGATAAAAGAGAGAGGGACGCAATAACGATTCTCAAAGTTCTTTATCTGTTCTTAACCGCCAATCATCCCATACTTAAAAGCGTTCTGCAGAATTTTTTCATTCATGTTTAACGATTCATAAAATATTAGCTATGAAAAGTACTGGTATGGGAATTTTTAGTTCGTAATCTTAGATATTTATTTATTTATATTATATTTACCAAAAAAATTCGTTTTAATATCAATTTTGTGTTAAATCAGCCTTTGATTCCAAAAGTAACGTGACGAAAAAACACGTTTAGGACGTTTAAAGGGTTAATTTGATAATGTGTTCATACGAACCACAAAACCATCTCTTTTCACCAGATGTAAGAGTGCATTAATTTAATTTCCCATCCTAGGCTTATAGAGAATAGCAATACACCTTTCTTATTCCTCCCACGCGCTTTTGTAATTCACATCAGCAAAAATATAAAGATTTGCTTGTATGGTGTGCTGTCGGAAATCGACTCAGCTTAGGCAATCTTCCCGACTCTAATAATATACTCAAAGGCATAACGATTTAAATGTCCTAAAGTTACTTTAAATGAATTCAAGGCTGTGACGATACAGCACCCAATTTGGCCTAATACGATGTTCCTCTCAGAGAAGCGACGCCCGCCAGATGGTAATATTTTTGGCGAATTTATTGGCGAGATTGTAATATATCAAAGTTATGTGAGTTGGATTATTCGACATTTTTGTTCAATCTTACTCTTTTTCTGGGTATGCTGCTTATCATGTTCTCGGTCAACGCCCCCTCGCCATGATTTTCATCGAATTCTAAAAATGTTTAACCCCTTAATCGTCGCGCCTGATAAGTGTCGAATACTTTTTTTAAATTCATATTGTTTGATTGCCACCACCTTTTTGAAGTTCAAATATTCTCTTCATTTAATGGCAGATAAAATGTCGAGAGATTAAAGCCAATTGCATTATTTAAAAAAAAACTGGTGGGAATAAAACTATCTGAATAAAAAAAAAGAAGCCTACACTGCCCGTGACAGTCACGGGCGCGACGATTAAGGGGTTAATAAGAATTGTATCAAACCTTGAACCTGTGTTCATATTTATTACTTGTCATTTCCTTACTAATACATAACTTTCCAAAAGCATTACGCCATGGTTTACTCAAAACAATAGTACAGACATTCTCTAACTTAAAAATCTATCATCACGAAATTTTTATTACATACTTTTTATCTTGTTGTCAGCAAAATTAACAATGTGTGAAAACTGCATAATTTTTATTCAATTTTTCTTTGACTGTTTCTTTGGATGTTTTCATTGACTTATGGAACAATGGAACAATCAAGCAGGTGTGTGGATTCCCTAGTTGCATGGCAACTTTACATCCAGGCTAAGAGTATATTGTGTTACAATGCAATGGGAGCCTTGGAAAAAAGAGCGTTTAAACGCGGCTAGTAGCCACGAAAAAATGGAGAGTAAAAGCTAAAGAGATGGACAATTTTTAAGAAAAAATTGTTAGTAAAACAAGTAGAAAAAAAAAAGTTCCATATGATCCACATAAATGTCCAGGACAGGCGAAAAAGCTTTATTCTCAGAAAAATATGACTGGGAAAACATTTAATAATTATTGGTATTCAAATTGAATGAGCCGTACAAACGATGAAAAATATCCGCACAGCCTCCATTCTTGTGGCAGTGCGTATGCCTAGTATTCAAGGGGCCGTGGGTATACGGTTTGTAGACTTAGGCAGCATTTCCTATACTCTAATGAGCTTTGATCGCACGACGTTGGCGTTAAAAATAAACAAAAACATTGTACTTTTGTAATAACTAAAAACATGACAGTTAAGATTTTGTTTGATGCATTTTATATTGCATTTTGCGTATCTTCGCATTATAATAATAAGACACATAATTTAACAAAATTTGTTTGCTAAATTATATTTTCTGCAAGTCCTTATGTTAAAGTCGGTTTGGTGGTAAATTTGCATTGCACACACTATATAGCCTATTTTTTTTAACAGTTTTACGCAAAAAAGTTTATAATATTAGTTTTGCTAAGATGGTAATTTATCATTTGATTATTACTAATAAAAAAAAATTTATGATTTAAAAAAATCCCTTCCGGCTCGGTCTACAGGCGGGGGTAGATTTCGAAGTTAAGTAATAATTTCACCAACAAAAACTAATTCAATATTAGAGATAAACCCAGTTTAACAATTTTATCTGTCCGCTTTTGGGTTAATTTCATTTTTCTGTAAGAGCTCCTTTTATCAGAATCGTGTTAATACGATATTTATTTCTTCAACCCCTATTTTAGTTTAATTATTATTTACTATAAGAGTTGGTTCCATCAAAAACTTGTCAATATGAAATTTGTAGATAATTTTAAGAACATTTATAATAAATTTAAGCGGATTTGATATCTTGTGAATTCACGAAGTTATAATTTTTTTCTTCTTCAACACCCCCTTCCCCCCATTTTTTCCTCTTTTTTGTGGTAATCCTATCAAAATGTGCCAACATAAAAGTTGTAGATAGTAATAAGAAGATTCATAATAAATTTAAGTGAATTTGATATCTTGAGAAATGACGAAGTTATGAATTTTTTCTCCGTAAAACACTATTTTTTCGCCCGTTGAGCCCATTTTTAATTTTTGGCCCTTATCCTAGAAGTAATAATAACTTTAAAATGATTTGATGTGTATTATAATTAAGAATTTTTTTTTTCGGTTTTCGCAAAATCCCTCCCTATTTCCACCCCCTTGGGCCGATTTTGCCCATTTGCAATCCCCGCCGAGATGTCAGTGTTCTTGGTGAGTTTGAAAAATAATCCTATTATAGAACTTATAGCGAAATATATTTTGTGTTTTTGATAGTTCCCTCCAAGCGTCTTGAGGGCTTTCCTTCATTTTCATAAAAATGCATATAAAAATAATTTTAATTAAAATTTTCTTTCCCTGTTTGTTTCTAAAATACACTTCATACCCCATCATTTGATAGACATCCTGAAATGCAATTATGTTGAAAATATTTTTGTCTACGACAGATTATATTTGTTTTTGAGAAATTGAAAAATACGCCCAAACCGCTCAGAGGGTTAACGGAAATGTTGTTACAGATAAACACAAATTGTTCCTTAAACTGTCACATAAGATTAAGATCGACTTAAAAATTTACTTGATAAAGCATTGAAGATTCCTATTTATGGTACATAAAACATTTTTTTAGATTAATAAATGAGATAATATGCGCGAACTAAATTACCTTATGTAACTGCTTATATAAGTCCTAAAATCGTGTGTGAGAGAAATAACAGTCCACAAATATAATAAATATTGAATGGATTTTTTAAATTGTATGTACAGTCGTGGAAAAAAAAAAGTAAACACCCCTTACTAACTCTGCAAAAAATTATCGTAGAAGAAAGTTAATGGTACCACACGATTGGTAATAAAGTTTACTTTGAAATGACGTATATAAAATTTTCTTAGGGGGCTATCTACATATTAAAACAAACCATAACTTTGTTTTTTCAATGGCAGTAGATAATTATGACAGCATAAATGAACTCTACACCCATCAATTAGCCTAAAAACCAATTTTTATGCAATTCGTACGATAAGTTTCCGAGAAATTAATTATTTTAAAACGAGCATATTTTAGGGGCTGTATTCAAATTGAAGTTCCATACTCGATTGTTGACCGAGAGGGCCTCCTTCTTCATCAAAGCATCTTAAGCGCTACTCAAGCAGCCATTGAAGAGTGCTAGAATACAGGAGAGCATAAGAAATTTCAAAATTTCTGGTCACTTCTGTCATAGACGGTTCCTTAAATCATTATTTTGCCGTTTTTAAAGGATAATTTGAAAACTACTTGGAAGAAAAGCGTGAAATTTTGGATTTCCATAAAACATGACTTAATACATCTAAATACATCTAAATATAGGTTGCAATTCATAAATTTTTCGAATATTAATTTCATAATTCATATCATAAAGTTATAAAAATTGCAAATTCAACGTATTTATGTTTGGGTATTTTAGTATTATTGCTACACAAAAAATTAGCATATTAGGAGTATCATTTCAGGAGATATTAATAAAAATATGAAAATGTAATTTAACATTAGAAGCACTAAATTTTGAATGTTTATAATTCAAAAACTTATCATTCAAATAACTTGAAATTTAGTGTCCAGGCATAGTTCGAACCGAAGATTTGAAATATCTTGTTAAAATTGGGTATTGCCATTAAAATAAAATAAAGTTTGGGTTCGTTTTAATATGTATATGGCCACCTAAGCAAATTTTGTATACATCATTTAAAAGTAGACTTTATTTCCAATCGTTCGGTACCAGCAACTTTCTTCTACGATAATTTGTTGAGGAGTTAGTAGGCGGTGTTTACTTTTTTTCCCACGACTGCACATCAAAATACAACACAAAAAAAATCTGTATAAATATTCGTTCTTTAAAATGTCACACGACAGAACGTGGCAGCTTTATCGTTAACCCACTGACCGCGAAAACTATAAGGTTCATGTTCTCAACTTTTTGGCTGAATGTCGATCGCCACCAAAGACTGTGAAGTATTATTTTTGCGTAATTTGAGGTTAAAATTCTGTTATAATTTTTTTATTTAAAAATAGTGGTGGGACGGTAAATAATTTACGCATGCGAATTTATTTTGACTATTGTGACAACGTAACACCAGCGGGTAATGGGTTACATGGTTCATACGGATACCGTTATTTCTCCAGGGAAACTATTAGTATCTTTTTTATAGAAATAGAAATCTAAGTTAAATGTGCAAAATTTCGCCCACTTTTAAGAAGAGATTTTCTATAAGGAAATACTGGTGCCGAAAAATTTTTTGGTCTGGAAAATTCAAGGAGGCGTACGAACCATAAGTTAAGAGGCTACTTCATTCGCGCGAAAACACCCATTCGCTAATGTTAATCATATGGGAGAATTTTTTTAAGATATCTCGTTTGCATTTCAACATTTTTCAACATTTTTTTTTTTTTGCATTGACTAGCAAAGATCAATCTGTAAAAGGCCGTTTTTTACTTTTTCAATTTTGTTTACAGATTTTTTTTATTGGAATACTTTTACTTACGGAAAAGATTTTGAAAGTGAAAGTATTTTCCTTAAAAAAAGACCTGAAAATTAAATTCAAAAATTAAAAATGGCCTTTGTAAAAATCGACCTCAGTTTTTCAATGACAAAAATATTTTAAAATATTTAAATGCAAACGAGCTATCTTAACCCTCTGTCTACCAGAAGGGTCCAATGGACCCGACATGTACATTTAAAATATTTATTCAAACCAGAAATTTCTTCAAAACAAACTAAATGTATAAATCAGACAATAATAAGTTAAATAAACAAATTAAATAGTTTTAAGTAAAAATTCTGGTGTAGAATGTTTTTATAAAACTTGAGTAAAATTTCCGGTAGTTCTAGGGTTAAATAATTCCTTTCATATGTTTAACATTAGCGAACGGGTGTTTTTGAGTGAGTGAAGTAGCAACTTAAAGGCAATAAATAGATTTTCCTCCAAAAGAAAAGGAACAGTGACCGGATGCTTTCGATTGCACACGGTTTTTCGAATATCTAGTGAAATTCTTGGCGAATTTCCCTTTAACTTCGAGGATGTAAATAACACGTTCGACTTCATTTTTTTCAGTGAAGATTTACTCGCGGAGACAATTGAATGTCCAACGATAAATTTAATAATAAAATAATGGTTTGCGATCATCCATGTAACAGAAAAGGCTCGAAATGGTCTAAAACTGTAGCAAATTACTATTTTTATATGTTTAACGTTAGTGTACATTCGTGTAAGCATATCATGCACATTCATGAAAATGTTAAAGTTTCTGTAAAAAAATCAATTTTTTTTGTTTATAGAATACTAGCAAACCCCGCGGCTTTGCTCGCATAATATTTGAAATATGCCAAGTGATATTGCCTAGTGATATATGTCTAATTTTTATTAAAAGGTACTAACTAAATTTTTATTTTATTAAAAGGTAATATTTTATTTTATTAAAAGTTACTTATTACTTTTAGGAATAATTCAAAAATTACTATTTAAAACACAGTTTGATTAATCATCCTTATTACACTGCATTAGGCAGAAATGAGACTTAAGTTAATAAAATGAAATAAAACTAAAAAAATGATGATTTAGAAAATATTTTGAAACTTTTATGCTCAAACAATACGCTCATTTCAGTATTCATTTGAAGTTTTGAATTTTTTTGAAACCATCTTTTTACATCTTAAAATTAACCATCATGTCAAATTCCAAGTCCTACCACCTCTCTCAATATAAAAGGCTATGTTGAAACAGGAACTGCCACCATTAATTTGCCAACATGAATTTTGAAATCGGTTTGTTATTTCCTAATATTCCACAGAAACGTAATTTAAAAAAGCTTTTAAACCCCTTTTTTAGAACGTTTGTTGTTCCTGTGAACCCCAGGTGGTAGAATCACCAGCATAAAATATAGCCTGTGTAGGATCAGAGACTGTTACCATTGATTCGCAACTATTACTTTTATAATCGGTTTATATTCCCTGAAATTGCATAGAATCGTAATTTAGAACTTTTTTAGAATGCTTTTCGCACCCCGCCTTCGTTTCACCCCTTTTTAATTCGAATTTATTTTCGACGTTCCTTCGAGGGCATTTATATTTTATAAGTAACTACCATGTCATATTTAAAGTTTCTAGCCTTTTCGGTATCACAGAAATCGCAATTTAGAAAGTTTTTAGCTCCTGCAATCCTCTGGTGGTAGTGGAACAGACATAAAATATAACTTATGTTTGAGCAAGTACTATCACCATAATTTGTCAACATTATTTTTTTAATCGGTTTGGTAATTTATAAGTTTGCTTAAAAATTGTAAATTATATCGCTTTTCACTCACTTCATTTTTTTTAAATTTGGAATTTTCTTTCGACTGTTCTTAGAAAGCAGTTGCCATACCATAGTTTGGTACCCACAGTTGCCATACCAAAGTAAATACCATACCATACTTCAAAGTGTTAGGCCCCTCAGTTGTGCAAAAAACGCAAATTAGAACATGTTTTGCTTTTGCAACCCTCAGATGGTAGTGACAGCAACATAAAATATAACCTATGTTATAACAGGGACTGTCACCATTCACTTGCAACCATTACTTTTGAAATAGCTTTAGTATTTCCTTAGATTGAGTAGAAATCGCAATTTAGAACGTTTTTAGGACGCTTTTCGCGCATTTTCACCCCTTTTAAAATTTCCAATTTTTTCGAAACTGTTCTTAACCCCTTCGGGACGGGAGCCTTTTACGAAATTTTAATCTTTTGTCACCGTTTTTTAAAAACAGAAATTTGTGACTTCTTGAATCGAGAAAATGCGCTGATTAAATAAGGCAAATTTTACAGTAAAATTTTACTGGTGACGAAAAACATGGATTCTGAGCGCTCCATGCGGCACGTATACGTGTCGCTCGTCCCCAAGGGGTTAAAGATCATTTATAACTAATATATATGTACCTTGCCTAATTTTAATTTGCTAGCCCCTACCGATCACAAAAATCGAAATTTAGAACGCTTTTTTGATCCTGCAACGTCTTGGTGAAAGTGATACCGACATAAAATAGCGTCTATGTTAGTGCAGGGGCTGTCAGCATCAATTTCCTACCATTACGTTTGAAATCAGATTCATTCTTCCTGAGATATTGCCCACAAATCGGCATTTAGAAAGTTTTTAGAACGCTTTTCGCGCATTTTGCTCCTGCATCTCCTCAAGGGTAATGGAAAAAGATATAAAATATAGCCTATCTTGGAGCAAGATCTGTCACCATCATTTTTACACCATTATATTTGAAATCGGTTGAGTACTTCCTCAGATTGCATAGAAATCACAATTTAGAAAGTTTTTTACAACGCTTTTTGCGCATTTTGACCCCCTTTTAAATTTCGATTTTTTTAGAAAATGTCCTTAGAGATCATTGATATGTTATAACTAACTACCATTCCAAATTTCACGATTCTAGGCCCTTTCGTAACGCAAAAGCCGCTAGTTAGAACGTTTTTCTCCTGTACCCCCTTTGGGGTAGTGGCACCGACATAAAACATCGCCTATGTTGGAGCAAGGGTTGTCACAATCATTTTGACTTAATTATTTTTTAGATCGATTTGGTATTTCCTGAGATTGTGTAGAAACTTACATTAGAACGTTTTTTAGAACGCTTTTCGCGCATTTTCACCCCTTTTAAATTTCGAATTGTTTAAGAACTGTTCTTAGAAATCCTTTATATCTAATAAGTAGCTAATATTTCAAATTTCATATTTCTAGGCCCTTCAGTAACGCTAAAATCGCGTTTTTAGAACGTTTCTTGCTCCTACACCCCCTTTGGGGTAGTGACATAAAACTTAGCCTATCTTGGAGCAAGCGTTGTCACCATCATTTTGACACCAATATTTTTTAAATCGGTTTGGTATTTCCTGAGATTGTGTAGAAACTACCATTTAGAACGTTCTTTAGAACGCTTTTTGTGCATTTTCACTCCTTTTAAATTGGAATTGTTTAAGAACTGTTTTTAGACATCATTTATATCTTATAAGTAACTAATATTCAAAATTTCATATTTCTAGTCCCTTCAGTAACGCTAAAATCGCGTTTTTAGAACGTTTTTTGCTCCTACACCCTCTTTGGGGTAGTGGCACCGACATAAAACATAGCCTATCTTGGAGCAAGCGTTGTCACCATCATTTTGACACCAATATTTTTTTAAATCGGTTTGATATTTCCTGAGATTGTGTAGAAACTACCATTTAGAACGTTTTTTAGAACGATTTTTGTGCATTTTCACCCCTTTTAAGTTTCGAATTGTTTAAGAACTGTTCTTAGACATCATTTATATCTTATAAGTAACTAATAATCAAAATTTCATATTTCTAGGCCTTTCAGTAACGCTAAAATCGCGTTTTTAGAACGTTTTTTGCTCCTACACCCCCTTTTGGGTAGCGGCACCGACATAAAACATAGCCTATCTTGGAACAAGCGTTGTCAGCACCATTTTGACACCAATATTTTTTAAATCGGTTTGGTATTTCCTGAGATTATGTAGAAACTACCATATAGAACGTTTTTTAGAACGCTTTTTGTGCATTTTCCCCCCTTTTAAATTTCGAATTGTTTAAGAACAGTTCTTAGACATCATTTATATCTTATAAGTAACTAATATTCAAAATTTCATATTTCTAGGCCCTTCAGTAACGCTAAAGACGCATTTTTAGAACGTTTTTTGCTCCTACACCCCCTTTGGGGTAATAACATCGACATAAGATATAGCCTATGTTCTAAGTTGGACTAATACCATCATTTTGATACCATTACTTTTGGAATCGGTTCGGTAGTTCCAGAGCTTACCTCCTGCAAATAAACAATTTTTTCCTCTTTATAATAGACTAGCAAACCCCGCGGCTTTGCTCGCGTAATATTTGAAATATGCCAAGTGATACTTATATGTCTAATTTTTATTAAAAGGTACTAACTAAATTTTTATTTTATTAAAAGGTAATATTTTATTTTATTAAAAGGTCCTTATTACTTTTAGGAATAATTAAAAAAATCACTATTTAAAACACAGTTTGATTAAACATCATTGTTACACTGCATAAGGCAGAAATGAGACTTAAATTAATTAAACGAAATAAAACTAAATAAATAATAATTTAGAAAATATTTTGAAACTTTTATGCTCAATTAATACGCTCATTTCAGTATTCATTTGAAGATTTGAATTTTTTAGAAACCATCTTCTTACATCTTAAAATTAATCATCATGTCAAATTCCAAGTCCTACCACCTCTCTCAACATAAAGGGCTACGTTGAAATAGGATCTGTCACCATTAATTTGCCATTCATTTTGAAATTGGTTTGTTATTTCCTAACATTCCACAGAAACGTAATTTAGAAAGCTTCTAAAAGACATTTATAGAGCGTTTTTTGTTCCTGTGAACCCCAGGTGGTAGAATCATCGGCATAAAATATAGACTGTGTAGGATCAGAGACTGTTACCATTGATTCGCAACTATTACATTTATATTTGGTTTATATTCCCCGAAATTGCGTAGAAATCGTAATTTAGGACTTTTTTAGAATGCTTTTCGCACCTCCCCTTCACTTCACCCCTTTTTAATTCGAATTTATTTTCGACAGTCCTTCGAGGACATTTATATTTTATAAGTAACTACCATGCCATACTTAAAGTTTCTAGCCTTTTCAGTATCACAGGAATCGCAATTTAGAAAGTTTTTAGCTACTGCAACCCTCTGGTGGTAGTGGCACAGACATAAAATATAGCTTATGTTTGAGCAGGTTCTATCACCAACAATTTGTCATCATTATTTTTTTAATCGGTTTGGTATTTGATAAGATTACATAAAAATTGTAATTTATAACGCTTTTCGCTCTCTTCATCTTTTTAAATTTGAAATTTACTTTCGACAGTTCTTAGAAAGCAGTTGCATCTTGTAAGTAAATACCATGCCATACTTCAAAGTGTTAGACCCTTCAGTTATGCAAAAAACGCAAATTAGAACATATTTTGCTTTTGCAACCCTCAGATGGTAGTGACAGCAACATAAAATATAACCTATGTTATAGCAGGGACTGTCACCATTGATTTGCAACCATTACTTTTGAAATAGCTTTGGAATTTCCTAAGATTGAGTAGAAATCGCAATTTAGAACGTTTTTAGAACGCTTTTCGCGCATTTTCACCCCTTTTTAAATTTCCAATTTTTTCGAAACTGTTCTTAAAGATCATTTATATGTAATAAATATGTACCTTGTCTAATTTTAAGTTGCTAGCCCCTACCGATCACAAAAATTGAAATTTGGCACGCTTTTTTGCTCCTGCAACGTCTAGGTGATAGTGATACCGACTTAAAATAGCGTCTATGTTAGAGCATAAGCTATCAGCATCAATTTCATACCATTACTTTTGAAATCAGTTTGATTCTTCCTGAGATATTGGTGACAAATCGGCAATTAGAAAGTTTTCGCTCATTTTGCTCCTGCATCTCCTCTAGGGTAGTGGAAAGAGATATAAAATATAGCCTATCTTGGAGCAAGATCTGTCCCCATCCTTTTTGCACCATTATATTTGAAATCGGTTCAGTATTTCCTGAGATTGCTAGAAATCGCAATTTAGAACGTTTTTTACAATGCTTTTTGCGCATTTTGACCCCCATTTTAAATTTAGACTTTTTTTAGGAAATGTCCTTAGAGATCATTGATATCTTATAACTAACTACCATTCTAAATTTCACGATTCAAGGCCCTTCCGTCACGCAAAAACTGCAATTTAGAACGTTTTTCTCCTGCACCCCCTTTGGGGTAGTGGCACCGACATAAAGCATAGCCTATCTTGGAGCAAACGTTGTCACTATCATTTAGACACCAATATATTTTTTAATCGGTTTGGTATTTCCTGAGATTGTGTAGAAATCACCATTTAGAACGTTTTTAGAACGCTTTTCGCGCATTTTCACCCCTTTTAAATTTCGAATTGTTTAAGAACTGTTCTTAGAAATCATTTATATCTAATAAGTAAATGATACTTCAAATTTCATATTTCTAGGCCCTTCAGTAACACATAAATCGCATTTTTAGAACGTTTTTTGCTCCTACACCCCCTTTGGGGTAGTGGCACCGACATAAAACATAGCCTATCTTGGAGCAAACGTTGTCACTATCATTTTGACACAAATATTTTTAAAATCGGTTTGGTATTTCCTGAGATTATGTAGAAACTACAATTTAGAACGTTTTTTAGAACGCTTTTTGTGCATTTTCACCTCTTTTAAATTTCGAATTGTTTAAGAACTGTTCTTAGACATCATTTATATCTTATAAGTAACTAATATTCCAAATTTCATATTTCTAGGCCCTGCAGCAACGCAAAAATCGCATTTTTAGAACGCTTTTTGCTCGTGCACCCCCTTTGGGGTAGTGGCACCGACATAAAATATAGCCTGAGCTCTAAGTTGGACTATCACCATCATTTTGATACCATTACTTTTTAAATCGGTTTGGTATTTCCTGAGATTATGTAGAAACTACCATTTAGAACGTTTTTTAGAACACTTTTTGTGCATTTTCACTTCTTTTAAATTTCGAATTGTTTAAGAACTGTTCTTAGACATCATTTATGTCTTATAAGTAACTAATATTCCAAATTTCATATTTCTAGTCCCTTCAGTAACGCAAAAATCGCATTTTTAGAACGTTTTTTGCTCCTGCACCCCGTTTGGGGTGGGTGCACCGACATAAAATATAGCCTATGTTCTAAGTGGGACTAACACCATCATTTTGATACCATTACTTTTGAAATCGGTTTGGTATTTCCTGAGATTATGTAAAAACTACCATTTAGAACGCTTTTTGTGCATTTTCACCCCTTTTAAATTTCAAATTGTTTAAGAACTGTTCTTAGACATCATTTATATCTTATAAGTAACTAATATTCCAAATTTCATATTTCTAGGCTTTTCAGTAACGCAAAAATCGCATTTTTAGAACGTTTTTTGCTCCTGCACCCCCTTTGTGGTAGGTGCGCCGACATAAAATATAGCCTATGTTCTAAGTTGGACTAACACCATCATTTTGATACCATTACTTTTGAAATCGGTTCGGTAGTTCCTGAGCTTACCTCCTACAAATAAACAATTTTTTCCTCTTTATAATAGGAGTATAGACTAGCAAATCCCGCGGCTTTGCTCGCGTAATAGTTGAAATATGCCAAGTGATATTTGCATGATTATTTTTTATTAGAGGAGCACCTTTTTGAAATAATTCAAATATTACAAATCAAGCCGCAGTTTGACTAAACTTCATTCTAAAAGTGCAATAGACAGAAATGAGATTTTAATTCATAAGAAGAACTAAAACTAATTCCAATTAAATGATAATTTAGAAAATAGTTTGAGACTTTTATGCTCATTTCAGTATTTATTTGAAGATTTGAATTTTTTAGAAACCATATTAACACATTTACATCTTAAAATTAACCATCATGTCAAATTCCAAGCATCCTGTTTAACTGTGTACCACCTCTCTGGTGTTAGTGGCACCAACATAAAATGCCGAAACAGAGTTGAAATAGAATATCTCGAAAAATGTTGAAACAGAGACTGTCACCATTAATTTGCCAACATTAACATTGAAAGCAGTTGGTATTTCCTAATATTCTATAGAAAACGGAATTTAGATGTTTTTAAAGGCTTTCTTGTTGTTCCTGCCAACGAAGTGGTAGTGACACCGGCATAAAATGTAGCCCGTATAGGATCAGGGACTATCATTCTTGATTCGCAACAAATAACTTCGGTAATCGGTTTATTATTTCCTGAGATTCCATAGAAATCGTAATTTAGGACTCTTTTAGAATGCTTTTCGCTCCTTCCATTCGCTTCACCCCTTTTTAATTTCGAATTTATTTTCGACTGTTTTTAGAGGACATTTATATTTTATAAGTAACTACCGTGTTATATTCTAAGTTTCTAGCCTCTTCAGTTTCGCAGACATCGTAATTTAGAAACCTTTTGCTCCCGCAATCCTCGACATAAAATATAGCTTATGTTTGAAAAGGTTCTATCACCATCAATTTGCAACCATTTTGTTTGAAATCGATTTCGTATTTCATACGATTGCATAAAAATCGTAATTTAGAACGCTTATAGAGCGCTTTTCGCTCACTTCCTTCTTTTAAATTTGGAATTTTCTTTCGACAACTCTTAGAATGCATTTGCATCTTTGAAGTATTTCCCATTCCAAATTTAAAATGTTAGACCCCCTCAGTAACGCAAAAAACGCAATTTAGAACATTTTTTGCTCCTGTAACTCCCAGGTTGTAGTGACAACAACGTAAAATATAGGCTATGTTGGAGCGGGGAAGTCTTGTAAGTAAATACCATGCCATACTTGAAAGTGTTAGACCCCTCAGTTGTGCAAAAAATGCAAATTAGAACATGTTTTGCTTTTGCAACTCTCAGATGGTAGTGACAGCAACATAAAATATAACCTATATATTAGCAGGGTCTGTCACCATTGATTTGCAACCATTAGTTTTGAAATAGCTTTGGTATTTCCTTAGATTGAGTAGAAATCGCAATTTAGAACGTTTTTAGGACGCTTTTCGAGCATTTTCACCGCTTTTTAAATTTCCAATTTTTTCGAAACTGTTCTTAAGGATCATTTATAGCTAATTAATATGTACCTTGCCTAATTTTAAGTTGCTAGCCCCTACCGATCACAAAAATCGAAATTTAGAACGCTCTTTTACTCCCGCAACGCCTTGGTGATAGTGATACTGACATAAAATAGCGTCTATGTTAGAGCAGAGGCTGTCAGCATCAATTTCCTACCATTACGTTTGAAATCAGATTCATTCTTCCTGAGATATTGCCGACAAATCAGCATCTAGAGCGTTTTAGGTAGCTTTCTTTACAAAAAAGCTACCTATTGCAGCCGTTCGGAGGAAAGCGATTTCAAAAAATTTTGGTATATTTTCATCGATCATGACCCCCAGACCCCGAAACCACCCTCCGTTCAAAATTTATATATATATATATATATATATATATATATATCTGACCTATGTCACACTGTAACTCCCGTAATTATGAACCGATTTCGATGTAATTCGGTGTGTACATAGTACATATCAATGTCTCGACCGAGTTCGTTGGCCAGCTTCATCCGCCGTTTTGTTTCAAAATGGCGGCCATTTAAAATTTTTAAAAAAATTTAAAACTTGAAATGTGGTACCAAAAAATTAAAAATGGAAAAATATTTTTTTCTTATGTATTTGACCTTTATACAAAGATTTCGGAGCAGTTTTTGTTTCGTCTATATCTTAAAAAATGGCTGAGTTATAGCATTTTGAATTTCTAGCGTGGCTGATATTTTGAAACGTCCTGAAATTTGTCACGCGATAAAAGGCGTATTTATGAACCGATTTGGATGTAACTTCGTTTATACATAGTACATACTAATGTCTCGACCGGGTTCGTTGGCCAGCTTCACCCGCCATCTTGTTTAAAAATGGTGGCCATTTAAATGTTTAAAAAAAATTTAAATTTGAAATGTGGTACCAAAAATTGAAAATTGAAAAAATATTTTCTTCTTATGTGTTTGACCTTGATAAAAAGATTCGGGAGCAGTTTTTGTTTCGTCTATATCTTAAGAAATGGCTGAGTTATAGCATTTTGAATTTCTAGCGTGGCTGACATTTTGAAACGTCCTGATATTTCTCACGTAATAACAGGCGTATTTATGAACCGACTTGGATGTACCTTGGTGTGTACATAGTACATACAAATATCTCAACCGAGATCGTTGGCCAGCTTCATCCGCCATCTTGTTTCAAAATGGCGGCCATTTAAAAAAAAAAATAAATAAAAAAATTTAAATGAGATACCAAAAAATTGGAAAATGAAAAAGATTTTTTTTGTATGTGTTTGACCTTAATACAAAGATTCCGGAACAGTTTTTCTTTCGTCTATATCTAAAAAAAAATGGCTGAGTAATAGCATTTTGAATTTCTCTTGTGGCTGACATTTTAAAACGACCTGATTTTTGTCACGCGATAACAGGCGTATTTATGAACCGATTTGGATGTAACTTGGTCTGTACATAGTACATACCAATGTCTCGACCGAGTTCGTTGGCCAGCTTCATTCGCCATCTTGTTTCAAAAGGGTTGCCATTTAAAAAAAATTAAATTTAAAATTCAAAATGAGGTATTAAAAAATTGGAAAATGAAAAAGATTTTTTTTATGTGTTTGGCCTTGATACAAAGATTCCGGAGCAGTTTTTGTTTCTGAAAATTTGTTCTTTTGTTGATATCTTAAAAAATGGTTGATTTATAGCACTTTGAATTTCTAGCATGGCTAACATTTTGAAACGATCTTGTATTTGTCACGCGATAACACACGTATTCGCCTATTTCGATGTAAGAAGGCATGTGAATAGTATACATCAACACCTCGACCAAGTTCGCTGGCCAGATTCATCAGCAATCTTGTTTCAAAATGGCGGCCATTAAATTAAAAAATATATATATATTTAAAGTGAGGTGCAAAAAAATTAGAAATTGAAAAAGGTTTCTTTCTTAAGTATTTGATCTTGATATAAGGATTCAGGAGCATTTTTTGTTTGTCTTTACCTTAAAAAATGGCTCAGATATAGCAGTTTCAATTTCTAATGTGGGTGACATTTTGAAAAATCTGATTTTTTGCATGCGACAGCACTCCTATATTTTAACCGATTCCGATGTAAGTGAGCATGTGCACAGCAATTACTAAGGTCTCGACCAAGTTCACTGCTTAGCCTCATCCATCATGTTGTCTTAAAGTGACAGGCACTTTAAGAAACTGCCGAATTTGGCAGCCAAATATAAGTTACTTTAAAGAAAAGCAGCTTGGATAAAGCTGACTAATTTCGCGAAATCTTTCATTATATTGATAAAAATTAGTATTGAATCTCCTATATTCGGTTTCCACTAAATTGAGCTTCGTGTGTTTGCATGATATAAGTTGGCTTTTTTTAAATAAGGATTATGAAAGCTACCTCTTCCTCCCGGCACTGGCCGGAAGGACTTTTTAGAACGCTTTTCGCGCATTTTGCTCCTGCATCTCCTCTGGGGTAGTGGAAACAGATATAAAATATAGCCTATCTTGGAGCAAGATCTGTCACCATTATTTTTACACCATTATATTTGAAATCGGTTCAGTTCTTCCTGAGATTGCATAGGAATCGCTATTTAGAAAGTTTTTTATAGCGCTTTTTGACCCCCTTTTAAATTTCGATTTTTTTTTGGAAATGTCCTTAGAGATCATTGATATCTTATAACTAACTACCATTCCGAATTTCACGATTCTAGGCCCTTCCGTAACGCAAAAGCCGCAATTTACAACGTTTTTTGCTCCTGCACCCCCCTTTGGGGTAGTGGCACCAACATAAAACATCGCCTATGTTGGAGCAAGGGTTTTCACCATCATTTTGACGCCATTATTTTTTAGATCGGTGAAATATTTCCTGAGATTGTGTAGAAATCACCATTAGAACGTTTTTTAGAACGCTTTTCGCGCGTTTTCACTCCTTTTAAATTTCGAATTGTTTAAGAACTGTTCTTAGAAATACTTTATATCTAATAAGTAGCTAATATTTCAAATTTCATATTTCTAGGCCCTTCGGTAACGCAAAAATTGGATTTTTAGAACGTTTTTTGCTCCTGCACCCCCTTTGGGATAGTGGCACCGACATAAAACATAGCCTATGTTGGAGCAAGGGTTGTCACCGTCATTTTGACACCCTTATTTTGACACCAATATTGTTTAAATCGGTTTGGTATTTCCTGAGATTGTGTAGAAACCACTATTTAGAACGTTTTTTAGAACGATTTTCGCGCATTTTCACCCCTTTCAAATTTCGAATTGCTTAAGAACTATTCTTAGAAATCCTTTATATCTAATAATTAACTAATATTTCAAATTTCATATTTCTAGGCCCTTCAGTAACACATAAATCGCATTTTTAGAATGCTTTTTGCTCCTGCACTCCCTTTGGGGTAGTGACACCGACATAAAACATAGCCTATCTTGGAGCAAGCGTTGTCACCATCATTTTGACATCAATATTTTTTTAATCGGTTTGGTATTTCCTGAGATTGTGTAGAAACTACCATTTAGAATGTTTTTAGAACGCTTTTTGTGCATTTTCACCCTTTTTAAATTTCGAATTGTTTAAGAACTGTTCTTAGATATCATTTATATCTTATAAGTAACTAATATTCCAAATTTCATATTTCTAGGTCCTTCAGTAACGCTAAATTTGCATTTTTAGAACGTTTTTTGCTCCTAAACCCCCTTTGGGGTAGTGGCACCGACATAAAACATAGCCTATCTTGGAGCAAGCGTTGTCACCGTCATTTTGACACCAATACTTTTTAAATCGGTTTGGTATTTCCTGAGATTGTGTAGAAACTACCATTTAGAACGTTTTTTAGAACACTTTTTGTGCATTTTCAACCCTTTTAAATTTCGAATTGTTTAAGAACTGTTCTTAGACATCATTTGTGTCTTATAACTAACTAATACTCAAAATTGCATATTTCTAAGCCCTTCAGTAACGCTAAAATCGCATTTTTAGAACGTTTTTTGCTCCTACACCCCCTTTGAGGTAGTGGCACCGATATAAGATATAGCCTATGTTCTAAGTTGGACTAACACCATCATTTTGATATCATTACTTTTGGAATCGGTTCGGTAGTTCCAGAGCTTATCTCCGACAAATAAACAATTTTTTCTTCTTTATAATAGGAGTATAGACTAGCAAACCCCGCGGCTTTGCTCGCGTAATATTTGAAATATGCCAAGTGATATTTATATATCTAATTTTTATTAAAAGGTACTAACTAAATTTTTATTTTATTTAAAGGTAATATTTTATTTTATTAAAAGGTTTTTTTTATTAAAAGGTACTTGTTACTTTTAGGAATAATTCAAAAATTACTATTTAAAACACAGTTTGATTAAACATCATTATTACACTGAATTAGGCAGAAATGAGATTTAAATTAATAAAATGAAATAAAACTAAATAAATGATAATTTAGAAAATATTTTGAAACTTTTATGCTCAATTAATACGCTCATTTCAGTATACATTTGAAATTTTGAATTTTTTAGAAACCATCTTCTTACATCTTACAATTAACCATCATATCAAATTCCAAATCCTACCACCTCTCTCTACATAAAGGGCTATGTTGAAACAGGAACTGTCACCATTAATTTGCCAACATTAATTTTGAAATCGGTTTGTTATTTCCTAATATTCCACAGAAAAATAAAAATATCCAACCAATGCAAATCATACAATTTTTTATCATTATTTGCTCGATAAATCGTAATAAAATCGTTACATCCTCGATATTTTAACAGGCAATTTTTTTGAGCAAAATCTTACAAAAATCGTTAAATATTTCTATTTAGTGGAGTATGAAAAGTGTTCCAGAGTAGGCCCCATATACTACTGTTATTTCCTAATATTCCACAGAAACGTAATTTAAAAAGCTTTTAAAGCCCTTTTTAGAACATTTGTTGTTCCTGGTTGGTTGTATTTATATCGGCCAATTATCAGCACGAGGGATATAGGCCCTAAGGGGGGAGGTGCCTTCCGTGGAGGTCTTTCTAAGGGAACCTAACCCGTATTAACGCTTGGAGAACCAAGGTTCGAAGAAAACCACGAAAACTCCGAACGATTAGGCCGACGGGCGCGTTTGGGATCGAACCCAGCACCTCCCGTCTACCAGCTTCGAGAGCAGAACCTCTCGGCCACTGGTGGGGCTGTTTGTTGTTCCTGTGAACACCAGGTGGTAGTATCACCGGCATAAAATATAGCCTGTGTAGGATCAGAGACTGTTACCATTGATTCGCAACTATCACTTTTTAAATCGGTTTATATTCCCTGAAATTGCATAGAATCGTAATTTAGAACTTTTTTAGAATGCTTTTCGCACCTCCCCTTCGCTTCACCCCTTTTTAATTCGAATTTGTTTTCGACGTTCCTTCGAGGGCATTTATATTTTATAACTACCATATCATATTTAAAGTTTCTAGCCTTTTCAGTATCACAGAAATCGCAATTTAAAAAATTTTTAGCTCCTGCAACCCTCTGGTGGTAGTGGAACAGACATAAAATATAGCTTATGTTTGAGCAGATTCTATAACCAAATTTGTCATAATTATTTTTTTAATCGATTTGGTAATTTATAAGTTTACTTAAAAATTGTAATTTATAACGCTTTTGGCTCACTTCATCTTTTAAATTTGGAATTTTCTTTCGACTGTTCTTAGAAAGCAGTTGCATCTTGTAAGTAAATACCATGCCACACTTCAAAGTGTTAGACCCCTCAGTTGTGCAAAAAACGCAAATTAGAACCTGTTTTGCTTTTGCAACCCCCAGATGGTAGTGACAGCAACACAAAATATAACCTATGTTATAGCAGGGACTGTCACCATTGATTTGCAACCATTACTTTTGAAATAGCTTTGGTATTTCCTTAGATTGAGTAGAAATCGCAATTTAGAACGATTTTAGGGCGCTTTTTGCGCATTTTCAGCCCTTTTAAATTTCCATTTTTTTTCGAAACTGTTCTTAAAGATCATTTATATCTAATAAATATGTACCTTGCCTAATTTTAAGTTGCTAGCCCCTACCGATCACAAAAATCGAAATTTAGAATGTTTTTTTGCTCCTGCAAAGTCTTGGTGATAGTGATACCGACATAAAATAGCCTCTATGTTAGAGCAGAGGCTGTCACCATCAATTTCCTACCATTACGTTTGAAAGCAGATTCATTCTTCCTGAGATATTGCCGACAAATGGGCATTTAGAACGTTTTTAGAACGCTTTTCGCGCATTTTTCTCCTGCATCTCCTCTGGGGTAATGGAAATAGATATAAAATATATCCTATCTTGGAGCAAGATCTGTCACCATCATTTTTACACCATTATATTTGAAATCGGTTCAGTACTTCCTGAGATTGCATAGAAATCGCAATTTAGAAAGTTTTTTACAACGCTTTTTGCGCATTTTGACCCCCCTTTTAAATTTCGATTTTTTTAGGAAATGTCCTTAGAGATCATTGATATCGTATAGCTAACTTACCATTCCGAATTTCACGATTCTAGGCCCTTTCGTAACGCAAAAGCCGCAATTTAGAACGTTTTTCTCCTGCACCCCCTTTGGGGTAGTGGCACTGACATAAAACATCGCCTATGTTATAGCAAGGGTTGTCACCATCATTTTGGCACCATTACTTTTCAGATCGGTTTGGTATTTGCAGAGATTGTGTAGAAACCACCATTTAGAACGTTTTTAGAACGATTTCGCGCATTTTCACCCCTTTCAAATTTCGAATAGTTTAAGAACTGTTCTTAGAAATCCTTTATATCTAATAAGTAGCTAATATTTCAAATTTCGTATTTCTAGGCCCTTCAGTAACACATAAATCGCATTTTTAGAACGTTTTTTGCTCCTGCGCCCCCTTTGGGGTAGTGGCACCGACATAAAACATAGCCTATCTTGGAGCAAGCGTTGTCACCATCATTTTGACACCATTATTTTTCAGATAGGTTTGGTATTTGCTGAGATTATGTAGAAACTACCATTTAGAACGTTTTTAGAACGCTTTTCGCGCATTTTCATCCCTTTTAAATTTCGAATTGTTTAAGAACTGTTCTTAGAAATCCTTTATATCTAATAAGTAGCTAATATTTCAAATTTCATATTTCTAGGCCCTTCGGTAACGCAAAAATTGGATTTTTAGAACGTTTTTTGCTCCTGCACCCCCTTTGGGATAGTGGCACCGACATAAAACATAGCCTATGTTGGAGCAAGGGTTGTCACCGTCATTTTGACACCCTTATTTTGACACCAATATTGTTTAAATCGGTTTGCTATTTCCTGAGATTGTGTAGAAACCACTATTTAGAACGTTTTTTAGAACGATTTTCGCGCATTTTCACCCCTTTCAAATTTCGAATTGCTTAAGAACTATTCTTAGAAATCCTTTATATCTAATAATTAACTAATATTTCAAATTTCATATTTCTAGGCCCTTCAGTAACACATAAATCGCATTTTTAGAACGCTTTTTGCTCCTGCACTCCCTTTGGGGTAGTGACACCGACATAAAACATAGCCTATCTTGGAGCAAGCGTTGTCACCATCATTTTGACATCAATATTTTTTAAATCGGTTTGGTATTTCCTGAGATTGTGTAGAAACTACCATTTAGAATGTTTTTTAGAACGCTTTTTGTGCATTTTCACCCTTTTTAAATTTCGAATTGTTTAAGAACTGTTCTTAGATATCATTTATATCTTATAAGTAACTAATATTCCAAATTTCATATTTCTAGGTCCTTCAGTAACGCTAAATTTGCATTTTTAGAACGTTTTTTGCTCCTACACCCCCTTTGGGGTAGTGGCACCGACATAAAACATAGCCTATCTTGGAGCAAGCGTTGTCACCGTCATTTTGACACCAATACTTTTTAAATCGGTTTGGTATTTCCTGAGATTGTGTAGAAACTACCATTTAGAACGTTTTTTAGAACACTTTTTGTGCATTTTCAACCCTTTTAAATTTCGAATTGTTTAAGAACTGTTCTTAGACATCATTTGTGTCTTATAACTAACTAATACTCAAAATTGCATATTTCTAAGCCCTTCAGTAACGCTAAAATCGCATTTTTAGAACGTTTTTTGCTCCTACACCCCCTTTGAGGTAGTGGCACCGATATAAGATATAGCCTATGTTCTAAGTTGGACTAACACCATCATTTTGATATCATTACTTTTGGAATCGGTTCGGTAGTTCCAGAGCTTATCTCCGACAAATAAACAATTTTTTCCTCTTTATAATAGGAGTATAGACTAGCAAACCCCGCGGCTTTGCTCGCGTAATATTTGAAATATGCCAAGTGATATTTATATATCTAATTTTTATTAAAAGGTACTAACTAAATTTTTATTTTATTAAAAGGTAATATTTTATTTTATTAAAAGGTTTTTTTTATTAAAAGGTACTTGTTACTTTTAGGAATAATTCAAAAATTACTATTTAAAACACAGTTTGATTAAACATCATTATTACACTGAATTAGGCAGAAATGAGATTTAAATTAATAAAATGAAATAAAACTAAATAAATGATAATTTAGAAAATATTTTGAAACTTTTATGCTCAATTAATACGCTCATTTCAGTATACATTTGAAATTTTGAATTTTTTAGAAACCATCTTCTTACATCTTACAATTAACCATCATATCAAATTCCAAATCCTACCACCTCTCTCTACATAAAGGGCTATGTTGAAACAGGAACTGTCACCATTAATTTGCCAACATTAATTTTGAAATCGGTTTGTTATTAGTAGTATATGGGGCCTACTCTGGAACACTTTTCATACTCCACTAAATAGAAATATTTAACGATTTTTGTAAGATTTTGCTCAAAAAAATTGCCTGTTAAAATATCGAGGATGTAACGATTTTATTACGATTTATCGAGCAAATAATGATAAAAAATTGTATGATTTGCATTGGTTGGATATTTTTATTTTTTCTACAAAATTATGTAAAGAAGAAGTTTTAAGAAAGGGTTATAAAGAATCAAATAAACGGGATAATAACGTAATCAATTTAGATTAAATAATGATCATTTTTAAATGCTAATATTTAATTATTATTGTGATGAAAAATTTTGACAGACGTCCTTTCTTAATAGTCTATGAATTGCTAATAAACAACCTTCCTCTAGGATAATCTCTATAGGAAAAGCAAAGAGCAGCGTTATATAATAAGTTATCGGCATTATAACCAATCCTAAAATCTTTAGTTGCATTAAAAGCTATAGAATAGTATAAGTTATTATCTCCGGGAATATAAATATGAAAATATTCTTTTGTTTCTGGTATTATATTCCAATTGTCATCACATTTACTTTCTATCCAAAAATAAACACCAGGTTGAGAAAATTTAGAGGCTTGATCCATTTTATATATTTTAGCGGTGAAAGTTAATTTTATTGTATCATTGAAACTATGAAATATAGTATAATTATTAGAGTTATCGATGCTATGATTTGTAATAACGGGGTCAAATTTAAAATAATGAAAGGTAGGCGAAAGACAATTAAAGAGTAAAGTACTTATGACAAAATATTGTAACATTTATTTCTAAATAAATTTTCGATAGATTAAATAAAATCCATTCGAACAAAGTTTAGACAGATGAAATAAATAAGAAATATCAATTGCATTATATTGAAGTCTGAAATAAAAGTTAAATGATTTTTATGATATGTTTTAAATTTTGAATAGATCTCTCTTTTTTATTAGCAATAATAAATACTATTCTGGATATTTTGATAGTTCGATAAAATTAAAAAAAATAGTTTGTGTGGAAATGAACCCATCTTTGCCAGAAAAGAAATTTGTACTTAAAAACAGATATATTTTTGATTTCCGTAAATATTATTCTGGTAGTTTGATAGTTCGATAAAAGGTCCATTCGATTATTGTAAGATTTAAAACAAATTGTAGGATTAAGCTTTTTCTAATTCATAATCATAAAAGCCGTCATTATTTTTTCCTTTAAAATGAAAGATATAACCACGTTCATTCAGTTTTGTTATTGCTGCTTCAGAAATTTTTCCATGACTCTTTTTAAGAAAATAATCCTTTTCTACATCATTAACTTCTAATCTTGCAATAGTGGTATTTCCAAATTTTGTTTGAATTTTCTTCAACGAAATCAGTTTGTATTTCCCTGTCTCTAAATCTTTTAGCTTATGAGTTACAGGGAACGATCTGAGACTGTTGAATTCTTCCATTTATTAAGAAACAATTTTTGAAAGAAAATTTTTATAGTACAGACATCTGTACATAGAACAACCCTGTCCTAGGATTCGAACGCATCTCGGTACTTCTAATATTTTTATAGGAATTCCCCATTCTTCAAAGGTACTTTTCGGAAAAACTCCTCCTTTAAAAGCAAATGTCCCTCCGTATATCTGATGCAATTGTAAGAGATAATCTTTTACATTGTCGCTACTAATCCATAAGCCTGTATTATCTGAATATCGTTTAAATCTTAAACCATGGATATCGTTAGTACATCTACGAACTATTCCATGGTCTTGATCACCTAATTCATAGTTAGGTGTAAATACAGAAATCGTTTCACCTATTCCTTCTTTTAAATGAACCCAGCTTATTTCTCTCGCTATAGATTTGAACGGAAGTATAAAACCTTGAACATTTATGATAAGAGTGACATCGTCCATTTATTAGAAAAGATTTTTTATAAATTAAAAATCTGGCTTAAAATCCAAAAGGTACAGTATCAAAGTTATCTAAAATTCTTCTTTTATCATATCCAAACATATATCTTTTATTCATTTTATTCACTTTAATATTTTTATCTTTTTGTATCTGAAATTGATTTATTTCTACATCTATATGCTCAATTTCCCCAGTTATTGTTTTCATTCTCTCGTCAAAATTGAGCTTAGTTTCGCTCTCATAACTCATTTTAAATCCTTTTCCTTTTCCTTTTACAGAACCATCGTTCAGAATATAACCATAATCTTTACTAGCTCCAGATATCCACGATTTCATATATTTATCTTCTCCTAATTCATCGGTCCATTCGCCTAACATACAGCCTGTTTTTACTTTATTAGAGCCATCATCGATATAAACAATACTATCTGTATCGTAATACATTACTTTATCTCCTAATTTATCAAGCATTTCATATAATCTTATTCTAGCCGAACTGGTTGTAAAAGCCGCTATATAATTATTCGTATTAAAGTTATTCTTGACATATTCATCTTTCATCTTATAATCCATTTGCACACACTCATCATTTAAAAATATCATATTCAAGTCTTTAATGCGGTCGTTCAGTATAATTCTATAAAAGTCTGCCAATTCTGTAACATTCTCTGTATGTTTCATATTTTTTCTCTGTCCGAACTTTCCCCATAAAGAGTTTAAACAAATTTTGGATATAAATCTCATTCCTGGGTTTTCTTTGATTTCTCCTAACCTTATACCCAATTTCTTTTCTACGCACCTTTTATATTCTTTTTCAGTTTTGAAATTTTCAGGCCATTTATCATCTGTTTCTAATTTGATTTTCAAAAACATTTTAACATAATCCTTAAATAATGTATTAGATTTTTTTTCAAAATGCCAAACTTCATAGATATTTAAAATCTTATAACCTTTTTCAATAGCCAGTTCAACTTCGGTAGTTGTCCACGTACCAGTAAAACTTCTCTCCTCATCCGTATGATTACATTCATTATTCCGCATATCATAACATTTTTTACATTGTTTCTTTTCGCATTTTATAGGTTTTGAACATAATTTACACAAACTAAATATTAATTTTTCTCCTTTATAAGGTAAAACAGGATGATAGAGTTTTCTAGGTGGAAGTACTTTACATTGTATCAAACCATACCAATTCTTATCATATTTTTCCGGATTATAAATTTTTACCGGATGACCAACAGGATAGTAATCAAAGTAATTCACTGTTGGATAAAGTGAACAAACATCGATATATCTACCCTTTTCATTTTCTTTCATTTCGTATATTAATTTCGTAGGTTCACACCTACCTCCGGTGAATGCGTTTCCAGGATTTAAAGGTTCTATAAAATCTCTTTTCCATTCATTTTTCATATATTTTTTAATTTCTTTGTCACTATCAAAATCACATTCCCATATTTCAATCAATTCAAATCCTTTATCTTTTATTTTTTTATTTGTTTTTTGAGTTCTTTCATACAAATCTTTCATACATATCTGATTTTGAAGATTGACGGTGGATTCTGTAAAACAGCGAGGACAACCGTGCCAATGACATCCTTGAAACTGATAAACGGTATTATTATAAAAACCATCTACTTTATAAGTTTTATCCCCTAATTTCAATTTTTTCTCACCACCATTTAAAGCATGCTGTATTTTGATATTGTGTTTTTCAGACAGATAGTCTAGCCAAATGATCGATTTCTTACTGAATTGATCCTTTGGAATACACTCCTCATCAATCGCTATTGTATTCACTGGAATAAATTTATCTCTGTATATAGCCATGCAAACGCCAGCTAAAGTGACATATTTAAAAGGATCAATATTAGCAATGTTTAGAAATAATCTTCGCAATTCTAAACATCCTTTTCTTAAAATATCAACATCAGACCTACAATATTTTATAATTTCTTTTTGAAAATCAAATGTTTCGTTTTTTACCGATTTATACCATTTATCAAAAGTTTTTCTTTGATCTAAAGTCATAGTATCATAACCATAATAGTATTTTTCAGGATATTTTCCTACATAATTTTGATTTTTCTTAGTGTTAAACAAATGAGGAAAATAACCTTTTGCCAATTCCGTTAGTCCAAACGTTTTAGGAAATTTTCTTAGCGGAATCAGTGTAAAATTTATAGAATCGATAAACCTTATATTATATACGGTTGCTTGCATATATATGAGTTTATTTCCTTGATATATTGTAAACACTTTAATTTTATTTTTAAAGCAGTATTTAGCTAGAAATTGAAAATCGAATCCTTTTCCATAATGCGCTAATACTGTATAACCGCAATGTTTCTCTTGGAATAACCATTCACAATATTCATTTTCATTCTTAAATATTTTTTCTTTTCCGTTAAAATCATGATTTATAACTAGATTGACTTGGTGATTTCCTGTCTCTTGGTTCGTCTCAACGTCAAAAAACATATATTTTTCTGTAAATTCTGACGTTTCACATTTCTCACACCATTTCTTTCTGTCTTTTATATTTTTAGGACAGATATTTTTACAAATCTCTCCCTTAGATTCTTTCCTACGTATATAACATTTATGATCTTCCAAAACCCATCCTCTGCAGTTTTTACATAGTCTTTCTCCACATTTATGATCTTTCGGTTTTCTTTGTCTTCTATTGATATTTCTCTTACATTTTAAACATTTCCACAGTGTTTCACAGACTGCTTCATTTTTATGATTTTCGAAGCAGTTTTTTCCTTTAAAAGATCTAAAACAATCATTGCACTGAATATCATCTCCTTCGCAATTACTCTCTTTCCTAAAACATCTATTACATTTTAAAGAACATTTATGTTGATCACTTCTTTTATAACTGACTTTACAATAATCACAATAATTTTTTTTCCTAAAAATCCTGTAACCGTTGTAATGACATCAAAATGATTTCTATTTTTTAAAATGTAAACACAATTAGATTTATAGGTACCACTGTATATTTTTTCGTTAAAATTTTCTCTGCAAAATATAGTTATTTGAATATCTAAAAAAATTTCGAATTGTTTAATATGCTCTAAATTACACATTTCTAACGGAATATCACACATTTCATGCAATTTTATCGCTAAACTTTTTTGTAATTTTCTACCCATTTTTATGTATTTAACATCTAAATCTGTAAGTTTTTCTAGATTTAATTTTTCGCATAAAATTTTACGATTTTGAATAGCCAGGGCTGTAACGATGGATCTAGCAAAACAGATATTATCGTCATTTTTAATTTGAAGAATACTTATTTTATTGACAACATCGTTATCGTTCAGTAATTTCAAATGTTTACCACCTTTAGGCAAATCAACGACTGTAAAAATAAATTCACAGTCTTTAATATCCAACTCTTTGTATTCAATTTTATGCGTTAAAACATCTAAATAGGTCTCATAGGCTTCTTTCGTTGACATCATTTTAGGGTGGAAGGGTTGTGTTAAATAGGGATTGAATACAATTATATCTACCTTTCCTTCAATTTTTCCAATTGCTCTCCTGAATAAATCTTTTAAGATACTATAATACTGGCCCGGTGTGAGTTTGTTTATTTGTCTTATTTTATAAACATATCTATAAGTATTAAATTTTTTAATAATTTTTTTTTCTTTCTCAACAATTTCGTAATCGGGTCTAAACAGATTTTCCAAATTTGTTTGCAATTTGACTTTCTTTTCTGTCTTTTTGATCAATTTTTCATCTTTATATTTCAAGCCGTAATAATCAAAGAGTTTTTTAAGTTTTGGACGGTTTTTCGGTTCATTTATAAATTGTTTCAATTTTTCATTCAAATCAGGAAATAATTTTTTAAGGTTTACCACTGTTTTTATCTTTTTTTCTTCGTTATTTTTTGGATCAAATTCTTCTGTGTTATTGTTAAATTTTAAATCGAAAGAATCGAATATTTTTTTCAATTTATTTCTTTTTTTAGGATTTTCGATAAATTTTGTCTGTATTTTATTTAAATAATCTGTGACATCTAATTTTAATAAATCTACTAAAACATATTTGTATTCCCCAGTTTCTTTTATATATCTTATTATCAATCTGATTAAATCATCTTTTTTACAATGTTGGGGTTGGTTTATATTTAAAAGTTTTACGACCTGCCTTAATTTTGAAATATGTATTTTTGAAACAGATATCAATCTTAGAGTTTCCTCCATTTATATACAAACATTTTTATAAATACTTTTTGCGACACATTTTTAAAAGCGACCACTATCTATAAATGCTCGTTAAATTAGACCACTTTCGGTGGCAGGTAATTTTACATTAAGCGATTTAAAATGAATGTCTTTAAAAGTATGAATTAAATTAAATTGAAGAATTTCTGAAAACAACTATTAAAAAATATATTTCAAAAAGAAGATCGTTTACTCAAAAGGACTAATTGCTGTCCATTGAAAGAAATCTGAATTTTTTCCTACAGGTTCGCCATTCAATTTTAAACATTCAAATCGAAATCCGTTTTTATCTATTTCTGTTATTCTAACAAAAAATGGTTCGCTGTATTTACATACAGGCGTTATATGAACATTGGGATGAACGTTAAAGGTATGATTCCAATCTACATTTATTCTTTCAGTTGTACAATTACCTGTCAAAATCTTTGTACTTTTTGAATTACCCATTTATTTAGCCTAAAAATCACTGTCATAATCAGGCACTTCTATTTTACCTTTAAATTCTAAATAAAATTTTTCTGACATTTGAATATAAAATACCAATCCACTCTGTCTTGGAATTTTTCTATATTTTGAAACTATCGAGTTTTTTTTAACTCCAATTGAATAATTTCTGGAAATGCAACATCCAATATAATACTTTTAACTAAAAAATACGTTCAATTAAAAACACAACTTTGAATATAATATTTTCAACTAAAAAATACGTTCAATTAAAAACACAACTTTGAATATAATATTTTCAACTAAAAAATGCGTTCAATTAAAAACACAACATTGAATATCATATTTTCAACTAAAAAATGCGTTCAATTAAAAACACAACATTGAATATAATATTTTCAACTAACAGCAACATTCAATATAATACTTTCAACTAAAAAAATACGTTCAATTTAAAACACAACATTGAATAAGCAAGTTCAATATAAAACGCAACATTCAATATAATATTTTCAACTAAAAAAATGCATTCAATTTAAAACACAACATCATAAATTTATTTTGACGTTCGTTTGATATGATAATTGCTTTTTAAATGTCTCTTTTTATGAGCTAAAGTGTATTTTTTACCACATTCGCAATCAATTTTTTTATTTTTCATAGCTAAATGACAATTTTTGCAATTAGCGTAATGTTCTGTTTGCCGTAACGAAATCGAGTATAATATTCGTCTAAAGGTTTCGTCATCTGACAATGCTTGCAAATTTTAGACAGCTCCATTTATTAAGAAACATTTTTTAGAAAGCTATTCCAAATGTCTTCGTTTTTCTTATTAAATTTTACTTTCAAATTATTATCAATATTATAATAATCTAATATTTTCTTTATGAAATATAGGTAATTTATCGACTTTTTATAATACACTAAATCTAAAAATTGAATAAACATTTCTTCAGCTTTATATGGAATATTTAACTGCAATTTCCATTTCAATGCGTTAAAGCGACTTATCCGGGATTTGCGTCTTTCGCTTAAAAAAACATCTATATTTTTATATGTAAAATATTCACCGTCCGAATCGTACATTATTTCACTTTTTTTCATCTGGTCATAAATTTTGAGATATTTTTCGGGTATTTGACATCTGTTTTCTTTGTCAAAAGAATCCATTAAGTTAGAATCAGAATCATCTCTTAAAACGTCTTTAAAAAAGTCACAATTCATTTATTTAAACTTATTTTAATGTAATGCATTTAAAACCAAAAGTCCCGCCTAGACGGGAGTTTTGACATTATAGCTTGTTTATATTTTAATATTTGAAAAAGTCCCGTCTATGCGGGAGTTTTGACATTATAGCTTGTTTATATTTTAATATTTGAAAAAGTCCCGTCTATGCGGGAGTTTTGACATTATAGCTTGTTTATATTTTAATATTTGAAAAAGTCCCGTCTAGGCGGGAGTTTTGATGAGTAATTTTAATAACATAATGATATTTGAAAAAGTCCCGTCTAGGCGGGAGTTTTGATGAGTAATTTTAATAACATAATGATATTTGAAAAAGTCCCGTCTAGACGGGAGTTTTGACATTATAGCTTGTTTATATTTTAATATTTGAAAAAGTCCCGTCTAGGCGGGAGTTTTGATGAGTTATTTTAATAACATAATGATATTTGAAAAAGTCCCGTCTAGACGGGAGTTTTGACATTATAGCTTGTTTATATTTTAATATTTGAAAAAGTCCCGTCTAGGCGGGAGTTTTGATGAGTTATTTTAATAACGTAATGATATTTGAAAAAGTCCCGTCTAGACGGGAGTTTTGACATTATAGCTTGTTTATATTTTAATATTTGAAAAAGTCCCGTCTAGGCGGGAGTTTTGATGAGTTATTTTAATAACATAATGATATTTGAAAAAGTCCCGTCTAGGCGGGAGGTTTGATATTATAACGGAAAAATTAAATTGACTTGATATCTTTTTCGTCAACCCAAGAGTTAAATTCGTCGGAATAATTTAACCATTTAACTAGACATTTCTTTCCTTTCTTTTTTATTATTTTTTCAATCTTATACATTTTATCTTTTTTATTATATTTAACTAATTCCGGTTCATAATAAGTTCCTTTTATTTCGTTGCCATTCAAATCCGTTATCCTATAAGTAATAGGGTCAGTGTTTAATATTTCTGAAATGATGAAAATTTCTTCCGTAAAAGTAGGTTGGTATCCGCGGGTAAAAGCAGTCTGGTATTTCGAAATTCTTATTCTATCGCCAACCTTGAATTTCGGTTTTCTTATTATTTTTTCTTCGTATAAATTTTTATAAACTTCAGATTCGTTTTCTGCTCGACTCGCTTCGCTAGGTGTCATTTTGATAGACCTATGCTTGGAATTATTATAATTTTTAACTAATTCGTCCAATACATCTATATATCTTTTAGTATTGTTGGCTGCTAGATAGGTTCTAATTTTTTTATTAATTGTCCTGTTAAATCGTTCGACTGCAGAACATTTTATTTCAACATTTTCTGTAGTAAACCACTGAATATTATTATCTTTAAATAATTTTAAAGTCCATTTATTAACAAATTCGGTTCCTTTATCACTTTGTAATCTTTCAGGAATTCTTTCTTTAAATATCTTTTTAAATGCTTCAGTTACTTCTTGTCCTGTTTTTCTTTTTATCGGAATAGCCCAAGCATATTTACTAAAGATATCTATTACTGTCAATAAGTAATTAGTTCCGTTATTATATTTACTAAAAGGTTTGATAAACAATAAATCTGCTTGCCATTGATCATCGATATGACTGACATAAATGCGTCTTCGTTTAAATTTACGAATTAAAGGCTTATGTCTGGTATAAACATCTTGGCTGTGTAAAAAATCGGTAATTTGCTTTTGACTGAAACCTGTTTTCCGTTTTAATTCATTGATCCCACAATAACCACTTTCAGGATGATAATATATTTTTTCTAAGATACTTTTAGGATCTTTCATCCCTAAGATACTTTTAGGATCTTTCATCCCTAAGGTTTTCCTAAAAAAACATTCTTTTTAGAACCACAATCTAGACAAATACCTTTTATCATTGGCCTATTATTTTTAGACATTGCATTTTTAATATCTTTAGTTTCTGTGTGGTTTTTACATTTTAAACAATAGATCTTTGTATTTATAGATCCCATACCAAAAGACTTTTTAGCTTTAATAATCGGTTTTACAATTCCCCTTTCAATTCTTTCTCTCATCGTTGGATTTTGAATATTATCTAATTCATCAATCATATTCTTATCGCATACTTCATTTCTACTTTTCGTATCTTTATTTTCTAAATAACATTTGTCATGCTTATATGCAATTTCATCCACTCTGTTAACAGGTTTAGACGGATTTTTATACGTTAAATCAGGATTTAATCGCGTTTTCCCCCATAATAATTGTGTACCTGGGCCTGTGAAGTTATGATTAGGTAAATGCATTTCGAAAGGTAAATTACTAATGATTTTATTCAGAATACCCGATCCAGTTTGTCCGCATTTTAAACATCCGCCTTTAAAATTACCCTTTTTAGTTAAAGACGTAACACCAAATTTTTTACTTTTACAACTCATTTATTAGACAGCAAAAAGCTGACGCTTTCTAAGAAGAATATTTATATCCATTCAACTGTACTTTTTTCACATACTTTTCGATTGGGAAGTATACTAAATTATTTATAAAATCTTGTTCTCTAACATACACTTCTGCTTCTGAAATTTTTTTAGCTTTCAATAAATTTAACTGTTGTTTATAGAAAGTATAACATTGCTTGTATTCTTCTTTTCGTTCCAAAATATTTAAAGATTTCTCAATGACTTCTACAATTCCAGCACTCAAACTCAAACTGGCCAGTGGTATGAACGCAAAAGCTGATAATCCCGAAGCACTTAGCATAAATTTGCTAACAGATAAGGAAATACTTATCTTTTGATACAAATTGTAACTTTTCCTATAAACATATAATCTCTTTTCTAAATATTCTTCCATTTATATAGGTTCAAAATTTTTTCTGTATCTCATTTCAGAATTTACTAAATCTAGCATAAAGAAATTACCCATACAAGATTTATATTTTTCTAGAAATTCTTTTTTTGTTAGATTTCCGTCTATTTCTCTTATTATCTGATTGATTTCCCTAGGCTGTAGTTTAAAAAATATGAAGTAATTACAATTTTTTCTAATATTGATAGGAGTTGAGTAATAAGACTGCGTTAAATAAATAATGGATGCATTTTTCTTTCGACCTCTTATAAACAAATCCTCTATAACTTTCTGGTCTTTTTCTGTAACACAATCGTCGAAAACAACGAGATTTTTTTCTGAGGAATCTAAATCGTCGACAGTAATAAATTCACTCAAATCTGAAGAAAATAATATATTCTTTTTATATTTATCATACAATTTTAATAATTGCTTTCTTTTATTTTTACTTATTTTTTTGCATTTTATAATATCGTCTATTTCAACACCTTCAAACTGTGTATAATTTTCTTGTAATTTAGAATACTTTGACTCGGAAATATCTTTTGCGCATAAATATAAAGCGTCGAAATCTAATCTTAAATTACTAGGATTCTCAAAGCCGTTTAATAAATTTATTAGTAAATTTGTCTTTCCACAACCTGATGGGCCGATTATTAATAATCTGAAAGGATGTCTAGGTAAAAAACGATGTTGTTTAGGGTCAGGCAATTCTTCCGGTTCTGTGTAATCTTTAATTTTAATCATTTATTAGACAGCGAAAAGCTGACGCTTTCTAATGTTGCTGCCAGTAAAAACATATTAGCTGTCAGTAAAAATAGACGTCTAAGCTATCGCTTCTAATTAGCTGTCACTAAAAATTTGAAAATACAAAGCGACAGCTTTTCGCTGTCTATAAATGGATAAAATAAACGATTTAGAAAAAGATCGAAATAAGAAACAAAAAGAAGAATTAAAAAATGCAATAAAACTTGTCAAATTACAAGCAGATATTAGAAAAAATAATGAAGAACAGCGTGATAGAAAGCTAGGTATAGACAAAAGTTTAACTGAATTTCATAAACCTGTCACTAAAAAATTAGAAGAACAGGATAAAAGTAGAAAAGAAAATATTAAAGCTATCAATGATAAATTGGACGAATTAAATATATCTTTACAGCCCATTGCAGAATCATCTGGAATTATTCCTGAAGCGATCGAAGACGTCAAAGAATTATATAAAGAACCGCCGCTTATTTATAATGTTGATCAATATTTAGATACAGATTATTTAATATCTGAAAAATTATACAAACCTTCGAAACTCCTAGACAATAAAGAAAAATTAGACGAAATGTATACAAAGGCTAAGGAGTTAAAAGAAAAATTATCGAAGAAAAAAGGCAACTTACAAAGTACAATTACGCGGGCTAAAAATCTTTCAGAGGAGGAATTAAGTCAGAAAAAGGTTGAAATAGACGCTGTTAAATATAAAGAAGATGAGCTACAAAAATATCTGGCTAGATTAACTACAATTCGAGGTAGCGAAGTAATGAAAGTCGGTAAAGGTTTAGATTTATTATCTGAATTATTGGATAAAATATGTCAAGGTAGCAAGTCGAAAAAATTAAGAAATGAAGTGAAACTGCTAATAGACAAACTCATTAAAGCTAAAAAAATAACTAACGGAGATAAAGAACGATTATACAATCAATTTCTTCTTAGAAAGCGTCAGCTTTTTGCTGCCTAATAAATGAGTTATGTAAAAAAGAAGATTCATTTGAGTGACGGACAGATTAGTAAATTGAAATCTGCTCTCAGAAAAAAAGAAGAACTGACACTACAGATAGACAATTCTAAAACTCCCAATTATGAAATGTATTTAACTAAAACACAGATTAATCAGATTAGTAAAGGTAAAAGAATAAATATAAGCAAAACTCAATTAGATAAAAACGGTGGATTTTTACCTTTTTTAATTCCTATTTTAACATCCCTAGGGCTCGGTGCTGCGAGTGGTGCAGCAGGTTGGGGGACTAAAAAAATCCTGGATAAAATTTCAGGATCTGGAGTTTTTCAACCTTGGGAAAACAAAGGATCTGGTCTTAAAAAAAAGTCAGCTTCTCTGTCTAAAAAAAAAAAATCCCGATAACAAAATTGGGTATATCAGATGAAACGATTAAAGAAAATATGAAAGATGAAAAAGGATTCAGAGGTGTTTTCTCTTCCGATTTACTTCCTAAAAAGATTGGAAATTTTGAAAGCGGGATTATTAATTTAGATATTTCGACAGGTCCTGGAACACATTGGGATTGTTACTATAATGATCCAAATTATAATTATGTAGAATATTTCGATCCTTTCGGGGAATATATATATAAAAATATTAAACTCAAAGAAAAATATATTCCTGAAATTATTATGAAATTTCTTAAACTTTCCAATAAAAAAATTCAGTATAGCTCACAATGATAGTTTTTTACAAAAACCTACTTCTGTCAAATGTGGATTATTTTGTATGAAATATATAAAAGAAAGAAATAAAGGTAAATGTCCAGAATGTGTACTTAATTCATTTACTCAACAGCCTAGCGATTATAACGAAGAGCTTGTTTTTCATCTTTAAAGATTTTTTCTGTCTAATAAATGATCAAATTGAAACCAAAAAGTCATGAAAAATCAGAGGATTTCACTGTTGAATTTCCTAAACCTCTTAAATTAAAAAAATTAGCATTGCAATCTTTTACTATGACAGTCTCATGGTTTAACATAACAGATAAAACTAATACGTTTGACCTGTACACAGATGAGAATAATGTTAAATCTATCACTATTCCTTATGGTAATAAAAATGTTGAAGATTTAAATATAGATGTGATGAAAGCGTTTGGTTCAGACGATCCTCCGGTAAAATTTGGTAGAATACAATCTAGACTAAGAATGCTTATTAAATTAACTAAAGGTTGGAATATCGATTTAACAAAAAGCGATTTTCATAAACTAATAGGCTTTGAAAAAAAAGTTTATAAAAGTCATGATGAAGAGACTGTAATAGAAGGTGAAAATATAGCAGATATAACAAACGGAAACGACATTATATATATTCATTGTGATGTAGTTAATGGATCTTTAATCAACCAGAATAATTCAGAAGTTATTTATTCTTTTACACCGAGGGATGTACCGGGTGTTATCATTTCGAAAGAATTCAATAATTTAATATATTATCCTGTGAATAGGGATTCAATTCGTAGAATAAGGATGAGAGTTACGAATCAAAATGGTGAATTAATTGATTTAAATAAAGGTTTGATTGAATATAATTTTAGAGTCGTAGAGGAAAAAGAGGACTATGTTGAAAAAATATATCAATTGATATTAACTAAATTTTCTCAGTAAATAAATGAATAAACACAGATTATATAGGAAAAGTAAAAGAATTCAAGGGAAGGGATTTTTTAAAGCTAAAAAACTAGAATTGAATGAAAAAGCAGTTGTTGACAGATTGACTGATGCTGAAATATTGAAAGAAATATTTTCAAAAAAGATGAAAGGAACAGGTCTGAAAATTCTTCCTAAATAAATGGAAAAAATTTATGATCTAAGAGATACTCATTATTATTATAATAACGATATAAAAAGTAGCGAATTAAAAAAAATAAGATTGCCTAGTACAAGCCATAATGATAAAAAAGAAAATACTACGTTTTATTTCGAAATTACCGATACCAATGATCCTATTTCATTATCGGAGAGTTATCTGGAGACAAAGTGGAAAATTTTAAAATCCAATGGCGATTCTATAAATGATGATAATGTCACAGCTGTATGTTCTATGAAAGGCGTAAAACTTCAGATAGGTAAACAAATAATCGAATCAGTTGGAGACTATCACTCCTACATTTTGCAGGTTAAGAGACTGAAGGATTATACCAGAGATTATTCAACATCAGAAGCCACCAATATAGGTTTTTATCCAGATACCAGTGATAGTGCTGATAGAAATAAAAGTTTACTTCAAAGCGATGGTACGATAACGGCTACAACCCCTATAACAGATATCGTCAATAAATTAAAAATTGTAAAAAATGAAAACTACAATAAAGGATTTAAAAAAAGATGGGAATGGTCGAAAAATAGTAATTCAGTTACAACATGGACGCCTTTAAAGGAAATTTTTGATTTCGTCGCAGAATATAAAAAAGCCATTTCTGGTTTCATAATAAGACTGGAATTCCAAAGAGACGATAGCAGAAATATGATTTACACAGATGCTGCAAATCCAGATTATAAAGTAGAAATTGAAGACATAGCGCTGTGGGTGAGATACGTCGACTTTAAAAATGGAGCGGAGATTCTCTATAATGAATTAAAATTATCTAATACGGATATAGAAATAAACTGGAATCAGTATGAAATTAACAGATCTAGTCCTATTAATAAATATAAAAGTGGTTCCGATTCTATATCTGCTACATCCGATGAAGTTTTAAGATTATTTGTAATACCGCAATATTTTGACAGAAATGAAAATCCTAAAAAAAATAATATGATATTTGATAATTTGGATATGATCGAATGTTGGTTGATGATTAACAGATCGCCGTTACCAGCAGAGCGATATACGATGGATTTTGGTAAAAAGGAATATAATAGATTATATGAATCTTTTCTGGAATCAGGTCTCAATAATCTAAACACAGAAACCGGTTGTATGGTAAATTATTCAGATTTTGGTAAATTATATCCTGTAATTCATTTTGATTTGTCAAATCATGTAAACTATACCACTCTTGAAAATTTGAGAATAGAATTCAATTGGAAATTAGAAAAAGAAACAACCAAAGAATATGTATTTTACTATATTTTAGAAGTAAGAAAGAAATGTATATTAAATATGAATAAAAAAGAAATTACTATGATTAAAACGTTAGGAGAATAACATTTTTTAGTCTTTATAAATGGCTGTTTATTATCCACCTTATGATAATCCAGTGCGAAAAGGCCCTATCGGACCCCCCGGTATAGGTTTTAAATTAACGGACGATGGTCATTACGATATGGAAAATAAGATATTAAAAAATGCTTCAGATCCAATCGATGATTTAGATTTAACTACTAAAAGTTTCGTTTTGAATAAAATAGAGAATAATCATTTCCAATTAAGAGATTTTATAGAAAAAAATAATACTAATTACGATAGTAATTTTTTAACCTTCGCTGAAGAAACTGGTAAGAGAATTAAAGAATTGGATGAAAACACTTTACATCTAATCGATGGAAAATCTTTTGACGCTAAAGGAAAAAGAATAGGAAATGTCGCAGATCCGAAAGATGATAAAAATGTTGTGAATAAACGATATTTAGAAAAAAATGCGTTAATATTAAAGAGTGATAAATTTGATGCAAAAAATAAAATAATTACGAATATTTCGGAACCCGAAAACGATACAGACGTAGTCAATAAAATATATGTAGACAGTAAAGATATCTGGGTTACTATAAAAGATGATTTTCAGACTTTTACAGATAAAGAATTTACCAAAGTAAATTTCGATTTGATGAGTTCTAAATTACTGGATCAAGAAATGCGATTATCTACTGATATGGATATGAAAATTACTATATATTTAAAAAAGAAACAGGTAGTCATGCATAATATTTATGCTGATTATGATCTTAATACGAATGCATTGATAAAATTAAAAATCAATGATAAAATTATTTTAGAAAGAAGAATGGCTGAAAGAGATTCAGCAACTTGCTTGGCCTATGGAAAACGCAATGATATCATTACATTTTCAATATTGCCTGATGGTGAATCAGACAGTTTAAAACCTTATATTCATATTGAAAAAATCCCTTTTTAAAATATGTCCATTATTAAATGGATATCAACTGGGACGAATTTTCTAAAACGAAAAATTTATCCGAAGATGTCCTACGAAATTTGAAGGATCAACTCAATTGGAAGTTAGTTTGTAGATATTCAGTATTATCCGAATGTTTTATGGAAGAGCTCATAGATTATATTGAATGGAATGTTATATGCATTTTTCAAAAACTTTCGGAAGAATTTATCGAAAAGTACAAAGAAGAATTAGATTGGAATTTAGTTTCTAAAAATCAAAAGCTGTCTGAAGAATTTATATTAAAACATTCGAATTATATAAATTGGGTTGTTATTTCTCAATATCAAACCTTAAGTGACGAATTTATTCAAACCTATCATGAAAAATTAGATTTACATAAAGTATCCAGATTCCAACAACTTTCAGAAAACACTATGTGCACATTAGAAGAAGGATTGAATTGGTTGCTAATAACCCGCTTTCAAACATTTGGTGAAAGGTTTTTAGAAAAATATATGCATAAACTCGATTTTTGTAATCTCATTGAATATAAGTTTGATCAATTACCAGATAATTTTTATAACGATAAATGGAAAAAAATTCTTTCCGTTCAACTTGGTGAATTAAATAAAAAATTTGGCCATTATTATGAAGAAGAAGAACTTCATAGAGAAAGATTAATAGATGAAGTTTTGGAATTAAAAAATATTTTAATACGATTTATTAATGAATTGCGACTGCTTTTAAATAAAGACGAAAAATAAAAGTGTTTATAAAAATGCTTCTATATAAATGGGGTCGGCTCAAAGATTAGACGATATTATAATTCATAAATATAAAGATTTATTTATCAATTTATCCCATCATAAAACATTTCATACATTTATTTCATTATATATGAATAAAATTGATCTTCATTTAAGTAAAAATATTATGAAATTGCCCATTGAATTTATAAGAAAATTTAAGGATAAACTTAATTGGAACTGTATATCACAGAATGAAAAATTATCAGAAGATTTTATTAGAGAATTTCAAAATAAAGTTGAGTGGCGGTGTATATCATTTCATCAGACATTATCCGAAGATTTTATTAGAGAATTTCAAAATCATGTTGACTGGTATTATATGTCATTTCATCAGACACTATCAGAAGATTTTATTAGAGAATTTAAAAATAAAGTTGACTGGGAAGGGATCTCCTATCATCAGGTCTTATCCGAAGATTTTTTAAAAGAATTTAATGATAAAGTTGACTGGGAATGGATATCATATATCAACGGTTTTTAATTAACATTTCAATTTTAAGCCGAAGGATTATATCCTTTATTTGACGTCCAATTTTTTTCTAAATAAATGTTACAATATTTTGTCATAAGTACTTTACTCTTTAATTGTCTTTCGCCTACCTTTCATTATTTTAAATTTGACCCCGTTATTACAAATCATAGCATCGATAACTCTAATAATTATACTATATTTCATAGTTTCAATGATACAATAAAATTAACTTTCACCGCTAAAATATATAAAATGGATCAAGCCTCTAAATTTTCTCAACCTGGTGTTTATTTTTGGATAGAAAGTAAATGTGATGACAATTGGAATATAATACCAGAAACAAAAGAATATTTTCATATTTATATTCCCGGAGATAATAACTTATACTATTCTATAGCTTTTAATGCAACTAAAGATTTTAGGATTGGTTATAATGCCGATAACTTATTATATAACGCTGCTCTTTGCTTTTCCTATCAAGATTATCCTTGAGGAAGGTTGTTTATTAGCAATTGATAGACTATTAAGAAAGGACGTCTGTCAAAATTTTTCATCACAATAATAATTAAATATTAGCATTTAAAAATGATCATTATTTAATCTAAATTGATTACGTTATTATCCCGTTTATTTGATTCTTTATAACCCTTTCTTAAAACTTCTTCTTTACATAATTTTGTAGAAAAAATAAAAATATCCAACCAATGCAAATCATACAATTTTTTATCATTATTTGCTCGATAAATCGTAATAAAATCGTTACATCCTCGATATTTTAACAGGCAATTTTTTTGAGCAAAATCTTACAAAAATCGTTAAATATTTCTATTTAGTGGAGTATGAAAAGTGTTCCAGAGTAGGCCCCATATACTACTGTTATTTCCTAATATTCCACAGAAACGTAATTTAAAAAGCTTTTAAAGCCCTTTTTAGAACATTTGTTGTTCCTGGTTGGTTGTATTTATATCGGCCAATTATCAGCACGAGGGATATAGGCCCTAAGGGGGGAGGTGCCTTCCGTGGAGGTCTTTCTAAGGGAACCTAACCCGTATTAACGCTTGGAGAACCAAGGTTCGAAGAAAACCACGAAAACTCCGAACGATTAGGCCGACGGGCGCGTTTGGGATCGAACCCAGCACCTCCCGTCTACCAGCTTCGAGAGCAGAACCTCTCGGCCACTGGTGGGGCTGTTTGTTGTTCCTGTGAACCCCAGGTGGTAGAATCACCAGCATAAAATATAGCCTGTGTAGGATCAGAGACTGTTACCATTGATTCGCAACTATTACTTTTATAATCGGTTTATATTCCCTGAAATTGCATAGAATCGTAATTTAGAACTTTTTTAGAATGCTTTTCGCACCTCCCCTTCGCTTCACCCCTTTTTAATTCGAATTTATTTTCGACGTTCCTTCGAGGGCATTTATATTTTATAACTACCATATCATATTTAAAGTTTCTAGCCTTTTCAGTATCACAGAAATCGCAATTTAAAAAATTTTTAGCTCCTGCAACCCTCTGGTGGTAGTGGAACAGACATAAAATATAGCTTATGTTTGAGCAGATTCTATAACCAAATTTGTCATAATTATTTTTTTAATCGATTTGGTAATTTATAAGTTTACTTAAAAATTGTAATTTATAACGCTTTTGGCTCACTTCATCTTTTAAATTTGGAATTTTCTTTCGACTGTTCTTAGAAAGCAGTTGCATCTTGTAAGTAAATACCATGCCACACTTCAAAGTGTTAGACCCCTCAGTTGTGCAAAAAACGCAAATTAGAACCTGTTTTGCTTTTGCAACCCCCAGATGGTAGTGACAGCAACACAAAATATAACCTATGTTATAGCAGGGACTGTCACCATTGATTTGCAACCATTACTTTTGAAATAGCTTTGGTATTTCCTTAGATTGAGTAGAAATCGCAATTTAGAACGATTTTAGGGCGCTTTTTGCGCATTTTCAGCCCTTTTAAATTTCCATTTTTTTTCGAAACTGTTCTTAAAGATCATTTATATCTAATAAATATGTACCTTGCCTAATTTTAAGTTGCTAGCCCCTACCGATCACAAAAATCGAAATTTAGAATGTTTTTTTGCTCCTGCAAAGTCTTGGTGATAGTGATACCGACATAAAATAGCCTCTATGTTAGAGCAGAGGCTGTCACCATCAATTTCCTACCATTACGTTTGAAAGCAGATTCATTCTTCCTGAGATATTGCCGACAAATGGGCATTTAGAACGTTTTTAGAACGCTTTTCGCGCATTTTTCTCCTGCATCTCCTCTGGGGTAATGGAAATAGATATAAAATATATCCTATCTTGGAGCAAGATCTGTCACCATCATTTTTACACCATTATATTTGAAATCGGTTCAGTACTTCCTGAGATTGCATAGAAATCGCAATTTAGAAAGTTTTTTACAACGCTTTTTGCGCATTTTGACCCCCCTTTTAAATTTCGATTTTTTTAGGAAATGTCCTTAGAGATCATTGATATCGTATAGCTAACTTACCATTCCGAATTTCACGATTCTAGGCCCTTTCGTAACGCAAAAGCCGCAATTTAGAACGTTTTTCTCCTGCACCCCCTTTGGGGTAGTGGCACTGACATAAAACATCGCCTATGTTATAGCAAGGGTTGTCACCATCATTTTGGCACCATTATTTTTCAGATCGGTTTGGTATTTGCAGAGATTGTGTAGAAACCACCATTTAGAACGTTTTTAGAACGATTTCGCGCATTTTCACCCCTTTCAAATTTCGAATAGTTTAAGAACTGTTCTTAGAAATCCTTTATATCTAATAAGTAGCTAATATTTCAAATTTCGTATTTCTAGGCCCTTCAGTAACACATAAATCGCATTTTTAGAACGTTTTTTGCTCCTCCGCCCCCTTTGGGGTAGTGGCACCGACATAAAACATAGCCTATCTTGGAGCAAGCGTTGTCACCATCATTTTGACACCATTATTTTTCAGATAGGTTTGGTATATCCTGAGATTGTGTAGAAACCACCATTTAGAACGTTTTTAGAAGATTTTCGCGCATTTTCACCCCTTTCAAATTTCGAATTGTTTAAGAACTGTTCTTAGACATCATTTATATCTTATAACTAACTAATATTCAAAATTTTATATTTCTAGGCCCTTCAGTAACGCTAAAATCGCATTTTTAGAAAGTTTTTTGCTCCTACACCCCCTTTGGGGAAGTGGCACCGACATAAAACATAGCCTATCTTGGAGCAAGCGCTGTCACCATCATTTTGACACCAATATTTTTTAAATCGGTTTGGTATTTCCTGAGATTATGTAGAAACTACCATTTAGAACGTTTTTTAGAACGCTTTTAGTGTATTTTCACCCCTTTTAAATTTCAAATTGTTTAAGAACTGTTTTTAGACATCATTTATATCTTATAAGTAACTAATATCCAAAATTGCATATTTCTAGGCCCTTCAGTAACGCTAAAATCGCATTTTTAGAAAGTTTTTTGCTCCTACACCCCCTTTGGGGTAGTGGCACCGACATAAAACATAGCCTATCTTGGAGCAAGCGTTGTCACCATCATTTTGACTCCAATGTTTTTTAAATCGGTTTGGTATTTCCTGAGATTGTGTAGAAACTACCATTTAGAACGTTTTTTTAGAACGCTTTTTGTGCATTTTCACCCCATTCAAATTTCGAATAGTTTAAGAACTGTTCTTAGAAATCCTTTATATCTAATAAGTAGCTAATATTTCAAATTTCGTATTTCTAGGCCCTTCAGTAACACATAAATCGCATTTTTAGAACGTTTTTTGCTCCTGCACCCCCTTTGGGGTAGTGACACCGACATAAAACATAGCCTATCTTGGAGCAAGCGTTGTCACCATCATTTTGACACCAATATTTTTTAAAACGGTTTGGTATTTCCTGAGATTGTGTAGAAACTACCATTTAGAACGTTTTTTAGAACGCTTTTTGTGCATTTTCACCCCTTTTAAACTTCGAATTGTTTAAGATCTGCTCTTAGACATAATTTATATCTTATAAGTAACTAATATTCAAAATTTCATGTTTCTAGGCCCTTCAGTAACGCAAAAATCGCATTTTTAGAACGTTTTTTGCTCCTGCACCCCCTTAGGGGTAGTGGCACCGACATAAGATATAGCCTATGTTCTAAGTTGGACTAACTCCATCATTTTGATACCATTACTTTTGGAATCGGTTCGGTAGTTCCAGAGCTTACCTCCGACAAACAAACAATTTTTTCCTCTTTATAATAGGAGTATAGAAGAGTTTTCAACCTAATTTAACACCGCTTTCCCAAAATATGAAAAAGAACAGCAGAAACTCCAATTAAAATATAAATCAACAGAATATTTGATGAGATATAGGCATTTGTATGAAATAAATTTTAACTGCGCATGCGTGAAAGATTTAAAAAATATTATTTCATAATTTGGTGATTACCTGTTTAGGGCAACTTAGAGGTCTGCACGGCCCCGGGCTTGGCCCGAGGCCCGTACCTGGCCCGGACCGCGGGCCGGGCCGGCGGAATGAAGGCGAATTTTCAAACGGGCCGGGCCGGCAGAATTAGGATAATTTTTTTATCGGGCCGTTCCGATTAAAAAATTAATCGGGCCTGTCGGCCCGATATAAGAATTCAAGCGAAGCAGATAAAATACGAGCCATTTTCAATTAATATGATTTTCACGAGACGTATAAACGTGCGTCACGAGCTGATGCAAGTTCAACAACATCAATACAGAAATGTAACATGTCCCTCGTAAAGATCGGCATCGTACAACTACAAGATGTCTGATTCCGAGTTTAATTTTTTTCAGCAGACTCGTGCCGGGACGAAACTGGACTTAATCGATCTCAGGATGTGTAGGACAGTCATTATGTTTTGTAGTATTAGTAGTGATAATGAACTTCTCTTAACAGTATCTTTGGAAATATACCTTAAGGTGGTTCTCATGTTCACTGCTCAACAATGCGAAACTTTCAGACACATTTTCTGACTCATTTTTAACTGTAAAGGAATAAAATTGTCAGGCCTGACTATTGAAGGCATTTGGAAACGAATAGCTTCTTCCATATTTGATAAATTACTTACAGAGATAACAGAGATTCTTGTCACGTGACTGTACGTTCTTTTCCTTTCCTGTGCTATCGCTTCCGGAAATTCGATTCAAAACGATAACTTTGGCAGTATTTTCAAAAAGATATATTGCTTTTAACTATGAAAAAAAAAACGACATTTACATACCTTCTGAATAAGAATACTTGCCAATCTTACGCGTTTCGGAAGAGAAATGAATTCATAAATGTGTCGAAATGCAGCTCCTTTGGATTTGAGAAAAGCCTTAAAAATGAGAAAAATATTTTCACAAATCTACTTTTTGTTATACAGCTTCAAAAGTTATCATGTTTTTAATCTTTTATTCTGAACTACATTAATCTTTTAATGAATCGTTATTCGAATTTTGAAATATCTGTAGACACGATGACTAAAACACTGTAAGTAATCGTTAATGTTTACTATTGTGCGTTTTCTGTTTTGCGATCATCATAGTAATCTAAAATATACTGTAAAATGTTCCCATAAATATGTATGTAGTATTCGTTAAAAGAATCTTAACTGTATGTTGAGAAAAAAACGGATTTTTTATGTAGAAATTGTGTCGGGCCGGGCCGGGCCTGTTTTCAGTGATTTTTGTACGGGCTGGGTCGGGCCAGGCTCGGGCTGAACATTCAATTTTTACACCGGGCCGGGCCAAGATAGCTTTTGTTCGGGCCGGGCCGGGCCGGGCCCGGGCCTGGAAATTCCGGCCTGTGCAGACCTCTAGGGCAACTTATATAATAATTCCAGTTAACCCCTTCGGGACGGGAGCCTTTTACGAAATTTTTAATCTTTTGTCACCGTTTTTTTAAAACAGAAATTTGTGTCTTCTTGAATCGAGAAAATGCGCTGATTAAATAAGGCGGCGCTGATTAAATATATGCGGCACGTATACGTGTCGCTCCTCCCCAAGGGGCTAAATACAGCAAAAAATCAGAAACGTAAGGGCATTACAGTAAGTTTCTTTCCAGATTTATTATTTGGGATTTTCCACAATTTGTGAATCAGCTTACTGCATTTTTCTGAGTTTTCACAATATTTGGCTGGATTTTTATATAAGTTGAAATAAATTGCTGACTGCCAAATTATTAAATAAAAATTTTGAATCTTCCACGCATACGCAGTTACAAATTATTTCATACAAATGCGCATATCTCATCAAATATTGTCAGTTAAATACTGTCAGTCATCAAATATTGTCAGTCAAATCAATCAGTTTCATTAAAACTGCTAGAAAGACTCTCTTCTGTAACCCAGACTTGTAAATTAGTCTAACAAATGCCTTGTTTCTTATGTTTATAATTTCATTTTATAAATTGTATATTTTGCATATCACTCTATTATATGCAGAGGAGCACTAATCATGGGGAATGGGCAGACATCCCAATTTTGAAATCTTAAAGAGGAAACATTACTATATATTTCTGTTAGAATTTTTATATATATATATTTGTGAAATGGGAAAGGAGGTTCGAACACATCCTGAAACTTCCAAGGACTGTGTCATCACTATTTATTATAAAAAAAAATTCTATTTGACTTTTAAATAACAAAATTCTCAAACCACGCGCTTATCACAGTATTTAAAATATTTTTCTGTAGTTGCATAACGCGAAATAGCCTGTTAAGAAATTGCGGTAGAAATTTACGAACCTTGGAAAAGGGGGATTGTAATGTATATACTTAAAATAATAATTAAGAAAGTATTTATGAATAGTAATAATTAATTAGGTGTGAAAAAATATCTGCTGATAAGCCAGTTATTTTAAATAAATTTTATATATTTTTTTACTCTACAATATATCATCTTTATCTAATGCTATTAAAAAAATAAAATCTGTCTCATCTGCAAATTATTGTTTACTAGGTTATGGTAGTGAGGGAAGCTTTTAAGTTATAAAATAATGAGTTATAAAAATATTAATAAATCATAATTATTAACCAACGGCTTAAATGAAATCTGCCAAAAAACTCTTTTCTTAAGTATATTATTTTTTAAACCACTTTGATTCAGCTAGTCATATTTTTTACATAATATTGAAAAATGCTAAAAATATGCCTCAGCTATGGATTTTAATGACATATCTACATGGGATGTTTGAGCAAAATATATGCATAAAATAATAGTAATGTCTTCAGAAATGTGTGACATTCAGGCGCATAAATCATATCTAGCAATAAGTACGTCGTTTATATATTTTTTATAATTATTTTCATTCAGAAACGAAAAAATCTGTGTCATCTGCCTATTTTATTGATACGTCTGCATGGAATGTTTGTATTAAAAATATCTTAAAATGAAAAGAAGTATTCGCTAATCTGAGGCACGCAGACTCGTGAATCAAAATCTGTCATAATAATAGCTGTGCATTTCCTAAATAAAGTTGTTTTACATATTTTAGAAACATTGTAAGTTCTTGTTTTATTTTTAACATATTCAGTGACGGAACAGTGTAGCACAAGAGAATAAATTGACAAAGCCGATTTTTATTAGTATTCTTCGTCTTATATCAGGACTGAGTTTCTGATTTTTTTTTTAAAGCCAAAGAATACTATTAAAATTTAGTGGTGACAAACGCCCAACTGCTGCTCCACTGTTCCATCACTGCATATTACAACGTAGCTGAAAAATGTCTATAAATTCGGTTTGTCTGTTCGTCCTTGACTCGTGTACATATTTTCGGAATGCCATGTAATTTGTATATGATAATGATGTTTACCATAGTATGTTCGGTTTTGAAAATGAAGTATGTAGCGGTTACACTTCGTCTACATAGACACTCAAAATAATTCCGAAATCTTATGGTTTTGAGAAAAATTGCTTGCGGTGCATTTTATTGTTATTATACTATTTCGAACCTATTGAAATCAATATACATTACTGAAGTGCATTTACTATGGAAAAGGGTGTACACGTGGTTCATCGTTCATTTACAGGGATACACAAAAAACTTCGGTTGGGGAGGTAAGATACACTTTTTTTGTACTATTTTTTTTACAACCCTTAAAAACCTATTTTTAAACAAATCTTTCGTGTTTTCTTATAAAGTGACCTTTTATTCATTTATTATAAATATTGTAAATTTAAAAAATAATCATTCAAAAAATATATTCCAATTATTGTGAATGGTTATTACTGTATCAAATGTCCCCATTGCTGGGGAGGATTGATACACTAGAAAGGGAGGTTTGATACATTGTTATGTAAATTGAAAAAAAAAATGCAGACAATTCAATTTATGTGTCATACAATTTTTTATGATAAATCTTGAAATATTTAAGTAAAGTTTAAAAGAAATGACATTGACATATTTTTGTTTCAGAAATGTCTTTACAAAAATTTTTAAACAATTGCTATTATTTAAATAATTCCATTAACACACTTTTTAGAAAATAAATAATGAAAAAAAAAACAACCTAGCGATCTTGCTGCAAGAAACAATTAAGTGAACACTGCTGATTTGCAAACACTTTAACATAAATTTAGCACATTTAAGATTTCTTTTACCCTTTCAGGTCAAAGCATTTTCAATGCTAAAGTGTTGAATAAATGAATGGCACCGTAATTTACCAACAAATTTAATTGGAAATAAGAAAAGGGCTATATTTCACTTTCTTATTAAATGCAAAATATTTTATAAAATGCTGGTGCCAATGTGGCGTTTGGGAATTAAAATTAAGTGGTTTTATAAACATACCACCACCCCTGAAATGATTAAAAGAAAAACTAATAACTCTATCATTTTGGTAAGTAAAATCGGGTGGATTTAATGTTTTTCTTAATTTGCCTTTCGTCAATTATAGAAAAATTTTCATTTTCAGGCCGTTTAAACTTTTGTCCTTCTACATGACGAGCAAAGTGAACTAACCATCTATCATCGCACTGCTTTTCTGTGTAACCTACATAATGTCTATGAATAGTCTCTTTGTTCTTCCTTTCCAATTTCAGTAGCTATTGCTGTAAAACAATAATGAATATTACAGTCCTATATTAGTTTACAACTTAAAAAAACTATTAAATTTCAAATATACAAGTGTATCATTTCTCGCCAGCACTAATGTATCATTTCTCCCTATCATGCCTCATTGGATTTTCAATCACTTTGTATAAATGCAGTTGCAAAATGCCAATCTGCTTTTTGGTAAAACTCACGCTAACAATATGCATTACAAATAAAAAAAATTACAAGATATTATCTTCACAATAATAAGAGTTTTGAAAGAAAATCAATATTTAGAAAATTTTACATTGACATTCCAAAAGTCTTCAAAATTAAAAGAAAAAAAAAGCGTTGTCAGTTCTTCACTGCTAAGTCCAGCTAATGATGACCTCTTCTAATAAAAGAAGACTTTACATCTATTACAATGGCTGTTAATGCCATTTGTTGAGAAAAATTTTCAATGTATCAACCCTCCCTATGTATCAAACCTCCCCTACTTACTGTTTATGAGCAGTATTTGCTAGAGGTGCGTTTTCAACTGCTGTACGCATTTTAAAATTTAACTAATTTTTGCATATTAGTTGTTATATATAATTTCTATAGATCCTACACAAGATTGTACAAAAGATTTCGAATACAGATTTCTATATTAAATTGCTGAAAGGAAATTTTCAACTGTGTTATGCGTTTTTAAACTGTACAAAATTTTTGTATACTATGTAGTATATATGCAAATCGGTAGATCCTGTGCGGAACTGCACCAAAGAGTTTGAATATTTTTTCAACATAGATGGTAACTGCTGAAGCTGAATTACCTTATTAAGCGATGAAGTTTTAATACAGAACTCTGAATGAGTTGGAAAGCGTCTCAGAATCTATGCTTTGCACATGATTTTTCTTTCTCATTAATACTAAAAAAAATTTATAATATTCTTTATTTTTATTATTGCAATAAGCTGGATATCACCATGCTGTTGCAACAAACAGTTGGTCATTTGCAAATTAGACTAAAACTGCACAGGTTAATTACAATGAGACTGGGGAAAATTAGACTTGTGGACAAATAAATGATAATTTTCCAATTAGCTAGAAGCTTCATAGATTCACTCTAAGCCTGATAATTATTAGGCTTATTGGTGTAAAAAACTATTCGCTTTCCTATCAGTCTAAAGGTGCATAGGCTCGATTATAATATTGTAATTTAAAAACGGACTAATACAGAAATTGACATGACCCCAACACTTATCAATAAATAACATATAGGTGGCAGGTATCTTGCTAAGACAGACCCTCATTTTTACAAATTAAATATATCTGGTAGTACTGATACAAATTTCTAACATAATACTTATTTTCTAAGAACTGAGTTTCTGTTCTCGTTTTCACTAATGTAAAGTCTATGGGCATTTGATGCATTCGTGTATTTAAAATATCTCCTCAAGAAATTAATAGTTTTAACTTCTATTTTTTGCGTTCACTTCCTACAAGATGTCTCTTTTTTTCTTAGTTCTCAAAATATTTCTAAAGTATAGACTTCATTTTATAGGAAGTGTTAAAATCTTACTCACAGTTCGTCCGCTTTAACAGATAAAATATTAAGTTCAGCATAGATTTTAGAAATATTTTGAAAATTAAGAAAAAAAGAGACATCCTTTAAGAAGAGTACACAGGAAAGAGATGTTAAAAATATGAATTTCCCGAGAAGATATTTGAAATATACGAATGCATCAAAAGTCCATAGACTTAACATTACGGAGGAGAATTCCGAAGCTGAGTGACCAACCCCCTTAAAAGCATATAATAATAATAATAATAATAAATTAAATTTAGATTTATTTCAGACTCAGACTTAAGATTGGCCCCTTACAATTATTTTATTATTGGAGAAGTACCTTTTTCAAACCAAACGCAGGTTGAAAAAATTCCCAATGGAATACAGGCATCCTCCGACTTACCTAAATAATGCTTTACGTAAAGTTTTACGTAACTTGAATTTTATGTAAGTCAAATTTATTTCTTAGGTAAAATTTTGCAAAAAAAAATGCTAATATTTATTATATTATATATATATTTACATATATATATGTTATTTACACCGTATTATTTCATAAATAAAGCATCATGCGACAGTATTTACTCTTATATAACCAATAAAAGTATGAAAAAATAAAAATATACAAACAAACTTAAAGGATTCTTTTCAAATATCTTAAGGAATACGGGATTTAGAAATCTAACACTGATGAATTGATTTATAAAAATTCTGAATCTATATGAAACGACTATATAAATAAGAAATAATTAAAGAGTCCTAATTTAACCTATTCTCCATGAATTTCTGATAGCAAGACAAATTAATAACACTCACAAAATAAAATAATCCTTGATAAGCACAAACTGTATTTATTATGAATTATAGAAGTCTACTATGAAGAACAAATAATAAAGATTGTGTTGTTTTGTTATAGATTTGATTGAATGTACCAATACAAATATAACTGTATCAAATATATAAACTATATTTCGGTTATGGTTTATATATTTTATTTAACAATAAATATGAAAAATATGCAACTGCGTATCAAACGCGCCAATATGTTCACAAATGTAATTTTTCTAGATTTATTACGTAACTGCGAATTTATGTAAGTCGGTGGATGCCTGTAATTCTTTTTCCTCATAGATCACATTTGTCATCATTCCGTTTTTTCTATTATGTTGGAATGTATGTAGGTACAATATGGGAAATAATTTAAATTAAATTAATAAAAATAAAGCAACAAAAACAGTGAAAGAAAAAAATAACTCAAATTCATTACAGATAAAATTTTCGAAACGATTTTATAACTTATTTCCAGCGATCTAGATATTTTTAAAACCATAATCCAGACACCTACATAAAAACTTATTTAAAAATAAATCAACGCTTAATTTTTTATTGCACGTTCCATAGAAAATTAAAAATCATTAATATCTTGGGTACACAAATGTTTCAAGGCAGACACTGGCTTTTTTTTTAAATACCTTCTCGCACCACTTTCTCAACACAAAAATAAGAGAAGTATAATACAAAAAAAAAAAAAAAAAATCATTAAAAAGTGGTTTGGATAGAATATAAAATAGCCACGAGTGGCCAAATGCATGAAGAGTCTCAGTCGCCAAATGTGCCCAGGGTGTTAATTAACATGGAATTTCCTTTTATCACATTAAGTTTTTTTAAAGTAAAAATAAATATAGAATTTTATTTTTTTAAAACGCACACCAGAAATAATGAAAAAAGTTATCACGCTATTTTGTAAAACTAGATAGTATTTATAATATTTATCTAGTATATGCCTTCAAATTCTAGCAATGTACGACATCTGTCGTATAATCACAAATTACATTAACACTAAAGCGCCTGGAAAATTTTCTCAAGTTTCGTAAAAGTATTTGATACCAGAATTTGTATTTAAAATAATTTGACTTAAGTCTGCGTAGTTTAAATTTAACTTATTCTATGAAAGAATTTCTGGTTCCAGTTGACGTACGAGGGTCACTACGAAATTTTTGAGATACAACTAGGTTTTTAAAGTTATACTTACAAAATTTTAGGTGTGTTCAAAGTAGTCTCCTCCAGCATTAATGCACTTTTGTAGACGGATTTTCCACAGATTAAATGCCTCAAGCCATTCATTTCTTGGAATAGATGAAAAAATGCATTTATAGCCACATCAATCTCTTCTTCTGAATGAAAACGACGTCCACGTAAGTTCTTTTTTAGATTAAAGAATAACCAAAAGTCACACATAGCAAGATCAGGTGAATACGACTGATGTCTATCACTTTAATTCGTTTTTGTTTAAGAAACTCAACTGTTAATCCGGCTGTATGTGAAGATGCATTGTCACGGTGAAGCATTAGTCCCCTAACATTCACTTCTTGTAGAATTTCTGGAAGACATTTAGTGGTATACCAGTTTGCTGTTACTGTCTTCTGTCCTTCCAACTTGATGGCTTTGTGAGCAATCCGGTACTTCTGAAGAAAACGGCATACATCACTTTTTTCAGTGCGCGCTGTCTTTTCACCATTGTCGGCATGGAATCATCTTCAAAGACCCATACTTTTCTTTCTTGACGTGTTGGAACGTCAAAAAAGGTATGTACGTTTCATCACCCGTTACAATTTTAGTAATGATGCGGTAGCCACCATCATTTAGCAATTTAACGGTTTCTTTACTGATTCTGACACGCTCCTCTTTTTTGATACTCAGTTAAATTACGGGGAACCCAACGGCAAACTACTATGCAGTTCTTCATGAATAATTTTGTGTATGGCTGGGGAACCAATGTTAAGTTCCTTCTGCATCATTTGATAGGTACAGCGATTATCATCCATTAACATTTTATGGCATTTTTATGTATGGCAGACACATTATCCGGGATTACTGCCGACGGCGGCCTTCCTGTGTGTTCTTCATCCTGAAGAAAATTACGACCTCTGCTAAATTCTTTAAACCATCTGAATACAGTAGCACGAGCTGGAGATTCATCACTAAATGCTAATTTTAACCGTTGAACGTATTCTTCTTGATTTAATCCTGCTTTAAAATCGTAGAAAATCATAGCGCGAAAATGTTCTCGCGTCAACTCCATTTTCCCTTACGTTTAAAATTTATTCTACGCTAAACAAGTTGAACTAAGTCAGTAAAAAATCGTCTGCTGTGTTAAAATACTTTGTATTTTAAAATTAAACCGTTATTTTTATTTTGTAAATTCTCGTCTGCGTGTATCTGAATAATTTCAGAGTAACCCTCGTATAATCAAACGGTCGGAGTCAGATCCACCCCTTCCGGGCGTTCTAGTGTTAACCCCTTGAGGGGCACCGGTATATATTATATACCACCTACGATTAATGAAGTCTTACACCAGAAAAATTTTATTAAATTTTACTTTTCTAACTTTGGTGGAAAAAAGCCGTAAAATTGCTTTTACTTATTTTGAAATAGAATTTTTCAAAGATTCCGGTGGGAATTCAGCATTTCACAAACGTAATTGCTTTCCCCTAGAGTGGTTAACCCATTAACCGCCAAAACTATTACGATAGAAATTTTCAAATTTCTTGTTGAAAGTAGTTTCCCACCACAAATTCAGTAAGGTAAATTTCGCTTTACTAAAATAGCCAAATTTCTGCCAATAAATAAGACACTTTTTTAAATTCTAAAATAGTGGTGCCAATGTAATTAATTCATTGCATGAGCAATTATTTTGACTGTTGCGTGAACGCAACGTCAGCGGTTAATGGGTTAAAGCATGCTTTTAGCAGCTGCAAATAGATGTAGCTCAATTCCATAACCTTAAAATTTGTTGCATTTCTTGAATTGAATAAACATGTGTAAACAATAAATAGTCTAAGAGCTAGCAACGTCAAAAAACACGTGATTTTAGCAAGTCTTATTTTTCTATATGTTCTTCCGTTTTCTGGTGTAGTACGTACGCGGACGGTCTGGCTGGCGAGAGACGTAGCGTTTACCTGCAGGCAGGGATCGTACTTGTCCTGAAATTTCACGATCAGGAAATTCTTCGGTACCTGTATTTTCTTATAGAAAAATCTCTTCTTAAATAAGACGAAATTTCGCGCGTTTAACCTAGATTATTTTTTTCTATAAACAAATACTGATATTTGTCCTGAAAAAATCCCTTAACAGTACGACCCCTGCCTGCAGGAGAAGGGATTATGCAGGTGAAAATACTTCAAAATTACGTCATTTTAGCATGATTTTTGTTTATAACATCTGTTTCTACTAACTATTTGTGATATTAATCCATTATTGCCAGATGTCGCCAACGTTGTTAAGACCCTGCCAGATCCACATTTATAAGTAAAAAAAAACAAAAGCATGTCATTTTACCAAGCTTAAAAATTGTAACATATTACACCTTGGCTATCAGACAACATATAATTAATTTGTCAGACACAAATTCGATTGCAAAAGTAATGACAGACGGCTTTAAATATGGCAACGAAAGTGCCATTTTCAAGAGTGTTTTATAGTTTTAAAAAAAGTTATCTTCAAGTCATTTTAGCAAGCTTAAAAATGAGAAGATATTACTGTTTTGCTAACAGATAACCTATAATTAATTTTCCAGACACAAATTCGGTTTCAAAGTTAATGCCAGACGGCTTTAAATATGGTAACGAAAGTGCCTGTTTCATGTGCGCTTTATAGATCAAAAATTATAAGTAATCTTCACGTCATTTTAGCAAGCTTAAAAGTTACAATGTTTTACTCTTTGGCTAACAGGAAACCTATAATTAATTTGCCAGACACAAATTCGGTAGCAAAGTTAATGCAAGACGGCTTTAAATCTGGCAACGAAAGTTCCTGTTTCAAGAGTGGTTTATAGTCTAAAAAAAAATAAGTCATCTTCACGTCATTTTAGCAAGCTTAAAAATTACAATATATTACTCTTTAGCTAACAGAGAACCTATAATTAATTTGCCAGACGCATATTCGGTTGCAAACATGGGTGCAGGAAATCACGAGCGCTATATCAACGTTAAATAACTGTATCGTACCCTTGGTTGTTCAGTATCAAAAACTTTGCAAGGATTTCACGCTATCACAGGGTATGATTATATACCCGCATTTTTCACAAAAAGCAAGCTCGGGCCTTTTAAATTATTGGAAGAAACCAAAGAATATCAGTTAGCATTTCAAGATCTTGAAACTGTCTGCGAAGAAACGCTTGAACAAAAGATGCCCTCTGGCATTAACTTTGCAGCCGAATTTGCGTCTGGCAAATTAATAACTATAGACTGTCTGTCTATTAGCCAAAGAGTACTAGCTCGTAATTTTTAAGCTTGCTAAATCGACGTGAAGATGTCTTTTCTTTTAAACTATAAACCACTCTTGAAACAGGTACTTTCGTTGCCAGATTTAAAGCCGTCTGGCATTACTTTGCAACCGAATTTGTGTCTGGCAAATTAATTATAGGTTGTCTGTTAGCCAAAGAGTAATATCTTGTAAGTTTTCAGCTTGCTAAAATGACGTGAAGATGACTTATAATTTTTAACCTATAAACCCCACTTGAAACAGGCACTTTCGTTACCATATTTAAAGCCGTCTGGCATTAACTTTGCAACCGAATTTGTGTCAGGCAAATAAATTATAGGTTGTCTGTTAGCTAAAGTGTAATATATTGTAATTTTTAAGTTTGCTAAAATGAAGTGAAGATGGCTTATTTTTTTAAAAACTGTAAACCACTCTTGAAACAGCCACTTTCGTTGCCAGATTTAAAGCCGTCTGGCATTAACCCGTCATTAGTCGCGCGTCGGTTTCTTCCCCGCTAAAATTCGTAATAATTCCTACAACCCATCTCCCCTCAAAGTTACAATGGTGAAATGCTGCATAACTGACCGTAGCTGTTAGACCTTCTGTTTAGGGAAATTACAAGTCATTCCTGCGTTTTCTCAGGATTTTATAGCATTCTAAAGTTAAATTTGGTCTGAATGACCGGCGTGCGATCACAGGCGTTAGCTGCTTTTTTTTCCCTAGCATTCTTCAATCCCATTGCCCCTAATTTTTCGGAATTGCGGAGTCTCTTCCGTTTGCTCTCTCTCTCCTTTTTCTCTTTCTGATATTTTGCTCATAGAATATTTGATTATTTTAACAATGTCTCGTGAAAAGTTTTTAACCGTTCAAGAAGCTCTAAATTTTTTTCATAATTTGGAAGTGGATTACATTAGTGATGAAGCCAATTCATCAAAGGAAGACAATAATTTAGTTCTAAACGAAGATCAGGAAACTGATAATCAAGAATCTGAAAATGAAGAAATAAAAATGAATGGTTAGTATCGCCGTCCAATTTTTTCATTGGTAAGGATTATATTACAAAATGGGAAAAGAATCCACCAAGGACATACGTACGACGGAGACAACATAATATTGTTTGTGAAACACCAGGAGTGCGAGACAGTGCAAAAGATGCATTGGCAGTTTTCGATGCCTGGAAACTATTTTTTAATGATTACGTTCTAGCGAAAATTGTGAACTATACAAATATATATATATAAACTCAACAACCTAATTTTTGAATAGAAAGGGACTGTAAGTTAACTTCCCTAACGGAACTAAAACCAGTATTAGAATTGCTTTATATTGCTGGTGTTATGAAATCATCCGATCAAAATTTAACTGATTTGTGCAGCAATGATGGCACGGGCGCCGATGTTTTTAAAACAACAATGCCTTTACTAAAATTTAGATTTTTATTGAAGTATCTAACATTTGATGACAAGAACAGCAGAAAGTAAAGACGTGCATCAGATAAGTGAGCTCCCAGCAGGGAAGTATTTTCGGAAATTAATAGCGCTTTTGAAAAGCATTTTACTTTGAGTGAATACGTAACGATCGATGAAATGCTAGAACAATTTCGCGTTCGCTATTCATTTCGTGTCTATATGAAAAGGAAACCAGCAAAATACGGCATTAAAATATATGCATTCGTTGATGCTATTAATTTTTATGTTTCGAAATTAGAAATTTATGCTGGTCAGCAACCAAACAGAGCCTTTGTTTTGAGCAATTCAGCATCTGACGTAGTAAAACGTCTTATAACGCCCATATCAGGAATCGGAAGAAATATCACAATGGATAATTGGTTCACGCCCGTTCCTTTTGCAAAATCACTTTTAGAGGATAACAACCTTACAATGATTGGGACATTGAGAAAAAATAAAAGAGAAATACCCAAAGATTTTTTGCTCTTTAAAAGCAGAGACGTTTTATCAAGTACTTTCGGTTTTTACGAAGACATAACGTTAGTGCCTTATGTGCCAAAAAAATGCATCCGTATTACTTATCTCAACAATGCATCATGACAGAACGACAGACGACTCACAACAAATGAAGCCAGACATTATAAAGCAATATAATGTTACAAAAGGAGGCGTTGATGTAGTTGATGAGATGAAATGGTCCTATTCCGTCTCAAGAAAAAGTAATAGATGGCCGCTAACTTTATTTTTTTCGCTGATGAATATTACGGGAATAAATTCTCAGATCATTTTTCAGAAAAATACGGGGAAAAAGGTTGTTCGTCGCTATTTTTTGAAAGAACTTGCTTTTGATTTAATAAGGGAACATATAAATGAAAGAAAACAAACAACATCATTGCCAAACCCTTTGAAAAGAAAGGTAAGAGAATTTTATGGGGAACAAGAAAAAAAAGTTGTCCGATCTCCCAAAATTAAAAGATGTAGTTTTTGCACAACAAAGCAAAATCGAAAAACAAAACAATTTTATCAAAACTGTAGTCTGTCTATCTGCAAAGAACATGCATATCAGTTGTGTGTGGCATTTGCTAAACAATACGAACTTTCTAATGTAGATTAGAATGTATCTAAATAAAAATCTTTTTTGGATAATTCAGGTAATGTTTGTACTATAATTAAAAGAATTGGGTGAGTACTTTTCTGAAATTTACCATTTTTAAAATGTTTACTGTAAATGAAAATATACATTTTAAGCAGCGCCACACGAACTCTTTTTTTATTCAAATTCAAAGAGCAGCTAGTGCCGGGGTCTAAAAATATTAACTTTGTTGGCGTTCAGTTGTACAAACTATTTTTCATAAATAATGTTTTTCATTTTAAAGTAAAAATTCATTCAAATTAAATTATACGTTAATAATTATTATCAAGAAACTACAATTTAATATTTATTTGAATTAAATGATTGTATCTTTATAACTCTGATTGGCGCCTAGTGATTAAACATTAACAAAATCAATGTTGACGGGTTTTGTTCTCCCAAACTGATTTACCTAAATCAAGGTTTAACATTTAGCTTACGGAAAACTAACTTCTAAAATGTCCTTTGACTACGGGAAATGTCTGGCTGTTTCCACCCCCTTTTTTAATGATTACTCACCGCAGGTGATGAGAGCAAAGCCGCATTCATTTGGAACATCTGATAATCATTTGCGAGTAGTGAGACTGTTGGGAAATTTCCTTTCCCTAAAAGGAATTTGTTTATCCGTCGAAAGTAATGGTTTAGGTTTGTAGGTAAGGTTTAAAAGGTATAATGTGATAAAAATGGTCTTTTTCTGTGAAGTAAGTGTCATTAAATAAAACATTATATATTAGTAGCAATTGAGTGGTGTTTTAAAAAAATAATTAGAAAAATTGACGAATGTCCATTGAATGTTTTAACAGCATTTGGTTTCTTGAAAGTTATAATATAAAAATAAAGGTTTCATATAGGCAAAATAACTAAAATTGTATGGAAATACAAAAATACATTATTTAACCCTTTCAGGGGCAAAGTACTTGTATTCGTAAAATGTTCAAATAATTTATTGACACCAGCATTAACAAGAGATTTTATTTGTAAACACGTAAATGTATATTTTCGGGTACTTAATAAAGATGACATTTTCATCATAAAATTCTGGTGCCGATGTGGCAATTTGATATTTAAATTATGTGATGCCGTGACGGCACCACCGCCATTCAAGGGGTTAAAAATGCGTTGCATTTTCCAAAAATTATACAGAGTGACAAGAAATAACTTGGACACACATAATACATTATAACTTTAATGCTAATGAAAATATTAAGACCAAACTTCAAAATAAATATGAATACATTATTTCATCTAATATATTTACAAATTTTCAAAGTGGCTACCTTTAGCCTTAATACAGAGCTTTAAACGTGATAAAACATTTTCGGCTATGAGCCGCAACTCACTTACTGATATTTTATCCCATTCCTTGCATAAGGATTTCTTTAGTGATGCCAAAGTTTTATGAGGTTTAGAACACACCTTTGTCTCCAAGATGGACCAAGCAGAATAATCCATTGGGTTAAAATCTGGGGAATACGTTGGTTATTCTTGAGCTCCAATGAAGTCAGGAAAATGTGTCTTGCACCAATCTTGAGTGCCTTTAGCTCTGTGTGCAGGTGCGGAATCCTGATGGAAGGTCCATCTTTTGTTTCCAAAGAACTTTTGTGACCAAGGTAAGACAACATCTTCCAAAATGAATTTGCGATGTGTTTGTTGAATAATCTTTATCCCTTGATCAACAAAAACAAATAGTGTTTTCCAACTATCATATATCCCATCCTAAACCATTACATATTGGGGTCGTTGACGCCGTTCAACAATGCAAGAAGGTCCAGGTGCTTCTGCTGACCAAACTCTATCACTGTGGCTATTGTGAGCTTGTTCAATCAAAAAAAGTTTCTCATATGTGAAGACAAATGTTTGCCATCGATCACCCGCTTTAACAGTTCTTTACACCTTTGAAGTCTTTTGCGTTTGTTTTCTGCTGTTCGCTTTTGAGCCTCTTTCATTTTGTAAGGGTGAAGACTAAGCACCACTCTTGCCATCAAACGTGCGGTTTCTCTGTTGATCTTCATCTCTCTATCAACTTTTCTCATTGAAATCCTAGGATATCGTTGAACTGGCTTTTTGATAACTACCCGGTTTCTTGGTGTGTTAATTGTGTGTTTTTTTCCTCTTCCTGGCCTGTTACCATCATGTCTGAGATCTTTAAACCTTTTGATTATGTATGAAACAGTCTGTTTAGGCAGTTTCAATCGTTGAACAATTTCACATTGTTTCATTCCTTGCTTATATAATTAAAGTATGGCAGATCATTTGTTAACCATAATGTTTATCACAACTAACTTACTTATACCTGTTTAATAACTTTCTAAAATCAATTCCCTATGACAATAACTATATAACGTTAGAGGTAGCTACAGATTTTTAGTTTGAAACTTCGTCCAAGTTATTTCTTGTCACCCTGTATAATACAAAATTGATTTCCGTAAGTATTATTGTTAGTATTATTAAAGCGATTTGAATTAAAATAAAAAAAGAAATTTGAAGAGAAGAAAAATTTAGAAATTAATGTATAAGGAATCGGTAAAAAATACAATATCAAATAATAAAGCGATTTCTAATGGAATCTATGTTTCCAATACGGTCTTTGTTTTTAACTGTCACTAAAATCCCTATTTACGAATGGTACTATATTTTAATCTGTAAATTAATTAGTCTAATAAAGAAATATTGGTTAATATCTGAATAGGAAAATGTTATCGACACAGCAAAGAGGGATAAAATATTCTATTGAAATATAATATATTATGTGTTATATGTGCATATTATTGTGAAATATTCTATAACTGACAATATGAATTATCAGTAGAGAGTGAAAGGTGTAGAAAACTCTATATGTTATATGTATACCGAGAAAGAGTAACGCGTTTCCAAGGAATCAGACTTTCTTCTTCAAACCAAAGAAAGAATATATTTTTTTAATGCACAGCTTTAGCAAGGAAAATAAAATGTCAGAAAATATTATTCTACAATAAATTATATAGAAATATTGTGTTTTCATTTTTTATGAAATTCAAAATCAAAGTGGAAATAAAATTTGTTAAATGTAAAATATAATTATAAGGCAATTTTCAGAAGAAAATTGCAAAATTAGAGGAAAAGACTTTTGATAACAACTCTAAACACACATGCATCACATATATATTTCTTTCTTTTTATCTAAGAATTCCCTAAAAATTAGACGGATTTTCTTTATAATTCCATTTTTTTTTAAATATTCTAAACTTACAATATGAATCATCAGTAGAAAGTGAAATGTATAGAAAACTATATATATTATATCTGTATACAGCAGAAAAAGAGTAACGCGTTTCCAAGGAATTAGACTTTCTTCTTCAAAACAAAGAAACAATATTTTTTTTTAAATACACAGCTTTAGTAAGGAAAATACAATATCAGAAAATATTATTCTGCAATATATTATACAGAAATTTTCGGTTTTTGTATGAAATCGAAAATCAAAGTGAAAATAAAATTCACCAAATGTAAAATATAGTTATAAGGAAATTTTCAGAAGAAAATTACAAAACTTAGAGGTAAAGATCTATGATAACAACTCTAAACATGCATCACACAGGGCTCGCACCGTTCCTAAAATTTTCGTACTTTTCTACCACTAAATAAAAACGATAATAACTTGTTGTATAGTTCTATTATAGATTTTAAAGGAATGTACCACGAAGAATACTTATTTAAAATACTGGTAGCAAAGTGCGAAAATTTTAGGAACGGTGCGAGCCCTGATCACATATATATTTCTTCCTTTTTTATCGAAGAATTCCCTAAAAAGTAGGTAGATTTTCTTTGAAATTTATTATTTTTTTTAATTTTTGAAATATTCTAAAACTTACAATGTGAGTTATCAGTAGAAAGTCAAAGGTATAGAATACTATATATGTTATCTGTATACAGAGAAAGAGTAGCGCGTTTCCAAGGAATCAGACTTTCTTCTTTAAACCAAAGAAACAATAATTTTTTTTAAATACACAGCTTTAAGGAAAATACAATATCAGAAAATACTATTCTACAGTAAATTATATAGTAATATTGTGTTTTCATTTTTTATGAAATTTAAAATGAAAGTGGAAATAAAATTAACTAAATGTAAAATATATTTATAAGACAATTTTCAGCAGAAGAAAATTGCAAAATTAGAGGAAAAGATCTATGATAAAAACTCTAAACATGTATCAGATATATATTTCTTTCTTTTTTATCTAAGAATTCCCTAAAAATAGGACCTTTAAAATTCCATTTTTTGTGAAATATTCTATAAATTAAAATATGAGCCATCAACAGAAAGTGAAAGGTATAGAAAACTATATATGTTAACTGTATACAGCAGAAAAGGTGTAACGCGTTTCTAAGGGATCAGACTTTCTTCTTCGAAACAAAGAAACATTTTTTTTTTCTAATACACAGATTTAGTAAGGAAAATACAATACCAGGAAATATTATTCTGGAGTAAATTATACAGAAATGTTCTGTTTTCATTTTTTATGATATTGAAAATCGAAGTAAAAAAATAATTCACTAAATGTAAAATATAGTTATAAGGAAATTTTCAGAAGAAAATTGTAAAATTAGAGGAAAAGATCTATGATAACAACTCTAAACATAATAATTTTTACATTGCATCACATATATATTTCTTACTTTTTTTATCTAAGAATTCCCTAAATGGTAGGCAGATTTACTTTGAAATTCCATTTTTTTGTTTTTCAATTTGTGGAATATTCTATGTCTTTCAATATGAATTCTCAGTAGAAAGTGAATGGTATAGAAAACTATATATGTTATATATACAGCACAGAAATAGTAACCCGTTTCCAAGGAACTAGACTTTCTTCTTTAAACAAAAGAAACAATATATTTTTTAAATACACAGCATTAGTAAGTAAAATACAAAATCAAAAAATATTATTCTACAATAAATTGTATAGACATTATCTGTTTTCATTTTTTATGAAATTGAAAATCAAAGTGAAAATAAAATTTACTAGATATAAAACCTATTTATAAGGCAATTTTGAGAAAAAAAAATCAAAAGAAAATTGCAAAAATTGGAGAAAAAGATCTATGATTACTACTGTAAACATAATAATTTTTATAATACTACACATATATATTTCTTTTTTTTTTTTTTTGCTTTTGAAGAGTTCACTAAATGGTAGACAGATTTCTTTTGTAAAATTAGTGTTTTAAATTTGTGTAATACTCCATAACTTACAAAAGGAATTACCAATAGAAACTGAAAGGTATAGAAAACAATATATGCACCATAAAAAAGGTACACATTTTGGTGGAATCGCACTTTCTTATTGGCGATATTAGTTAGCTCAATTACATAGGCATGGTTATTTAGTTGACTGTGGGCAAAAATTATGCTGTTTTCCAATGTGAAACTTTTTGACATAGTTTCTGAATATTTTTTAACGTGTCAGCATAAAATTGACAGGCCTGACTTTTGAAGGGATTAGGAATCGAATGCAGTTTTCCATTTTTTGATAAATAAATTACTTATCGATTTATTATTTTTGTCCCGCGACAATAGATTTCCACCTTTCTCGCGCTGTCGCGTCCGGAAAGTCTGTTCAAAATTCCAACTTTGACAGTATTTTCTGAAATACTTTTTCCGTTGCTAAAAAACTGAAAGCACCATTCCATTATATACTTTCTGAATAAGAACATCTGCCAATTTCATACGTTTTCGAAGAAAAATGAATTGATAAATGCCCCGGAAACTAGCTCCTTTGGGTTTGAGAGCAGTCTTAAGTTGCATAACTCCCTTTTTTTAACTGTACAAACAAAAACTAATTTTTTGTTTGATTAATTATGCTTTTACAAAATGCTACGAAATGCATTGATTTTTTTTCTAAAATAGTAATAAGTATGAACATTTGAACTTTCCAGTTCTGTATATAAAATTACGTACATAATTTAAGATATCTAGTGTATTAGTAAGAAAGAAAAAAATAATAATGCTACATTCTTCATTGTAAGGACAAAAGTCTAACCAAAATTAGCAATATTAAACTACTAAAACTATTTGCTGAAAATTATCCATTCATTATCATAGCAAAACCAAAAGTGTCACTATCATGTCTCACAAACTAGAATTATCTTTGACTAATTTGCAGCAAGCGGGGTAGAAACGGCCTTACATTGATTGGGTAAACAATGTTTACTTTTTTACAAAGTAATCTTCCCCGTATTTCCCTAGAATAATTAATATCTTCCCTATAGAATTTCCCTTCTTCGATACGCAGACGGATCCCAACTTAATGATTTCCTGCACAGCATCTTTGAGGGATAGAAATGTTCGGGATGGAGGTAATCCCAGCCCCGTATTTTTCAACTCTTTTTCTTGGGATTACGGTAATCCCCCCCTAAGCTAAAGGTTAATAGATGAAGTTTTCTTACAGAACTCATTTACAGGGACTCGAACAAAAAACTTCGATTACAGTACTCTATGTGCACAATAATAACTAGAGCTGCGTTTTAAACTGTGGTATGCACTGTTTTTTGCATATTAATATTCATACATAAATTATAAAGATTCTATGCTTGAAGCATTGATTTTTCTTTCTTGTTTATACTAAAATTTTGTATAAACATTCATTATCTTTATTATTTCAATAAGTTAGATAACACCAGTCTGTGTTAATGAGCCTGAAGAAAATTTGTCTTATTAACAAATAAATGGTACTTTTTTAATTAGCTTGAAGCTGTGTTTGTTCATTCGTCTGAGCCTGAAAATTAACTGTCAGATTGCGAAATAACTACTCACGTTCCAGTCAGTGCAAAGACTCTTGATTATTAAATTTGAATTTAAAAAATGTACTTATCCGTATAATGATATGGCTCCAAGATTTATAACGACAGATCGTTTGGGAACCAAGTATCATGTTAACCCCTTGAGGGACGGTGGGATATAATACATCCCAACTAAGTTAAACAAGATTCTCACCAGAAAATTTTAACTAAATTTTTTATTTTTAACTTTGGGGGAAAATCGTTGAAGTATTGCTTTTCCTTATTTAAAAATAAAAATTTTCGATTTTTCCGGTGAGAATGCAATATTTAGAGACATTTTTGCTTGCCGCTCAAGGGGTTAAGACAGAACCCTTATTTAAAAACTGAAATATATCTAGTATTACCTTAAAAATTCTACCCGAACAGCTACATTCTACAACTTGAGTTTCTATGTTTGTTTTCAGCTTTCAAAAATTGGATGTTAAAAGTAATATCAAAATAAAATGTAGATTTATTTTAGACATAAGACTACCCTATAAATTAATTTTATTAATAGAGAGATAATTTTTGAAAAATATTTTATTTTTGAACATAGGTTGAAAAAAATTCACAACGGAATAAATTGTTACCTCATACGATACTTTGATCATTATTCCATTCATTCGTTTTTATTTACATTGGACTGTATATAGGAGCAATATGGGAAATATTTTAAATTCATTTAATAAAAATAGCAATGACAGTGAAAGAAAAAATAACTCCAATTCATTAGGGATTAAATTTTTGAAACGATAACATGTGAGTAGCGATAACTGATAACTTTATTCCTGCACTTCACCTATTTTTAAAAAACAAAATTCTCACATGTAAAACGCCTAAAAACATATGTTAAGATAATGTTAGTTTTCGCGCTGTTTATTGTAATATCTTACAACTTTTTTACAGGGTTCGTACGCATCAAGGTATTCAAAGAATTTTAAGTGTTTTAGCACCAGAAATATGGTAAAGTACTCGTTACACTGTCTGAAGATATATTTCTTTTTCATTAAATAAGGCAAATATTACTTTACAAAAATTCTGGTAAAAAGTTCTTGAAAATTAGCACGAACACTGTTTTATTGCATTAAATTTTTCGAAAGCAAAAATAAATAAAATCATTCATTTTTTAAAACACATACCAGAAATAAAAAAAATAGCAATTTATCAAATTACAACGAGCATTTGGAAAACGATTTTTTCAAAGACTAAAATTTAAGACATAAAAAATCGCACGGAGTTGATCATGCATTACGTACACCATGAATTAAACATTAATAGTGTTATTACACGTAAAAATTGCAAGCCAAAAATATCGCCTGCGACCCGTCAGATTTCATGAAACTTAAGTATTATCGACCTGAAACTTACGTAAATATCCAAGCATTTCATTGGCTGCTCGAGAAAAGGCTTTTCCGTCGTCAGATTTCCAAGAAATCTGACGGCCAATTTTAAATGAAATTTCATTCTTAAACTTCTAAACATCCGACAATATTACTTTTTACACCGTCGGATAGAGAAAAAAATTTACTTTTAAATGCAATTTGTTTGAAAGCTGTATCTCAATTTGTTTCTGAGTTATTATTTTTTTTTGTAGTTTTTATTACTTTTTTGTCATAGTGGCAACAGAAGGTATCCATCGTTGTTGAAATTAAAGGGAAATACAGATTACTATATAGACCAATCATAAAACGAATAAAATGCGGATTAAACCAATGAAAACCTCCAGATATGCTTTTAATTTCCCATCCTGACGAGAACAATAACCATTTTTCCGAATGGTTAAAAAGAGAATTGTAAGTTTACACTATAAAACAACTTACCTGTTACGAGGTTTCTGCACCCTTCCATAAAATTAACGGCATGTACAATATTTGTTGCATAACAGTAAATTAAGTTACCCCTATGCGTTCCAGACGTGACTCTCACCCAGCACTGCTGCAGGTTTGTAAGTTCGTCGTCCATGTTCATTCAGAAATCTAGTCTTCATACCAGATATAAAGAACAGAAATTTATAGTTTAATTGCCAATAGACATTTATCGATCACATAAAGTAAAAATTATTCCTTCGAAACTTGTTGTATGAATTTGAAATTTCGAATTAAAATTGTAGACCAATCTGGAACCCTGCACTACTGTTGCCGGTTGTCCCCCGTAAAACAGGTCTCCAAATGCTCTGACCACCACTAGTTTTTTACAGCTTACTTAGCCATCGTTGATCGCAGATTAATCTGCCATAAGATAATACGAAGAAAATTACATTAATGCTGGTGTCCAGAGCATTTGGAAACCCAATTAAGGCGTGGCATCTCGCACCACTAGCATACTTGCCAACCTTCCCTTAAACTTCCGTAAAATGTGAGTTCAATTGATCCAGGTTAAACATGTTTGGAACCAGAAATTTACTAAGGAAATTAATTCAAATAGATTTCATAGATAAACATGATTTTAAATACATAATGATACATCAAATAAATTTTCTGGTAAGTAACACGTATAACCTGGGTCAACTTAACTCACATTTTAAGGAAGTTTAGTTGATTGTTGGCAAGTATGCACTAGTGGTAACTGAAAGTGAGCTCTCGAGCGCAAAGGATTAAAATATGCTTTTTGCAGTAGCGAAAGTGGACAGCCGCTGCCACAGAAATACTCAAGGCTACAGGACACGAGTTGTGACGTCATCACTAATCGACTGACTTCTTACTAATGTTGGAATTCACACCGGAAAAATTTGAATAGAAATGTTTTTGTTATTTTATTTGTGGAATATCTATCATCTTATAAAACAATAATAACTATTTAAACTTACTGGTGAAAATTAGGATTCCCCCAATAAAAAATCCGCCAGATGCAGCAACACTGTGGCAATCCGCATGTAGCTGAATTTTTTTTTTTTAGGGATTCCGGGTTCTCGAATGCATGTTTGTGATTGCTATCTACGAGATTGGTGACTTAAGTGGTTTTCTAAATAGTTTTCATGGGCGCGAAGCACTCATACCTGCTTTAGACATCGCGACTTTAACGAATTTCATACATTTTTTAGATTGCTAAATTTTATAAAATATTTAATATTTTTCCTTAATTTTGAAATGTTATAATATCAGAAAAGTTATATATATAGCCAATTTTTACCAATTTTTAAAAAGGAATCAGTTTAATTTGAAAATATCTTTAACAAGACAAACATTTTGATATGGACATTGAAAAATTACAAATTTTTTAAAAATAAAGTAAAGAAGCATTTAAAAAGGGATTTAGGTTAATAAAAACGTTTCTTAAAAAATACAAATTTAATTTTTTATACGGTCTCCCGGTGCTATAAGTTATATTCATTAAAAATACCCTAATACTTTAAGAAGTAAGGCAAAAAGTATCATTATTCTAGGATTACAAGTGACCGAGTAATAGATGTTTAAAGTTAAAGCATATCTTTTCTTACGAAATAGTCGTCATTCACTGTGGGAATTTACTAGAAATATAAATAATCGTCATATGCAAAAAAATAATAGTTGAGGGTAAAGTTAACATTACAATATAAATTTGAGGTCTATTTTCATTCTGACATATTAAAGAAAAATATACAACTCGTTTTAAAAATATAAGTTAAAAAATAACAGAATTTTTGCTAAATGAACTGATGAAAATCAACAGTCGCAATTCTTTACAAAATGATACATATTTTTAAATTCTATTAGAATACAATGTACTAATTGAGTTTCTGTGCTCGTTTTCTGCCATTAACCACTTAATAGTTTTGTCCGTACGCTGTACGGGCAAAAAGATTTTGATTGCTCCATTACTTAGAGCGTGTGGATACAACTAATTTTTAATTATAATATTCGCTCTATTGAATGTCAGAAATTTTTTGATTAAATAAGGTGAATATTTTCATTTAGAAAAGAGTTTTTAGCTTTATATACTACGAATTCAGTTTTTGTGCCCTTTTCTGCCTCCAAAATTAAATGTTAAAAAAATAATGATATTTAAATTATTTCAGACTTAAGATGGACTCCTAAATTAATTTTATTAATAGAGAAATTTTGGGTCTTTCGGAAAGTCGTGTCCGTTTGGGACAATCAATTCGTTCCGGAAAATTCTATCATTTAATTATTAGGCATTGATTCCGATATTTAATCTCTAATAATTACCGGGCAGAATTTTCCGGTACTAACTGATTTTCCCAAACGAAGACGACTTTTGGAACGACCCAATAGTTAATGATGAAATAAACTGGAGTGATACGATAAGATCAAAAAGAACTTTTTAAAAATACCATAGAAATAGAGAAGAGACATTTCCAAAGAACGAAGCATTTCCACAGAACTCAGTCGTTCTTCATGAGGCGCAAAAAATACGTGCTTCTACTATGATAAGTAAATATTTATATTGGAGTCTTGTTCCTTCTTTCAAAGTAAGAAGCATGCATATTTTCTCTTGAAGAAGAAACTCAAACTTCTTGCTAAAGGCATGAACATTTTTTGAATTTTATGGTGTTTTTAAAAAATTCTTTTTGATATTAGAAAAATAGTTTTTTAAAATGTTTTAATTTTTTAATATAGGTTTAAAAAATTCCAAATGGAATAAATCCCCCCCCCCCTACGATACTTTGGTCATCATTCCGTCCGTTCTTTTCTTTTAGGTTGGATTGTATATAGGTGCAATATAAGGAAGATTTTAAATTCAATTTATAAAAAAACTAACAATAGCAGTGTGAGTAAAAGTAACTCAAATACATTAGGGATAAATTTTTCGAAACGAATTTATAACTATTTCAATCTCCCTACCTATTTTTTAAAAGCATAACCCTAACACGTAAAATGCAAATAACATATTTAAAAGGAAATCGTCGTTTTACCTTTTTTTATATCATACGTTAATTATAATATTAAAATTATTGATTAACAAGAAATTTCCTTTTATAGCATTAAGTTTTTAGAAAATATCAATAAATGCTGTAATTTTTTCTAAATTGCACACCAGAAGTAATAAAGAATTTTATATGTCTACTATATACAACGGTTGCATTTAACCGTTTTATTTTGTTATATATTCAAAATTCAAGATATATGCGACTTTTGTCGTATAATAATAAATTCGATTAAGATGTGCTTTTTGCAGTGGTGAATTGCCATGCTCAGTCGAAGAAATTGAATCGTTCCTTTATGTTCTTTGGCTCAGTACTACGATGTTAAAATTTCGACTTCATTTTGACAATTCAATGCACATGTGGAAATTACATACATCATAACGATAGAGGGACAAAAACTGTAGACTGTATAACATAGCAAACAGTTTGAATAAAATTTTGTTTTACGATATTTTGGACTATGCACATAGTCGTTCTGTGGTATGTCGTCTGTCTCCAATTTGGTAGACTTGAGTTCGAATACAAATGACGGAAATGTTGAAAAAATGGAATTTTTTTTTATAACGATTAATTATATAACAAAAATTATTTAATGAAATGATTGAAACTTTCTATAAATATTTAATTAAGCTATCAAAAAAATTTAAAGAAATTAACAATTTATATAATGTGAATATTTTGAAATATTAGCTGGGGCGATTGCGGTTATAAGGAATTTCCCTTTTTTAGCGATTCCATTACAACAATTTAGCCGAATTTCACTTATTTTATTTTACTTTTTCTTTTAATGTACTCAAATGCCTTACACATGTATCACTGATTGCAGCATTATTAAATTTCATGAAATTTTGAGATTGCTATGCAGCAAGATTGCTGCGTCCAATGATTTTTACCTATCTTTACAAGAAGAATGTAATGGATTGATGAAATTTTTCAAATTCCGGTTTTCGACCGATTTACACGTTTTAGGGGTCAGATATCCCGAAAAACAAGTTTTTAAAAAATATCTCTCAGTGAGTCTGTTTATCTGTCTGTCTGTGTGTTTGTATGTGAGACAAACTTAGTGGGAGCTCTATCTCAAGAATTAATACACGGAATTTAATTAAAAAAACAGTTACTCCATGACTTAAATTGGCGCTGATTGCTTTTGGTGTAAATCGCTCAACAGGTGGCGCTCCTATGCTGCATTTGCAAGATTTCCGATATTGCTCTATCTCAAGACGAATGCACGGATTTGTATCAAACTTCAGATTCGGTTATACCTTGATGTAAAGTGGTGCTGTTTACGTTTTGGTGTAAATCGCCCAACAGTTGGCGCTGATATGCTGAATTTTTCATGATTGCCGCAATAGATTTATCTCAAGAACTAATGCACGAAATTTCATCAAACTTCAGGTATACCTTGATAAAGATTGGTGCTGATTATGTTTTGCTGTGAAACGCCCATCAGGTGGTGCTGATGTGCTGCATTTTTCACGATTTCCTCAGTAGCTCTATCTCAAGAACTAATGCACGAATTGGAACAGATGTCATAAGTTCCCCCGGCCGCCATCTTGGGATTTTTTTTGGCGCGAAAACCACTTTTCCGCCAAGTACCAAATGTCGCCAAGCACCAATTTATACGCATGTTAGGCTTAACGAAAATAAAATGTAAACAAACAAAACTCGCTAAAATAGCTATCAGTAATCGTTGCGTGAGCGCTCCGCGCTCATTAACCGAAAAAAAATCACTGCATCCAGCAGTTCTCCCTGTATAGCAATCTCTAAATTCAGCAATTCTCGCAAAATTGCCTAATTGCCTCGCTTTCTAACAATCTCAAAACGTACCAAATTCGTAATGCAAAATATACATAAATAACAAAACTCGCTAAATTGGCAATCAGTAATCGTTGTATGAGCGCTAAGCGCTCGTTAACCGAAAAAAAATCACTGCATTCAGCAGTTCTCCCTGTATGGCAATCTCAAAATTCAGCAATTCTCGCTAAATTGCCTAAAATATACACAATAAACACGTAACAGGAAACATTACAATAAAACATAACAAAATATACATAAAATTATCCACATACCTTAAGAGACATATCCTTCCTTCGCACAAACTTTAAAAATGGTAACTTGCCACTCTCAAAAATATTTCGATTCTTTCAAAATATTTATCCAATCTTCAACAGTTTAATATTAAAACAATCCTTAAAATGAGTCCTTTTCTTCAAAAAATTCAAAATATTTATCCAATTTTCAACAGTTGAGCACAAACACACAGTCCATAAAAACACTCCTTTTCTTCAAAAAATTTAAAAATATACATCAAATATCTCAAAACAAACACTTTTTTTTTAAATTTCCACAAAAACATACCGAATTTCGAAAAACAAACACTTCTTGTTTCTTTTTTAAAAAATGTCCACGAAAACACATATCCAATTCCTAAAAACAAACACTTCTTGTTTTTTTTTTTTTTTTTTTTTTTTTTTTTTTTTTTTAACTTAACTCAAAAATAAATTCCCTCCAAAAACTTCATGAAATTTCCGTTTTATAGTCCTCCCACTTTATCCCCCTTATAACTTCTATAAATTTATTAACCCCTTGGGGACGTATACGTGCCGCATGAAGCGCTCAAAATTCTTGTTTTACGTCACCAGTAAACTTTTACTGTAAAATTTGCCTTATTTAATCAGCGCATTTTCTCGATTCAAGAAGAAACAAATTTCTGTTTTAAAAAAACGGTGACAACAGATTAAATATTTCGTAAAAGGCTCCCGTCGCAAAAGGGTTAAAAATTGGAACTTTTTGATCGTAACAAGCCCTATCAAAAAGAAACATGGCCAAATAGAAAGCAAAATCACTCTGACGATTATACGTCGGAAGAGTACTTTTAATATGCCTCCACATACTCTCAATAGTATTGGTATGTACCTTAGTGACCGGATCGACAAAATTAATACTATGATTAACTCTCAAGGAATTATACCCATGACGCCCCAAACTATCATACGCCTTCCAGTAATCGCTGTATACATCCGTACCTTTTTCAATCTATTCCTCTATACATTTTCTCAAAGTGACAGCCGACCTATCGTGCACAGCAACTAAAAACATCCGCCCCGTACCCCTCTCGACACCCCCAAAAACCCACTGCCCATCAACCCGATGACCTTTATTATATTTTCTTTTCCCAAATTTCGACTCATCTACTTCAACAATCTTTCCGAATCCTCCTATCTTCTTCCGACTTGTTCTCAATAAATTCTAATACTTGCTCATTAATAAACTGCCTCCAATCAGCCATCGTATGATTGCTAACTACATGTTCTACATCTAATTCTACATTTCTTAGTCCCAATAATAATTTCAAACGTCAATAAAAGTATCTCTTCAAGAGTTTACTTACTACATCCGCTAAACCAAGAGCCATACCTAAACGACATCTCTTTACCGCAAACTTTCCTCTTACCATCCGCCATTACTTTCTTATTTCGACAAACCCAATTACATCCATCCGACGTATTACATCTTTTACTCACTACCATATCGCCACCACATTCACTACAAACCATACTAGATTTTAATAAACCAGCTTCCTTCAAAAACCTCAAAAAAAACTCTCTATCCTCCAACAATCGGAACACAAAATACCTGCTCGCGTCACCTTCCTTTCCCAAAATGTTCCGATTACCCGAAACTTTAAAAAAAAAAAACCTTTTTCAAACACAAATCCTTGATATTTCTTAACTACATCGCTGACATATGGCACACAACACTCCAGCCATATTAAACCAAATGAATACGCCTCCGGTAAACACTCTCTCTCGAAAAACGGGGTTACCAGAACTAGGTTGCCACATCTAAACACCGCCAACACGCCAACAAAAGCTCGCCAAGCATTTCAAAACAACGGCTGAGGTAATATAATGCATCTAAGCCCACGAATTATAATCTAATTAGGATTCAGTTAGACGTTGACGTTAGTTGTTGCTGATTAGGTTTTGGTGTTAGGTTGTGGTAGTGGCCCAATAGATGGCTCTGCGAAGCTGCATTAAGTAGGATTTACACGATTTAAGCGATATTTATATCGCAAGAACTAATGCACGGAATTTCACATATTTCGAATTCTCATGATGAGCATAGATTGCCATTTAATTTTGGCACTGGGATATCGAATTTAGAAGTATTAACAAGTATGAGATAGAAGAAAGTTTTGGGATAGCCACATCCGACTAGTTTGTTTTCATGGGCACGAAGCAGTCATTCATGCGTTAATTAACCCGGGTTTAACGAATTTCATGCATTTTTGAGATTATCAAAGTTTATAAAAAATTTAGGTACATATGTCATATATTCCGGCGACCGCCATCTTGGATTTTTCTTGGCGTGAAAACCACTTTTCCGATAAGTAGTAAATGTCGCCAAGCACCGATTTATGTGCATGTTAGGCTTAAAGAAAATAAAATGTAAATAATAAAATATAAACCTGTAGAACGCAGGGAACTCCTTAAAGCGGCAATTAGTAAATGTAAGTATAAACGCTACGCATTCATAAACCGTAAAAAAAATTACTGAATTCAGCAAATTACTTCTGCAGCAATCTGAAATATGCACAAAATGTATGAGAAATATACAATAAAAGGCTAATATATAACATTGCTACAAAATATGCATAAAATTATTAACATGCCATAACAGGCACCTTCTCTCTGAAAAGCTCAAGCACAAAATACCTGCTACCATCACCTTCATTTCACAAAATGAGCCTGTGACTGCACATTGTAAAAAAATCTCCTTTTTCCTTCAAAATTTCACGATATTTCTTAAGTACATGAGCAATAGCGGGTAAACGGACTACAGAAGCCATAGTCAAACATATAAATTCATCAAAATCATATTCAATCAAAATTATAACATAAAAACAGCGTCAAGTACTCACACCACATAAATCCAGGTTTGAAGTTATTTCAAAATACATTCTGGCAGAAAAACGGAGTTGCCAGAACACGTCACTCATCGGGGTTGCCATATCCATAAAGATCGCCAACATCGCCAACAAAAAATCGCCAAGAAATATCAAAACTTCCAAGATGCCGGCAGCGGGAAAATACGGCATCTAAGCCAATATTTTATTATGTTTTCATAATTTCAGAAAATTTACATAATTCACCGAGCATTAAAAAAAAAGAAAAAACCGTTTAATACTAACACCTACCAAGTGAATGTATTTTTGTTCGAACCAGAAATTTCTGTATGAAATATGTTTAAAAGGAGCAAGATCAGAAAGTTCGGAAAAAAATAAATAATAACTTAAATACTTTTAATTAAATCTTCTGTTGAAAAATTTTTTAGAAAATTTGAGAAAAATTTTCCGTTTTTCCAATGTTAATTTAAATGAAAATTCGTTTTTTCCCCCTCTAACCTTCCTACCCTGGATGGGTCTAATCGACACGTTTACACTATCTATTTCATTCGATTCAAATCAGACATTTTTTTATAAAGTGTGTTAAACAAAAGTCACAGATATCGAAGTTAAATAAATATGTCATATGGTTTAAAACAAAAATTATGGTATAAAATGACTTTATCAAGGTTGAGTAGAATTTCAACAGGGTAGGAAGGTTAAAGACTCTTGAGCGGAAACGAAAATATTTTTTTATGCACAGCCAAAAATTAACATTGCCACCAGCAGCACTTTCCTTTATCATAATATCTCAAACTCATTATTCGCAAAACAGCAGCAGGAAGTCGACAAAATTTGTAGCACTTATTATGACCTGAAATAAATATTATTATGCAAAAAAATGTAATTCTTAATGCAAAAAACAACATAAGTTTGAGATAGGGGAGTCTAGGGAGGGTTGACCATACGGGAGGCTTGACCCACCCATCAGTTTTCATATTTAAAAGAATTTCAGAATTTTATCAATAGGTGTCAACCAAACCTACTGAAATGCTCAAACAACAGTCTCTGTTTCATACTGGTAATCAAAGTAGTCGTGTAAAAAATCAATTGTGAAGAATTTTCAACCTAAAAGTTGTGTTTTTTAGGAATATTTTGTAAGCTTTTTTCAGATAAAATATATCATAAAAAATTAAGTAAGTAGGTTTTAAGCAATGCAGAAATATCGAGCTTTCATTCCAGGCATAAAGATTATACAGTAAGTTAGGCTTAACATAACAAGGTGCTATTCTTTAGAAAAGGACTGTGTAGGGAGGCTTGACCCAGTTAATGGGAGGGAGGATTGACCAGATGTTCAAAGCAACCGTAACACATTCACGACGGGAAACGAGAATTCTCGTTTTCATTCAAAAACCATTATTGACTAAAGGCGTGGCTTCTACTTTAGAAAAAATGCATTTGTATCGTGTTGTCCATATTTTTTTTAGATTGTAAGATATTTTATATTAAATTCGTACATTGAAATATATTTACTGATGCATAAACTTGGGAAACCTATCTAGATCACCAATTTACAAAAGACTTTCAGAAAAGGGCGGAACTTCTACTGTTTTAAAATTCATATTTAATAAAAAATTGCCCGTCGGTAATGTGTTAATTAAGGGGTTTTGGAAATATTTTTATTATACACTGTGCATAATGAAAGATTAATGGTTATATATAAAACTGAATGTAAATTTATCCTGTAAAGCTACAGAAAAATGGGGTGATGGAAAAGAAACCGTTTAAAACTGATTAAAGAAAGATGTGAAAAATAGCTACAGTATCCACTTCACGAGAAAAAATTAATGGAATATAAAAGGGGAAAGTTGAAATGAACTTTTTTTCCTTTAAATATTATTTACAATAGCTAAATAGAAACAGTAGAAAAGGCGAGAATGTATGAAAGCAGCAGCCTTAACCGTTTCAGGGGCAATGGTATGTTTATGAAACCACTTAATTTTAATTCCCACAGGCCACAATAGCACCAGAATTTTTTTAAATCTTTTCCATTTAAAATGTATGGGAAATATAGCCTTTTTCATATTTCCAAATAAATTCGTTAGTATATTCTGGTGCCATTAATTTATTTCAACATTTTAGTACTGAAAGTACTTTGCCACTGAAAAGGTTAAAAGATGTCAATGATAAGTTAAGTACTCATGCGGCTCGAAAAGAGCATAGCATTCATCGAAAAACTTTAGGAAGGTATGTAGACAAATTTCAACATGATGAAGAGAGTGAGAATAAGCCAAACTATGTGACAACTAGAGTTGTCAGATCGAATGTCACAAAAAGTAGGACAAGGAGACGAAAAAATAGTGGGAGGGTGGCTACTAAATCCGGACATAATAATGCATAAAACCCTAAAAAACCTTAACCTGTCTCTAGCGGAATACTGTCTTAAATGTTAATGTTTCATTTTCCCTGCTGCACAATTATACCTGATCATACAAAATCTTGTTTAAAACAAAAATTTTTTTCTCAGAGTTGCGATTGCGTCTAAACAGGTTTGTTTAAGCTTCATATTTTCAAAAATATATTTTATAATAATTAAAGCATGTAGCATACAGTTATATACCTTTTTTTAAACTGATTTTATTTCTCTTCACAAATATTTCAATATATAAAACAAAGTGGGTAAAACCTCCCATATAGTGTGTCAACCCTACCATATGTGGGGAGCCTTGATCCATTATTTTCTCATGATAAAAATAATAATATTTCAAATTTCTTATGTATTACACTTATGTAGCAATTTTATTTTGATAACTGATTGTATAATGAATAAAACGATACATAAAACTTTATTCTACGTTCAATATTAAAAAAAAATAAAAAATCATTTTGTAAAAAGTTGGTCAACCCTCCCTAGTCTCCTCTATATGCTTATTTGTTTTTATCTCCTTTTAATAGAATGTTGGAAAGTGTGATTATGTTTTAAACATTTCTTTTATAATAATATTTTCCAAAATTTTTGATAGGTGGCAACACTGAACAAAAAAGCCTCTATATTTTTCCGTTGCCCCAAACTAAATTTACGAAATTCCTTACAAAATTTCTTTCTGCTTTCTTCTATTACTTATGCACTTTTTTTAACATTGAAGAATTCAGCTATCCCCATCTTCTACGCTTTTTGTTATCAAATGCACTAAGACGATTAACGTAGAACAACAGATTGCATATCTTTCGATAGGACTCTGTCAGATCTTCAGTCGAAACTCGTAATAAGTTGGATTAACTTTTTATACGAAGATATATTGTGATTTGTCAAGAGTTTTTTTTTATACCGAACATAAAACAGTAATTATTTGGTTGGGCGTGGGGTCATGAAAATATTTCAGGATGATACTTCTACCATAAATTTTCGCAGGTTATAATTTTTCGCATTATTTATTTACTCAAATATATTACCAATCGTGTGATAAAATTAGAAATTATTGTGCGAAAATTCCGCTATTTAAATCATAGCTGCCAACATCTTACGCTTTTTCAGACCACAAAAATTTTATAGTAAATTTTACCTTTTTAAATCGCCATAATCTGCCGATTAAATAAGGCAAAAATTTCTATTAAATTTTTGTGGTCTGAAAAAGCGGAAGAGTTGGCAGCTATGATTTAAATACTAAAATCTTAAATTTATTACAGGCTACTGTCACAAGAGCTGTATTCATTTACGAACAAATCGGTTAATGAGATACCATTTTCGTACCGTTCTGTGATTAAATACCCGATAAATATACTCTTTTTTTTAAACTCAATTATTTAATTAAATATAGTTATTGTTCGCGTGTATCTTATTTTGACGCAACATTCATATTTCACTGGAAAGTGACTTTATTGAGCGAAGCTTTTTTTTTCTTAAAACGCAATGAATAACTATTAGAACGAGTTTTATTAAAGGGGTACGAGACCTTTAAACTTACAAAAAAAAAAAAAAAAAAAAAAAAAAAAATCAGTGTTTGGTTTTTGTTTTATTCTGATTTTTTTTTTTTTTTTTATTCTGAACAATATGGAAAGAACCCCATTCAAATATCTGCATTATATTTCGAGTTATAATCATTTATAGACGGTGAATATAGTTGAAGGCAAGGATATACTGAAACTTTAAAACGAGTTTTCTCAGATTAGTAAATTTGGAGTTCGCGCGCACAGTTATTTTCAAACTATGTAAGCTACAGCTTTAAAAAATTAAACAAATTTGCGTCTTTTTATAGTCTACATGTTTAAAAAAGAAAAAAAAAAAAAAACATATTTTGGATATTTATTTTTTACACTTAAAAATCTTTAAAAAATATTTGAAATTTTTTTACTTGTTTGTATTTTGTGCTAAAAATTTTTAAACAAACCTTTTTGTGTATGTTTGATTTTAATTTAGAAGTATGTGTGTTATGATTCTATTTTGTACAAAAATTGTTTTCTATTCGTATCTTTATAGTCTACCTGCTAAAACAAGCAAAAGAAAAAAACACATATTTTCGATATTTATTTTTTACACTTAAAAAACTTAAAAAAATATTTGAAATTTTTTGATTTGTTTGTATATTGTGCTAAAAATTTTTAAACAAAACTTTTTGTGTATATTTTGGTTTTAATTTAGAAGTATGTGTGTTATGATTCTATTTTGTTCAAAAATTGTTTTCTATACGTATAATCTAGAGTTTTATCACGCGCGCAGCACTTAAGGAATTTAATTCACACCTTAGTGAAATGAATTTTTAAATTTAAAATTTAAATATTAATTCTGTACGTACAACATTTATTTTTCTAGATAATATAGTTAAGAATATATACTTTAAGCAGAAACAAACAAACAAAAAAAGATCTTAATTGCATATTATTTGTGTTTTGACACTTTAAAAAAGACAACAAACCCAAAGGTCCTGTGCGCCCTTAATCTTATAAAAACACAGGGATTTTTTTTTTCTGATAAAAGCGCAGGGAGAACATTCAGACTCTAGTCTGGCCGAGTTCTACGGAAAGCCGTGTAATTCGTGATTCTACGTTAAGTATGGCATGTTATTGAGGAACAATGGCTAAGTATCTTTATTTAAAACAATATGAAACTCAAATAAACTCCACTATGTACATAGATTTTCCTTATTTATTTGATGAAACAGATCTGAATTTTAGTTCAAGTGGAAGGAAAATTGATTGAAAATTGCGAAATAATTGTTTTGAAAATGTTTCAGTTTTATGAATGAAAGAGATATTTGCTTTAGGATAAGTGGGTATTTTACTCGCTCGCGGTGTTATTTAGCCCCTTGAATGGTGGTGAAGCCGCTATGGCATCATATAATTTTAATTCCTAATGGCCACTTTGGCACACGAATTTTTTAATGAAAATTTCACTCGTATTAAGCACGCGAAAATATACCTTTACTTGTGTACAAATATTTTTTTTTAAAACACTGGTGTCAGTCAATCATTTCAATAGTTTATGAATACAAGTACCTTGCCCTTGAAAGGGTTAAAATATTAAGAGCAAATAGTTTCCAAGGACATGGAAAGATTTACCAATGAAGACAAGTCCATGTATGCCAACTTTTACGCTTTTTCACCAGCGTTTGAGATGTTCGAGAAATAGTTTTAAAGAATGTCATATGTTTGGAAAAGTGGTCAAGGAAAATCAACACACGGTTACCGTTAGAAAGAGGCCCAAGACACTCCATTTATTGGGCTTGAATGAGTTGAGCGTTTCCTGTAAACATGAAAGTGGAATTCTATGTACATAACAGAAATTTTTTTGTATCTTTGAATATTCCTGCACAATGGAATTTCTTAAGTAAATTGCTGTAGGTATTTCTAAAAACAAAATGTGACATATGGAAAATACTCAGAACTTTGGATTTTAGCATACAAAAGCATAACATACAAAAGGCAATTAACATATAAAAGGCGTTGCAATTTGGTATGAGGAGAACCTTCGGGTTGTGAAAATTAGTTTTTTGTTATTATTTATTAGAAAACCGATAAAGAGATGATTGAAATAATTTTTATATTGTGATCTAGAGATTCTTGTGTAATTAAATCGATTATTTTTATTACATTAATTTTTTTGTTATTCACGTGATAGTTTCTCTGTTCACAAAAAGAGCTTGAATCAGAAATGACAAAGCACTCTCACAAATACTTCGTCAAATCACGAAGATGTTACTGCCATCAGTTATTTCTATTCAGTAACTAAACGTTCTGCCTCATCTTCAGCTTTTATCTATACTTCTGCACAGGGTGTTCGCATAAATTTATCCCTAAAATAAAAATGATATCTCTAATCTGTGACACACAAACGTGCAAATGAAATCTGTCAGCATGATAGTTAAGTATTTTCTAAAAGTTTTTATGCTTTTTTTTAATAAACATTGAGATATGCTCTTTCTATTTTTATACTATAATTTTCTATAAATATTCGACATCCTTATTATTACAATAAGCTGGATAACACGAGACTGTTAGACAAACAGTTGAATATTTTATAATCAGAAAAGGCTGTATACGTTAATTGCAATGAACCTGACAACAATTAAGCTTATTGACAAATAAATTATCATATTTCATTTTGACCGAAGTTTTATAGGATCATTGCAATAAGCCTGGAAATTATCAGGCTGACTGGGAAACAACTAGTAATTTTCCAATTTTCTCTAAGCGCCATAAACTGAATTATAAAAATTGAATTAAAAAAATGCCATAATCAAGATCTTGATATGACCTCCTTTATGTATGGCAGGTAATGTGTTACGACTGACACCTCACATTTTACGATTAAATAAATTTAGTCTTTAATTTTATCATAAAATTCACACAAATCTCTTTCTGAAAACGTATATTTCTTCTATCTGAAGGTCTGTGCTGGTTTTATGGGCTTCAAAATTGAGTGTCAATAATGAAAAGTTTTCACTTTAGATTTATTCGAGACTGAAGATAACCCCCCTAAATTTATTTTATTAATAGTGAATTATTTTTTTAAAAGTACTTTGTTTTTCTAACACATGTTAAAAAAATTTCCAGTAGAATTATCCTTCCTCTTACTATAACTTGGTCATCATTTCGTTCATTTTTTTTTTACTTTTTTGACAAGGGTTCGTACAATTTCGTATAAGTGCAATTTATGAAAGATTTAAAATACAATTAATAAAAAACTAAAAATAACATTAAAATAAATATTAATTTTAATTCATTAAGGATTAAAATCTAAAAAAGAAGTTATAAATTTTTCCAGTCTTCTACTTTTTTTTTTTTTTTTTAAACATAATATTATACATAGGATGCATTAAAAATATTTAAAATAGGGTTCGTACAGATCAGAGTATTTTCCAGGAGAGTTAAAATTACTTTTTTTTCTAGAAAAAGAAATCTAGGTTGAACTCGGGAAACTCCGTCTACTTATAACCTCTTAAGGAGAGATTTTCGGTAACAATATGCTGATACTGAAGAATTTCCTGGTCGCAAAATTCCAGGAGCCGTACGACCCCTGTTAAAACTCAATGATCGTTTCCCGATAGTTTATTGTAAATTCCTTATTTTACAATTTATTAATTAACATCGGAATTTTATCTCTATTTCATTGAATTTTTTCGTAGTAAAGTTATAGGGAATCATTTTTCTCCAAAGCTCACACCAGAAAGAATAATAGAATTCTAACAATTAATATTTAAAACAAGATTAGATACAGCAGAATCACGTTTTTACAATTTAAAGTTCCTGAAGTATACGATTTAGTCGTATAGTAAAACACGAAATTGAAACTTGCATTCTTGTAACAAAGACGCTAACTGAGGAACTGCTGTGTATGTCGCCGATTCTGACGAGAGTAGTATTCTTGGAAATATCTTACCTCAGTTATTAAATTAAATATATTTATTGTTGACGTTCATCTTATTTTGATCGAAGAATCATGTTTCACTAGAAATTAACCTATTTCAGTAAAACACTTATTTTCCTTAAAAAGCAAAGAAAACAATTCAAAAGAGATTTATTAAACTGTTAAAAATGTATGGAAATTTAAGCATTCTATGTTATTGAGGAAATATGACTAGATATCTTTATTTAAAACAACATAAATCTCCCTTTGGTTTGACTGTCTATATTGAATTTAAATGTTTATTTAATTAAAAGGTCTTAATTTGAGCACGGGTGAAAGGAAAATGAACCCTTTGCTCTCCGTTGGCGCCCCTGCGGTGACATCGCCTTTCTTTGCAAAATTTGTTTTTTGGTATTAGTAATAAAGGAAAATAAAATTTGCCTTATTTAATCAGAGCATTTTTGAAATTGTGTACTTAAAGGAAACTTCTTTAGAAAAATTGGTGGCACCCGAATAAAATTTGTGTAAGAGTCGCAAGAGTCCAAAGGGTTAAGTCTTCATTTTTGAAAAAGTTTAGCTTTATAAATGAAAGTGGCGTTTCCTTTAGAATATTTTCGAGGCGCCTTTCTAGAACAAATCCATAGCGACCAAATTCTACACGTTTCATTCATGTCACATAAACTCCTTTTCAACAAGAAAATATATTTAAAGAAATACTTCATGGTTGTATGTGGCAGTTTTCCATTTATTTATTAATAAATTTTGTGGCTAACAAAAAAGATAGCGAAAAATTTGGTTTCTATTGGATATCTCTTCTTTACATAAAAAAATTTATGGAATTTTGAAAAAGACTCTGATACAGATACGTTTTCTTTCCTTAACCCATTAACGCCCACATTATTATCTACGTTAAAATGTAAATTTTGGATTTCCCACCACTTTTAAAAGTAGAGTAATTTTTATCCTTTTTTATCATGGAATTTGTCTCATGAAAGAAAGTATATATTTATCTTCATATTTGCTGGTGTGAAAAGCGCTTTCTTGCCAAATACGTGCGATCCCCAAACGGGGATCATGGCAGGGAATGGGTTAACTCAAATGCAACCAAATAAAAATAGTAAATTTCGTTTTTCTTTTAGTTACGAAATGCCTGTTATTAATTAAAGCAAAAAAATCTATTTTAAATTTCTGGTGCGAATACGGAATATGTGACGAAAAAAATCTACTAATTAGTGAACACTGATGGTAGCATAAATTCTACCATAGGTATTAGAGGGTTAAATACAATAGTGATAGAAACTTTCGCTTTCTTGAATGATACCTGCAGTCTTTCCTTTCATACCACTGTTACTAAATAAAATTATTGTATAAAATTCCCATTTTTTAAATTAATCAAGAAAAAAATGAGATTTTTTACAGTTTCGCAGCTTTCAGTTGTCACGTATCTTTATTTAACAAAACAGTTAACATTTAAAAAAAGGATCCTTTAAAACGTTTCATGTTAACCCCTAGAGGGCGGTGGGATATATTATGTCCCACCTGCGATTAATGAAGTTTTGTACCAGAAAAATTTTATTAAATTTTACTTTTCAAACTTTGGTGGAAAAAAGACGTAAAATTGCTTTTGCTTATTTTGCAATAAAATTTTAGAACGATTTCGGTGTGAATTCGACATTACAAAAACACAATTACTTGCCCCTGAAAAGGTTAAAGTCTTACCCTTCAAAATATTAAACAGTTGTTTTACTTTTTTAAATTTAAAAAGCTTTGAATACGTTTTAAAGACTGTACCATGCCTTCGGTATTTTCCTTTAGAAAAGCTTCAGTCGAGCAAAACTCCGACATCTAAAGGTTGTACTGCCTGATTTGGGCATGTCATAGTCAGTGTTGTAGTCGTAAACAAAAACCAATGAGTATACGCTATAGGCCGAGGGTATACTCTAAAGTAATGCTTACAGCATACGCTATAGCTTTATTTGAGAAACAGAGGGTATACGGAGCATCTTAAAAAAATCCAGAAGGCATACGGCGCATCCGTATACTTTCCACTATGCCCCTGGTCATAGTACAAAAAAAAATAATATTTCTTTATCATTCTGTATGTCACGCGGTTGACATGGGCATCAAATATAAAAAGGTTTTAAGTTATCGTCTTTACTTTAGTTCGAACGTTCTATAGCGTTCTAATAATGTTTCTCGAAAAAAAATAACACAAAACTTCTCATATTGAAGATCGAGTATTTGTAAGTAAAGATAAACATAGTTTTAATACATAGATTCAAATTCAAATTACAACATGATTTTTCTTTCCAAATAAATAAATATGAATACCACCGAATTTAATCTGAAAATGGAACTAATGAATATTTTACACTGAAATGACATAATCACTTCTAAAACTTTACGTGAATTTTAAAATCTAACTACTTGTATTTACATAAAAAAAATCCTATGGTTCAAGAGTTTCTGAAACACAATTCATTAGATGGGAAAACGTTTGAAATGACTTAAAATCGCTTCGCAAAAACGCAGAAAAATAAACATGTTATAATTACAAATATCTTTGTTTTCATAGTTCTATTTACTGAAAGCTCTATCTGGCTCCCTTATTAAAGAGGAAATTTTCTACTAATATTTTTACCATAATAAAATCTCACTTTATATAAAAGAAAAAAGTTTGTTTAAAATAATGCGAAACAAATTCTATTAAAAAATATTTTTAGATGTTTTGCACTGCTTTAATAAAGTTCTGAGTTTAATCCACCTGTTCGGTCGTTTTTATGCTTTGTATTATTGGCAATGACTTTTATCGTCTGCGCTTGTTTATACGAGTTCTTAGAATGTTTTGTTGTGAAAGAGGTAGCCATGAGCGGTTCTTCTTGTGATAATATTCAATAAAAAACAGTGCATTGCAGTTTTGTTATTTTGATTATTTGTGAGTCTTTAATATGAGCTATCATCATGATCCGTCGAGCAACGAAGAAGCAGCCTAGGATTAAATCCAACGAGCTTCAAAATTAATCGAATTTAAGTTGAGTGAAACGCCGACATGAATAGGTGCCGACAGACTTAAACGGAAGCAACGACAAGCAACGAAATTCGTCAAAAGCTTATTCGAAAAGTAAGTGAATATGATATTTCTTATCTTTATTGTTTATACATATATTAAACAATCTTTAAAGGCGCAAAAAAAGAGGATTTAGGCTTATAGCCACTGAAATAAATCTAAATGTTAGTGAAAACATGACAATTGCTGATTTAAACGTTATTATTGGAGACAGTGAAATGTATAAAAAAAAAACAGATTTTGTGAAAGATATAGCAAACGATATAATTGAAAATTGTAAACATGAAGAGCAAAAGCAATATGATCTGGAAAAAATGAAACTTGAAATAGAACTGGCTAAGATTAAATCTGAATCTAAATCTAATATTAGTGAGATATAATATAATGAGATATAATATTAGTGATAAAAATTCTAAATAATACATTGATTTGCTGTAGCCAGAAATAGTGAAGAAATATAATCTATAAATGGCAGATATCGATATGCTGACTTTTCTAATTGACTTGTACAGAATTTTCATTTGATCCATGAAATGGACATTTCGACTTATATTTCATGCAATAGACCTGATATAAGTAATAGTTGGCTACTATATAAAAGAAATGCTACCGAGTGTAATATTCTAAAGGCACAAGTAATGAATTTATTATACTTCAGGTCGACCGTGGCTCACTATCTAGTGACAGCTGGAAAGCCATGGTCATCTATAAAATGTGGTCGATCAAGTAAAAGCGAAAACATGCCAGAAGATTCTCGGTACAACATTTCGCATAAATACACAGAAGTAAGACCTTATAAGGCAATACAACTAAACAATGGCTTAATTGACGCAGTAAATCATTTACCTATCCATGACGGTTGCAAGAAAGCAGGCAGCTTTAAAAAAAAAGTACTTCAAATGGAAATCATATTTCAGGTATGAAATATGCCAAATACATCTATGTCTGAGTAAAGAATGTAACTTTTTCAAATAATTCCACTTAAAGGCATACCTATCATAACATATTAAATTTTAACATTCTGAAACAAAATTTCGTAACCATAAAATAAATTTGTTTTTCTGCCAACTGTATATTTTTATTATAGTACGGCATACCTATTGAATACAAATGTCCTTAATTTATGGGGTGAGACTCCATACATAACTCGCAACTCACTTTTAGGACGAGCACTGACATTTATTGAGACGAACACACAAACAAAAAATACAGATATAAACACTCTTCTCGTTCTTTAATTAGCTTAAAGTCTATAATTCAGGACGTCGTTGAATATGTCTGAGATTTTCTTACGTCGTGTAAATATTCAATCTTATTTCACCGAAATATGTTCTGTTCTTTTTTAACAAAACCTTGCGTCGTAAAACTCATTTCGTTCTCTTTACTTCTTCTGCATTTCCACTTCACACAGCTTCGTTAAGGCTCGTTTCCTTTTTTAATCTCGAAGCGGAAAATACGGGGACACTCAGTCTGATGCAGGTGTTGCTTGCGAAATTCTCCACAAGCGGCCGTCCTGACATCTGGAGCTGCCGCAGCGACATGTGGTAAAATAGAATCTGAAAAACAAAAAAACAAAAACCAGTAACTGTTCTTAGGGGAAAAGAAAAAAAAATTAATCTGCACATCATAGTTGAAGTAGCGTAACATCGTATAGAGATTTCTTTGAAAGCAGTGACTTGTAATATGTTTATAGGACACAGAAAGAAAAGATTTAAATTTTTTTTTTTAAGTTTCAGTTTTCGTCAGGCCAAGGTTTCATGTATTCAGCACAGGAGCTAGTATTTATCGGTCCTTCAGTTGATGAGATTTTCGTTACGTCGTAGGTGTCGTTAGACTTCACTTTGATTACTTTATACGGACCTAAGAATTTAGATTTCAACTTTAAACCTGGTCCTTGCTGGGTTCTCATAATTGCTACAAGGTCACCAAGCTTGTACTTATTCTTACGTCGTAAATTATAGTGCTTGCGGTTTTCTTGTTGAATTTCCAGAATATTCTTCTTGGCTTCTTTACGGAGCTCTTCTCTGTCTTTCATAAATTGTTCTTCGACTGCACTGTTTAAGAGGTCAATAATTTGTACATCTTCTTTCTGTTTCATTTTTGTACCAAATAATATTTCAAACGGTGTTCTCTTAATGCTTCTTTGGTAAGTTGAATTAATGACTTGTTGAACTTTAGGAACATGTTTAAACCATTTGGTCGGTTCGTCTTTGGACATTTTAGAGATTACAGAAATTATGGTGGAATTAAGTCGCTCTACTTGACCATTGGCACGGGGAAGGCCAGTTGTAACTGTCTCGTGCTTTATATTTTCATCTTGACAATAATCAGCAAATTCTTTGCTTGTAAATGCAGGACCTTTATCGCTAATGATAATGGAAGGATTGCCAAAAGTATGATTTTGTTGTCGTAGTTTTGAAATAACTTCGGTAGCAGAAGTACTTTTACATGGATACAACCAGGCGAATTTAGTAAATGCGTCTATTAAAGACAAAATATGTTTATAATTTTTGTTGGTTGTTTCAAGAGGGCCTAAATGATCAATGTGGTAGGTTTGGAGAGGAGTCTCTTCTTTAGGTAAGGGATGCAATTCACCTTCTTGTTTGCCACGTTTGCGATTATACAAAAGGCATGTTACACAATTTGCTATAATTTTATCAATTTTATTTGACATAATAGGGATGAGAAATTCTTCGTTAAGGAGTTCTTCACAGCGTTTACGACCAAAATGTCCTTTGTCATGAACGTGTTTAATGACATTTAGCTGCATTTCATCCGGCACAACTATCAGATCGATACCTTTATGATTTTTATAGAGAACGCTATTTTTAAGGAAATAGTTGTCATATGGCTTTGTTTTCAAAATTTCTTTGATAGCCTGTATATGTTCGTCAGTGTTCTGTTATTGTATAAATTCTGGTAGTAAAACTATCTTGAATGACCATACATATTGGATTTCTACTTAAAGCGTCGACATGGCGCATGCGTGTACCTTGTCTGTGTTCGATTGTATAGTTATAGTCAACTAACATTAAAGCCCATCGAGCAATCTTGGTGCAAAGATCTTTTTTATTCATAGTAAGGGCGAATGCGTTGCAATCTGTGACTATCTCGAAAGGAATACCTAGAATGTAAACGCGAAAATTTTTAAGGGCTTCTATGACAGCTAAAACTTCTAATTCATAACTCGAATATTTACGTTCGGCATCTGTGATTTTTTTGCTCATAAAATAGACAGGGTGAAATTGATTGTCAATAGAAGACTTTTGAAGGAGGACTGCTCCGTAACCGTCAATAGATGCATCACAGTGAACTTCTGTTTCGTTACTAGGGTTATAAATGCTTAAAACAGGACCTGAAGAAAGGATGTGTTTCAGCTGATTAAATGCATTTCGTTGCTGGTCGCCAAAGTGAAATTTAGTGTCCTTTCTAAGAAGATCTGTTAAAGGCTTAGCTATTAAAGAGTAATCTTGAATGAATTTACGAAAATATGAAGTTAATCCGACAAATGAATGTACATCTTTTATACTTTTAGGTTCTGGGAAATTAAGGACAGCTTTAGTTTTTAAGGGGGATGGGTGCAGTTGACCATTTTTAATGTGGTAACCCAAAAAATCAATTTCTCGTTGTAGAAAGTGGCATTTTTTGAGATTCAGTTCTAAACCATATTCGGATGCAGATGTAAGGACGCGTTGTAATTTCTGGAGTCCTTCGACTTCGTTTTCAGCTGGTATTATGAAGTCATCCATATAGACAATAAGTACTTTTTCATTAATGAGGTCTCGAAAAACGTTATAAATATATCTTTGAAACACTAACGGTGCATCGCTAAGGCCATAATTCATGTATAAGAATTCAAATTGACCAGAATGTGTTACGAAAGAAGTATATTTTCTACTATTTTCTTCTACTTCGACATGAAAAAAAGCATTTTTAAGGTCAAGAGTAGTAAATACTTTTGCAGAATGCAACTGATCAATAATGTCATCAATTACTGGGAGGGGAAAACGTTGTTTATGTGTTTTAGAATTTAACTTCCTATAGTCAACACACAATCTATATGAACCATCTTTTTTTTTTTACTAGGACAATAGGTGATGAAAAATTACTAGTGCTTTTACGAATAATTCCTTTTTCGAGCCACTCAGAAATTTGTTTTTTGACGAAGTTTTTCTCTATTTGCGCCAAGCGCCTGGGAGGACAAGTAACAGGTTCTTCGTTTTCCAGATGAATTGATAATTTAACATCAGTTGTCTTTATTTTTTTAGGCGAATAATTTTGAATAAGTTCTGAAATTTGTAAACGTATTGTTTCATCGGTAATATGAGATAAATCAAGATTAAGATCGTCTAACACATGAGCAATATTAATCAAAAAATTATTGGACGTATCGTCATTTTTCTTGATTTTTTGCATCGAAATATTATTTCCAGAAATTGTTAAAATGCTTTGTTGAATGATATCTGTACCAATAATAAGATCAAAAGATATGGAATAATCTGTGACTACATAAACATTAGTTGTATAATTAAAATCATCTATCATTAGGTTCGTAGAGAAAAAACCTAGGGGTTTGATTATAGTATTTCCTAATCCAGTTAACGTGATAGTTGAATGTTCAAGGTTCGAAATTGTAGGCAGTTTGCGATAAATACTTTCCTTTAGCAAACTTCTTTCACTACCTGTGTCTACCAATGATGTAACATTTACAGACGAAATAATGACTTGTTTGGTCATGAAAGTGTTCGACGTGACAGTGGAAACATCGGAGGGTTCTGACTTAACTCTAGGCCTCCTTGGTTGATCACATTGAGCCGATTTATGGCCAAAATTCGAACAATTAAAACAACGAGGGCCTTTATCTATATGTCTGCATTGGCTACTTTTATGATTCGACAAACCACAATTAAAGCAAAAAAGATCAGATTTTGGTCGAAAGGATTTCTCTTTCACTGGCATTTCAGGTTTGACTTTACGAAATTTAGTGTTCTCAAAGTCATGTCGAATTTTGTCATAAATTTTGAGCTTTTGCTTGAATTCTACAATGGATTGGCATCCATATAACATTGATTTTCTGAAAACGGGGTCGGGTATGCCGTTTATGATGTATTGCATTAATGCGGAATCCTCGATTTTACCCCGCGAGCATATTTGTTTCATGATAAGAAAATATTCTTCTATTGATTCATTTTCTTGCAATGTTCGTTTATTTAATATATCATGTAACTCGGCAGAATTATAAGTGGTGCTAAATTCTGATATTAAGAGTTGTTTAAGTTTGTCATATGAATTGATATGAAATTCTGTTTGTGCTAATAACTGGGCTTTTCCTCGTAATGATCTTTTACAAAATATGAATTTATGAAAGTCAGATAAATTAAACATATTAGTAACATCCTCAAAATTATTAAACCATACGTTTATATCACTAAAAGAACTATCATCGAAAGGAGGTATTACACTTTCAATATCAGTAAAATTCATAGACGATGGCATAAAACTTTGAACTGGAAATTGCTGTTGTTTATCAAAATTTGATAATTTAGTGTTATTACTTGAAGTCATATTATTTGAAGGCAGTTCGGGTTCCGAGTCAGTGTCACTTTCATTTTGTATAATATTATTTTGTAGTAAGGTCAAGTCTGAAAGGTATGTAACTAATCAAGTTGCGAGAACGTTTAAAGATCCCTCATTATCAATACAAAGTAGATTGCACACTGTAATCAGATCATTTAATGAAAAATCAGTTTGAACTTTAGTTATTTTATTTTTGAATTCGGTGCTGTCGGTTTGAAAACCGAAACCAGTAAAATCACGTATTCTCTTTCTATTAGAGCGATCACCGTCAGCATCAAATAGGAATTTATGCAGCAATTTAATTTTATGCGTTCGTTCGTTTTTAAATGCAACTTCCAGTTCAGGTATCTCAACTAACTTCATAATCAAAATAATAATAATGAACTCACCGTTAGAATAATATCCGGCTTGAATATGTAGGATGAATAACTCTAATTAATCATATTGGTGGGTTAACTGTCACTTATGACACCAATTTATGGGGTGAGACTCCATACATAACTCACAACTCACTTTTAGGACGAGCACTGACATTTATTGAGACGAACACACAAACAAAAAATACAGATATAAACACTCTTCTCGTTCTTTAATTAGCTTAAAGTCTATAATTCAGGACGTCGTTGAATATTTCTGAGATTTTCTTACGTCGTGTAAATATTCAATCTTATTTCACGGAAATATGTTCTGTTCTTTTTTAACAAAACCTTGCGTCGTAAAACTCATTTCGTTCTCTTTACTTCTTCTGCATTTCCACTTCACACAGTTTCGTTAAGGCTCGTTTCCTTTTTTAATCTCGAAGCGGAAAATACGGGGACACTCAGTCTGATGCAGGTGTTGCTTCCGAAATTCTCCACAGTACGGCATACCTTTTGAATACAAATGTCCTTGATCAAGGAAATTAAGATATCGAAATCATATATTAGTAATATTTCCCCCTCTTTCTACTTTCCATCTTAAAAAACTCCCTTATGATTTAATATAACCAATACATTTTAGTCATAAAAATACAATTTCTTACATCATACCCTATCAATAAAAATTTTTATTTTTATACATTCCCTCCGTGTGATCTTGTAATATGTAAATCTTTTCGTTCCCAGATACACGCTCATCTTTATCAAGATAAAAGAGAGAGGGACGCAATAACGATCCTCAAAGTTCTTTATCTGTTCTTAACCGCCAATCATCCCATACTTAAAGGCGTCCTGCAGAATTTTTCATTCATGTTTGATTCATAAAATATTAGCTATGAAAAGTACTGGTATGTGAATTTTTATTTCGTAACCTTAGATATTTATTTACCGTAATTTCCCACGTATACGCCGCGGCTTATTTAAGTCTTTTTCATACCAGAAAATTTATTTTAAAAATGAAGTCAAATAACTGCTACGCAAAAACAAGTCACATTTTATTTAAAACGAATTCTGGTAGGAAATCGAATTATCTGAGCTGCGGCGTATACGCGGGAAATTACGGTATATTATATTCATCTAAAAAAAGTAGCTTTAATATCAATTTTGTGTTAAATCAGTCTTTGATTCCAAAAGTTACGTGACGGAAAAACACGGTTAGGACGCTTAAAGGGTTAATTTGATAATGTATTCGTACGAACCACATAACCATCTCTTTTCACCAGATGTAAGAATGCATTAATTTCCCATCCTAGGCTTATACAGAATAGCAATACACATCCCTTGCTCCTCCCACGCGCTATAGTAAGTCACATCAGCAGAAATATAAAGATTTCCTTGTATGGTGTGTTGTCGGAAATCAATGCAGCTTAGGCAATCTTCCCGACCTCCAATAATATACTCAAAGGCATAACTATTTAAATATCCTAAAGTTACTTTAAATGCACTCAAGGCTATGACGGTACAGTACCCAACTTGGCCTAATACGATGTTCCTCTCAGAGAAGCAACGCCCTCCAGCATTTTTGGCGAATTTATTGGAGAGATTGTAATATACCAAAGTTATGTGAGTTGGATTATTCGACGTTTTTGTTCAATCTTACTCTTGTTCTCAGTATGCTGCTTATTATGTTCTCGGGCAACGCCCCCTCGCCATGATTTCATGGAATTCTAAAAATGTTTAATAAGAATTGTATTAAAACTTGAACCTGGTGTTCATATTTATTCACGGTCATTTCCTTACTAATACATAACTTTCCAAAAGCATTACGCCATGGTTAACTCAAAACAATAGTACAGACATTTTCTAACTTAAAAATCCCTGCCGGCTCGGGCCTACAGGCGAAAGTAGATTTCGAAGTTAAGTACTAAATTCACCAACAAAACTTAAATCAAGATTAGATATAAACCCAGTTCCTTCACTAAGAATGAGCTCCAGGGAGCTAAACATTTTGTGAAAATTCTAATAAACACGAATACACACACGCATGTATATGGAATACATGACGTTATGTATTCACCTGCTGAGATCCATTTTATTTCCAATATGACGCAATATATATATATATATATATATATATATATAATTCGTCAAACTATTTATTTCATTTTGAGTTTTCATGCGAAAATCTTGCTCTGGAAAACTTATGACGTAATATTCAATTTGTTTTCAATTCATCAAACTATTTAATTTAATTTTTCACGTGAAATACTTGCAATAGAAAAGCAATTGCTGTGCTGAGAATATTATTGCTTTTTTGTAATTGTTGGCAACTGCTATAACGAAAAATATTTATTTTTTCCTGTCATTGTTGTGTAAGAGCTGGTTTTATCAGAATCATGTTAAGACGGTATTCAAAATTTTATACCCTCCCCATTTCCATTCCTTTGGGCCGATTTTGCCGATTTTCAATCCTCGCCGAGATATTAGCCATCTGAAAGTTGTTGGCGAGTTTGAGGACGATCTATGCACAATTGCGACTTTTATCGTGCGGACAAAATTTAGTACACATATATATATATATATAAACTTTTTAGGTGGGGCTGGTTTTGGGTTCCTGGGGTCCTATAATGAAAAGTTATGAAGGAATTTTTCAAAACTCGCACCATGGTAACGACTGCAATAGGTAGTATTTCTTACGAAATCTACCTAAAAACTATCACGACGAAATTTTTATTACATACTTTTTATCTTGTTGGTAGCAAAATTAACAATGTGTGAAAACTGTATAAGTTTTATTCAATTTTTCTTTGACTGTTTCTTTGGATGTTTTCATTGACTTATTTAATCTCAGAAAAAATAAGACTGAGAAAACATTTAATAATTATTGGTATTCAAATTGAATGGACCGTACAAACGCTGAAAAATATCCGCCTACAACAGCCTCCATTCTTGTGTCAGGGCGTATGCCTAGTGTTCAGGTGGCGGGCGGTGGATATACGGTTTGTAGACTCAGGCAGCATTCCCTACACTAGGGATGCACAACCTGTGGCCCGCGGGCCAAAAGTGGCCCGCGATGGGGTAACGTGTGGCCCGCGAACTTCGTCAATTTATAACTGGAAAAAAATGCAATTTTTATCCAAAAGTCGAAGAAAAAAATCGTGAATTTCGTCAATTTGCCGCAGGAAAATTTGAAAATTTTGTTGGTCAAATAAGAATCGCGAATTTCGTTGATCGGGTGCGGAAAAATAGCGAATTTTGTCGCTCGGCACGAAAAAATCGCGAATTTCGTTTGTAGGTCACGGAAAAATCACGAATTTCGTTTGTGGGGCACGGAAAAATCACGAATTTCGTTTGTGGGGCACGGAAAAATCACGAATTTTGTCGATCAGGCTCGGGAAAATCGCAAATTTCGTCGATCGGGGACGAAAGAATCATAAATTTTGTTGATGATGCGTGGAAAAATTGCAAATTTTCTTGATCAACTGCCGAAAAATCATGAGTTTCGTCAGTCGCGAGAAAATTTCCCGAATTTCGCCAATTTGCCGCGGGAAAAAATTGCCAATTTCGTCGGTGAGTTAAGATTTGGGAATTTCGTAGATCGGGCGCGGAAAAATCGCAAATTGCGTTGATCGGGTGCGGAAGAATAGCGAATTTTGTCAATAAGTCTCGGAAAAATCGCGAATTTCATTTATCGGACACGGAAAAATCGCGAATTTTGTAGTTGAAGCGTGGAAAAAATCGGAAATTTCGTCGATCGGGCACAGAAAAGTCGGGTTAGGAAAAATCGCGAGTTTTGGCATACAGGCTCGGAAAAATCGTGAATTTCATTGGTCGGGCACGGAAAAATCGCGAATTTTGTCGATCAAGCGCGGGAAAATCGCAAATTTCGTTGATCGGGCACGAAAAAATCTTCAGTTTTGTTGATGATGGGCGAAAAAATTGCAAATTTTCTTGATTGACTGCGGAAAAATCGTGAGCTTAATAAATATAAAACGCAAATTCGCATTTCATTCCGTTTTATTATACCTCAGATTATAATTAACATATTTTTGTAGAACTTACTTTGTTAGTTAGTAATTTGTTTTAGAAATGTTTCAATGTAGAACACACGCTTTTACGTTCCGTAGATATAGAGCTACAAGTTTTGTTCATTTTAAAATTAAAAAAAACTGTTTTATTGTAAAAAGAAAAAAAAGGGGATTAATTTTTATTTTCTAAATTTTGTTTGATCCCCAATGAAGTAAATTTAATAAATCACCAAAAAATGTAATTTTTACGAAAACAGAAACTCTTATTTTAAGAAAGAAAGGTTAAGTATTCATTTTTGTTCTCTCTCGGTTATAATTTAATAAAAGTATTTTCTTTATAAAAATCTAATTAAAAAAATAAGTCAAATGTATAAAGATTCCCTTCAAATGAATTTTGCTAGATAATTGTTTAATTGTAATATAAAAGATAAAATAAATTCTTCTAAAACATTCTCAAAAAATCTTTAGAAAAGAAAAATCATTCAGGGACCCAGTAAATTAAAATTCCAATCTCTTCGTGATAAGAATCCCGTACTGTTCTTTCAAACATATTTTCGAATAACAACTTTTGTTTTATTGTTGAAATTCGAGGATTAAATAAATCAAACTTTATTGTTCGTAAATAATGGCATTCAAATTAAAGGATTTTCTACTTGCTATTTATTTCAAAGAAGCTAACTTAGATAAAACAATCAAAAGTCATAAGTAAATGATAACAAAGTCGATTTTATTCATGGAAAAGAGTATATAATATAATAGAGTATTCTTACATTCCCAGATACTTTAACCCTTTAGTACGCAGCTTTGCATTCATGCAAAGAACAGTGTTTTGAATTTAATAGATTTTTTTATTCGTATATACCTAATTCACACCAGAAGATTAAATATCTGCTTTAATTTATAACAGACATTCCGTATTTAAATAAAGCGAAATTAACCATCGAAACTTTCTGGTGTAAAGCAGATTCTCCGAACTACGTAATTTCTAGAACGCATTCTATCGTGAAAATTAAAGGATTAAATGCTAAGTTTTGTAAATAAATCATTATATAAAATATGGTATTTGACGACATACTTATTAAAGTATTTACTAATTTGCATTATTTTAGCATAAAACAGCCACACGACAGCAGTTTTTACTTAAATTGCAGATGTGCAACAAACGAAAAAATTGACGCATTATATGAAAAATGTATCTCTGATTTTTCCATTATTTTTTCTGTGTAATAAACCTTTTAAAGAATCATATACATTTTTAATGAAAGAAATAAAAAAAATCGCGCATTTAACAGTCAATTTTTATCTCAACTGCCAAAGACAGTTGCGACTTGATATGTTTTGGACACCAAGCTCCGGTAGCAGCTAACGTGCAGAAGGATACGTCAAAATATTTACTATCTTTCTCTCAAAACATTTCTGGTGTGAGATGTTTTATATTTGCTTAATAAAAAAGTATTGTAAAAGCATTTCGCGAAAATTTGTGACTTTCACCTTTTAGGAATACACATGTATTGAAATATCCCATCCTGAAGAGGATTTGACTAATTTTATACTTTATTTGTCTGCTAGTCTATGTGTGACACATGTTTTAATGGCCACTCTATCTCAAGAAGTAATTCACGGAATTTCATTACATGCTATTATAATTAATACAGTGTTCCTACCTTTCAGGGAATTTTCCAGGCGAAATATCAGTAATTTTATTTTATTTTTATTTTTTTTTTTTTTACAGAAAAATAAATCTTGGGAAAACGCGTGGAATTTCGCCTTATTTAAAAAGCGGTTTTCTATAAGAAAATAAAGGTACCGAAGAATTTACAGGTTTTGAAATTTCCGTGCGAACCTTGTAATATATTAGAATAACAGTGAAATATTTTTATGATGGTCATTTTTTTCTACATCGTCTTACTTTGCGAACACATGATGTAAGACTGTAGTCATAATAAAAAACGACTGTAGAAATTTGCTATATTTTTGCATTTTATGATCAACTGAATTCACGGTTACTATTTTTATAAAGATTCTGTATTTTTGTGCATAATTACCTGTCTATGTTGATGTTTCGTTACGTTTTCGAGTCTCAAATTTTACAAGGAAAAACTTTTGAATGTGTATTAACTCACGAAATATAACCATATAGCTATAGGAAGATTCATAATTCTTAGCTAAAATTTCATATAAACATGGCTATGCCGTAATTAAAAAAGTTGATTTTTGACAAAATGGGAGTCATTTTTTTTTTTTTTTTTTTTTTTTTTTTTAACTTTTTGTGAGAGTGAAAACATAATTAATAGGGTGGGTGTCGAAAAAAACCGAAATATTTATGATCGAAATGTAATAGAACGGAATTTTTTCCTTTTGTAATAAAGAATAAATTCATCGAATATTACACCGATCGGTTAATATCTTTCGCCACCGAAAAGGAGGCCAAAGTTTAAAAAAATCGCAAAAACATGGGTTTTTATTTATTTATTTATTTATTTTATCCAAACGTACGAATACAATTTCTAATAGGATGCAATAGCTGCATGAAGATATCGTCGGTACCATGTATGTCAAACTATCCAATGTGAAAATAGCCACTTTTTAGGAGGGCGAAAAAACTGTTTTAACTGCGGATTCAAAATCAGCGCAAAGCAGCAGTAAACAATTATTATATTTTTCGGATGCTGTTTTATATCCTATTTAAGCATGATATATCATTTGAACAATTTTACTCGCCAAAAAACCATATTGGATAGTTTGATATGGTATGCTTATTCGTACGTTTTCAGCTTCCTTGAACTTTTTCATCTTCAAGTTTGACTTGTAAAAATTTTGTGCTTTACCCAGGTTCGCCATTCCATAGTAGCGAATATGCCATATTGGATAGTTTGACTTGTAAAAATTTTGTGCTTTTCCCAGATTCGCCGTTTCATAGTAGCAAATGTGTCGTATTCAATAGTTTAATTTGTAACAATTTTGGTATTCACATATTCAATATAAAACTCTTAAGAATTTTCTTTAATAATTTTAATAAAGAATACACAGTAAATTAATAAAGAAAAAAGCTTATTTTTAATACTATTTAAGATAAGACTTTACACTGTGTGATAACTACATGAAAAATATTAACATAATTGCTAAACAGTGTACAATGGGAAGCTATACAACACATTTAAAATCTACATGACATTAAAATGCATGACGATTAACCCTAGATCTACCGGGAATTTTATTCAAGTTTTAATAAAACGTTCTACACCAGAATTTTTATTTAAAACTATTTAACTTATTTATTTACCTTATTTTTGTCTGGTTTATATACTTAGTTTATTTTAAAGAAATTTCTGGTTTGAATGAATATTTTGTATGTACCTGTCGGGTCCAATGGACCCGTCTGGTAGACGGAGGGTTAAACATTGAAATGATGTTAAAAAACTTCTCGACGCGACGGTTGAAACTGTCGGGAAGTTTTTAAATATCATTTCAATGTTTAAACGACATGCATTTTAATGTCATTTAGATTTTAAATGTGTTGCATAGTTTCCCATTATACACTGTTTAGCAATTATATTAATATTTTTCATATATGCTTATTTTTAAGCATTCTGCTAATTTTATAAAATATAAGAAAACAAAAATATCTCGAGTAATGGGGTGAGCAATAACCGGCACTTCATACCCGTAATTATAAATAGTAACCTTCGCACTATTTATTCTAAGAGACTCATGGGCAGCTTCCTACCAATATTTTCGAATAGAAATCTTTGATTTATTTAATCCCCATTAAAAAAGTTGAAACAAATGACTTTGAAGAATATTTGGAAGAAATTCAAAATAGGTTCTTTCAATATAATAATTGCAAATGTTCTCTTGAACGTGTGGGATGATAAAGGGGTGATCCCCTTTTTCAGTCTATTAGCGATAATTGCTGGAAATGTGTTTTATATTATGGTATGCGTTTTAAAACTATGTTCATACTACGTGGTATGAATATATTCTATAGATTGTATACAGGATTACCTAAAATAATACGTTAGCATTACTAAGTATGATTCTGAACTGCTTAAACATAGTTTTTAATTGTGTTATGCATTTCAAAGCTAAACTATAGTTAGTGTATAAGATGTTTGTTGAATACAAGTAAAATCATATACAGGGCAACGCAAAAAATAGAAACATGGACAATTATGGATGATAATTTTTGGAAGCATCATTTTAATTGGCTTAAGCGTCTTTTAGCTTGCATTAAGTTTTTAGCTTATTATGTGTCATGTATAAAATTCCGTAGGTAATATACAGGGTTCTACAAAAGAATTCAGTTATGCGCATCTATTGGTAGAAATTACCGAGTGTAAATTTTCAACCTATTATACATTTTAACACTTTCCAACAAGGTTGAAAAGTTTTTATCAATTCGGATTGTCTGTCCACGCTTTAACCCACATAAATATACTCGGATTTTCATGCAATTGAAACGTGTTAATGATACTTACAAAAGCATGTTCGGTATTGCATATGAAGTGGGTAACATTAATAATTCATTTACAGGAGCACTCAAAAGATTTCCATTACATTATGGTATATGGGGGAAATCTTTTAGAGAGTATTTTAATAATATTACGCTATTCCATATTTAGTAAAACTGATATAAATCATTGAATTTCATTACAAGAAGATTACGACAGAATAGGGCATACATTCAGAGCATTTGTCAACCATTTACAGGGACACACAAAAGAAATCAGTTACAGTACTCTTTTTGAGCAATAATTGCTGGAAGTGGCGTTTTTTTTTCGGTATGCGCTTTTAAATTTAACTATTTTTTTGCATGTTGTATAAAAATTCTATACCTCGTATACAGGGCTGCATAAAAAAATTCACCAAAAAACAATTACCGTCCATAGGCAGAAAAAGAACGAAAAATTTAAATATTTAACATTTTTTAGAAACTTTGGCCCTATTGGGTAAAAGAAATGATGTCAACAAAAGGAAGTTTTACTGTTACATTACTAATCTCTTGGTGTGGCTATTGCGTTCTATTAGGAAGTGAATTGGTATATTTGGATAATTAAAAAAATAATAATGGGAAAAGTATGTTTTTTGCAATTTTTCCGAACTTTGGACCCCTTGCGGCGGTAAAAGATATTAACCAATCGATGTGATATTTTACGTATTTATTCTTTTTTACAAAAGGTAACTTTCCCGCGCTATTATGTATAGATGATAAATACTTCGTTTTTTTTTTTTTTTTTTTTTTTTGACCAACCCTAATAATTAATCAATGAAAACTCTTCGGTGGTATAAACTCTTTCTGAAACGATTAACTTTCATTTTTTTAAAAATGGAAGAAACTTGCGGAATGGTTTTAGAGAAAAATGGTCGAGTAGATTGAAAAACATCGTTTTGAAAAAAGCAAGTGTCAAGTTTTATGATAGCGTTACGTTCAATAAGGAGAGAAATATTGCAAGGAATTTGAATATCATTAAATCGCTTTTTAAGTAACTATGTAGATACTCGCGGGATGCAGAAAATGCAAAGAAAAAAACTCGAACATTTTTGCCCTTAGAAGTAGCATCTACCCTTTCTTAAAAAAGGCATCTACGTAAACGTAGTGATTCACACTTTGAAGCAATGACTAGTGCATAGCTACCAACTTTTAGGCTTTTTTTCTCCTCACTAAAATTGAATAGTAAATGTTGTCTTATTAAAAGGAGAAAATATGCCGATTAAATAATGTAAAAATTACTGTTATAATTTTAGTGGTGGCAAGAAAGCGTAAAAGTTGCCAATTATGCTAATGGGAAAGCATATTTATCAGACCAATTTTTTAAATTATTATGTAAACTGCCATAAATAGTTGTTAGATGTTTAACCAGGTTTTTTTAGTTAGAAATTTCGATTTCATACCTGAAAATAAGAATAGTACTATTTAATTCATTTAATGAGAGAGGTTTTGTGATTTCATAAAATAAAAGTTTCAAACTTGCGGTATCAATCCGGAATTTTAATGCAGGCCAAAGTGATATTTTTGCACTGGAGAGTTTTTTTAAGCATCACAATAACCAACGTTAAATACTGAAAGAATTATTCATCAGAAATTTTCTGGTGTCAGATTTTACTTTTTATCTTATTTTATCTACAGAATAAGATTGAAGATTGAATATTGAAATGATGAAAATTTGCGCGTTCCAATTTATTAAGGGTTTAACCCTTTCAGGGGCATTCAAGATTTTTTTAGATAATAAAAAGTTGTTTTTCTAAGTTTTCATTATAAAAGCAAAATATTATTAAAATATTATTGGTGCCATTTGTCAATTTGGAAATAAAATTAGGTGGTCACGCCGTTTGACAATCGCCCTTGAAAGGGTTAAATGTTTTGGAAGATATTGTTCTAAACACGACTTCACTATTTGTGATGAATAATTGTCTGTGTGTGTATGACACAATTTTTTGATCGCTCTTTCATAAAATCACATGAATGCGCCCAATTTTCTGGAGGTAGCCTTAGTTTTACAGGTTTTCTACACGTGGTGATGCAAACACTGGAGAAATCAAAACTTTTTGAAATTTTGAATAATTATTATTATGGGAAAAACGACTAGTTGCGTGGATTTCATCATTTGCATAAATGTTATACTTTGCCTGCAGAAGTTTTAGTAAAAATACATGGTGAAAAAATCTTCTGGTTTTAAGTACGTGATTATTTTTCTAATTTTTGTGAAAGAGCGCATCATGAGATATTTCTTGATTTATTCAAAGCGAATTAAAATGTTCATTATGCCTTATTAATCTATAATTTAATATAAATTGCAATTACTTTTTTAAATTTTACTTTAGAATAATTTCTTATTTTATGTTTAATTTTTCAATTTGAAAAACATCGTAGCGCAAAGAAATGTAAATCTTTAAAAATCTGCACGTAGGATTAAAAAAAAAAAAACTGTTATCATAAGCGTTTAAAATTGTTTCATAATTTATAATATTTTCGCTGTTATTTGATATTTAAGAAGAAAGTATAGAAATTTGAATGTACTTATGCTGCTACTTAGGTAAATATAAAATAAAATGTTTTATAGCATATTAAAATCCATAATGAAAGATTTTTTATGATAGCTGATAAATATTTCTCTGGCAAAAACACTTATTTTGAAACAAAACATGATAAGCATTGATTCTTTCTTCCCTTCTTCATAATTTCATACAAATGTGTCCTTTTTCTCTAAAATTTGTTTGTTTTAAATTAATGTTATCTATTTCTCTGCGAATAAATTTTATTTCAAGATTGTGTTATAGGCAGAGTTAGGCAAAATACATCGAAAGAATATTTTTGATACAAAATACATTGGTTTTACAACTTAAAATACAAAATACAAAATATTTTCCAAATTTCAAAAATTCAAAATACGAAATACATGTATTTTGAAAATACATTTAAAATTACAAAATACAAAATACTTTCCAAATTTCAAAAATTCAAAATAAGAAATACATGTATTTTGAAAATACATTTAAAATACAAAATACATTAAAAAAATTAAAATCTATTGTGCATTAAATTGCACTACTCAAATGCAAAGCTGGTTTGCAAAACTAATTAAATTTTTAAAAATTATAAACTCCCAAATAAAGAAGCAAAATCAATTAAAATTCAACAAAAGATAACAAAAACGAAACTGAAGGACTGCAGCAACAATGTGCTTAAAAGTGTATGCAATTTACAAGAATAACTAATAATGAATAATCTATACACTTTAAAGGTAGTTACTGACTAATTTTTTATAGGAATAACTGCGTGAATTTATTGTGAATCCGATAATAAACCTCTTTCAGGAGGCATGGGATAGCACAGTCTGCTACTGTTAGAAAAATTAAAGCCAAATCGAAGCCAAAATTGAGACAGTATTGATTTTCAGAAAAAGCATAAACGGTTTGGTGCAATTCTATTCAATAGGTGCAGATATATAAAAAATCTCGAAAATCCAAAAAAAACAGCAAAATAAAAATTACCTGTAGGACGATGTACGCCAAAATGTACTAACCATACTAATTGAATATGATGAAGTTTGATGAAATTCCTTGCTTCAGTTCATGAGATAACACTCAAGACACACCTGCCAACTTCAATTTTTTTTTTTAATCTAATAAATGCACTACGAACCAGAAAATGTATTTGAAAAAGGTACTTTTTCATTCAATTTGATATACAAATATGATCATTTTGACAAAGAAAAAAAAAAAGAACGAGCGTGTTACAGACATGTTACGGTAATCATAAAAACACAGCATAACAACACCACTTCTTAACCGATGCACCCCAAATTTTATCAGCATTAATTTATTTTAATATCTAAATATGAAATTGGATTAAATTTTGTGCATTAGTTTTTAGATATAGTTATCGGGGAAATTATGAAAAACACAACATAGCAGCAGCACCTGTTGAGCAATATACACTAAAAGCTAATCGGCAAGTATTTCTGTTCAGGTCTATGTGCAGTTTGATGAAATTCTGTATATTGGTTCTTACAATACAGTCATTCAGGGTAACTTTGAACCATGGGGTGTAACTTTGCACCACCTACTATTTTTGAATATTTTTGACCCCAAAAGTCTAAATAAACTCCAGAACTGAGCTCTGTTGGCAAGGTTCTATACTGGGATTTCTACTCTTTATTTTAGAAAATAAATTAGCAACATTATGCGCAATTAATTGCATCATCTAACTATTTTTGTCAAGTACTGTTTTCAAATTAATTTTGAATGCTGTTTTGAAGTTGTTGTAATCCAATTAAATTTTCATAGTAAGTAACAATATACTCATTTATAAGACATATTATCATCTAAATGTTGTAAATGTATTAATATTTTGTGATTATTTATTTATTAATAGTTAATAAAATGTAAGATAAGAAGGCACTAACATTTTACAACATTTTCAGGGTAGCTTTGAGCCGGCTCAAAGTTATACTGATGTTTATAATTTACTGATCATAGGTGCTGCTGTCGAAAATTTCCCATATTTACACGTATACTTTATATAAATGCCGAAAGTGTGCATTAGATATAACATGTAAATATTTTCACAAATATGTGTAAAATATCATAAAATTCATTTAAAGGCGTTTTTCGGGGCGGAGCTACTCAAATTTGACATTTCATGCATTCGACATTTTTTTATTCTTATTTGAATAAAACTATTACTAGTATGAATTACTGTAACTATGGATACATTATTGGGTTAACCCCCTGAGGGTCGGTGGGATATATTATATCCCACCTAAGTTTAATTAAGATTTGCACCAGAAACTTTTAACTAAGTTTTATTTTTATAACTTTAAGAGAAAAATTTGTAAAACTTCTTTTCCTTATTTAGAAATAAAAATCTTCAAACTTTCCGGTGGGAATTCAGCATTACACAAACGCAATTGCTTGCCCCTCAAGGGGATAAAACATTGAAAATTGTTTTTCACTGCATTTTTATGTTTTATATGAACAATAAATAGTTTTTTTTTCTTTCTAAATGTTCATGGTTCTCTTCTTTCACTTTTCTAATGCATAATATTTGTTGTAATATCATAAATTATACAAATCTTGTGATGTTGGGAAGTGTAAATTCGGAGTCTTTACACATCTGAAAATAGTTTTTGGGGATTAAAGTTGTCCTAACTATAATACTTTTTTTTTTTTTATAATGAATTACTTTAGATAATATTTATCATATGGTGCAAAGTTACCCTAAATGGCTGGGTAACTTTGAACCAGGTTAAAAATTCATTTTTTATTGCTTTTATCCTTATTATTCCTTAATGTTTGATAGTCTAACAATAATTTTGGATCATATCTTCTCGTTTATACCCTAGTTGCAACAATACTCTTAAAATAAGAGTGAGGCATATGAAAATAGAGAAAATGCGGATCAAAGTTACCCTGAATGACTGTATAGCTATCATGGAATAAAATAATTAAGCATAGCAGTGCCACCTATTGGGCGATATAAATCCAAAGCTAGGTTGTACCTAGGTCTATCCTAATGTGAAGTTTGATGGTTAGTAAACTCCATGCATTAGTTCTCGAGATTAAAGGGCCACAAAAATTGTTTCACACAGACTAACAAACAGACACACATTTCCCAAACATAGTTAAATCGCGTTCAAGACATGCCGAAACGTGTAAATCAGGCAATAAACGAAAGTCGAAAAATTTCACGAGTGAAATACCTTCTTATGTTTTAGAAGAATGTAAAAACAAATCAGTCTAGTATTAGTCTTTTTAACACTTTCCAACAAAGTTGAAAAGTGTTTATGATTTCGGTTTGTCAGACTATCTGTCCGTCTGTCCGCGCTCTAACTCTTGTAAATATACTCAGATTGCCCTGAAAATTGTGGATGTTTTTAAGGTTCACAATAGCACGATCTCTATTTCAAATGAAGTTTGTAGCATGTTTAGATCATTTACAGGGGCAGTCAAATGTATTCCGTTACAAAACGGTCAATGCGAAAAAATCGTTTCAAATTATTTTTAACGATGTTACACGCTTTCAAGCATAAAATAATTGATATTCATCTATGAAGTGCACTAAAATAAGCATTCTGAAGAATATGCGGCGCAAAGAACACTTTCTATTCATTTACAGGGCCACACAAAAGAATTCCGTTACATAATGATATGAGGGGGGAGAGTTGTTTACGGCGTATTTTAACTATGTTAAACCATTTGATATACAGTGAAATCGATATATGTCTTTGAGGTTTACTATAAGTTATTTCATGCATAATATGATCATGCATAATCGTGCATAGCATTTATAGGGACACACAAAATATTTGAGATAGATTCTACCCGAAGTATTGTATACTAGAGATGATGGTAGGAAATGCATTTTTAATTATGATATGCGCTTTTATGTTTCACTATATTTATGCATACTATTCGGTGTGTATAAAAACTATAGTTCATATATAGAATTACATAAAAGAATTCGTAAGGATTTCTGAGTATGAGCGTAAATTGCTTAATGTTGGTTTTTAAAGGAGTTATGCATTTTTACGCTGACCTGCATTTAGTTTACTATGAAATGCATAAAATAATATACAGGGTCACACAAAGAATTAGATACATAACCGTCTATGGATGATAATATCTGGAAATGTGATTTCAGTAGTTTTAAGAGTGTTTTAGTTTAAATTAAATTTTAGCTAAATAGTGAATTGTAATAAAGGTATTATTGGCTATGGACGGTAACTGCTGAAATCATTTTTTAAATGTTTTATGCATTTTCTAAAATGTTTACTTAATCATATTATTTACTTTATTTCCCTAAATAACGAAGTTTTGTTGAATCATTCAGGAAGTGTTGGAAAGTGTTTCATTATCCAGGCTTAACGCATGGGGTTTTTTTCTTGTTTAGTGAATGTCAAGAAAAGAACACATTTTATAATAATCTGATATGCAAAATGGCACTGAATAAAATTGATTAAATGTGTTTAAATGTATATATTTTCTTTTTATGTAATGCGCGTGTGTTTAATAAGAGCTCCCAACTACAGAAGATTTTTTATGCCTTCCACTAATTAAATATTTGGGGCACATTTTTTCGATTATGGTGCTTTTTAGAAATAATGCATGCGAAATTTAAAATCTGTATCACTGAATGCAAAAATATAAATGAAAACATTACTTAATTTTTAACACAAGTTGAATTATTATTAGCAAAAGTGCAAATTCTTCGTATAAAGTAGTTTTAAAATTAAAACACTCAGGTAAAGTATCAAACCATATATAAACGCAAAGAAATAAGAAATCATTTGCACTTACTATGAAAGTTTGAAACTTTTAATATAGAGAAGAAAAAATATGATATCTCTTACATTCGTAAAAAGAAAGCACTTATAAAATATTCGTGAAAAGTAGGAATAATTCTAATGCAAAATTTGCAAAGTTATAAATTTTCTTTTTCTCATAGCCAAATCGTTCCTTTAAAAGTTCATTGTAGCAAGTTTCTTACGGTTACTGTCCAATGTATTTTTTTTCTAATCTAATCTAATTTTTAAATTTTATTCCGATATTTTTTAAATAAAACTATTAGACGAGAAAATATTGAGCTCCTTTGTGGTCAACCAGCAACTGTCGGTAATAGAGTGCTGCACCTGCAACTCTGAAAGATCCTTCTGGTCTAACACAATACATCATTTTTCGTGTAATTCCCGTAGCAATATTAAGATATATAAAAGTTATTTTTGTAACTAATCAGCAAGAATACGTTTGCTGTATCTAAACAACATATTCACCAACCTCCTTATTTGAGCAATAGTCGAAAAGTGTGTTTATATTAACTTCCAGAACAGAATTTGAAAACCAATCAAGACAGACAGTCATGTATTTTCTTTTAGTGAATCTCAGCTTTTCTCTGTGCGGTTTAAACATGACAGTTTGGAATTTGGAAAAAATGTATTTTGAGTATTTTCAAAATACAAAATACATTGTAAAACCATCAGAAAATGCATTACAAAAATACTTTGATCTTATCGGTTTAAAATACAAAAGTATTTTGAAAATGTATTTCAAATACATGTATTTGCGATACAGCGCAAATCTGTTTATAGACGATAAAAAAATATCTTGTAAAACTTGGTCAAATAATCATCGAAAAACATCCATAACAAAAGCAGCAACAACAAAAAACAATCAGGGACGCAGTAATTAAAAACCTCAATCGCTTCGTGATGAACATCACGTGCAGTTCTTTCAAAACTTAACCCCTTCGCGACGGGAGCCTTTTATGAAATGTTTATTACTTTGCTACCGGTTTTAAAAAACAGAAGTTTGTGCCTATTCAAATCGGGAAAATGCTCAGACCAAATAAGGCAAATTTTATCGAAAAATTTTACTGGTGAGGATAAACGAGGATTCTTAGGCCTATTTCCGGCACGTATGCGTGTCGCTCGTCCCCAAGGGGTTAATTTCGAAACCAATTTTTGCATTATTTATTCGTGGAAATTCTATGATTAGATGGCAAAATTTAATGTTGCTAAATACTAGTATTAAAATGTAAGGATTTTGTACTTGTTACCAGTCGCAAAAGACCTACGTCAGATAAAAACAATAAGAACATATAAGAAAATAATGATCAAATCAATCTAATCCAGAAGAAAGTATCATCCACCACTCATAAACGTCAATGTATTCATTTTTTAAACTCTGCAGTAATTCACTTATGTAATTAACTTTTGTTTTTATACTTAAATTTTCATATGTTTTCTTAATTTGAAAAATATAATTTTAGTGACATTAATTGTTACATTTTTTTCAACAATTAAAATCTAGATTTTAACATGACCTCCATTAAGAGACCACTTTTCGGAGCGACCAATTTTTATTGGAACGGAAGTGGTCGCTTTAGGGAGGTTTTACTGTATATTGATAAAGGTGAGTGTTCGCTAAAGACAACTGTTCGTATGAAGGCTTTGCAGTAAAATCTCCATAACGGACACTCCTAAATAAAGGACACCACTATTTAGGGAACACATTTTTTTATTGAAAATATGCAAAATTTAATATATTTATACCTCAGAAAAGCAGACACCTCCGAACGTCGGACAAATTCCACGGTTCCGAGGTGCCTGCCATTGAGAGGTTTTACTGTATTAAGACAAATATATTTTGTTTTTAACCTTATTCTACTCTAGAAATTCATAATATTGGTTAATAATAAATATTGATTAATAAATATTACAATATAATACTCATATACTGTAAATTTGGTGGAATCCAGTGAAAGATTTTATTTAACACAGAAATAAAAATACTTAAACTAATTTACTGGGAATATCTTATTTAACCCTAGATCTACCGGGAATTTTATTCAAGTTTTAATAAAACGTTCTACACCAGAATTTTTATTTAAAACTATTTAACTTATTTATTTACCTTATTTTTGTCTGGTTTATATACTTAGTTTATTTTAAAGAAATTTCTGGTTTGAATGAATATTTTGTATGTACCTGTCGGGTCCAATGGACCCGTCTGGTAGACGGAGGGTTAAATGGGAAAAAATTGCACAACATAGCAGGGATGGGATTCTTTCTGAAGGAGTGAATCATTTTTTATAAATGGGAGTAATTTGTTACCATAAAGCAGAGCTGATTGCAGCATGGGCAAACTGGGTGTTTCTATGGGCCTTTAACTTTACGGGTCCCTAAATTTGGTATGAAAATTCCATAAAGCTGATATTTTAAATTTGTTTTGATCTTACACTTATTTTAATAAATATTTTGCACTTTTAGAACATGATTAGGCTTAAGAAAATGATATATTTATCCAAATATGTATTTGACGGCATCGAATAGGCTTAATTTTTTTTGTAACAGTATATGAAGGCAATGGGGGAAGGGGGTGAATGAGTACTATGTCTTTGGACTAGAAGCAATTTGAAGTTCTCACTAAAAGTAATAAACATTTTTGATATCGTAGGGCATATATGATAACACATAAATCCATATTTAGGTGAAAAAAAATATATACTATCCTATTCTAAAACTACAAAATACTGATTACAATCCTCATAAGGTCAAAACTGATTTAAAGTATCAGCTTTATGAAAATTTCATACCGAATTTGGGGTACCCTAAAATCAGGGGACAGAGAAGCATCCCAGTTTTCCCACGCTGCAATCAGCTCTGCTGCATGGTAACAAATTATTCCCATTTATAAAAAATGATTCAATGTGGTCAAACATGGCTGTTCATATTGGCTAAAAAAAAAAGCTCAAAGATGGCCGCAATTAAGACATTTGAAATGTCTGAAATTCAGACGTAAGAAGTGTCTGAAAAATTTAAGACACTTTAAAACGTCTTAAAATTGAACACTCTTGTTTCAGACACTTAAGTGTCTGAAATTCAGACGCAAGAAGTGTCTGAAAATTTTAAGACATTTTAAAACGTCTGAAAATTGAACACTGCGTTTCAGACACTTAAATGTTTGAATTTCAGACATTTCAGTTTACAGTGTATACGCTGCAAAGCTTGTATTTGTATGCAAGTCTGTCTTAAAACTAGAACGCCCGGAAATTTTACTCAAGTTTCATAAAAATATTTGACACCAAAAGTTTTATTTAAAACTTTTTGACTGATTTATTTAACGTAAATCTGCGTGGTTTAAATTTAACTTATTTTATGAAAGAATTTCTGGTGCCAGTTAACATTTAATCATATGGTCGGAGTCGAATCGACTCCTTCTGGGCGTTCTAGTGTTAATAGAGATGTACCTTTAATTTTAAAAACAGATTTCAGATGTTAATTTATGTATTCTTTAATGTGCAATAAAAGTCAACAGTAAAGATTATTGTCTGAAAACATTGGTAGCGAAGCCAGAAAATTTTAGGAATGCTGCGAGTCCTGGTTTACTTTGCATAAATCATATTAGTGACAATTGCAGATGTGATTAATAAAATAACGATAAAATCGCTTCATTTATTATTGCGATACTCCAAGTACAGTATTAACCCCTTAATCGTCGCACCCGTGACTGTCACGGGCAGTGTAGGCTTCTTTTCTTTTATTCAGATTGTTTTATCCCCACCAGTTTTTTTAAAGAATGCAGTTGGCTTTATTCTCTCGACATTTTATCTGCCATTAAATGAAGAAAATATTTCAACATGAAGAAAGTGGTGGCAATCAAACAGTCTTAATTTAAAAAAAGTATTCGACACTTCTCAGATGCGACGATTAAGGGGTTGAAACAATTGTTTGGAGAAAAAATACATTTAAAGTTTTACAACAAGTATTGTTTGCTCGAATACTGTGCGGAAAGCATTGCCATGTCGTTTGCGTTACAAAAAAAAAAAAAAAAGACTTTGACCATAAATTTGGAAATTCAGATGATGCAATAAGAAAATCCATTTTTTTAAACCAAAACTCAAATTCCCGTTAACCTTTTAACTATTGGATAGGTTAAAAAAAAAAAAAAAAAAAAAAGACTTTGACCATAAATTTGGAAATTCAGATGATGCAATAAGAAAATCCATTTTTTGTAAACCAAAACTCCCATTCCCTTTACGTAGCTGCCAACTCTTCCGCTTTTTCATACCACAAAAATTTAATAGAAATTTTTGCCTTACTTAATCGGCAGATTACGGCGATTTAAAAAGGTAAAATTTACTATAATATTTTTGTGGTCTGAAAAAGCGTAAGATGTTGGCAGCTATGCCTTTAACCTTTTAACTATTGGATAGGACTGGTGACTATTTTATATATTCTGTCGTACCACAATTTACCAAATATTTTCTTTGCAGTAGTTACCTCTTAAAAATATCCTTGCATGGCAGATATTGATTTTCGAAAAGTGATACAAATAGAATAAAAAAATATTATTTAGGACGCACTTTGTCCATCTCCGTAATTAGGAGGTTGTTATAAAAGCATAACTGAGAACTTTTTTACTTTAAATACCTCTAAATTTCATAGAATTTTTACCCTTTTTTAAAATCAGATTCCAGCATTTAAATTTTTTTGTAAAATTTTGTATGAAAAAAAAAACGTAAAAGTTGCAAGCTATACAGATGTCATCTTGAAAAGCTGTTTCTATGTAAAGCAATTTAAAAAAGTATAATAATTTATATCCCGAATTCCGTTCTTTAGAAGCAGAGTTGCTCAATTTAGTCGGTTCTTTCATTCAGACACTCCGAATTCTCACTTAAACATAGCTGCCAAATTGTATAGTTTTTTATAACCATTAAAATTTAATAGAAATTTTTGTCTTATTTCATCGTTGAAAATCGTTAGATTTCGGCGATTGTTCTAGGTAAAATTTGGTATTAAATTTTAGTGGTAAGAAAAATCCGTACAAGTTGGCGGCTATGCTGAAATGTTTAGATAATTATTTTTATGTTACATAAAGTAAAATAATCCATTAATAAAATAATTTAAAATTACTAAAATTGAATTTTTTTAATAAAAAAAAAAAATCAGTTTTACTATTTCTCGAGGTTTATTCGCCGTTTAAAAATGTAATATATTTAAAATTATTATTCAAAATTTTAAAGTGTGAATGCAGAATCTCTAAATAAAGAAAAAAAAGTCAGATTTTGCAAACACTGTTTAAGAGTGTACAAACTTCTAAAATAAAAACACTTCAGAATTGCTGGTTGAAAACAGAGAAAAGTAAATAAATTTTCATTCATAAATGCAAAACTTATTAGACGTAACATCAAAACATCATAATTTACATAAGATAAACTAGCCTCCTTTGTTTGTTTAAAAAGTTTTTCTTCTTTTTTCCTCTCAAATTATTTTTTCAATCCGTTATAAAAATATTTTCCGTCATGCAGAAGTAATAAGTTACTGAGAACATTTTATCTCTTACAAATTCAATATTTTTTCAATTACTTTCAAGCGTTTAAACGTGCTTTAGAATTAAGTCAGCAGAAAATTTACATAGCACTTACATAATTGAATACTTACATAATTTAAAACGTAAAAATATACACATGCTACTTTTATACAGCTTGTTTAAAATTAAATTTGCTATACGAATTTGCTAAAAGAAATTAACGACCGGTATTCAAAAATTCAAAGTAATTTCAGATTAAATATTAAATTTTTAAAACATTAAATAAAATGGAAATATTTCATTGTTTTTACACGTTATAGCTTTTGATTAGTTTTTTTTTTTTTTTTTTTTTTTTTTTTTTGTCTTATCCTTACAAGTTATTTTTTTACTTCTTATCTGTTTTTCTCTCTTCATTTTTCTTGTATTTCCTCAGAGTCTTGCTTAGGTGCTTGAGATGGTTGCATGTATTTTTAAATTAAAGAAGAAAAATTTTTCGAAGAGAAATTTATCATTTTGTGATAGGCTGCCCTTTTCCATTTGTTTTTGTTAACCCTCTCGCTGTGTAATTTATTTATTTTTTTTTTCATCAAAACAGGTTCAGAAATTGCGGATTTTTTGTATTGCACATTTCAAATCTATATATTTTTTAGAGTTTAAATATGTAAACATGTTTTGTAAAAGAGATCAGGACCTTAGATGGGTTAGGCTATTAGAAATCAGGCTAAATTAGGGCTGTCACTGGAGAATATTTTTATATTCTCGCACCACTATTTTAAGAAAATCGATTTTGTAATATTATTTTTTTGGTAGATGTTGTTAAAGTCTATATGAAATTTTTTGTATTTAAAAGTCGTCAGTGGAAAAAAAATGTATCCCCGAGGAAATCTCGGATTCCGCAAATTTTCCTACTTTTACGATGCCCGAGGAAATCTCGGGTTGCGAAGCGAGAGGGTTAAATAGGAAGTTTTGTCGATTGCGTTGAGTTTTAAACAAATATTACACCATACAATAATGCATGAAATTAGAATAGATAATAACCGTATATGCATACAACTGCATTTTAACCCTAAACAGTCATAAAACTTTAAAATACTGTAAAATATGTTTAATGTTTGATATATAAAATGGCTTAAATAGGCGAAACGCATTTCCTATGTAAATTACATTAATTACGAGCTTTCGATATTATCCTACTACAGCAAAATATATTTTCTGTTTTTGATAGTTTCACCGAAGATATCGTTAACCCTCCAATTACCATGGTAGACTTCGTTCACGTAATTCCGTAATTCAGAGATTCCGAATTGATGCTAGAAAATTTCAATAATATATGTATATATATTTTTTTTTTTTTTTTGAAAGCCGGAAAGATTGTTACTAAATAAAGCAGATATTGCTGCGTTCAATTTCTGGGATGAATCTGGAATATTTGATTTAAAAAATCCTCTAAATTGGAAACAATGGTGGTAGCAGAGATGCTTCCACCAGTGTTTCCAAATGAACTGATTTTTTATTCAAAATATTCCAAATTCCTACCAGAAATTTAAAATAGCAATATTCGTTGTATTTAATGAAAGACACTACGTCATTAAATAATATAAAATGCATTATTGAAATTTTCTGGTATGAATTTAGATTATCTGAATTACGGAATCTCAAGAACGTATTTCACCATGTTAATTAGAGGGTTGGGTTAACCCTAGATCTACCGGGAATTTTATTCAAGTTTTAATAAAAGGTTCTACACCAGAATTTTTATTTAAAACTATTTAACTTATTTATTTACCTTATTTTTGTCTGGTTTATATACTTAGTTTATTTTAAAGAAATTTCTGGTTTGAATGAATATTTTGTATGTACCTGTCGGGCCCAATGGACCCGTCTGGTAGACGGAGGGTTAAGGAAAAACACAAATTGTTGCGTAACCCTCTAGTGCATGATTTTTTCCATTAAAAAAATATTTGATTCCTTAATGAGCAAACATTAAAGGAAAAATACTAAAAAAATATCACTTTTATATTTTTCCGTATTTTGGATTTTTTTAAATGGTTGCCAAATGGCAACACCATGCATTAAGCGTATTCTAAGCCTATTCTACGATATTTCTTTAGTCTTTTTTATATTAATTGTCGGGTGGCATTTTGCAGCACGGGGTTCTGTTTTATCTTATTATTCCAAGGCAAGAAAATAATTTTGATTTTAAAAGTGTCATTATGTTCACTGCAGTTTAGTAGCTATCAAAATACAGTTCATGATTTACAGGTTCAACAATTGGATGAATTAGTCTAGCATTGACTCAAACGCAAACCTGGCTACTTTTGTTTTGATATAGATTTGAATATTCACTATCCCAACATTTGCCTCAAGATTCTAGTTAATTCCAATAGCTGATATATCTGCTTGTAAATCACAATCAGTCGCATCATATGTGTCTGAACCGTTTTTGAACAGAAGGTTTCGATCAAAAGGTGGATCGTCATCCCTGTCATTGTAAGAAATGTCACTTTCACTAGACAATCCAATCCAGATTTCTTCTGTAAATATTTTTTTTAGTATCTTTGCTTTAAAATATATGTTGAACGTGATGAAGCTCTATCAGAACAAATATTTTGATGAAAAAATAGACAAAAAGTAAGATGAAACATTCAACAAATTCACTGAACAGAACACTAAAAATGTAAATAAATGAGGAACTCAATTCATGGGGTTACCAAGTGGCAACAAACGTATATTCGCATGCATGCAATATTTGTTGCAAAAAACCTTACTGAAAATTATTTAAAATCACCTTTAAAAGCATATTCATTTGAAAAACATTTTTTCAAATGAAATTTTGTATTTTAAATATTTTTTATTTGTATTAGAAATCTATCTATGGCTAAGAAAATGGAAGACTTCAAAAGTTAATTTTTATTTGTAACGGATAAACAACTATTAACACCTATGGTATTTTTAATGCACTAAACCTAAGTCAAAATGAATACATAAAGCATAAAGTTATCAAAAGGCAACGGTAAATAAACGATAAGCAGAGAAAAATTAATTTGTTGCCACTTGGCAATAGTATGCACTAGAGGGTTAAACTGGTCTCAACAGATTTAGATCTACTTAAAAATTTGCTAGATAAAAAGCAATGAAGTTACATATTTATGGTACATAAAACACTTGTTATAGATTATTAAATCAGATAATATTCGTCAACTGAATTACCTTAAGTAACTGCTTTTATAAGTCTTAAAATCATTTGTGAGAGAAATACAGGGTATCCATAAAAGAATGTCCCAGTTATAAATTGTAATAGTATCATCTGTAAGTGTTGTAGAGTGTTGGTTCAAGGTCACGACTAAAACAGTTTTAGATAAGCTCATGAGAGAGTAATGCTTTGTTATTTACCCTCTTGTAGTGCCACATATAAAAAAATGGCCACTCCTGAGCGTCAATAGTTGTTTCTGGGCTGAAGATTCAAAAGCCGTTAGAGTCATGCGATTTTACCCTTTGGGGCTTTATAAAAGATCACGTCTACGTTCTGCCGCTATCTACTGATTTGTCAGAATTGAAACACAGAATTGAAGAGGTTATTGTTTCCATTATTTTGTAAAGAACATGTTTGAGTTTAAATTTTTCAGTAAGTATTTAGTCGCGGAGACAAATGGGTGGTCAACAATAAATTTAATAACAAAATAATGATTTGCGAAAATGCATGTAACAAAAACGAATAATATAGTCTGTAACTGTATGAAGGCTATGTGTGCATGTTTAAAATATTTTTGTGCGTCTGTGTTAGCATAGTACTCATATTTATTTCAATGTTAACCTTTCTGGAAAAAAAAATTCAAATGTATTCTTTACAGAATACGGAATTTTCTACCAAATATAACACTACTTTCCGAAAATATGAAAAAGAACAGTAGAAACAGTATTTTAAGGGGTTTCAGGAGTCTTTTTACCTGGCGGTGCAATTTAGCAACATGTCGAATTTAATTTGTTTTCTCAGTCCCTATCAAATATAAATGCATAAAATTTTTATTATACACAATTTTTATTACACACAACAATTATATCTTCTATTTAAAATAATTTTTTTACATTCTATACTGAAATTTTATTTTTATTTTTCAATTCCTACTATTAGTTTACACTCTCCCTATATTTATTTATATATATTGTTCAAATTTTCAATCATTAATAAAATACTTATTATTCATTCTATCAAGTTGAAATAAATTTTTTTAAAACTTGTACTGGATTACAATTGATGTTATTACAGATTTTTTAAATATTACTTCATTAATTAAATTTTGATTAATTATTTTAGTTTTATATGGGAGACAAAATGGCTGCCATTGGTCATTGAACAGCATTTATTGCATCTTTATATCTATAAGGGGAGTTACCATAGGGGGGACCCTGTTCTGTCGTAAAATACTGCCAAGTTTTTAGCCAACATGGCGATATATCGCCATATTTGGCGACCAAAATGAGTCGCCAAAAGGGACGCCAACTTGGCGATATCTCTAATATTTCGCTAAATTTCCATAGACTTCCATTGTAAACCAACTTGCTTATAGAAAATCAACAAAATGAGATATTTTAATGCATCAAAAACTAATATTAGCTTAATGGATTATATTAATTTTTTCTTTGATGACTAAGTAGGAATTGACCTTAAAATCAAAATTTTTATATTACTTTTTTATGTTTAATTTTAATAAACAAAAAATTTAAATTGTTTTTTGAATTGCATGCACTGCGCGGAACACTTTTCACAAATTAATAAAGCAATTTGCATGAAACTTGGTAAATATCTTCATTTTAAGGTAAAGAATAACTTATAGCTCAAATTTAGTATTATAATTACATTGATTATTTAAAATTTCCAACTTTTCAATAAAAGAATGAATTTTTCAAAATTTTATAATTTAAAATTAAATTTCAAATAAAATATATAAATAAATTGCTTACAAATGACGTATACGTTTAAGATACATTAGTTTTACATCATTATCGATATTTTTTGGACCTCTTGAACAAATAATTTTGCTACAGTCTTGCGCGCAGTGCATACAAGTCAAAAAGCAATTTTTTTTTTTTTAAATCAAAACTAAACATAAAAAAAATTAAATAAAATTTCAATATAGAATATTAAAAATATTAATTGAAATAGAAGCGATATTACGTTGTCTATATTAAACATTTCATGCATTTATGTTTTATAGAGACAGAAAAAAATTAAATGTGGCATGTTGCTAAATTGCACTGCCAGGTAAAAAGTAAGACTCCTGAAACACTTAATTAAAATATAAATATGTAGAAAATTTGATGAGATATGGGCTTTTGTATGAAATAATTTTTAACTGAGCATACGTGAAAGATTTTAAAAATTTTATTTTATAATTTGGTTATCACCTATTTATGGCAACTTATATCTATATTATAAAGGACAAACATATCTGTGCGTAACGCATACGTCATTTTGTGAATGGCAACACTTTGAAATTTGAAATAAAATTTTGGGTTTTGTAATTTTCTCTACTGCAAATTTTTATACTTCTAAACATCGCACATTTTAAATTTTTACACCGCCGTATAACGAAACAATTGCTCTTTTAAATACAATTTGTTTGAAAGCTGTATCTCATTTTAATTTTAAGATATTAATTTTTTTGTAGTTTTTATTACTTTTTTTGTAATTGTGGCAGCTGAAGTAAACAATTGCTCTTTTAAATACAATTTGTTTGAAAGCTGTATCTCATTTTAATTTTAAGATATTAATTTTTTTGTAGTTTTTATTACTTTCTTTGTAATTGTGGCAGCTGAAGTACTCCATTTCTGTTGAAAGTAAAGGGGGAAAAATGGAAATCTTAGATTGTGTATCTTTTTGTTGCCATTTTCTCATAAAACCGGAAAAAATTGAAATTAAAATAGGTGCTAAGTCAAGAATATCGTCTGTTATAAAACCCAGTGAGTTTTGGCTTTATTTCGTTTTTATTTTTAAATTAAATGATTTTGCCGTATCGGCTCCATTACGAAATATTAATAAACAATTTGCGCATAAAAAAAAGTTCAGAATTTCTCTCCCGCTGTTTTTCTACAACGAAATTAAAGCTTCATCAATAAACAAATAAAAGAATAATATATAAAAAAGCACGAATTTAACATATATGTAATAGAACAATTTAAATTTTTAGAGCCGAATTGGGAAAAATATGTGCTTTTAAATGTAATTTGTATGAAATAGGGTTGCTAGGCAACTGTTAAAGTAAAAGAGAAAAACTAATCTATATATTGAAAACATAAGATAGCTTTTATAGATATCTTCCCTGAACTTTTAACTGTACCAATTTTGCTAATAATTATTTTTTTTAAATGAAAGCTGTTCATTTGTAGATGTCCTCGCACTAGCTAATTTTTCTAAATATTTTCAGTTTTGTATTTTTAATTTAATTTGAAAAGTTTTTTTGAAAGTTCATCAAAATGGTAGCCATCGTATTATTTCCACTGTTGCACAAAAAAAGAAATATTGGAGTTTATTTACCCTTATTGATACCATTTACTCATTACAATTAAAAATAACTTTATTTTAAGTCTGAACAGAAAATGACGTCACTATTTAAAAACATTTTCGCTCATAAAGCTAATGTTACAATATATTTTCATTCGACTGATACCGAATTTGAGACACTTGGCGAAATGATTCAGTAAGTGACATATTTAAAAGTAAACAATCCTTTTCTTTGATAAAACTATATATTTTTACACGAATACATCTAAAAGACATCAGTTTCTGGAATTTGTACTTCGCGGTACTGAAATTAGACCCTCAGGCCAAAAGAATACATTTTCACATGCAAAGTTTTATCTGACAAACGGAACTTCACGTTTGAAAATCTATCTATATTATAAAGGAAAAATATGTCCGTGCATAAGGCTGACGTCATTTTGAGAATCGCAACGCTTGACGATTAAATGTCGGTTTTGCAATCTTTGCTACTGCAATTTTTTGAATTTCTAAACATCGCGCATCTTCAATTTTTACACCCGTTATAAAGAGAAAAAAATCTACTTTCAAATGCAATTTGCTTGAAAACTTTATCTTAATTGGTTTATTTATTATGTCTTTTTAAATAATTTTCAAGCATAATGTTTTTTTTTTTTAATCTATATCCATTGCGCACAGGCTCCATTACGAAATAAGCCATTTGCACTTAAAATGATATAAATAATTCAGCATTTGTCCCTGACTAATTTTTTATAGCGAAATTAAAACTTTATCAATCTATTATATTAAAAAGTGGCTGTCTGTTTGTATATCACAGTTGTTCCTCCTAGAATATGGAATGTTGGGTGATCAAATTAACGCCAGTTATCCGCATGGGTCCAAGGATGTTAAAAGTGGTCGTAGAATTTTTAAATTTGATTAGTTTTCGAGATATAAATTTTTACGTTATTTTTGATGACATTTCTGTAATGATGGAAACTAAAATTGCTCCATTTTTGTGGATAAAATAGAGAAAAGGGAAAATGACAAGGTTATTAGGTATCATTGTTTGAAATCATTTCTAAATTGAAATTAACGTATATTTGAATAAATAGTGAAAAAATTATTGTAGTTTTCAAGAAAATTTCACGAAATACGAACTCACACATATTCAAGCTTCAGGAATCCGTTTATTTTAGAAACACAAATTCGACTCTCAACTGGAACATTGAGATAAATTCTGTTGACGTCAAAAGAAAAAAAAAACATCGTACGTTATTTTCATTTAATTTAAAATCGTAAAGTAGATTTTCAACTATTGCCTTAAGATGGCTAATAAAACATTGCACACGCGGACATTAAAAATGATTTAGCGAGAAAAAAAAATAATTCTTTAAATATTTATTTTAATTCATAAATACAAAATGCTTCTGAATAAATTCGTCCAAGCAAATTCATTTTTGTATAAGTTGACCCAAATGACATCATTTCTACCAACTCCGAAATTCAAAGCAAAATCTTGGAAGAGCGAAAAGCTCTAGGCAAATAAAGTTATAGTATATGTGCATTTTTATTGGAAAAGTTTTGATTTAAATTGTAAATATAACTTATTATTTGAAATGTTGTATTTAATAAAATTAATATTGTAATGGCTTTCTGAATTTACAATACAGTTAAGATTTCATTTTTCGCAAAAAGATCGATTGTCTCATGCAATTCAAAAGCAACACAACGGGTTGCTACGCAACTAGTAATAATAATGGAGCTACGAATAAAGAGGAGGAGGCATATAGTGTACTGTCTACCAGTTGCGACTGAAGTAACTGAGGAGGTTGTCACAAGATACAGGCTGCTTTTTTAAAATCGGATCTTCGGTTTCTGGTTAACGCCAGGGCAAACATCCCACCAGTAAAATTGAATAGAAAATTTCGCCTTAATTAAGCGTCATATTCATGGAAATTTTTCTCAAAAATATCATGAAAATTTCTATTTGTTTTTACTGGTCTCAGTATGCCTTGTAAAACTGTCGGTTTGTTTCCTTGGTTGTCACAATATGGCGGAAACGCACGACCCAACTACCGCCAAAGTAAACTCCTTCCAGTAAAAATTAAAATCTGTTTCTACCGTTATTTACGACTGAAATTTTGTAATAATAAGGGGTTTAAATAAGTTGAAAATTTCTATGTAAATCTACTGGTGGAAGTTTCCACTGGCGGTAAGCAACTCCTGCGATAGCGGTTACAGTTGAAGCTTCACTATTTTAACCCCTTGAGAGTCACCGGTATATATCATATACCACCTACGATTAATGAAGTTTTACCCCAGAAAAATTTTATTAAATTTTACTTTTCTAACTTTGGTGGAAAAAAAAGCCGTAAAATTGCTTTTCCTTATTTTCAAATAGAATTTTCCAAAGATCAGCTGGGAATTCAGCATTTCACAAACTTGCTTGCCCCTCAAGGGGTTAATGAAGATTTGTACGGGAAAAATTTTATGAAATTTCATTTTTAAACTTTGGCGGAAAAAACTCGGAAAATTGCGTTGCCTTATTTCAATTTTTTTTCTAAATTTCCGGTGGAAATTCAGCATTACACAAAAGTAATTGCATGCCCGTCAAGGGGTTAAGCAAATAAATATCCACTTCATGCTGTCATCTCTCGATTACAGATAAAGACATTTATAAATAATGATTTCATGTAATTTTCATGTTATAAAGGAGAAGAAAATTATACAAATTCATTAAAATTTGAAACGTCCCAAAAATGGGACGCTAGGCATAAATGGGTTAACATTCCTGGACCCATCATGAACAAATTTTAAAAGAAATTTCAGTTTTACAATTTTCGGTACTCTAAATTTTTAAACTTCTACGGAGCTGGTCATACATTACGTACGCCATGGATTAAACATTAATATTCCTGGACCAATTTAAAATGAAATTTCAAACATTGTGTACGCCATAGTTTACAATTTTCGGGACTGTAAATTTTTAAACTTCTACGGAGCTGGTCATACATTACGTAAGCCATGGATTAAACATTAATATTTCTGGACGAATTTTAAATTAAATTTCATTCTTAAACTTCTAAACATTCCACATTATTACTTTTTACACCGTCGTATAGAACAAAAAATGTACTTTTAAATGCAATTTGTTAGAAAGCTGTATCGCAATTTTTTTTCTGATTTATTATTATTTTTTTTTGTAGTTTTTATTACTTTTTTGTCATAGTGGCAATTGAAGTATCCATCTCTGTTGAAAGTAAAGGAAAATACAGATTACTGTATAGACTAGTCAGAAAACGAATAAAATGCGGATTCAACTAATAAAACGCTTCAGATATGTTTTTGATTTCCTACCCTGACAGAGGACAATAAACATTTTTCCAAATGGTTAATAAATAATACTAGAAATAACAGTGAAAGATAGAATGAAATCAGATTCAGAAGATGTAAAGCTTTCGAAACGAATTTATAATTTTTTTTTAGCTCCCTGTCTATTTTTCAAAAACATAATGCTGACACATAATATGCATAAAAACATTTTAAAAAGTTAATGGTCGTTTTATCTTTTTTTATTGCACGTTCTTTTTTTAAATTTTAAAATTATTCATTAACATCATAGCTGTCAACACTTCCGCTTTCTCAGACCACAAAAAATTAATAGAAATTTTTGCTTTATTTAATCAAAAGATTACAGCGATTTAAAAAGATAAAATTTACTTTAAAATTTTGTGGTACAGAAAAGCGTAAGACGGTGGCAGTTATGATTTATAGGGAATTTCCTTTTATCGCATTAAGTTTTCCTAAAGTGAAAATAAATAAAGTCGTTTCTTTTCTAAAACGCACACCAGAAAAATGAAAAAAAAATTAATGATTTTAGTATATAAAAAAGTTGTTTAGCGCGAGCTCAACTGATAATCATTTGAAAATTCAAGGTATATATGACAAACGTCGTATAAGGGGCTGTGCATATATAACGTTATCAACATTTTGGTAAATGTGAACCCCCTCCCCCCCCCTACGATATCATGCGTTATCATCCCTCGGACCCCTCCCCCCCCCCCCCCGCAATGATATCGTTATCAATGTCTAAAATTTTTTTAAAGACAATTTCTTTTGTTTGGAATTGTATATAAATATGATTACATTTATTTTTTGCATACTTTATAGTTTCAAGAGAAATCAATACAATATCACTTTATATATGAAATAAACTTATATCAAATAACGCTTAAAAGAAATAGTTGCTATTTAAAAGTATTTAATAGTATATTTTTGTTACATAATGCATTGAACAGTAATAATATCTTCTTGCACTTGCCAACGCACGGAGGGGGGGTGGGGTGGCAAACAGAACTTCTTATTAATAAAACAGGCGGAAAGCATTTTTTCTTTTTATTTACTAGTAAACACAAGTATCATTTCAAACATACTTCGCATATGGTTTTCCGAACAGCTTATTATATATGCATGCACATATGACAGAAGAATAGAAATGCCAATCGTTAAGGTATTTCATATTTTGGAATTAAATAGTTTTATAATCATTTAAGGATTTTAATTATATGTATTTTCATAAAAAAATATAACATACTGTTTTGATGTAAAGACAAAGTTACAAATAAAATGAGAAAATTTGTGTTGTATCAAAATGATAACGATATCAAAATACAAATCCCCTTCCCCCTAGCGATATCTTACGATATCATGTGCCAGACCCCCCCCCCCTCCCCCCCTAAAATGATAACGTTATATATGCATAGCCCCTAACAATAAATGAAGTTAAAATCTGTTTATTGCTGTAGCGCGTTGCCACAGAATGTTAATATTTTGAATGCATATTGAGAATTCAATGTACATGTGTAAACTAAAGAGCAGGGGACAATATAGGATACAATATCCCAAACCTGCATACCTTAGCAAACACATTGTATATACAATCTTGTTATATGGTGTTTTGGATTCAGTACGTAGTAGTTATGTGGTATCTCATGGCTCGTATGGCTACCGTTATTTTCCAGGTGAAATATCAGTATTTATTTATAAAAAATAAATCTAGTTCAAACGCGTGAAATTTTGTCTTATTTAAGGAAAGATTATCTATAAGAAAATACTGGTACCAAAGAATTTCCTGGTGTGGAAATTCCAGGACCCGTACGAACCCTGTATGTCGTCTACCTCCAGTTCGATAGACTTGAGTTTAAATCCAAGCGAAGGAAATCTTGAAAAAATGGAATTTTTTTTTATGTTTAATTAAGTTATAAAAACTAATTTGGCTACCAAAATCGAAAGTTTCTATACATATTTAATTAAGTTTTCAAAAATAATTTTAAACAATATTAACAGTTTATACAATATGAATATTTTTTAATATTCGTTTCAGTGACAGGAATTTCCTAATTTTAGAGATTCCAGTAAGAAAGATTTAGCTGAATCCACTTATTTTATTTTACTTTTAGTTTTAATGAGCTCGAATACTTTATACACGCTTTATTGATTGATAATAGTACATTTTTGATATTGCTATACAGTGGAATTGCTGCATCGATTTTTTTCTTTGTTTCCATTGGCGCGAAGCACTAATACTTGCGTTAGTTATTGCGGTTTTTAAAAATGCCATACATTTTACGTCATCGCCGACGTTTATAAAATATTTAATAATGTTTCATTATTTTCAGACATACGGGGAGAAAATGTTATAATTTCAGAAAATTTGCGTAAGTAGCCGGCCAGCTTTAAAAAAAAGAAACTGTTTAATTGGAAAGAAGCTTGGTTTTTCCTTAAACGAAAACGAAAACATTGTTAGCTGCACATATTGATTTGGTAAATGTGTTACAGTCCACCGTCACAAAATATTTATCCAATTTTAAGGATATCGGTTAACCCTTTCGAGGGCGGTGTCCTTAAAAAAAGCTAATTTTAATTCCAAAACTCACAAACGGCACCAAGAAAATTTAATTAAAATTTTCCTGTTATAATGTACGTGAAAATAAGCTAATTCATATTTTCTAATATCTTCTTTTATAAATTCTGATGTAAGTCCATTATATCATCAGTTTATGAACAGAATTACTTCGTGCCTGAAAGGGTTAACGCAGGGGTGGCCAACTGTGGCACGCTGGACACCACTAAAATTTTATAGTAATCATTGCCTTATCTAATTATAGAATCTCTGCGATTCAAGAAGTCGGCAATTTCTTTAACCCCTTAATTCTCGCTCCCGAGATATTCTCGGGCTGTGTCTGTTACTCAAATTGTTTGATTCCCACCAGTTTTATAAAATAGTGAAATTGGCTATATTCTAGTATCGTTTTACCTGTCATTAAATAAGGTGAATATTTCTTTTTCATAAAAGTGGTGCCAATAAGCAATTTGAGTTATTCAACCGTAATTTAATTCGACCGTTAAGGGGTTAAAAAATATAGTGGTATCAGGCGTGCCATAGTTGGCCACGCCTGGGTTAACGGGTTTAATATCTGAACAATTTTGTGAGAAACAACCCGATAAGTGCTTCTTTTTTTAATTCAAATATTCAATTAAACATATTTATTGTTGAGGCTCGACTTATTTTGATATAGGTGAGCAATATCTAAGTATAACTAGAGTAGGATAAGAAACAATGGTTCTAAATTAGTCTAATACTTGCGTCGTTTCTTACATTTGCAATTTATTTTTCTAATTTGGATATTTTGCATATCACTCTATTAGATGCAAAGGAGCACCAATCATGGGGAACGGACAGCCGTTCCAATTTTGAAATGTTAAAGAGTAAACTTTACAGCATATTTCTGATACATTAATTGTTTTATATATTTGTGAGATGAGGGGAGGTTAGTACACTTCTTGAAATTTAAAAGGCGTGTGTCACCACTATTAATGATAAATAAATTTCTTATTGATTTTAAATCACAAAATTCTCAAATCACGCGCTAATTTATAGTATTTATAATATTTTTCTATAGTTATGTAAAGCGTAATATTCTGTTAAAAAATTGACGCAGAATTGTGGAAACCTTGTAGGGTGTGTAATTGTAATTAATGCATTCACATAAAATAATGATAAAAATGCATTCATGAATAATATGTGTCTATTAGCTGATTAAAAATATCTGCTAATAAACCCATTGTTTTACATAAAGTATATATATATATATTTTTTACTCTGCATGATACATTTTCATCTAATTCTGAAGAAAAAGGTAAAATCAATCTCATATTAAAATTATTGTGTAAAAGTTTACGGTTGAGGAGGGCATACTTTAGTTATAAAAAAAAATACGTTAATTAATTATAATTGCCAACCTAGGGCCTAAATTAAATCTGTCAATAAAACGGTTTAATTATATACATTTTTTTTTAAATGTTTTTGATTCAGAAAGACATCTTTCATATTGAGAAAATGCTAAACATATACCTGTGCTATGTATTTTAATGACATATCCATGTGGGATGTTTGGGCAAAATATGTGCATAAAATATTACAAAAGTTTTCACTAATGTGAGACATTCATAGGCATAAATCATATCTGGCAATGAAGCACTTCAATTATATATTTCCTATAATTATTTTTAGTCAGCAACCAAAAAATCAGCCTCATTTGCAGATTTTATTCATACTTTTGCACGAGATGTTTGTATTAAAAATATCATTATAAAAAGAATTATTAAATAATCTGAGACACACAGACGGGCAAATAAAATCTCTCATAAAGATAGCTATGTATTTCCCACATAAAGTTCTTTTACATTTTCTAGAAACATTATGAGTTAGTTCACTTTACTATTTTAAACACAATCCAAAATAGTTGAAAAGAGTTTATGAATTCGGTTTTCCTGTGCGTCCCCTAAATCACGTAGATATAGCCGGATCGATGTATAATTTTTATATGTCATTGAGGTTTATCATAGCCTGTTCGATATTGAAATCAAGTAAGCAGCATTTATAATTCGTTTAAAGAAACAGTCAAATGAATGTTAATACATTATGGTCTATGGGGAAAAATTGTTTGAAGTGTATTATTGGTGTATCGCACCTCAGTTGTTATAGATGATATAAACCTATTGAAATCAATATTCATCACTAAGGTGCACTAACAGATGCTTACTGTAGAATGCGGTGTTCATATCATTTATCGCTCATTTACCGGGATGAACAAAAAAATTCTGTTACTATACCGTCTATGAGAAATAATAGCTAGGAATGCATTTTCAACTGTGATATGCATTTTCAAATTTAACTAATTAATTGTCATACATAAATTCTATTGATTTTATAGAAGACTTCACAAAATCATTAGAATACCTTTGTTCTTATTGCCTTAAATTGCTGAAAGGTAATTTTCAACTGCGTTATGGGTTTTCAAACATGACATGGATTCAGTACAGCACTGCACAAAACAATTCGAATATTTTTCGGACATAGATGGTCATTGCTAAAATTGCATTTTCAAATGTGTTATACGTTTTCCGAATTGTTTACTTACACACCATCTTTCACTCTTTTCAGCGATGAAGTTTTATTACAGAAATTTCGGCATAGATGCCGTATCTTTCCTCAGCCGTTGTTGTTTTGAAATGTTTGGCGATTTTTTGTTGGCGTGTTGTCGGTGTTTACGGATATGACAAACTCGATATGGAAACCCCGTGTGACGTGTGTGTTGTGACGTGTCGTGTTCTGGCAACCCCTGAGAAGCTTAGAATTTTGTGGATGTATTTTGATATCGTGTTCTATCGTTGTCTTTTTATTTTTATGTTAAATTTATTAGATGTATTTCATTGACTATAGTTTCCGTTGTCCGTTTAACCCCTTAATTCTCGCTCCCGAGATATTCTCGGGCTGTGTCTTTTACTCAAATTGTTTGATTCCCATAGCTGTCAACCTTTATGCCTTTTTCCTACCACTAAAATTTAATAGATATTTCTCCCTTGTCTAATCGGGAGATTTCGACGATTAAGTAAGACAATATTTACTGCAAAATTTTAGTGGTAAGAAAAAAGCGTAAAAGTTGGCAGCTACGGATTCACACCAGTCTTATAAAATAGTGAAATTGGCTATATTTTAGTATCGTTTTACCTGTCATTAAATAAGGTGAACATTTCTTTTTCATAAAAGTGGTGCCAATAAGCAATTTGAATTATTCAACCGTAATTTAATTCGAGAGTTAAGGGGTTAAACGCTCTCGCTGAAGTAATTAAGAAATATGAGGAAATTTTGACAAGAAAGGGAGGTTTGTTTATAGCGTGCCAATGCGTATTAAGCCTATTTTGGAAAATGACGGCGGTGTTATGAGAGATATTTTGTGCTGGAGGTTTCAAGAAATCTAAGGTATGTTGTCTGTTAAGGTATGATGATAATTTTATGTATATTTTGTTGCTTTAAGAGGTTTTTACATTTTGAGAACTGCTGAATTTTGACAATGCTATACCGCGAAAAATGCTTAAATCGGTGATTTTTTTTTCGGTTAATGTGCGCGAAGCGCTCATACAATTATTGCTGATTCCCACTTTAGCGAGTTTCGTTTTTTAGGTATATTTTGCTGCTTTAAGAGTTTTTTACATTTTGAGATTGCTACAAAACGAGAACTGTTGAATTTTGAGAATGCTATATCGCGAGAAATGCTGAATTCGGCGATGTTTTTTTGGGTAAATGTGCGCGAAGGGCTCATACAAAGATTACTGATTGCCAGTTTAGCGAATTTTGTTTATTATTTACATTTTATTTTCGTTAAGCCAAACATGCGTATAAACCGGTGCTTGGCAACATTTACTACTCGGCGGAAAGGGGGGTTTTCACGCCAAGAAGAATTCCAAGATGGCGGCCGGGGGGAACTTATGACATCTGTTCCGAAATTTCAATGGTGTTGCAAAGCGTTTCAGAATCTATGCTTTGCGCATGATTTTTCTTCCTTGTTTATGCTAAAAGTTTGTATAAACATTCCCTATCTTTATTAGATTATTCTTCCTTGTTTATACTAAAAGTTTGTTTAAACATTCCCTATGTTTATTATTGCAACAAGCTAGATAACACCAGGCTGTATCGATGAACAGGGAATATTTTCTACTTAGACTAAAATTGCATAGGTTAACTCTTTGGGGACAAACGACCGGTATATGTGCCGCGTAAGGTGCTCGGAATCCGTGATTAATCTCACCAGTAAATTTTTATTGTACATTTTGCCTTATTTAATCCGAGTGCTTTATCGATTCAATTAGGCACAATTTTTTGTTTTGAATAACCGGTGATAAAAGATTAAAAATTCTGTAAAAGACGTTCGTCCTGAAGGGGTTAATTGCATTGAGCTTGAAGAAAATTAGTCATTGACAAGAAGGTGGTAATTTTACAATAAAATTAAAGTTGCATAGGCAGGGTTCGCACACCTTTACCACTAAATTTTAACAGTATTTTGAAAGTATTTCACTGCAGGAAAATATTGCAAAATCGGTGAATAAAGGCGGGGATTGCGACTTCTGTGTTTTAAAAATTAAATGTAAATTTTCTTATCATTAATAGCGGTGTCAGAGTCCTTGGAAATTCCAAGGAGTGTACGAACCTTGTGCATAGGTTCATTGGTCTAAGACCGAAAATTATTTGGCTTATTGGGAAATAACTACTTGCTTTTCAATCAGTATAAAGCGATATAAGCTCGATTATTAAATTAAAAAAAAAACAAAAAAAAAACACCGCACTAATCCAGATAATGGCATGGCTCCAAGATTTATATATATAAAAAAACAGGTAGCAAGTATCATGTTAAGACAGACACCTTAAAATAAATAAACAAATAAATATCTCTGATAGTATTCATACATATTTTTACCAAATATTTATATTCTAAAAATTGAGTTTTTGCGCTCGTTTTCTGCATTCAAAAATAGATGTTAATAATAATAATAATAATAATAATAATAATAATAATAATAATAATAAAATTAAATTTAGGTTTATTTTAGACTTAAGAGTGCCCCCTAAAATTATTTTATTAACCCATTAAGGTCGATTCTCTTTTGCACTTTTATAATTATTCGACACCAGTTTTATCCACATTATAATTTTGAATTATTTAGTCGCTCAAAATTTGAGATTAAATAATGTGAAAATTTCCAAATTAAAATACTGGTATTCAAATTTAAATGTTTTGTTCGCCTCACATGGAAAGTTTTCTTGCCATCCGGCTATAATGAGTTAACAGAGTGTAAAATTTTCAAAAATATTTATTTTTTCTTACATAGGTTGAGGGACTTCACAATGGAATGCATTTTGTCCTCCTGTGATACTTTGGTGATCATTATGTTCATTCATTTTTCTTTTATGTTGGATTGTGTGTAAGTGTTATATGGGTGAGATTTTAAATTCAATTAATAAAAGAAAACTAGCTATAATAGAGAAAGTAAATAAAATTGAAATTTATTAGAATAAAACTTTCGAAACGAACTTATAACTTTTTTCTAGTTCTCTAGCTATTTTAGAAAAACATAAACCTACGCGTAAAATACATGAAACATATTTAAAAGTTGATGGTAGTTTTATATAATTTTTTTTACGTTATTTATTTAAAATTAAAAATTATTAATTAACATGGAATTTTCTTTTACCTCAATAAATTTTCTTTTATCTCAATAAATCTTCTTAAAGTGAAAATGATTAAAATCATTAGTTTTCAAAAACACAGACCAGAAATAATAAATAATTCATAAATTTAGTAAAAGAAAGATCCTGTTTTGTTTGCTGTCCATCTTTGATTAGAATTCAAGCTTCATATGACAACTGACGTATAACAATAAATTAAGTGAAAATGTACGTTTTGCAGAAGCGGATGGACACAGCTCCGTAATACAATGTTAAAATTTCAACTTCATTTTGAGAATCCAATGCACACCTGTAAACTAAACGGTGACAAAATTCCAATTTTGCGTACTTCAGCAAACAGTTTGTAAATAAAATTTTGTCCTAATGTGTTTTGGTTTGAGTACGTAGTACTTCGTTTATATCGTCGGTACCATGTCAAACTATCCAATGTGAAACCAGTGTTGCCAGTGGGTTACTTTTTTAAAATCCAGATATCATGATTGTCACCACTTTTCTGAAATGGTAAAATTCTCCTTGCTTTTGCCTTAATTAATATGTCGTTAAATACGGCAAATTTTTGGTGTTTCAAAAAAGAAATATGAATTTTTAAAAAGTAGCCTACTGGCAACACTGTTTCAAATTGGACAGTTTGACATGGTACCGACGATATCTTGTCTGTCTTCACTTCGGCAGGCTTGAGTTCCTATCCAAGCGAAGGAAATCTTGAAAAAACTGAAAATTTTAATTGCTCAATGTTTAATTAAGTTATAAAAAATAATTTGAATAAAAAATGGAAAGTTTCTTTAGATATTTAATTAAGATATAAAACATAATTTTAAGCATTATAAACAATCTATATAACATGATTATTTTTAATATTCGTTAGAGTGATTACGGTTTTAAGGAATTTCCTTTTTTTAGAGATTCCAGTAGGAAATATTTAGCTGAATCCTCTTATTTTATTTTACTGTTTTGATTGAATGGACTCGAATACCTTATACATGCATTATGGGTCGTGGCTTTAACCCTTTCCGGCGCAGTGTGTCCGGGTCAGGATACCTAATTTTAATTCCAAACTTACGAACGGCACCAGAAATATTTTAGTAAAATTTTGCTTTTATAATGAATAGATAATGTAACATGTTTTAATTTCTAAAAAAGTCGTTTTAAAATTCCGGTTTACAACAAAAATTACCCGTGCCGGAAAAGGGTTAACGAATCTAATACATTTTTGATATTGCTATACAGTGCGATTTTTTTTTTGTTTTGTTTTGTTTAGCCCCAATATGCTATTTTTTTTCGGGCCTTAATTAAAGGGTCCTCACTGAAAAAAAAAAAAACGTTTCGTTATTTAAGGCAGCCGTAAAACGAAGCAGATGTATCATTGTATAGTTATTTACTGAATTTTTTTAACTTCTAAGTATAGCACATTTTCAATTTTTACACTTTCGTATAGGCAAAAAAAGTAGCCTTTTAACTGCAATTTTTTTTTAAAAACTGCACCTCAATTTATTTTTGAAATATTATTATTATAATTTTTTTTTATGATGATGTTTACTGAACATTTCTATAATGATGTTAACTGAAATACTTCATTTCTGTAGAAAGTAAAAGGAAAAATGCAGATTGTTATATCTTTTTGTTGCCATTTTTAAAAAATGAAAAAAAAACTTGTAATTAAAATACTTGCTATTTTGAAAAAATATAAAGGAATTATTTCTGATCAAACATAGAGCTATTATAAAATATATTTCATTTTAAGTATCCTTAATATTGCTACAAACGAATGAAGGCATACGAATTCTTAGGCGATTTTTTTGTCGAGTTTACGGCATCGCTTTTTGCTGGGTTTGTGTATTATTCCGAGATAGCGACGTCATATGCATACTTTTCGATAGATCTTGTTTAAGACTGGATCGTAAATGTGTAATTCTTCAGCAGATACAAATCACTTCATTTTATATAAAATAAAAGCATATATTTTAAGTCTTAAAACTCAAATAAGTTTTGTAGAAGTCTATCATTTTCAATCTTACGCATGGTTCGTACGGTTACCGTTATTTCTCCAGGAAACTACCAGTATTTTTTCTTATAGAAAGAGAAATCTAGGTTAAAAGCGCAAAATTTCGCCTTCTTTTTTGAAGAGATTTTCTATAAGATAATACTGGTTCCGAAAAATTTTCTGGTCAGCAAAATTCAAGGAGGCGTACGAACCATGCTACGGCTTTGAAATTCTTGACAGGTGGAAATGCTTCACTTTTGAAAATAACGCAATTGAAATCACACACTGATAAAATGCAAAGCTTTAAAACAACTTAGAATGTCTTTATAGAAGAGCAATGACCTTTAGGTTAAAATGATATTTGTTCGAGAGTTAGACTAACCAATGACTAACCATTCTTTTTTATATTATTGTTACTAATTTTGTAGTTTTATTATAAATTAATGAAACAGTTAGTTCGTAGACATTTCCTTTCGTCGAAATTCGACGGGTTCCACCTCATAATAATAAAAAACATTTTTTGTCTTATCGGCGGCGACACTAAATTCCGAAAAAGTAGAATTCTTGCTTTTTGCTCGCTGTTTGTTTTGATTATCGCGAACAGGGTTCGTACGAGTCCTTGAATTTCCAGACTAAGAAATCCTTCGATACCAATATTTTCTTGTGGAAAATCTGAGCTTGAGTAAGGCGTAATTTCATTCGTTTAAACTATATTTATTGTTCTATAAAAAAAAAATCTGATATATGGCCTTGAAAATAACGGTACCCGTACGAACCCTGGCGAAGCATTTATACATACGATAGTTATCGTGGCTTTAACAAATTTCATACATTTTTCGAGATCGCAAACGTTTATAAAGCATTTCATAATTTCATAACAGAGAGAAGTTATTATAATTTCTGAAAAGTTGCATAATTAGCAGACCAAATTTTAAGAAAGAAAAATTTTAACTCAAAAATAACTTAGATTTTCCGCTTTATAGATCCTTGAATGGAAATGAAAACATTTTCATATGCACATGCCTAAATTAATTTACTTATTCCTTAGCGCCATATTGTCACAAAAAGCATATTTCTTTATTACAATATCACGAACTTATTCCCAAAAGGGAAGCGCGAAGTCCTCAAAATCGGTAGGGCTTATTGGGATATGGCATAAATATTATGAAGACAAAAAAGCTGTACTATTTTGAATTTAAAAAACGAAAGTTGAAGATACTTGTTTATTTTTTAATGTATTTTTTAATAAAATATTAAAAAGGTTGATTATGTTTTAAATATTTGTTTTGTAAAATCAATTAAAAAAATTTTGTATAGGTGGCGAGAGTAAATTATAAAAATCTCTATATTTTTTTCCTTGCCTTTAAACCAGATATACGAAATTCCCTACAAATTCCATTCTACTGCACTTTTTTACATTGTGGTGTTGAGCTGTTCCCATCCGCTACTCTTTTTCTAGGAAACGATTTAAACGCTTAATGTACAACCTGAGATTATGTGTCTTTTCGGAGGTCTTTATGATTTGTCCGATTCTTTAGGCCAATGTCAGACGGGCGTCTTTTTGTCTGCTTTTTTACTTACGTATTATCCATTCACAATGCTATAGCATTGTGAATGGATTATTACGTATTTATTACGTATTTGATTATTACGTAATCAAAAAAAGTGTTCAAAAAGACGTCCGTCTGACATTGGCCTTAGTTTCAATTCTGATAAATGTGCATGCGAGTTTTTGCAAGAAGGTATTGTACTAGTTGTTTTTATACCTGGTATGAAACACAATTTTTACTACTTGGTGAATTTATATCAGGTTGCTCTCAGTTCTACCACAATTATTAACATATTATAAGTTTTCGCATCTTTCAATTACCAGAAAATATTACAAATTCTGCGATTAACCCCTTGGGGACGAGCGGCACGTATACGTGCCGCATGAAGCACTCAGAATCTTTGTTTTTCTCTCACCAGTAAAATTTTACTGTAAAATTTGCCTTATTTAATCAGCGCATTTTCTCGATTCAAGAAGACAAAAATTTCTGTTTTTAAAAAACGGTGACAAAAGATTAAAAATTTCGTAAAAGGCTCCCGTCCCGAAGGGGTTAAATAGGTAGCCGAAAATTCTATTGTTTAAATATTCATTTGGTAAATATGTTACATGCCAATGTCACAAGAACCGTATGCAATTTAAAAAACACCGGTTAACGGTATTAATATATAAACAATTTTATGACAAACAAACGAATTAGTCCTTTCTCTTTCAATTCAATTATTCAATTAAATATATGTTTTGTTGAGCCTCATCTTACTTTGATAAGTTTCATATTTCTCTAGAACCTGTTTTAATTAAATATATTTTTTTCTTAAAAAGCAAAGAAAAACAATTATTTGAAAATGAAATGTATAGCACTTACAGTCCGTTTACAAAAACAGTCAAAAGTACGGCAGTATATTATGGGCAATGTATATGGGTTCAATATTGAAAATAATTTAAATTCTATTAAAACTAGCGATAACAGCAAAAGAAAAAGTAACTCAAATCAAAGGGATAAAATTTGTGAAATGTATTTATAATTATTTTCTGCTCTCTAAGTGTTTTTTAAAAACATAAAACTGACACTTAAAATGCATAGAAACGTATTTAAAAGTTATTGGCCGTTTTATCATTTTTTCTTGCACGTTCTTTATAAAATTAAAAATTTTAATTAATATGGAATTTCCTTTTATCGCATTAAGTTTTCCTAAAGTAAAAATAAATAAAAGCATTTATTTTTTTAAACGCACACGAATTCATCGAGATAAAATTTTTTAAACGAATTTATAACTTTTTTTCCAGCTCTGTAGGTAGACCGGGGCTAGTTGGCTATAGGGGCATGTTGGCCCAGTCGCAATATTTTTTTAACTTTGCGTTAGATAACATTGTCAGTCCAGCCAAGTATGCGTTTCTTCGCTTTCCTCCTCCAACATAAGCACCATTGAAGTCGGAGCGTCCGTTAACCCCTTGGGGACGAGCGACACGTATACGTGCCGCATGAAGCACTCAGAATCCTTGTTTTTCCTCACCAGTAAAATTTTACTGTAAAATTTGCCTTATTTAATCAGCGAATTTTCTCGATTCAAGAAGACACACATTTCTGTTTTTAAAAAACGGTGACAAAAGATAAAAAATTTTTTAAAAGGCTCCCGTCCCGAAGGGGTTAAAGAATTATTGAGAATTTTCAAAATTTTGCAAAGGTGAGTAAATTTCCTCTCTTATAAATATCGTTTTTTATTTATTTGTAAATTACATTTTAGATTTTGATATATAATAATTCAAAAAAGTAATTGTTCGTAGTTATTGTAGGGCATGTTTTTTTTATTGAAATACTTTCAGAATAATTCGTCACAGTCATGAAAAACAAAAATGGCGATACGGGGTTAGTCGGCCCATTTGGCACGGGGCATGTTGGCCCGCAACGGATTAAGGGAAATGTGATTTTTTTCCCCTTATACAACCTCTCTTCCCCACACACACACACTTTTTTTTGTTTTTAATTTATTTTTGCTGTAAGAATTGCTCCTATCAAAAGATTGTCAATGCAAAAATTGTGGATAATATTAAGAGGATTTATGATAAACTTAAGTGAATTTGATATCTTGTGAATTGACGAAATTTTTTATTTTAATTAAGAGGCTATATTGTGTTTTCGTTCGCAAGAAATAAAAATTAAGATTTGGTAAAATTTTGATCATTTCTTAAACTTTTACACTATCAGAACATTAAAAAGTGACGTGGGCCAACTTACCCCGCAATCGGGGCAGGTTGGGCCAAGCGACTTGGTGTCAATTTGAGCTTCTAAACTAATACTTATAGTTAATAATTTCAAGTTTTACTATTCTGATTTCTTCCTTAAAGTACACTGATAGTGGTAACATAAAAAGAAATTTAAAATGTTGAATTGTAAATTTTTAAAAATTATTAGAAGAAAAAGCGGGCCAACTAGCCCCGGTCTACCCTACCCATTTTCTAAAAACATAATCGTGACACGTACTTTAAAACTTAATTAAAAGTTATTGGTCATTTTATCAGTTTTTATCCCCCAGTATGCTATTTCTTTCTCCCACCTATTATTGTGTCTTCTCCCAAAAATTACGTTACGTTGTATAAGCCAGCCGTAAAACAAAGATGTATCATTATACGGAATAATCTCTACTGCAGTTTTTTAAACTTCTAAGCATAGCACATTTTCAATTTTGTACCGTCGTATTGGGAAAAAGTACTTTTAAATGCAATTTGTTTGAAAACTACATCTCCATTTATTTTTGAGATATTATTTTTTTTTGTAGTTTTTAGCACCATTTGTTTAATTTTGGCAACTCAAGTACTCCATTTCTGTAGAAAGTAAAGGGAAAATAGTTGGAAAATAGCAATTATTTCTTTTTGTTGCCATTTGCTCATAAAAACTGAAAAAAAAATGATGTAAATAAAATACGTGCTATTTTGAAAAAATATAAATGAATGATTTCTGATAGAACATGGTGCTATTATAAACTAAATTTTATTTTAACCCCTTAATTCTCGCTCCCGTCATATTCTCGGGCTGTGTCTTTTACTCAAATTGTTTGATTCCCACCAGTTTTATAAAATAGTGCAATTGGCTATATTTTAGTATTGTTTTTTCTGTCATTAAATAAGGTGAATATTTCTTTTTCATAAAAGTGGTGCCAATAAGCAATTTGAATTTTTCAACCGTAATTTAATTCGAGCGTTAAGGGGTTAAGTATCTATATTAATATTACAAACAAATGAAGGCATATGAATCATGAGATACCCGATTATTTTTTGTCCAGATTCTTGAATAACAAAATCTCTTTCTTTTCTTTTCTTTTTTCTTTTTTTTTTTGGATTTGTGTATTATTCAGCTATAGACACGTCCTATGCATATTTTACTGTAGATGCTGTTTAAGACTGGATCGTAAATGAAGAATTCTTCAGCGGATGCGGATGACGTCATTTTATATAAAATCGCCGCCCCTTGAATACTAGGCCTGAGCGCTGACACAAAAATGGCGGCTGCCGAAGGCGGATTTTCTTCAGCGTGTGTACGGTTCCTTGAATATTCGTACCAATAATTTTTAAAAGATTTTTTCCCTTTACTTTTCTGAGATTATAGAAGTGAAGGAAATCTTTAATAAAATACTGGTGTTTAAATTAAAAGGACCGTACATACGTTAAAAAAAATCCGCCTTCGGCAACCGCCATTTTTGTTTCAGCGCTCAGGCCTAGTATTCAGGGGGCTGCGATAACATAAAAGCGCGCGTTTTAAGTCTTAAAACTGAACTATCTATATTTATATCCATATTTTTTTTTCATCGGGGGCGACACTAAATCCTGAAAATCAGAATTCCTGTTTTCTAGTTATTGTATTTTCCTTATAAAATTTATAATTATGAATTAACATGGTATTTCCTTTTATCATTTTCCCAAAATAAAAACAAACAAAGAAAGATTTTTTTTATTGTAAAACGCACACCAGAAAAAATATTAAATTTATAAATATAAATTATAAAATAACGAAAATGATTTGTAAAGGTCGTGTACGTACCATCCTTCAAGAAATGTACGACACTTGTCGTATAATAATAAACTTAAAATGTGGCTGTTAACACTAGAAAGACGTTTTTGACCGCTGCTAAATGAATATATTGCGGCTCGAACCAGAATTTTTTTTTACAAACCTAGGTTTAAAAAAATAAAATAAATGCGTTAATAATTTAAAATGAAAATTCTGGTGCGAAATTTTTTTTAAAAAAATTGAGTAAAATTCCCCGTCTTTCTAGTGTTATAGCAGTGTCTTGAAAAGCAGTCAGAACGAGTCTTATTAACCCCTTAATTCTCGCTCCCGTCATATTCACGGGCTGTGTCTTTTACTCAGATTGTTTGATTCCCACCAGTTTTATAAAATAGTGAAATTGGCTATATTTTAGTATCGTTTTACCCGTCATTAAATAAGGTGAATATTTCTTTTTCATAAAAGTGGTGCCAATAAGCAATTTGAATTTTTAAACCGTAATTTAATTCGAGTGTTAAGGGGTTAATATAATAAAAATGTGTGGAAATATAAGCATTGTATGTTGTTGGGGGAACAATGGCTAAGTATCTATACTTAACACAACTTAAAACTCCCCTCAGTATGACCATGTAAATTGAATTTCAATATTTATATTTTTAACAGTTCTTAAATTTAGCACGGGTGGAATGAAAATTATTTAAAAATTTCGTCCTGCCGGGACATAAAAAGGTACGCAATTATAGAAGGACAACGTCGCCGTAGAGAGCCGCTGGGAATACAAATTGACTGGTATTGGAGAAACTAAAATGCTAATCAGAAATTAAATAATATGAGAATCCTCATAGTTAAACAATATCGAGTAGGATAAGAAACGGTAGTTCCAAATTAGCCTAAAAAGGAACGTCCTTTCTTATATTTGCCTTTTTATTTTTTTAATTCTATATTTTGCTTATCACTCTAATGGACGCAAAGGAGCACTAATCATGGGGAATGTACAGATATCCCAATTCTAAAATGTGAAAAAAGAAATATTACAACATATTTCTGAAACTAAATTTTTATATATTTGTGAGAAGGGAGGTGTGTGTGTCAACACTATTAATGATTTTTAAAAAAATTATATTTGACTACTAAATCACAAAATTCTCAAATACCGCGCTTATTATTAGTATTTATAATATTTTTCTGTAGTTATATAAAGCAAAATATTCTGTTAAGAAATTGTGGTACAATTGTGTGTGTGTGTGTGTGGGGGGGGGGGGGGTATGAAGTTGTATACACTTAAAATAATAATATAAATACATTTATGAATATATATTTAATTAGAAGACCATATATTTGTTTTTAATATGAGGTAATATGTGAATTAAACTATATTATTCACAGCTAAGAAGAGATGGCGCATCTAGTATTTGTCGAGAATGAAATAAAAATCATGCACTCGTGACATCATAAATCTTAGTAAAATTTTTTTCATCTATAGATCTCTTGCTTTTTCTAATGAAATTCCTGAAACATGTAAACGCGATACAAATTTCTTAGATTTTATTCATGATTTCCATAAGTTTTGAATTTAAATAGGGATTATGGACTTGCAACTCCTGCTGTTAGAGGAATGATGTGGAATGTAGTGGATATTTTAAAGGTATCAGTTTTTCAAGTCTTCACGGGTCAAGGTGGGGATATGGCCTTCTCACATGTTCGATGTTTTTAGTTACTTAATGATTTAGTTTTATAAGAATTTTTATTGGATTATGTTTTCTAAGTTAAATTCAGTTCTACTGATTTTGAATTGGTTGGTTGTTTATGTTTTTAAAGCAGTTTTGTTTTGTTAAGTTTTTAGAAGTTTAAGTTTCTTTGATGATTTTTTACACTTTTGGAGTATGGGGGTTGGCCATATCTTGCGAAACCAGTGAGGATTTAATTTCTATTTTTGGTACGTGTTTTTTGACTCCTCCCACTTTCAGACGAGCACGGAGTTCTTTATGTATTGTATTTTTTGCTATAAATGTTCATTGGTTTTATTGTATAAAATAAAAAAAATTGTTGTAAATTTACAGCAAAATTTACTAGCACCCATATTGCCAGTATTTTTTGCTGTAAAATTACTGTGATTTTTTTTTACAGTGTACGGTTAAAAAATTCGGACTGCTTATTGCCACCACTTTTTTTTGAAAAAGAAATATTCACCTTATTTAATGACAAGTAAAATGATACCAGAATAAAGCCAATTACACAGTTTTATAAAACTGGTGGGAATCAAGCAATCTGAATAAAATACACAGCCCGTGTATATCTCGAGAGCGAGAATTAAGGGGTAAAACTGAAAACAATTCGCGACCACCATAATTTTATGGATTTACATGTATTCGGATCAGGTATCGTACGCTTCAAGGACTTTCAAGCATATTTTACTAGAATTTTTGTAAAGTAATATTTGCTTTAATGAAAAAAATTATATCTTCAGATATAGCGACAATTACTTTACAAAATTTCTGGGACTAAAATACATAAAGTACCCTGAATCCCTTGATGCGTACGAACTCTGATTCGGATGTTTTTTCCTGAACACGATTTGACTATTCTTGAAATATGTCTGTCTGTCTGAAAAACAATTTTAATGGCCGCACTACCTCAAGAACTGAATTCCATAAAACTTCTCACACCTTTACGTAAAAAGGCGCTGATTAGGTTTGGATGTATATCGCCCAACAGGTGTAATTGCTTTAATGTTTTTTAACGATTTCCGTGATGGCAAAATCACGCTATGTATGGGATGCAAATTTAATCAAATATCATAGTCGGTTAGACCTTAGCAATATCTTGAAATTACAGAAGACATATATAACAAATTATGTTGTTTCAGATTTGGCTTTGTTTATTTAACAAGAGGCAGTAACATGCTGTACGTTTTGTTATTTCCATGATAGTTATAATTCCGACTTGATGGGATCGAATTTAACCAAATTTTACATACGAGATACTTCTAATAAAAAATTAGCTTCATTCAATTCCGTCTCTTGTGCACTCACTACTATAACAATACTCAGTTTCACTGACTAGAAATTCACCAAGTTTTCTCTTTGAAATTATCATTGAAAATTATTAAAGTGTCTAGTTTTGAATTTAAATACCTAACAAGAAGCGCTGTTGAACTCTGACCTTTACATGAAGGTATCGTAATGTTTTAATTACAGGCGACTATTTTTATATTCTATTCGCACAGATATGAAAAAAAAAATACATTTCGTAGTATAGTTCTCTTGCAAAGCCTATGTAATTTGTTTTGAAAAAATGGTACAAGGTAGTATCGCAAAGATTCCATTACAGGCGAATACTTTTTAATGTACCTCGCACCACTTTTTCAAAACAAAAATCTTTTACATATGCTTTGAGAACACTCGCAAGCAAAATATACTACGAAATGGATTTTTAAAAAATAGTTGTTCATATTCTATTTAAAAATAGCCTCCTGTAAGTAAAACTTTACGATACCCACAGGTACACAAGGACCAATTAATATACAGAAAATATTTTTCTCCAGATATCTCAATTATTTCGTAGTGATAATTCGAACTTTACGATACCTCTACGTATTTAAATTCACTGATCAAAGTAACCGTGACTTAAATTCAATGATACACATTCTATTTCAAAATTGTTGTAATGCTAATTTAATTAATGTATTTTTAAGATAGGCACACCATGCTAATTTTTCTTCTTTACTTTGGAAACATGTGGTGTAAGAAAAGTGTTGCCAATTGCCATCATTTTAAACGTGTCGTGAATTGTACGTCAAACGTGGTAAATGACGGTGTGTTCGTACTATAACTAGTTTTATAAATAATATTGAGACCTTGGTGCAAATGCTGTTGAACTATTATACAAAAATGCACGAATACAAAATGTATTATATTAAATTCAGTAATACAGAAATAATATGACTCCATCTTAAATAAGACGTAATTACCAGGGCAACGTAGAATCATTACATAGCATGAGATATCATTGAATTAATTACATACGATAAGATTTAACTGAATGAAGAAAACTTTTATTAATATCTTTTAAAGTATTGATTCGAATTTCATAAAATTTTAAATGAATGGAAAAAAGTCTGCAACGATTATATATGTTAAATATCAAACCGCACGGTTGGGCAGTTTTTGCGCTGTTATATGCGGAGGGCCAGACTGACAGGCGGACAGACCAGATGCCGACTATAGGGGCTAGTCATTTATATAATTACAAATGCACCTAAAAAATACGAACGCAATACTTAATAATGATGAACTTCAGGGTAATCATGCCCTGAATCTATGGAATCGAATTTATTTAAATTTTATGTTTAACATATTGTTTAACACCTTAACGCTCGAATTAAATTACGGTTGAATAATTCAAATTGCTTATTGGCACCACTTTTATGGAAAAAAAAATATTCACCTTATTTAATGACAGGAAAAACGATACTAAAATATAGCCAATTTCACTATTTTATAAAACTGGTGGGAATCAAACAATTTGAGTAAAAGTCACAGCCCGAGAATATGACGGGAGCGAGAATTAATGGGTTAAAAATTGTGTTGTTTCAATTACGACTCTTTGCTCACAACAAGGATTCCTGCTTTTCTATTTATTTTACGATGGAAATCATATTGAATATTATTTCATATTTAAACAGAAATTATGGAAACTGTTACGCATTTATGTAGTTACGTGCTGCTAAACAAATATGAAACTATAGCATTTCAGTTATACATTAAAAAAGTCAGGGCCAGTTTTGCCAGATGGGCTACTTTTTTTTTAATTCAGATTCTTGCACCACATTTTTGAAATGGTAAATTGCGTCATATTTAATGACATATTAATTAAGGCGAAAACAAAGGTAATTTTACCATTTCAAAAAAGTGGTGGCAATCAAGAAATCTGAATTAAAAATAAGTAGCCCACTGGCAACACTAGTCAAGGCTGCCACAGGCAACTATTTTGAGTAGCGGATGGGGACAGCTTAATGCAACAATGTTAAAGAAGCTCCTGCGTTGTAGAAGAAGGGAGAAGGAAATCTCGTAGAGTTTTTCTAAACCTGGTTTGAAGCAAAGGAAAAAAATAAGCTTTTGGCATTACTACTGGCGCCACTTATCCAAAATATTTGATAATAATATTAAAAAAGAAATATTTAGATAATAATCGTTCCAACATTGTAGAATGAAGTTTATATATAAGTAAAGAAATATCTACAACTTTTACTGTCAAAATTTAAAAGCAATTCATCTTTTATGTCATAATAATATTATTTAATATTTAATTCATTACATATAAATGAGTTGACAAGGATATGTATGTGGCGTTTTAACAGCTTTAAGGCTATAGCAAATTATCACCAAAGGATGCAATAAAATTATTATTTCTTATCTTAAGTTAAATCTTTTAACTTCGCTGTCAGTCAAGGCTTTAGAGAACAATAAATATGATTTAACTAACATATACGTCTATTATTAAAATATACATAATTTTAAACTTGTTCCTTAAGTATAATTATGTATATGTAACGTATTATTATATATAGTATATCAGTGTGGCTTCTTTTTTTTTATATATAAGATTTAAAAGCTGTAACAATTTGTTTTCTCTATATTCTTAATTTAAAATGTTTCTTTATTTTATAATAAAAAAAATCTCAATTGAGAGGGCACAGATTTTTTAAAATTATTATTACATTGAACTAAACATATTTTAATTTTATGATTATTTCAGCTCCTATTTTATGGAAAATGTATAATGAGAGCATATTATAATATTTTTAACATTATAATATTCAGAATTATAATGCATTCTCTTCAAGTATTAACATCTTAATTTATAATAATAACAGTAATAGTAATAAAAGTAGGAGAAAAATAAAATATAAACGCACAATAAAATATAAAACACATGGATAAGTACCAAGTACAAATGAACGTCAACACCAACAAAACAACGTGCCGAAGCCGGCTAGGGATTTTTTTTTATTTTTTCCCCATAGCTTTACGCAGTGGAAGTTTTAACATTGTTGCATTAAGCTGTCCCTATCCGTTACTACTATTTTGTAATTCTAACTGGCACCACTTTTTAAAAACAGAAATTCTTAACTAACACTTTGGCAACATCTGCATTAATAACATACTTCAAAATTTGTATTAGGAAAAAAAATTGGTGGTAACAGAATATAAAAAATGATAAATTATAGATGAATGATGGATAAATGTTGAATGATTGTCTTTTGTGGCAGCTCTGACAATGAGACATTTTATGATAGCTAATAAATATTTCTAAGGCAAAACACTTATTTTGGTCAATTAATCTTCAAAACACAAGCAAACAAAAAAGCAATCGTGATCGCGGTAATAATAAATCTCAATCCGTTAGTGATGAGCATCACATACAGTTCGTTCAAACTTAATTTTGAATAGCAATTTTTGCTTTATTTATTCGTGAAATTTTATGAGTAAAAGAGCGAAAATGTAACGATGATAAGTACTAGTCTTCAAGTTTAGTCATTTTGTACGCGCTGCTTATTGAAAGGGAAAGCTAGTTAAGACAAAAACTATCTATAAACATCTAAGATAGTAATGATAGAATTGGTTTTATTTATTAATAACAATAAAGGTTTCTTTAATTGTTATGTCTACTGACATAGGCAGTTGTCACGCGATATGTTTAACGCATTATGAAACTAAACGGACATCAATATAATTTACAAAGTTGCATTGAAATATTTCTGGTGCAAAATGGTCATATTTTATTTTCTATTATATATGTGGAAAGTTACAATCTAAGACTTTATATGTTGATGGATTTATATGTTTTCGGATGAATTGTCCTGAACATTATCTGAATATTGTTTTGAAAATGTATGTCTCTTTGTGTGACACAATTTTTGTGACCACTCTGTGTTTAGAACGTATGCACGGATCTAGAAATGCGACATTTTTCGTATACCTAGAAAGACGGACAGCAGTCATTTAGACCGGTCTTTTTGAATCACCAAAAATACCGCATTTTTTATATTCCAACTAGTTTTTCTAAATACATTTATTAATTAAATAATATAATATCACATTGTTTGTCTACCGTTTATTCACAATATTAATTTTTGTTAAAGGAAATATAATATATATAATCAATTATTGACAAAAATTACAAATATAAAATAAGATACAAAATTCGAAGGAATTTGTTTGATTTGTTCAGAGTATCTTAAATTTATATCACATAATTGCTTTTTAAAATGCATATATATTTAAAAATATGAATATAACAAAATGACTTGCATTATTCCTTTTTGCAGTCTCTACAAACACACAGTTTTATAACTTTGTTAGTGCAAGAGCCACAAACTGACTTTATGCAAATCACTACAAATGTTCATAGTTTTATTCCGGCACCGATTGATTTGGCATCGTTTGCGATTACTCCCCGAGATAGTCTATATTTCAGTCTAATTCCGTTATATTATTAATATTCATAATATATTACTCTAATTATACGAGCTTAGTCTCTAATAATAAAGATATATATTATGTATAGGTGTCTTTTTCCGACTCTTTTGCGGAAGCCAGGTCCATAGGTCCCCAGCCACGTCCCGAGTATAAGAGACACTAGCGGAAGCCGAGTTGAAAAAAAAATTAAGAAAAACAAAAATTAAAACCGGAGAAATTTCGAACAACCGCGGCTGCGTCGAGCTTATAATTAGTTTAGGTCGGCGGTCAGGGGCGAGTGGGTGGGTGGGTCAACCGTCGTGGTGATCGGCCTCTTTCCCTCCGTGGTCCTTTAAGCTTTTCTTCTCTTATTCCGACTCTTTTCCGGAAGAAGCCAGGTCGAAAAACAATCAAAAATTTAAACTGAACAAATTTCGAACGGCCGCTGCTGCGTCGAACTTATTATTCGTCTTGGTCGGGGGCGGGTGGGTGGGTCAACCGCCGTGGTGAGCGGCGTCTTTCCGGCCGCAGTCCTTTAAGATTTTTCTTCTCTTATTCCGACTCCAGGTTCATAGGTCCACAGCAGCGTTCCGAGTATAAGAGACTCTAGCGGAAGCCAGATTGAAAAAAATAAAAAAAATAGAACCCTACAAATTTCGAACGACCGCCTCTGCGTCGCAAAATAATTGTAGATTAAATATTAAATAACTAAAATTTTAAATAAATGGGAAATATTTTGAATTATTATACTTTTGAGTTAATTCACACTTTAACCCCTTAACGCTCGAATTAAATCGCGGTTGAAAAATTCAAATTGCTTATCGGCACCACTTTTAATAAAAAGAAATATTCACCTTATATAATGGCAGGAAAAACGACACTAAAATATAGCCAACTTCACTATTTTATAAAACTGGTGGGAATCAAACAATTTGAGTAAAAGACACAGCCCGAGAATATGACGGGAGCGAGAATTAAGGGGTTAAAGACCGAGAATTTTTCTTAAATTTTAGAAAAATATTTCACACCAGAATTTTTGTTTTAAATTATTAACTTATCCATTTAACTATTTTTTTTCCTTTGTATCTTTTAAACTAATTTTATAAAAAAAAAAAGAAAATTCGGTTCGAAGCAAAATATATTCATCTGGTAGCAGTCAAAATGAATTCTCGAGGACTTTCTAGTGTTAAATAATCGTTGTATCAAACATTACTTTAAATCTTCTTAGACATTTTCAATTAAGCGCATGTTCTTTAAATGCAACTTTTTGCATAAACTCAGAAAAAAGTGTAGATTAGAAAGGCTTTTCATTTAAAATGCCGAAATTTTGCATACAAATATTTAACAGACATTGATTTATGAGTATAAATGGTACGGTATTTATTTGCATGTTAAAGCTAGGAAAAAAACTAAATTTAATTTTTATAGAAAATTTAACTTTATTTTCTTTGACGTTGAACATGAAATTAATTAACCCCTTAACGCTCGAATTAAATTACGGTTGAAAAATTCAAATTGCTTATTGGCACCACTTTTATGAAAAAGAAATATTCACCTTATATAATGGCAGGAAAAACGACACTAAAATATAGCCAACTTCACTATTTTATAAAACTGGTGGGAATCAAACAATTTGAGTAAAAGACACAGCCCGAGAATATGACGGGAGCGAGAATTAAGGGGTTAAAGACCGAGAATTTTTCTTAAATTTTAGAAAAATATTTCACACCAGAATTTTTATTTTAAATTATTAACTTATCCATTTAACTATTTTTTTTCCTTTGTATCTTTTAAACTAGTTAAAAAAAAAAAAAAAAAAAAAAAAAAAAAATCCGGATCGAAGCAAGATATATTCGTCTGGTAGCAGCCAAAATAAATTCTCGAGGACTTTCTAGTGTTAAATAATCGTTGTATCAAACATTACTTTAAATCTTCTTAGACATTTTCAATTAAGCGCATGTTCTTTAAATGCAACTTTTTGCATAAACTCAGAAAAAAGTGTAGATTAGAAAGGCTTTTCATTTAAAATGCCGAAATTTTGCATACAAATATTTAACAGACATTGATTTATGAGTATAAATGGTACGGTATTTATTTGCATGTTAAAGCTAGGAAAAAAACTAAATTTAATTTTTATAGAAAATTTAACTTTATTTTCTTTGACGTTGAACATGAAATTAATTAACCCCTTAACGCTCGAATTAAATTACGGTTGAAAAATTCAAATTGCTTATTGGCACCACTTTTATGAAAAAGAAATATTCACCTTATATAATGGCAGGAAAAACGACACTAAAATATAGCCAACTTCACTATTTTATAAAACTGGTGGGAATCAAACAATTTGAGTAAAAGACACAGCCCGAGAATATGACGGGAGCGAGAATTAAGGGGTTAAAGACAGAGAATTTTTCTTAAATTTTAGAAAAATATTTCACACAAGAATTTTTATTTTAAATTATTAACTTATCCATTTAACTATTTTTTTTCCTTTGTATCTTTTAAACTAGTTTAAAAAAAAAAAAAAAAAAAAAAAAAAAAATCCGGATCGAAGCAAGATATATTCGTCTGGTAGCAGTCAAAATAAATTCTCGAGGACTTTCTAGTGTTAAATAATCGTTGTATCAAACATTACTTTAAATCTTCTTAGACATTTTCAATTAAGCGCATGTTCTTTAAATGCAACTTTTTGCATAAACTCAGAAAAAAGTGTAGATTAGAAAGGCTTTTCATTTAAAATGCCGAAATTTTGCATACAAATATTTAACAGACATTGATTTATGAGTATAAATGGTACGGTATTTATTTGCATGTTAAAGCTAGGAAAAAAACTAAATTTAATTTTTATAGAAAATTTAACTTTATTTTCTTTGACGTTGAACATGAAATTAATTAACCCCTTAACGCTCGAATTAAATTACGGTTGAAAAATTCAAATTGCTTATTGGCACCACTTTTATGAAAAAGAAATATTCACCTTATATAATGGCAGGAAAAACGACACTAAAATATAGCCAACTTCACTATTTTATAAAACTGGTGGGAATCAAACAATTTGAGTAAAAGACACAGCCCGAGAATATGACGGGAGCGAGAATTAAGGGGTTAAATATACAGCAAATCAATTAAGACGAAGATTTTTTTATAGCTCATTAAAAGGTACTTAATTCATGTTTTGAATTATATTTCAAAAGTATAATTCAAAATACGTAAAAGTACGCTATAATTCTAAACAAACAAACATAAAACACACTCAAACATTGATGAATGTATTTAGATGAAATTTAGGCATTTTTTAATCATCTTTGGAAGGTATTTTATCTTTAAAAAAATCTTATTATACCTGATGATCATTTCTATTTTTGGTATTTTGGTATTACGCCGGAGCGCAAAGGGTTAACCTTTGCGCTCCGGCGTCTCTTACACAAATTTTATTCGATCCGCACCACTTTTTTAAAAGAAGTTTCCTTCAAGTACACGATTTCAAAAATGCTTTGACTCAATAAGGTAAGTTTTATTTTCCTTTATTACTGGGGTCAAAAACAAATTTTGTAAAGAAAGATGATGTCTCCGCAGCGGAGCCAACGGAGTGGTAAGGGTTAAAATTAAAACACTGTTAAAGATAAACATATATATTTTTTAATCAGGCACTTTATACTTTAACATTTTTACATTTTAAAATGCAGGGCTGCCACGGTCAACTATCTTTATATTCTGTTTGCACCACTATTTCAAGAAAATAAATTTTGTAACGTGACAGATGTTATCAAAGAGTATGGGAAAACTTTTAGTTTTTAAAAATGAGAGCGAGATAGAATTAATAAATAGTCACCTGTGGCAGCCCTGAAAATGTAACAACATAAAACAATGTAATAACAAAAATGAAGAAACATATTACACCTGAATATAATAAAATAAAAACAAATACATAAAAACAGAAAATTTAATTAAACAGTTTAACAGGACATAAAAATTTCTAAAAATGAGCATTATACGTTTCGGACATGTTTAAAGTCATTCATCAATAATGTAAATTCACGCGAATTCACGAGAAATGACATAACTGTTGAGAGCATGTGTCACAAAATATTAAAACGGAAGTGAATGTTTGAATCTGATTAAAACGGTCCATTCAGCTAGAACTGAGCTAGCCTTATTAAGTGGAGATTTCGCAGATCTAGTAAACCATGCAATCAGTCAAAAGTGGCATAAGCTCCATTATAAAATTTGAATATAAAAAACGCTATAATCCAAAAATGACATGGCCCCTAGTTTTATAAAGAAAGAACGTATGGAGGCAGATAATGTGTTAAGATAGACCCCCCTCATTAAAAAACAAACAAACATAATTTAATTAAAATAAATAGTTTAATTAAAACTAAGTAACGTCCTGTTCACCCTGAGATTATATACGAACATTTAAACGTACAAAATCAAAATTATGATATTTTATTGATACAATTTAAGACTTAAAAACCTCGTTGATGGTAATTTACAAAGTCAGTTACAATGTAGACATCCGAGCGCTTTCAAGTGATTCACACAGCCACCAACAGGGGAAAAATTTTAAGGCTTCAATGTTCATGAACGACCGTTGGTTTAACACGTTTACGCCGGTGTGCATCACCGGTGGGATACGCTTGACTGTCACATTAGGCGGTGTGCATCAGCGGTGGGTCACACTTGACTGTTCCATAGAATGCGTGTACTACAGGTGGGTCACACCCGACTATGCTACAGACGACGTGCACTACAGGTGGGACACATTTGAATATATGAAAATTCAGTAGTAAAAACAATTCAATAGCTGTCAACCTTCCACCAATCTTCCGTAATATCTAGATTAATTTGAACCCAGGTTAACGACTTTCGAACCAGAAAATTTATTTCTTGAATCTTTATTTATTTAATTCAAGGTTTCTACATGGAACATATTTAATTTCCTTTCTTCAAAAAAATTCTGGTTCGAAATATATTAAACCAGGGTCAAATTAACGCACGTATTACGGAAGATTAGTTTAAGGTTGGCACCTATGAATTCATTATTATAAACTTAATACATTCACGACGGGAAATGAGAATTCTCGTTTTCATTCAAAAAATATTATTGACTAAGGGCGTGGCTTACTCCTGACGAACTTTCTGACATTCACAATCAAATCTGCTTGTTATATTCGAGTTCAATTAAATAAATATGAGAGGGGCGGGTCATTACATACCGTGTCTGAATAAGCGACACTACCGCTAGTGTTGAAATCAGACACTTTTCTCCGGGAGGGATATCTGTGGCTGTGGTGGGGGCATTATAGAGTTCCAGGGGTGAAATTGCACTTTTTGACCATTGAAAACACAAAATCTCAAATCTTCCCGGTGGGGGGGGGGGAGCTTCTCATTGCCCCGGGGGAATGCCCCCCGGGCCACTCCCTGAAATCAACACTGATTAGCGCGCCGCCAGATGAAGCGAAATGTGAATTCGAGTGCCGTCTTACAGCGAAAAACATGAATATCGGCGCCGGCGTGAACGTGTTAATACCTGTAGACAGGGTTACCAGTTAGGCAACTACTTTTATTTCGAAATTCCGAATTCGTACCGGAAATTCAAAGAGAAGTATTTTTACTTTGAATAGTCAGGAAAAGCTTGTCAGTGAATAAATGAAAAAATATTGTTCGTATTTTCTGGTGTGAATTCGCAATATCTGAATATAAAAGGAGGCCAAACTGGCAACCCTTGCTAGAGGCGAGTCTGTTTCGAAGGAGGGTTGTGTTCAATGGTCACGTTTCAAATTAACCGGAAATATTTCGCATGTTATACCAGATCTGTGATATATTGTATATCATTATAGCTGTTTCTTCCTTTAGTTAAAATTTCCAATGATTCAATGATTATGGAGCTGTTGTCATGCGAAGTATGGGCTATGATTTATGCGTTTCTGAAGTCTATGCCGATGTTGTTGGGCGATTGTTATTCTTTATATGTTCTTTAACCCTTAAATGCCGGGTGTTGCTTTTCGGCAACATACCCAATTTAGGCTTCTAAAATACTATTAGAATAATATTGAAGCTATAATGCCTAATGTTGCCTATAAAATACATTCTGAAAATATTATTAAATCGATTTTCAACATGTAGATGGCAACACTTCCCGTAAGACATGGTGACGTCATGGCGACGTCGTTGTGAAGTTACACTGTGATTTTGTGACCGTCGATGTGACGTCATAGTGACTAGAATGCGAAGTCGTTATGGCCGTTTTAGAGGTCGTTTGTGACGTCACATTGTGACCACTCTGTGAAGTCACACTGTGACCAATTTGTGTCATTTGTGACGAACTTGTCATAAACACTGTGATGATTTCAAATGAAAATCATATTTCAAATTAATTGCTTAAAAGGCGCAAAGGCGAACATAGTGAAAAAGATTCCGTGCTGGGACTCGAACTCAGGCCATCAGTATAGCGCACTGACATCCTACCGACTAAACCACATGGAACGATACCCAGCGTGGAAAATTTACCACTATTACATGTTGGCAAGGCTACAAACGCAGCACAAGATGCAATATTTATCGTGAGCCACCGACATGGGGTAAACACGAAACTTAATTAAATCCAGCATCGATTGAAACTATATTAATATTTGGAAATTTTTCCAGAGAGATCCATTCGCCTTGCATACAATATTTTAAATGAAAATCAAATTTCAAATTAATTGTTTAAAAGGCAATTTTAATTTGAAATATTGTATGCAAGGCGAATGTTTCTCCCTTGAAAAATTTCCAAGTATTAATATAGTTTCAATCGATGCTGGATTTAATTAAGTTTCGTGTTTACGCCATGTCGTTGGCTCACGATAAATATTGCATCTTGTGCTGCGTTTGTAGCCTTGCCAACATGTAATAGTGAGAAATTTTACAGGCTGTGTGTCGTTCCATGTGGTTTAGTCGGTAGAATGTCAGTGTGCTATACTGACGGCCCGGGTTCAAGTCCCGGCATGGAATCTTTTTCACTATGTTGGCCTTTGCGCCTTTTAAGCAATTAATTTGAGATTTGATTTTCATTTGAAATATTGTATATAAGGCGAATGTTTCTCTCTGGGAAAATGTCTAAGTATTAATACTGCGAGGAATTTTAAAGTAAACCTTTGTTGTAAATATAAAATCTTTTTACGTACTTTTTAGCAGAATATCGCTATTTTGGAGCCCTTTTCTTCTAAAACATTTTTAATTTCTCCACTTAAAAAACAATGCTTATCAACTGACATATATTTTTTTATTAAGTTCTAAACTTGATATTGAGTTCAAGCTTGATATTTAGAATGTGTAAGTTTTTTAATGTGTTGTGATTTTTTATTGCTTTATTAAATACGAGCATGGAGTCTAACGGATATTAATACAACTATTATTTATATAACGGTATGATAAGCAATATTTATTTAAATTTTTTATTCCCGCGTACATTGTATTTTGTGAATATGAGCTAAATAGATTCGGTATGTTTTATAGGAAAAGACTGATCTGGGAAATAGAAAAAACAAGTAAGAAAAATCATGCGTTAAGCGTAGATTATAAAATACTTCCCAACACTTCCTGAATGATTTAACAAGATATCGTAATTTAGGAAAATAACGTAAATAAGATAACTAAGTAAACATTTTAGAAAACGCATAAAACATTTGAAAAACTGATTTCAGCAGTTACCGTCCATAGCAAAATATGTTTTCCAATTCTTTTGAGCAGCCCTGTATTTGATCTGTAGGTTGATGCACTGAAAAAAATCAAGCACTCAAAAATGAGTAAACCGATGTACTCATATCGAATTGAATATTTTTGGATCAAAAATGAATCTATGCTTTCTCTATTTTGAAACATCACATGTTATCAAACCCAAACAAACGAATAATTTTGTACCCTGTAATGATTCATTTCATTTTGGCGGCATAAATGATGTTTATTAATGTAAATTTTAAATTATGCACATTATTTTAAAATGAATTAAAAGTGCATGGAAATATTGCTTTTGTCATAAAAATATTCGATTTGAGTATCTTGTTAAGAATTTTGCTATTTTTCTTAATAAATAATCAATTAAATGTTTCTTGTTAATAACTTTGAACAGGAAATAAATGTCAGTACATTTTGACATTAATTTTTATGGGGTTTTCTTTTTTTGGGGGGGTGGGGGGGGCAGTACATAACGATTCATATTTGATCACAACCACGGAATAAATAATTAGTACGTGTATTTCTCAACTTTGAGTACATTTGGATCGGAGCAATTTTGAGTATGTGACGCATTTAAAATTGCGTACTATTTACTCCATTTTTAGTACCCATTTTTTTCAGTGTATATATACTATATAATAAGAAAATTTAGTTTAGCAAGAAAACACCTAACAGGTTGAAATTCGCTTTCAGCAATTTATACTAATACATGGAAACATACTTGAATACTTTTGCACAATCCTGTAGTTTACATAGAACCTTTATTACACGCCACTATTTAGTTAAAATTTAATTCAAACTAAGACACGCTTAAAACTGCTGAAATCACATTTCCAGAAATTATAATTTATAGACGGCCATGCATCCAATACTTTACGTGGCCCTGTATATCATTTTATCTATATTCTACAAACATTTCTTAGTAAATTAAATGCAGTTCGGCGAAAAAAAGCATAACTCATTTAAAAACCACCTTTAAGCGATATGCGCCCATACCCAGTAACACTTACGAATATTTTGTGTATCTCTTTATAGGAATTATAGCATTTATATACACCATATACTATGCAAAAACTAGTGAATCATAAAAGCGCATATCATAATTAAAAATGCATTTCCAGCCGTCATCGCTAATGTACAGTACTTCGGATAAAATATAGTATCTGAAATATTTTATATAATGTGTCTCTGCTATATAATGCTATTATATAATACTTTATATAATGTAACTGCTATATACGTATTATTCGTATTATGCATGAAATTATTTGTAGTATGTAAACCTGAGCGACGTATATCAATTTCATTATATATGAAACAGATTAACATAATTAAATTACGCAGCAAACAATTCCCTCCACCCCTAATCATTATGTATTGGAATTCCTTTTTTATCCCTGTAAATGAATAATAACTATTCTTTGCATCGCATAGTCAACAGAATGCATATTTTAGTGCGCTTCATAAATGCATATCAATTTTATTCTCTTTGAATGCGAGCGTAAAATCATTAAAAATCATTTGAAACGTTTTTTTTCCATAGGCCGTAATGTAACGGAATACATTTGGCTGTCATGTAAATGAACTAAACATGCTACAAACTTCATTACAAATAGGGACCGTGCTATGGTAAATGTCAGTAACATCCAAACATTTTAGGGCAATCCGAGTATATTTACGAGAGTTAGAGCGCGGACAGACTGCTAGACGGACAGACGGAGAGACAAACCGAAGTGATAATCACTTTTCAACTTTGTGTCCTATATTATGTATCCTGTATTATATGAACTTTAAAAAAACATATATTAAGCAGCTTAATCTGTAACTTTCTATCAGACATCAAAAACACTTTATTTCAATGCTTAAATATCATATTTTATTTTTTAGTGCCGATAATTACGTGTATCATAAACGTAGAAAATCAGTTTATAATAGAAAAAAAAATTTAATAATCGATTCAAAATGTCTATAATTAAATGTTTGATTAAAATCACAAACAGAAAAAAATGCTTATATACAATTTTAAAAAATAAATATAGGAATTTGAAAAACATTAAAAATAATAATTAGTATTTATAGTTGAACTATTAAACAACAACAAACTATAATAGATGAATTAAATGCATTATTAGATTTAACAATATCTCAAAAATCTTTCCATATGTTATAAGGAACTCATATTGTTTTATAATTTTGACAAATGTTAAATCTGTAAACATTGGTATGAAGATTTAGGATTTAAAAAAATAATTTAAAATATTATTAGCACTAAAAGAAAACTCTTTCAAAATTTTCACTACTGTAATATGTAAAAGTACATTTTCCCAGTATAATGCTAATTTATAATCTGAAAAAAATTCGTAATATCATAATAATGGAATATCTATATAATCTATAATTGTTAGTAATTAGAAAACAGTAAGATGCCAAAAAAAAAACTCCAAATCATTGTCTCAACACATTTTCAAACTCAAGTAACTGAAAATTGATGTTTTTATTAATTTCCCTATGAATGTAATCATAGATCAATCTCTGCGCAGCTTTTTTTTTTTTTTTCAAACGATGATAGGTTAAGATATTTTCATTCACCTTATCGAATAGGAAAATCTTGCTTCTGAAAACAATCCCAGATCAGTCTCTTATTAATATACAGTGGTGGAAAATTGGCGCAGAGGAGGAGCTTATTGACACCAATAATATTTTATAGTATTATTCCCTTTAATAAAAACTCAGAAATTCTGTCATTAGATAAGTCAAAAAATACTACTAAAATTTAGTGATATCAATAGGCTCCTCCTCTGCGCCAATTTTCCACCACTGAATATAACATAAAACTATTTAACTCATAACACATCAGGAACAAAAGATTTAAATTAAATAAGACTTACGTTTTTGTTTCTATAATAATATCCGTTTATCCTAAAATGGCAGCTGTCATTCTCTTATTTAAAAAAAACTATTGCAGAAGTGGCGATGTTCTAAACAGTGACGTAACTTCCTGGCTTCCCGCGTCGTCCCTTATTTATTATTCTGTATTTATATCTCACGAAGACGATATCAGGAGATGGTTCTTTACTGCTTATTTGTTTTGTATACAATAGATTTGGAACTGAAATGCGCAATGAGAGTGTTTTTATTTAAAATTTTATATTTGAAGAATTTTCCAATGTATTTTACTTTTTCTTTTTATCAGTACCAAATATTTATGTTAAAATGTATTGTGAAGTTTCTTTTTTGTAAATAATAATAATAATAATAATAATAATCACAATTAGAGTTTATTAGATAAAACATTGTTTAAATTTTTTAAATGTGTAAAAATTAATTTAATGGTAATAATGAACCCCCAACCCCCTTTTTTAAAGTAAAGTTTGTTTCACAAGTTTTCTATAAAATAAACAATTTGTAAAATAACATTTTTTTAAAGTCATATCTCTAAAATACAAATTTGAAATATAAATAATTAATTATATCATAGGTTTTGCATAAATTTTGTGTATTTCTTTTATTTTTGGAAAATGTTAATTTTATTTAAAAAGTCTGAAAGAAGTAGAATTTTTGAAAAAATAGTTACTTAAAATAGTTAAACACTAAACGGAAAAAATATGAATTGAATGCAAATTGTAAAGCAAGAAATGCATATATGACTAAGCTCTGAAGACTCTTTCTACGTGCTCATTAAAAGCTGCAGACTTAACTGTGATAGAAAATTTTTAGTTTGAAACCACATAAATGTTTCGATTACCACTGGTTGGCAAAAGAATAAAATAAAATTTCCTCCCTGCAAACTAAATGTGCAAAGTGTACAGATTTAATACTCCTAATTCTAAATATGTTGTCCAAATTGCCCCAGCACGTACCATTTTTCCGAGAAACACTTTTATAATACATAATAACATTCAGTGAAGGATTATTATATTAAATTGCAATGCTAGATAAATTTGAAATCATGAAAAAAGTATACTTTCACTGTCTTAGATATCAAATTGATAAAATATAGCATGAAAATTTAGTTTATTAATGCTTGTATCGTGCACTTTATATATTATGTCCCCGCCCCCCTTTCATAACAGAATTTACCATTTACCATACACTAATATATTTTCAATCCTTATGCCGCTGTAACTCGGGACTGTTTAAAATACTGTTTTAAATATTTCTCTTCATTTTCAAAGATTTTAAAAGTTCATATTTTTGTCACACTACGACATACAATACGGTGGGGTTTTTTTGTCACATATATGACGTGACGTACGTTACATGCAATGACATAACAATGACGTCACAATTTTTTTAATTGCTAGAAAAATATAATTTTACAGTAAATAATATGTTTTGAAGAATTTTCGTAATTTTTTAAAGTTTTCTAAGAAGTTCACATCTCAGTCACAATGTGACATCACTGAGTGGTGGCATTTTGGCCACAGATGTGACGTGACCACAGTGACTTACAGTGACGTCACCGTGACCATGCATGCTATGAGGGTTGTGCTGTTTAAGAATAAAGATTCAATTGTTGCTACTTGTTCTTTTTGTTTTGTTTGGAAGCTTGCAAAATACCCTATTTTTTTTGCAGTGAGCAAGTAAAATTTATTTCTTATTATTGTTCCTAAAATTCTTGTGTGTTTAATATTATAGAATTTTATCAAGGAAAATCATTTTTTTCAATTAAAGACCAGTATTACCGATTAGTAACAAACTGTTTTTTAGCCGTAAACCATACTGAAAACAAAGTATGATTTTTTAAAGTATTTTTCCCATTATTTATTTTTAAAATGAAGGCCAAAAAACATTATTACAATGGTTTTTGAAAATTCAGTAATTAAAGTTTAAGTCTGATCTTAAATTTCCCAGTTTATCCAATACAAATACGCAGCGTACATATTTTATGTATAAACAGCCATTGAAATGTCTTCTGAAAATTGCCTACAAGACGAATGAATCATTATTAAGAAATTGAAATAGAAAATAGCTATCCCCTTCAATATATTAGCAAATTTATTTTCGACGTAAAGCATAAATAGTCAATGGAATGTGGTTTTAAAAATGAGCTCAAATTTTGCGGATATTCGGCACCAAAATATGGATCAAAAGTAGACCACTAAAGATTCACAAAAGGTGAAACTCAAATATTGACATTAAAGTATAATTATTTAAATTAAAAATAAAAATAGAAAAAGCTATCAGAAAATGCTATCTGGATCGGGTATGCATTCCAGATGTAGTCATACAAGTACATAGAAAACAAATATTATTAATTATTAAATCAGTAAAGCAAAAAATAAAAATATTTCAGTAAAGAAATTCCATCTGGATGGGTGTGTTATTTATGACGGCCACTTATCTGCACGAGGGATAAAGACTCGAGGGGGAGTGCCCTCCGTCGGAATCTATCTAAGAGAACCTAATCCGTATTTAAGCTTGGAAATCCAAGGTTAGAAGAAAACCACGGAAAACTCCGAACGATTAGGCCGACGGTGCGGTTGGGTTCGAACCCAGCACCTCCCGTCTACCAGCTTCTATCTGGATGGGAATCCCATCCATATGTCAAGAACTATAAGTGGATATTGTTAATTATTAAACCTACGAAGCATATAAATACCTATATCTCAAAATAAGAGCCTGCGTGTTTTCAAAAAGTAATTAGTGCCATATGAAGCGTATATATAAAAAGGGAACCCCTTCGCAACGAGATCAATTTGCTCAATTTTTAATCTTTTACCACCGGTTTTTCAAAACGGAAAATTTCCTGTAGTTGAATCGCGAAAATGCTCTGATTAAATAAGATAAACTTTAGAATAAAAAAATAACTGATTGTAAGAAAGAAGGATTCTGAGTACCTTCAGTGGCACATATACCGGTCGCTCGTCCCCAAAGGATTAAAGAGATACAATATTAACTTAATCGAAAAACGACAGCTAAATTTATAGAACTTGTACACAAAATAGACCAAATTTTTAGTTGTGAAATTTCGCTCGTATGTATGATACTTTTGAAAAATAAAGTAAAACAGAAAAAACTCACTTACATAGAATGAGAACACAGAAATTTTAAGGACTGACATAACCCTTTCTGGGGCTGTGGTTTCTTACAGATACCACTTAATTTTAATTCTCAAACGGTATAATGGCACCAGAATTTTGATAAAATATTTTCCATGCAATGTGAAAGTGAAATATAGCGTTATTCATATTTCCAATTAAATTTGTTGGCAAATTCTGGTACCATTCATTTATTTCAACACTTTAGCATTGAAAATGCTATGCCCTTGAAAGGGTTAAAGGGTATATTACAGATAAAACGAATAACAAGCCCTCAACAGCATCATCAGGGTTTAATCAGGTACAAGATATCGACATACGCTGCAGAAATGCAAAAATTATAGCCGATGCTTCGCATTATTGCACCTCCATAACCAGGGAATTATTAGAAATTTTAAGTAAAGGAGGAAAAACTTGTAATGATATGCTCTCCCACAATGTACACGGGTCTATTATAACATACTAAATATTTTCAGTGAATTTGTAACAAATCCATTCAACAAACCCCTTCCGTTCTTATAAATAGATTCTTATTAAGCTATTAGACCAAAGATCATTCTTAAACATTGACACCTAAAACAATGTTTCCTCAGATGTCGGCTGCGTGAATCAGTCGAAAATACTCGGGTGTCGAATTTTTAATATCATATTAATATATACGATGGTTCTTGTTTTAAAACCTATATTCGTACATATTTCTAGCATCTTTTTAGTAATAAAAAATAATTATTTTATTTTTGTATGTTTAAATGTTCTTATAAATATCTTAGTATTTAATTACATGACTGCATTTTTTAAATTTTCTTCTTGAAAACGGACATTTCTTCTGAATGCAGGTCTGTGCTCGTTTTTGCCGTCAAAGTTGGTTGTTAGTAATTAAAAAAAATCAATTTAGACTTATTACAGACTTGATATTGCCCACTAAATTTATTCAATTAAACCCTTAACGGTCGCATTCAATAACGGTTTAACCCTTTCAGGGGCAGAAGAATTCTGTTCATAAAACGATGAAATAATTGGCTGACACCAGAATAATCCGATGAATTTCTTAGAGAATTAAAACCCGCTATTTTTCACTTTTACTAAAAAAGAAAAATTTTATTAAAATATTCTTGGTGCCAGTTGTCAGTTTTGGCATTAAAATTAGGTGGCTAGATCCTCTAGCCACCGACCTTGAAAGGGTTAAAAATTCAAATTGCTTATTGCTACCATTTTTTTTAAAAATAAATATTCACCTTATTTAATAACAGGTAAAATTATACCATAATAAAGCCAATTACACTATTTTATAAAACTGGTGGGAATCAAACAATCTGGATAAAAGACATAGCCCGTGAATATCGCGGGAGCAAGAATTAAGGGGTTAATAGAGAGATAATTTTTTTTAAATGCTTTACTTTTCTAATGTAGATTGAAAAAATTCCCAAAAGAATTAGTTTCCCCCTTGCTATAATTTCGTCATCAATCAGTCCATTTTTTGTTGTTTTACGTGAGATACCAATTCAGCCGTTTTAGAAAGGTTGTCCGCATACATGGTTCGTACCATGGAACTATTAATAAAGAGGAACAGACATATCCTTAAAATAGTGAAGCTTCAACTGTAACCGCTTTCGCAGGCGTTGCTTGCCGCCGGTGAAAACTTCCACCAGAAGATTTATGCAGAAAATTTCAACTTATTTAAACACCTTATTATTGAAAGATTTCAGTCATAAATAATAGTGGAAACAGATTTTCATTTTTACTGGTAGGAGTTGGCTTTGGCGGTAGTTAGTCCCTACTTTTCCGCCATATTGTGACAACCAGGGAAACAAACTGACAGTTTTACAAGGCACTCTGACACCAGTAAAAACAAATAGAAATTTTTACGTCATTTTAACCCTCCGTCTACCAGACGGGTCCATTGGACCCGACAGGTACATACAAAATATTCATTCAAACCAGAAATTTCTTTAAAGTAAACTAAGTATATAAACCAGACAAAAATAAGGTAAATAAATAAGTTAAATAGTTTTAAATAAAAATTCTGGTGTAGCACGTTTTATTAAAACTTGAATAAAATTCCCGGTAGATCTAGGGTTAAAGAGAAAAATTCCATGAATAAGACGCTTACATATCAACCTATGCCAAATTTGGTGGGTGGACGAAATTTTCTATTCAATTTTACTGGTGCGACGTTTGCCTTTGCGGTAATCAGAAACTGAAGATCCGATTAAAAAAAACAGCCGCCATCTTGTGACAACCTACTCAGTTACTTCAATCGCAACTGGTAGACAGTACACTAAATGTGTTCTCCTCTTTATTCATAACTCCATTGTACGTACGGATGCCGTTATTTCTCCAGGAAACTAACAGCATATTTTTATGGGAAAAGAAATTTAGGTTAAACGCGCAAAAATTCGCCTTGTTTTACGCTGAGATTTTCTATAAGACAATACTGGTGCAGAAAGATTTTCTGGTCTGCAAAATTCACGGAGGTGTATGAACTACGGTATATGATCTTCTAGTCTAGATGGATCAGGTTATTGATAGTAGACGTGCCACTTCGAAATACTATAAGGCAGTTGTTAGTTTATGACACATTCACTCGGCAGCAATGCACCCTTTTTTCAAGAAGTTTGCAAAGGCTGCAAGAAAGCGGGATCGGCCTGCAATTTTTGTAAAAGAGATGTACATTCACCTGATTCACCTGATTCACCTGAGAGCTGGGCATTCGATAATCACTTCGTCAGGATATACCCAAGTGTACCCACTATCACTTTGATTTCTAACAATTCTCATCCTTTAACTGCCTGCCCGGGATTACGACACTTGTATAGGTTGTATTTAAATAAATCTTCATCTGCATTTACGAAATCCTGATGGGCAATATTAACTTTTTTACATCGTGCAGGTTTCTATTACAAAATGCATATTTTTGTATATGATTGTACGTCTTTGTTTAAGACTTAAAAGCCATTGGATTATATGCGTGCCTTAAAACTTTATAGTAAAAAAAAGTATCATGGGTACTGCAAAACATGCAGATACCTAACTCAACAAAAATATCCAACCACTAAATTAAATAAACATTAAAATTACCCCTTTTTTTATAAATGAAAAACACAACTGCACGTCGCAATGAATGAACACGTTGAACTATTTCTTACGAAAAAAGTTTATGCTACATTCTATGATATATTTTTTGAAATATTTAGACTGGACATCTCTCCTCTATGGCCATCTATCCTAGAATTGCCCTATATGCTTTACTGTTACAACATATAATATACTTCATTACTTACAGTCGTTTGACTACATCCCTACAAGATACCCCATCCAGATACCATTTCTCACTGGGATATAATTATAATAATTTAGCTATTTTTTAAATTATTAATCTTTAACTTTTAACTTTAAAGCTTAAGTTTTTTAAAAAAATATTAACAATATTCCTTCTCTACATTTCAGTCGCTACATCTGTATATAGTGCCCCTACAGATAACATCTCTGAGTATGCTTTGGTACGTTGATTTAGAATTATTTTCTGTAGATTTTTTTTTGTTATATTTTCATTCCATTTTTGACGCAGCATGTCCTTAATAGAATTTTGCCGCACTAAACCTTATACAACTAACCAACCAACTGTCATGTCCAATTGTACATGGTGAAAAGTTTTAAGTTAAATTGTGAAAAAACAATAAATAACAATAAAAGAAAAGTAAGTTCAAATTTATTAGAAAAAATTATAACTTTTCCGCTCTCTACGAATTTTTTGGAAACATGATCTTACACGTAAGATGCATTAAAACATATTTAAAAGTTAATGCTAGTTTTCTTGTTGTTTATCGTATATTCCTTATGAATTTCTAAATAATTAACATAAATTTCTTCCTATCGCGATGAGTTTTCCTCAAGTAAACATAAGCAGAATATTTTTTTTCTAAAACGTACACGAAAAACATGAACAAAATTTATAAATTTAGTACATAAAACTGTATCATTTGAGTGTAATTATTTTAAGGAATTTCTTTTCACCGAATTGAGTTTTCCTGAAGTAAACGTAAGTAAAATCCCCTTTTCTAAAACTTATACCAGAAATAATAAAGTAATTTATAAAATTGGTGTATAAAACAATTTTAGCTGCTATCAGTTGCTATGTTCAAACGAAATATAAACTTAACTCCAGAAATATGCGATCTTCGTCGTGTAATAAAAATTTGTGCTGAAACCTTCAAGACGCTTAACCTTGCCAGCGGCGTGTTAAGTTTACAAAACAACTTAATTTTAATTCTACGCCATAATGGCGGTGTTGGTGTTGTTTATGACAGCCGATTATGTACATTAGTGATATAGGCAGTGGTGGGTTTCAAATAATTTAGCAACCGGTTCGCTGCTCGAATGATTTTTGAGGCATAAACAAGAAAGGAAAATGGCACATCACGCATAGATTATGAAACACTTTCCAATATTATAAGAGCATTGTTAAAAAACTTTGATCTCTTTGTATAGTGAAAAAAAAATCCAGAAACATGGTTCCCTATTAAAGGACATAATTTATTTAATAAATATTCGGCAATCATGATACCCTGATTAGAATTTTTTATCAGAAACTACCATCAATAATCTGCAGTATAATACAATAAGGATAACACAAAAATAGCAGAAATTTAAGCTTAAGAATTAATTCATGTCTATGATCTAAAGTTGCAATCAGCTAGATATTAAAAACGCTAACTGTAGGAAGAGCTCGAGATATTGCCGAAGTTTATTCTCGTGAGATTACCAACTTATTGAATGTCAAGCATTCCTATTGACACCCTTGCTTTGGTGATAAATGCTTGTAATTTCTTCAAAGTTAATCTCGATATATCGGCTCTTGTGAGTGGCAGATGTTTGATTTCTGGATCTTTTGAATGCATGTTTTATGTTGGGTTTTTTCCTCAAAGCCGTAAATTTCACCGAGATATTCGTCAATGGCGTCTTTTATAATTAGTTCCAATTGACTCTAAAATTATTTTTGTAGTAACAAAATTGTGCACGCGAAAAAGAATTTTCTATCAATAATAAAATTTTGTTCAGTTCAAAACATGCTATATCTTTTTAAAAACCTTTCATACAATAACTGCCCATGAATAACAATTGCCGACTAAATGGATCAGATGCTATACATGTTCATATTGAAACTAGCAAAAATAAATTCGAATTATTTTGGGTATCATGTACGGAAAATAACTTTATGATGTTGAAAAGTTTAAAAAGCGTATTAAAAAAGGTAGTATATTATTTCATATAGTTAATACTTAAATAAAACAGTGAAGGAGGAATAAAAAACTAGATTATAGTATAGAAAAGAGTTTTAAAATATTAAATAACTTGGGTTATTTGAGATATATCTTCTTGATAAGCGTCTTCACTTTCAATTTTCTTTGTCATTACTCGAACATTATCGGATCTGTGCTTCTTTCTTAACATACATTCACTATAAAAGTAGGAACCCATTCTTTTAGAGGTTTTTAGGGCAATTAGGCTAATCGTCATTATGTTTGATACATTAGAAATAATTAGTCGACTTCTCTTCTCTGACCATATTATGATTATCTTTGGAAACCCCTTTTCCATTTCGGCTGAACTTGTATAGCACTTGCTCAGACAATATTTTTAGCCTTTTGAATACTTTTAAAAAACTCCATAGCTTTGGAAAAATATTTAAAAAATATTTTTTAAAACCTCGAAAATCATTAATATTAATTATAAGTGACATTAAATATAAATAATAGTTCTTCAGCTGTTTTCCATGGAAGTTTACTTCTCCAATATTCCATTCAAATGTTCAGAATTCAGTAGCCTACAACTTTTTTTAACACGTTACTTTGTTTTTAAAAACGTGTTCCTGAGCCACACTAAAACATTTAAATGATCTTCTACAAATTTGATATTTTTTCAAGTTTCTGAAATAATAAAACCCTCATCGTCGTATGTGCTTTTTCCTTCCAAAGCATTTCAAACATTTCCTCATTCCTTTTCATTCTTTATTATGCTTATACTTCTTCTTCACAGTGCTTTTGAAACACGAGCAATTTCGTTTAAAATATGCAATCATAAAGGCGATACCATCAGTTATGTGTTAGAGCGTCCTTCCTTGTCGCTGACCGAGAGCTAATTCCTAAATTGTTAAATTTAGAATACTTCTCATTTCAAAAATATTTCAAATGTTGTTCATCATCTTAGAAAACGTTTTTACTTTAGAAAAATTTACAAAATTTAAATTTTTATGGGGTCCTTTGTGTCCTATACCACATTTAGAAAAAACATTATCCATGCTATAACAAGTGAGACAAATTTTTGCACGACCAAAACTTCTCGAGTTACGATATTTAGAATTTCAGAAATTTTTACCATTTCTTAGTAAAATAAAAAGGGAGGGGAGGCAGACAACGCTGGAAATTCATAAGACATCAGGACTCGGCAAGTTTAGACCATACAATGTATTTTAATCTGTTAGAGCGTGGAAAATCTTTTTCTAAATAGATCTTATATAACTCAGGGATCTTATAAAAATTTTAATTTGTAACATTTACGAAAATAACTACTTTGATTTAAATGACTTCTAAGATATTATGAACAATATTTAAATATATATATACGCAGTTGGAAGTATATTACTAAATCTAACGATTTAGCCATTAGCTATTGATCAGTGGTAACGCAGGGAACATTCCGTATATTTTCAAAAGAAGCAGTCAAAGCAAAGTAGCCTTTTATTCGAATATAAGTAGTTATTTTAATGTTCAATAAGCATGCCATATTACCAGGATTAGCCTATATGCTGCCGATTTGTATCAAAAAATTCTTCAAATATTCAAAATTTCATGTATAATTTTTAAGTTAAATTTGCTCCTTACAGGACTGATGAAAAAAATATATTTTTTGCAAATGAAAAATAATTTAGTAAATGAAACAAATCAGAACATGCAACAGTGCTGTGGTTAGAAAACGCTGTTGTGTAGATAAACGTTTAAAAAAAATAAATTAACGTAAATGCGATTTTCGCATTTGAAGTATCATTTTAACAACCGGTTCGCCGAAGTGATCATTCGTGTCAGTCGTTCAGTCATTTGTGTTCAGTTCATTCTGCGAACCGGCTGAATCCCTCTACTGGATATAGGCCCGAAGTGGGGGGGGGGGGGGGAGGGGGTTGGTGGAAAGAACCGCCATAGTTACACCAGATTTTTTGTAAAATATTTTACACTTAATATGCATGTGAAATATAGCATTTTTCTTATTTCCAAATACATTTTTTGGCAAATTCCGGTGTCCATCACTTATTTCAACACTTTAGCGTTGAAAATGCTTTGCCTCTGAAAGGGTTAATTAAGAAACGTAGATTACCTGTCTTGGCTGGAGAACTTTTCCGATACGTCAGTTGTTTAGTCTAAACTCTTAATAAAGTAGATATAAGTTTTTATAAGAAGATACATTGTGTAGTAGAGTTTTGATAACAAATGTAAAACAAGAACTTTTAGTTTTGGTAAAAATATATCAGATGCATGCAGCTCTACCACAATTTTTTGTGGATTTTAATTTTTCTCTTTAATTAATTACTAAAAAAATAGTGCATATTATCTGATAAAATTACGCTACAGGCAACCTTGTTGTTTAACCCCTTAATCGTCACGCCCGTGACTGCCACAGGCGATAGGCTTCTTTCCTTTTATTCAGATTGTTTTATTCCCACCAGTTTTTTTAAATAATGCAATTGGCTTCATTCTCTCGGCATTTTATCTGCCTTAAATGAAGAGAATATTTAAACTTAAAAAAAGTGGTGGCAATCACAAAATCTGAATAAAAAAAAATATTCGATACTTATCTGGCGCGACGATTAAGGGGTTAAATATTAATTTGGTAAACGTGTTTCAGGCCACTTTCACAAGACGTATGTATAATTGTATAGTGTATACATATTTTCGATGAAATCGGTTAATGGGTACCAAAACCATATTTCAATCATTTTATGATATAAGTATTTTTATGTTGAACTCAGTTACTGAATTAAATATATATATTGATCACAATCATTTTATTTTGATACAACATTCATATTTCATGTGAGTTGCACGTGAATTTAGAAAACTATTATTTTTTAAACAAAGAAAGCAATTAAAGCGAGTTTAATTAATCTGATAAAAAATTGTGGAATTATTGTATGTTGTAATTAAGTATTGTATTAAGTATTGTATGTTGTTGAGGAACAATGACTGAATATCTTTATATAAAACAACATAAAACTCCCATTAGCCTGACTATGAAAATTAATTTTAAATATTTATTAATTTAACAAGTGTTATTTCCATAAAAATGCATCAAAACTTGTGTCATCATTTTTGAAAAAAAGTTTAGCTTTATAAATGAAATTGACGTTTTCTTTAGAATATTTTCGAAGCGCCTTTTTAGGCCAAATCCATAGCCACCAACTTCTACACTTTTCATTTATGTCAAACAAGCTCGTTTAACGCCTTGAGGGGCGCTGGTATTTTTATGAAACCATTTAATATTAATTCCCAGATGACACATTGGCACCATAATTTTAGTAAAAAAAATAATTAATGTTAGTGCACCTGTTGTCAGCTGTCTTCTGTAAGAGAAGACATATTATGAATTCTTTTTAACTCGGGATTTCTCGCGCAGGGTATGTCATACCCAGGGTGCGCACAGTTATTATATTTCTCACCACTAATTTTCGAAAAGTAATCTTCAAATTATTTTAGCGCAGAATTTATCAGCAATGTCAACTTGTAAATAAAATGGCGATTTTTGTTTGACTTTATTGGTGGGAAAGTGTTAATCGTTCATATCCTGGAGATGCGCGAGCATTTCCATGTTAATTAGAAAGTGTAAACATTTAGTTTTTGATTAGTTGGAGACAGTTACGGTAAGTTAAAATAAACCACTCCCATCTTTCTTATTTCAACTAATATTTTTATAAGAATTTTTGTTAATCACAGCCCAAGGATGATATTTTAAATATTAATTTTTAGATTTTCGATTCTCTTCTTTTTAGGGGTTGAAATTTGACTGATCAACTTCTGGTCTTATTATATCAGCAAATTCAATCAGCTGCCATTTTGCTTATTTCAAGTAATATTTTTATAAGAATTGTTGTTATTCGCAGCCCAAGGATGATATTTTAAATATTAATTTTTAGATTTTCGTTTGTCTTCTTTTTAGGGGTTGAAATTTGACTGATCAACTTTTGGTTTTATTAAATCAGCAAATTCCGGAAATTGATCATCTCTGATCAATTATTGGTTTTGAAGACTCTAGTTATTGATCAGTATATGAACTACTGGCTAGGAACATGCGTAGCTATTAGTTGATCATTCTTTAATTTCTTTGCTTACAAAGCCATTTTTGCTTATTTTCAAAATTCATTATCCCGCCGAAAAAGAAATTCTTCCAGAACTAAGACGATAATTCAGAGGTACTCAGAGGTAAGAGAAAAGGCATTAGGTTTCCATTAGGAATGCCTCCATAATATACCGTAATATACTCCAAAATCATAATATACCTTTCGGAACTTTGCATAATAATGTGGTAAATAGGTAAGAATGCTTTCTACTTGTTTTTAACACCTATTAACATACGTAATTTCTATTCAATAGCCCTGTTCGAAATGTTCCACCTATGTTTCCTTAAAAAGCTTTTTTGTTTTAGGTTAAAAGGAAAATGCCCGAGGCGAGACGGGTGGTACCTTCATCAATTTTAAGTAAAGAAGAGGAGCAGCTCCTTGTTGACTGGATAAATGCTTATGCCAAAAAAGGGTTCCCGATTAAGAAGAGGACTTTATTTGAAGCCGTAAAAAACATCATTGAAGCCGATATAAGGCCAAACCCTTTTGCAAACTCAACTCCGGGGAAAACATGGTTTAAATGATTCATGCGAAGAAACAGTTCGGTAGCTGAGAGATATGCAGATCGTATCAAAACTGCAGAAGCAGAAGTGTCAGACCCCAGCATCCGCGAGTGGTTCCAAGAACTTCACAAATATATTGAAACCGAAGGCTGCCTTGACATTCTTCTTGATTCCAGGAGAATTTTTAATGCTGATGAAAGCGATTTTCAAACTTGTCCAAGAACGGGAAAAGTTTTAGTGCCCATTTCATTCAACAATTCATATGAGATAAAAACAGGTAATGAAAAAGAAGCTATAACCGTGATGGCTACTTTCAATGCAGAAGCAGATGTTATTCCTGGGATGATCGTTTACCCATTGCAGAAAATATCCCTTGAAATGGCACAGAATGTGCCAGACGACTAGGAAACAGGTGTATCAATGAAAGGGTGGGTATGTGGAAGCACCTACTTTGAATATCTCGCAAATGTATTTTTGCCTTGCTTGAGAAAGCAAAAGATCAAACTACGTATATTTCTTTTAGTGGATGGTCACAAGAGCCTCTTAACTCTTGAAGGGGCAAAATTATACTCAGAGAACCAAATCCTTCATTCGATCTTTACCCGAATGCAACGCACATATTCCAACAAGCAGACATTGCTATTTTCAGGCCTCTTAAAGTGCGCTGGCGGGAAACAGTTTACGATTGGAAAACTAAATCTGGAAACAAAGTGGTCACAAAAGCAGCATTTGGACCTTTGATTGCAAGTGTATTTCGAGAAGCAGCGGCTCCGGAAATAGTTAAAAACGGCTTCCGGAAGTGTGGTATGTTTCCGTTTAACACAGATGCAGTAGATTACGAAAGATGCATGAGCAGTAAGCAACTACATTGTGCGCCTACAAACCCAGGTGAAAATAGGTCTAGAGTAGGAGTAGGGGAAAACTTCAACGTCCAGACGCTTTTGTACATTGAATCCCTATTCAAGAATGGCCGAGCTCAGGAGATTCAGAAACATGTAAGGGGACAAATTGGAACATGATGTTGAGGCTCCTGAATTGTTCCATTTCTGGAGGCAAACGCGGAACAAATGTCTTGAACAAACTCAAACAAACATTGCGACACCAGAAAGCGAACCTGAATCGCCGGTTGATGATCTCCTAACACCAATTGCTGATATTGCACGACAATCTGATGATACTCCAACAACACTTGTCTATGATCATGCAACACCAGGTTCTTCAAGGCAGCCGGACCCACTTGCAAATTATGCTACTCCTGTGCGCCCAAAAAACCAAGGTCTAGCTAAAGTAAAAAATGTCAGTCCAGCTTTTGCAGGCAACAAACTGACAGTTTACTTATCTCTTCGCCTCTACAAATCCTCTATATCTTTGCAATAACTCTTGAACTTTACAAAGCTAAACAACAAACCATTTAAAAATTTTCCAGGATAGCCGTAGTGCAATGCCTGAATATATCATACTTAAAGTTCTCCTATCATTTCCTATGCATTTGAGGTTAACATTTCTATTCGGTTTAACCCGCTAAACCTTTCCGACACAGACAATTTTTGTTATAAAGTGATGAAATAATTGACTGACACCGGAATTTAAAAACGACTTTTTTAGAAATTGAAAGCATGTTACATTAAATGTTCATTGTAAAAGCAAAATTTTACTAAAATATTCTTGGTGCCTTTCGTAAGCTTGAAATTAAAATTAGGTATCTCGACCTGGGTACACTGCGTTGGAAAGGGTTAACAAAAATGATTCTATAGATGGAAATATGAACACTTTAACATAGCTGCCAACTTGTACGGATTTTTCATACCACTAATATTTAATAGAAAATCTTATGTAATTGAATCACCGAAATTCAAGCAATTTTAATGTTTAAATAAGTCAAAAATTTCTATTAAGTTATAGTGGTAAGAAAAATCCGTACAAGTTGGCAGCTATGCTTTAACAATATGTATATATATGTATATATATATATATATATATACATATTGTTCTACAACATATCATCTATACCTAATGCTGTGAAAAAAAATCTGTCTCATCTGCAGATCATAGTGGACTAGTTCCATGAGTAGTTGTAGTTGAAGTCACATGCTAAGATGTTTGGCTACCAGTATTTTATAACGGAAAATTCTAACTTTTTTATCGGATATATCTCATTAATTGAATAAGGTGAATCAAACCTTTCGAAAATAACGGTCGCCAACAAGCATAGCAGATATCAGCTATGTGACTTACACTACAAAAACCCATGGAACTAGCCAGTGGACAAGAAAACGAAAAACGTTGGTGAGGAGAACATTTTAACGTCAGCTATGGATTTTAATTATGTTTCCACGGAGAGGTGTTTGGGAAAGATATGAGCTCAAAATAATAATAAGTCTTCACTAATGTGATACATTCAGCAGTATAAACCATATCTGGTAATAAAGAACTCCGCTTACATATTTTTTATAATTATTATCATTCAGGAACCAAAAAATCTTCCTCTCTACAGATTTTATTTAAGCTTCTCCACGGTTTGTTTGCATAAAAAATATCGTTAAAAAAAGAAGAATTCACTAATCAGGGGCTCCCAGACGCGTAAATCAATCCCGTCATAAAAATAACTATTAATTTTCTACAAAAACGTCTTTTACATGTTTTAGAAACATTGCAAATACTTGTTGCTATTTTATATGTATTCCAACATAGTTGAAATGTGTTTTGAATTCAGTTTGTCTGTCCAACTGTCCGTCCTCTAACTCACGTAGGTATATTCGGATTTCCATAAAATTTATATTGAGATTATTGAGGTTATTGAGATTTTCCATAGCATGTTCGGTATTGAAAATGAAGCATACAGCGTTTATGGTGGCACTCAAAAGAATACAGATTTACACGGTCTATGGCAAAAAATCGTATGCAGTGTATTTTGTTGATGTTATACTACTTCAAACCTGTTGGAATCAATATATATCACAGAGTTGAACTGCCAGATGAGACTTACTAGAGAATATGGTGTAAATATTATTTATCGCTCATTTACAGGGACTCAAAAAAGAACTTCGATTACAGTACTCTCTATGAACGATAATAACTAGAGCTGTGTTTTCAACTGTGGTATGCACTATTTTTTGCATATTAATTGTCATATATAAATTATAAAGATCCTGTACAAGCCTGCACATGGGTCATTCTCTGAAAAGTGGCTGTTTAAAAAAAAATGCGATCCAATAAAATTGCCTCAAAAATCTCAAAATTTAGCCTACAAGTACCTTATTGGTATATTTATCAAAAAATAAAATGAACCAAACTGTATCTCATAGTTCTTCTGATATTTTAATTTCAAACCGCTTCCATTGCTAAAATGTCCGAATAAATGATTGGCACCGGAATTTAATAAAAAATTTATTTGTAAATAAGAAAAATGCTATATTTAACATGTTAAATAGATAAAAGTTTATAAAAAGTCTGGTGCCATTGTGGCGCTTGGGAATTAAAACTAAGTGGTTTCATAAACATACCACCGCCCTCGAAAGGGTTAAAAAAGAAAAGAAATTATAATTAGAAGTCATACTGTCAATAAAGAATATTTTTTTTACTGTATGTCAATTGAAAAAATAAAGATAAAGCATTAAGATTTAGAAGAGTTAAAGTTTATTTGAATTAGTATATTATTTTAACTTCTACCTGTAAAATAATAAAAATTAAAAATGTATTATCTTTACTTACGGTAATTAAAAGCCTTATGAGTTTTGTAATGCGTATTTTATTGCATTAGTTTTTCTTATTTTACTTTTAAGTGCATATATAAATGGATTCAGATTCTTCCCTCACAATTTAAATCATTCCCTCATATTAAAATTATGAGGGAATGATTGTGAGGAAATGACGAAATACTTCTGAAAACCATGTTATACAAAAGTGATTAGTCTTAGGTATATTTTCAGTTACTAAATATCTTTAGAAACACATTTCTAACAATATAACAACATAAAAAGACATTTCATTAGTTTTTATTAAATTTATATAGATGAGGGAATGACGCATAATAAAAATACTTACATTGATCTAGTGCTTCAAAGCCATATACTAACTATTCAAGAGCGTTTTTGAGCAAATAACAAGATGGATACTTCACTTTACTCTCGTACAAACTGTCCTAGACATATATAAAGCACGTGCTGCTTTCTACTAAGTAAATAATGGCAAATTTATAGTTATGTGAGGGAATGACGACAAATGCTAGGGATATCATTAAAAAGTGCCCTAATTTATTCATTATATAAAATATAACTATAATTAAATGGCTAAATATGTATTTAAGTGTGTTTAATGAATTGAGAAAAAAATAAATATAAATATACGTGCTGCAATGACAGAGAAAGCATTTTCTTTCCTACATATGTGAATGGTAACATAGTGAGTGAATGATATTTGCATTAAAAAATACATTAAATTTATCAAATTTCAATTTAAATAAGCAAATAATTACAGTTTATATGTAAAACTGATTAATATTGATAGTTTAAATCACTTTTTCTTTTTGTAATTTTAAAAATATGTCTTCAACGCTCCTGGGACATAAAACTGCCACTTTTCAGAGAATGGCTCGCATACAGGGTGGCGAGTAGTCCGGAAAAAACACAGTCAAAAAAAGAGGAAACTATCAGTATTTTCTTCTAGAAAATACTTAGAATAACATAAAGGGATTAAAGAAGGCCAATTTCTCTTTAGCAAATACTGGTATTTGACACCTGGTTTTTGACTGTGTATTTCCCTGACCACTCGTCACCCTGACAAAGATTTCAAATACATTTCCGCTTTTTACTTTAAATTGCTGAAGCGTAATTTTCCACTGTGTTAGGGGTTTTTCAAGTTATTCTAAATTTGTTCATACTATGAGGCATACATGCATATCTATAGATCCTATACAGAACTATACAAAAGGATTCCAATATTTTTCCGACAAAGAGGATAATTGCTGAAATTGGATTTTCAAATGTGTTGTACGTTTTCCGAATTGTTTACTTAGACATCATCTTTCACCTTATTAACAGATGAAGTTCTATTACAGAACTCTGAATTAGTTGGAAAGTGCTTCGAAATTCATGCTTGACGCATGATTTTTCTCTCTTGTTTATACTAAAAAATTGTATAAATATTCAGTATCTTTATTATTGCAATAAGCTAGATAACACCAGGCTGTGTCGACAAACAACCGGTCATTTTCTAATGAGTCTAAAATTACATAGGTTAATTGCAATGAGCCTGAAGAAAATTTGCCTTATTAACAAATAAATGCTATTATTCAATCAGCTTGAAGCTGCGCATGTTCATTCGTCTAAGCTTGAAAATTGTCTGTCTACTTGCGAAATAACTACTCACTTTCCAGTCAGTGTAAAACCTCTTGACTATTAAATTTGACTTTAAGAAACGTTCTCATCCATATAATAACATGGCCCCAAGATTTATAAAGAAAGAACGTTTGGGTGGCACGTATCGTGTTAAGACAGTCTCCTCATTTTTAAACTTAAATATATCTAGTATTACCTTAAAAATGTCTAACCGAACTGTTACATTCTACGATTTGAGTTTCTGTGCTTCTTTTCTGCTTTCGAAAAATGGATGTGAAAAAAATATTAAAATAAAATTTAGATTTTTTTAAACTTAAGATTGCCCCCTAAATTAATTTTATTAACAGAGAATTAATTTTTCAAAAATGTTTTATTTTTCTAACGTATGTTGAAAAAAATCGCAATAGAATAAATTTTTACCACATGCGATACTTTTGTGATCATTCCGTTCATTCGTTTTTATTTACATTGTACTGTATATAGGAGCAATATGTGAAATATTTTAAATTCATTTAATAAAATAACTAGCAATGACAGTAAAAGAAAAATTAACTACAATTCATTAGGTATTAAATTATTGAAACGATAACTTATAACTAAAAATAATTTATAACTTTATTCCTGCTCTTTACCTATTTTTTAAAAACACAATTCTCACACGTAAAACGCATAAAGCATATTTTAAGATAATATTAGTTTTCGCGTTGTTTATCGTAATACCTTATAAATTTTAAAATTATTAACATGGAATTTCCTTTTATGGAATTAATTTTTCCTAATGCAATAATAAATAAAATCATACAATTTTTCTAAAACGTATACCGGAAATAATTAAAGAATATATAAAATTATATAATAAGACAACTTATATCGCAGTGCTATGCAAGCCATTTGGTTTCACATTCAATGAATATGTCATATTTGTCGTATAACAATATAATTTAAGTTAAACCCTTTGCATCCTAGACGCGACTCTCACTCCTCGTTATGGCGGGATTGAAAATTCGGCCTCCATATTCAGTCAGAAATTTAGAGTTCATACCATAAGTAACGAATAGGACTTTATGATTTATTTACTAAGATACATTTATCGATCACATAAAGTAAAAATTCTTCCTTCGAAATTTCCTGTATGAATTTGAAATTTCGAATTAAAATTGGAGGCCAAACTGGTGACCCTGCACTACTGTTGCCAGTTGTCCCGCGTAAATCAGGTCTCCAAATTTCCTGACACCAACAGTTTTTTATAGATCACTTAGCCATCGTTTATCGCAGATATACGCAATCAGAAAATGCGAAGAAAATTACATTAAAATACTGGTGTGCAGAGCATTTGGAACCCCAGTTAACAACGACATCTGACACCTTTAGTGGTGACTGAAAGTCACCTCTCGAGGTCAAAGGATTAAAATGTGCTTTTTGCAGTAGCGAACGAGGACAGCTCAGTACTACAATGTTCAAATTTCGCCTACATTTTGAGTTTCAATGCACATGTTTAAATTAAAGGTCAGCATAACGAGATGGGGGCGAAATCCCTAACTTGCGTACCTTAGCAACCGCTTAATATACAATTTTGTTCTAAGGTGTTTTGGATTAAGTACGTAGTATTTCTGTGGTATGTCGTCTCTTCCACTTCGGTATATTTAATTTCAAATCAAAGTGGCGAAAAGCTTGAAAAAAAAGGAATTTTTTTATTTTTCAATGATTAATTAAGTTAAACAAATAATTTAAATGGAAAAATGGAAAGTTTCTATAAATATTGTATTAAGTTATCAAAAATAATTTTAAACAATATGAATAAGTGATACACTATAAATATTTTTTAATATTCATTAGAATGATTGCGGATTTAAGGACTTCCTTATTTTTTAGAGATTACAATACACCGATTTAGCAGAATCCAGTTATTTTATTTTTACTTTTTGTTTTAATGTCCTCAAATGCCTTATATATGCGTTAGTGATTGCGGCTTAACTAATTTTATGGCATTTTTAAGATTGCTGATTTCAGTGATTTTTTTTTATTGTTTTAAGGGGAGCGAAGTACTCATACCTGCTTTGCTTTATCGCGGCTTTAACGAATTTCATACATTTTTTAAGATCGCTAATGTTTATAAAATATTTAATATTTTTTCATAAATTTGAAATTTTGTAATATCAGAAAAGTTATATATGTAGCCAACCGATTTTTAAAAAGGAAACTGTTTAATTTAAAAATATCTTTAACGAGAAAAACATTAAAAAATTATTATTATTATTATTATTTTTTTTTTTTTTTTTTACAGTAAAGAAGTATTTTAAAAGTGAATTGGTTTAATAAAAGCGTTTCTTAGAAGATACAAAATTAGTTTAATACGGTCCCCCGGTCCTATAAGTTATATTTAGTTAAAATATTCTTATACTTTAAGAATGGAAAAAAAATGTCTTTTTCTTCCACGATTACAACTGACGGAGCAATAGATGTTTAAAGTTGAAGCATATTTTTTCTTGCGAAATAGTGGGCATTCACGAATTTACTAGAAATATAAATAATCGTTAGAAGAAGAAGAAAAAAAAATCTTGCGCGTAAAATTAACTTTACAATATAAATTTGATGGCTCTATTCATTCTGACATATTAAAGAAAAATATACACTTATATTAAAAATATAAGTTAAAAAATGGCAGAATTTCCGTTAAATGAATTGATGAAAATCAACAGTCGCAATTCTTTACAAAATGATACATATTTTTAAATGCTATTATAATCTACTAATTGAGTTTCCGTCTCGTTGTCTGCAATTAACCACTTAACAGTTCTGCCTGTACACCATACAGGCAAGAACAGTTTGACTGCTCCATTACTTAAAGCGTTTGGATGCCAATAATTTTAAATTATAATATTCGCTCCATTTAATGACAGAAATCTTTAGATTAAATAAGGTGAATATTTTCGTTTAGATTAGAAAAGTGCTTTTTAGCCTTATGTACTAGTAATTGAGTTTCTGTGCTCGTTTCTGTCTCCAAAAATTGATAATAATTAAATTTAGACTTATATCAGACTTAAGATCGGCTCCTACATTAATTTTATTAATAGAGAAATAGTTAATGATGAAATAAACTGGAGTGATACGATAAGATCAAAAAGAACTTTTAAAAAATACCATAGAGTTACAGATACATGCGAGGCATTTCGAAAGAACTCAGTCGTTGTTCATCAAACGCAAAAGATACGTGCTTCTACTATGATATGTAAATATTGATATTGGAGTCTTGTTCCTGTTTTCAAAGTAAGAAGCACGTATATCTTCTCTTGAAGAAGAAATATAAACTTCTTTCAAAAGACCTGAACATTTTCATAGTTTTATAATGTGTTTATAAAGTTCTTTTGGATATTAGAAAAAATGTTTTTAAAATATTTTAATTTTTTAACATATGTTAAAAAAATTTCCCGATGGAATAATTTCCCCCAAACGATACTTTGGTCATCATTCTGTCCATTCTTTTCTTTTATGTTGGATTGTATATAGGTGCAATATGTGTAATATTTTAAATTTAATTAATAAAAAAACTAACAATAGCAGTGTAAGAAAAACTAACTGAAATTCGTTAGGGATAAAATTTTCGAAATGAATTTATAACTTTTTCTATCTCTTTTCTTATTTTTTAAAAGCCCCTGACACGTAATATGCAAATAACATATTTAAAAGATAAAGGTCGTTTTAGCTTTCTTTTTATAATAACTTAATTATAAAATTAAAATTATTGATTAGCTGGAAATTTTCTTTTATTGCATTAGGTTTTCCGAAAATAAGAATAAATAAATTATTTTTTTTTCCTAAAGCCCACACGAGAAATAATAAAGAGATTTATAAATTTAGTATATACAACGAATGTTTGTTGGGGTACACGACATTTCGGTTCCGCCATTTCGGTCCCGCCGTTTCGGTCCCGAGACATTTCGGTCCCTGGCCATTTCGGTCCCGAGACATTTCGGTCCCTGGCCATTTCGGTCCGGAGACATTTCGGTCCCGAGACATTTCGGTCCCTGGCCATTTCGGTCCCTGGCCATTTCGGTCCCGAGACATTTCGGTCCCTGGCCATTTCGGTCCCGAGACATTTCGGTCCCTGGCCATTTCGGTCCCCAGCCATTTCGGTCCCTGGCCATTTCGGTCCTTAGCCATTTCGGTCCCTTGTCATTTCGGTGCCCACCACCTTATAACTCGTATTCTAATTGTCGTGGGCCGTCAAACGCTGTAATTTAAACATTATTTGGGACCTTTTTAAATTTTTTTAACATCCCCCAAATTAAAAAAAAAAGCTAAATATAACAATCCGACAAATTTAAACTTTTATAACTCGTGATAATGAAATCACAGCGAGCTGAAAATTTGTTTGATTGAACAATGTGATATAATTTTACAGGGGACATTGTCTTATTATTATTATTATTATTTAACAAAATGGATTTTTTAAGCTTTATTATTTGTTATTAATATTAGGTATTTTATATATACTATAAACTGCCATAGATGATTTTTTGGTTGTTTTCATACGTTTTTTAGAACCTTTAAATTATCATCATTAATTAAAAAATTTAAAAAACTGTTCTTATTTTTTCTCCTTCTTACAATTAGATTAATAATAAATGTCTTCAATAATTCAATTGGACACTTATAAGCTATTGTAGGTAAATATTTCCTCAAATCATTCTTCTACATCCTCTCCTTTAATAATTCAGAAATGAGATATATTTATTGAAGCAAAAATATTTAATTTTTCTTATTACTTTTATAATACAAAGTTATAATTTTGTTTTCATAAGTTACTTTACCATTATAAACATTGGGAAAACAATAGTGATTTGGTAATTAGGTGTGCCAGGAAAAATATTTTGTTGTCAAAAAACTCCACCCACCGCTTCATTTTTTTAAAAATAATTATTGGTTGCATTTTTAACAGTCTTCTCACCCATTGTAGACGATTTTTGTGAACTAATTTTATTGAAACTGGGCCTATTTCTTTGTAATAAGATGATTATTTTTTATTTTATGTAATAGTGTAAGTATTATTTTAATTAATTTTATTTTCAATTTTTAACTGACAAAACTAAGGTTTTTAGGTGCGTTCGTAATTATATAAATACGCAGCACCTATAGTCGTCGTTCAGTCCGTCCGTCTGCTCGCCTGCCTGTCCGCATATAACAGAGCAAAAACAACTCAACCGAATGGTCTGAAATTTTAAATATATGATTGTTGCATAATTTTGTCGAGCCATTTCAAATTTTATGGATATCGGATGCATAGTTTAATTACAGGGACTGTCAAATTTTTTCTTTACATTGCGGCCAATGGGAAAAATTATTGCAAGTGCATTTTAATGATGTTAGAGCCTTCCGAATGGTCTGAAATTTTAAATATATAATTGTTACAAAATTTTGTCGAGCCATTTCAAATTTTATGAAAATCGGATGTATAATTTAATTACAGGGACAGTCAAAAATTTTCCGTTACATTACGGCCAATGGGAAAAAATTATTGCAAGTGCATTTTAATGATGTTACAGCCTTCCGAGTGGTCTGAAATTTTAAATATATAATTGTTACAAAATTTTGTCGAGCCATTTGGAATTTTATAAAAATCGGTGTATAGTTTAATTACAGAGACAGTCAAAACTTTTGCGTTACATTACGGGGAATGGGAAAAAAATATTGCAAGTGCATTTTAATGATGTCACAGGCTATGCACTCATGAAGTGCAAAAAAAAAAAAAAATATATATATACATTCAGTACAATATGGGGTGCAAAAAATAATTATAAAATTAGTTATAGTACGAACGCACCTCATTTGCCACGTTTGACGAGCAATTTCCAACTTGTTTGTATTTGTCATTTATTTATTGATTTTTAATATTACCCTTTTCCTCCCACTTTCCCAGAAAAAAAAAAATTAACAATTTTTTATTTTAGTTTTATTATTAATTATATTAATAGTTTTAAATTTAGGTGACTTTAAATATAAAATAAATAAACATGTAAAAGATAAATTTCAGTTTATAACTACTATATGATAAATTGAATATAAAATGTATTATGTATTGAGTTTATTTTAAAGTAAAAAAATGTAATGTATATTAATAATGTTATTATTTTAATAAATTAAGGATACATTAAATAAAAAATATATTTAATAAAATATTAATTTAATTTTTATACTAAAATTCCTAACTTTTTTGAGAATTAATTAATAGCAATTATTAGTAGCAATTATTAATAGCAGTTAAAGTTTTTATTCAAAAGTTTTAATTTATAATTTCCAAAAAATAATATAGGAATTTTTTGAAAAATCAGCCAAAAACATAAAGTCTAAGTATTAATTAATTAATTCATTAAACATAATAATAATAATAATAATAATAATAATAATAATAATAATAATAATGCAACATTGTACAAATACGTAAAAATACCTCTTAACAGTGTTAGGTGATATTATGCAGATTTTAATTTTTTAAGTACAGTTATAATTTACAATTCGCAAAAAGTAAGAAATTATTAATTAATTATAATTAAAGAGCAAAAATAATATTATAAGCTAACTAATAAATGAATAAACAACATGTTTATCTTCAGAACCCTTATCACTTTTATACATCCTAATGAAGTTAATAACGTTATAATAACCGAAAATTAAAAAAATATATATTTGTATTTACCCTATAAAAACTATTATATAGTTCATGTAATAGTTTTTAAACAAGCAATTGATAAATTAGTTATCTAAACAATTAATAATTAAAATAATTTTGAATTGATAAATACGTTTAATAAAAACAATTTAATTTTTGAATTTTTTTTTTACTTAACAATATAACTATGAGTGTTTTCAACTTGTCGTGCAAGTTAAATTCATGCTGTATCAAATTTATTGCAAACTAACGGCAAACAAGTAATCAAAAATACTGCAAACTTACTGCAAAGTAGTAATCTTTCCATATCACACTATAAGTTTAACCCCTTCGAAGGGGTCAATAGACCTGATCAGGTCTATTGATGCGAAAGCGCCGTCAGAAGGCGCATGCATAGGTTTTATCACCATAAACAAGTTTAGGTAATATTTGTACTTTTCATTTCGAGCATTTTTTGGCGTTTAATAAGTATAGCGTTTAGAAAAAACGGTGCCTACCGAATAAAATTTCTGCAATTTCTGCGTATGTGCTGATTCTCATTGTTGTTGAGTCTCTCAACAGAGAGATTTTTTGCTTTCGTCACTTTCGTGAATTAAAGACAGTCTTGCCATCAGTTTCACATCATCAGTCATGAGTAGTTACTCATGCAAGTGGGTGATGGTATACCTTGCGGGACATTTGCTGCGAATTTCTCAATTCAAATTTGTCACGGCAAGATAATATCAGAAAAAATCAAACTTTCTGCTAATGTTCATGCTATCTGGGTTACCTCAAAAATTTCCATGGGGAGCGCGGCGGATCGCATGAACGGCTCATGCGATTGACACTTATGTGAAATCATTATCCAATATCTGTTACAGCACAAATTCTTAATTCAATGGCAAGAAATTAAACATGAAAATTGCTGTTTTACACTTAACCACTTGGCCCTAACTTTATTGCAGGCAAATGTTATGTAATATGAAACTTGATTTAACCCATTCGCTGCCAAAACTAAGAATTTTCAAATTTTTTGTTGAAGGTCGTTTGCCAGCACAAATTCAGAAAGATAAATTTCGCTTTACTAATACAGCGAAATTTCTGCCAATAAATGAGGCTTTTTTTTTTAAATTCTAAAATAGCGGTGACAAAGTAATCAGTAAATTAAAGCCACGAGTATACTCGTGAATGACAGCGAATGGGTTAATTAAATTTAACTCTTCAGTATGCGCTCAGCTTTTTACATCATAAGTGAATCTTTTTCACTGGTAAATATTAATGTAACTTGAATGTATTATTAGTTGCAGTTATAGAGATTGGCCTTATATTTTTTATTCATGCTTTTTTTAAAAATTAAGAAATTAAATAAGGATATACCTAAATTCTTAAAGTTACTCGAAATACTTCTATCATATATACACAGTCAAGACAAGATTCCAAGCACTGGTAAAAAGCTCCATTTTAGACAGGCTTCCATGTAAAGAAGTGTAATTAATTATACCTCTAAGATACACTACCTCAATAAGATCTATTGTTCGTTTCGCAGGGATTCTGAAACTCTTCCGTTTGAGACAGGATCCCGTTATAGAAAGATTCCGCTTTCACAGGTTTCACTATGCTTCACTAAAGAAGGGTGAAAATCCCCTTTCCAGACAGGTTTTCAGCAAATTTAATTGTATCGCAATTCATATTAAGACCATGTAACGCTTACGTTAAAGACAGGATTCTGTTATAGACAATTACTATTTTGACAAGTTTTATTCTATTCATATGATATATATAAGTATATTTATATAAATACACAAAACTTTTAAAAATGGAACCTGCCTATAACGGAGTTCTGTCTTAAACATAAATGTTCCATAGTGCTACGGAAAAGAATACTATACAAATACACCAAATAACACGGAAACCTGTGTAAAACGGAATTTTTCACCAATATTTACAATTTCATCTTGACAGGTGTTACTATATATATAACATGAAGGGAAAATTCTGGACCCTCCCACCCCCCGAAACGAAATCCTAAAAAAGCGCCGGCTGACTAGAATAAAGAGAGCGCGAGTAGAATAATTCTTCTATCTGGATCTTTATTTAGCATAATCAAATGGGGGAAGCCAGGACATCTACACTTGACATATATATATACATGTATAATATTCTTTTGAATGAATGACATATAGATATCAAGAAAAGCCAAACATGTTTTCTAAATTTCCAAATTTCTTCATTGTGATATATTTATAAAATTTCTTAATTTAAAATGAAATTTTACGTAAAAGTGATTCACTATACATTACTATTTTGAGATTTTATGTTATTTTTTTGTATTTTCATTTTTATTTTTTATTTGTCATATTAAAACATGTAGGCTGCTTTAATTCTAAGTATATAAGTCAAATAAATAACAAAGAAATATTTGAAATACAGAATTAATTTTAAATACGAAAAGAATATTTTATGACAATAGAAATTTTAAATTTTTGATTTATGTTTATTGTGCTCGTAGTTTTTGAATGTAATAAGCATATAAAAGTCTTAAATATATTAAAAAGGATTTGTAATTGTGCAAACCACTTCACCGTCGACAGGTATGGGGAAAAAGTGCTTTTATCCCCGAGTTATCTCGGGGCAAACGGTGAAGTGGTTCAAAATTAAAAATATTTTTAAACTTCGCATTCGATTCCGGTAGAAATAGCAGTAATATTATTGTTACATGTAAAAAGATTAATGCAAACTTTTAAATAGTTTTTCAAAAAATAGTAAATTAAAATAATTATTAAAATAAAATAGAAAGTTCTAGTCTGTTCCGGTGCAGAATTTAAAAAATAATGTGTCTTTATCACAATTCCATGTTAAGAACCCCCTTTTTAAAAAATATGTAAAATGCAATACATTTAAAATTGATGCGCCGTTAAATAATAGAATAAAATAAAGATTTGTAAAAATATTTGCAGATTTTTTCATTATTAATCACATAGTGTGCAAATTATATACAATTGAATATGTGCATTTTGGCATGGGCATTTGCATATGAAAATTAAAGCTCGACTTATAAATATTTTTAAATTGTCTGGACTTTATATTTATGATAGACTAAAATATGAGGAGCTTCTATAAAGAATCCACAGAACTTTCTCTTCCCCCACTCCTGAAAACGATTACTTCTACCATATAAAATCTGCATGGGGTGCTACAATTTGATTGCGAGTTATAAGTGTTTGCGGTTTTCGGGCCCTTATATTCGGTTATACTAAAACTTCGAGGGTTCAGTTAAAAAATCTTATAATGTACCTCTTTTTTTAAAGATTACGTTTACCGTACAAAATATGAGTGTGATTACGATAATTACAGAGAGAGTTATATATGTTTTAATTTATCAGGACCTTATACTTAAGATACACTAAAATGTATAAAAAGTCAACAGAGCCCCCCCCCCCCCCCACCTGCCTTATAAAAAGATTATGATTATCATAGGAAATTTGTGTGGGCTACGACAATTTTGATCTGTGTTATAAGTGTTTGCGTTTTCGAGTCCTTATATTCGAGTTATACTAAAATTTAGGGAGTTCAGTTAGAAAATTTGAAAATGTCCCTCCTTTTATAAAGATTACGTTTACCATACAAAATATGAGTGGTTTGCGATAATTATAGATCGAGTTATAAATGTCTTACTTTATCAGACCCTTATACTTATGATACACTAAAATATAGAAAATGTCAATCCCCCCCCCCTTGTTTTTTAAAATGATTACCATACGAAATTTGTGTGTGTTTACTAAATTTTAAGGCCTTTATTTAAAAAACTCTACAATGTCCTCTATAAAATTGTCACCTATTTCAAGTGCACAAAATTTCAGCTTGCTGGAGAAGGGACCGAAATATCTCGGGACCGAAATGTCTTGGGACTGAATTGTCTCGGGATCGAAATGTCTTGGGACTGAATTGTCTCGGGACCGAAATGTCTTGGGACCGAAATGTCTCGGGACCGAAATGTCTTGGGACCGAATTGTCTCGGGACCGAGATGTCTCGGGACCGAAATGTCTTGGGACCGAAATGTCTTGGGACCGAATTGTCTCGGGACCGAAATGTCTTGGGACCGAAATGTCTCGGGACCGAAATGTCTTGGGACCGAATTGTCTCGGGACCGAAATGTCTCGGGACCGAAATGTCTCGGGACCGAAACGGCGGGACCGAAATGGCGGGACCGAAATGGCGGGACCGAAACGTCCTGCTTCCGTTTGTTGTGTTATAATTTTTTATCTTTTATAATCTTTATAATCTTTTATTATCTTTTTATAATCTTTTATCGTATTAAATTTTCCTAAAATAACAATAAATAAATATTTTTTTTTCTTCTAAATCACACCAGAACTAGTAAAGAGTTTGATAAATGTAGTATATACAACGAATTTTTAACTTATACACATTTTCTGTGTTTTCAAAGTTCAAGAAATATGCGACTTTTGTCGTATAACAATGAATTGAATTAAGATGTGCTTTTTGCAGCAGCGATTGAGGTTTCTCAGTACTACGATGTTAAAATTTCGGCGGCATTTTGACAATTCAATACACATGTGGAAACTAACAGACATCATAAAAGATCGGGAGCCTGCAGCACAGGCAATCACCTCATCGAGTTCAGGGATGAAATTATAGGATTAGTTAAACAGGGATGAGATTTCCGCGTTTTTGCGCACCAGTATATTCTTACAGAAAATGTTACTCTTTTATATCGCGAAAATGTTCCGATTAAATGAAATATCATTTTCTCTAACAAAATACTGGTGCGCAAAAACGCGGAAATCACATCCCTGTTAAATCTTGATTCGCATATTAAAACGCAATCAGTCTGCCAAGTCGTATCTTGGTGGAAAACACCTGAAAACTCGATTTTAACGACTGACTCGTATGTTTACCATTGTGTTTTCTTGCTCCCAGTCCTCCATGTTTTCATACCTTATTGTGTAGGAAAGGAAAACACAACCTAAGAGACAGTCGCTAAAATCGGGTTTTCAAGTGTTTTCCATCAAGATATGACTTAGCAGACCGATTGCGTTTTAATATGCGAATCAAGATTAAACTAATCCTAGAATTTCATCCGTGAACTCGATGAGTTGATTGCCTGTGCTGCCGGTTCCCGGTCTATACCAATACAGGGACAAAAACTGTAGCCTGCGTAACTTAGTAAGCAGTGTGAATAAAATATTGTCCTAAGGCATTTTGGACTCTGTACATAGTAGTTCTGTTGTACACCATCTGTCTCCAATTCGGAAGAGTTGAGTTCGAATACAAGCGACGGAAATATTAATTTTTTTTTTTTTTTTTTTTTTTTTTTTTTTTTTTTTTTTTTTTGTAACGTTTAATTAAGTAATAAAAAATATTTGAATGAAAAGATAGAAAGTTTTTTTAAATTTTTAATTAAGTTATTAAAAAATAACAATATATACAATGTGAATATTTTTAAATATTAGCTGGAATGATTGCGGTTATAAGGAATTTCCTTTTTCTAGCGATTCCATTACAACAATTTAGCCGAAATTCACTTATTTTAGTTCACTTTTTCTTTTAATGTGCTCGAATGCCTTACACATGCATCAGTGCTTGCGGCATTATTCAATTTCATGAATTTTTGAGATTTCTATGCAGCAAGATTGCTGCGATCAGTGATTTTTTTTTTGTTTGTTTTCATGGGCGTAAAGCACTCATACATGCGTTAATTATCACGACTTTAACGAATATCATACGTTTTGCAGATTACCAAAGTTTATAAAATATTTATTATGTTTTCATATTTTCAGAAAATTTACATAATTAGCCGACCATTAAAAAAAAAAAAAAAAAAAAAAAAAACTTTTTAACACAATAAGGACGGTTAGCGGACATTTTGACGGGTATCATATGAATGTATTTCTGTTCGAAGGTGAAATTTCTTTATGGAATATGTTTAAAAGTCACAAGGTCAGAAAGTGAAAAATAAATAAATAACTTAAATAGTTTTTATAAAAATTTATGTTGTAAATTATTTTTAGAAAATTTAAGTAAAATTTTCCGTTTTCTGAATGTTAATTTAAATAAAATTTCGCTTTTTTCCGCTTTAAAGACCCTTGAGCGAAATTAAAAACATTTTTATAGGCACAGCCAAAAATTAACTTTGCCACAAGCAGCACATTCCTTTATCATATATATCTCAAACTCATTATTCCAAAAACAGCAGCAGAAAGTCTTCAAAATTTGTAGTGCTTATTATAATCTGAGATAAACATTACTATGAGAAAAAAGCTGTTCTTTTTCATTGTTAAAAAACAAAAGTTGGAGCTATTCGTTTATTTATTTGTATCATTTTAGGGTTACGTACTTAAAAAGTAAAAACGGAACCATTATAAGATCACTCCTCTGTCTGGCTGTCACAGCCATTTAACTCATAAACTATGGAACGTGGACAGTTCAAATTGGTGGAAGTAATAAAGACTATTGATCCACGTATTTTCAGATTATTAAACATTCATAAATATATTTAGTAAAAATGTAGAGGGGCTATTAAAGCTACTTGAGGGGAAAAATCTTTTCTTTGTATATCGTGTGGGGTATCGTGTGAAAGGTTTCGCGTAACGCTGAACTCAAAAATACATTCCTTTTAATTTTAGGTATTATATTTTCAAAGATATCGTCGAAAATGTAGCGCAAAAATATGTTCCCCACCAATCTAATTCGGATTCTACTGAAACTAAAATTTAAAAAAAAATTACAGGTAGTAGACGTTAACTTAAACCTTGAAGGAAAATTATAGCGATTACCCTAGGTCACATAGTTTTTGACAAAATCGCATTTTTCAGCTTCACACAAATTTCGATTTACGGGCATTCAGCAAAAGTGTTAAACAGCGCTGGAGGAACCTACCGTATCAGAAGTATAATGACATTGTTGATAATGATTTTCGAAAAATATCGTCAGTAATTAACCGAGATATTAACCCTTAAACATAAGGACGGTTTGGACATGCATAATGACGGGGGCTGCGTACTCTATGTACTATCAGCTTTTAAAGCCGAATTAACAGCTTTTAATGATATATATGTATAATGCAATGTTCAGTAGAAGTATAAAAGCAATAAACGTCAAATTGTTAAAAAACAGATTTAAGGGGTCTCAGGGCTCTTAAAATTGGAATAAATGATAAAAAAAGACCATTTTAAACATTTAATGTCTTAAAATGTATATGATCTTAAAACACAATTTTTATTGGGATGAAAGATATAAATATGTTATTTCATTTAACGTATTTAAAAATTTGCAAGATGCAGAATTAGTATTTATAGGGGGCTCGAAACTGTTAGACATTTGTCGAGTAGAAAATTGGCATAACAGCTTACGCGCAGGATTACAAAATAAATATTGCAACTAGAATGAAAATTTTGGTGCCTACTTATACTTCAGATTATAATAATTACCCTGAACCTAAATAAATATTTATTTAAAGCATTTTTATATTTTTAATGCAAAGTTGTATTTACCTAATACAAAATTTTGGAAATTTCAACAGTATAATAACCTATAAAATTTTTTAAAACAATAAAAAGGAAATTTTAAGTTCAGTTTATACAGACTAACATGAAATATATGTTATGAAAATTTTATGAAAAAATATTCAGAAGTTTTTGAGATACCCTGCGCGTTATGCCCAAAAACGTCATTTGGAGAAAAATGACTTCAATGTTTCGGAAATGCCGCTTCAGCTATTGTACGGCTATAATTCTAAAAGACATAACTTCTGTTCTAATAGAAATTTCAAGAAAACAATTATATGAAAATGTTCAGAAAAGAGAGGAGTTTAACATCTAAAATAATTAAAAATTCTAAAATTTTGAAATTTTAAGAGTCCTGAGACCCTTTAATTAGAATGAATCACATAAATACTATAGGATTCGAAACTAGCTTGCAGTGAGTGGATCTCTCATTACGCCTCGAGTGACTTTAAAAGTTAATGAAAAATCTATCTGGAAAAATGCGGCACGGATGAATGCGGCGATGCAACTTTGCGACATCCTTTCGATTGCTCTGAGAACAATACCAAATTTAAACTTTGACAAAAGGTTTTGTTTTAGCTACACTGTAGAAAGAAAGGTTATTACGACGCTGAATTCAGTTTTATTGAATGCCAAATGAAGTTTAAATATACGCTCTTTTATTGTGAGTACGAATTAAGTTAATCATAAACAGATAAGGATAATATTAAAAAATGAGTTATACAGAATAGCTATATTTGATATTATTTGGGTTCCATATCTCTTTTAACTTTCACGGTATATCCATTAACACTTTCCTAGTATATACAGTTATACCCAACCCTACGTTGTATATTTCCTTTACAAAGTCTTAGTATTCTTTTAGCAACGGTTTTTTTAAATAATACAATTAGAAATTCATAAATTTATTCTACGGAACCCTCTGTACGCGAGTAATATTCGCACTTGGCCGTTTATTTTAATAAAATGTTGGAAAGTGTGGTTATGTTTTAACACTTACATGGACAAATAACTTAGTTTCTGTAATTTTGGATTCTTATCGGAATTTTCGAAATATTTTGTTTCACAATAACGAAAAGTAATTTTTCTGCTGTTTTCTACCAAACTTGTAAAAGCAGAATTGAATGAACAGTTTCCGGTGGAAAACTGAATTAAAATTAGGTGGGATATAAAATATTCCATCGCCCATTAAGGTGTTAAACATTTCGTTTATAATAATATTTTCACTTTCATTGAATAGGTGGCAACAGTAAAGAAAAATTTTCTACTTTTTTTTTCCTTGCTCCAAACTAATTTTACAAAATTCTTGCAACATTTCCTTATCCTGTATTCTATTGCTTATGCATTTCTAACATTTTAGTATTGAGCTATCCCCATCTGCTATCCTTTTTCTTAGCAAACGCACGAAGACACTTAACGCAGAACCACAAATTACATATCTTTCCATAGGAATCTGTTAGATCTTCAGTCTAAATTCATAATAAGTTGGATTAACTTTTTATAAGAAGATACATTGTGATTTGTCATACTAGAGGATTTTTTATCATATATAAAACAATAATTATTTATTGATTTATTTATTTTTCGTGAAAATATTTCAGGACAGTTCACTTCTACCACAAATTTTCGAGCTTATAATTTTTCGCATTATTTATTTACTCAAAAATATTACAAGTTCTGTGATAAAATTAAGCGACCGAAAATTCCGCTATTTAAATACTAATTTGTTATATGTGTTACAGGCCACTGTTACAATTTACGAACAAATCGGTTAAAGAGTTACTATTTTTGAATCATTTTGTGATAAAAAAAAAACCCGATAAGTATATTCTTTTTTTTAACTCCATTATTTATTTCAATATATTTATTGTTCACGTTCTTCTTATTTTGACACAACATTCATATTTCACTGGAACGTGACTTTATTGACCAAGGCTTTTTTTCCTTAAAATACAATGAAAAGCTATTAGAAGTAGTTTTATTAATCTGATAAAAACACATGGAATTTTTTTCGGATAAAAGCACAGGGAAAACATTTGGACTGTAGTCTGATCGAGCCCTGAGGAAAGCCATGTAACAATGGTCACTGTGGTTCTACATTAAGAGTTGTATGTTATTGAGGAACAATGGCTAAATACCTTTATTCAACGCAACATAAACCTCCAATAACCTTGAGTATGTACATAGAATTTCATTATTTATTTGATCAAACAGATCTTAATTTTAGCTCGAGTGAAATGAAAATGGATTGAAAATTGCGTCGTAATTGTTTTTAAAATGTTTGAGTTTTGTGAATGAAAGAGATATTTTCTATAGGATAAGTGGGTATTTTAGACGTCCGTGGTATAATTAAAATTATTAAGATTAAAATAGTTTTTAAGTATAAAATAGTTTCTAAGGACAAGCTTTTCCAAGGGCCTTATTAAGTCACTAGTGTATAACGCCGTCAAAAATTTTCTATAACGCTCAGGGCCGAGGGTGCTAGTGTAGCGAATACAGCTTGTACCTCCAGTCAATCAACTCCATTTTTCACAAAATCGTAGAATGACATGAAAAAGTGAAAAACGCATTTCCAAATATTTAAAAGCTTTAATATGCTTTTACAAATATTTAAAGGCTTTAACCCCTTAACGCTCGAATTAAATTACGGTTGAATAATTCAAATTGCTTATTGGCACCACTTTTATGAAAAAGAAATATTCACCTTATTTAATGACAGTAAAAGCGATACTAAAATATAGCCAATTTCACTATTTTATAAAACTGGTGGGAATCAAACAATTTGAGTAAAAGACACAGCCCGAGAATATGACGGGAGCGAGAATTAAGGGGTTATGATGCTTTTACAAATATTTAAAGGCTTTAATATGCTTTTACAAATATTTTAATAGCAGAATAGGATGCTAAACTGTAGGGGTTTTTTCTTTAATGAAACACTGTAAGAGTCGTTCATTTTTTTCTAGATTTCTAATTTGTAGTTCTAAATGTCTTCGTTTGTTTATATCTTGTTATCCGTTTTTTATAATAGCTATAATCCGCTATTTTTAATTTTTAATTTAAAACATTATAATTTAATAGTTTTGAAAATTTTTAGGGAAAATAACGAAGAATAGATGTGATACAAAAGAGATTATGTGTATATTTCCATGGGCTAAACAATCGGCAAACTTCCTGTCTCTTGAATATTTATGCCTAACATGGTCGCTATAATTGCTTTTCTCAAGGATGGGCAAGAGCGGGAAAATATATATTAATACTATATATAAATAGACTAGCAGACTGAGCCCGCTGCGCTGGACCATTTTTCAAATAAACCTTCAATCAAACGAAATCGAAAATCCGACCCTGTATTTTAAATTAAGGGAGGGAAATGGGGTAGGGAGGGTTAATAAGGAAGGTTAATAAGGGAGGGTTTGGGAGGGAAATGCGGCCATTACGATCATATCACCACACTACTAAAAAAGAGAGAACTACAATGACCCCAGAGATTGACCATTTAACTTAAACAATGTTCGGGTTATTCACTTTCGTTTGTTAGTTATTTTACACCGGGCTTCTCAGCTTGGTACTTTGTGCGGATCTGATAACATAAATACAATCTCTCTCTAAGTTACATTATATTTGGTAATATAAGTGTTCTTTTGGCAGGTTTTCTCTACAGTTTCTTATCTTCGATTTCCAGTAGAGTAAATACAATCAAAACAGTATTTAACTTTTATATTTTAAAATATGTGAATCACGTAAAAGTAGATATTTAAAGCGGAATTGTGTGAATAAAATTAAAATAATGTCATTTTAACTGCCGTTTCTTTTTGCATACCAGTTTTAATCATCAACTATTAACCTAGGAAAATAACCTCGATAACTAATTCAAATTAAAACTAAACCTCTAGTTTTTATTCAATAAAATTTTCCCAATCATCCGTAATCGGATCCACAACCAAGTTTGATGTGCAACGTTAGAAATGTTCGTAACGGTATAGCTAAAAATGTACCAGAGTTAGCTACAAAACAGAGTTAATTACGTTTCAAACTACATTCCATTAAATAATGTCAAATTGCTGATGATTGAATTTTAGATCTTTCATTATCAAAGCTCTTTGCAAATGATAAATAAAGTTTGTTATGCAAAACTTTTAGTTGTGATCTTTTTTGGCAAACCGAAGATTTTTTTCGCATTTCACTAATGAGCGTAATAAGACGGAGAAATAAACATGCTTTTATTTTCAAGAAGTCATTATTCAACAGTTTGTTGCCTAAATAAAACTAAAAACGTTAATTTGTGACTATGATCAGCTGCTCGGGCGCATCAGCCAATTCCACTGGCCACCTTTGGCATTTGAAAGTTTTTTTTTTTTTTATCCATTCAAAGTAATGCTTTTTTAGTGATAGTAAAATAAACCTAAAATGTGTCACTACTATCAGTTGCTCGGGATGTGCATCAGCAAAAATTTTATAATGATTGAAATTTTAATTGAATTTGAGGTACTTTTTTAAAAAAACCCAGGCTAAATGAACAAATATTGTTCCATTGGCTACCTTTGGCATTTGAAAAATTTTTTTTGTACATTCAAATTAATGCGTTTTTAGTCATAGTAAAATAACTGCACATAAAAAATATCTATTAATAAATCTTCTTTTGTCCGTTTGCTCCATAATAAAAAAAACATAAATTTACTAATCGCTAATTGCTAAAAGTACAAATTTCGCGTAATCTTCTGAAATCGGATTTACCGTCCACGGTTCCTTTCAAATATAAACGAATCTTCCAACACTATATAGTAAATTCGCCAATTGTAAGGTAGCTGATTATGGAAGATTCATCCAATATATTTTTATAACATTTCTAAAACAAGGGAGGATATGAAAAAAAAAGAAATGACGAATGGAATGGAATATCGAAAAGTGATTTCAGAAAGCAATTTTTATTGCAAAATGTTTTTTTTTTCGTGATAGAAATAACGCATAATTGCTTACATTTTCTTAAGAATATCCTTTACTACCTAACATTGCAAACATTGAACGTTTGTATAAGGAAAATTGGCGATATGTTTTTTATTAAAATATGAATGGACAATATTAGCTAATCTGGTTTCGAGGTTATAAAAGTCACAAATTTGAGGAAAACAAACCGACATGCTTTCGCAGTAAAGTATGATGCGAAAATTTTTAAATGTCTAAAATTAGATTATTTTACAATATGTATGTGCATGTGTGGGAGACATTTATACTAAAATTAAAATATTTGACTTCATTTTTAAAATATTAATTGCTATTTATATATTGTACATTTGAATTTTAAAAAATACTCAAAAAATGGTTTCGTACACTCGCAAAATCACCTTTATTGTAAACATCACTTGAACCCAATTCACGCTTACGTCTTTTTGGCTTAAAATCAAATTGTTTGGCGACAAAAGTGGACTCAAAAATCACAAATAAACATATAACATGTAAATCATAAGTACCATCATTTTTACAATTATATCTGCTAGTTTCGTCTGTGAGTCACATGATGGAAGAGTTAGAAATAAAAAAGAACAAATCAAAAACAAAATTGTTACCACAAGGAAGGTCTCCTTAAAGAGCATACTCAAATTATTTTGAAAAGAAAAATGCTTTTTAAACTACTCATGTATGTAGTAAAACATCAGTCAAATTTGGAGGCGGAATCTCAGTAAAAATATGAAAAAAAATCTATATATATTCGAGTATTTGGCGCAAAAAAGACGAACGTTCCACGCTATTTGGCTAGCCAACACATTTCCATCCCAAATGCAAGATATTTAAATGCATTTGAAAATTGCTTGTTAAATAAGTGTTTAAATGCCTAAAACTCAATGAATTTAAACTTAAACGAAGGATTAGCGTATTATTTTTTTTACCTTTAAGCGTATATAATATAAAAAATAGCGTGTTGCAGTAGTTATTTAATTTTACATGTCTTCACCGGCTGAAAATGTTTTAAGAGTACCATTTGATTATTCATTCAACGAATTTCGCCAAATTATATAAATTGAAAACAATTCGCCAAATTATATAAATTGCCAAACTACTCGCCAAATTATACAAATTGACAATTTTTTTTATTTTAAACAACGAAAGAATAAATAAATTTGTAAACATTAATCAAATTACAAATAGAAATTAAATTAAAAATCACTTGATGACGCAACAAACACGTGTACCGTGTTTAATGTCAAGTGAATGTAAAATTTACGATCAGCTATTATTGGCATTTAATCCTATAGTTTGGCGATTGTTATTTTGTTGACGGGATAATCAAGTGGTACCGTTTTTTGTTTGTTTTAAAAGTATTTGGCTAATTAAAAATGCTACCATTAAACATTTTATATTAAATACTTGTTTCCATGGCAACAATAACCTTCATTTCTTGTTTCTGATACTAACAATATCGAAGTCAAATTGCCAATGTTCCAAATCGGACATTAATTTTGAATTTGGAAAAATTTAATAAACTGAAATTTTGTTTCAAACCGTATAATTACGATAATAAAATTTTAATATATACACATATAAACGTATATGACAAAACTGTAGAAATAAAAATGTATTTATTTAAGTTATCTTTATTAACTATCTTCGTATGAAGAGTAAAAAAAGGTTTTACTTAAAAATTATTTATGATAAAAAAAGTATCATTCAAAATTTTACTGTGCCGCCAACCAGCATTAATTCGCCAAAAAAATTAAATTTTCATTATTTTTTTACAAACGCTAAATCGATGTTCTGCGGATTTTTTTTTATAAACATATTATATGTCACGAGGAGAATCTTCTATATTCCTCATGAGAGGATATTTTTTCAAATATTTCTGAGCATGCACTTATCGAAACTTCCTTGAATCATCCTATCAATTTTTCAGCTGCATTTTTCTAAACCTGACGCAAAAGATAAAGAGCCAAATCTTATTTCAATTGCAATATTTTAACTGAGTAATTTTTTAAGCATTACGAACATTTTCTTTCATGTTTAAATTAAATATTTTCGTTTTTTAAAATTATCACTCATTAAAACGGTTTTTTTCTGCTTTTTTTCTTCCTTCTTTTTTTTAATTAAAATTAGTAAAATTTTTTCTTTTATGTTTCAAGGTGTAATAGCTGTTTCAATTTTTTTTATCAACGATAAATTTCGCCAAGAAATAAAATGGTAAACCTTATCGTCCAAAATAACAGAACTTTCCGTCATAATTCTATAACTAATCTAAGTCGAATAATGTGTTATAGCTTAAAACCTTCCCTGAAGCGATACCTATCTAACGGTATAAGTTCCGTAAAAATCCATGCAGTAGAACTCGAAATCTAGGCGTTCGGAACGAAATTTCTGTTTGGATTTTATATATATAACTAGCAGGCTACACCCGCTTCGCTGGTCCATTTTCCAAAAGATCATTGATCAAACAAAATTATGAATTCGACCCTGTGTTTTAAATTAATATGGACCTTCACCGGGAAAATCTTTCCGCATTTGCTGAATACTATGCGAACGCTATTTAACTATTATAATATCTTGTGGGTTAGGCAAAATTCGGACTATTCAGAAGAAATTCTTTTTACAGTATATATTTATAGTAGAGGTTGGGAAGAAAATACGACCGTTGTGATAATCAGAAATGTTAAATGTTCTCTAGTCACCACACTACTAAAAGGAGAGATAATTACAATGATAGCAGAGAGTGACCACTGAACATTACTTATGTTCGGATTATTCATTTTCGTTTGACAGTTCTTGAACTCCGGGCTTCTCAGCTTGGTGCTATGTGTGGTTCTGGTAGCTTAAATGCAATTTCTCTCTACGTTGCATTATATTTTGTAATACACGTCTTCTAGCAGGTCTACTGCAGTTTTCTATCTTCGGATTACAGCAGAGTAAATACGGTAAAAAAATGTAATAAATTGTTTGCACACAAAAAGTCTTTAACTTTCATTAAAAGAAATGTAAACCACATAAAAGTGGATTTTTAAAAATGAAATGTTTGAATAAAATTAAAATAATGTCACTTTCATTACCATTTCCTTTTTATATATATACCACTTGCAATTATGTAACTGTTAGCCTGAAAATAAAAAACTCGATAACTCATTATGATAGAAAAATAAACCTCTTGTTTCCAATCAAAATCTTCCCAATCGTTCATAATCGGGTGCACAGCTAAGTTTTACGGCAGACATTAGAAGTGTTTGCAAACTCTATGGTTACAAATTTACCAGAGTTAACACTCGTAAAACATACGTAATTATGCGCCAGACTACATCCCATTAAATAAAATCAAATTGCTGTTGGCTGAATTATAGATCTTTCGCCAAACATAGTCTTTGTAAATGATAAATAAAGTCAGTTATACAAAACTTAATAACCTAACACGTTATAATATAACGAAATAATCTTTTTAATACACCGAAGAACTTTTATCATTCCTCTAAAGAGTGCAATAACACGGATAAATAAATACACTTTTTATTTTCAAAGTTACATTATTCTTCAGTCTGCTGCCTAAATAAACCTAAAATCGTTAATTTTTTCCTCGGTTTAGCGAATAGGACTGTGCGTCAGAAGAACTTGCTTTATAATGATTTCTATTTTCAATTTTATCTGCATTTCAGGTACTTTTTTCTTATCCAGGCTAAAATGATAAATCAACAAATATTGTTCCACCAGCCATCTTTGGAATTTAAAAAATTTTTCCCAAGTATTTATTTTTTAGTGACAGTAAAATAACTGCAAATAACAATATATATAATACTAAATCTTCTGTTCTCCGTTTGCTTCATAATGAAAAAACATAAATTTACTAATAGCTAAGTACAAATTTCATGTAAACTCCTACAATCGCGATCACTGTCTGACAGTCACTGTCTGATCACTTATCTGACTCTTTGAAATATAAAAGAAACATCTAAATAGTTCAGTAAATACACTAATTAGCAGGTAACCTGATTACAGAAGATTAATCCAATATCAAAAACCTTAAAAAGAAACTGAAAATGGGATGACGAATTAAAAAGACAATCGAAAATGTATTTCAGTAAGCAATTTTTAATGCAAAATATTTTCTTTTGTGGTATTAACGCAAAATTGCATAAATTTTCTTAAGAATAATCTTTAGTACTTAACATTTGAAACAGTAGACTTTTCTAAAAGAAAAATTGGCGATATATGTGTAAAAAAAAAAAAAAAAAAGTGGACAATATTTGTGATCTGAGTTCGAGGTTATAAAAGTCATAAGTTTAGGGAAAAACAAAATAGCATGTATCCGTAGTTGTACGCGAAAAATATTTTAAATATCTGACATTAAATTATTTATAATATGTGTGTGTGGGGGGAGGGGGGCAAACGTTTGCATTAAAATTTAAATATTTGACTCCACTTTTATAATATTAACTGCTATTTATGTAATATCATTATTTTTATAATTACATCTGCTAGTTTTTACTGTAAGAGATACATAATAATAATAATAATAATAAAAATTGTTACTCACAAGGAAGGTCTCTTAAAACGCATACTCAAAATATTTTGAAAAAGGAAATGCTAATAAAATGACTCATGTATGTAAAAAAGATCGGTAAAAATATAGCGGTCGAATCGCAATAGAAAATCTGACGCTCGACGCTCTTTGGCGAACCAATAGGTTTCCTCGCCAAATGCAAGAGATTGAAATGCATTTATAAATTCCTTGTTAAATAAGTAATTAAATGCCTAATGCTCAATGAATTTAAACTTAAACTGTGGATTAGTTTACTATTTTTGCTGTAAGCTTATATAATATATGCAAATTGCGTGTTACTTGTATTGAGCTATTTAATTTTATACGGTGTCACCGGCTGGATAAGTTTTCAGGGTATTTTAATTAAGAATGCTATCATTAAATATTTCGATATTAAATTGTTGTTTCCATGACAATAAAACTTTCTTGTTGTCTCTGACACTAACAATATCGAAGTCAAATTGCCAATGCTCAGAATCGGACCTTAATTTGAGTTTGAAACACTTTAAATCCATTTAAATTTCATTTTAAACGGCATAAATACGATCGTTAAATTTCATTGTTACATATATAAATGTATATCACAAAACTGCAGTTATAAATATGTATTTATTTAAGTTAAACTTACTTAAACTAACTTCGTATCGAGAGTTGAAAAAGTTTTTCTTAAAGAACTAGGGGGCTCTTCCCCCTACGAGCTACGCTCGCCAACTCCCGTTCAGGGACACCAAAATCCAAAAAGCACGCTAATTTGATCGGCTTTAAAAATATTGAATTAAAATTTAAAAAAAAACAGTAGCGATCTCTCTGTAAACGGGTTTCCATTCGTTTTTCTTGGACTGGGGATTTTTAAAACCATATCTGCTGCTGTTAAAAGATACAATGGCTGTTTTCGTATTTAATTAAAAAAAATAGTTAAACATTCGAAAATAAGCTAATGTAAAATGAATTAAGTAAACAGCGTCATTGTCTCCCGATATTTTTTAACAGCGCTATAAGATAGTTCTTTTAAATAATTCATTTTAAATGTATCGTTTTAAATCTGACGTAATTTACACCAAAGTTTTATTTCTCTTATTAATATTCACGTGAAAATACTTTTGTTGTTAGAAGGAAATATTATTTGCGATGTCTTCGAATTCAAATTAATAGTTGAAAAGATTATCTCAAAATATCTCGCGCAAATATATTTTTTAATTTAAATTGTTTTGCCATATTTTTTGGCCATTTTAAATATGACGTAATTTCCCCCATTTACAGGTTTTAACGCATAGTAATGATTTTTTTTATTTTAACATTTTGTTTCTCTTTTAAAATCCCAGTGTAAATATGGTTCTTATGACGCAATTTTCCTGCTTTAACATGTAATCATTTAATTCTAATTCTAATTTTTTTTTTCTATTTACAATAGTCCCGTGTAAATAAATTTTTAATTTGAAGTAAACATTATTGTTTGCGCTGTTTATAAAGTTGGCAACAGTTTAAATTAATAGCATTTTTAAAATTTGTAAAAAATATCTCTTGAAATACTGAAAATTTGAATTTAAAATAGAAATAAAACCTCAAAAAATACTCAATTAAAAAAAAAAATTCAATCTGCACACCGGGAACTTATAACCTATAAAATGATCTAAAAATGATTAAATTCTCATGTATAGTTTTTGCTCCAATAAAACTTTTTTAATGGAACGATTTTGTCCAACTTTGGCATTAAATATCTCTTAAACTAATTCTTCGATTTGAAAACTGTCTGCATCAGCGTATTTATCAAACATTTTTCTATAATTCTACTGATTTTCATATTTTTGTATGCAACATTTTTTTAATATTAACGATAAAAGGCCATGCTTATGCATTCAAATTGGATGCCGATCTTTAATATTCACGTGAAAATACTTGTGTTAGAAATGAAATATTATTTGCGCTTTCCTAAGAAAAATAGTTGAAAAGTATCCTCTCAAAATATCAAATAAATGTCTAGCGCAATTTCTAAATTTAAACCGTTTTGCAATATTATTTTGTGTTCATTTTATGTAATAACTGTAATGTGACGTAAATATGACGTAATTTCTCCTATTTAAGACTTCTAACGCATGTTAATAAATTTATTATTTTACAAATTCCTTTCTCTCTTAAAATTCACGTGTAATTATAGTTTTTATGACGTAATTTTTAATAAGTTCCTGCTTTTTGTACATAATTATTTCATTCTAATTCCAAATGTTTTTTTCTGTTTATAATAGTCACGTGTAAATAAATTTTTAATTTATTACACGTACAATTTTTTCTTTTTGAAGCAAACATTATTGTTTCCGCTGTTTATACAATTGGCAACAGTTTAAATTAATATCACTTTCTAAAATCTGTAAAAAATATCTCTAGAAATGCTGAAAATTTGAATTTAAAATAGAAATAAAACCTCAAAAAATTAGCCAAATTAAAAAAAGAAATACAATCTGCACACCGGGAACTTCAAACGTATAAAATGATCTAAAAATGATTAAATTCCCATGAATAGTTTTTGCTACTATAAAACTTTTTTAGTGGAACGATTTTGTCCAACTTTAGCATTAAATATCCCTGAAAGTAATTCTTCGATTTGAAAACTGTCTGCATCAGCGTGTTTATCAAATATTTCTTTATAATACCACCGATTTCCATATTTTTGTATACGACAGTTTTTTTAATATTAACGAAGAAAGGCCATGCTCAAGGCATACTTAGATACTACTACAGGCAGACTGATTTGCGTGTGATGTGTGAAGTCGCTCGCCAGAGGACTCTGATACCCTGCCCAAAATTGAAATTTGATTCTGACCGTAACTGAAACAACCTGGGAAGGGTTGATATGTAAACAAACACCAAAATTACGTCATGTCGCCATGGTTACGTTTACAGTTCTGCTGACATTCCAATCAAGCTTAGAAATGACAGCTAATTCGAATACAGCTGTTAAGGGTTATTATAAACTGTACATATCAATGTAAATGTAAAGTTCTATTTATTTAAGTGACTAATATAATGTGTTTCTCTTTAAAACTGTTAACCCTCCGTCTACCAGACGGGTCCATTGGACCCGACAGGTACATACAAAATATTCATTCAAACCAGAAATTTCTTTAAAATAAACTAAGTATATAAACCAGACAAAAATAAGGTAAATAAATAAGTTAAATAGTTTTAAATAAAAATTCTAGTGTAGAACGTTTTATTAAAACTTGAATAAAATTCCCGGTAGATCTAGGGTTAAACCAACACACATAAAAATATATAAATAAAAAAACACATGCTTAGTCTAAAACATCAATGTCACAAATTTATTTGGTACCACTTAGTTATCCCCTCGACCAATTTCGCCAAATTATATAAATCGCCAAAACACTCGCCAAATTATACAAATTGACATAATTTTTATTTTAAATAACGAAAGAACAATTAAATTAGTATAACATTAATAAATATACAAATAAAACGTCGAAATAAAAATCACTTGATGACGTAAACACGTGTAACTTGCTTACAGTCAAGTGAATGTGACAGTTACGACCAAGCATTATTGGCATTTAATCTTATAGTTTGGCGATAGATTTTTGGTCGACGGGAGAACTAAGTACCACTTATTTACTATTTTCACTGCTGAAACAATAAAACTGATGGAATTTTTTTTTAATATATTAAAATACTCATAAAATTCCTTGTAATAATTAATAAATGTAATTTATTAAGTAACAAATACCCTTACATGATTTAATCAAAATTGCTTGGATAACACAGAATATTGCAACGATATTTAAATCCGTGATCACCATTTCTTTCTCTGATTAAAAATAAGAATATTTAATATTTAAGGAAGATCGGCTTTTTTTTTCTTCTTCTTGGTTCGGGCGATATTAAAAACAAATATTTTACCGGTAACAGTAAATTAATCAAAAATAGCTGCTTCAAATCAGTTATGAGAACTGTAGTTTGATAAAAATTAAATTTTATTTTTAAAATGTGTATATGAAACCAAGCTATTTTTATATAAATACGGGACATTCAAAAAAGAATAACAGAACCGGCATTTTTCATGAATGAACCAAACGATCAAGGTAAACAATAAATAATTTAGCTAATCTTAAAAGTATGTGTAACACTAAAATGCTACAATTTGTGTAAAATAGCCTTTTAAATCGAAGGAAAATGAAGAATATAAATATTTAATTTATTACATGAAAATACGATCAATGATTCTGAAACCTCGACGGTGAGAAACAAGCTTCTATCTGGGCAGGGTATAAATCTAAACACAGGGCACGTTGTGAAGTTTTGGTTCAGGGTTTGAAGTTGGATCCGACTTCACTTTTTCGGCGAAATGTGCGGGTCGTTATATATCATAGTAGGCTATGGCCATGCTTAAGCCAAGACTTTACTATTTTATCATAAAACTTATCATAAAAGCCCTTATCATAAAACAGACTTGACAATCCGGAGAAAGTCTATTTGTGAAAATGTCCCCGATAATTGCCAACTTATTAGCTGACTTCGTCCCGTAAGTTACGCCACCTGGTGTATACTCCTGGTTATACTCCATAAACAAATGCATAGTAAAAAAATGAAAATGTTGTGTTATTGGCAAAATTGTATAAAATATTTTTCGAATTCCAGTAAAATAAAGGCTTAAAAAAATATTTCGCACAATTATGTTCTGGCTTTAAAAAATGAAACATATCAAAAATGAAGAATTAAATATAAGATTTATTGATATTTTTTCAGAGTACTTGTTAGTTATCCCGTCGACCAATTTCGCCAAATTATATAAATCGCCAAACTACTCGCCAAGTTCTACAAATTGACACAATTTTTTATTTTAAATAACGAAAAAACAAATAAATTAGTATAACATTAATAAAAATACAAATAAAACGCCGAAATATTGGTTTTATTGACCATTATTGGCATTTAATCTTAAAATTAATTAATTTACGGCAAAACATTATTGGCATTTAATCTTACAATTTGGCGACAGTAATTTGGTCGACGGGATAATTAACAAGTACCATTTTCAGTATATAGGGCTTTGCGGGTTATTTTTTTTTAATCTTGGCACAATTTGGGCTTCGGAAAGAGCGATTTGTTGCGGATTGATATAAACAGTTATGAAAACAAACCTTATGAACTGTCAGCTTGTTTTATAAGAATTTACGGCACAGATGCCCCATATTGGAGCGATTTTTTTCCGATGCCAATTTTGCGAAAACCTCGTTACCATATCATCTATATCCGGATAACCATATCAAGCAAAATAGCGACACTTTGGTGCCAGTTAAGTATCCGGTGCGTATATGACATTGGCGCCAGAAAAAAATCGCGCCAATATGACATCTGTGCCGAATTTACATGTATAAATTTAGTCTCTAGATATTATTATTGTTTTTTATGTCCGATTTGTTTATATTTGTATATAAAATAGATAAATGCCTTTTTTATATTAAATAAATTGTACAAATATTGGAAAATATTGCTTCTTTATGTGAAACAGTGAATATGCTTCCAGAAATTACGTTGCCAAATTTTCTTCTCTCACCAAGGCCCCTATACTTGAAAAATACCGATTTATTATTATATAATGTAGTATTAGGTAATGATCTGTAATCTGTTCCACAGTCAAAGTTGGCTGCAAAAACGCGATGCTGGAATAATGTAGTATCAAGTATACGGTTTAAAAATAAAATTAATTTTGCGCCAAACTACACTTACGCCAATTGGCTCTAGGTCTGATTAAGGAAGAATACTCAAATTAAGATTTACAAACACCAAAATCGTACCATGACAAGAATATGGTATTTGCGGAAAGTTGAGGGATATGTATAAATTTAAGTGATTATTAAACTTTATTTTTCCAAATTTTAAGTGTTTATGACTTCAGTCCGTTTTTTGTGTATCTATGCGTGTTTTAACTTTCCTAAAATACTTTGATACATTTTAGTAAAACTTACATAATATATGTGAGTTAAAACAAGGAAATTAATTACGCAGCAAACTATGCCCGCCAAGATATGACAATTGGCTGCGGAGCCAATTATGAAACTTTCCATAGATTAATACATACAAACTTTATATGAAAAAACAGTGAAGCTTTCATCTAAAGTATGTTAAACTGAAATGATCCCCCATACCTTCAAAAATAAAACAAATGATAGGCCAATAAATAAATAAATGAGACTGTGCATTGAAACAAATTGAAGGAGCTATGTTAAGTTAATACTGTAAGGTGAAATTAATTGTGAAAAGAAAAGAAATAGCAGAAATAAAATAAATCACATATTTGAAAATATAAAAGAGAAAATGAAATATTTTACATTTTCCGGATCTAGATGCTATCCATTTATTTCAATAACTAATATCACTGAGAAATTCATGGTAAAATAATTTTCTTTCCTGATTATTATTATTATTATTATCATCATTTATTTACATAACGGAATACAGCAGTAAACATTTTTTGTTTAACAGTAAAATAAGTTCATTTTTTAAATAAAATGTCTAGAACATATGAAAATTTTAAGATTAACAACTATCATTTGCAAACTACAAAGCACATCGTAAAGAAAATGGTAAAAGACAAATGGAAAACAAATTAAAAAATATTTCTGTTTCTTACATTAGATGGCGCTAGTCACGGGAAACCATGTGGTTTCTAACCACGACAAAGGAAACTTAGCGATTGCGAGGCCTGTTATTTCGATAAGGAGGCCTTGGCTTAAGCATTTAAATTGAATGAGTTCTACCCGGAATATCTACGCAGATTTTCATTGGTCCATTTCTAAATCAAAACTTTTTTATATATATAGAAGGATATTTATCATAGTATTATTCAAAATTTTATCCTTTCGCCATCCAGCGCTAAATCGCAAAAAATGAAATTTTCATTATTTTTTTTTAGGAATGCTAAATAGAGGTTCTGCCGTTTTTTTTTTATAGATATATATATATTTATGAGAAGAATATTCTATAATTTTTCTCAAATAATGCTGAGCATGCGCTTATGGGGAACTTCCTTGATATCATTTTATCAATTTTCAGATGCATTTTTCTTAACCTGATGCAAAAGATAAATCGTCAAATATTATTTCAATTGCAATATTTCAACTGAGTAATTCTTTAAGTATTACGAACATTCTCTTTCATGTTTAAATTAAATATATTCGTTTTTTAATATTATCACTCATTAAAATGGATTTCTTTTTTTTTCTTTTTTAAAGATTTTAAATAAAATTAGTAACAGTTTTTTGTCTATTATTTTTCTAGGTGTAATAGCCGTTTCAATTTTTTCAACAACAAAAAACTTCGCCAAGAAATAAAATGGTAACCTTATCCTCCAAAATAACAGAACTTTCCATCATGCTTCTATAAGTAATCTAGGTAGAATGATGTGTTATAGCTTAAAACTTTCCCTGAAACGATACCTATCTAACGGTATAAGTTCCGTAAAAATCCATGCAGTAGAACTCGAAATCTCGGCGTTCGGAACGAAATTTTCGTTTGGATTTTATATATATAATAGAATAGATAATAGAATAGATAATAGATTATATATATATATATAATAGAATAGATAATAGATTATATATATATATATAATAGAATAGATAATAGATTATGTGTTATGAACTATCTCAACGTTTAAAACAGATCGCATTGTTAGATTTCCTAATTTTAACAATATCGCGTTATGTTAGTTCCACATTCCTCCACCAAGGAGCGCACTCTATTCTTAACGAAAGCGTATCTGAACGAAACTCCTTCATGCAACCTTTCCGTAGATACATGAATCGGGAGGGTGGCGGTCTTAACCAATAATTTAAGATAATTGCTGAAATTACTACGAAAAATATTTTAAAGGGGCTTTACGCGGGCCCCCAATAGAGTTAGAGGAAATCGGAAGACGGCAAAATAATCGCGGGGAAAAGTTTGCTTGGGTGCTTCGGAGCTACTTTTGGCGAGAGATCTAAGCTCTACGACCAATATGAGCCCAGATATTTAAGGAAATATGAAGTAACAAAGTCCAAAATAACAGAATTTTCCGTAATAATTCTATAACTAATCTAGGTAGAATGATGTGTTCTAGCTTAAAACCTTCCCTGAAACGATACCTATCTAACGGTATAAGTTCCGTAAAAATTCATGCGGTAGAACTCTAAATCTAGGCGTTCGGAACGAAATTTCCGTTTGGATTTTATAGATACGAGTTGGAACCCGCCGAAATTCGACGAACTAAAATGTTAGAAAGGAACTTCAGATCGAATTTATAATAAACCTACAAAAATAATTACAATAAAAAATTCCTCTAACATTGGTTGTCTCACTCTTAAAACAAATAATATTTTCAAAATATTATTTCCACAAACTTCAGCTGCTTAATTTATTGAAAAATTAACCTCTATTAGAATACGTAATCAAGATGAATAATTATGATGAATTTATCGATTGAGGCTCTTATGTTTGTTTTTACGGGATGAAAAATCAGTAAAAAGTATTTCGCTTTGTCACATCATAAAATTTCCCCCCATAAAATCTAAAATGTACGTTATTTTCACATTCTCATAATTTACATACGCGCCACTCAAATTCACAATTTGAAAGTATTTTAACGCGCAATAGATTATTAATGAATGTATTTCCAAACTTAAAGTCACGTTTGTCCGATATAACTTTCAATGTGAACTTTAACTTCTAATCTCAATACCTGCGAAAAAAAAAAAAAAAAAAAAAAAAAAAAAACATTCAGAAATTTGCCTTTAGTTGTCATATTGGCCATTTAGTATCGGTCAAATATTTAGTTTTATCAAAATAAATGATCGTATTGTTTTAAATACGATATAATTTTTACACACTGAATCATTTTTCCTAGCGTCTCAAACTCAGTATCAGCGTAATGTAAAAATATTGAAATGTAACTGATTTATGAAGAAAAATGCGTGATCTTTTTTAATGTCTGACATCATTTTCTGTTCAAAAATTATTAAAAAGTTACTTTTATTTGTAATGTAAAAATGTCATCAATAAGGATATAATCAATAAAAATAATAAACCATGACTTTTATCCCTTTACTTTGAATATAAATGGAGTACTTCAGTTGCCACGATTACAAAATTTGTATTAAAAACTACAAAAAAATTAATATCTCAAAAATAAATTGAGATACAGCTTTCAAGCAAAATGCATTTAAAAGAGCATTTTTTTCCTAATACGACGGTGTTAAAATTTAAAATGTGCGATGTTTAGAAGTTTAAAAATTTGCCGTAGATATAATTGCAAAACCGAAATTTCATTTCAAATTTCAAAGTGTTGCCATTCACAAAATGACGTATGCGTTACGCACAGATATGTTTGTCCTTTATAATATAGATAATAGAATAGATATAATAGATAGAATAGATAATAGATTATGTGTTATGAACTATCTCAAAGTTTAAAACAGAACGCATTGTTAGATTTCCTAATTTTAACAATATCGCGTTATGTTAGTTCCACATTCCACCACCAGGGAGCGCACTCTATTCTTAACGAAAGCGTATCTGAACGAAACTCCTTCATGCAACCTTTCCGTAGATACATGAATCGGGAGGGTGGCGGTCTTAACCAATAATTTAAGATAATTGCTGAAATTACTACGAAAAATATTTTAAAGGGGCTCTACGCGGGACCCTAATAGAGTTAGAGGAAATCGGAAGACGGCAAAATAATCGCGAGGAAAAGTTTCCTTGGGTGCGCTGGAGCTACTTTTGGCGCGAGATCTAAGCTCTACGACCAATAGGAGCCCAGATATTAAAGGAAATATGAAGTAACAAAGTCCAAAATAACAGAATTTTCCGTAATAATTCTATAACTGATCTAGGTAGAATGATGTGTTATAGCTTAAAACCTTCCCTGGAACGATACCTATCTAACGGTATAAGTTCCGTAAAAATCCATGCGGTAGAACTCGAAATCTCGGCGTTCGGAACGAAATTTCCGTTTGGATTATATATCTATACTAGCAGGCTATGCCCGCTGCGCTGGTCAATATTTCCAAATGAACCTTGGATTAAACTAAATGGTGAATTTGAACTTGTATTTTAAACAATATGGATCTTCAGCTTGACCTTGTACATTACTGAAAACGATGCGAACGCCATTGCGATATAATGTTATCTTAAGCGTTGGACAAAATTTAGCAATTAAGAAGTAATTGTTTTAGTTGATTATAAACAGCGCACTTATGGTCGGGTAATGAGACCGTTATGACAACAGGAATTAATACCTCTGTAACTAATCAACATATAATGAAATCGTATATACTAACACCATTCCTAAAAGTCATGCAACAGGGTCACTTGTAAGAAAATATGTTCTGTATGTTTTTTTAAAAAGGCTAAACTTTCATAATCAGGTTCACTTAATTTTTGAACTTTTACTGTTGCTCTATAACTAAGTACCCTTGAACAATATGGATACACTAAAACCTTTCCAAAATTATTACCTAACTAATTGTGGTATATCCTACGAAAGTATTATAAACAATCGGAATGAAATACAAATTTCCGTTGTAAATATATAGTAGATGATGATGATGCGATTTTGTGTAATAGAATTCATAGTAAAGTTTTCGCTTCAAACAAAAACGATGCTTTCAACATTAAAGCTAATGAACCAATATGTGAAGTATCCGATTACGGAAGGTTAACTTGAATTCTCATGAGCAACTACTCAAAGAAAAGTGAATATGTGGCTTTTGTGATACTTTTATGTCAGCCGGGCGCAGGTAATAAATAAATAAAGATTGTTTTCATAGCATATTCTTATTTTATTATTTTCATTTAAAACACAAACCTTTCACTCATTTAATTTAAAATGCATGCCTTATACTAATTTCATTTAAAAAACTGAAAAGATAAACAATAACAGGAACTAATGCCATAATTAAAAGCAAAAAAATATTTTTAATTTACATACGCAAAATGTAACTACTGCTACTGGGAATTTTAAAAATGCTATCAGCGAGATGTGCGCACGGTTGTTATAAATGTACCCAATTTTTCTTCTTATCGAGGAGCAATTTATAAATCGCCCAATATTATTCCAATTCCAATTTCTTTCATTGAGGAACCTGGTGACCGGAAAAAATGGAAAAAGACTCTTGTAGATTCTTCGGATGACGGCATCTGACGCCATGGCAAACCAAGTTTATATATATGAAAATAATTTTTAAGTCGTTACAAACATTGCTTTCATACTTAAATGTTTTCATTGGTACTACTTGTTATCCCGTCGACCAATTTCGCCAAATTATATAAATCGCCAAAGCATTCGCCAAATTATATAAATTGACATAATCTTTATTTTAAATAACGAAATAACAAATAAATTAGTATAACATTAATAAAAATACAAATAAAACGTCGAAATTAAAATCACTTGATGACGTAAACACGCGTAGTTTGTTTAAATTCAAGTGAACTTGATATTTACGATCAGCCATTATTGGCATTTAATCTTATAGTTTGACGATAGATTTTTGGTCGACGGAATATCTAAGTAGTACCTTTTCCATTTTTGTTTTATAACGCTAAATTCTCAGTAATTTTTTCCCTTTTATTTTACATAAATCACTATTTTTTTTTTTTAATTAAGATGCTTGCATTTTTATTTCAAACTCATAGAGCCGTTTTTATTTTTTAGCCAAAAGGGTTGATTTGAATTTTTTCCGTTGCTAGAGTAACGGATGTAATGATAGATATTTTGAGGTTTAGATGCCAAAGACACAGCCAAATTAGAAAAATATGAATTGTGTCATGAACTGTTGGATTTATAAACATTTATTTGGTAGCATTCGATTCAGCATACAAAACTACATTAAAATATGCTATCATTTGACGCATAATTTTGATATTCGATTTTTTCCCCTCCCCGTGCAAAAACCATTAGGGGTGACACTTTAGAAAATCCTTTCTTAGCAGAAGTTTATGTCAAAAGAAGTATTTTTACCACGATTTTCAAGATTTTAGGTTCAGTAGTTTGCGCTGTGCGTTAATTAGTCCCCTAATCCAGACTTTATTTTATATACTATATTAGATATGCGATTTTGCGGTGAATCGATTATCGAAAATTAGTCCAATATCATTTGAAATATTACATAACAGAGGAGAAAGTACGAAGAAAGACGAAGAAGAAATGACGAATTACAAAAGACTTGTAATTTTTTTTTCAAAATGTTGAATTTTTCCATAGTAATAACGTATTAAAACATAAATTTCCTTAAAAATTATCTTTATTTCCTAGATTTCAAATCTGTGAATTTTCCTATAAATGAAATTGGCGATATGACTTGAGAAAACAGATAATATTTGCTTAAATAAAATGGGTAATATTCGTTGATCTGAGTTCGAGTTTATAAATATCACATGCTTTCGGAATTACGGCGAAAAACATTTTAAAAAGTATGAAATTATTTTACAATATGTATGTGTGGCAGAAATTCACACTGAAATTTAAGTATTCGATTCCATTTTTAAAATATTAACTGATATCTATATAAGTTACAATTGAATATGAAAATGTACTCAAAAAATGATCTCTTTCACCTAAAAAAACACCATTTGTGAGAACATCCTCAAGCTAATGTCACGCTTATGCATTTTTGGCTTAAAATCACATTGTTTGGCGGCAAAAGAAAAATAAAAAATTGTAAAGAAACAAATAGTAATTACACATGTGACTCACAATTACATCTGCTTGTTTCTTCTATAAGTCACGTGATGGGACAATTAGATATATAAAAAAAAAGAAAAGAACAGAACAGAAAGAAAATGTCGTTAAAATTTCATCAAATCAAATTTTCAGATTCGTTTCCATATCTAACGCAAGCGATAAAGAGCCAAATATTGCGTATCAAGTGTAATATTTCTTATTAAATTAATTTTTAAGCATTACAAATATTTCTTTCAGGTTTTGATTAAATGTTTCCATTTTTTAATATTGTCACTCATTAAAACGGATTTTCTTCTTCTTTTTTTTCATTTAAATAAAATTAGTAACAGTTTTTCTTTTATTTTTCGAGGTTTAATAGCCGTTTCAATTTTTTTTTTTTTATCAACGATGAATTTCGCCAAGAAATAAAATGGTAACCTTATCGCCCAAAATAACAGAATTTTCCGTCATAATTCTAAAACTAATATAGGTAGAATAATGTGTTATAGATTAAAACCTTCCCTGAAACAATACCTATCTAACGGTATAGGTTCCGTAAAAATCCATGCAGTAGAACTCGAAATCTAGGCGTTCGGAACGAAATTTCCGTTTGGATTTTATATATATAATAGATAATAGAATAGATAATAGATTTTATATATATATATATAATAGAATAGATAATAGATTATGTGTTATGAACTATCTCAAAGTTTAAAGCAGATCGCATTGTTAGATTTCCTAATTTTAACAATATCGCGTTATGTTAGTTCCACATTCCACCACCAGGGAGCGCACTCTATTCTTAACGAAAGCGTATCTGAACGAAACTCCTTCATGCAACCTTTCCGTAGATACATGAATCGGGAGGGTGGCGGTCTTAACCAATAATTTAAGATAATTGCTGAAATTAGTACGAAAAATATTTTAAAGGGGCTTCTACGCGGGCATCTAATAGAGTTAGAGGAAATCGGAAGACGTCAAAATAATCGCGGGGAAAAGTTTGCTTGGGTGCTTCGGAGCTACTTTTGGCGCGAGATCTAAGCTCTACGACCAATAGGAGCCCAGATATTTAAGGAAATATGAAGTAACAAAGTCCAAAATAATAGAATTTTCCGTAATAATTCTTAACTAATCTAGGTAGAATGATGTGTTAGAGCTTAAAACCTTCCCTGGAACGATACCTATCTAACGGTATAAGTTCCGTAAAAATCCATGCGGTAGAACTCGAAATCTCGGCGTTCGGAACGAAATTTCCGTTTGGATTATATATATATACTAGCAGGCTATGCCCGCTGCGCTGGTCAATATTTCCAAATGAACCTTGGATTAAACTAAATGGTGAATTTGAACTTGTATTTTAAACAATATGGATCTTCAGCTTGACCTTGCACATTACTGAAAACGATGCGAACGCCATTGCGATATAATGTTATCTTAAGCGTTGGACAAAATTTAGCAATTAAGAAGTAATTGTTTTAGTTGATTATAAACAACGCACTTATGGTCGGGTAATGAGACCGTTATGACAACAGGAATTAATACCTCTGTAACTAATCAACATATAATGAAATCGTATATACTAACACCATTCCTAAAAGTCATGCAACAGGGCCACTTGTAACAAAATATGTTCTGTAGATTTTTTTTAAAAGGCTAAACTTTCATAATCAGGTTCACTTAATTTTTGAACTTTTACTGTTGCTCTATAACTAAGTACCCTTGAACAATATGTATACACTAAAACCTTTCCAAAATTATTACCTAACGAATTGTGGTATATCCTACGAAAGTATTATAAACAATCGGAATGAAATACAAATTTCCGTTGTAAATATATAGTAGATGATGATGATGCGATTTTGTGTAATAGAATTCATAGTAAAGTTTTCGCTTCAAACAAAAACGATGCTTTCAACATTAAAGCTAATACACCAATATGTGAAGTATCCGATTACGGAAGGTTGACTTGAATTCTCATGAGCAACTACTCAAAGAAAAGTGAATACGTGGCTTTTGTGATACTTTTATGTCAGCCGGGCGCAGGTAATAAATCAATAAAGATTGTTTTCATAGCATATTCTTATTTTATTATTTTTATTTAAAACACAAACCTTTCACGCATTTAATTTAAAATGCATGCCTTATACTAATTTCATTTAAAAAGCTGAAAAGATAAACAATAACAGGAAATAATGCCATAATTAAAAGCAAAAAAATAGTTTTAATTTACATACGCAAAATGTAACTACTGCTACTGGGAATTTTAAAAACGCTATCAGCGAGATGTGCGCACGGTTGTTATAAATGTACCCATTTTTTCTTATCGAGGAGCAATTTATAAATCACACATTATTCCAATTCCAATTTGTTTCATTGAGGAACCTATGACCGGAAAAAATGGAAAAAGACTCTTGTAGATTCTTCGGATGACGGCATCTGACGCCATAAACCGAGTTTATATATATGAAAATAATTTTTAAGTCGTTACAAACATTGCTTTCATACTTAAACATTTTCATTGGTACTACTTGTTATCTCGTCGACCAATTTCGCCAAATTATATAAATCGCCAAACCATTCGCCAAATTATATAAATTGACATAATCTTTATTTTAAATAACGAAATAAGAAATAAATTAGAATAACATTAATAAAAATACAAATAAAACGTCGAAATTAAAATCACTTGATGACGTAAACACGTGTAGTTTGTTTAAATTCAAGTGAATTTGATATTTACGATCAATCATTATTGGCATTTAATCTTATAGTTTGACGATAGATTTTTGGTCGACGGAATATCTAAGTAGTACCTTTTCCATTTTTGTTTTATAACGCTAAATTCTCAGTAATTTTTTCCCTTTTATTTTGCATAAAATCACTATTTTTTTAAAAAATTAAGATGCTTGCATTTTTATTTCAAACTCATAGAGCCGTTTTTATTTTTTAGCCAAAAGGGTTGATTTGAATTTTTTCCGTTGCTAGAGTAACGGATGTAATGATAGATATTTGGAGGTTTAGATGCCAAAGACACCGCCAAATTAGAAAAATATGAAATGTGTCATGAATTGTTGGACTTATAAAAATTTATTTGGTAGCATTCGATTCAGCATACAAAACTACATTAAAACATGCTATCATTTGACGCATAATTTTGATATTCGATTTTTTTCCCCCTCCCCGTGCAAAAACCATTAGGGGTGACACTTTAGAAAATCCTTTCTTAGCAGAAGTTTATGTCATAAGAAGTATTTTTACCACGATGTTCAAGATTTTAGGTTCAGTAGTTTGCGCTGTGCGTTAATTAGTCCCCTAATCCAGACTTTATTTCATATACTATATTAGATATGCGATTTTGCGGTGAATCGATGATCGAAAATTAGTCCAATATCATTTGAAATATTACATAACAGAGGAGAAAGTACGAAGAAAGACGAAGAAGAAATGACGAATTACAAAAGACTTGTAATTTTTTTTTTCAAAATGTTGAATTTTTCCATAGTAATAACGTATTAAAACATAAATTTTCTTAAAAATTATCTTTATTTCCTAGATTTCGAATCTGTAAATTTTCCTATAAATGAAATTGGCGATATGACTTGAGAAAATAGATTATATTTGCTTAAATAAAATGGGTAATATTCGTTGATCTGAGTTCGACTTTATAAATATCACATGCTTTCGGAATCACGGCGAAAAACATTTTAAAAAGTATGAAATTATTTTACAATATGTATGTGTGGCGGAAATTCACACTGAAATTTAAGTATTCGATTCCATTTTTAAAATATTAACTGATATCTATATAAGTTACAATTGAATATGAAAATGTACTCAAAAAATGATCTCTTTCACCTAAAAAAACACCATTTGTGAGAACATCCTCAAGCTAATGTCACGCTTATGCATTTTTGGCTTAAAATCACATTGTTTGGCGACAAAAGAAAAAGAAAAAATTGTAAAGAAACAAATAGTAATCACACATGTGACTCACAATTACTGCTTGTTTCTTCTATAAGTCACGTGATGGGACAATTAGATATAAAAAAAAAAAGAAAAGAACAGAACAGAAAGAAAATGTCGTTAAAATTTCATCTAATCAAATTTTCAGATTCGTTTCCATATCTAACGCAAGCGATAAAGAGCCAAATATTGCGTATCGAGTGTAATATTTCTTATTAAATTAATTTTTAAGCATTACAAATATTTCTTTCAGGTTTTGACTAAATGTTTCCGTTTTTTAATATTATCACTCATTAAAACGGATTTTCTTCTTTTTTTCTTTTTTTTTTCATTTAAATAAAATTAGTAACAGTTTTTCTTTTATTTTTCGTGGTTTAATAGCCGTTTCAATTTTTTTTATCAACGATGAATTTCGCCAAGAAATAAAATGGTAACCTTATCGCCCAAAATAACAGAATTTTCCGTCATAATTCTAAAACTAATATAGGTAGAATAATGTGTTATAGATTAAAACCTTCCCTGAAACAATACCTATCTAACGGTATAGGTTCCGTAAAAATCCATGCAGTAGAACTCGAAATCTAGGCGTTCGGAACGAAATTTTCGTTTGGATTTTATATATATAATAGATAATAGAATTGATAATAGATTTTATATATATATATAATAGAATAGATAATAGATTATGTGTTATGAACTATCTCAAAGTTTAAAACAGATCGCATTGTTAGATTTCCTAATTTTAACAATATCGCGTTATGTTAGTTCCACATTCCACCACCAGGGAGCGCACTCTATTCTTAACGAAAGCGTATCTGAACGAAACTCCTTCATGCAACCTTTCCGTAGATACATGAATCGGGAGGGTGGCGGTCTTAACCAATAATTTAAGATAATTGCTGAAATTACTACGAAAAATATTTTAAAGGGGCCCTACGCGGACCCCTAATAGAGTTAGAGGAAATCGGAAGACGGCAAAATAATCGCGGGGAAAAGTTTGCTTGGGTGCTTCGGAGCTACTTTTGGCGCGAGATCTAAGCTGTACGACCAATAGGAGCCCAGATATTTAAGGAAATATGAAGTAACAAAGTCCAAAATAATAGAATTTTCCGTAACAATTCTATAACTAATCTAGGTAGAATGATGTGTTATAGCTTAAAACCTTCCCTGGAACGATACCTATCTAACGGTATAAGTTCCGTAAAAATACATGCGGTAGAACTCGAAATCTCGGCGTTCGGAACGAAATTTCCGTTTGGATTATATATATGTAATAGACTAGCAGGCTATGCCCGCTGCGCTGGTCAATATTTCCAAATGGACTTTGGATTAAACTAAATGGTGAATTTGAACTTGTATTTTAAACAATATGGATCTTCAGCTTGACCTTGCTCATCACTGAAAACGATGCGAACGCCATTGCGATATAATGTTATCTTAAGCGTTGGACAAAATTTAGCAATTAAGAAGTAATTGTTTTAGTTGATTATAAACAGCGCACTTATGGTCGGATAATGAGACCGTTATGACAACAGGAATTAATACCTCTGTAACTAATCAACATATAATGAAATCGTATATACTAACACCATTCCTAAAAGTCATGCAACAGGGCCACTTGTAACAAAATATGGTCTGTAGATTTTTTTTAAAAGGCTAAACTTTCATAATCAGGTTCACTTAATTTTTGAACTTTTACTGTTGCTCTATAACTAAGTACCCTTGAACAATATGTATACACTAAAACCTTTCCAAAATTATTACCTAACTAATTGTGGTATATCCTACGATAGTATTATAAACAATCGGAATGAAATACAAATTTCCGTTGTAAATATATAGTAGATGATGATGATGCGATTTTGTGTAATAGTAAAGTTTTCGCTTCAAACATAAATGGTGCTTTCAACATTAAAGCTAATACACCAATATGTTAAGTATCCGAATACGGAAGGTTAACTTAAATTCTCATGAGCAACTACTCAAAGAAAAATGAATATGTGGCTTTTGTGATATTTTTATGTCAGCCGGGCGCAGATAATAAATCAATAAAGATTGTTTTCATAGCATATTCTTATTTTATTATTTTCATTTAAAACACAAACCTTTCACTCATTTAATTTAAAATGCATGCCTTATACTAATTTCATTTAAAAAACTGAAAAGATAAACAATAGCAGGAAATAATGCCATAATTAAAAACAAAAAAATATTTTTAATTTACATACGTAAAATGTAACTACTGCTACTGGGAATTTTAAAAATGCTATCAGCGAAATATGCGCACGGTTGTTATAAATGTAACCATTTTTTCTTCTTATCGAGGAGCAATTTATAAATCGCACAATATTATTCCAATTCCAATTTCTTTCATTGAGGAACCTATGACCGGAAAAAAATGGAAAAAGACTTTTGTAGATTCTTCGGATGACGGCATCTGACGCCATAAACCGAGTTTATATATATGAAAATAATTTTTAAGTCGTTACAAACATTGCTTTCATACTTAAATATTTTCATTGGTACTACTTGTTATCCCGTCGACCAATTTCGCCAATTTATATAAATCGCCAAAACATTCGCCAAATTATATAAATTGACATAATCTTTATTTTAAATAACGAAATAACAAATAAATTAGTATAACATTAATAAAAATACAAATAAAACGTCGAAATTAAAATCACCTGATGACGTAAACACGTGTAGCTTGTTTAAATTCAAGTGAATTTGATATTTACGATCAACCATTATTGGCATTTAATCTTATAGTTTGACGATAAATTTTTGGTCGACGGAATATCTAAGTAGTACATTTTCCATTTTTGTTTTATAACGCTAAATTCTCAGTAATTTATTTCCTTTTATTTTACATAAAATCACTATTTTTTTTAAAAAATTAAGATGCTTGCATTTTTATTTCAAACTCATAGAGCCGTTTTTATTTTTTAGCCAAAAGGTTTGATTTGAATTTTTTCCGTTGCTAGAGTAACGGATGTAATGATAGATATTTTGAGGTTTAGATGCCAAAGACACAGCCAAATTAGAAAAATATGAAATGTGCCATGAACTGTTGGCTTATAAAAATTTATTTGGTAGCATTCGATTCAGCATACAAAACTACATTAAAATATGCTATCATTTGACGCATAATTTTTATATTCGATTTTTTCCCCCTCCATGTGCAAAAACCATTAGGGGTGACACTTTAGAAAGTCCTTTCTTAGCAGAAGTCTATGTCATAAGAAGTATTTTTACCACGATTTTCAAGATTTTAGGTTCAGTAGTTTGCGCTGTGCGTTAATTAGTCACCTAATCCAGACTTTATTTTATATACTATATTAGATATTCCATTTTGCGGTGAATCGATGATCGAAAATTAGTCCAATATCGTTTGAAATATTACATAACAGAGGAGAAAGTACGAAGAAAGACGAAGAAGAAATGACGAATTACAAAAGACTTGTATTTTTTTTTTCAAAATGTTGAATTTTTCGATAGTAATAACGTATTAAAACATAAATTTCCTTAAAAATTATCTCCATTTCCTAGATTTCGAATCTGTGAATTTTCCTATAAATGAAATTGGCGATATGACTTGAGAAAAAATGAAATAAACAATAGATAATATTTGCTTATATAAAATGGGTAGTATTCGTTGATCTGAGTTCGAGTTTATAAATATCACATGCTTTCGGAATTACGGCGAAAAACATTTTAAAAAGTATGAAATTATTTTACAATATGTATGTGTGGCAGAGATTCACACTGAAATTTAAGCATTCGATTCCATTTTTTAAATAAGAACTGATATCTATATAAGTTACAATTGAATATGAAAATGTACCCAAAAAATGATCTCTTTCACCTAAAAAAACACCATTTGTGAGAACATCCTCAAGCTAATGTCACGCTTATGCATTTTTGGCTTAAAATCACATCGTTTGGCGACAAAAGAAAAATAAAAAATTGTAAAGAAACAAATAGTAATTACACATGTGACTCACAATTACATCTGCTTGTTTCTTCTTTAAGTCACGTGATGGGACAATTAGATATAAAAGAAAAAAGAAAAGAGCAGAACAGAAAGAAAATGTCATTAAAATTTCATCTAATCAAATTTTCTGATTCGTTTCCATATCTAACGCTAGCGATAAAGAGCCAAATATTGCGTATCAAGTGTAATATTTCTTATTAAATTAATTTTTAAGCATTACTAATATTTCTTTCAGGTTTTGATTAAATGTTTCCGTTTTTTAATATTATCACTCATTGAAACGGATTTTCTTTTTCTTTTTTTCCTTTTTTTTCATTTAAATAAAATTAGTAACAGTTTTTCTTTTATTTTTCGAGGTTTAATAGCCGTTTCAATTTTTTTTTATCAACGATGAATTTCGCCAAGAAATAAAATGGTAACCTTATCGCCCAAAATAACAGAATTTTCCGTCATAATTCTAAAACTAATATAGGTAGAATAATGTGTTATAGCTTAAAACCTTCCCTGAAACAATACCTATCTAACGGTATAAGTTCCGTAAAAATCCATGCAGTAGAACTCGAAATCTAGGCGTTCGGAACGAAATTTCCGTTTGGATTTTATATATATAATAGATAATAGAATAGATAATAGATTTTATATATATATATAATAGAATAGATAATAGATTATGTGTTATGAACTATCTCAAAGTTTAAAATAGATCGCATTGTTAGATTTCCCAATTTTAACAATATCGCGTTATGTTAGTTCCACATTCCACCACCAGGGAGCGCACTCTATTCTTAACGAAAGCGTATCCGAACGAAACTCCTTCGTGCAACCTTTCCGTAGATACATGAATCGGGAGGGTGGCTGTCTTAACGAATAATGTAAGATAATTGCTGAAATTACTACGAAAAATATGTTAAAGGGGCCCTACGCGGAACCCTAATAGAGTTAGAGGAAATCGGAAGACGGCAAAATAATCGCGGGGAAAAGTTTGCTTGGGTGCGTAGGAGCTACTTTTGGCGCGAGATCTAAGCTCTACGACCAATAGGAGCCCAGATATTTAAGGAAATATGAAGTTACAAAGTTCAATATAAAAGAATTTTCCGTAATAATTCTATAACTAATCTAGGTAGAATGATGTGTTATAGCTTAAAACCTTCCCTGAAACGATACCTATCTAACGGTATAAGTTCCGTCAAAATCCATGCGGTAGAACTCGAAATCTCGGCGTTCGGAACGAAATTTCCGTTTGGATTATATATATATAATAGAATAGACTAGCAGGCTAAGCCCGCTGCGCTGGACCATTTTTCAAATAAACCTTCAATCAAACGAAATGGAAAATCCGACTCTGTATTTTAAATTAATATGGACCTTCACATGGAACATCCTTCCGCATTTTCTGAATACGCATCGGACGCTATTACGCTATTATATTATCTGATGCGTTAGATGAAATATGGGCAATTCAGAAGTAGCTCTTTAGTACATCATGTAGAGTTTGGGAGGGAAATGCGGCCATTACGATCATATCACCACACTACTAAAAAAAAGAGAATTACAATGACTGCAGAGATTGACCATTTAACTTAAAGAATGTTCGGGTTATTCACTTTCATTTGCTAGTTCTTTTACCCCGGGCTTCTCAGCTTGGTACTTTGTGCTGATCTGATAACATAAATACAATCTCTCTCTACGTTACATTATGTTTGGTAATGTACGTCTTCTTTTGGCAGGTTTTCTCTACAGTTTCTGATCTTCGATTTCCAGTAGAGTAAATACAATCAAAACAGTATTTAACTTTTATATTTTAAAATATGTGAATCCTGTAAAAGTGGATATTTAAAGCGGAATTGTGTGAATAATATTAAAATAATGTCATTTTAACTGCCGTTTCTTTTTACATACCAGTTTTAATCATGCAACTATTAACCTAGGAAAATGACCTCGATAACTAATTCAAATAGAAAACTAAACCTCTAGTTTTCATTCAATAAAATCTTCCCAATCATCCGTAATCGGATCCACAACCAAGTTTGATGTGAAACGTTAGAAATGTTCGTAACGGTATGGCTAAAAATGTACCAGAGTTAGCTACAAAACAGGGTTAATTACGCTCCAAACTACATTCCATTAAATAATGTCAAATTGCTGTTGATTGATTTTTAGATCTTTCACTATCAAAACTCTTTGCAAAATGATAAGTAAAGTTAGTTATGCAAAATTTTTAGTAGTGATCTTTTTGGCAAACCGAAGATTTGTTTCGCATTTGGGTCATTCCACACAAAATGAGCAAAAATTTTAAAAAAAGTCGTGGTTACATAGTAACCGATTTTAATAAAATTTGATACACAGATCCAATTCATATTCAAATAGAGCATTGCAAAATATTTCGACAAAATAATAAAAAAATTTAGACTTTCTGGACATTTAAAAAACTTGTGACCTAGAATGGCATGTGTACAATCGTTCAAAGTTGCAAGTTTGAAGTTCCGTATCTCGAAAACTATTTAACATAAATTAAATCTTTTTATAATATTGTAATCTCTGGAAAATTATCTTCATATTTATTTAATAATAATAATTTGGCAACGTCCTGATTAATCTTAAATTTGTTGTAAAATTGAAAGTTTGTTAATTTTGAGAAAATTAAAAACGTTATACAAATTAAAGGAATTCAAAAACATCTGTGAAATTGATGCCTGATGTAGTGTTACATATTAAAATCGAATTGCTAAAGTTTTTAAGTTGCCATGTATATCCTTCACCTTAAAAAAAAAATAGAAACTTAAAAAAATAACAAAACTGTAATTTTTCCTCTTATTGATAGGCTAAAACAATATTGAAGGAAAGGTCAGACATTATAGTTATTGCATAGACATAAAGATCAATAAGTCCATGATATGCTAAAAAAAAATCAAGATTGCTTTTTATTCCTAACGTCACAAAATTTGGTTAAAAAAGTAATATTTGTTGCATTCCAAGAGCTGTACTCTTTAAATGAGTGCGCGTTTTTTTTTACAAAATTGCACGATTTCAAAGGGAAAGAAGATGCAATGCTGCCATCTATGGATTTAGAGGATCAATATATAATTTTTTTTTGTTCGAAGTAATACATTTTTTTTTTTTACTGTAGTTTAAAATAAATATATTAATAGCAAAAAATAAACTGAAAGCAAAAATTAATGTTTCTATATTTAAAATATACACTTTTATCTATAATATGAAATAATTTAAAAGTTTAATAAAGCTTTTTTTTTTCAATTAAAAAGAAGTGATAGAAATATTGCATTTTACCCTCAACATTTTTTACTGTTTATTTTTTTTCTCATTAAGGAATAAAAAGGAAAGAATGAAACTTTCGATATTTAAAATATATACATTTCGCTATAAGGCCAAAAAAAGTAAAATTGTCAAAGCTGTCCCGCATGCTTAAATGAGCAGTAGAAATATAGCATTTTTACTTCAAAATTTCTGAAAAATAATTTATTTTTCATTACGGAATAAAAATATAATTTCTAACTTACGCCAATCTGTTACTTATTATTCATTCCTAATTATAAATAATTTTTAATAAAGTCTTTCCATTCGTAAGGCTAATAATCAGAATTGAAATTTTAAGCATGTAGACAATACCTCGATTTTGCATTCACTTTTAATGTATATTTCAATACTTAAATAAACAATCCTGAAATCTATTATTTTACATTTACTCATAAATAGATATCATCTACATATAGACTGATTTTCATTAAAATCTGTGACATGTCTGCCACAGCCGATTTGCTCATTTTGCATGGAATGACCAATTTCTCTAATGAGTGAAGACGGAGAAATAAGCATGCTTTTATTTTCAAGACGTCATTGTTCATCAGTTTGTTGCCTAAATAAAACTAAAAACTTTAATTTGTGACTATGATCAGCTGCTCGGGCTGTGAATCAGCCAAAATTTCTTTAGAATGATTGAAATTTTATTTGAATCTGAGATACTTTTTTTTAAAACCTAGAGTAAATGAACAAATATTGTTCCATTGACCACCTTTGACATTTGAAAGTTTTTTTTTTTTTTTTTTTTTTTTTTTTTTTTTTTTTTTGTACATTTAAAGTAATGTTTTTTTAGTGATAGTAAAATAAACCTAAAATTTGTCACTACGATCAGCTGCTCGGGCTGTGCATCAGCCAAAATTTTATAATGATTGAAATTTTAATTGAATTTGAGGTACATTTTTTAAAAAAACCTAGGCTAAATGAACAAATATTGTTCCATTGGCCACCTTTGGCATTTAATAAACTTTTTTTGTACATTCAAATTAATGCTTTTTTAATGATAGTAAAATAACTGCACATGAAAAATATCTATTAGTAAATCTTCTTTTGTCCGTTTGCTCCATACTAAAAAAGCATAAATTTACGAATCGCTAAATTACTAAAAGTACAAATTTCGCGTAATCTTCTGAAATCGGATTTACCGTCCACGGTTCCTTTCAAATATAAATGAATCTTCCAACACTATACAGTAAATTCGCCAATTGTAAGGTGGCTGATTATGGAAGATTCATCCAATATCTTTTTATAACATTTCTAAAAGAAGGGAAGATATGAAAAAAAAAATGACGAATGGAATGGAATATCGAAAAGTGATTTCAGAAAGCAATTTTTATTCCAAAATGTCTTTTTTCGTGATAGAAATAACGCATAATTGCTTACATTTTCTTAAGAATAATCTTTACTACCTAACATTGCAAGCATTGAACGTTTGTATGAGGGAAATTGGCGATATGTTTTTTTTTATTAAAAAAAGAATGGACAATATTAGCTAATCTGGCTTCGAGGTTATAAAAGTCACAAATTTGGGGAAAACAAACCGACATGCTTTCGCTGTAAAGTATGATGAGAAATTTTTTAAATGTCTAAAATTAAATTATTTTACAGTATGTATGTGCGTGTTTGGGAGACATTTATACTAAAATTAAAATATCTGACTCCATTTTTAAAATATTAATTGCTATTTATATATTGTACATTTGAATTTAAAAAAATACTCAAAAAATGCTTTCGTACCCTTGCAAAATCACCTTTATTGTAAACATCGCTTGAAACCAATTCAAGCTTACATCTTTTTGGCTTAAAATCAAATTGTTTGGCGACAAAAGTGAACTAAAAAATCACAAATAAACATATAACATGTAAATCATAAGTACCATCATTTTTACAATTACATCTGCTAGTTTCGTCTGTAAGTCACATGATGGAAGAGTTAGAAATACAAAAGAACAAATCAAAAACAAAATTGTTACCACAAGGAAGGTCTCCTTAACCCCTTGAGAAGCACCGGTATATATCATATACCACCTACGTTTAAGGAAGTTTTGCACCAGAAAAATTTTATTAAATTTTTCTTTTCTAAGTTTGGTGGAAAAAAGCCGTAAAATTGCTTTTACTTATTTTGAAATAGAATTTTTCAAAGATTCCGGTGGGAATTCAGCATTTCACAAACATAATTGCTTGCCCCTCAAGGGGTTAAAGAGCATACCCAAATTATTTTGAAAAGAAAAATGCTTTTAAAACTTCTCATGTTTGTAGTAAAACATCAGTAAAATTTGGCGGTGGAATCCCAGTAAAAATCTCAAAAAAATCTATATATATTCGAGTATTTGGCGCAAAAAAGACGAACGTTCCACGCTATTTGGCTAGCGAACACATTTCCATCCCAAATGCAAGATATTTAAATGCATTTGAAAATTGCTTGTTAAATAAGTGTTTAAATGCCTAAAACTCAATGAATTTAAACTTAACCCTAGAACTACCGGAAATTTTACTCAAGTTTTATAAAAACATTCTACACCAGAATTTTACTTAAAACTATTTAATTTGTTTATTTAACTTATTATTGTCTAATTTATACATTTAGTTTGTTTTGAAGAAATTTCTGGTTTGAATAAATATTTTGAATGTACATGTCGGGTCCATTGGACCCTTCTGGTAGACAGAGGGTTAAACGAAGGATTAGTGTATTATTTTTTATCTTTAAGCGTATATAATATACAAATTGCGTATTGCAGTAATTATTTAATTTTACATGACTTCACCGGCTGGAAATGTTTTAAGCGTACTATTTGATTATTCATTCAACCAATTTCGCCAAATTATATAAATTGCCAAACGCTTCGCCAAATTATATAAATTGCCAAACTGCTCGTCAAATTATACAAATTGACAAAATTTTTATTTTAAACAACGAAAGAATAAATAAATTTGTAAACATTAGTAAAATTACAAATAGAAGTGAAATTAAAAATCACTTGATGACGCAACAAACACATGTACCGTGTTTAATGTCAAGTGAATGTAAAATTTACGATCAGCTATTATTGGCATTTATCTTATAGTTTGGCGATAGTTATTTTGTCGACGGGATAATCAAGTAGTTCCGTTTTAAATTTGTTTTAAAAGTAGCTGAGTAATTAAAAATGCTACCATTAAACATTTTATATTAAATACTTGTTTCTATGGCAACAATAACCTTCATTTCTTGTTTCTGACACTAACAGTATTGAAGTCAAATTGCCAATGTTCCGAATCGGACATTAATTTTGAATTTAGAAAAAATTTAATAAACTGAAATTTTGTTTTAAACCGTATAATTACGATAATAAAATTTTAATATATACACATATAAAAATATATGACAAAACTGTAGTAATAAAAATGTATTTATTACGTTAAACGTAATCTAACTATCTTCGTATGAAGAGTAGAAAAAGGTTTTGCTTAAAAATTATTTATCATAAAAAAAATTATCATTCAAAATTTTATTGTGCCGCCAAACAGCATTAAATCGCCAAAAAATTAAATTTTCATTGTTTTTTTACAAACACTAAATCGAGGAATTTTTTTATAAACATATTATATGTCACGAGAAGAATATTCTATACATTCCTCATGAGAAGAATATTATATAATTTTTTCAAATATTTCTGAGCATGCACTTATCGAAACTTCCTTGATATCATCCTATCAATTTTTCAGATGCATTTTTCTTAACCTGACGCAAAAGATAAAGAGCCAAATCTTATTTCAATTGCAATATTTTAACTGAGTAATTTTTTAAGTATTACGAACATTCCCTTTCATGTTTAAATTAAATATTTTCGTTTTTTAATATTATCACTCATTAAAACGAATTTTTTTCTTCTTTTTTTCTTCCTTCTTTTTTTTAATTAAAATTAGTAACAGTTTTTTCTTTTATGTTTCGAGGTATAATAGCTGTTTCAATTTTTTTTATCAACGATAAATTTCGCCAAGAAATAAAATGGTAAACCTTATCGTCCAAAATAACAGAACTTTCCGTCATAATTCTATAACTAATATATGTAGAATGATGTGTTATAGCTTAAAACCTTCCCTGAAACAATACCTATCTAACGGTATAAGTTCCGTAAAAATCCATGCAATAGAACTCAAAATCTAGGCGTTCGGAACGAAATTTCCGTTTGGATTTTATATATATAATAGATAGATTATAAAGGACAAACATATCTGTGCGTAACGCATACGTCATTCTGCGAATGGCAACACTTTGAAATTTGAAATGAAATTTCGCTTTTGCAATTTTCGCTACTGCAAATTTTTAAATTTTTAAACTTCTAAACATCCCACATTTTAAATGTTTACACCGTCGTATGCAGAGAAAAATGCACTTTTAAATGCAATTTGTTTGAAAGCTGTATCTCAATTTATTTCTGAGATATTAATTTTTTTTGTAGTTTTTAATACCAATTTTCTAATCGTGGCAACTGAAGTACTTCATTTCTATTAAAAGTGGATTAGTTATTTTTCTTGATTATATTCTTACTGATGCCATTTTCTCATTGCAATTAAAAATATCATTTTTAAAAATTTGAACAGCAAATGACGTTATGCTTTAAAAAAGACACAATTTCCCTGATGGTGCTCTTATATTTCACTATTTTTTCATTTTGCTGATATTGAGTTTGAGACAATAGGCAAAATATTTCAGCGACTGAAAATGACGTCATATTTAAAAGTAAACGATAATTTTATTTGATAAAACGAGATATTTTCCCTTGAATAAGTCTCCAAGTTATAAATTTCTGGAATTTTTACGCGCAGGTACATATATTATACTAAGACCTCAAATCACGAGTGGGAATTTTAACATGGAAAGTTGTAATAGTTGACAAACGTGACTACAAGCTTGAAAAAATATTTATTAATAACCTATTGCGCGTTAAAATGTTTTTAAAAGGTTAATATGGATGTGAAACGTGGAAAATGACTTGATTCGGTTTAGAAGTAAAGGTAGAAAATTCTATGATTATGTCAAGGTGAAATCATTTATGCGGATTTTTCATTCCGTAACCAAGCATCAATTAATAACTTAATCAAAATTACTTATCTTGATTATATGTTACTGATTACGTATATGAATAAAGTTTAATTTTTCAATCTATATTATAAAGGACAAACATATCTGTGCGTAACGCATACGTCATTCTGCGAATGGCAACACTTTGAAATTTGAAATGAAATTTCGCTTTTGCAATTTTCGCTACTGCAAATTTTTAAATTTTTAAACTTCTAAACATCCCACATTTTAAATGTTTACACCGTCGTATGCAGAGAAAAATGCACTTTTAAATGCAATTTGTTTGAAAGCTGTATCTCAATTTATTTCTGAGATATTAATTTTTTTATAGTTTTTAATACCAATTTTCTAATCGTGGCAACTGAAGTACTTCATTTCTATTAAAAGTGGATTAGTTATTTTTATTGATTATATTCTTACTGATGCCATTTTCTCATTGCAATTAAAAATATCATTTTTAAAAATTTGAACAGCAAATGACGTTATGCTTTAAAAAAGACACAATTTCCCTGATGGTGCTCTTATATTTCACTATTTTTTCATTTTGCTGATATTGAGTTTGAGACAATAGGCAAAATATTTCAGCGACTGAAAATGACGTCATATTTAAAAGTAAACGATAATTTTATTTGATAAAACGAGATATTTCCCCTTGAATACGTCTCCAAGTTATAAATTTCTGGAATTTTTACGCGCAGGTACAGATATTATACTAAGACCTCAAATCACGAGTGGGAATTTTAACATGGAAAGTTGTAATAGTTGACAAACGTGACTTCAAGCTTGAAAAAATATGTATTAATAACCTATTGCGCGTTAAAATGTTTTTAAATGGTTAATATGGATGTGAAACGTGGAAAATGACTTGATTCGGTTTAGAAGTAAAGGTAGAAAATTCTATGATTATGTCAAGGTGAAATCATTTATCCGGATTTTTCATTCCGTAACCAAGCATCAATTAATAACTTAATCAAAATTACTTATCTTGATTATATGTTACTGATTACGTATATGAATAAAGTTTAATTTTTCAATAATGTTAACAGTTGAAGTTTATGAAAAAAGTATTTTGTTAATCTTAGGTTAAAATATGTCTTTGGAGAGTTAAATTAACAAGTGTAAGATGGATTTTTTATTCTAATTATTTTTTGTCGATGTATTATAAATTTGATGCAACACTTCCTTTGTACACATTTTCTTTCGTCGAAATTCGACGGGTTCCACCTCGTATATATAATAGACTAGAAAGGTAGCCTGTCAAAAATGACGGAAATTTAGATATAAAGATATATACAACTCATGTGCAAGAATATGAGTTTTCTCGCTTGTTCCTCAGTGATAGATGAAAATAACACATTTTAAGAACGAAACACATTTATGAAAAACTGTGTACAGTAGAAGACCACTAATCTGCACAGTTTGGTTCCAAGTGTTATGCAGATTTGAGGCTTTTTGCGGTCATGTCTATTCAATCTTTGTTTACATTTTTTTAAATTCATATATTGGACAATTTAGATTGTTGAGCCTTAAAAATAAATAAATAACACACTTGAAGTAAGGTTAAAAACTATTAAATTATCGTATACGATTTCATGAAATGGTATTATATGTGTGTGCTTCACGATCTTGGTTACGACGTTGGCGAAATTGGCTGCAACTTGTCATAATCCTAATAGTGTGGGCCGCTATAACAAAAAAGTAACCAGTTTTTAGTAAAATTTCTGATATAAAGTAGCTTTCAAAAACTTGTGTAAAATCGCAGGCCGTTCTCGTGTTATGTCAGTCCTAGGAATAATATTTCTAACACTGAAGATTTTCCATGTATATATGGAATTTAGAAAAGCTTCTCCAAAAGAAAGGTCCTGAAATGACATTGTAATTCCTCTAACTTCAAAGTTTAATCGGGCCCTGATGTTGAGTACTGAAATCTAATAAATACAGTTATTTTGAATATTACAACAGAATTAAATAGTTAAACTTATTTAACTTAAACCCGATGTTATTTTTTAATATTAAGAAAGAAAATTATTTAAAATTTTCAAACCATGCATTTATGGTTTTTTCCGTCTTTAATAACTAAATAATGAAAAAATAGGTTTTTGTTCTGAGCTCATAAATATGACAATAAAATAATGTAACTAAGAGACATTGCAAAATTAAATCTTTGTGATTACAAAACCATAAACAAACGATACCGCCACCATTTTACCTACTATGACGTCATTAGAATATTGCCCATTGATTGTTGGAGAACTTACTTTGTGAATGATTACCTCAATGATTTAATGTTTTTGACGTTTCACGATGAATGAATCACTTGTGTTTGTTTAGGTTTATGGAATGAGATATTAAGCTGTGAACCTAATTTCAGTTGAAGTTATCCAAGGATATATGTATTTTTAATCGAAATTAAAAACAATGCTTTGATCTCGATCACTTGTGTTTGTTTAGGTTTATGGAATGAGATATTAAGCTGTGAACGTAATTCCAATTGAAGTTATCCAAGGATATATGTATTTTCTATCGAAATTAAAAACAATGCTTTGATCTCGAAATAAAAAGTTTTAGTTTGTATAATTTGTTATTTCTGTTAATTATTTTTTAAGTACTTTTCAATTCTAGCGCATTTTTAAAAAAAGCTTGGCGCCATTCGGGCATCGGAAAGTGAGATATGTTGCGAAAATATATAAACAGCTATGAAAACATATCTAATGAACTTTTATCTTTGTTTATATATGCACTTATATACATAAAAAAATCGTTTCTAAATATATATAATTTTTTTATATACAAATTACGGCACAGATTTCAGATATGAACCGGGATACCTAACTGGTGCCAAAATGGTGTTATTTTGCCTGCTATGGTAACCCGGCTATTGTTTTTTATTTATTAATAAATTGTTTATTTACTTTTATTTTCTGTTTTTTAATTATATAAACTGCTTTGGTCTATAGTTATTATTCAAACTTTTATTTATTTATAGTTATTTCCTTTTCAAAATGATAGCAAATAATTGAAAAATATATAAGTAACTGGTATTCGAAAGCCAGATTTCTGCCAAATTGGCGTCATAGAAAAATCACGTCAACCCCCATGCGTATATGACATCTGTGCAAAAATTACTTCTGTTTCTTTATAAAAATGGGTATATAGCTTTTTTTATATTAAATTGTCGGCACAGATGTCATATACGCCCATATTGGCGCGATTCTTTTTTGACGCCGATGTCATATACGCACCCGGTACTTAACTGGCGCCAAAGTGTCGTTATTTTGCTTGTAATGGTAACCCGAATGTTGTTTATGCTGTTGATGTTTTCGCCAAATTGGCGTCGGAAAAAAATCGCGCCAATATGGGCGTATATGACATCTGTGCCAAATTGTATAGATATGGAAAAAATTGCTTGTGAGTATGAAGCAGTAAATAGGTTGCCAGAAAATACGTTGGCAAACTTCTTTCTGGCCAAGAAACTTTTCTCCGAAGTATTGTACATAAGCAATGATTGCTAGAAATGCATTTTTAATTATGATATGCGCTTTTATGTTTCACTACATTTATGTATACTATACTGTGTGTATAAATGCTACAGTTCATATGCAGGGCTACACAAAACAATTCGTAAGGGTTACTGAGTATGAGAGTAAATTGCTTAAAGGTGGTTTTTAAAGGAGTTATGCATTTTTACGCTGAACTGCATTTAGTTTCCTAAAAAATGTTTGTAGAATATAATAAAATGATATGCATGGTCACGCAAAGAATCGGATACATAACCGTCTATGGATGATAATATCTGGAAATGTGACTTCAGTAGTTTTAAGAGTAGTTTAAATTAAATTTTAGCTAAATAGTGGCATGTAATAACGGTACTATTGGCTTTGGACGGTAACTAAAAACTCTAAATTCTTTGGCTATACAATCCAAGAAGGATCTGGGCCGACAGTGCCCATCTCTGTTTTCTTGACCCTGGGCCCCGAGGTGCCATGCAGCATGCGTCCCGGCCAGGTGGTAAACCTAACGCGAGACCCTCGGTGTTTAGTTCCCAAGCAAGCTTGGTACTCATTTTATCGACCCCAAAGGGATGAAAGGCTGAGTGAGCCTTGCCCAGTCGGGAGTCGAACTCTCGACCTGCGATGCAGCAGACAGGCGTGCTGACCACTACACCACTGGGCTTCATGGACGGTAACTGCTGAAATCAATTTTTAAAATTTTTTATGCGTTTTCTAAAATGTTTACTTAGTTATCTTGGTACTTCTTAGTTATCCCGTCGACCAAGTTACTGTCGCCAAATTGTAAGATTAATTGCCAATAATGGTTGCCATTAATTAATTAATTGTAAGATTAAATGCCAATAATGGCCAATAAAACCATTAATTCGACGTTTTATTTGTATTTTTGTTAATGTTTTATTATTGATTTGGCGATTTATATAATTTGGCGAAATTGGTCGACGGGATATCTAAGAAGTAACGTTATCTTATTTACCTTATTTCCCTAAATAACGAAGTTGTGTTAAAGCATTCAGGATGCGTTGGAAAGTGTTTCATATTCTATGCTTAATGCGTGATTTTTCTTTCTTCTTTAGTTTTATTTTGCATTTATTTGCATACTATTGATTTGGCGATTTATACAATTTGGCAAAATTGGTCGATGGGATATCTAAGAAGTAACGTTATCTTATTTACCTTATTTCCCTAAATAACGAAGTTTTGTTAAAGCATTCAGGATGCGTTGGAAAGTGTTTCATATTCTATGCTTAATGCATGATTTATCTTTCTTCTTTAGTCTTATTTTGCATTTATTTTATTCTTAATTTTGTAGTCTTATACTGCTTTATAGAAACTTTGGCACAGTTGTCATATACGTTATCATATATTGGCGCGATTTTTTTCCGACGCCAATTTGGCGAAAACATCAACAGCATAAACAACAACATCCGGATTACCATATCAAGCAAAATTACGACACTTTGGCGCCAGTTAAGTACCCGTTGTGTATATGACATTGGCGTCAGAAAAAAATCGCGCCAATATGGTCGTACCAGCGTATATGACATCTGTGCCGAAACTTTAATATTTAATGTTTAAACTCTTCGCTCCACTCCCCTTGCATATAGTACAAACTATAACACGGATAGCGCAAAATAATAGACAGTTTGGTACTTTTCCACTGTAGAGGCTTTGGCATTTAAAAAAAAAAAAGTTTGGTGTAATTTGGGCATCAGAAAGTGAGATTTGGGTACTTTTCCGTTATGCGGACACCATTGTCGCCAAGCGTAATAGTTGGCGCAAAATCGTGAATTGAAGCATTTGAAAAATAAAAGAAAAGCCATTGTCGATACTAAAGTGAGCATTTAAAAATATAACATTTGAAAATTCCAGACTTTTACGAACTATTTCATCAAATCACAAATATATACTTAAAATAATTGAACAAATAGCTGCTATAAAATAAAGCAATAAAATAAAACTCATATTAAACTGCTGGCATAAAATTACAAATATATTTTAGCATTTTGAAATAATTGGCACATTCGCATACATTTTGGCATGGTGTCCGTATAACGGAAAAATATCGAGATTTGTTGTCAAACCATATAAACAGCTATGAAAACAAATTTGATGAGCGTTTTTGTTTGTTTTATATGTATATTATTGATGTTTTTATGTACAAATTACATCTGTTTCTGTATAAAATTAGAGAAACGGCTTTTTTATGTTAAATAAATCGTATAAATATCGAAAAAAAATGCGTGTGTATATAAAATGAAACAGTGAATAGGTTCCCGGAAAATATGTTAGCAAATTTCCTTTTTCGCCAAGGCACCTACCTGTACTGGAAAAGTACCTAAAGCACATTAAAATCGCGCAGTTAGGAGCTCACACAGTACACCGTTGTCTGTTGGTGGTTATTTTATTAGTAGCATCGGATGGAAGATGTAAAGATGTACTTTACATTCTCACCCATCGATTTCGAAAAAATATCTTAAAAGAGTGGAGTTTAAATTAAATTTCGGTGACCTCCATTATGAAAGATTAATGGTTTTAAATGGGAATTTCGCCAAATTAGCCAGCTATCGCCAAGTTGGCTAACATTTGGCGTACTGTGGTAACCCTGCATTAATATTTTTCAACAATTACTCATTTCAATGAGGCGGTCCTACCGGAATAGTGAGGGACACACAGAGACTTGGATTTTATATAAATAGATAATAGACTACCAGGCTATGCCCGCTACGCTGGTCTGCTTATCCAAATGAACCGTAAATTAAACAAAATGTATCATTGAATTTGACATTGTGATTTAAAGCAATATGGAACCTTACCTGGAATGTCCTTTCGCACTGCTGAAAACAATAAGAACGCCAATGTGCTATTATATTTTCTAATGTGTAGACAAATTTTCAGCTATTAAGGTCTTAACCCTTTTAGTTGATCAATAACAGTAGGATTGGTAAAGAAAGATAGTACAATACGCAATACAATAAAACAAACCCTGAAAAATTATATAACTACGTGTAATAATGCAAACAAACAAACGGACAAAATCCATCCCGTAAAACTTTTTTTAAAGGTTGATCTTTCATAAGGGGTCCATCTGATTATAGAACTTTCCCCCATAATTCTGTAACTAAGCAACGTAGAATGATACGCAATAAACTAAAACCTCCGCAAACATTGTCTTATCAACAAAGAAAGTATTATCAATATCCGCCATCTAGAACTTTTTGAAAAGTCTAATCTTTCATAATCGGTTTCATATGATTATGGAACTTTCCGCCATTACTTTATGACTAAGCAACGTAGAACAATATGCAAAATACTAAAACCATGTCTGAATAGATATCTAACTAAAATGAAATTCCTATCAAAATCCGTTCTGTAGAACTTTAAAAAATGTTAAACTTTCATAATCGGGTTCAACTGATTATAGAACTTTCCACCACACCTCTATTATTAAGCAATGCAGAAGGGTATAGTATATACTAAAACTCTGCCTGAAAAATTATTTAATTAACAGTGAAAATTCAATCGTAATAAATTCGGCTGAATCTTTTAAAAAGGTTAATCTTTCATGATCGGGTTCGTCTGATTATATTACTTTAAAACATAATTGTATGTATAAGCAACGTAGAACGATATTTTATATACTAAAATCTTCCCTGGAAAATTATCTAACTATCATTATGATCAAAATCCATTCAGGTGAGCTCAAGTTATATGCAACCGGGACGAATTTCCCATTTCCATTTTACTCTAGTATATATAGTAGAAGCAGAAGTAGATAGATAGATAGATAAGAATATTGATTATTAAAATTTATGAAACTGCAAGTTATTTCTCGTTGTCTCTGCTGAATAATTTTAAAGACTTTTCAATCGGCGAGTATTGAGATTTACTATTGTGTCTGCAACAAATGTATTTCATTTTGTACCAAAACATTGTCGTTAAAATGAGCCAATTTGCTGTGGGTTCCGATATTATAAAATATTTTTTTTTCAAAATCGCCAACTACGCGCATGACATTTTAAGTATCTCTTGGCACTGCAGTAAACATTTCCATGTTTTATTCAGCGAAAAATGAAGTTATAACTTAATTTTACTTGATAATAAAAAATACTTCCACCTTCAAAAAATAGTAAATTAAAATTTTTTGCAGTGTTACGAATAAATAATAATTAAAGCCAAAAGAAATTCGCGTTCAATAAATATCAAGCCCCAAAGTTTGCAATAAAATTTGGTACTTTTCTTTTCCACTACAGGTGCCTTGGCGTCTTTTTTTAAAGCTTGGCGCATTCGGGCATCAGAAAGTGAGATTTATTGCCAATTGATATAAACAGTTAAGAAAACAAACTTGATGAAATTTTTTGTTTGTTTATATATGTATATTATAAATGTTTTTTTATATACAAATTACTTGTGTTTCTAATTAAAATTCGATAAATTGCATCTTTATGTTAAATAAATTGTATAAACGGGAAAAAATGCTTGTTTATATGAAATGAAACAGTGAATAGTTTGCCAAAAAATATGTTTCCAAATTTTCTCTCCGCCAAGGCTATTTTCTCTGTTTCGCCAAGATCCCTATACTGTAAATTTCCAAAAAATTTTGCACATTTAGGATTGAAATAAATGGCGCAATAGCATACAATTTGGTATGGTGTTGGTATAACGTAAAAATAGGAAAAGGTCGCCAAAAAGATTTCTTTCAAATCACGCCAATTCTGTGTTAATTCGGTTATAGAATAGCTCCGCTTTAAAAACACAGAGTCAGTTTAAACCTTTTCCTAAGTTAATTATGCACCAAACCACGCCAGGTAACATACGCCAATTGTCAGTAGACTCAATTATGTAACTTATCGGTACCAAATATGCCAATTGTCTATGGATTCGATAACGTAATTTATCTCCTTAATTTATGCATATTTTACAAACTACATCTACTTTCCAATTTTCCTGATTTTAAGAGCAATGGGTACTGTTAGATGTTAAAAAGCTTGGCGCAATTCGGGCTTAAGAAAGTGAGATTTGTGGCCAAATGATATGAACAGCTATAAAAACAAATAAAATGAACTTTAAGCTTTTTAAAATATATATTCATATGTATATTCCTATATAAATTTTTATTTATGAATATTAATATTTTTGTTATTTATATACAATTTACTTCTGTTTTTATATAAAAAAGAGATAAATGTATTCTTTATAGTAAATAAGTTATCTAATTACTGAACAGAAAATATGGATGAAAACTTTCCTTGTCTCGCCAAGCCCATTTTTTCCAACTCGAAGCTATATTGGAAAATTACACAATTTAACCCATCGCTCTATGACTAAACAGTGTCGAACAATATATTATATACTAAAACTATCTCTGAAAAATTGTCAAACTAATAATGCAAATTCTATCAAAAACCGTTTATTTTAATTTTTAAAAAGGCTATTGTGATAATTGCGTACACCAGACTACAGAATTTTCCCAAAAACGGTATGGCTGAACAATATAGAAGGGCATGTTGTATAAGGAAAACTCCCCTGGAAAATTATCTAATTAACAGTCCAGTTCCATCGAAATACATTGGGCAGAATCATTTAAAGAGGCTAATTTTCCATTATCGGGTTCATCTCATTAAAGATCTTTAAACCATAATTCAATACCAAGAAACGTAGAACGACATGTTATGTACTAAAAAATTCCCCGAAAAATTACCTATCTAACAGTTTACGTTCAGCAGAACTCGAGTTATAAGCAGCGGGAATAAAATTTCCATTTGAATTATATATATATATATATATATATATATATATATATATAAGTAGAATTGGTATTTCCAGAAAATGCTGTCGTTTATTGAGAAATAACCAATATTGTGAACGTCGCTCAAACCGATATGCTCATGCATTTTTGGCTTAAAATTAAATCGTTTGGCGATAAAATGAAATCGCAAAAAACATACAATATGTAACTCACAAGTATCGTCATTTTTTTTTAATTACAACTGCTAGTTTCTTCTGTATGTCACATGATGGCCGAGTTAAATAAAAATAAAAAGTAAATTTAAAAGAAATCAAAAACAAAAACAAAATTGTCACTCAGATATTATTTTATCAAATTTTCTGATGCATTTTATTTAACCGGACGCAAGAGATAAATTGTCAAACATAGTTTAAAACTGCAACCTTTATATTGAATAAATTTTTAAACATTACGAACGTTCTCTTTCATGTTTAAAATCGATATTTTCGTTTTCCAATATTACCACTCAATTTTTTTTTTTCATTTTCTCTCTTCTTTTCTTTTTTTTTTCCTTTTAAATAAAATTAGTAATAGTTTTTTTTTCCGCGATGTACAGCCATTTCAATTCATTTATCAAAAAATTCATCGCCAATAAAATAATCGTAACCCTTTCGCCCAAAATAACATAACTTTCCGTCATAATTCTATAACTAACCTACGTAGAACGATGTGTTATAGCTTAAAACCTTCCCTGAAACAATACCTATCTAACAGTATAAGTTCCGTCAAAATCCATGCAGTAGAATTCGAAATCTAACTATCTCAAAGTTTAAAACAGAACGCATTGTTAGATTTCCTAATTTTAACAATATCGTGTTATGTTAGTTCCACATTCCACCACCAGGGAGCGCACTCTATTCTTAACGAAAGCGTATCTGAACGAAACTCCTTCATGCAACCTTTCCGTAGATACATGAATCGGGAGGGTGTCGGTCTTAACCAATAATGTAAGATAATTGCTGAAATTACTACGAAAAATATTTTAAAGGGGCCCTACGCGGTCCCCTAATAGAGTTAGAGGAAATTGGAAGACGGCAAAATAATCGCGGGGAAAAGTTTGCTTGGGTGCGCTGGAGCTACTTTTGGCGCGAGATCTAAGCTCTACGATCAATAGGAGACCAGCTATTTAAAGAAATATGAAGTAACAAAGTCCAAAATAACAGAACTTTCCGTCATACCTCTATAACTAATCTAGGTAGAATGATGTGTTATAGCTTAAAGGCTTCCCTGAAACGATACCTATCTAACGATATAAGTTCCGTAAAAATCCATGCGGTAGAACTGGAAATCTAGGCGTTCGGAACTAAATTTCCGTTTGGATTTTATATATATACTAGCAGGCTATGCCCGCTGCGCTGGTCAATATTTCCAAATGAACCTTGGATTAAACTAAACGGTGAATTTGAACTTGTATTTTAAACAATATGGATCTTCAGCTTGACCTTGCACATTACTGAAAACGATGCGAACGCCATTGCGATATAATGTTATCTTAAGCGTTGGACAAAATTTAGCAATTAAGAAGTAATTGTTTTAGTTGATTATAAACAGCGCACTTATGGTGGGGTAATGAGACCGTTATGACAACAGGAATTAATACCTCTGTAACTAATCAACATATAATGAAATCGTATATACTAACACCATTCCTAAAAGTCATGCAACAGGGCCACTTGTAACAAAATATGTTCTGTAGATTTTTTTAAAAAGGCTAAACTTTCATAATCAGGTTCACTTAATTTTTGAACTTTTACTGTTGCTCTATAACTAAGTACCCTTGAACAATATGTATACACTAAAACCTTTCCAAAATTATTACCTAACTAATTGTGGTATATCCTACGAAAGTATTATAAACAATCGGAATGAAATACAAATTTCCGTTGTAAATATATAGTAGATGATCATGATGCGATTTTGTGTAATAGAATTCATAGTAAAGTTTTCGCTTCAAACGAAAACGATGCTTTCAACATTAAAACTAATACACCAATATGTGAAGTATCCGATTACGGAAGGTTAACTTGAATTCTCATGAGCAACTACTCAAAGAAAAGTGAATATGTGGCTTTTGTGATACTTTTATGTCAGCCGGGCGCAGGTAATAAATCAATAAAGATTGTTTTCATAGCATATTCTTATTTTATTATTTTCATTTAAAACACAAACCTTTCACTCATTTAATTTAAAATGAATGCCTTATACTAATTTCATTTAAAAAACTGAAAAGATAAACAATAACAGGAAATAATGCCATAATTAAAAGCAAAAAAATATTTTTAATTTACATACGCAAAATGTAACTACTGCTACTGGGAATTTTAAAAATGCTATCAGCGAGATGTGCGCACGGTTGTTATAAATGTACCCATTTTTTCTTCTTATCGAGGAGCAATTTATAAATCGCACAATATTATTCCAATTCCAGTTTCTTTCAATGAGGAACCTATGACCGGAAAAAATGGAAAAAGACTCTTGTAGATTCTTCGGATGACGGCACCTGACGCTATAAACCGAGTTGATATATATGAAAATAATTTTTAAGTCTTTACAAACATTGCTTTCATACTTAAATATTTTCATTGGTACTACTTGTTATCCCGTCGACCAATTTCGCCAAATTATATAAATCGCCAAACCATTCGCCAAATTATATAAATTGACATAATCTTTATTTTAAATAACGAAATAACAAATAAATTAGTATAAAATTAATAAAAATACAAATAAAACGTCGAAATTAAAATCACTTGATGACGTAAACACGTGTAGTTTGTTTAAATTCAAGTGAATTTGATATTTACGATCAACCATTATTGGCATTTAATCTTATAGTTTGACGATAGATTTTTGGTCGACGGAATATCTAAGTAGTACCTTTTCCATTTTTGTTTTATAACGCTAAATTCTCAGTAATTTTTTCCCTTTTATTTTACATAAAATCACTATTTAAAAAAAAAATTAAGATGCTTGCATTTTTATTTCAAACTCATAGAGCCGTTTTTATTTTTTAGCCAAAAGGGTTGATTTGCATTTTTTCCGTTGCTAGAGTAACGGATGTAATAATAGATATTTTGAGGTTTAGATGCAAAGACACCGCCAAATTAGAAAAATATGAAATGTGTCATGAACTGTCGGACTTATAAACATTTATTTGGTAGCATTCGATTCAGCATACAAAACTACATTAAAATATGCTATCATTTGACGCATAATTTTGATATTCGATTCCCCCCCCCCCCCCCGTGCAAAAACCATTAGGTGTGACACTTTAGAAAATCCTTTCTTAGCAGAAGTTTATGTCATAAGAAGTATTTTTACCACGATTTTCAAGATTTTAGGTTCAGTAGTTTGCGCTGTGCGTTAATTAGTCCCCTAATCCAGACTTTATTTTATATACTATATTAGATATGCGATTTTGCGGTGAATCGATTATCGAAAATTAGTCCAATATCATTTGAAATATTACATAACAGAGGAGAAAGTACGAAGAAAGACGAAGAAGAAATGACGAATTACAAAAGACTTGTAATTTTTTTTTTCAAAATGTTGAATTTTTCCATAGTAATAACGTATTAAAACATAAATTTCCTTAAAAATTATCTTTATTTCCTAGATTTCGAATCTGTGAATTTTCCTATAAATGAAATTGGCGATATGACTTGAGAAAACAGATAATATTTGCTTAAATAAAATGGGTAATATTCGTTGATCTGAGTTCGAGTTTATAAATATCACATGCTTTCGGAATTACGGCGAAAAACATTTTAAAAAGTATGAAATTATTTTACAATATGTATGTGTGGCAGAAATTCACATTGAAATTTAAGTATTCGATTCCATTTTTAAAATATTAACTGATATCTATATAAGTTACAATTGAATATGAAAATGTACTCAAAAAATAATCTCTTTCACCTAAAAAAACACCATTTGTGAGAACATCCTCAAGCTAATGTCACGCTTATGCATTTTTGGCTTAAAATCACATTGTTTGGCGACAAAAGAAAAATAAAAAATTGTAAAGAAACAAATAGTAATTACACATGTGACTCACAATTACATCTGCTTGTTTCTTCTATAAGTCACGTGATGGGACAATTAGATATAAAAAAAAAAGAAAAGAACAGAACAGAAAGAAAATGTCGTTAAAATTTCATCTAATCAAATTTTCAGATTCGTTTCCATATCTAACGCAAGCGATAAAGAGCCAAATATTGCGTATCAAGTGTAATATTTCTTATTAAATTAATTTTTAAGCATTACAAATATTTCTTTCAGGTTTTGATTAAATGTTTCCGTTTTTTAATATTATCACTCATTAAAACGGATTTTCTTCTTCTTTTTTTCTTTTTTTTTTTCATTTAAATAAAATTAGTAACAGTTTTTCTTTTATTTTTCGAGGTTTAATAGCCGTTTCATTTTTTTTTTTTTTATCAATGATGAATTTCGCCAAGAAATAAAATGGTAACCTTATCGCCCAAAATAACAGAATTTTCCGTCATAATTCTAAAACTAATATAGGTAGAATAATGTGTTATAGATTAAAACCTTCCCTGAAACAATACCTATCTAACGGTATAGGTTCCGTAAAAATCCATGCAGTAGAACTCGAAATCTAGGCGTTCGGAACGAAATTTCCGTTTAGATTTTATATATATAAAAGATAATAGAATAGATAATAGATTTTATATATATATAATAGAATAGATAATAGATTATGTGTTATGAACTATCTCAAAGTTTAAAACAGATCGCATTGTTAGATTTCCTAATTTTAACAATATCGCATTATGTTAGTTCCACATTCCACCACCAGGGAGCGCACTCTATTCTTAACGAAAGCGTATCTGAACGAAACTCCTTCATGCAACCTTTCCGTAGATACATGAATCGGGAGGGTGGCGGTCTTAACCAATAATTTAAGATAATTGCTGAAATTACTACGAAAAATATTTTAAAGGGGCTCTACGCGGGCATCTAATAGAGTTAGAGGAAATCGGAAGACGTCAAAATAATCGCGGGGAAAAGTTTGCTTGGGTGCTTCGGAGCTACTTTTGGCGCGAGATCTAAGCTCTACGACCAATAGGAGCCCAGATATTTAAGGAAATATGAAGTAACAAAGTCCAAAATAATAGAATTTTCCGTAATAATTATTAACTAATCTAGGTAGAATGATGTGTTATAGCTTAAAACCTTCCCTGGAACGATACCTATCTAACGGTATAAGTTCCGTAAAAATCCATGCGGTAGAACTCGAAATCTCGGCGTTCGGAACGAAATTTCCGTTTGGATTATATATATATAATAGATAATAGATAGATTATATAATTATATTATTCTATAATAGTATTCTATAATAGTAATATATAAACAGATGTCCAAGTCTGCTTTTTGCACCGTCGTTTGAGGTGTTATTGAAATAATTTTGAAGAACGTCATGTGTTTGGACAAGTGGACGGGAAAAATCAACCCACGGTGACTGCTAGAAAGAGACTCAAGAAACTTCATTCATTGGCACGAATAAGTTGAACATTTCCTGTAAATATGAAGGTGAAATTATATGTGGACAGCAGAACAATTAATTGTTTCTTTCAATAAACCTGCACAATACAATTTCTTAAGTAAATTGCTGTAGGTATTTCTAATACCAAAGAGTGACATGGCAAATATTCAGAAGTTTAGGTTTTAAAATATAAGGCGCTGCAATTTGGTATGGGGACAACTTTCGGGATGTGGAAATTTGTTTTTTGTTATTATTTACGAGAAAACCTGTAAAGAGAAGAATGAAATAATTTTTCTATTGTGACCTGGAGTTTCTTGTATAATTAAATCGCTTACTTTTATTATATCAATTTTTTTTTCTATTCACATGATAGTTTCTCGGTTCACAAAGATAGGTATATTCAGAAATTACAAATCACTTTCACAAATGCTTCATCAAAACACGAAAATGTTACTGACACCAATTATTTCCATTTAGTAACTAAACAATCTGCCTCATCTGTAGATTTTATTAGAATTTATCTGTACTTCTGCACAGGGTGTTTGTATAAAGGGCATAGCCGGATAAGCATTGGAAACATGCCTTTTAATCAAATTTCCTGATTTTTTTCCCATACGTAGCTACACATCTGACAATATATTTCCGCTATTATCACCCTATAAATATTGATATTTAATGACATAAAAATGTTTTTTCGATTTTTAAAAAAACGGATTTTCTCAAAAACTGCTGAATGGAATTTCATGCCATTAATTGAGGATATATAGATACCAAAGATGCATAACTGGTAATTTTTGTATAATTTTCTGTTTATAAAAACTGTGTGAAATAGCGAAATAAAAATTTAAAAGAATAAAAATCATATCTTATGGTTATCCGAAAATTACCATTTTCTTGTAAAAAATTCTCCATATGTGCCGGTATATCCTATATAAATGCCGAAAGTTTGCGTTGGGTACTACATATAAATATTTACAAAAATGTATATTAAAATTATGGAAATTCATTTTAAGGCGTTAGTTTGGGCGGAGCTACTCCTTTTCCACACCCGAAGAATTTTTGGAATAAACAGTTACAGAATTGCTGTATTTTAAATTTTAATGAACACATTAGTAACATTCTCAACACTGTCGATTTCAAAAGGAATATGATGTTGAAAAACATAGCTTATATGCTAAATGGAATATAAAATACATCCATTGACATATTGTCTACTGACTTTGTTCCAAAAATTCTTCGGATGGTGAAATTATGTAGCTCCGCCCCAAATAACGCCTTAAAATGAATTTCAATAATTTTAATATACATTTTTGTAAATATTTATATGTAGTACCCAACGCATACTTTCAGCAATAGAATATACGGGCACATATGGAGAATTTTTTACAAGAAAATGGTAATTTTCGGATAACCATAAGATATGATTTTTATTCTTTTAAATTTTTATTTCGCTATTTCACACAGTTTTTATAAACAGAAAATTATACAAAAATTACCAGTTATGCATCTTTGGCATCTATATATCCTCAGTAAATGGCATGAAATTCCGCGCAGCAGTTTTTGAGAAAAACCGTTTTTTAAAAAATCGAAAAAACATTTTTATGTCATTAAATATCAATATTTATAGGGTGATATTAGGGGAAATACATTGTCAGGTATGTTATCACATCTGGGTAAAAATCCAGTAAATTTGATTGAAAGGCATGTTTCCAATGCTTATCCGGCTATGCCCTTTATCCCCAAATTAATAAGTAATTTCTAATTTATCACTCACAGACGCTTAAATGTAATAAGAAAGTTGTATATTTTCGAAAAATGTTTATGCTTTTTTTAATAAACATTGCGATTTCCTCTTGCTATTTTTATACTAAAATTCTCTGTAACTATTCGGCATCCTCATTATTACAGTAAACTGGAAAGAACGAGAGTGTTTAGGCAAGCTGGATATTTATTAAAAGACAAAAACTGCATAGGTTAATGGTAATGAGCCTGGCAACAATTAAGCTTATTGACAAATAAATGAAAAATTTTCAATTAGACTGAAGTTGTATAAGCTCACAGCAATAAGCCTAAAAATTATCAGGCTTGCTCGGAAACAGCTAGTTATTTTCCAATCAGTCCTAAGCGGCATAAACTCAATTATAAAAATTGAATTTAAAAAATGCCATAATCTAGATAATGACATGATCCCCTTGATATAAAAAATAACTTATGTGTGGCTGGTAATGTATTAAGACAGACACCTCATTTTTTAAAATTAAATAAATTTGGTATTTTATTTTATCATAGTATTTAGGGAAATTTTTTTACTGAAAATGAAAGTTTAACTGAAAGTCTGTGCTTGTTTTATGGGCGTCAAAATTAGTGTGTCAATAATGAAAAGTTTTCAATTTAGATTTAAACGAGACGGGAGATCCCCCCCCTCCCCCCCGCGTTCCAAAAAAAATTATTATCGCTGAGTTATATGTTGAAAAATTTCCCAGTGGAATGATTCTTCCCCTTAATAGTTTGGTCACCATTCCGTTATTTTTTTCATTTATGTGAGATTGCATATATGCGAGCAATTTGTGAAACATTTTAAATTCAATTATTAAAAAACTAGAAATAACAATGAAATAAATAATAATTTAAATTCTTTAGGGATAAAAATTTGAAAAATATTTTTTTTTAATTTACCAGCCCTCTACTTTTTTTTCGAAAAAATAATCTTACATGTAAGATGCATTAAAAGACATTTAAAACTTAGTGGTCGTTTTCCGTTTGTTGATTGTTTAATTCTTATGAATTTGCAAATTATTAATTAACATTGTGATTTCTTTTTATTGCATTGAGTTTTTCGAAAGTAAACTTTGTGAGAATATTTTTTGCTAAAGCGCACACCAGAAAGAATAAAGGAATTTGGAAAACTAATAAACAAAACAAGTTCAGCAGTTATTGTTATTTTAAGAGCTTTTTTTTCAAATTCTTGATGTATGCGACTTTAGTCGTATAGTAATAAATTAAGTTAACCCATTACGCGCAGGTGTAGCTTTGACGCAACGGTAAAAATAATTGGTCATGCTTAAATTAATTACATTGGTACCACTATTTTAGAATTAAAAAAATTGCCTTTTTTATTGTGCGACTTTAATAAGGCAGGAATCACATTTCTGATTTTATGGTGGCAAACGACTTTCAAAAAGAAATTTTAAAATTCCTACTTCACTGTTTTGGTTGCTAATGGGTTAAAACTTTCCTTTTGCTATCAAAGACGATAACTGAGGAACTGCAGCTTAAGCAGCCGGTTCTGTCGAGAGTGGTATATTTGGAAAGATTTTAACTCAATTATTAAAATTTAAATATATTTATTGTTCACGCTCAGCTCATTTTGATACATGAATCATGTTTCACTTAACTTACCGGGTGTCTCAAAAACGACTGATGTATTTTAAAATTCAATAACTTGCAAACGGTGACATATATTAAAAAAAATTCTTGCAGGAGTGTTATGTAAGATGTCAGGAGTTTTTATGCTGCGATTCCCAATTTTAGTAATGAATAGCATCGATAGATGGCACTGCAAGCAATAACCTCTAAATCCAGACTCAATTTTTCGGCCTATCTCTTCTTCCATGCGAAAAAAGGAGATTAAAATGTATTGAATCGATTCCGAAGCACCAAAAATCGCGTCTGGACTGAGCGCCTATTGCTCTCAGCGCCATCTATTGTTTGAAATTTGAACTAAAATCAAGAATCACAGTACAAAAACTCCTGACATCATACAAAACCCTGCTGCAAGAATTGTTTTAATATCTGTCATCATTTGGAAGTTGTTGAATTTTAAAATCCATCAGTCATTTTTGGGACACCCGGTATTTTAGAACTTAACTTATTTTAGTAAAACACTTATTATCCTTAAAAAGTAAAGAAAACAGCTAAAAGGAGATTTATTAATCTATTAAAAACTTATGGAAATTTAAGCATTGTATGTTGTTGAGGAACTAGTACTAAATATCTTTATTTAAAACAATATAAATCTTCCATTAACTTGACTATGTAAATTTAATTTAAATGTTTATTTAATTAACAGATCTGAATTTCAGAACGAGCGAAATGAATATTCATTGAAAATTACATCATCATTTTCGAAAAACGTTTAGCTTTATAAATGAAATTGACATTTTTTTTAGACTATATCCGAGGCGCCTTTCCAGGACAAATCCCTAACTACCAAACTCTATACTTTTAACTCTTGTCAAATAAATTCGTTTGAAACAAGAAAATCTGTTTAAAGAAATATTACTTGTTTGTATGTGACATCTTTTCATTTTATTTATTAAATAAAATTTGTAGTTAACTTAAAAGAAGAGTAAAATTTGGTTTCTATTGGATTTCTGTTCTTTATATAAAAAATTGTTAATAAATAAGGAAAAAGACTATGATAAGTATTATCTCAATAACTCAAATGCAATATGCTCCATCCATACCGTAAAAAAAAAATACTCCCTTTAACCCTGTCAGGTGAAAAAAACTTCTATTCGTAAAATTCTAAAGTGAATGACTGACATCAGAATTTATAAGCAAATTTATCCCACACTAGGTAAGAGCTTTTATCCATATACTTAATGAAATTAAATATTTTATTCAAAAATTCCGGTGTCAGTGCGGTATTTCTCAATTAGAACATGGTGTTGACAAATGCCAACACTGCACCTGAAAGGGCTAACACCTTTAACCCCTTCGGGACGGGAGCCTTTTACGAAATTTTTAATCTTTTGTCACCGTTTTTTAAAAACAGAAGTTTGTGTCTTGTTGAATCGAGAAAATGCGCTGATTTAATAAGGCAAATTTTACAGTAAAATTTTACTGGTGAGGAAAAACAAGGATTCTGAGCGCTTCATTCGGCACGTATACGTGTCCCTCGTCCCCAAGGGGTTAACCCCTTAATTCTCGCTCCCTTGAAATTCACGGGCTGTGTCTTTTATTCAGATTGTTTGATTCCCACCAGTTTTATAAAATAGCGTAATTGGCTTTATTATGGTATAATTTTACCTGACATTAAATAAGGTGAATATTTTTTTTTTCAAAAAAGTGGTGCCAATAAGCAGTTTGAATTTTTAAACAGTAATTTAATGCGACCGTTAAGGGATTAAAAGCACTGGTATATTATATATACCACTTAATTTTAATTATCAAATGTCACATTGGCACCATAATTTAGAAATTAAATTTTGCTTTTATATAAAGTACGCAAAAAAAAAGCATTTACTTACTTTCATATAAATTTGTTCATAAATTTCGTTGTCATTCAATCATTTTAACATTTTAGAAGCAGAGGTACTTTGCCTCTGAAAGTTTTAAAACCGTCGGTATCACTGTTCGCTAATAGCTCCCCGATGGCTTACGTGTATGCTTCCTCATGCATTAATATGGTACTGTGTTGAATTCAATAGAGATAGGAAATCTTTTGCTTTCTTGAATGCTATTAGGCAGTGTTTACTTGTTACACTGTTGTTAAATTAAGTAATTGTACAAAATATCTATTTTTAAAATTAAACATTTCGTAGAAAAAATGAAAAATAAAATGATTTCTTTTGCGAATCGAGAAACAGAAATGAGAATTATGCAATTTTATAGCCTTGTATAGAATTTCTAATTTTAAAATTAAACATTTCTTGGAAATATGCATAAATAAAATGCTTTCTTTTGTCGATCAAGGAAAAAAATAAGACTTCTACAGTTTCGCAAATTTCACTTGTCACATATCTGTATTTAACAACACAGCCCACATTTTTAAAAATGGATCCATTAAAACGTTTTATGATATCCTTACCCTTCAAAGTTTTAAACTTATGTTTCACCTTTTAAAATTTCAACAGATTTGAATAGTTTTTAAAGACTGTCCTATGCCTTCAGAATTTTTCTTTAGGAAAGCTTCTGTCCAGCAAAATCCCGACACCTAAATGCGTGATTTATGTTTGTCATAAAACAAAAAATATAATTACATTTCTTTATGATTCTGTAAGTCACGTGGTTGACATGAGCATCAAATATTAAGAGGTTTTTATTTGTTTTTTTTAGCTTTGGTTCGTACTTTTTAATATTCTCGACGTTGTAATAATGTTTCTGGAAACAGTAACTCGGAACTTCTCATATTGTAGATGGAGTAGTTGTGAAATAAGGACAGCCACACTTTTAATATTGGCTAGTTCCATGAGTTTTTTAATGTAGGTCACACAATTGATAACTGGTATGCTTGTTGTCCACCGTTATATTCGAAAAGTTTGCTTCGCCCTGTTCAATTAATGAGATATATCCGATAAAATAAGTCACATTTTTCCGTTCTAAAATACTAGTAGCCAAAAATCGTAGCATGTGACTTATATTACAACAATTACTCATGTATCTAGCCTATTCAAGATTAATATATTTACTAAATCAGGAAGAACTAGTTTAAATTATAACATGATTTTTTTTCAAATAAATAATTTTAAATACTACCAAGCTTTAAATAAATGTATAACTATTGAAAATTTTACGCTGAATTAGATTTAATATCACTTCTAAAATTTCACATGAATTTTTAAATCTAACTAATTCACAAGTTTATTGAGCACAGTTCATTAGATGGGAAATTTTTTTTAATGAAATTACCTAAGAATCGTGTGAAGAATCCAATGTAACTCACAGAAAAGCCCCAAATATATTCAAACAAAACTCTATATAAGAAAACGCATGTATAGACATCCAAGTTCAAAATATTTCTCAGTCTCAAGGTTCTGCAGGAGATAATCAAAAGAATCGTTTTATCTCAACCAATCTTACTTTTTGACTGAAAAGAAACAAGGACATGAAAAGAGGAAGATGTGTTTGTGATCCCAAGGAGAGAGGTTTGCTCTCAAAGTGGGGCTGTGATTTCGGATAGATCCCAAGGAAATAAAAACAGTCTGTCAACTGAGGCCGGATAATATTTCTCCGGTAGAAACCGCGAGGTAAAAGGAGTTGTCAACAGATTGTTGCATTCAAGAAATTAGAGGCAGCTTTTCTCGTACGAACTAACGCTAAAGGACTCTAAATTTATATTGAGAAAGAATGCATTAGAAGATTGGATGATAATCCTATGTTTGCTGAACTTGCGCTTTTAAATGAACATTGTCGTAAGCTGTAACGTACCCCCAAAAATAATATAGTTGTATTTCAAGTAATAACCAAGAAATTTAATTTATTTTATGTCATTTCAATAAAATATATGGTTTAAATCGTACTTGGGCCTCTGCTTGACTGAAATTCCACGCTACCACTTTCACCCTTAAGTCGAAGATTTTACAATCGCTTCGAAAAATGCAGAAAAATGAACATGTTATAAATGCAAAACTTTTGTTTTCATGGTTGCTATTTACTGAGAGATTTATCAGTCTCTCACTAACACAAGTGCGAATTTCTGCCAGTATTTTTAATGTAGAAAATTTCATTTTATATAAATGCAAAATTTTAGTTTAAAATAATACTAGACAAATCTTTAAAAAAATATTTATAGATGTTTTTCACTGCGTTAATCATGTAGTGAGTTTAATCAGAGAACATAAAAAAATTACGCAATTTAAACAAAAAATGTTCATCGCCGATTATACTCAATAAGTCTTCAAAGCAATGTTGTATCTGCTCCTTGAAATTCCTAAGAAATAAGGCACCACAATTTCGTATAAAACAGTTCCTGATGAATGGTTCAATCTCAGAATTTTCAATCACCTCGTCGAACCTATAATGCCGCGGATTATAAATGTAGTAGCTTTTTATATAAACATGTTATATTTTTTCCCCATTTCTTTCTGAATTAGAAATTGCTTTATATAGCCCTAGAAGTAAAAAAAATCCCTGCCGGCCCGGCCTACAGGCAGAGGTAGATTTCCAAATAGAATATACTAATTTCACAAACAAAAACTAAATCATGATTAGAGATAAATCCACTTTAACAATTTTATCTGGCCGCTTTTGACGAGTTTTTATTTCATTTTTATATAATAGCTGGTTTTATCAGAATCATGTTAGGGCGGTATTCAAAAAAATACTTTTCCATGCTCAACAACTCGAAATTTTCTGGCCTAATTCCAGATTCATTTTAAATTAACCCTCCGTCTACCAGACGGGTCCATTGGACCCGACAGGTACATACAAAATATTCATTCAAACCAGAAATTTCTTTAAAATAAACTAAGTATATAAACCAGACAAAAATAAGGTAAATAAATAAGTTAAATAGTTTTAAATAAAAATTCTGGTGTAGAACGTTTTATTAAAACTTGAATAAAATTCCCGGTAGATCTAGGGTTAAAAAAAATTATGAAACTTGCTGACGTGATTTTTGAAGAGATTTATAAGCGACCTGGGTTTTTATTTTTTGTTCAATTAATTAAAACTTGATATATATACAATTATTTTCTCAGAAGGACAATATTTTTCGTTTCTAACACAATCGCTTCGGGAAATTCCGTTCAAAAAGCCCACTTTGACATCGTATTTTGAAATATATTCTGCCTCTATCAAAAAATCGATCGTTACGATACATTATATAGTTTCTGAATAAGCGAATATACCAATTAAATGCGTTTGAGAGCAAAAATGAATTTAAAAATGAGTCAGAAAATAAGCAGTTTGGATTTGAGTGCATCCTTAAAACAATGATTTTTCCAACACAATCCGCTTCGGTAAAATCGGTTCAAAATGCCCTTTTTAACAGCATTTTTAAAAATATATTCTGCTTCTATCAAAAACTCGACCATTACGGTACATTATATAGTTTCTCAGTAAGAAAACGTGCCAATTGGAAGCCTTTGAGAGCAAAAATGAATTGTAAAATGAGTCAGAAAATAAACAGTTTGGATTTGAATACACCCTTACTAAGGTGATTTTTTTCTTCAACCGCTGCGTATTTTTAAATTGTTTTTGCTGTAAGAATTGGTCCTATCCAAAACTTGTCTGTAAATGTTGTATATAATATTAAGAAGATATGTGATAAATTCATGGGGATTTTATATCTTTTGAATTGACGGAGTTATGTATTTTTTTTCTTTTTCAAACCCTCTTTTTGTTTTCGTTTTTAATTTTTTTGCGGTACAAATTGGTCCTATCAAAAACTTGTGAATATAAAAGTTGTAGACAATGTTAAGTAGATTTATAATAAAATTAACTCGATTTGATATCTTGAGAATTGACGAAGTTTTGAATTTTTTCTCCGAAAAACCCTATTTTTTGCGCCCCTTGAGACCATTTTTAACTTTATCAAAAATCTATGATACGTAAATTTTGGCCCTATTTTTAGAAGTGATAAAAACTTTAAACTGATTTGATATGCACAAAAATCAAGAAGTTATGGGGGGGGGGTTCTGTTTTCACAAAATCACTCTCTATTTCCATCCCCTTGGTCCGATTTTGACCATTAACGATCTTGACCGAGATTTTGTGCCCATTGATTTTATGTATCAGTTTGGAAGAGATTGGTGCAGAATTACGAAAGTTATCGTGTCCAGAAGAAAGTGATATACACACATATATATATATATATATATAGATAGATAGATAGATAAAGTTTTTTACTGGGGGTGGTTTTCGGTTCTAGGGGTCATGATCGGTGTAGATCTGCAAAAATTTTCCAGAATTCTAACATAGGAACGATCCTAATAGGTAGTATTTCATACGAAATCTACCTGAAAGTAGTGCAATAGACCCCGGATGCTATTCATGTGTGCCACTAAAAAAATCCGGTTGATACATTTACGAATTACATAAAAAAAATGTTTTTTATGTGAGAGGTTCAAAACTATAGTAGGCCAAGTCTATTTTGAAAAACAAAATGAGAGAGTCCATTTAAAATGTGCATAAAATCTGTTTTATCCACTCCCATCGTGACCCAAACCTGTTTTCACATACTTTATCATATATTACAGACTTGGTTCAATGTATGAATGAATAAAACAGATTTTATGCACATTCTAAATGAACTATATAATTTATTTTCAAAATCGACTTATTCTAGTATGGTTGTGAGCCCCTCATAAATGAAAAATAATTATGGTCTTATTTGCACTTACCTCGATGTCTAACCATTCTACCTCGATCAGCGTGAATGCCATAAAAAACACAAAGAACACATAAAACAGAATAATCTAACACAAAATATCAATAGAACATAACAAAAAATATGAGATAATCAGATTCATCCGTTCAAATGTCCACATAACCCCAATTTAGGCTAACGAGTCCCGGCAAATTTCATCACCATAGTATTAGTCCAAGAGCTGTTAAACATTTTAGGGAAGGTATTTGAGGCACCCTGAAAATTTGTGCAACACTTCTTTTGTAATGGCTGAATACAAAATCGAATGTCTGGCTGAAGGATCGTGGCCCAAAAACTGTGCCAGACACGTGTCAAGTGCCATTTTTTGACTACCCCAAAAAAAGGTTATTTGAGGCACGCTGAGATTGAGACAGAATAATATTTATACGTAGAAAAAAATATTTTGAAAACGACAGACACTTTAGTCGACCCAAAAACTGTGCCAGACACGTGTCAAGTGCCATTTTCTGACTACCCCAAAAAAATATTTGAGGCACGCTGAGATTGAGGCAGAATAATATTTATGCTTAGAAAAAAATATTTTGAAAATGACAGACACTTTAGTCGGCACAAAAACTGTGCCAGACACGTGTCAAGTGACAAATGGCACTTGACACGTGTCTGGCACAGTTTTTGGGCCACGATCCTTCAGCCAAACATTCGATTTTGTATTCAAGTATTACAAAAGAAGTGTTGCACAAATTTTCAGGGTGCCTCAAATACCTACTCAAAAATGTTCAACAGCTCTCCTACTAATGTTTAAGCACTGCAGTGGTACACTGTTCTTACACTAAATACTGTTGAAACGAACTTCGTTGTTTCAAAATTTTTCTCTTACATATGCGTACTGCTCGAGGTTAAGCGTTAATGATAGAATTTATAATATTTTGTCGCGATTAAATTGGAAGAAAAATTCTATTAATCGCTTAAGGGGGCTCAGGGCTTGATCGATAACGAAAAACATGTAAAGAGAGCTCTCGCTTCGAGTCCATATAAAAACAGAAGCATTCAATGTAACTAGTTTAAGGGGTCTCAGGACTCTTAAAATTGGAAAAATCGAAAAAAAAGACCATTTTCAACATATAATATCTTATAATGTAATTGATTTTAAGACAAAATTTTATATTGGGGTGAAATATATAAGTATGGTCTTTCATTTCATGTATTTAAAAAATTACAAGATGCAGAATTAGAATTGACAGAGGGCTCCAAAATGTCAGACATTGGACGAGCGGAAAATCGGCATAACAGATTATGCGCACAATTACAAAATAAATTTTGCAAGTAGAAGGAAAATTTTGGGTCCTACTTATGCTTCACATTATAATAATTACTCTGAACTTAAATAAATTTGTATTGAAAGCATTTTTCTATTTTTAATACAAAGTTCTATTTAGTTAATGCAAAATTTAGAAATTTTCAACAGTATAATCACCTATAAAGAACATATTTCTCAACAATAAGAAGGAAATTTTAGATTCAGTTTATACAGACTAACATGAAACATATATTTTGAAAATTTTATGAAAAAAAATTCATAAGTTTTTGAGATATCGTGCGCGTTATGCCCAAAAAAGTCATTTGGAGAAAATTGACTTCAAAGTTTCTGAAACGCCGCTTCGGCTATTGAGCGTGTATAATTCTAAAAGCCATAACTTCTGTTCTAACGGGAATTTTTAGGAAACACTTATACCAAAATGTTCAGAAAAGATAGTAGTTTAATATCGAAAAAAATTAAAATTTCGAAAATTTTAAAGCTTTAAGAGTCCTGAGACCCCTTAAACTTTCTGATATTTTGAAGGTATGTTGTAAAATTGTCTTATATGTCTTATGTAATTTTTATATTTTAAATTTATATATATGTCTTATAAAATTATAAAATGCAGTACTTAAATGTAATAAAACAAATATATATATATATAGTGAAATCTATATAACACAATTTTCGGAAAAACTTTTAGGTGTCATATCACCATCCGTAAGATATCTTAACGTTAAATTGACATAAGAAACTACTTTCTGCCTTACAATGATCAGGAAACTTTACTCTATAGAATGAATTAAAGATATAACTATCACTCAAAGGAAACCTTATTAAAAAAAAAACCCTCTCAAATTTGAAAATATAAAACCCCCTAAAAAATACAACTTTTTTTTCATTAAAAATACTGAAAATATTAAACTATCTAAAATATATTAATTCATTCTATAGATCATAGGTGGCCAACTGTGGCACGCCGGATACAACTAATTTTTTAAAGAAATAGCCGACTTTTTGAATCGCAGAGATTCGATAATTACATATGCAATGATTACTACAAAATTATAGTGGTGTCTAACGTGCCACAGTTGGCCACACCTGCTATAGATAATGAAGTTATATGCATGCAAAAAAAAAAATTAAGTCATTCCATCAAATAGATTTTTTTAAATCTTACGGATAGTCGTCTAAAATCAAGTTTTGAGAAAACGCGACTTAAAGTTGCAGTTAAATGGGTACGGCTTTGTAACGATTGTTACATAAATGCTCATAACTCCATTAAAAATGCAAATATTTTTATGCGGTTTTTTGCAATGTGTTCAGAATTAATTAACCCCTTAACCTACAATGACGGGTATAGCCCGCGTACGATGATCGAGCCAAATATAAATTCTTCTTAAAACTAAAATTTCACTGTAAATACAGTTTAATTTAATCGTCGAAGTTCCATGATTAAACAAGACGAAAATCTCTATTAAATTTTAGTGGTAGCTGTGGATTTGCCAAACCGGGGAGCTGTTGTGAGTAAATCGTAGGTTAAGGGGTTAAATAATCAAAATAGATACTAAAAGAAAAATCGACTTTTAAAAAATTTTCAAGCCCTGAGCCCCTTTAATTCTCACAACAGTTAATATCACGGGCTGAGGTGTCGTTCGTTATTTATCGAGCCCGTCATATTTCCGGGCTGGAGATTAAATTTATGGAAAAAACTTAGAAACCAGAAACATTTAACTGGTCTTTCCGTGTGAAGACTTTGAATTTTACTGTTTGGGTTTGGTTATTGGCGCTGATTGTGGTGTTGGACTTTGTATTGCATATTTCGAAATTTATCACACTCAAAAAATATTAATGATCGAAATTTAAAGTATATACATTATTTCAAATATTATTTCTAAAAATTTGTGTGATGATGATAAATAAAGACCTAAGGTGTGAAAAATAAAGGTCTTATTCGCATTAATTTGTACGGTGTAAAACAAACATTAAGACACAGAATTCTCGCATGATGGCTTTTCTACAAATGTGATTTGTTCTGTATTCGCATTTTGTATTTTGTTCTGTCTGTCGGTCGCATTAAATTACGGTTTAAAAATTCAAATTGCTTATGGGCACCACTTTTTTGAAAAAGAAATGCTCACCTTCTTTAATGACAGGTAAAATAATATCATAATAAAGCCAATTGCACTATTCTATAAAACTCGTGGGAATCAAACAAATCTGAATAAAAGTCACAGCCCGTGAATATCACGGGAGCGAGAATTAAGGGGTTAAAGAAGAAAAAAAAAACTAATTGCATATTTTATTTAGAAACCTTATAATTATTCAATTTCTGTAATAAAAAAATTAGGTACTTTTTTGGTGGTTTTTCCAAATATTAAGCGATTCTTAAGGGGTTAAATAGTTTCGTACAACTGAACGCACCCTGCAAAACATACAGGTTACTAGAGGATTCGAACGCATCAAGGGATTCAGTTGATTTTAGGTGTTTTAGTACCAGAAATTTCGTAAAGTTCTAGTCGCTATATTGCAGACAGATTTTTTTTTCATTAAATGAGGCAAATATTACTTTACGAAAATTCTAGTACAAAGTCATTGGCAGTCCTTGAAGAATACGAACCATGTACTACTTAAAAAAATACAGTTCATTAGAATTGAGCAGATACTAACAGTCATTGTGGGTATGCGCATAAAAATAAACATGTTTTTTTCTTACATATCATTAAGTACAAGGTTGAAATTTAAAAAGAGTTTCATGTAATAGAAATGTTTAGGTGGCATGAGAGTTTCTCGGGTTAAACAATAATTTATGAGTTTACTTTTGCATGCAGGATTAATTTACAAATGCGTAGGTTTTTGCATAAATAATAAATTTTAAACTTTCAAAAGCTAAATTATTATCAATTTCTTTTAAAATTTCGCCTTTTGGAGACGTTTTTCTGGATGTTCCACGGATTACTCGTATAGAATTTTCGGGATACTCGAGATATGATACAAATGGAACTGTAAGCACCTCAAATATAATCCATGATGAAGGTTTTCTAAAATTTTGCGTTTTTACCGAAATGGTGGACTGTCAAAGTTAATGCATTAGTTTTCATTAGAAAATCTGATTTTGTTTTGTTTATGAAAACGACTGAATTAAAAATTAAACAAAATCAACTGCCGCGGATTCGAAAAAAATACGTAAATTTTCATTTACCTCATGTGGTCTTATTTATTTAAATTAATTTAACACTTAGAATGATTATTTATCTCCATCCCTTGTGCATCAATTAAAAGTCAAACTCGTGTTTGATTCATAAGGTATATTTTAGTTACCACGGGTCTCACTGCTGATTGATTCACAAGAAAAAGTTCATTCCAAGGCAAGCATCATTTCTATTTATTTTAAAGTTCTGCCACTATTTCAAATGAAAATCTTCGTCCTAGATTCCTTTAACATATGCAATGAAAATCAACAATCAAAATTATTGTTTGAAAATACTGGTAACATTGTCAAAAAAAAGTATTAATGCTACGAAAGCTGGTTTATTTTACACGCCTTACGCTCGTGATTATTCCACAAGGTGTTAATAAAATAAGAAAATAGCTTCATTTGTTATTGAGATATATCATTTACAATGTCAAAACAACCCTTTTGAGAAAAAAAAAAAAAAAAAAAAAACGCTTTTAAAGTTTTACAGTAAGTACCGTTTGATCGAACACTGTGCAGTTACAAATGTATTATCTTTTGCGTTTAAATAGTAGTATCAAATTGAGTAAATTTTAGGAACAATAGGAGCCCTGATTTATTTTGCACGAGTCACATCCGTGATTATCCCTCTTCGCGACGAGCGTCTTTTGCAGACTTTTAATCTTTTATCACCGGTTTTTCAAAACAGAAATTATTCTCTAATTGAATTGAGAAATTCTCCTGATTAAGTAAGGCAAAATTTAAAATAAACAATAATCGGTGGGAATAATCAAGGATTCTGAGCAACTTATGTGTCACGTATACGTGAAGCTCATCCCGAAGGTGCTAACCCTTAGCAGTTTTCCCGGACGGCGTTCGGGCATGAAGAGTTTCCTTGCTTCGTTACTAAAAGCTTTTGGATACCACAAATTTTCGACAGCAATCATAGATTTATTAGTTGACAGATATTTTTGGATTTTATAAGACAAACATTTTAGTACAGAGAAAAATTATGTAACGTCCCTACTTTTTATTTTTTGTGTGAAAAAAAGAAACAGTTAAGGGATTAATAAATTAATAAGAAAATCGCTTTAACTGGTTTTGAGATACAGTAGAACCTCGATTATCCGAAGTAATTGGGACCGACCCTCTTTTGGAAAATCGAAATTTTCGGATAATCGAGAATTTTAAGATTAAGGAGTAATGTATGCAATATTTCTTATTATGGTAACAAGTGCTTAATAAAAATAAAGCAATAGCAAAATAGAAACAAGAGTAAATTACTTGAATTTTATTTTTGAAATTAAGTACCTTTTACATGTATCACTTGTTTGTCGCAGTTTCGATTGCCTTTCCTTTGAAGCACTACCATGGAGTTTTTTAATATTATCAGTTCACCAGTAGCACAGTCTTTCTTCTGCTCCAGCCACGCCAAACCTTTCCCAAAACATTCAAAAGCTTCAGAATTGCTAATTTGTTTGTTTCCTTCGTTCTACACCACAGCTTACGGGAGCTCAAATTAAACTCGAAGGAACTCTTAGAAAGGGGATCGAAAATATTTATATGTACTCGTAATTTGGAAAGAACCGCTTGCACAGAAGGAATATGATAGTTAAAAAGAAAAAAAAGCTTTCAAAATGCATTTTGCACACAAGGAATGTGATAGAAAAAAAAAAGCTTTAAAAATGGATTTCGGTTAACCGAGAGTTTCGGTTAAAAGAGGTTCTACTGTCATTCAAGTACACTTTTAAAACATTCATTTCGCTAAATCGCATTTAAAGTTTTACAACAAGTACCTTTTGCTTGAACGCTATGAGGGAATAATTTCTAGATTTAAAGATTTAAAAACGTCTTTGGCAGAAAGTTTAGAAATTCAGATGATGCAATTCTTTTCGTTTGTTTGAAATGAAAAATCCCATTCCACTTAATCTTTTTTTTAATTAATCTTTTTCTTAATTAATCTTTTTCTTGAAAATATCTTTGTGTAAGTGTATGGCAAAGAATATTTTTTAAAAAGTGATACAGGAAGAATAAAAAAATATTAGCTTGGATGTAAGGTGTCCTATCACCATAATCAAAAGTTTAATAGACAAGCCTAACTGTCAAATTTTATGCTTTTTATTAATACTAAATTTTATTTATTTATTTATTTATTTTGCCTAACAAATCGCTTATTTCAGCAATTTAATCGCTAGAAAAATTGTTATAAAATTTTAGTAGCAAGATAAAAAACAGCTATGCAAAAGTGATTTCAAAAAGTATAATAAATTTATGTCTGGAATTCCGTTTTTTTGAAAGTGCACAAACTTTTAGAATGTAGTCACTTCAGAATATCTGTTTAAAAACGGAGAAATGTAAATATGTTTTCATTCACAAATGTAAAACTTATCAGACGTAAGATTAAAACAGCTTAATTAAAAAAAAAAAAAAAGATGAATCAGACTTCTTTGTTTGATTAAAAGTATTTTTGTATTTTTCATCTCAGAATATTTCTTAATGTCTTTTTAAAAATATTCTACTTGATGCAGAATTATTAAACTACTGAGTGCATTTTATCTCTTACAAATTAAATATTTTCCCATTACTTTCAAGTGTTTAAACGTGGCTTAGAATTTAGTCATCAAAAATGCATGTTAAGGAGAATACTTAAAGTGTCAAACTATTTAAAAATTAATAAAAATATACTGAGGCAATTTTTTAAAATACTTTTTTAACCCTTAAATGCCTGATTTTTCAAAAATCTTTGTAATAATGTTTTTCGGCTTTCATTTTTTAAATATATCATGGGAAAAATACTTAAAAAAATCTTATTTTGCTTTAAGTATAGTTTACGGCTAAAAAACAGTTTGTTACTAATAGGCAATACTGGTGTTTAATTGAAAAAAAATTTTCCCTTGATAAAATTCTATAATATTAAACACACAAGAATTTTAGGAACTATAATAAGAAATAAAATTTACTTGCTCACTGCAGGGCAAAATAGGGTATTTCGCAAGCTTCCAAACAAGGCAAAAAGAACAAGTAGAAACAATTAAAAAAATAAATCTATCTTTATTCTTAAACAGCACAAGTGTTGCCATCTACATGTTGAAAATCGATTTAATAATATTTTCAGATGTATTTTATTGGCAACAGTAGGCATTATAACTTCAATATTATTCTAATAGTATTTTAGAGCCTAAATTGGGTATGTTGCCAGAAAGCAACACCAGGCATTTAAGGGTTAAATTATATTTGCTACAGAAATTTCCTAGTAGATATTAACGTCTAGCATTCAAAAATCAAAATAATTGTAGTTTAAATTTTATATAACTAAAACACCAAATAAATGGGAAATATTTTAAAGTGCTATATTTTTAAGTTAATTAAAAAATGCGTTGCATCAAACATTACTTAATATCTTTAGCATTTTTTATTTAAATGCATGTGTTGTAAATGTAAATGTTTTTCAAAAATTCAGAAAAATAGAGCAATTTACAGAGGCATTTTATTTAAAATCGTAAAATATATTTTTGAATAGAAACGCTAAAAAGACATTGATTAATGTATATAAATGATACGGCATTTTTTTTTTTTTTTTTTTTTTTTTTTTTTTTTTTTTTTGTGCGCAAGTATGAAGATAGAAAAATTCTAAATTTAATTTCTAACTAAATTTTTACTCCACAAATCACATCTTTACCTGCTTTGACGTAGAATATGAAATTAATTAAATATATATTAAAATGAAAAAGACGAAAATGCTTTTTCAATAATATTATAATTTAATATAATTTAATTAATTAATTAATATAATATTAAATGTATAATTAATAATTAATTATAATTTAAATAATTTTAATATAATATAATTTAAATGCTTTTTTAGGAAATACAATTCAAAGTTTATAAAAGTATACCATAATTTTAAATAAACAAGCATGAAATACACTAAGCTTAGAGAAATGTATTTAGACAAAATTTAGGTATTTCTGCATCACAAATAACTGTGTCATTAAAGGTATTTTATCTGGTAATAATATTCGTATTAGACATAGATATTACTCTTTTTTGCATTTATAAAATAAAACACTGTTAAAGATAAGCATAAAATTTTATTTTATCTTACACTTTTGCAATTTTATATTTTAAAATGTAATAATATAACATAATGTAATGATACTTTTACAATGTAAATACATATTACAATACAGTTTTTTGCATTGCAATAACGTAATAACACTTTTAAAATTTAAAGTTCTGTCTGAAAGAATTAAAATTTCCTATTTTCATAAAATAGAATATTTTTGCATTTTATTATGTGCGTGTAGCATCAAAGAATTTCTAAATTGCTTTACAAGCAGTGCTAAGGCATTAACAAACTTGACAACTGATTGCTTTAAAGCAAGAAATAAATTTAACCATTAAGTAACGAATGCGACAATATTCGGTCGACCCTTTTTAGATGCGTTCTTAATTATATAAATACGTAGCACCTATAGTAGTCGTCATGTCGGTTCGTCTTTCTGTGCGTCTATCCGCATATAGCAGCGCAAAAACTACCCAACCAAATGATTTGAAATTTATTATGTATAATCGTTGCAGAATTTTGTCGAGTCACTTCAAATATTATGAAAATCGAATCAAAACATAAAAACATATTAGTAAACGTTTTCTTCATTCTATCAACTCCTATCATACGTTATTAATTCAATGATATCCCATGATAGGTAATTATTCTAGGTTGCCATGGTGATTACACCATATTTAAGATAAAGTCATATTATTTCCGTATTACTGAATTTAATATATACTAGCAAAAGCTCTGCTTTGTTTGTATTCGCGAAGCATTATTTCTACCCTATATATATATAAATCCTAATAAAACGAATTGATGAAACGACTTTATGAAACGGCTGAATAAACAACTGATTATGTTTCACGGCGATTTCTCCAAAATGTGGAATATTATGCGATGAAATTAACACCAAATATCCGTATTGATCTGCAGATCTCAAAACTGGTATTAGAATTTTTAAATTCGAATTAGTTTTCGAGATATTAATTTTTTGCTAATTTTAAACACTTTTCTCTAATGATGGCAACTCATGTTTTAATCATAACGGATATTTTTGTCATATTTTAGAAAAAGTTATAATTTTAAACTAATTTGGAGACCAGTTTGGCCTCCCTTAAATGTATGCTAAGAAATGTATCATTTTACTTTTATTCATAATTCAATTTACTTGAACAATCTTTCGTTAAATAGGAAGATTCTGTTAAAGAAATCAAGAAATCGGAATTTTTTTGTTAGCGCGACAGAGGTAATAAATCGCCAAACATTTCTCCCGTAGGGTTTTTTTTGTGTGTGTGTGTGTATTTCATTATCATTTTATTTAAAATACAAAATTTTCATTTAAAACTAAAACATTTAAAATTAATGGCTTTTTTTTTTTAACGAAATGAAAAGAAATATATTAGGCACAGATGTCATATACGCACCGGGGTAACTAATTGGCGCCAAAATGGCGTTATTTTGCTTGCCATTGAAACCCTGTTATTGATACGTATTTATTAATAAATGTTTATTTTCATTTATTTTCTTTTTATTTAAAAAAAAGTTATAAATTGTCTTGTTCTACAGTTATTAATTAAATTTTTTTATTTATTTCTATTCCATTTTAATAATAATAGAACATAATTTTAAAATACATGTGTAACTGGTTTTCGAAAACAAGGTTTTCGCCAAATTGTCGTAAAAACCCTGTACGTATATGACATCTGTGCCAAATCCCTGCAATAACAGCCTAAATCATGTAACTGTCATCAACAGTTCCGCGTTGACCGCTTCGATTTTTATATACCAATCGGTATTTTTGGTACTTTAATGTTAGCCGGGCTCAGGTGATAAATCGCAAAATATTGTCCCATCGCCATCATTTCATCTATATTATAATATTTCAAGTCATGTGACTGTCATAAACAACTACGGGCTGACCCATTTGCCTTTTATATGCAAGGTGCCTATTTTTAATCAAAATTATTTTTTCGAGTAAAACTACATAAAGTTTTCCGTGATCACAAAGAGTTCTTTGTATTTTTATGTTAGCCGGGAGCAAATTTCGCCAACAGTATCTTTTAAGACTCCAGTTAGCCTTTTTTATTTCTCCCGTGGTAAATTAAAACAATGCTTTGATGTTGAAATTAAATGTCGTGGTTTATAGTATTATTTTCCTTTTTATGTTAATTTTCTCTTTTTATTTTTTTTTTTATTTTTATGAAATAATGGAAAGTCATGAATTTTAAATGTTTCAGTTTAAAATTAAAGTTAAGTGTTTCAAATAAAATGAGTGAAAGGTTTATATTTTTAATGAAATATGAAAAATATGTGACGAGAACATTGTTTGGCTATTTATCATCGCCGCTCAGCTAACATAAAAAATCAGAGTTATCGATTTCTCTAACAGAATCTCCCGATTTGGTAAATAACTGAGACAGTAAATTAAAATATGAATAAAAGCAACATGATAGAAACCTTAGCATGCATTTAAGGGAGACAAAATTGGTCGCCAAGGGCGGCTAGTATTAAATAATGCAACAAATCGTGACATTTAATTTAAACTTCAAAGCAAAGTTTTAATGGTACTACTTAGTTATCCCGTCGACCAATTTCGCCAAATTATATAAATCGCAAAACCACTCGCCAAATTATACAAATTGATATAATATTTATTTTAAATTACGAAAGAACAAATAAATTATTATAACACTAATAAAAATACAAATAAAACGTCGAAATAAAAATCACTTGATGGCGAAAACACGTGTAACCTCCTTAAAGTCAAGTGAATGTGACATTTACGATCAACCATTATCGGCATTTAATCTTATAATTTGGCGATAAATTTTTGGTCGATGGGATAACCATGTAGTACCCTTTTAATTTACCACTCGAAAAAAAAATGCTAACTGGCGAGTTAAAAAAAAAAAAAAAAAAAAAAAAAATGCTGTTGGCGAGATTTGCACCCGGCTAACATAAAAGTACAAAGAATTCTTTGCGATCATGGCAATTTTTATGTAGTTTTATTCGAAAAAATATTTTTGATTCTTTAATCAAAATAGAAACTTTTCATATGAAAAGAGAAGGGATCAGCCCGTAATTGTTTATGGCAGTTACATGACTTGGACTATTATAATATAGGTGAAATGATGGCGATAGAATAATATTTGGCGACTTATCACCTCTGTGACTGGCTAACATTAAAGTACCAAAATGGCTGCTTGAAATATAAAAAGCGAAGGTATCCGCCCAGAACTGTTGATGATAGTCCCATGACTTAGGCTATTACATAGCTGCCAACTTGTACGGATTTTTCCTACCACTAAAATTTAATAGAAATTTTTGACTTATTTAATCGCTAAATTTGCTTGAATTTCGGGGATTCATTTAGCTAAAATTAACTATAAAATTTTAGTGGTATGAAAAATCCGTACAAGTTGGCTGCTATGCTATTATTATACAGCTTGTTTTCAATTCTAAAAACAGCGTAAATAATAATATTTCCTTACGATTAAAAACTTATTTATACGTGACTATTAAAAACAGAAAAAAAAACTTTAAAATTACTATTAAATAAGTACGTGTTAAAAGCAGGAAAATATTGAAAATTATGTCTTGAAAATTGTATTTACAAGTGAATATTAAAAGAGAAAGGAAACTTTAAAATAATAAATATCTTAATATGCGTTTAACCCTTTCAGGGGCAAGGTACTTCTGTTCGTAAAATGTTGAAATCAGTGAATGGCACCAGAATTTACAAAAATATTTATTTCGAAATATGAAAATGCTTTTGTTCACTTACTTAATAAAAGGAAAAAATTCATTCCTGTATTCTGGTGCCAATGTGGTATTTAAGAATAATTAAAATTAAATTTATATCAATCGTATTATAAAGCTGTTAAAAATTATTGGGAGGCAAAGACTCTGTTTACTTAATTCATTTTATTTTAGCTTCTTTACAAATGTTTAACTGATCTGATCTTCTTTAATCAAACACGAAAGCAACCATCTGATGTCTTAACAGCAACTGATTCGGCCTTAAATTTTCGCAATCAAAGGGAAATGAATGGAAACCCGTTTACAGGGAGATCGCTACAGGTTTTTTCATTATAAATCAGTCTTCTCTAATCTTTTTAAAACCGATCAGAATAGCGTGTTTTTATATTCTGTGGTGTCTGACCGGGGGTTGGCGAGCGTAGCTTGCAGTGGGCAGAGCCCCCTAGTAATAAGATAAATATTTGAAAGTAACACTATTTTTTTTTACATTATTTTTTGCATTTTTATTAAGCAGAAACGTTATTTTATGTTTTGGCGTATTTTAATTTTAGAAAAGTAAATTCAGCGAAATAACTAAGAATTGCCTCGGAATTTTTTATCTAAGATATAAAAATGAAAATTTGTCTGTCCGTCTGTCTGTAATGCTATACAAATCCACACTTTGGAAGCCAGAATGGTGAAATGTTATGTACATGTGTATTAAACCATGGCTGAGGCAACTAAAGCAATCTGGAATCGAAATAATTTATATTTATATTTTTATTAATAAAAAACCACCAAATTTTCAGCAATCTCCTATCAGATTTAAACATTTATCGTTATAGCAGCTGCCAACAACTAAAAATTCACAATAAAATTCTTACCACAACAATTACCTTCCTATTGCAAGGACGCATTGCATTTTACGTACGCCACGCTGCAATATTAAAAAGCTGTAGTGGGTATTACGATAATTCTTTTACCTCAGATGCAAATAATTAGAGATATACATATTACGTACGCCACGCTGCAATAATAAGAAGCTTTAGCCGGTATTACGATAATTCTTTTACTTCACATGCAAATATTAAAGATTATTTAACTGCGCTTAATTATTACAAATTTTTAAAAATTAATAAACATATTGTATCAGAAACATCAACAAAATATTTTACTCCATATTCCAAAGATATATTTTTTATCGTCTGTGCCTTAGTAACATAATAAATTTATTTTCATTAAAAAAGGGCACAGTAGTAGTGATTTATTTGACTAAATATAATAGTTATTTTTAATTATGGTTTTAGAATTAAATTCATGAACTCCCGTGCATAGAATGGGTTAAACAGCAAGTTTATGATATAAAGAATTTAACAATTAATCTTTTTTGTTTACAATTCTTTTGTTGCTACTTTAAAAAAAAGGGTCAATCATAATATAATTCTTTTAAAATGCGTAAGTATCGTTTGCGTAAATGTTTTCACATAATAAAAATATGTATTTGAATTTGTAAAAATTGTGTATTTGAATTCTTAACACTGAAAAGTACTTTTATTATTAAATGTAAATAACTGAATTTTCACAAATTTGAATTCATTAAAAATATAGTATAATTTTCATAAAAAAGGTATTTTAAAAATGTTACAAAAAATCGTGAAACTATTTAATTAATCATGTTTCTATTTATAATAACTCCATGACTTATTTTTTCTTCTGACAATGTACATGTTTCATTTTTTATTTAAACTAGTATGTTGTGGCCATCACAAAACTTTCTTCTATATAAATAAAGTCAATTAAATCCTTTAAATAGTACAAGAAATAACATGAATTTAGCACCAATTCATATCAAAGTATATCTGAATTTGAAGTTTGATGAAAATTCGTGCATTAGTTCTTGAGATAGAGCTACAGCGGGAATTCTGAAAAATGTAGCATAGCAGCGCCACCTGTTGAGCGATTTACACTAAAAATAAACAGCACTAAATGATATCAAGGTATACCTGAATCTAAAGTTTGTTGAAAATCTAAGCGTTAGTTCTTGAGATAAAGCTATTGCAGGAATCGCAAAAAATTCAGCATAGCAGCGCCACCTGTTGAGCGATTTGCACCAAAAATTAAACAGCACTAATTTACACGACAATTCATCTCAAGGACTAACTAAATTTGAAGTTTGATGAAAATCCGTGCAGTAGTTCTTGAGATACAGCTCTTGCGAAAATCGTGAAAATGCAGCACAGCAGCGCCACCTGTTGGGCGATTTACACCAAAAATTAAACAGCACTAATTTATATCAAGGATTAACGAAATCTGAAGTTTGATGAAAATTCGTGCATTTGTTCTTGAGTTAGAGCTATTGCGATAATCATGAATAATGCAGCATAGCAGCGCCACCTGTCGGTCGATTTTCACAAAAAAGTAATCAGCACCAAACTATATACTGGACTGGAAACTGAAGTTTTATGAAAATCCGTGCAGTAGTTCTTGAGATATAGGTATTGCAGAAATCGTAAAAAATGCCGCATAGCAGTGCCACCTGTTGGGCGATTTTCCCCAAAAACTAATCAGGTCCAGTTTATATCAAGGTCTAACGAAATAATAAGTTTTGTGAAATTCCGTGCATTAGTTCTTGAGATAGAGCGCCCACAAAATTTTTGTCACATACAGACTCACAGACAGAGTGACAGAGTGACAGAGTGACAGACAGACTCACAGACAGACATTTTATAAAAACCATCAAATCGTGTTCTGGGCATTCTAAAACGTGTAAATCCGTCGAAAACCGGAAGTCGAAAATTTTCACGAATCCAATACTTTCTTCTTGTAAATGTAGAAGAAAGTAAAAATGCGTCCGTAATGGAAAAGCATGTAAAATAAATTAATTAAAATAATATATTTTTTAAGTTATTTTGTAATATATATATATATATATATATATATATATATATATATACATTGTGCAAATCTACAGGTCATAATTTATTTTCATGTTTAATTTCAAGTCAAAATATTGAATAGGTTTTTTTTTTTGTAAAGTGTACGACAAAATGTAATTTGTGCAACCTAGTAGAGGATTCGCTTCGCTCATCCTAATAATCGTAATAAATTTTGAATTCATGCATTTTTGCATAAGACTGCAACAGCCATTGCACAAAGATCTGAAAATTTATAAAACTAACTATAGTATGAACGAACCTCATTTGCCACGTTTTGACGTACAATTTCCGACTTGTTTATTGTCGAAATGTCTTCTTTCCAATTAATAATGTTTAGGCACCATATTTTCTGACAACCATTTTTTCATTAATTAATTGTTGAAATTTTGAACTTAGATAACATAAAATTTCCTGTACAAATATGTTAGTATCCCAGGGCTGAATTTCTAACAAAAATGTACCGAAGCTCTAATATTCTTCAGTAATAACAAACGTAGTGCATTCCCCTGTAACCTGCAACCCGCACCTGTATATTTATATTTCATGCATTATCAACAGAATTTAAAGCAATTTCGCCTTCAACAAAACATTTTTTGATGTATTTTGACTACATCTATAAGCATTTATATATAATGTAATAACTGAATAGCGTAAAAAATATTAACATTAGAAGCGCTGAAAATTTCACTTAAGTTTCTCTCTATTCTAAAAAAAATGTAACTAACGCTGTCACCGCTGCCGCCGCCGGTTTTGAATTTTTTGTGACCGGAAGTCTTTCTTCGTTAATATTAAGAAAAATATTGCATACAAAAATATGAAAATCGGTGGTATTATAGAGAAATGTTTGATAAACACGTTGATGCAGACTGTTTTCAAATCGAAGAATTATTTTAAGAGATATTTAATGCTAAAGTTGGACAAAATCGTTCCATTAAAGAAGTTTTATAGGAGCAAAAACTACACATGGGAATTTAATCATTTTTAGATCATATTATGCATTAGAATTTCCCGATGTGCAGACTGTATTTATTTCTTTAATTTGACTCATTTTTTGAGGTTTTATTTCTATTTTAAATTCAAATTTTCAGCATTTCGAGAGATATTTTTTACATATTTTAGAAAATGGTATTAATTTAAACTGTTGCCAACTGTATGAACACTGAACAGCCTATCTTGGAGCAAACGTTGTCACTATCATTTTGACACCAATATTTTTTAAATCGGTTTGGTATTTCCTGATATTATGTAGAAACTACCATTTAGAACGTTTTTTACAACGCTTTTGTGCGTTCTCAACCCTTTTAAATTTCGAATTGTTTAAGAACTGTTCTTAGACATTATTTATATCTTATAAGTAACTAATATTCCAAATTTCATATTTCCAGGTCCTTCAATGACGCAAAAATCGCATTTTTAGAACGTTTTTTGTTCCTGCACCCCCTTTGGGGTAGTGGCACCGACATAAGATATAGCCTATGTTCTAAGTTGGGCGAACACCATCATTTTGATACCATTACTTTTGGAATCGGTTCGGTAGTTCCTGAGCTTATCTTCGACAAATAAACAATTTTTTCCTCTTTATAATATGAGTATAGATATATATCGTTCAAATGGGGAACTCACTGCATTTCAATGTTTAACTAAAAGTACATTTTGAAAAAAAAAATTAGCTGCACATTTAATTTAAATTAAAAAATAAATTTGAATTTTTTAAAATTCTTACCAGTTTTTTTTTTTTATTATTGATAGTTTTGACAATTTTTTGTTAAAGATTTTCAAATGCGTATTACACAAGACTGCGCGTGGATTTTTAGATGCATCTAATATTACATTTAATATAATTAATTTGCTGATGTACGTAGTGTAAAATGATGAAATCAAACAAATCTTCATACACTTTTATTAAAAAATAAACAAACCTGAAGTCTAAATCCATGCGCAGATTTATCACATATAGAATAAAGAACATGCACAAAAATGTTTAAATCTCTATCTCAAATCCAAAAAAGCCTTAGCATTTTTAAAACGCGAAAGTTAAGAAAATACGAACATGGAGAAAAAGTGATTTAAAGTTTTAATTTGTGTGGGTAATTGCACTAGGTGTGTTAACAAAATTTACAATGCCTCGTGATATAATTGCCGAATGGGTAATAATCGAGTGACAAAATATTCACAATTAAACAGGCTTTAATTTAAAATTTTTTAAATCGACTTTTGATCAATTTGGAGGTAAACTGCACCCTTAATTTGTAAAATACTTAAAGCACAGTTTTAACAGGGTAATGATAACACTGGGGAACACACATTTTGTTGACTTAGATCTGGCACTTGTTTTTGGCTAATTATTGGCATCTAAATCCAAAAATGACCCCAGTGTTTTTCTATCACATCAACTTTTTAAGCTACAGGATACCCTCAAAATCATCCTTAATGTGCATACAAAGGAAAATAAAGAAACTATTACCGAATATATTATTCATACAATGGCTGTATATACTTACTGCACGCTACATTGTGTTCATACAAGTAGAAAAATCCTTTTACAGATTGAAAAAATTACATATTAAGGTAAACATTTTCGCTTGTAGCTTTTCCTGGAGTGTTCAATTTGTGGAAAATCTCACTTGATGCTCCAACAATAGTCAGCCATCATATGTTCATCCCACCTGCCTTGACACCGTTCTTCCATGAGCTTTAAATCTTGGAGGAATTGCTCACCCTGCTCATCACTGACTGCACCAAGATTTTCGGGAATTCATTAAGATGGCCATGCAGAAAATGATGTCTGATGCTCTTGATGCAACCATGCCTTTTGAAGCTCTCTAAAAGTCGCTGGACAATATCGGTGTAATTTTCTACACGCGTATTTCCAAGAAAGTCTTTGACAATGTTTTTGAATGCCAACTAAGCATTCTTTTGGAGTTCTGTCATTGCCTCGATGAAATGTTCATCTCTAATGAGCTGACGAATCTATGGGCCGTCAAATACACTTGTCTTTATTTTTTCAAAAAACAGCTTTGGAAATTTCGAAATGAGATACGTGAAACAGTCTCTTTCAATTGACAAAGCTTTCACGAACTGCTTCATTAGATCCAGTTTTATATCCTGAGGTGGAAATATGATATTCTTTTTGTCAGTAAGTGGCTGATGCAAAATATTTGGATCTCCGGGTGTGAGGTGAGATCTTGGAGGCCAATTCGACAGGAACCAATGCTTCTCACAAGCTCTGCTATCCCACATACGCAAAAAACATGGATACTTGGTACATCCACGTTACTGGTCAAGAAGGAAGCACACCATTTTGAGGTCAACACAGATGATCGCCTCGTGAATGTGATAGTGCAATAAATCAGTGAATTTCTTTATATCCTCATATTCTTCCCGCAAATAAACTGAATGGCTTATTGCGACTACTCTAAATAAATTTCCGTTGCGAAGGAGTAAGCATTTCAAGCTCCTCTTTGAGCTGTCGATGAACAGTCGCCTTTCAATTTCGGTATGGGATGAAATTCCCAACTCCTCCTTTAAACCATGTATGCTATGCCAAAAAACAAATCCTCTGTTATTTCGAGACTATTAAAGAAATTCACTTTCTCTTGATCGAATATAGGATACATTAGCTCCCTTTTCAAGCAAAAATTTCTTGTGCAGTCTTGATGCTAAGAGTTCTGAAGCTTTTTTCTTCCTGTGACTCACGCCCTATTCAGCGTAGAGTAGGTCACATTAATGTAAGCTATAGAGAAAAAACTTGACGTGATAGAAAAAAACTAATTGCAGTTTTGAAATCAGCTCGCTTTATTGACTTAAATACAGCTGAAAAATCGAAGTCAACAGAAATTAAGTTAAAAATTGTTCCCCAGTGAAACAAAGGAAGAGGCAACAGTCAAATGTCCAAAAAAATGCATATTTAAAAGCATTTTTTTTTCTTTTTTAAGTATAAACGAAAAGAATTGAAATGCGAATAAACGAAATTAAATTTAGACAGGCGGGAGGAACTTCAGGTCCCAGAGCATCCGTAACCATGTAATATTTCGGGCGCTTTTCATGGCGTGGCAGGAATATGGGTGGCAGGTAACGTCATAAGACAATCCCCCTCATTTTTTAAAAAATGAAATATATCTTAAACCACAGTTTTAACAGCGTAATGATAATCAAGTCAAAGGAAGAGGCAACAGTCAAATGTCCAAAAAAAATGCATATTTCGAAGTATTTTTTTTTCTTTTTTAAGTATAAACGCAAATAATTGAAATGGGAATTAACGAAATTAAATTTAGACAGGTGGGAGGAACTTAAGGTCCCACAGCATCATATTTCGGGCGCTTTTCATAGCGTGGCAGGAATATGGGTTGCAGGTAACGTGTTAATACAATCTCCTCATTTTTTTGTAAATGAAATATATCTTAAACCACAGTTTTAACAGGGTAATGATAATCAAGTCAAAGGAAGAGGCAACAGTCAAATGAACAAAAAAACGGCATATTTAAAAGCATTTTTTCCTTTTTAGGGTTCGTACTTAAAAAGTAAAAACGGAACCATTATAAGATCACTCCTGTGTCTGTCTGTCTGTCACTGCCCTTTTACTCGTAAACTAAGCAACGTGGCAAGTTCAAATTGGGGGAAGTAATGAAGATTATTGACTCACATATTTACAGATTAATAAATATTCATAAATATTTTAGGAAAAATGTAGAGGGGCTAATTAAGTTACTTGAAAAAAAGAAAATCTTTTCTTTGCATATCGTGTGAAAGCTTTCGTAACGCTGAAATCAAAAATATATTTCATTTAATTTTAGGTATTATATTTTCAAAGTTATGGTGGAAAATGTAGTGCAAAAATATCCCCCCCCCCTATCTAATTCCGAATCTATTGAAACTAAAATTATAAAAAAATTAGAGGTAGTAGACATTAATTTAAACCTTGCAGGAAAATTATAGCGATTACCCTAAGTCACATAGTTTTTGAGAAAATCGCATTTTCCGTTACACTCAAATTTCCATTTATGCGCTTCAGCAAAAGTGTTCAGCAGAGCTGGATGTACCTATCGTAGCAGAAGAATAAAAGCATTGTTGATCATGAATTTCGGAAAAAATCGTCGGTAATTAGCCGAGATATTAACCCTTAAAGACACGGAGGGTTTGGACATACATACTGACAGGGACGGCGTACTCTATGCTCCATCGGCTTTTAAAGCCTAGATAACAAATTTTAAGGATATATTTATGTAATGGAATGCCCAGTAGCAGTATAAAAGCAATAGACGTCAAATTGTTAAAAACAGACTAATTTAATGAGAATTAATCACATAAATACTATGGGATTCGCGACTAGTTTCCATTGAGTGGCGCTCTCAGTACACCTACTATGTCTTATAGGTTAATTAAAATTATATGGAATAACAAATATACAGAATAGTTATGTTTTCTATTATTTAGGTTCCATATATCTTTGAACTTTCATGGTTATCCATTTATACTTTTCTAGTATACAGGGTGCAAAGGAAACTCCCTTTATCCTGAAAATACTTGTGAACGGAGAGAGCTACAGCTATGCAAGTGAGGTAACGGTATAGAAAAGTGACTACGCCCGATTTAATGAAAACGACAGCAGCACCCCCTAGTGGCAAAATTTGGAAGATAGCCACTGCAAATCGAAAACGAAAAGAGATAGAGCAAAATTTCCAGTTAGAAAGTTTTAGAGCATCCATTAATTAGTAGAATACGACATTTGGTTTAAATGGATAAGATAAATATTCGCCTGTTTACCCAAAAATGTTGAAATCGATGCTCTCCATTTTTTATAAACGTTTGAATGGAATAGTCAGAAGTATGAAGAAATACGCACAATTTATGCTATAAATACGTACTTATCTCAATACATTTTCATAACATCACACACAAAAAAAGACAAACTGTCTCATAGGGATAAAAAGTTAATATTCAATATGTTCGAAAAGTTCGACATTGCTCACGATACACGTTTTTATTCGTGAGTGTAATTCTGCATGCACATTTCTCAGCATGGAACGTCTATTGCAAGCCTCTTCAATAAGACGACATAGATTTAACCCTTTCAAGGGCTGTGGCTAAACGGTCTCGCCAGCTAATTTTAATTCCAAAACTGACTTAAGGCACCAAGAATATTTTCATAAAATTTTGCTTTTGTAATGAAAGTGGAAACTATCGGGTTTTTCGTTTCTGAGAAATTCGTTTGAATAGTCTGGTGTCAGTCAATTATTTCATCAATTTACGAATAGAATTCTTCTGGCCCTGAAAGGGTTATTCTAAAATTTTAAATGCATTGGAAATTAAATCTTTACAGACAGTACAGGAGAGTACAGCGTCACAATCTGCAGTTGTGCATTGCTATATTTCCGGAATGTGAATAGGCAATGTAGAATCGCCGCTCATCGATTTCGGACATTTTTGGGTATGCAGGCGACGATTTATCTTATCCGTGTGAACCAAATGTCGTTTCGTACTAATTAATTGATGCTCTAAATCTTTCCACTTGAAAAATTTGCTCTACCTCTTTTCGTTTTTGATTTGCAATGGTTATCTTCCAAATTTCGCCATAAGGGGTGCTGCTGTCGTTTGCATTAGGTAGAGCGTACTCGCTTTACTGTACCGTTACCTCACTTGTATAACTGTAGCCCTCTCTGTTTGCAAGTATTTTTAGGTTAAAGCGACTTTCCTTTGCACCCTGTATAATATACAGCAATACCTAACCCTACGTTGTATAGTTTTTACAAAGTCTTAGTATTCTTTTAGCAATGGTATTTTTTTAATAATACACTTACTAATTCATATATTATTGCACGGAACCCTCTGTGCGCGAGTAATACTCGCACTTGACCGTTTATTTAAGTATAAACGCAAATAATTGAAATGAGAATAACCGAAATTAAATTTTGACAGGGGGGAGGAATTTAAGGTCCCACAGGGTCTATAATTATGGAATATTTCAGGCGCTTTTCATGGAGTGTCAGGAATATGGGTGGCAGGTAACGTGTTAAGACAATACCCTCATTTTTTTTAAATGAAATTTATCTTAAACGACAGTTTTAACAGGGTAATGATAATCAAGTCAAAGGAGGAGGGAATAGTCAAATGTCCAAAAAAACTGCATATTTCAAAGCATTTTTTTTCTTTTTTAAGTACAAACTCAAATAATTGAAATGAGAATAAACGAAATTAAATTTAGACATTCGGGAGGAACAAGGTGCCACAGCATCCATAATCATGGAATATTTCGGGAGCTTTTCATGGGGTTGCAGGAATATGGGTGGCAGGTAACGTGTTAAGACAATCCCCTCATTTAAAAAAGAATGAAATATACCTGGTAGTAATCATACCAATTTTTTCGCGAAAACTTATATTTCTTCAAATTGAGCTTCGGTGCTCGTTTTCTGCCTGAACTTTTTTTTTTATTAACACAGAGTTATATACTTTTAAAACATGATTTTTCTAATTTAGGTTAACAAATTCTATTTTAATTAGGTTTTAAAAATTACTAATGGTATGTGATGTTGCGATAGTTTGGTCATCATTCCTTTTTTTCCCCTTTTATGTGAGATTGTATATACGTGCAATTTGGGGAAGATTTTAATTTCGAGTAATGATAATAAATTAACTAGCAATAATATGGAAATAAATAATAATTAAAATTCATTAGGAATAAAATTTTCGAAAGAAGTTTATAACTTTTTCCAGCCCTTTACCTATTTCTTGAAAACATAATCCAGACGCGTAAAATCCACAAAAACGTATTTAATATAACAAACACAGTAAACATAAAGTTAATAGTCGTTTATCGTCATTCAATGTACGTTTCCCATAGATTTTAAAATTATTAATTAACATGTTCTATCATTTACCACATTTAGTTTTCACTAAAGTAAATATAAATGAGAAATTTTCTTTTCTAAAACGCACACCAGAAATATTAAAGCAATTTCGGAGTTTATAATATAAAACAACTGTTTAACAGAGGAAATTTAAAGCTCCACCGTCCGTAGTTCAAGAAATATGCGATTGAAGTCGTATTATATTAATTTTAGTCAAAACTTGCGTTTGACTAAGTGCAGATTACCTCAAAATCCAGACAACTTACGCAATCGGTTAGTTCTTTAGTCTACGTCCTTAAAAAAATAGATGTCTACTACAAATTTTCCAATTTTTAACAAGTGAAAAATATTAGAAATTCTGTGCTTAAATTAGACGACAAAAATTCCTGTCGCTTAAATATTAATTTGATGAAAGTGTTACATCAGCTGTATGCATTTTCGAACGCATCGGTTAACGGGTTAGCTATTTAACCTTTCAAGGGAGGTGGTATGTTTATGAAACCACATAATTGTAATTCAAAAATGCAACAATGGCACCAGAATTTTGGAACAAAAATTTTTCGATCATTATTTGTCTGAAATGAAGCCTTAAATAATTTTTTTCGCAAATTCCGATGTCAATTCCTCGTTTCAATATTTTAGCAAAATTTAGCCATGTAAGTGGTTTGCCCCTGAAAGGGTTAAACCATTTTGAGGTTAGCATTCGATAAGTACTTTCTTTTTTAACAAACTTGTTCAATTAAATATATTCATTGTTCACGCTCATCTGATTTTGATGCAACATTCGTATTTCAGTAGAACGTGAGTAAAGCATTTTTTTCTCTTAAAAAGCAAAGCAAAATAATTAGCACGAATTTTATTAATTTTATAATTATGGAATATTTCAGGCGCTTTTCATGGAGTGTCAGGAATATGGGTGGCAGGTAACGTGTTAAGACAATACCCTCATTTTTTTTAAATGAAATTTATCTTAAACGACAGTTTTAACAGGGTAATGATAATCAAGTCAAAGGAGGAGGCAATAGTCAAATGTCCAAAAAAACTGCATATTTCAAAGCATTTTTTTTCTTTTTTAAGTACAAACTCAAATAATTGAAATGAGAATAAACGAAATTAAATTTAGACATTCGGGAGGAACAAGGTGCCACAGCATCCATAATCATGGAATATTTCGGGAGCTTTTCATGGCGTTGCAGGAATATGGGTGGCAGGTAACGTGTTAAGACAATCCCCTCATTTAAAAAAGAATGAAATATACCTGGTAGTAATCATACCAATTTTTTCGCGAAAACTTATATTTCTTCAAATTGAGCTTCGGTGCTCGTTTTCTGCCTGAACATTTTTTTTTTATTAACACAGAGTTATATACTTTTAAAACATGATTTTTCTAATTTAGGTTAACAAATTCTATTTTAATTAGGTTTTAAAAATTACTAATGGTATGTGATGTTGCGATAGTTTGGTCATCATTCCTTTTTTTCCCCTTTTATGTGAGATTGTATATACGTGCAATTTGGGGAAGATTTTAATTTCGAGTAATGATAATAAATTAACTAGCAATAATATGGAAATAAATAATAATTAAAATTCATTAGGAATAAAATTTTCGAAAGAAGTTTATAACTTTTTCCAGCCCTTTACCTATTTCTTGAAAACATAATCCAGACGCGTAAAATCCACAAAAACGTATTTAATATAACAAACACAGTAAACATAAAGTTAATAGTCGTTTATCGTCATTCAATGTACGTTTCCCATAGATTTTAAAATTATTAATTAACATGTTCTATCATTTACCACATTTAGTTTTCACTAAAGTAAATATAAATGAGAAATTTTCTTTTCTAAAACGCACACCAGAAATATTAAAGCAATTTCGGAGTTTATAATATAAAACAACTGTTTAACAGAGGAAATTTAAAGCTCCACCGTCCGTAGTTCAAGAAATATGCGATTGAAGTCGTATTATATTAATTTTAGTCAAAACTTGCGTTTGACTAAGTGCAGATTACCTCAAAATCCAGACAACTTACGCAATCGGTTAGTTCTTTAGTCTACGTCCTTAAAAAATAGATGTCTACTACAAATTTTCCAATTTTTAACAAGTGAAAAATATTAGAAATTCTGTGCTTAAATTAGACGACAAAAATTCCTGTCGCTTAAATATTAATTTGATGAAAGTGTTACATCAGCTGTATGCATTTTCGAACGCATCGGTTAACGGGTTAGCTATTTAACCTTTCAAGGGAGGTGGTATGTTTATGAAACCACATAATTGTAATTCAAAAATGCAACAATGGCACCAGAATTTTGGAACAAAAATTTTTCGATCATTATTTGTCTGAAATGAAGCCTTAAATAATTTTTTTCGCAAATTCCGATGTCAATTCCTCGTTTCAATATTTTAGCAAAATTTAGCCATGTAAGTGGTTTGCCCCTGAAAGGGTTAAACCATTTTGAGGTTAGCATTCGATAAGTACTTTCTTTTTTAACAAACTTGTTCAATTAAATATATTCATTGTTCACGCTCATCTGATTTTGATGCAACATTCGTATTTCAGTAGAACGTGAGTAAAGCATTTTTTTCTCTTAAAAAGCAAAGCAAAATAATTAGCACGAATTTTATTAATCTGATTAAAGTATAGGGAAATTTAAGTATTGTACGTTGTTGAGGAGCGATGGCTAATTTAATATAAAAATTTAATATAAATTTATATTTAAAAAAACTTAAAAGTTCCTTTAGTATAACTGCGTAAATTGAAATTAAATACTTGTTTTTATTAATAGGTCTTTATTATAGCACGGGTGGAATGAACATTCATTGAAAATTACGTCATGCCGGAAGACAACAAAGCGTACGGCTGGTGAAGAACGACGATGTAGCGAGCCGCTATAAATACAAATTGACTGTTATTGGTGAACTAAAATGCCGATCAAAAGTTACATAATCTAAAATTCGTCGCATGCAGACGTTATCGATAGAATAAGAACACAATAAGAAACAATAGCTTGAAGATTTTTTGTTTGAGGAAATGTATTATAAACTAATGATTATACATACATGGTTAAAACATCCAATACTATGGGAAAACTTCTCAAATATATAACAAACATTTTAAAAAATTCATAAAAGTAAATATTTCCCTTCTCAACACTTCCAACAAAGTTGAAAAGTGTTTATGACTTCGGTTTGTCTCTCCGTCTGTCCGCGCTCTAACTCTCGGAAATATACTCTGATTGACCTGAAATTTCTGGATGTTATTTACGTTTCTATAGCACGATACCTATTTTAAATAAGTCTGTAGCATGTTTAGTTCATTTACAGGAACAGTCAAAAGTATTCCGTTACAGTACGTTCAATGGGTAAAAATCATTTCAAATGATTTTTAATGGTGTTACACGCATCCAAACATAACAAAATTAATATGTGTTTATGAAACGCACTAAAATATGCATTTTCTAGAATATGCGGTGCAAAGAATAGTTATTATTCTTTTACAGGGCCACACAAAAGAATTCCATTACATGATGATATGGGGGGGGGGATTGTTTGCGGCATATTTTAATTATGTTAAACTATTTCATATATAATGAAATTGGTATACGTTGCTGAGGTTTGCTATAAGTTATTTCATGTATAATACTAAGTGCATAGCATTTACAGGGACATACAAAAGATTTCAGATACTGTATTGTATCAGAAGTACTGTACATTAGCGGTGATTGCTGAAAAAGCATTTTTAATTATGATATGCGCTTTTGTATTTTACTTTATTTATGCATACAATATGGTGTGTATAAATGCTATAATTCATATACAGGGCTACACTAAAAAAAATTTAAGTGTTACTGGGTATGAGTGCAAATTGTTTAAAGGTTGTTTTTAAATGAATTGTGCATTTTTTCACTGAAATGAATTTAGTTTATTAAGAAATGTTTGTAGAATATAGATAAAATGATATACATGGTCACGCAAAGAATTGAATACATTGCCGTCTATAAATGATAATTTCTGGAAATGTGATTTCAGTAGTTTTCAGAGTGTTTTAGTTTGAATTAAATTTTAGCTAAACAGTGACGTGCAATACAGGTACTAGGTAAACTATAGGCCTGTACAAAAGTATTCAAATATTTTGCCATATATTAGTATAAATTGCTGAAAGAGAAATTTCAACATATTACGCGTTTTCTTGCAAAACTAAATTTTCCGTTTATATAATATATACATCAACATACAGATCAAATGCAGGACTGTTCAAATAAATTGGAATACATATTTCGCTATGGACGGCAACTGCTGAAATCAGTTTTTTAAATATTTACTAAGTTATCTTATTTACCTTATTTCCCTCAATAACGAAGTTTTGTTAAAGCTTTCAGGGAGTGTTGGAAAAGTGTTTCATAAACTATCTCGTACGCATGATTTTTCTTTCTAGTTTTTTTTTTTCTAGTTTGAGAGGAAAAGGGGATGTGAGTTTCAAAATCGCCTTATCCAGAAAATCAAATTTTAGGAAATCGTGTAAAACCTCAGGATGCGTCCATTGGTTTTCGCTGTAAACCAAACATTTACAGTTTCAGAAATACATGACAAAAAAATATTTTGCAGGTTTTAGTGTTTTTTCGATAGAGGATCACCAATTGAATAGATTAATAGAGAAAACTCGATTTTATAAAATTTTGGATAAGGCTAGTTTTGAAACGCACGTCCTCAGATATAAATCCGAAAGGAAATATAAAATAAAATGGAGGAAGTAGGGTAGATGAGAAAAATTGCCAGAAAAATAGCAGTAGACAAACAATAAACTAGAAGTTCATATAAATTAATAAATAAAGAAGATATTCTTACTTTACTTCTTGTATTAACTATCGATTACTTTTTTTTTGTCTTCTCCTACCCGATTATTTCTTCTTTCTGATCTATTTCCCTCGCTGCATTTTCCTTGTATTTATTTACTCTCAGTTTTGCTGTGATGCTTAAGATGGTAGCATATATGTTTGCAGGGTTGCCAGTGGGCTACTTTTTTTAAATTCAGATTTCTTGATTGGCACCACTTTTTTGAAATAGTAAAAATCGCCATATTTAATGACATATTAATTAAGGTAAAAACAAGGTGGAATTTTACCATTTCAGAAAAGTTGTGCCAATCAAGAAATCTGAATTAAAAAAAAGTAGCCCACTGATAACACTGTATGTTTGCACCTGAAGAAGTAAAAATTGTTGGAAGACATATTTATCATTTGTAATTACGTTGTACTTTTCCACATATTATTATGTACTTAGGAAGTTTTGTCGATCACATAGAATTGTAAACAAATAACACATCATAGAATAACGCATAGAACCCGGATACTAACTGTTATCTTACATTGAAATTGCGAAAAATAATATAGCATTCTCTAAAATCGTACAAATGATGTTCTTAAATATAATCTTATGAAATGGTTTCATATTATATGAAAAAAATTCCTAAAATAAATAAATAAATATATATATGTAGCATTTTGCTACCGACTTTCACATATTTAGGCGACACCAGTACACCTCGACATAAAATGTAGTAGAGCAATCAAAACCATCCATCCATTATATTGAAAATACCGGATTGCAGTCAGGGTAGTGAGAAAGACAGACTCGAAACACATTGATAATTTCCCTTACGTAATGAATATAAAGAGTCATCGTCACTTTTTAAACTGTTTTTATTGACAAAAACATAGTAAAACACTTCCAGTAGTTATTCCATCCACTCACAAAAATCGATCATCACTTCATAAGACTTAAGATGTTATAAGAATAGGATCTACGCATTCTAACGTTCACTACAAGCGACGCAGCTTAATTAGACAACCAGAAAAACGTAAAAATCTTCTCTCCATCGCCGATGTAATGATATTTGTCCCCCGAACAACAACGCGCGGACGGTTACAGAACAGTAGCAGACCAATGCTAGAAGAGAGGAGGGGGAGAATGGGACATATAACAAATTACGATTCGATGGGAAAGGATGACGTCGATAAAGAACTCTTTATACGGCGTCAGAATAAAAGTGCAAATAGCGCTGGCGGACGCATGGAATTGTGGGCATAGAACACGAAAGAATAAATGATATTAAAACATTCGAAAGAAAGAGAATTTAGTTTTAGAATAAAATGAAAAAGTAATTTAATGGGTTTTATAAGATTAGGCGAATGGTTAAGGTTTTTAGAATAATAAAAGAATACGCAACTTTAAATGTATGAAATAAAAGACAAAAGATATTAAGATATTATTAAAGATAGGTAAAAAAGGAAAAATATTAAGAATTTGGAATAGTTTTACTAAGAAAAAGAGGCGAAAATTTTTATTATTACACACACACACACATATATATATATAGCACATTATGTTTTAAATGCGTTTGTCGGACCCAGAATCCTGTACCATAAATAAACTAAGTATAACCATAAAACATCCAAGAAATTTAAACAGATATAACCTGAACAAGAAAAAACAACAAAAGGCTGTGGCCTCTTCAGCGGTGGGCATTTTAGAAAGCACAGCAATGTTTTAGATTAATTACAATTTACAACAAACTATTATTCAGTAGTGGCAGTGGGTTTCGGCCAGAGTGTCGCAAAGCATAAATCAAATGCATAAAAACAATTGAAAGCCTATAGCGAACACTCCCCCAACGGACCCGACGCCACAATAAACAGTGCATCTCGAAGATACAACTGATTCAGAACGTATGTGTAATGTATACTGAAACAATAAAATTATTTTACCCAAATCCGAGCAACACAGCCACAAAAAACAATAACTAAATTCCAATGATCCATAATCTGTCCATAAACGTTCCATGTCTGTTGCCACACAATTGCAGACATCCTTGTAAAACCGTCCAAAAAAGGCTTTAGGTTATACAAATCATTAACTGTCAATCGCATAGCAACTCCTCAAAAATGAAGACTGTCTGTAAAACTAGTATATTTATTAATGAAATTCAAAGGTATATTGTTTTTATAATACAAAATGCTGGTTAAATTAAAAAGTTCTTTAAAAAATAAATTTTTATTCGAACAGAGTTTATAGTAGCGAAAAATCTGACCTATTATGATATTGACGTAAACGCGTTTATGGATATTTGAACTCCAATTAACTAAATGGTTAACTTCAAAATTAAAGTTATCCCGTTTATTATAAATTGATATTAATATATATATATATATATATATATATATATTATCTATCTATCTATATATATATTGTTAGAATAATATTTTTTAATGTTGCAATTTAATGAAAGTTGTACACAACAAAAATATTAAGTTCACCAATAATCTTAATAATTTTACATAAATTGTCGAAGACCAAATATAGATATTTTTTATTGCGTAATATAATTATGTCACAAAGTGTAGTTCACTCGTTTCTCCAATGCGGATATTTTGACTTGCGCAAACTGATAAAAATTACTGAAAAGATAAAAGTCATTGCTTAGATAGACAGACTATAAATATGTTTGTACCTACACAACTTTGTTTTCTAGTTACAGTGTAAAAAGAGTTTTACTCAATGAAGGTATTTAGAACCTCAATAATCTTAAATACCTTTAATAATTCTTAGAAGAAAAGGTGTACATGGCTGTTTTTACATTAACTATTTTTCAAAAGATATATGTTGCAAGTTTGTCAAGCAAAATTCTTTATAGATGCAAAAACTTTTCAATTCAAATCACTAAAAATCGCTTCCGATGAACGAAGAAAAATGAATATATTTTAATTTCAGATCTATGTTTTCAAGGTTGCGATTTATTGAGAGTTTTATCAGGACCCGATAAACATAGGGGCCAATTTCCCCCAGTATTTTAATATATAAAATCTTGCTTGGTACGAACTCAAAATTTTAGTTTTAAATAATGTGTAAAAAACTACATGATAAAGTATTTATAGATTGTTCCCTGTGATACACAAGCTCTGACAAGAGCATTTTCCGATATCGGGGACACAGAATGCGGTGAAAGTTTGTGTATCTATAGAGTATAGTTAGTATATAAATATATGAAAGCCATAAAGAGCAATACACAGGGGATCTTGAGAAAATAAGTCTCAAAAAATTATTTTACAGTTTATAATTGGATGAGTTTCGGCATTTGGTAAGCGGCTCAGTAACGTGGTTAGTAGTGTGCTGGATTCACGAAATTGAGTGACTGAACATTTTTGAATTCCTAGGGATTTATTTTTCCCAACGAATTTTTTTATGAATTATTATCGAACCTTAATTGAAAAATATGTATAATAATTGAAATTTACAGAATATATATATGTACGAGTTGGTATCGTAGAGTTTCAATTACAGGCCAATATTTTTTTACTGCTACCTCCCACCATTTTTTTCAAAACAAAAATCTTTTATATAAGCTTTGAGAACATTTGCATGGGAAATATGTTAAGAAATGTATTTTTTAAAAATAGTGGTGCAACATAAAAATAGTCGCCTGTAATTGAAACTTTACGACACCCCCTCGTATATATATGTTATATAAAAATTTTACTTTTATTATTCATTTAAATTATTCTAAATTGCTGGCGTATTCATTTTTCCCTGTTTCTTAATAATCTCTATTATTTATTTCTAGTTAAATTCCTATAAAATTAAAACGCGTATCATATTAATAGTTTTATTCAAAAACGTAATCTAAACCTTTAATCCCTTCATTAATTTTTATCAGCTACCAAACTGTAAAATTCTGAGCGCACTTACTTTATTTTTCGAATGCTTATAAAAGCCATTTTTACATTTTTATTTTATTCCATCTCAATTTCCCGCTAGCCTGGCGAGCGTCAGCCGAATCACACCGGAATCCTTCCGTCAGCAGAGCCGGGATTCATTTCTATGACGTTTCTCGATCGCTGTTCATTTGTTGAGTGACGGATCGCAGTTTCTTTCGTGTCTCGCTCACGAATTTATTTGGTTAATCTGAAGTTTGTATTTCAATCGGAATTCCTCCGCATATTCTAATAATACGCTCGAGCATGAGCTCAGAAGAAGGATTTTTGTGCTGTTTGATTGTTTACCTAATCTATTACCAGGTTTCCAAAGTCACGTAGGATATTTAAATTGTTCTTTAACACCTTTTTCGCATGAATAATTAGTTCGTGCTCAAGCATGATGGCTCTTATAAATTCTCACACTGTGAGAATTGATTACGTTGATATGCTGTGATGAAATAAACAGTTTCCAATGACTTCAGCCTATGTTTTATTGGGAAAACCCTGGATTTCTTCGTCTTTTTTTCACCACCTATGCGGCCTAATCTACCCTGACTGTATCAAGAATTAATGGTTGTATTATTGGACTTCACCAATCTCATCACTATCAACAATCGATAGAATTGATTAAATAAGTCAACTGCAGTATTCTATTTGTCCACAGCTGCTAAATTTCCACAGTGTTAACACCTCCAATAGCGATGCTTGCACTAAGTGGTACGACTGTTATACAGCCTCACCAATTTCTGATTAATAAATAGTACTAATCCAGCAATATGTCGTAAAAAGCACGACGTAATTGTTCGACTTAACCCATTTATTTGTTACGTAATATATATATGGTAGAATATAAGTAAAATTTCAACCAGGAAATTTTACATGTTTAAATTTTTCATGAAAAGTAAAAGAAAAAGCTTATACTTTCTATTCTATTCCAGTTTATATTTCTATAAACCAGAAATTTTTGTTGTCATTTGATATTATTTACAGATACGTAAATATATAATGTACTATTTTTAAAAAGAAATAAATTAAAATACGTTATACAGATACGTGAATAAGTATATTATTTTAGTTTTTTATTATGCAAATATTTCGATTATTTGATTATTATTTTTAAATATTCTTTTAAATTTTCAAATGCTTTTTTTTTTTTTACTTTCAGATTTTTAGTATTGTAGTTATTACCTACGATTCTTTTAGCAATTTAATAGGCTATTGGTTCATTTATAGACCACAACATTTAGCGGGTTTTAAAATTTATTTACTATTATTTAGATAAATAAGCTACTATTTTTCAGTGAAATAAATTAAGATACGTTATGTAATATTATAACACGCCGCTTTAATTATTTTTTAAATTGCAATTATTCTATCTTCATTATAATATTTCTAAATGTATCTTTTATTAACAACGACATTTTTAACATTTGAATTTCTTAAATATTGGATTTTTATGTTTATACGAGAATAACTGTCTATGTCCTTAAAAACAAGTTCTAAATTGCTAAAAATAGTTAGCAGGTAGGCAATAACTACTGAACCAAAATTTCTAATAAAAAATCATATTAATAATTTAAAAGAATATTTTTAAAAAAATCATCAAATATTCGACAGATTTTCATAACCAAACAAAATTTAAGTAGCATAATATATTCACTTTTTCATATCAAGTATTTTAATTTATTTCTCTGGGAAAAGTAGAACGTTAATCATTGTAATAACTCTTGTTAGTTTTAAATAACATTAAATTTCTGGTGTAAAGTGATATAAATATCCTACTTTTTAGGGTTTCGTTCATCTCACGAAACCCTATTCGTCTCGCTCTTATGTCTGTCTGTCCGTCTGTCCGTCACAGACCCCGTTCTCAGAAACTATACATGTTAGAGACTTGAAATTTTGGGTACTTATAGCTGAACACCTCACATCAAACAACAAATCATAAAATATTGAAAAAGTTGGTAATTAACCGAATTACGGGCTAATTAACTTCTAAAATTAACCGATCCACCTTTTTAATTTATCAAAATCACCTCTTTGACTACAATTGGACCCTTTTTGCGAGGCTAGCTTCGGAGCACTACCATTGGAGGATTCACGAAAGCTGAACCTCGATTTTATCTGGCGAGGCTAGCAAACTGCAGACTTGATTTTTTATCTCAGACATTACGGCGCGCTCGCGGTTTTTATTTTAATACGAAATTTAAACTTTTTAAATATTAAATTTTTTGATTAAATTTTTTGCCATCCTGATTTGAAATTCTTCGGTGATTTCATACATACCCAGTTCAAACTCCTAGCTTAATCACAAGCGGATATATTAATTATTATTTAATTAATTAGGTTTCATTTCCATGAAGATACATGAGATATATGCTACTTATTAAATATAAGAATGTCAAAAGTTTAGTTACCACTATTCCCTTATAGTAATTTGTGCAAATATCTTAAATTCTTGCTTAAGACCGCAACCACCTCGAGTAACATATCTACTGATAGGTTGTTTAACGGACTTTCCTTCCGCTCCAGTTTTGTTATTAATAGAGTGCGCTCCCTGGTGGTAGAATGTGGAACTAACATAACGCGATTTTGTTAAATTTAGGAAATATAACAAGGCGATCTGCTTGCGACTTTAAGATAGTTCATAACACATTGAGATATATGCTACTTATTAAATATAAGAATGTCAAAAGTTTAGTTACCACAATTTCCTTTTAGTAATTTGTGCAAATATTTTAAATTCTTGCTTAAGACCGCCACCACCTCGAGAAACATATCTACTGATAGGTTATTTAAAGGACTTTCCTTCCGACACAGTTTTGTTATGAATAGAGTGCGCTCCCTGGTGGTGGAATGTGGAACTAACAGAATTCTTGGTTAAGACCGCCACCTTCCCGACCCATGTATCTACGGAAAGGTTGCGTGAAGGGGTTTCGTTGACACATGTTTTTGTTAAGAATAGAGTGCGCTCCCTGGTGGTGGAATGTGAACTAACATAACGCGATTTTGTTAAAATTAGGAAATCTAACAAGTCGATCTGTTTGAAACTTAAAGATATTTTATAACACATAAGATAAAGTGTAAGAAAGAATGACACGCGAAATTCCGGGGAGGGGGGGGGGCGCTAGATTTCTATTTAAAAAATTAGCGTTTCTGACCGCTTTAGGTGACTTTTTGAGGGAGTCCTGAGATATATGGTACTTATTTAATATAAAATTGTCTAAAGTTTAGTTACCACTATTTCCTAATAGTAATTTCAGCAAATATCTTAATTTCTGATTAAGACCGCTACCACCTCGAGTAACATATCTACTTATAGGTTGTTTAACGGAGTTTCCTTCCGATACAGTTTTGTTAAGAATAGAGTGCGCTCCCTGGTGGTGGAATGTGGAACTAACATTTTTGTTAAAATTAGGAAATATAACAAGGCGATCTGTTTGAAATTTTACGATAATTTATAACACATTAGAAAAAGTTTATAAAAAATGGCGCGTGAAATTTCGGGAAGGTGGGGAGAGGGGGACGGTCAAAATATTTCTTTTTTGTTTCATACCGTCTCAGGTGCGTTTTTTGATGGAGTCCTCAGATACATGCTACTTATACTTATTAAATATAAATATGTCAAAAGTTAAACTACCACTATTTCCGAATAGTAATTTCAACAATTATCTTAAATTCTTGCTGAAGACCGCCACCCCCTCGAGTAACATATCTGCTAATGGGTTGTGTAAAGGAGTTTCGTTCAGATACGCTTTTGTTAAGAATACAGTGCGCTCCCTGGTGGTGGAATGTGGAATTAACAGACCGCGATTTCATTTAAAGTAGGAAATCTAACAATTCAATCTGTTTTAAACTTTAAGATACTTTATAACACACGATAATAAATTATAAAGAAGAAGGGCGCGTCGCATTTCGAGGAGGGGGGGGGGGGGTTGAGGGAGGTGCGGGAACAAAATTAGGAAATATAACTGGACGATCTGTTTGAAACTTTAATATGGCTTATAAAACATAATATAAATTTTTAAAATCAGGCCGCGTCAGAAATCATGGTGACCATCTGCCCACTCCCCCCAAAGGGAACACTTTTCTAAATTTGGCAGATACCCGTCATGTGATATATCGTAGCATTTGGGGGGGGGGCGAACAAAATTAGGAAATATAACAAGGCGAATATGTTTGAAACTTTAACATAGTTTAGGATGTGTTTGCCAGAATTTAGAAGGTATTCCATGGCGATAAATGTACTGGACGTTTTGAAAGAAAGTGTTTTGAAAGGAATATTAAACGAAACCCTTTGTGCGATGTATGATCACACTTACCCACTTGTTTCTTTTACTTTTCGTTAAATATTTAAACATGCAAATTTCATAGTTTGGGACGCGATGGATTGGGCGTGGTGGACCAGTTCCTTGGCCACCGCCATCTCCCGATTTATCGGGCATTGATTTCTTTTTATGGGGACATCTGAAGAGTCTTGTTTATAAGACCAGTTGACTCTGATGACTATCCAGTATCTCGCATATCCGAAGCTACTGCACGCATGCGGGAAATGCCTGACACCTTTAGAAGTGTACGCCAATCGTTCCACCGACGCTGCGAAGCATGTATCACAGTTGGTGGGCGCAATTTTGAACACTTATTGTAATATTATTGTATGCATTATTATTTACTTGTAAACTACATTGTAAATGAACATTTTATTTCTTTTATTCATGCATAGCTGCCAACTTGTACGGATTTTACTTACCACTAAAATTTAATAATAAATTTTACCTAATTGTATCACCGAATTACAAGAAATTTTAACGTTTAAATAGGTCAAAATTTTCTATTAAATTTTATTGGTAAGAAAAATCCGTACAAGTCGGCAGCTATGTTCATTTATTTCGTTTGGCTAGTTTGCCAGTTTTGCGATTTTTTTTTAATTAAAAAAATTCGATTTCATACCAAAAATTTTCAAAGAAGAATTGTATTGTGAAGTAATTCTGAAATGTCAAGAATAGGATAGCATAAAAATTTTCTGGTATGAATGAGAAATTTTGAAAATGAAAAAAGGGGCCTAATTGTCCCCTGGTGTTTTTACCTTAATGCGTCACTTGGTCCCATACATTCCTATACAATAAATGATTGTTACTGTGTGCTCTACTTACCCTTAAAGTTTGTACCATGAGTTTAGAAACACCATGTATACTCTCTAGTACACCCTATCTCTACAGCGTATAACTTCTAATTTTCTTTACTGTACTACTGAGAACTTTTCCCCCATAACTCCGTGACTAAACAATCTCTATAATAATAGCCTAAGTCATGTGACTGTCATCAACAGTTCCAGGATGACCGCTTCGCTTTTTATATGCTAGGCGAATATTTTGTAATTGGCGCATGTGATTAATCGCCAAATATTGTTCCACGCATTTTTTAACTCGCCAGTTAGCATTTTTTATTTCTCGCGTGGTAAATTAAATCAATGTTTTGATGTTTAAATTAAATGTCATGGTTTATGGTATCATTTATTATTTATTTATTTATTTATTTATTTTTTTTAAGAAATAAGTAAAAGCCATGAATTTTAAAATTTTCAGTTTTAAATTAAAGTTGGGTATTTTAAATAAAATGAGTGAAAGGATTATATTCTAAATCAAATTAATAAAATACGAAAAATGCGACAGGAACAATGTTTGACGGTTTATCCCCTGTGACCGGCTAGCATAAATATACGGAGTTCTTGGTTTTTCTATCATAATCATACGTATGGAGAAGGATTGAATTAAAGGAGTAAATTACATTATGAATAAAAATAACATATACAATACTTAGCTTTTAAGGGAGACCAAACTGGTCTCCAAGGGCGGCTAGTGATATGATAAATAATGAAAAAATCCCTGAAGTATTATCTAACTTACTGTGCATTTAATTAGTTGACTTGAAATCTCTCATAATCGAGTTCACCTAATTTTAGAACTCCCGTAACAACTTAGAATGATGGTTTTTACATTAAACCAGTTATAAACCAAATTTACTATTTAACAGTGTAAGTTCTACGAAATTCTGATCAGTAGAATCTGAGTCATAGTCATATTTACAATATTTATTGCTCATTAAACCTTTTTTCTTTACATTTGAAATAAAATCAGTAACTGTTTTGGTATTTCCCTGTAATGCCAACACCTTTGTCACCAAGCGTAATAGTTCGCACAAAAATGAAATGATACATTTGAAAAAAAAATAATTTTGTTGATAAAAAAATGAGCATTTAAAAAATATAACTTTTGAAAATTACAGACTTTGACCTACTATTTTTTTAAATCAATAAAAATAATGGTACTACTTGGTTATACCCTTGCTATAGTAACAGAATGAAAAGAATGAGTTTTAGAAATTATCACTTGAAAAATTCAAGTTTTGGCGCCAAAGATAGTGCCAAATTAGAAAAATATGAAATATCTCTCGAACTATTGGGCTTAAAAGAATTTTATTCGATTCAGGATACAAAAATACGCCAAAATATGTTATCAATTGAAAAATAACTATAAAATTAGATTTTTAAGGAATTTTTTTAAAGTTCGTTCTTTTTTTTACTCCCCTTAGGAGTGGAATTTTGGAAAATCCTTTCTTAGCGGCACTCTATATCATAAGAAGTATTTCTACCCCGATTTTCAAGATTTTAGTCTCAGTAGTTTTGGCTGCGCGTTGATTAATACAAAATCCAAACTTTCTTTTATATATATAGACTAGCAGCCCTCGCCCGCTACGCTGGTCTGTTTTTCTGTACAAACCGTGAATCAAGTGAAATATATCTGTGAATTAGATCATGCGTTTAAAGGCAATATGGACATTAGCCTGGAATGCCCATCCGAATTGCTACAAACGATATGGAAGTCATTATACTATTATATTTTCTATTGAGACAGACAAAATTTTAGCTGTTAAGGACCTACTTTTTTATTTGATTCTTTACTGTAGAATTTGGTAAAGTACAATAGATAATAAAGAACAACATGTAATATACTTATACCCTTGCTCTGAAAAATTATCAATGCAATTATCATCAGAATCCGTCCAATAAAACCTATTAAAAAGGCTAATCTTTCATAATTGGGCTCAACTGATTCTAGAACTTTCAGCCAAAATCCTTATAACCAAGCAACCTAGAACGATATGTGTTTTATGCTAAAATATTCCCTGAAAAATTAACTAACTGACCAAGTTCCACCAAAATCCACTTAGCAGAATTTTTTAAACTGGCAAATGTACCAAAAACTTCCCTAAATATTATCTAATTAACAGTTTAAGTCTCATCAAAATCCATTCAGTAGAACCTTTAAAAAAGCCAATTTTTCATAATCGTGTTCTTCTGATTTTGAATTTTCCCCCATAATTATTTAAGGGGGTCCGGGACACATTTTCAAAAAAAATTTATTTATTGAGTTAAAATTTTGAATTTTTTTGTGATGGTTATCAATATTATTTGTAAGCAAAACCAAATGATAAAACTTCTCATAGCTTTTTTAAAAAAATTTTAAATTTAAAATTTATGAAAAAAGTGGTATAACTTAAAATCGTTATAACTCGAAATATTATTTGAAGAATTTAAATTGTTTTTCATTTAAATAAACAGAAATATATATTTTTTAATTTAGAGCCATCATTTGAAAAAAATATTAATTAAAAAAAATTAAAATATTTAACGAAAAAAATTACAAAAAAAAGTGGTGTAACTTTAAAAAAAAAATCATATTTTCAAATGTAAATATTTTTTTTCAGATATGCTGGCTCAAAGGTAAAGTAAAATAATTGAAAAAGATATGTTCCGAGTTTCAACCCTGTATCTTTAACGGTTCTCGAGTTATAAGAATTTAAATATGAGAAATGGTGAAAAAAACCTATCATGAAGGAAAACACAATTTCACAAGAACTCGTTTCCTTGACAACCATAGCTTGAAAGACAGATTTTGAAAACAAACCAAAACGAAAAAATTAATATTTCCTGTTCTAATTAAGATAGAAACATGATTTAAACATCATTTTAAGCAGAAAAGGGCAGAGAAATATTTAATCCAATAATAATAAAAAAAATTGAAAATTTGAAGATTTTTGTGTCCCGGACCCCCTTAACTAAGCAACGTAGAACGATACGATGTACTAAATTTTTTTCTAAAAAATTATCTAAAAATGTAAGTCCCTTCAAAATATTCAGCAGAACTCAAGTTGTAAGCGGCCCAAACGAAATTTCTCTTTGCATTTCATACATATTATAGATAGATAAATTTAAATATATCTTTCATAATCGCGTTAAACCAGATTATAGAACTCTCGGGGATGTAGTAGGTCTACTTTATATACCCACTGGATTAACTCTGCACACCTTTATAGAATATATACTATCTAGTATATACACATTGCAAATAGCGTACATCCTCTAGTAATTTACTTTCTTGCATAGCATCAAAATCCATTCAGCAGGACTTTAAATTAAAGGTAATCTTTCATAATCGGGTTCACCTAATTTTAAAACTCCCGTATCTATCACTAATGCAAAGTAGAATTATTTGTTTTACATAAAAACACTTCTAAAATAAATTACTTAACTAACAGTGCAAGTTATACAAAATTCTGCTCAGTAGAACCTCAGTTACAGTCAATCGGAATGAAATAAGAATTTACGTTTTGTATAAATAGTAGATGATGATGACTAAAAATGTAAGTGCTGGTATTTGCGATTTATAAAATGCTATTGGCAGGATTTGTGCACGGCGAACAAAAAAGTACTCATTTTTTTCTTTTTATCCAGGAGCAAATAACAAATTGAAAAATATTTTTTCTATTTAAATAATTTTGAATATGAAAAACTTTTATTAAGCAGTACAAACATTGCTTTCTTATTTAAATTAAATATTTCCGTTTTATAATATTTATTTCGTATTAAGCCATTTTTCTTTGTGTTTTAAATAAAATCAGTAACTGTTTTGGTATTTTTCCGTTATACCAACACCGATGTCGCAAAGCATAATAATTAGCGGAGAATGAAATGAAGCATTTGAAAAAAAAATTGTTGATACAAAAAGGAGCATTTAAAATATATAATATTTGAAAATTACATACTTTCACCAACTATTTTTTTTTTTAATCAATACAAATCAATACTTAAAATAAAAGAAAAAATAAATATTTTACAGTAAAATAATAAAACAAGTAATATAAAAATTTTGTTTTTAAAGCCAATTCCTATTTAGGCCATCAAAGAAAAAATTAATATAATCAAGCTAACATTAGTTTTTGTTGCATTAAAATATCTCAATTTGTTGATTTTCTATAAGCAAGTAGGTTTACAATGGAACTCTATGGGAATTTGGCGAAATATTACAGATATCTCCAAGTTGGCGTCACTTTTGGCGACACAGTTTGGCCGCCAAATTTGGCGATATATCGACAAGTTGACGACAAACTTGGCGGTATTTGGCGACAGAACAGCCCCCCCCCCCCTAGGGTAAACCCTTATTGAAAATACTTTCATTGAACTTCAATAACCAATGGCCGCCATTTTGTTTCCCATGCAAAACTAAAATTAATTAATTAAAATTTAATTAATTAATTAATATTTGAAAAAACTGTATTAACATCAATTGTCATCCAGTACAAGTTTAAAAAAAATTATTTCAACTTGATAGGATGAATAATGAGTATTTTATTAACGATTGAAAATTTGAACAAGATAAATATATAAAAATATATAAATATATAAATAAATAAATATAGGGAGAGTGTGAGCTAATAGTAGGAATTGAATAACGTCAATTTAATCTGCAGGTCTGAAATTGTAAATGTCTTTCAGGTTATCATTACAGCGTGGCGTACGTAATAAGCATGTCTGTCATTGCAAAAAACATTTCATTTTTTGAATGAAGACGTTCAACGTTATAATAAAACACTCATACTACAATATATATTAAAACACACATACACACATAAATAACGACTGCATTCAACAGTTAAAAATACATATAAATATTGTATGTACATTATTGTATGCATGTCTGTAAAATATTTATATGTACTTTTAACGTTCAACGTTTTATAACAAAACATTTTTATATGTATAATTCCTAAGTTCTGAAATAATTTTATTGCAGCTTCCCGTCATCAAGTAACTTCCAAATGGTAAAATCCATGTCGATGTCAAAAATAAATGTAAGTTATTATTTAATAATACATATTTTCTGTTTGTTTTGCGATGCTACGATTAAAAAATACAACAAAAAAAATATTCACGTTCAATAAATAGCAAATCTTAATGTTTGGCACGGTTTGCAATAAAAATACTTTGCGGAGTTAGGATTGAAATAAATGGAGCAATAGCATGCATTTTGACATGATGTTGGTATAGGAAAAAAACAATTAACCTATTTACCATTATTAACCTCTTTTTTTTTTTTTTTTTTTTTTTTTTTTTTAGTTTTCGAGGCGTTTGTAATATTTTTCAAACTCATGTAGCTGTTTTAATTATTTCATCAAAAGAATTGATTAACAAAATTACTCAATTTAAATGTTCCCGTAGCTATAGTAACGGATGTTTTTTTAAAGATTATCATTCGAAAATTTGAGGTTTTGACGCCAAAGACATCGCCAAATTAGAAAAATATGAAATATCTCACGAACTATTGTACTTAAAAGAATTTAGTTAGTACCATTCGATTCAGTATAAAAAAATACACTAAAATATGTTATCAGTTCAAAACTAACTATAAAATCTTATTTTTAAAGATTTTTTTAAAGTTCGTTCTCTTTTTAACCACCCTTAGGGGTGGAATTTTAGCAAATCCTTTCTTAGCGGCACTCTATGTCATAAGAAGTATTTTTACCCCAATTTTCAAGATTTTAGGTTCAAAAGTTTTGCCTGCGCGTTGATTAATACAAAATCCAGACTTTCTTTTATATATATAGATAATTATACGAATCAATGTAATTTGAGAAGTTTAACTAATCTGGTGCAATATTTAGATATCTTCCAGTGAATATATTTCTAATAATTTTTGCATGCTGATATTTATTTAACAGGAAACAACAAAATTTTAATTATTATACCATAAAAACATGTATAAAAATCACATAAACAGATTAAGTAAAGTAATTACTAATCAAGACGCACCAAGGAATAGAACGCACAGGCTCAAAGACCACAAAATAAATATGTCAATAAGCCCAATAGTAATTGAATGCTCAAGCCTCAGATATTTTATGGAAAAAGCTTTTGTAGTTTTATTGAAAAATATTTTACCCAGCTCTGATCATGTAATTAATTCAATGTATGAGTTCATTCAATATTTGAATCACATTAATTTACCTCAAAATTATTTAATAGCCAGTCTAGATATAGTCTCTTTATACCCATCTATTGATACCCAAAAAGCCGTTACAAATATAAATAATTGCATTGACGGCATGGAGAATATTAATGATAATATGAAAACTACAATAAAGAGTGCTCTTAATCTTATAGTTAATAGCAATTACTTCATTTTCGACGACAAAATATACAAACAATATAACGGAGCTCCAATGGGTTCTCCTATATCAGGAGTATTAGCTGAATTCATATTACGACCACTCGAAATAGATATATTGAAATTGGATTATACTACCCATGCATGGACCAGATATGTAGACGATATTTTCATCATATGGCAACATGCAGATACCTTGCTCAATAACTTTTTAAACGAGATAAATAGCCTTGATTCTAAAATTAAATTCACATTGGAAATAGAACAAAATGGTACGCTACCTTATTTAAATGTATTACTAATCAAGACGCACCAAGGAATAGAACGCACTCTTCACAGAAAACACATAGCCAGTCAATCCATTATCCCTCATAATGCTCAGGCACTTTTTTCATACAAAATTTCTTCATTTAGACATTCTATTCATAGAGCATTCACTGTTTGTACCCCGAGCAATTAAATAATGAAATAAATAAAATATATGATATTGCAAGAAACAATGGATAGAAAGAAAGACCTGTGTGAAGTTGGCACCCCTCATTATGAATTTAAATATGAAAACTACACAGAAGTTTTGCCCAAGTTTTGCCCAGTTTTGCCCACCCATTAATTAATTTTGCCCACCCTTCGTAACGCTGTAAAACAAACTTTATTTTTTGACCCACTTTCAAAAAGCTGGCACCCCTCAATTTGAAATTTAACAAAGCAATTGTACAGTTATTTTGCCCAAGTTTTGCCCAGTTTTGCCCACCCATTAATTAATTTTGCCCACCTTTTATAACGCCGTAAATCAAAAAAATATTCGCTGACCACGTGTGAAGCTGGCACCCCCCATTAAGAATTAAAATATGAAAACCACACTAAAGTTTTGCCCAAGTTTTGCCCAGTTTTGCCCACCCATTAATTAATTTTGCCCACCTTTTCTAACGCTGTAAATCAAATTTTATTTTTTGACCCATTTTCTAAAGTAGCACCCCTCATTAGGAAATTTACAAAAACAATTGTACTATTATTTTGCCCAAGTTTTGCCCAGTTTTGCCCACCTATTAATTAATTTTGCCCACCTTTTATAACGCCGTAGATAAAAAAAATCTTCGCTGACCACGTGTGAAGTTGGCAACCCCCATTACGAATTAAAATGTGAAAACCACACAAAAGGTTTTCCCAAGTTTTGCCCAGTTTTGCCCACCCATTAATTAATTTTGCCCACCTTTTATAACGCCGTAAATCAAAAAAATCTTCGTTGACCACTTGTGAAGCTGGCACCCCCCATTACGAATTACAATATGAAAACCACACAAAAGTTTTGCCCAAGTTTTTCCCAGTTTTGCCCACCCATTAATTAATTTTGCCCACCTTTTATAACGCCGTAAATCCAAAAAATCTTCGTTGACCACGTGTGAAGCTGGCACCCCCCATTACGAATTAAAATATGAAAACCACACTAAAGTTTTGCCCACCCATTAATTAATTTTGCCCACCTATTCTAAAGCTGTAAATCAAAAAAATCTTTGCTGACCACGTGTGAAGCTGGCAGCCCCCATTAAGAAATACAATATGAAAACCACACAAAAGTTTTGCCCAAGTTTTGCCCAGTTTTGCCCACCTTTTATAACGCCGTAAATCAAAAAAATCTTCGTTGACCACATGTGAAGCTGGAACCCCCCCCCCCAAATTACGAATTAATATATGAAAAGAGGATGTAGCAACCTCATCCTGAAGCAATCTATCCTGAATATTCATAAAATTCGTTACAACCGATGTCACATAAACGAATGTATGAGCGATTCACACCCATTAAAACACAAAACTAAAAAAAAAATAGTGGAATCGGTTCAGTCGATATTTTGGAATCTCTAAAAATAAGATGTGCCAAAGACCGCAAACGCTGCAACGAATATTTAAAAAAATCACGTTATGTAAAATGCTAATATTGTTTAAAATCATTTTATAAATTAAGTAACATTTTAAAAATAGAAATTTTCTATTTTTTCATTCAAATTCTTTTTTATAATTTAAATAAATATTAAAAAGTAAACTTTCCATTTTTTGAAACTTTCTCCCATTTCGATTCAAATTCGCACTTACATAACTGAAGCTGAAGAGAAACGAGGCACCACTGAGCTACTGCGAACTCAGCTCGAAACACTTTAGAATAACATTTTAAACAGCTTGCTTTAGTTATAAAAATTCACCAAAAGTTAGCGAGTGGAAATTGAAAACGAAACACTAGTTGGGCAAAAAGGCATTGCTGTCAAATCATCACAGTCAATCGTGCTTCGGAGCCTGTTTGGGAAATATCCGCCCCATCAGTTTGACTGAATGCTCTATTTGCCTTTCGAGACTGTTTTTAAGAAATATATGAAGTAACGACAAAAAGTCCACCAAATGGATTTCTAGCATTTAGTAGGATACCGCGATACGAGAGTTGCAGCATATCGAATATAAAATTTGATTAGTTAGACGATTCTGGACAAAGCGAATGCCCAAGCTTGGCGAGTGTCACATTATAACCAAGCTTATGCTTGTTAACTTATCTCGAAACTCGTCCAGGTGAGCATCGCCATGTTCTGGAATACAAAATGCCTAGGTTTGCAATAGTTTGGACAAACGCAAGCCGAGAAAATCAAGACAGAAAATGCTTAGGTTTGCCATAGTTTGGACAAACTCCTCTGTCAAAGCACAGTCTGAGCGCAACCAACGCCAACTATAGACAATGCCGACGGGCTCGATTTCGACCCCACGGCAGGTCGGCCATCAGCGGATGATTCGTTCGACCCTATTCTTGTGGCTTTTACGTCACAAGAATAGGGTTGAATGAATGATAAGCATCTGCCGTGATGTCGAAATCCAGCTCGTCGGCAATGCCGCAACCAAAGACTTTTAAGATACATAGACCGGCAAACTGTCAGTTTAACTGAAGATTTTTGATCACAGCTCTTGTACGGCAGCATATATGTTTTATATTTTGATTTACCTAAGAAAATGCTTTTATTAGCGTATTTTTTATTTCGTATCATTAAGTATTAGTCTACCCTATTTCATTTAGGAATTTAAAAAAAAGAAAAAATAAAAAAAACTTTATTATTAATAATTTTTTTTTGTCTTTTTCGTATAGCAAGTACGTATTTCAATAAACGTCCTCCAAAGATAAAAATATAGTGTTACTTTCGTTAATATGCATTTTTTTAATTGCCTTTTTACATAAAAATTAGTTTTAACGTAGATTTCTTCACAAGTAATTTAAAATTTTCTAAATTACTATATTATGTTACAGTTGTTACCTTTAATCTAAACTTACCTACCAGTTACTTTAGTAAGTCAAACATAAAAAAATGTGGAATTAGAATCTTTAACAATCTGTTTCCACATTAATTTCGTTTTATTTCTGTTTATAAGGCATAAAAATTAGATACTCTTTTTCAAACATGCCATCCATAAAATTAAAATAATAAATAAATCGCCTTATTTAACTTTATTTCTGAAAATTCAATATTTATAACGCATATTTAGATATAAAAAATACCGTCATGTAAAACATTTGCCATAAAAATCATATATATTGATAAGAATTATTTTTAAAGCTCATTCTAGCAATAGCACTCACAGCTGACGTACAAACCTCGCGGTTGAGGTGTTTCAATTTACTTCAGATGGCTGCCATGATTTCGCATGCTTTTGAATGGGAATTGCCGGTCTATGTATCTTAAAGGTCTTTGGCCGCAACCAACGACATATAAGGCCAATTAATGGCGTTTAAAACGTCCCACGGAGTGGATCAACTTTACTCGGTGATTGGTACAAAGCGCTGCGCCCATCGTTTGGTGCCAATCGCCATGTAAAGATGTTCCACTCCATATAATATCTTAAAAGTCATAAATCTGCACTTTTATGAAGTTGGTCATAGTCTGAGTAACATATGCCGCCAATTTCATATCGAGGCACGCTACGCGAAACTAGAATTTGATTTAGGGACACCAGCAAATCCTGCAAAACATTTGGAAGTATTTAAAAATTGTATGAACAGTGCAAAAAAAACTCTAATTCCATAAAAATGTTGGACAAAGCTGAGACAATCTTTTGAAACGCATGGCAAAACTCTCGGAGCATTAGTAAAAATTTAACAACATATGGCGAAAACCACTAAGCTCCATACATAACAAGAGTTCTCAGTTGGCGCTCAGGAGCTTGCAAGGCAAATGAAGCATACAAGGCAAAGGTAAAAAATAGTTCGCATTACCAGTGTTAGATATTAGTGTTGACATTTACTATTATTCTAATGTATGTTTCTCTAATTCAGCAATACTTATCAAATTAATAATGGATTCTTCAATCATGCAAAGAAACGAAACAAGCAGTACCTTTTGCCTGGAATGCAAACCTGGACCGCTAGAAATAATCATGGGAAATAGGAAGACAGATTTCTTGTTTGTTATATATGGAGCTCAGTGGGAGAAAACTAGGTAAATATGGACGAAAATCTAGACACAAACAAGGCGGCCGAAAGTAAAGGAAAATTGGGAAAACTAGGAAAAACTAGAGTAAAATGAAGGAATACTAAAACAAATGAAGTCGGTTAAAAACAGGCAATGCTATAATAACGCTGGACAAAACAGGGCACATTTTTCAGTTGGAGAAAGCTCTAGAAAAGTCCCGTAACACTAGTAAGTTCGTTAGTTTAATTCGTATTTGGATGTGAAAATGTCCCAAGTGGTAAACAAAGCTATTTTTTATTTTACAACATTATGAAAAGAGGACAAAATTAAATAATACGTGGGCAAAATAACCTCTCAGTTGTGTTTTGCTTTCCTATTGTGGGGTGCTAGTTTAAATAATGGGTCAAAAAAGTAAATTTTATTTACAACGTTATGAAATCTTGCCAAATTAAATAATAGTTGGGCAAGACTGGGAAAAATTTGGACAAAACTTTTGTGTGGCTTTCACATTTTAATTCGTACTGGGGGGTGCGAACTGCACACGTAATCAACAAAGATTTTTTCAATTTACAGCGTTGGAAAAGGTGGGCAAAATTAAATAATGACTGGGCAAAACTGGGCAAAACTTGGGCAAAATAATCGTACAATTGTTTTTGTAAATTTCCTAATCACACTAAAGTTTTGCCCAAGTTTTGCCCAGTTTTGCCCACCCATTAATTAATTTTGCCCACCTTTTCTTGCTACTTTAAAAAATGGGTGAAAAATTAAATTTGATTTACAGCGTTAGAAAAGGTGGGCAAAATTAATTAATGGGTGGGCAAAACTGGGCAAAACTTGGGCAAAACTTTAGTGTGGTTTTCATGTTTTAATTCGTAATGTGGAGTGCCAGCTTCGCACGTGGTCAACGAAGATTTTTTTGATTTACGGCGTTATAAAAGGTGGGCAAAACTGGGAAACTTGGGCAAAATTTTAGTGTGGTTTTCATATTTTAATTCGTAATGGGTGGTGACAGCTTCACACGTGGTCAACGAAGATTTTTTTGATTTACGGCGTTATAAAAGGTGGGCAAAATTAATTAATGGTTAGGCAAAACTGGGCAAAACTTGGGCAAACCTTTAGTGTGGTTTTCATATTGTAATTCGTAATGGGGGTTTCCAACATAATACCAGAAATGTGGTTCGACTTATACACGAAAATTCAAATTTTTTCAAAATTTTGCTTAAGAATTGGGGGTTGACTTATACACGAGTCGACCTATACACGAGTATATACGGTAAATATTTTTCCAAACTTGAAATCACGTTTGTCAGTTTCAACTTTGCATATGAACATTCGCACGCTCTTAACTTCAGGTTCTAATCTCAATACAGTCTCAATAAGCATGCAAATATACAATGAAAAACTGCACATTGAACATGAAATATGATGACCATAAAATATTTAATTAGTATAAAATAATGAAGTTAGAGTGATAGACGACAACTGGGGGAAATCTAATAATAATAATAATATATAGAGTTAATTCACACGTGGTCAACGAAGATTTTTTTGATTTACCGCGTTATAAAAGGTGGGCAAAATTAATTAATGGGTGGGCAAAACTGGGCAAAACTTGGGCAAAACTTTTGTGTGGTTTTCATATTTTAATTCGTAATGGGGGGTGCCAACTTCACACGTGGTCAGCGAAGATTTTTTTGATTTACGGCGTTATAAAAGGTGGGCAAAATTAATTAATGGGTGGGCAAAACTGGGCAAAACTTGGGCAAAATAATAGTACAATTGTTTTTGTAAATTTCCTAATGAGGGGTGCTACTTTAGAAAATGGGTCAAAAAATAAAATTTGATTTACAGCGTTAGAAAAGGTGGGCAAAATTAATTAATGGGTGGGCAAAACAGGGCAAAACTTGGGCAAAACTTTAGTGTGGTTTTCATATTTTAATTCTTAATGGGGGGGTGCCAACATCACACGTGGTCAGCGAATATTTTTTGATTTACGGCGTTTTAAAAGGTGGGCAAAATTAATTAATGGGTGGGCAAAACTGGGCAAAACTTGAGCAAAATAATAGTACAATTGTTTTTGTAAATTTCCTAATGAGGGGTGCTACTTTAAAAAATGGGTGAAAAATTAAATTTATTTACAGCGTTAGAAAAGGTGGGCAAAATTAATTAATGGGTGGGCAAAACTGGGCAAAACTTGGGCAAAACTTTAGTGTGGTTTTCATATTTTAATTCGTAATGGGGGGTGCCAGCTTCGCACGTGGTCAACGAAGATTTTTTTGATTTACGGCGTTATAAAAGGTGGGCAAAACTGGGAAACTTGGGCAAAATTTTAGTGTGGTTTTCATAATTTAATTCGTAATGGGGGGTGACAGCTTCACACGTGGTCAACAAAGATTTTTTTGATTTACGGCGTTATAAAAGGTGGGCAAAATTAATTAATGGGTGGGCAAAACTGGGCAAAACTTGGGCAAAACTTTAGTGTGGTTTTCATATTTTAATTCGTAATGGGGGTGCCAGCTTCACACGTGGTCAACGAATATTTTTTGATTTACGGCGTTATAAAAGGTGGGCAAAATTAATTAATGGGTGGGCAAAACTGGGAAAAACTTGGGCAAAACTTTTGTGTGGTTTTCATATTTTAATTCGTAATGAGGTGTGCCAACTTCACACGTGGTCAGCGAAGATTTTTTTGATTTACGGCGTTATAAAAGGTGGGCAAAATTAATTAATGGGTGGGCAAAACTGGGCACAACTTGGGCAAAATAATAGTACAATTGTTTTTGTAAATTTCCTAATGAGGGGTGCTACTTTAAAACATGGGTCAAAAAATAAAATTTGATTTACAGCGTTAGAAAAGGTGGGCAAAATTAATTAATGGGTGGGCAAAACTGGGCAAAACTTGGGCAAAACTTTAGTGTGATTTTCATATTTTAATTCGTAATGGGGGGTGCCAGCTTCACACGTGGTCAGCGAAGATTTTTTTGATTTACGGCGTTATAAAAGGTGGGTAAAATTAATTAATGGGTGGTCAAAACTGGGCAAAACTTGGGCAAAACTTTTGTGTGGTTTTCATATTTTAATTCGTAATGGGGGGTGCCAACTTCACACGTGGTCAGCGAAGATTTTTTTGATTTACGGCGTTATAAATGGTGGGCAAAATTATTTAATGCGTGGGCAAAACTGGGCAAAACTTGGGCAAAATAATGGTACAATTGTTTTTGTAAATTTCCTAATGAGGGGTGCTACTTTAAAAAATGGGTCAAAAAATAAAATTTGATTTACAGCGTTAGAAAAGGTGGGCAAAATTAATTAATGGGTGGGCAAAACTGGGCAAAACTTGGGCAAAACTTTAGTGTGATTTTCATATTTTAATTCGTAATGGGGGGTGCCAGCTTCACACGTGGTCAGCGAAGAATTTTTGATTTACGGCGTTATAAAAGGTGGGCAAAATTAATTAATGGGTGGGCAAAACTGGGCAAAACTTGGGCAAAATAACTGTACAATTGCTTTGTTAAATTTCAAATTGATTGTTGCCAGCTTTTCTAAAGTGGGTCAAAAAATAAAGTTTGTTTTACAGCGTTACGAAGGGTGGGCAAAATTAATTAATGGGTGGGCAAAACTGGGCAAAACTTGGGCAAAACTTCTGTGTAGTTTTCATATTTAAATTCATAATGAGGGGTGCCAACTTCACACAGGTGAAAGAAAGCACCATAGAAAAATTAATTAAGAGCTTGAAGAATAAAAAGAAAAGAAATTTCAATCCACAAAATTCCATGTTATCCACTTTACAACATTTTCCTGGTTTCTTCGAACGTTTGAAATATAAACTCAATAAATTCAATATCTCCCTAGTCGCAAAACCTTCTATGAAATTAAAAAATATAGTATGCAAGAAAATAGATCCAATAGAGTCAAACCAGTTATCAGGAGTATACGAAATATCTTTCACAAAAGAAGATGGAACAAAGCAGTTTTATATAGGTATGACAAGTAGAAAACTTAAAACCAGAATCATAGAACATACAGCAGACATCAAGTACAACAGAAGAACCACAGCTTTGGCCAGATTATGTAGCGAAGAACCGTTACAGATCGATTTTACAAATAGCAAGTAAATTTATACATCAAGATTTTATTTACCTTCCATAATCCGAGAATCAATAGAAATATTTTTACGCAAAAAGAATATTTGCAATGATTCGGTGTTCCTTGATTTACCTAAAATTTGGAAAGAGATGCTATGTAATTTTAATAACAATAGTAAAAATTAATCCACATTAGCAAATAGCCAAGATAAATTAATTTTTATTTTATGTTTTGCAATATTTTTCATTATGCATGTTGTCCCGTGACATTGTTTACCACGTTATTGTTTTGTTAAATTATATGAAAATTAATCCACGCTCACAAATAGCTAATTTAATTTTAATTTAATTTTCTGTTTGCAATGTTTTTCATTATGCATCATGTCTCGTGACATTGTTTACTATGTTTATTGTTTTTAAATTTTGTGAAAATATTTTCTGTCATAAAGGATTTTGAAAATGTCGCCGTTGGTGCGACGAAACGATCGTCAATCTTAATAAAGATATTTTATTACTTCTATAGCATTATTTTACTTAATCTATTATACCATATTATATATGACAATACGACTTAGTCTACAGTAAGTCTTATTTTACGATACCTAAAGATATTTCTATGGTAAGGCGTGATTTTTTTTTGTTTGTTTTTTTTTAATCAATTTTTAAGGAAAAAACTTTTCATTGCCAAACAGAAAAAAAGAGATTCATTTTCATTTTTATTTAAAAAAAAAAAAATATTCGGTCCCAAATGAAGTAAAGTTAATAATTCACAAAAATATTATAATTTTTAAAAGAACAAAACATAAAAAAAGAGAGAATAAGTTTTGCCTTAGCCGTTCATAATTTAATAAAAATGTTTCCTGCTTTACAAATTTTATTATTTAAATATAAGTCGTAGTGTATATTCATCTCGATTGATTTTTTTTTCAAGATTGCTTAACTGCGTCATAGAAAAAAAAAAGTCTTCTGAAACATTGTCAAAAAAAGAAAGTCATTCAATGACACAGTAATTTAAGATTCAATACCATCGCTATAAGTTTCCTGTACAGTTTTTTCAAATTTATTTTCGAATAGCATTTTTTGTTTTATTTATTCGTGGAAATTTTATGATCAAATAATCCAAAGATTTTCGTTTGCAAATGATAGCATTCAAATTTTAGGACTTTTTACTTGTTGCTTATTCAAAAGGATCTAATTGAGATAAAAGCCCTTAGCCCTTCATAATTTAATAAAAATGTTTCCTGCTTTCCAAATTTTATTATTTAAATATAAGTCGTAGTGTATATTCATCTCGATTGATTTTTTTTTCAAGATTGCTTAACTGCGTCATAGAAAAAAAAAAAAAGTCTTCTAAAACATTGTCAAAAAAAGAAAGTCATTCAGGGACACAGTAATTTAAGATTCAATACCATCGCTATAAGTTTCCCGTACAGTTATTTCAAATTTATTTTCGAATAGCATTTTTTGTTTTATTTATTCGTGGAAATTTTATGATCAAATAATCCAAAGTTTTTCGTTTGCAAATGATAGCATTCAAATTTTAGGACTTTTTACTTGCTGCTTATTCAAAAGGATCTAATTGAGATAAAAGCCCTTAGCCCTTCATAATTTAATATAAATGTTTCCTGCTTTCCAAATTTTATTATTTAAATATAAGTCGTAGTGTATATTCATCTCGATTGATTTTTTTTTTTCAAGATTGCTTAACTGCGTCATAGAACAAAAAAAAGTCTTCTAAAACATTGTCAAAAAAAGAATGTCATTCAGGGACACAGTAATTTAAGATTCAATACCATCGCTATTAGTTTCCCGTACAGTTATTTCAAATTTATTTTCGAATAGCATTTTTTGTTTTATTTATTTGTGGAAATTTTATGATCAAATAATCCAAAGTTTTCGTTTGCAAATGATAGCATTCAAATTTTAAGACTTTTTACTTGCTGCTTATTCAAAAGGATCTAATTGAGATGAAAGCCCTTAGCCCTTCATAATTTAATATAAATGTTTCCTGCTTTCCAAATTTTATTATTTAAATATAAGTCGTAGTGTATATTCATCTCGATTGATTTTTTTTTTTCAAGATTGCTTAACTGCGTCATAGAAAAAAAAAGTCTTCTAAAACATTGTCAAAAAAAGAAAGTCATTCAGGGACACAGTAATTTAAGATTCAATACCATCGCTATAAGTTTCCCGTACAGTTATTTCAAATTTATTTTCGAATAGCATTTTTTGTTTTATTTATTCGTGGAAATTTTATGATCAAATAATCCAAAGTTTTTCGTTTGCAAATGATAGCATTCAAATTTTAGGACTTTTTACTTGTTGCTTATTCAAAAGGATCTAATTGAGATAAAAGCCCTTAGCCCTTCATAATTTAATATAAATGTTTCCTGCTTTCCAAATTTTATTATTTAAATATAAGTCGTAGTGTATATTCATCTCGATTGATTTTTTTTTCAAGATTGCTTAACTGCGTCATAGAAAAAAAAAGTCTTCTAAAACATTGTCAAAAAAAGAAAGTCATTCAGGGACACAGTAATTTAAGATTCAATACCATCGTTATAAGTTTCCCATACAGTTATTTCAAATTTATTTTCGAATAGCATTTTTTGTTTTATTTATTCGTGGAAATTTTATGATCAAATAATCCAAAGTTTTTCGTTTGCAAATGATAGCATTCAAATTTTAGGACTTTTTACTTGCTGCTTATTCAAAAGGATCTAATTGAGATAAAAGCCCTTAGCCCTTCATAATTTAATAAAAATGTTTCCTGCTTTCCAAATTTTATTATGTAAATATAAGTCGTAGTGTATATTCATCTCGATTGATTTTTTTTTCAAGATTGCTTAACTGCGTCATAGAAAAAAAAAGTCTTCTAAAACATTGTCAAAAAAAGAAAGTCATTCAGGGACACAGTAATTTAAGATTCAATACCATCGCTATAAGTTTCCCGTACAGTTATTTCAAATTTATTTTCGAATAGCATTTTTTGTTTTATTTATTCGTGAAAATTTTATGATCAAATAATCCAAAGTTTTTCGTTTGTAAATGATAGCATTCAAATTTTAGGACTTTTTACTTGTTGCTTATTCAAAAGGATCTAATTGAGATAAAACAATCAAAACGCCTAAGTAAATAATGAAAGAGTCGATTTTATCCGAGAAAAAGAGCACCTATTCTCACTTGCCAAAATTCTTTAATTTTAATTTCAACTGTCATAAACAGTTGTAACTTGATACGTTCGGAACAAGCCAGACCCAGTCATCCAATAGTACAGTTTATAAATATTACTTAACACAGTGTCTCCAAAACATTTCTGGTGTGAAATGTTTTATATTTCCCTTTCATCTATCTGTGTAAAAAGAAAATACTATTTCAATGGCGAAAATTTCGACTTCCATTATTTCATGGATTTAACATGTATTCGAATGGACTGCCTGAACACGATTTGACTATTTTTGGAAAATGTCTGTCTGTCTTTGACACAATTTCCATGGCGTTCTATCTAAAGAATCACGGAATTTCATAAAACTTCTCAGAACTTGACATAAAGTTGCGCCGATTAGAATTCAATGTTTATCGCCAAGCAGGTATCATTGCTATTGTCTTTTAACGGTTTTCGTGATGGATAAATTTCGATATGATTGGGATAGAAATTTAATCAAGCATCACATTCAGTTAGACCTTGGCAATATCTTGTAATACGTAAGATATTTATCAAAAACTATGATATTTCAGTTTTAGCTTTGTTTATTAAACAAAAAACTCAAGCATGCTTTGCGTTTTGCGATTCCCATGATATTTATATCTCCGCATCTACCCAGATAGCATGAACAATAGCAGCAAGTTTAATTTCTTCTGACATGATCTTGCCGTGACAAATTTGAATTAAGAAATTCGCGGCAAATTTCCTGCAAGATATACCATCCCCCACTTGCATGAGTAGTTTGTTGCGAAACTGATGGTAACACTGTCTTTAACACTAGAACGGCGGGAAATTTTACTCAAGTTTTATAAAAATATTTCACATCAGAATTTTTACTTAAAACTATTTAACTTATTTATTTAAGTTATTTTTGTGCAGCATATATTAATTTTAAATTATAAAAAGTTTTCTGGTTCGAATCGACATGTATTCGTTTGGCAGGGGTCAAAATGACCCCTTGCCGCCGTTCTAGTGTTAATCCTTAACGGCGCGGAGTAATTCTGTTTATCAACTCATGAAATAATGGACTGACACCGCAATTTATAAACGAATTTGTTAGAAAATGAGACCTTGTTTATTTTCATGTATATTATAAGAGGAAAATTTTAGTTAAATATTCTTGGTGCCGGTTGTCAATTTTGGAATTAAAATTAGGTGTCCTTTTTTAACTACACCGCGCCGGTAAGGGTTAATTAACGAAAGGGACGACAGCAAAAAATCCCTCTGTTGAGAGAATAGACAATCAGCACATACGCAGAAATTGCGGAAATTTTATTCGGTTTGCGCCGCTTTTTCTAAACGCTATACTTACCAAATACCAAAAAAAAAAAAAAAAACGCTTGTATTGAAAAGCGCAAATATTACCTTAACTTGTTTATGGTGATGAAACCGATGTATGCACCTTTTGATGGTGCGTTCGTATCAATGGAGCTGATCAGGTTTATGGACCCATGCGAAGGGATTAACAGACAGTGGTCGTGGAAAGATTACTACTTTGCAGTATTTTTTATTACTTGTTTGCGGTTAATTTGCAAGAAATTTGATACAGCATGAATTTATCTTGCATTGCAAGTTCAAAGTGTAGTGACTTTGGCGTTAGCATTATCTTACTGCAGTCTTGTTATGAACTTTCAGTCTTGTCATGCTGAACTTGCTGCATTGCAGGTTTTCAAAGCAAGACTGCTGCAAATTTTCTATACATTAAAAATGCTATCTGGGTATGGGATCGTTTTTAATCAAATTTTATATATGAGATACATTTAACAAAAATTAACTTGACACTATTCTGTCTGTGTTCACTGGAAAAGGGTGCATGATGAATATTATAACAATAACTCAGTTTTTATTGATTAGATATGCAAAAACTTTTCTGTTTAAAATAATCGAGGAAAATTATTTATGGTGCCGAGTATTGTATTTGAATACCTAATAAGGAGCAATGTTGAACTCTGCTCTATATTTTAATTCATCGATCACTGTAACCCTGACTTAAATTCGACGAAACACATTTTATTTCAAATTTGATAGTGTGTAGCAATGGTATTTTAATTTATACATTGTAATAATATTGATATGTTTTTATGATTGCTAAATTTTATTTTTTACTTTGCAATCACATGGTGTAAGGAAAGTGTTAACATCATTTTAACAAAAAAGAAAAATCTTGCGTCAAGCATAGATGATGAAAAATTTTTTCACGCTTACAGAATTCTTTAACGAAACTTTGATGTTTAATAAGATAAAAAATATCTAAGTAAACATTTTGAAAACACATAACACGTTTGAATACCAGGTTTCATCAATTACCGTCCATATCTGGAAAGTAGCCCAATTATTTTGTGAAATCCTGTATTTAATCCATAGACTTCTACTTATTTTACATAGCAAGCTACAGTTTAGTTCATTATAAGAATATAAAATAGGTTGAAAATTCACCTTCAGCAATTTCTACCAGTATACGGACACATACTTCAGTTCTTTTGTACAACTCTGTATACTACTGATAGATTTTTATGTACACCAAACATTAACCTAAAATTTAATTCAGTCTGCAAACATCCTTTAACATCTTAATTCTCGCTCCCGTGATATTCACGGGCTGTGACTTTTATTCAGATTGTTTGAGTCCCACCAGTTTTAAAAAATAGTGTACTTGCCTTTATTCTGGTATCATTTTATACTTGTCATTAAATAAGGTAAATATTTATTTTTCAAAAAAGTGGTGGCAATAAGCCATCAGAATTTTTAAAACGTAATTTAATGCAACTGTTAAAGATTTAATATACTAAATATCGTTCAATTTGAAAGAGCATAACTCAATAAAAGCCGCCTTTAAGCGATTCGCGCCTAATCTACGCAATACTTACAAATTATTTTGTGTAGCCCTGTATATTATCTATAGTATTTATGCGCATCAAACAGCAAGAAAAAAATTAATCTAACATGAAATATTATACCATAAATGAAATTGCATTACCAGCAATTATCGCTAATAGCGATCTACTATCACTCACATACAGTACTGTATTCGAATATTTTTTGAGTTCCTTTAACCCCTTGGAGACGATCGACTGGTATACGTGCCGCGTAATGTGCTCAGAATCCGTTATTATTCTCACCAGTAAATTTGTGTTGTAAATTTTGCTTTATTTAATCCGAGCATTTTCCCGATTCCATTAAGCAAAAATTTCTGTTTTGAAAAACCGGTGATAAAAGATTAAAAATTCGGTAAAAGATGCTGATCCCGAAGGAAATAAAGGAACGGTAAATGGTCTGCACATCATTTTATACAAGTATATTGTAGTAAGCACTAGTCATGTATAGCAATTTTATGATACTTGAAATAGTGTAACTGAACTAATATATGCTGCAAAGAGTCTTTCTCTGTAGACCATTATGTAACAGAATTATTTTTTGTTGACCTATAAATGAATAGTAAATGCTTTGAATTCTATATTCTGCAAAGTGCACGTTTTAGTGTACTTCATAATTGCATGTCAATTAAAATGGTCTAACTACATTTACATGATTGAATCCATTTTTTCCCCTATTGATCGTAATGTAACGGGATACTTATTATCGTCCCTGTAAATAAAATATAAATGCTACCTACTTCATTTTCTTTTTAAATATTGCTGTAGTAAACATAAATAACATACAAAAAATTCAGCGCAACCCGAGTGTATTTACGATATTTAGAGCTCAGACAGACGGACAAACAAACCGAAGTCATAAACTTCGGCTATCTCCAGAAAGGCTATGGCACTAGAGGTAGTGACGTCACAGTAACAGTGCATTGCTCTTCCAGAGTTGCCAAGTCTCCGTCTTTTTCACACCAAAATTAGTTTAGACATAATGTCGTTAGGATAGCCGCTCTTTTTCTCACTCTTTTCACCACTGCTGTCGTTACGTCACAAAACATGCGCTACAGCCTTAGAGATTTCAGAAAAGCCGTGCATGAACACTTTTAAACTATATTGCAAACTGTTAAAAAACTACGAACACAATACTTAATAATGGAATTTGGCAACCAGGACCTGTATATATGGAATCGAATTTATTGAAATTGTGTGTTTAAGTTATTTATTAAAAGTTGTGTTATTTCAGTTATGACTGTTACACAGAACAGGGGTTGCTCCATTCTCTATAAATTGTTCGATGGATTTTATACTGATTGTTCATTTTTTCTTTATCGCGTAGAAATGCCGCATCAAAATATGAAACGACCCTACGTGAAAAACCAAGAAAATGTTTTCTCACAAGTGGTTTTGCTACTAAAAATAAGTATTCTATCGTGATTTTTTTTCATTTAAAAATACAAATTCAGATAGAGTGCTGGGCGAGTCAGCTCGTAAAAAATAAAGCAAGCCAAACTTGATAAAATCGGCTGTTACAAAAAATAACCAACCTAGTCGTAGTTATAAATGGAAGATAAATTAACAGAAATATGTGCGAAGTGATATACATTAGTGCATAACCGAGGTCAGAGGCTAAGCTAAACGTTAATTTTCCCGGTCTCCTCACTTTCTCTGTCCCTACCTTCTATATTAAGGGTAGGTTCTATTTGTTTGACATAAAAGTCAATGGACTTTTTTCGGTTGAAAAGAAATAAACACTTTCGCATTATATATATAAATTTATATATTTGAATTTTTTTGTGTTAAAACATTAATTATCGTCTTGTGTGAAGGGGAGTACCTACAGGTGCGACCGCTGAACTTCCAACCAGGCGACCGCTTTTCTCCAGTCACGAACGTCTGAAGCGCATTTGGTCTACGCATTATGAAAGGCCATTAAATTCTGTGGAGAGTGTACCAAAAGTTAGTTTAAAGAGTAGATTTTTGAGAAAATTGCGGACATTTAAGCGAATAAAAACTTTTTCTATTTTTTTAATCTTTTGCGAGGCCGTAAAGATAATTAATCACCAAAAATTATACTTTTCGGATGTATAAGTGTCAGCAAAACACGATTACCTTCCAATTTTCATAAGATTAAGAAATTTCGGTAGAATAGTTCTCGAAAAGCATGTTCACCCAGTTTGATAAATATGATTTCGAGGAAAACAAGTTTAAAGTTTTAGAATAGAGTTACGTTCAATAAGCAAAAGGAATTGAAGTATTACGAAATCGATTTAGGGAAACAATGTGGGTACTTGCGGAATGCACAAAATCCAGAGAATAAAAAATCGAAAATTTGGACCCTGCAAAGTAAAAAGTCTACTTACCTGACTAAGCTCCCTGAATACTAGGCCTGAGCGCTGACAAAAAGAAGGGCACATCCCCCTTTATTCTAGGCCTGAGCGCTGACACAAAAATAGTGGCTGTCGTATGCGGAATTATTTTAGCGTTTATATGGTCCCCTGAATTTAGATACTAGTATTTTACAAAAGTTTTCTTTGAATTATTTAATCCCGGAAAATGAAATAGAATAAACTTTAAAAATTATTAGTATTCATAGTAAAGGGACCGTTCATGCGTTGAAAAAAATTCGCCTACGACAGCCGTCATTTTTGAGTCAGCGCTCAGGCCTAATATTCAGCGGGCGGTGGGCGGTGACTAAGTATGTAGTGAGACAAACTTTAACTTCTTGAGGAGCGATGGGGTATATTATATCCCAAATAAATTTAATCAAGATTTGCTCCAGAAACTAATAGTTAAATTTTAATTTTACAAATTTGGTGGAAAATGTTGTAAAATTGTTTTTCCATATTTTCAAATAATTATTTTCGCTAATTCTGGTGTAAATTTAGAATGACAATTACTTGTCCCTCAAAGGGCTAAAGTAACCACTTGTGGAAATGTATAAATGTATCCATTCATCTTCTTAAATTGTTATGTCAACTGTCATAAGTGAGTTATGAATAAACAGGAGGAGACATATAGTGTAAAGTCTATCAATAGGAAGGGGAGTAAATGCTAAGGAAGTTGTTACAAGATGGTGACTGATTTTTTATATCGGATTAACAGATTCTCATTACTAAGAAGCAAATTTCCGTCAGTAAATGTTGAATTGAAAATTGCGGCTGATTTTACCAGCTTATCGATGAAAAAGTTCTGTCAAAAGTATTGTAAAAAGTTCTTTTCCTTTTTACTGGTGGTAGTTGCCCGTGTATTATAATCTCTTTCACTGACACTGACAAGAGGTTATTAGGGTTGTCACAATATGGCAGAAATGCACCGAAAAAAACTTCCACCAGTAAAAATAAATATCTGTTTCTGGCCATAATTGTGTGACGAGACTCCTATTTATAGATCATAACTCACTTCTAAAACGAACACTGACATTTATTATGACGAAAACAAAACAGAGATATAGATAATAGCTCTTTTCACAATCAATATTTAGCTTAAAAGCAGCAAGCTTTGGCTTTATTTGCATAACGTCGTTGAATATTTCTAAGATTTTCATACGTCATTTAAATCTTCTATTTTATATCGTCGAAAATATTCTGTTCTTTTCACAACCGCCGTCGTCGAACTCTTTCTGCTTTCTATTTATTTTTATTGCATTTCCACTTCACGCAGCTTCGTTACCTTTTTAATCTCGAAGCGGAGGACAACGTCGGGAACATTCAGTCTGATGCAAGTGTTACTTGCGAAATTTCCCACATGCGGCCTTCCTGACATTTTGAGCTGCCGCAGCGAGATATGCTAAAATAGAATTTGAAAAAAAAAACAAAAACCAGTAACTGTTCATAGGATAAAAACATTTGATCTGCACTTCAGAAAGATCACTCAGTCTTTTTGGAGTGGCGTAACATCATAAGAAAATTTCTTTAAAAGCATTGACTTATAAAATTTTTACAAACACATAAAAGAAAACGATTTAAAAAAATGTTTGTTTTTTTAAGCTTTAGTTTTCGTCAGGCCAAGGTGTCATGTATTCAGCACAGGAGCTAGTATTTATCGGTCCTTCGGCTGATGAAATTTTCGCTACGTCGTAGATGTCGTTAGTCTTCACTTTGTTTACTTTATACGGACCTAAGAATTTAGATTTCAGTTTTAAACCTGGTCCTTGCTGGGTTCTTTTAATTGCTACGAGGTCACCAAGGTTGTACTTCCGGGGTTTCTTACGTCATAAATTATAGTGCTTGCGATTTTCTTATTGAATTTACACAATATTCTTTTTGCCTTCTTTACGGAGCTCTTCTCTGTCTTTCATGAACTGTTTCAGAGGTCAATAATTTGTACATCTTCTTTCTGTTTCATTTTTGTACCAAATAATATTTCAAACGGTGTTTTCTTAATGCTTCGTTGATAAGTTGAATTAATGACTTCTTGAACTTTAGAAACATGTTTGAATTTGGTCGGTTCGTCTTTGGACTATTTAGACATTACAGAAATTATGGTGGAATTAAGTCGCTCTACTTGACAACTGGCACGGGGAAGGCCTGTTGTAACTATCTCGTGCTTTATATTTTCATCTTGACAATAATCAGAAAATTATTTACTTGTGAAGGCAGGACCTCTATCACTAATGATGGTGGAAGTATTGCCAAAAGTATAACTTTGTTGTCGTAGCTTTGATATAAATTCGGTAGCAGAAGTGGTTTTACAGGGATACAACCAGACGAATTTAGTAAATGCATCTATTAAAGACAAAATATTTTTGTAATTTTTGTTAGTTGTTTCAAGAGGGCCTAAATGATCAATGTGGTAGGTTTGGAGAGCAGTCTCTTCTTTAGGTAAGGGATGTAATCCACCTTCTTGTTTTCCACGTTTGCGATTATACAAAAGGCATTGTACACAATTTTCTATAATTTTATCAATTTTATTTGACATATTAGGGATGAGAAACTCTTCATTAAGGAGTTCTTCACAACGTTTTCGGCCAAAATGTCCTTTGTCATGAACGTGTTTAATGACATTTAGCTGCATTTCGTCCGGCACAACTACCAGATCGATACCTTTATGATTTTTTATGGAGAACGTTATTTTTAAAGAAATAGTTGTCATATGGCTTTGTTTTTAAAATTACTTTGATGGCCTGTACATGTTCGTCAGTGTTCTGCGATTGTTTAAACTATCTTGAATGATCATACATATTGGATTTCTACTTAAAGCGTCGACGTGGCTCATGCGTGTACCTTGTCTGTGTTTGATTGTATAGTTATAGTCAGCTAACATTAAAGCCCATTGAGCAATCTTGGTGCAAAGACCTTTTTTATTCATAGTAAGGGTAAATGCGTTGCAATCTGTGACTATCTTGATAGGAATACCTAGAATGTAAACGCGAAAATTTTTAAGGCCTTCTATGACAGCTAAAACTTCTAATTCATAACTTGAATATTTACGTTCGGCATCTGTGTTTTTTTTTGCTCATAAAGTAGACAGAGTGAAATTGATTGTCAATAGAAGACTTTTGAAGGAGGACTGCTCCGTAACCGTCAATAGATGCATCACAGTGAACTTCTGTTTCAACACTAGGGTTATAAATGCTTAAAACAGGACCTGAAGAAAGGATGTGTTTCAGCTGATTAATTGCATTTCGTTGCTGGTCACCAAAGTGAAATTTAGTGTCTCTTCTAAGGAGATCTCTTAAAGGCTTAGCTATTAAAGCGTAATCTTGAATGAATTTACGAAAATATGAAGTTAGTCCGACAAATGAATGTACGTCTTTTATACTTTTAGGTTCTGGGAAATTGAGGACAGCTTTAGTTTTTAGCCCCTTCGGGACGGGAGCCTTTTACGAATATTTTAATCTTTTGTCACCGTTTTTTTAAAAAAGAAATTTGTATCTTCATGAATTGAGAAAATGCGCTGATTAAATAGGGCAAATTTTACAGTAAAATTTTACTGGTGAGATAAAACATGGATTCTGAGCACTTCATGCGGCACGTATACGTGCCGCTCGTCCCCAAAAGGTTAAGGGAGATGGATGCAGTTGACCATTTTTAATGTGGTAACCCAAAAAATCAGTTTCTCGCTGTAAAAAGTGGCATTTTTTAAGATTAAACTCTAAACTATATTCGGATGCAGTTGTAAGGACGCGTTGTAATTTCTGGAGTCCTTCGACTTCGTTTTCAGCTGGTATTATGAAGTCATCCATATAGACAATAAGTACTTCTTCATTAATGAGGTCTCGAAAAACGTTATAAATATATCTTTGAAACACTAAGGGTGCATCGCTAAGGCCATAATTCATATATAAGAATTCAAATTGACCAGAATGTGTTACGAAAGAAGTATATTTTCTACTATTTTCTTCTACTTCGACATGAAAAAATGCATTTTACCCCCTTAACGCTCGAATTGAATTACGGTTGAATAATTCAAATTGCATTTTGGCACCACTTTTATGAAAAAGAAATATTCACCTTATTTAATGACAGTAAAAACGATACCAAAATGTACCCAATTTCACTATTTTATAAAACTGGTGGGAATCAAACAATTTGAGTAAAAGACACAGCCCGAGAATATGACGGGAGCGAGAATTAAGGGGTTAAGATCAAGAGTATTAAATACTTTTGCAGAATGCTACTAATCAATAATGTCATCAATTACTGGAAGGGGAAAACGTTGTTTATGTGTTTTAGAATTTAATTTCCTATAGTCAACACACAATCTATATGAGCCATCTTTCTTTTTTACTAGGACAATAGGGGATGAAAAATTACTAGTGCTTTTACGAATAATTCAGGGCTCGCAGCGTTCCTAAAATTTTCACACTTTTCTACCAGTATTTTAAATCAAAAACCTTCATGGCAGATTCTTTTAACATTCATACTAAAATTCTACAATAAATATTATCGTTTTAAAATTGTGGTGGGAATGTGTGAAAATTTTAGGAACGCTGCGAGCCCTGATAATTCCCTTTTCGATCCACACAGAAATTTGTTTTTCGACGAAGTTTTTCTCTCTGAAGCCAAGCATCTGGGAGGACAAATGACAGGTTCTTCGTTTTCCAGATGAATTGATAATTTAACATAAGTTGTCTTTATTTTTCTGGGAGAATAATTTTGAATAAGTTCTGAAATTTTTGAACGTATTGTTTCATCGGTAATATGAGATATATCAAGATTAAGATCGTCTAACACATGAGCAACATTAATCAAAAAATTATTGGACGTATTGTCATTTTTCTCGATTTTTTGCATCGAAATATTATTTCCAGAAATTGTTAAAATACTTTGTTGTATAACATCTGTACCAGTAATAAGATCAAAAGATATGGAATAATCTGGGACTGCATAAACATTAGTTGTATAATTAAAATCATCTATCATAATGTCCGTTGGGAAAAAACCCAGGGGTTTGATTATAGAATTTCCTAATCCAGTTAATGTGATAGCTGAATGTTCAAGATTCGAGATTGTAAGGAGTTTGCGGTAAATACTTTCCTTTAGCAAACTTCTTTCACTACCTGTGTCTACCAATGATGTAATATTTACAGACGAAATAATGACTTGTTTGGTCATGAAAGTGTTCGACATAACTGTGGAAACATTGGAGGGTTCTGACTTAACTCTAGGCCTCCTTGGTTGATCACATTGAGCCGATTTATGGCCAAAATTCGAACAATTAAAACAACGAGGGCCTTTGTCTTTATGTCTGCATTGGCTACTTTTATGATTTAACAAACCGGAATTAAAGCAAAACAGATCAAATTTTGGTCGAAAGGATTTCTCCTTCACTGGCATTTCAGGTTTGACTTTACGAAGGTTAGCGTTCTCATAGTCATGTCGAATTTTGTCATAAATTTTGAGCTTTTGCTTGAATTCTACAATGGATTGACATCCATATAACATTGATTTTCTGAAAACAGGGTCGGTTATCCATTTATGATGTATTGCATTAATGCGGAATCCTCGATGTTACCACTTGAGCATAATTGTTTCATGGTGAGAAAATATTCTTCTATCGATTCATTTTCTTGCAATTTTCGTTTATTTAATATATCATGTAACTCGGCAGAATTATAAGTGGTACTGAATTCTGAAATTAAGAGTTGTTTAAGTTTGTCGTATGAATTGATATGAAATTCTGTCTGTACTAACAACTGGGATTTTCTTCGTAAGGATCTTTTACAAAATATGAATTTATGAAAGTCAGATAAGTTAATCATATTCGTGACATCGTCAAAATTATTAAGCTATACATTTATATCACTAAAAGAACTTCTGTCAAAAGGAGGTACAATACTTTCAACATCAGTGAAATTAATAGACGATGGCACAAAACTTTGAACTGGACTTGCTTCTGTTTGTCAAAATTTGATAATTCGGTGTTATTACTTGAAGTCATATTATTTGAAGGCAATTCGGGTTCCGAGTCAGTGTTACTTTCATTTTGTATAATATTAGTTTGTAGTAAGCTCAAGTCTGAAAGGTATGTAACTAATCGGGTTGCAAGATCATTTAAAGATCCTTCATTATCAATACAAAGTAGATTGCACACTGTAATCAGATCATTTAATGAAAAATCCGTTTGAACTTTAGTTATTTTATTTTTGATCTCGGTTCTGTCGGTTTAAACACCGAAACCAGTAAAATCACGTATTTTCTTTCGATTAGATCGATCACCTTCAGCATCAAATAGGAATTTATGTAGAAATTTAATTTTATTTGTTCGTTCGTTTTTAAATGGAAGTTCCAGTTCAGGTATTTCAACTAACTTCATAATAAAATAATAACAATGAACTCACCGTTAGAATAATATCCGGCTTGAATCTGTATGATGGATAATTCTGACAAATTAATAATATTGGAGGGTTAACTGGCACTTCTGAACACCACTTTATGGGATGAGACTCTATTTAGGAATCATAACTCACTTCTAAGACGAACACTGACCTTTATTAAGACAAAGACAAAACAAAAATACAGTTAAAAGCACTCTTTTCAATCTATATTTAGCTTTAAAAGCAACAACTTAGGCTTCATTTACTTAGCGCCGTCGAATATGTCTAAGATTGTCTTACGTCGTTTAAATCTTCTATCTTATTTCGTCGAAAATATTCAGTTCCTTTTAACAAAACCTGCGTCGTCGAACTCTTTTTCGTTCTATTTACTTTTCTGCATTTCCACTTCACACAGTTTCGTTACCTTTTTAATCTCGAAAACAAAATACACCGTCGGGGACATCCAGTCTGATGCAAGTGTTCTTACTAAATTCCCACATGCATGAAAATCTTTAGAACTTGTACATATTCGCACAAAACAATCCGAAATATTTTCCGACGTAGATGGTAATTCTTAACCCCTTCGGGACGGGAACCTTTTACGAAATTTTTAATCTTTTGTCACCGTTTTTAAAAAACAGAAAATTGTGTCTTCTTGAATCGACAAAATGCGCTGATTAAATAAGGCAAATTTTACAGTAAATTTTTACTGGTGAGAAAAAACAAGGATTCTGAGCGCTTCATGCGGCACGTATACGTGTCGCTCGTCCCCAAGGGGTTAAATGCGGATTTTCATATGTGCTATGCTTTATCTGAATTGTTTGTTTTGACACCATCTTTCATATTTTTGAGCGATGAAGTTTCATTACAGAATTCTGAATGAGTTGAAAAGCGTTTCGGGATCTATGCTTGACGCATGATTTTTCTTCCTTGTTTACACTAAAAGTTTGAATAAACGTTCACTATCTTTATAAATGCAATAAGCTAGATAACACCAGGCTATTTTGACGAAAAGTTGCTAATTTTCTGGGCTAAAATTGCATACCGTAAAATTACGATAATAAGCACCTTCCTCGATTTTCAACAAATTTAATTTTTCGAATAAAATCCGCTTATAAGCCTCCTACCAAAAAATCTTTTCTTGGACAGTGTTTTCATCCGCCACTTGACGACGTAGTTTTTTACGGTGCCGATAATTGCGCCAAGGTTAGTATTTTCAATAGTGTGCCTGTTTTAAGATTTTCAATGATTGCTTCCCACTACACTATTAGTTTTAAGTGCCGATGGTCGCTGCTATTTTTTAAACATAGAAAATAGCCCCTGACCATTTTCCATATTTATAATTTTTGCCGTCTATTTTTTTTTTTTTTTCAAAATATTTTCCCTTTCATTTTTATACACGTGACCTTATTTTCTTTAACCCCTTAACGCTGGAATTAAATTACGGTTGAATAATTCAAATTGCTTATTGGCACCACTTTTATGAAAAAGAAATATTCACCTTATTTAATGACAGTAAAAACGATACCAAAATATACCCAATTTTACTATTTTATAAAACTGGTTGGAATCAAACAATTTGAGTAAAAGACACAGCCCGAGAATATGACGGGAGCGAGAATTACGGGGTTAATTAACACGTTGAATGCCAAGTCAATTTTGTCTGTTTTTCAGTTTGGCCCACGAAATAAGATTCCCGTTACACAATCTATAAGTGTCAGTAACCGAGGACTGACGTGACCTAAACGAAAAGTTCAGTGTCAGTCACCGGTGAATGACGTGGCACTCAACGTGTTAAAAAAGAAAAATCTATGCACGGTTTCTTTCTGCATAACGAAACATGTTATCCGTCCAAAGCCGATTATTTGATTCTGATAACGTTCGATATCTTACTTTAATCTGTTCAATAAGCCAAACAAACCGCTGGTAGTCTTCTCCTTTTTCTTTGCAGTGCTCAATAGTGAGCTTTTTTGCGGGAGTTCGAATTTTGTAATAGCTTATTATATTTTAATAAAAATTTTTACACTGCACTATTATTGAAACTTTTTGAAACTGTCTCCGAAATTGATCAAATTACAATTTAATTATAAATTCCTTAAGTAAAGTAAAATCGGGTGTTGATTATCGATCTTTTTTATTAGTTATTTTATCTATTTGGTTGCAGCTCAATAATTTCTTTTTTTCCTCACTCAAACAACGCAAACTTGCTGATACATTCACAGAATGCTTTTAACCCCTTCACGCTCGAATTAAATTACGTTAAAAAAATTCAAATTGCTTATTGGCACCACTTTTATGAAAAAGAAATATTCACCTTATTTAATGACAGGTAAAACGATACTAAAATATAGCCAATTTCATTATTTTATAGAACTGGTGGTAATCAAACAATCTGAGTAAAAGGCGCAGCCCGAGAATATGACCGGGGCGAGAATTAAGGGGTTGCTACATAAAAAAAAGTAGAATTTGAAAAGTTTCTGTCTCACTAAGGAGGAAGTATTATTATTTAGTGGTTTATTTTTAATATTATTTTTTGTTTAATTTAAAATTTTAAACTTTCTTAAAGCATTTATTTTTTATAATTACGGGTATACCTTATCGTTTACCAATTAATTTATGTTAATAGATATTAATGTAAATACCATTGAGGAAATTTTCAAGAAAATTCCGTTTATAAGCCACTTTCCACTATTGATGATATTTCAAGTTGTCAAAAGGGGGGGGGGGGAGTTTATTTTCGGAATTTTTCCGGTTTCCAAAATAGATGTTAATTATAATAATAAAATAAAATTTAGATTTAATTTACACTTAAGATTGCCCCTTAAAATTATTTTATTAATAGAGAGTTAATTTTTAAAAAATATTTCATTTTCTAACATACGTTGTAAATATTAACAATGGAATAACATTTTTCCTTCTGCGATAGTTTGGTGCCATGTTAATTCTTTTTTCTTTTATGTTGGACTGTATATAGGCGCAATAGGGCAAACATTTTAAACTCAATTAATAAAAAAAAAAAAAAAACTGGCATTAACTGTGAAAGAAAACGTAACAAAAATTCATTAGGGATTAAATTTTCGAAACGAATTTACAACTTTTTCCCTGCTCTCAACCTATTTTTAATGAACATGATCCTGGCGCGTAAAAGGCATAAAAACATATTTAAAAGATATTGGTCATTTTCTTGTTGTTTGTTGTACTTCCTCATAAATTTTAAAACCATTAATTAACATGGAATTTCTTTTTATCGCATAAGTTTTCCTAAAGTAAAAACAAATAAAATTATTCTTTTTTTTCAAATTCACACCAGGAATAATAAAGAAGTTTATTTTTATAGAGTATAAAAAACTTCCCCTATTATTTAGTGTTTATTTTTTTGTGAAGTTCAAGGAATATGCGACATGCGTCGTATAACAATAAATAAAGTTAACCGTTTGCTCTCGAGAAGAAGCTCTCACTCACCGCTATATCAAGAAATTGAAAAAGAACGAATAACTTTTGAATAACCCTGTAAAAAACTAATGTAGCAAAAGCGTTCAAAGTCGAGATTATTAATAAGTGGCTTATTGTAATATACTGTGTTCATTTTTATGAGGATAGCATCAATACTCGTAGAGAAAAATTAAGGTTTTTATAAAAACAGTCCCACATTTCGCCAAGTTTTTTGCTTATAATTTGTAGAGCCCTTAATATAAAAAAAGTTCTTTTCAGAAAATATGACAAATAACATTTTACACAATACTCTGAAACCAGAATTAAAAAATAATAAAAATTGTGTGAGAAATGAGCGAGTTTACTAAAAAATGTCTCACTGTGTATGCGCGAATGTAATCAAAATGTAATGTACATAATGTATTAGCTAAATATATTGAGCAACATTTGTGAAAGTCTCAAAATCATAGCTCGAAAATTCTGAAAATTATCGTCGATAGAACAAGCTCAAAATCCGTTGTTCCCAAAAGGAAGCAAAAAAATGAGGGATTGTATAACAAATGTAGCAGTATGTGCAATATTGTGTACGCTATCTTGACACTAATCAACAAATCTCACTCATCATCGAGATTACTGAGTCCATTTTTTTTTGTTTGTTTGTTTTCATGGGCGCAAAGCACTTATACTAGTGCTAATTGTAACATATTTCATACTTACTTTTGAGATTACCACAGTTTATAAAATATTTAATATGTTTTCATAATTTCAGAAAAGTAATTAGCCGACTAATTTTCAAAAAAGAAACAGTTTAATTTAAATATAAATTAGTTTTTTCCACTTGAACCCTTTCAGGAATAAAGCACTTCCATTCCTAAAATAATGAAATGCATGATTGACACCGGAATTTAAGAACAATGTTTTCCTAAATAAGAAAAATCTGCATTTTTCATACAAAATAAACTCAAAATTTTATCAAAATCTGGTGCCATTGTGTCATTTAGAATTAAAATTAAGTGGCTTCATAAATATACCACCACCCTTCAAAGGGTTAAAAATCCTTTAGCGAAAACGAAGTCATTTTTTATATGAATATCCAAAAATTAACTTTGTTACTCTTTAGCGCCATATTGTCACCAACAGCACATTTCTTTATCATAATATCCCAAATTCATTATTCCCAAAACAGCAGCAGGAAGTTGTCACAATTTCTAGGGCTTATTATGACATGAGATAGACATTATTATGACAAAAAATCTGTACTGATTTCAGTTTAAAAACTAAAGTCGGATATATTTGCTTATTTATTTGTATCTTTTTTCATAAATAAAATGTAGTATAAATATGTTTTAAACATTTCGTTTGTAATATTATTTTCAAATATTTTGGATAGGTGGTGACAGTAAAGAGAAACCTTCTATATTTTTCTATATTGCAGTATTGATTCGTACCCATCCGCTACGCTTTTTGCTAGGAAAGGTACTAAAACGCTAAACCATTTGAAGGGCAGTGGGATATAATATATCCCATTTAACTTTCATTCTAAAATATCACATTGACACCAGAATTTTGAAAGAAAATTTTCCATTTATATTTTGCGTGAAGAAAGCTTTTACTTATTTGGAAATAAATGTATTTGTAAATCCTGGTGTGAATCTGACATTTCAGCATTTTGAAACGGAAGTACTTTGCAAAGCGATATAAGTAAGCGTCCTATCTTAAATGGGAGAAGTAACCGCAAGATTAAAAGCGAGGTCACATCAATCAAAGTCATGCGCCACGTAGCGGATGGAGTGTGAACTACAGGTAGATACCTAACTGTTTTCTTACTGACACCACTAAAATAATAAAGTTTTTTTCACCTTGATTAATAACTGAAGTGCTTCAGATAAGGCGAAGAAAACTTCGAAGTGTCAAGTGCGTCTGGATGCCCCTCTCGCTACGCCATTATTTTGCAATAAGTGTGGCAAACAAAATTCATTTCCATGAGCGACTGAAGATTTAGAAAATACACGCCACACTAAATGCCCGCGTATGTGAATTATCACTCCGTCCACAAGGTGGCGCAACTGTGTTAATTTACGCCTGATTCCAGCATTAAGTTTGTTCGCTTACTTATAACGCTTTGGTACTTTGCCCCTGAAAGGGAAAATGTAGAATCATAGATTACATATCTTTCGGCCAGATGTTCAATCTAAATTCCTAATAAATTGGATGTAACTTTTTACAAGATGATACATTATGTAATAGAAAATTTTATGCCAATTATAAAACAAAAATTACTAGTTTTTTTTGGTGAAAATATATCAGGGTGCGTTTATTTCTACAATTAGTTTTCTCGGGTTATAATTTTTTTGCATTATTTGTTTACTAAAAAGTATTACAGATCCTGTGATTAAATTAGGCGACCGGAAATTAATCTGTATAAATATTAACCTTTAAATGCATGATTTTTTATTTTTTGTTTAAAAAAAATTATATATGATTTTCAGAAAGGCTTATTACTCATGAAAAATAATGATAAAATATCAGAGATACATTTTTCGTATAATACGTCAACCTTTCCTTATATTGCTCTTCTGCAATACAAATAAAAACTAAAATATTGCAAATCAGTAAATATTTTAATAAGTATGAATCTACCTTATTTTATATAATTTTTTAATTTGGGTAAACTTAACCCTTTAACGCAAGACTTATTCTTTTAGAATTGTGTTTTTTATTTTTACATTAAAGATTAGAAACCAGAAACTTTAAGACAGATTTTTAACTTTATAAAGTAGCATTTTTTTTTTTTTTTTTTGTACTTTTTGGATGATCAATATTTCTGTATAAATATTGTGGTAGCTAAGAGTTAAATAAAAAGTGATGCATATGTACATCAATATGCATTTAAGGCTTAATTTGTTAACTGTATTACAGGTCACTCTCGTAAGAGCAGTATCGAACAAATCGGTTAAAGGGTTTGGGTTTTCAGCCATTCTGTGACAAAAAACCCGATAATTATTTTCTTTCTTAATTCAATTATTTAATTAAATACGTTTATTCTTCACGCTCATCTTATTTTGACACAACTTTCACAATTCACTAGAACATGACTTAAATTAGAAAGACATTTTCTCCCCCTTAAAATGTAATGAAAAAGAATTAGAACGAGTTTTATAAATCTGAAAAAACACAGGGGAATTTGTGTGGTATGTTATTGAGAAATAATGCCTAAATATCTTTAATTAACACACCATAAGCTTAAATGCATATGTAGAATTTAACTATTTATTTGACTACCAGGTCTTAATTTGAGTACGGGTGGAATGAAAATTACCTCGTAATTTTTGAAAATGTTTGATCTTTATGAATGAAAGAGATAATTTGTTTAGGATAAGTGTTTTTCAACCCGTGGATGTTTTAGTAGACCGCGGTTTTATTTAAAATATTAAGAGCAAATAGTTTCCAAGGACATCGATAACTTTCCAAGAGTCTTATTAAGCCAAATCCATATCTGTCAACTTTTGCGATCCTATGCCGGCTCATGAGATGTTCTAGAAAAAATTTGGAAATTTTTCATGTGTTTAGAAAAGTGGTCAATGAAAATTAACATATGATAATATTTAGAAAACTGCCCTAGAAACTCTATTCATTGGGCACGAATGAGATGAACAATTTCTGTAAAGGTGCAAATGGAATTCTATGTGATGGGAACAGTGTTGTCAAATGGGCTACTATTTTAAATTCAGATTCTTGATTGGCACCACTTTTTTGAAATGGTAAAATGCGCGTTATTTAATGACATAGTAATTAAGGCGAAAACAAAGGTAATTGTACCGTTTCAAAAAAGTGCTGGCAATCAAGAAATCTGAATTTGTTTTAAAAAGCAGCCCACTGGCAACACTTGATGGGGGAAAAGTTTTTGTATCTTTGAATATTTATGCACAATAGAATCAATTATTTTCATTAATTCAATTATTTTTACTATATCAGTTATTTTGTTATTCACATGATAGTTTCTCTGTTCACAAACAGAGGTATATTCAGAAATTACAAATCACTCTCACAAATAAATGGGTGGTTTTTTATTTATTAAAAATGAACAATAAATTATTTTGATTCCGGATTACTTCAAACGCCTCGTCCTTGTTTTAACACTGGCTGATTGAAATTATCTGGCTGATTGGGAAACGACTACTTACTTTCCAAACAGCCTAAAGCCGCATAAGCTCGATTACTAAATTTGAATAAAAAAAAACCCGCAGTATTTCAGATAATCACATTACCTCAAGATTCATCAAGAAAGAACACATGGGTGGCAGATATTGTGTTCAGACACACCCCTCATTATTAAAAATTAAATATCTCTGTTAGTATTCGTGCAAATTTCTAACCAAAAAACTTAAATTGCGTTTCTGTGCTAGTTTTCTGCCATCAATTGTAGATGTTGATAACAATAAAATAATTAAATTTAGTCTTATTTCAGACTTAAGATTGTCCCTATATTTACTTTATTATAGAGAGTTAATTTTTCAAAAATATTTTATTTTTCTAACAAAGATTGAAAGAATACCCAATGGAATAATTTTTTCCCTGTGATAATTTGGGCATAATTCAATTTATTCTTTTTCGTTTATGTTGGATTGTATGTAAGTTCAGTTATGGGAAAGATTTTAAATTCAATTAATAATAATAATTAAAAAAATAGCAATAACTGTGAAAGGGAAAAAAACTTAAATTCATTCCAGAAATTTTGTAAAGTTCTGGTCGCTACATTTGAAGATAGAAATTATTTTCATTAAATAAAGCAAATATTTCTTTACAAAAATTCTGATAACAGGTGCTTGAAAGTCCTTGAAGCGTACGAACCCTGTAAGGGATAAAACTGTCGAAACGAATTCATAATTGTTTTCTATTTCTCTTGCTATTTCTCAAAAACAAAACCTATGCGTAAATTGCATGAAAATATATTAAAAAGTTAATGGTAGATTTATCTTTTTTTTATTGTACTTTCTTTATTTAAAATTTAAAATTATTAATCAACATGGAATTTTCTTTTATCGCAATAAGTTTTCTTAAAGTGGAAATAAAGAAAATCATTTATTTTCTAAAACCCACACCACAAATAATAAGACATTCATAAAAACAGCATATAAAAGAACAAGTATTAACATGCAATTCTTACTGATGGTACTAGAAATTCTAGGAATACATGACAAACGTCGTATAACGGTAAATAAAATTAAAATATTCATGTTGCAGTAGCGTGTAGGCACAGCTCGGCACTACAGTTTTAAAATTTCGACTGCATTTTGAAAATTCAATACACATGTGCAAAACTAAAGAGCAGCATAACGGTAGGGAAGGTAGGTATCCGAAACCTACGGTCTTAGCCTAGCAAACAGTTTGTATATACAGTGAGCAAAAAAAGTATTTGCACGCAGACGATTTTTTGCATAAGTAACCATAGAAAGCAAATTTGATACTATTCTCTTAATTATTCATTTATTTAAATAAGAAGAAAATAAAAATAACTAACCATTTTCCTTAAACAGTAATATTACACATTTTAAAAAATTAATTAATATTTTCTCATACCAAAAAAGTATTTGCACAAGAAGCATTGACTGTTAAAAAAGGCATTAAATGTGAACATTATGCAAATGTTTAGCATATCAGTCCCGCAGTACATTAGCCCCGCACTTTAAAGTCACGTAATATATTAACTGGAACAGGGATTCTGGGGAGTTTTTGTTCTAATGGCGCCGAAAACGTGTGAACTCTCTGTTGCTACCCGTGAGAAGATTCTATTTCTTCACAATTCTGGATTAAGTTACCGAGGAATAGGTAAAAAATTAAATCTAAACTTTTCTAGTGTTCGTTATGTAATTAAGAAGAAAAAAGATACTGGTTCGACAATAAATAAGCCAAGAACTGGGCGTCCAAGAAATCTAAATACCAGGCAAAGGAGAACCATCATAAAATAATCTTCAAAAAACCCTTTTCTAAGTGCTCGAGAATTGGCTGTTGATGTCGCTTCAACGTCGGGAACAATAGTTACACCACAATCAATTAGAAATATTCTTCATGATGCAAATATTCGAGGAAGAGCCCCTCGAAAAAACCATTTATTAGTGAAACAAATAGGGTGAAAAGTCTTGAATTTGCAAAAGCTTATGTCAGCAAACCACTAGAGTTTTGGAAAACTGTTATTTGGGGATGCTTGTCTTTTAACGAAGTTGGCGAAATGACCTTTATTGACGGCAATATGAATGCTAAACAATATATTAATATATTCCGAGATCATTTATCTAATAGTGCTCTGAAATTAGGAATTCCTAATTCATATTATTTCAACAGGATAACGATCCGAAACACACTGAATATATTACGAGGTTATGGCTGCTTTATAATGTAAAAAATCAATTGAAAACGCCAGACCTGATCCGATTGAAAATTTATGGCATATTTTGGATGTGAAAATAAGGAAAAAGAAAATTTCTAACAAATCAGAACTTAAGCAAGCGCTTAGGGAAGAATGGCATATCAGCAGTGATTAGGGAACATATCAGCAGTGAAACATCTCACAAATTGATAGAATCAATGCCCAGCCGATTACAAGCCGTAATTGAAGCAAAGGGCATGCATACTAAATATTAGCACAGTTTTTAACCTATAAATAATTCCTCTAGTGCTATTTTTATTGCTAGTGTGCAAATATTTTTTTGGCAGTACAAATGCTACTTTTTTGTGTTCTCTTATTTTAAATATAATTATTAAGTCAGATATTAAATATGTTTATTTGTTTTGTAAAAGTGTTGGTATTTAAATTCTTAGTTGTTTTTTTTTATTTATTTATACATATTCTACAACAAATTTACCTGGTGTGCAAATACTTTTTTTCCTCACTGTATGTAATTTATGAAATCAATTTTGTCGGGAAAAAAATATATATTCAAAATTTCCAAAAGATTTTTTCCAGTTTTCCAGTACTACCTGTAGGAACACTATAAAACTAGTGTTGCATTAAGTCTATTTGGTCCGACAAAGGGAGAATATTGAGATAGAACGACCACAAATTTGTTTCGCGCACAGACAGATAGATATTCTACATATATACTCAAATCGTGTTAACACTCCAGCCGTGGGTGACTTTTTCCTTTTCTTGGATAGAACGGCGGCATATTTTTACTTTTTAAAATTCAGATTGTTAAATTCCAACCACTTTTCTGTAGTAGAAATAGTCATTTTATTTAATTACAGATTAAATAATGCGAGGATAAGCCGAATTATACGCTTTTAAAAAAGTGGTGGGAATCAAGCAATCTAAATTTTTAAAAAGTAAGTTAAGGATAGGACGTCATAAAACAACAACAGCCTTTATAAAATGGAAGTCTCAAATCTTCCTCATTCCAACACTTTCAGCAATAAGAAAATTAAGAAACTTTTCGCCAGAAATTTCTTACGACAACTTTATTAAATCATTTATACATATGTTATGCATTATTTATACATATGCTACGACAAATTTACTTGGTGTGCAAATACTTTTTTTGCTCACTGTAATAATTTGTTCTAAAGTGTTTTGGATTGAGTGTTAGTTCTGTGTCATATCTGTTGTCCCCAGTTCCATAGACGTGAGTTCGAATCCAAGCGAAGGAAATCTTGAAATAATAGATTTTTTAAATTTTTCGCTATTCAATTAAGTTATAAAAAATAATTTGAAAAAAAAGCGAAAGTTTCTATAGATATTTAATTAAGTTATCAAAAATAATTTTAAACAGCATCTATATAATATGAATTTTTTTAATATTCGTTGATGATTGCGGTTTTTAGTAATTTTAGAGTATACCGTAGGAAGGCTTTAGCTGAATCAACTTATTTTATTTTACTTTTTATTTTAATGGGTCGAAATACCTTATACGTGCGTTACTGATAGCGGCTTTAACACTAAAACGGCCGGCTATTTTACTCAAGTTTTATAAAAAATATTTCAGACCTGAATTTTTACTTAAATTTTTTTATTTAAAACTATCTGTGTATTTAAAACGTTCAGCGTTTTCTCTCGACAGCCCGTGAAAAGAAACTACTGCATCAAATTACACCATTCTTTTTTAAATGAAAGATATTTGGCCACAGATTTGTTATTGCACATTCGTTCATTCAAAAGTTTTATTAAGTAGCCGCAATTTTAAATTAAAATTCTACTTCTACGGATGCGTACAAATCAACCTTTGGAGTGACACGTTGCACATGCTCACTCAGTTGAATTATCAGTAACAGGTAGAACTCCGTATCATTTGGAATTCATTTGTTGCATTAGCTGACTGTAAACAATCTTTTTTTTCATAAATAGGGATGACACCGCTCCGACCCAAATGACTGATTCCTACCACTAAGTTTTAATAGTATATCTTGCCGTAATCAATGTCAAAATACGTGAGATTTAATAAAGCAAAGAATACTATTAAAATTTATTGGTGAAAATCAACCATTTGGGTCGGAGCCCTCTCATCCCTGCATAAAGTTAAAATTGTGTGACTTTTTGAGAATTAATAATGATGTAAAAATTTGTTCTAACTGTATTTAAAGCTGGATGCGGTTTATTTCGTGCGGTGGCGCATAATTTTTTTAATACACAAGGCAAACACCGCGATTTAAGGGTAGAAACGTAAACTGATTTATAAATAAATTAAATTAAACAAATACCTTATCTTTTTCAAAGCAGCAGCTACAATGAACTTTCCCCTTACCAAACATAATCCTTAGAGCGTTTCTCCATTAACTGAAACAATAACAAAAAATGTATTTAATTGCTATTATATGTCATTGATTAAACAAAATCAAAATCAAAATTGGTAGGAAAGCAAGTTGTACATATGAATACATTTTGCATGCAACTTTGTCGAATAGTGATAATTGTGTATGATATAAAATTTCGACTGCATTTTAAAAATTCAATGCACATGTGTAAAACTAAAGAGCAGCATAACGGTAGGGAAGGTAGGTATCCGAAACTTACGTACCTTAGCAAACAGTTTGTATATAAGAATTTGTTCTAAGGTGTTTTGGGTTGGGTAAGTATTAGTTCTGTGGCATATCGGTTGTCCCCAGTTCCATAGACTTGAGTTCGAATCCAAGCGAAGGAAATCTTGAAAAAGTAGATTTATTTTTACTAGGGGTTTTCAAATGAAAATGATTTGAAGCGTCGTATGCGAATAGTTTTCAATGTATTTTCGTGAAACAAATGCTATAGTGAAAGTGTATATACCACGCGTGCGCAACTGCAAGCAGATTTGTAATAACTTCATTCGTAAGGACGTGGCACTCAGTTAAAAATGGCTGGTGTGAATGCAACTGCGTCCAAAAGGGATCAGCGAGCTGTAATTAAGTTTTAACACTGTAAGGGTGTAAGCACAGAATGCTGGTTGTGTACGCTGACACGTGTGTTTCAAAGGCCATGGTGAATAGGTGGGCGAGAATTTTCAACGACGGTCGACACGAAACAACGGATTTGCAGCGGCCCGGTCAGGCACACAAAGTTGTGACCTTGTCACCGTGGGCTTTGACACGCACGTGTCACCGTACTTTGCCAGCATTCTGTGATGAATATTCACCGGCTTACACCCTTCCAGTGTTAAAAACTTAATTACAGCTCGCTGACACGCTTTGGACGCAGTTGCATCTACACCAGCCATTTTTAACTGAGTGCCACGTCCTTACGAATGAAGTTATCACAAATCTGATTGCGCTTGCGCACGCGTGGTACACACACCTTCACTACCGCGTTTGTTTCACGAAAATTCGTTGAAAACTGCGAAATTCATGCTACGCTTCGATTCACTTTCATTTGAACACGCCTTATATTTTTCAATATTCAATTAAGTTATTAAAATATAGTTTGAATAAAAAAGCGAAAGTTTCTATAGATATTTAATTAAGCAATCAAAAATAATTTTAAACAGCATTAACAATCTATATAATATGAATATTTTTTAATATTCGTTGATGATTGCGGTTTTAAGGAATTTACTTATTTTAGAGAATAACGTAGGATATTTAATTTCAAAAGTGTACAGTCGTGGAAAAAAGTAAACACCCCCAATTAATTCCTCAACAAATTATCATAGAAGAAAGTTACTAATACCGAACGATTGGAAATAAAGTCTACTTTTAAATGATGTATGTAACATTTGCTTAGGGGGTCATCTACATATTAAAATGAAGCTAAACTTCATTTTTTTTTCAATAGAAATATCCAATTTTTACAGCATAAATTAACCCTACACCTTTCAATTAGACCAAAAACAAACTTGTATGCAATTCGTTCAGTAAGTTTCCGAGAAATTAATTATTTTAAAACGAACGTATTTTAAGGGGACGTATTTTAAGCGTATCCAAACTGGAATTCGGTACTCGATTGTTAACCGAGAGAGCCCCCCTTCTTAATCAAGGCAACTTAAGCGCCCCTCAAGGAGTCAATGAAGCCTGCTAGATTACAGAAGAGTAGAAGAAATTTCAAAATATCTAGTCACTTCTATCATAGACGGCCTATCATTAAACTATCATTTTGCTTTTTTTTAAGCATAATTTGAAAACTATTTGGAAGAAAAATGAGAAATTTTGGATTTCCATAAAGCAGGACTTAATAAATCTAATTCCATCAAAAAAATGGTAGGTTGCAATTCATAATTTTTTCGAATAATAATTTCATAATTCATATCATAAAATTATAAAAATTGCAAATTCATCGTATTTATGTTTGGGTGTATCAGTATTATTGCTGCAAAAAATATTGGCAGATTAGGAGTATAATTTCAGGAGATATAATTGAAAATATGAAAATGTAATTTAACTTTAGAAGCACTAAATTTTGAATGTTTATAATTCAAAAACTTATCATACAAATGACTTGAAATTTGGTGTCTAGGCATAGTTTGAACCGAAGTTTTGAAATATCTCGTTAAAATTGGGAATTACCATTGAAAAAAAAATGAAGCTTGGATTCGTTTTAACCCCTTAACGCTCGAATTAAATTACGGTTGAAAAATTCAAATTGCTTATTGGCACCACTTTTATGAAAAAGAAATATTCACCTTATTTAATGACAGTAAAAACGATACCAAAATATACCCAATTTCACTATTTTATAAAACTGGTGGGAATCAAACAATTTGAGTAAAAGACACAGCCCGAGAATATGACGGGAGCGAGAATTAAGGGGTTAATATGTAGATGGCCCCCTAAGTAAATTTTATATGCATCATTTAAATGTAGACTTTATTTCCTATCGTTCGGTAGCAGTAACTTTCGTGTACGGTAATTTATTGAGTAGTTAGCAGGGGGTGTTTACTTATTTTTTTCCACGCTGTACGTGATGTCATACGTCAAAATGACGTAATAATATATCATTGTCAATCATATATTAGTGTTGTGCCAATTAATGGCAAGGCACTTTTAAGGAAGTTCAACAGATATATACCAGACAAACAGCCTACATGCAAAAAATTATATGTATTAAAATTTATTATCTCATAACTTAAACTAAATATATTTATATAAACAACACGGGTTTAAATGGAGTGTTTTTAGTTATTTCAATGTAGTATAAAAGAAGGTAATTTGATTTATGTGCATTCATACATGTAGCATGCCTTGCCTGATGCATATCTGCATTTTCTTCAATTCAAAGAAATTTAAATCCCTACAAGCCGCCCTTGGCGACCAGTTTGGTATCCATTAAAATTTATGTTTGGGAAAGAATGCTAAGCATTGTATCATGTTACTTTTATTCATAATTTAATTTACTTGGACTCCCTTAAGTATAATTAATATAATCACTTAACACTAGAACGTACGGAAATTTTACTAAAATTTCATAAAAAATATTTGACACCAAAATTTTTATTTAAAATTATTTACCTGATTTATTTAGCGTAAATCTGAGTGGTTAACATTTAATTTAATTTATGAAAGAATTTCTGGTTCCAGTTGACATTTAATCATATGGTCGGAGTCGGATCGACTCCTTCCGGGCGTTCTAGTGTTAAGCTAATATTAGTTTTTGTTGCATTAAAATATCTCAATTTGTTGATTTTCTGTAAGCAAGTAAACCCTATTGACTTATAATGGATGTCTATGGGAATTTGGCGAAATATTAGAGATATCGCCAAGATCGTATCACTGTTGGTGACTAATTTTGGTCGCCAAATTTGGCGATATATCGCCAAGTTAGCGTCAGACTCGGCGGAATTTGGTGACAAAACAAGGTGCCCCTATGTTAACTCCCTTATAGATATGGAGATGCATTAAATGCTGTAATATAACCAATGAGATGCGTTTCATCAAGGCTTTCGGGCGTTGCCCTTAAACAAATAACACGCGATTCTGTGCCACGAACGATAGCGTAATATATATATAGATAGATAGATAGATTTCCTTTTCCAACACTATGCTGAAAAAAATGTCATGCATGATTGTCACTGTCTGACTTCGGGGCATGTGTGCTTTTCCACCTACCGGACTGAGAATGATTTCAGCAAATTCAGATTTTTATGATCCTATTTAGAACAATTCCCACTTATTTGAATTTTTCAAAAGAACTATTCTCTAAAAAGTTCTAACATTTTAAAGTGAGATATTATATTCAAAGTGAGTGATTATATTCAAAGACATACTATTTTAATTGGAAATGAGACGCTTAATCCGACGCAGTCTGTTAGTTAATATGATTATAATTTTTTTACTTATAAGGATGTTTCTTTTACGCAACCCGCCACCAAAAAACTATCGCCAAACTCTAAGATTAAATGCCAATAATGGCTCATTGTAAATGTCAAGCATATAATGCATCACCATACCTATAAGGGGGTTACCATGAGGGGTGTTCTGTCGCCAAATACCGCCAAGTTTGTCGCCAACTTGGCGGTATATTGCCAAATTTGGCGGCCAAAATGTGTCGCCAAAAATGACGCCAAATTGGCGGTATCTCTAATATTTCGCCAAATTCCCATAGACTTACATTGTAAACCGATAGCGTTTACTTGCTTACAGAAAATCAACAAATTGAGATATTTTAATGCAACAAAAAGTAATATTAGCTTAAGGGATTATATTAATTATATTTAAGGGAGTCCAGGTTAATTGAAATATGAATAAAAGTAACATGATACAATACTTAGAATGAATCACATGTTTTATTTTCACATTTTATATTGTGTATATCCATGATGGGTAAGTATTACGGCGGCCCCCAACGACTACTTTTAAAATATGTTACTATCAAGTTGTTTGTGTTTGCTGTCAAGTTTTGACGGGTTCCATCTAGAGCAGTGGTTCCCAATTTTTTATTGGCCACGCCCCACCAAAGCATCTCTAAAATTACTATGTCCCCCCCCCCCTACCCTAATCTGTAAATTATGTCTCATTATTTAAAAAATGAACTCTATACACACGGTGGAAGTGTAATAGAGCCTAAGAATAACTATTCATTTCACATTTTTTAATTTATCAAAGAGGTGAATCTTCTACCACAAATGTGTTTTTAACGTAATTTTATAAATGCAATGAGATTATGCATCTTTGCCTATATACCAAAACGAGTTTTGTTGTACTTTTCCAACTTAACTCAATGTTAAAGAAAAGTGTTATATGGCCTGCATTTTTATCTTCACAATCTTAATTAGACACTTACATTTAACGTTAAAATTGATAAATTCATACATTTTATAATGCATTGTTGAAAGATTTTAAGAATTGGTGGAAAAGCTTTGGACACTGACTTTTCTTTCTATGGATAACACAATACAGAAGTATTTCCATATTCTCATCTTTATCAAATTAAGTAGCCGTTATTCCGCATAACACATTCTCCTATTTCTCCTTTCCCAATATCGTTAATTGTCTTCCCAAATAGAAGTAGAAAAGGCATTCAATAAATAATCGTAAGCGTTACAAAAATTTTTTTTAATTTTCAACCAGAAAAATTATAGTGAGTTTTAATACTTTAAAATATATCAAAATATAAAGAAGATTAGTCGCATAATTATTCTGATGTTAAATCTATTTTTAGATTTCGCGAAGGAACATTTTAAAAATTCCATAAAAAAACTGATTTCGTAAATTTCACTTGTATTCCATTTTTTTTAGCCTACAACATTACTTTCCTCCAAAATACAAAAGAAATTAATACTGAATGAGTGAGTAGGGAATTTAAAATTGCCCCCCCTCTAAGGCCAAATTGCCTCCCGGTGGGGCGTACGCCGCACGTTTTGAACCACTGATCTAGAGTGTACATAAGATTGCCCCATAAATTTACCTTATTAGAGAGAATTAATTTTTCTAAATTACGTTATATCTCTATCATTAGTTAAACTAATTCCCAATGCAATTTTTTTCTTCCTGTGATACTTTGGACATAATTCCGTTCATTCTTTTTATGTTTATGATGGATTGTATGTAAGTGTAATATGGGAAAGATTTTAAATCCAATTAATTAAAAAAACTTACAAGGAGGTCTCCATTCGGGCATACTCTGAAAAATTTGAAAAAATTATAGAATGTTCTTTTTATGAGGATGGATATGTTTATAAAATAAATTTCGGCGGAAACTCGAAAGAGTGTTCGTAAAAAATAATGACAATTTCGTTATTTGGCGATTTATAATCGGTTGGCAATGAAATAAAATTTCAAAAAATACTTTTTTATGTCAAATACTCTTTAAAGTAAAAAGGTTTCATGTTTAATTTGTTTAAATAAATTTAATTTAAATAACTTTAGTTTTGTCAGTTTTAGTTTATTTTAATTATAGTATTGTTATATGTATATATTTATAATGAAAGTTTACTATGAAATTTTTTGAATTAAAACAAAATTTAAATTAATGAAAATTGTTTCAATTGAAATTAAGTCCAATTGATCATTGTCGATTCAATTTTGTTGCTATGGAAACAAAAACTTCTCCAATATTGAAATGTATAACTGCAGCATTCTACATCTGTCCTTTATTTTGGAATACGCATGAAAATGTATTTTCAAGATGAAAATATTTTTTTATATATGAAATTATTTTTACAATGATAAAATTAATAACTGCAACAACAAGCGACGTGAGTATGTAATACAAAAAATATATAAATTTTTTTTTCAATGATTGAGTTTAAATTTATTAAATAACATGTATTCTAAAAAACAATTCTCTAAACAAAAAGAAATATTCCGATGTCGTAAAATTGTTTGCTTTTGGCGAAGAAAAATCAAGCCCGCCAACTCGCGTGTCGCTTTCGTTTTTTCGCGCAAAATACTCAAAAATATTTTTTTTACAGACTTTCTACTCGAATTCCGCCTTAAATTTAATTCATCCTTTATTATATACATGAGTAGTTTAACTAGAATTTTTTTTCAACATACTGTGAGTATGCCATGTTTGGAGACATTCCTTGTTAGCAATAACAGTGAAAGAAAATAAAAACTAGTAAATCTGCAGATCAGGAGCCTCAACGTCATCTTTGCAAGTCATTGTTTTTTAACACTCATTGCATAATATTCAACTTCCTACAAATCGCTTTTTAAAGTTTTCAAATTACATACATATTTATGAGCATACATGATACTTCGTAAAGTTTCAGAAATTAAAAGTGTTGAACAAGTGGTTGTACATTGATGTTCTGAAATTCTGATGAGCTACTTATTCTGGTAACTTTTAAAATCAAAAATAGCATTTCTTCAGGGGGGCTCCGCCCCCCTGAACCTCCCGTAGTCTATTTAAATTTACATTCGTAATTTTTTATTGATTGTGCGGATGGTTATAGTATATCTTAGATTTTTTTTACGCTGTGATTTATAAGGATAAGCATAAGTTTTTTTTATAAATTAATAAAATTTAAATTTAAAATAAAATATTCCTGTTAACCGTACACAGACAATAAATCTTGAAATGACGCCAAAAATGTAACCCTAAAATCCGCTACATTCGGCACAACACAACGACGTGCTTAAAAAAAAAAAAAAAAAAAAAAAAAAAAAAAAGGATGAAGTCAAATAATTTGGTCCCTGTTCCACGTGCTTGTTTTGTTTGGGCCGAATGAGGGCATTTAAATCTGAGCGATAACGCACATCGTATTGCAAACTGTTTTTACGGCATACTGCATCTCCATCTATCTCTTTCCTCCGTGAATAACAGTTAATTTTATTTTACCCAAGATCTTTTTATTCCAGCATCTTTGTTTTCGATAAATGACGTCTAATTCACCTGCTATGCGTACTTACTCAACACTTTTCATCTTGTTATATTAAGAAATACTCGAGAGTTTTCCTTTTATTTTTAATATGCCGCCATATTAATTTTTCTATTCTTAATTTTATTTTTCATTTTCCTGTTTCACGACAAAACATTTCAATTGAAAATTGTTTAAAAGAAAATATTATTCCGGGTTTTGATTTTCTTGGCAACAATTAAAGAAATATTGGTAAATGTTATGGGAAAATGTTACGTTATTCTCTATGAAAATAATGAACTTTTGTATTTTTAAGCAAAATATTTCAATAAAATAAATAAAATAAATGAAATATTGCCTATTTTTATTTCTGGGCTAAAATCCTTCTATATGCAAAGATACAAATGCATTAATTCATCTGTTTTGACGTTAGCTTTTTTCAAGCATTATACACGCAATTATACTAATATTATTAGGATTAAATACGTTGCTAGGCAACAGAGAAAGAAAAGGAAAAAAAATGAAATATGCATTATGTCAATTTGATAAAACAAAATCCTTTATATTATTGGAAAACATGCATAAAATTCCCCCCATATTATAAACCTAATTAAAAAAATCTCGCAAATATATTGACATAATTTATTGGAATAATTTAATAATGTTATTTAAAAATTTCAGCATCAAAAATTTACCATTTAAATCCATTTTTCATATGAGCCATTTCTTTCAACAAATGAAAATCTGAAAATCGTCTGACTTGCCATTGAAAAGCATTATAGAGCAAAATAAAATGTTCCATATTTCCCGAACGAATGAACCAAATTTAACCAAAAACTATACAGCTAAGTCCGGGTACCTCATCAACATGCCCAGTAAATTTCAAGCCGATCGGATGCTTTTTGCGGCAGTTATCGCGGAACAGACAGACAGACTAACAGAAACCAAAACTTTTCGTGTCTCCACAGTAAGCCTTCACTGACGTTTCGGCAATTAAATTCATTAGGGATGAAACTTTCGAAACGAATTTATAACTTTTTTCTAGCTCTCTAGTGATTTTTCAAAAACATAATCCTGACACGTAAAATGTATGAAAACCTATTTAAACGTTAACGGTTGTTTATCTTTTTTTATTGTACGTTTAAAATTTAAAATTATTAATCAACGTGGAATTTCCTTTTATCCCAATAGGTTTTTTAAAGTGATAATAAATAAAATAATTTGTTTCCCAAAACATACACCAGAAATAAGATCGAAATTTTCGTATTTAGTATTTAAAACATTTTATTCTTGTAGAGTATTCCAATATACTAGTCCTTCAATGACAAACTCCCTCCTTATGAGGCAGGATCATACCATTTTTTTAGCAGGTGGGGAAAGGTAGGGGGGAGTCATCGCGGCGTGCGGCACGAAGGGAATGAATGTAGTAAGTAACCGATAGGATCCGTATTTGCCTCATTTTGATTAAGCCTGCGCTATGTCTAATGATTTTATAACCAAAAGGCCTTTTTCAAGGCCAACATAGACTAATTTTGATGACGACTCGGAACAGATTTTGGCTATCGATTATAGGAATAAAATATTGACCTCAAAAAATAATGAGGGGGGTGGGGAGGCACAAATGAAACAATTTTAAGATAGTTTAAAGTTAAAGAATTATGAAATCTAATACAAAAAAAAAATAGTAATATGGCTTTAGATACGTTACTTACTTTTATTTTTCACCAATTTTAAGATAGTTTAAAGTTAAAGAATTATGAAATCGAATACGAAAAAAATTTAGTAATCTGCTTTAGATACTTTACTTACATTTATTTTTCGCCAAAAAAGCAAAATTTAGCTAAATCTTGCTCCAATTGCATTTCAGTAGTTACATAATTTTAGCAAGGAGACGCTATCACTGCAGCTAAACTAGATAACATTAGTGAGATTTGAATTTTAAAAATCCGATTTCAATAATAATAAAAAAAAAGTGATTTTCTCTTATTTTATTTAATAACCAAATAATAAATGAAACAAAACAAAAATGATATCTTCAATGTTCCGCTATTGTATTTTAATTCGAAATTGATAGATGGAGCCACCATTTCAATTGACTGCTCTACCTTTCCCCACCTGCCAAAGAAATGGAATGATCCTGTCTCATAGGGAGGGAGTTTGTCATTGAAGGGCTAGTTTCCAATATAGTTCACTAAATTTTACGGAATTTATGACAAATGTCGTATAACAATAAGATAAATGAAAATGTGCGTTTTGCAGTAGCGGGTGGGAAAGCTTAGTACTAATATTTTATTTAAATTTTCGACTGCATTTTGAGAATTCAATGCACATGTGAAAGCAAAAGGGCAGCATAACGGTTGCGTAATTTAGCAAAATCTTTGTATATCAAATTTTAATCTAAGGTGCTTTGGATTCAGTAAGTAGTAGTTCTATGGCATGTCAGCAGTCTACAATTCGATAGACATGAGTTCGAATACAAGCGAATTAAATCATAAAAAAAATTAAACACTATTAACAATCTATATAATATGAGTATTTTGTAATATTAGTTAGAGTAGTCGCGGTTTACTGGAATTTCCTTTTGTAGGATATTCCAGTAGGAAGGATTTAGCTGAATCCTTTTATTTTATTTTACCAATCATTCTGAGAAATTAAAAAATTCCTTAACCCTTTCCGGCACAGACAATTTCTGTTGTAAAATGATAAAATGATTGACTACACCGGAATTTAGAAACGACTTTTTTAGATATTAAAAATATGTTAATTTGCATGTTCATTACAAAAGCAAAATTTTACTAAAATACTCTTTGTGCTGTTCGTAAGTTTGGAATTAAAATTAAGTATCCCGACGTGGGCACACTGCGTCAGAAAGTGTGTTAAAAACATTTTTTTTTTTTTTTTAAATTGAAATTTTATTGTCTTTTCTTTTTTGTAAATACAAAATATTTATAGAAATAAAGGAGTAATACTTTTCGAAACGCGATTCCATTTTAACCCAATAATTTAGAATTTTCCTCCAGAAGACAGTGAAATACGAAATTCACAGAAAACAACACAAAAAAGGCATTTATTAACCCTCTCGCTGCGCAACCCGAGATTTTCTGGGGGATGCATTTTTCCGTCTAATAAACTCTCTTTGATTATTCCCACCAGTAATATTTTTCAATTCCTACTATTAGCTCACACTCTCCTTATATCTACCCTATGTATAAATAATCCTAATGAAACGAATTTATGAAACGATTCTTTGAAAAGACTGATTCAGTTTCACGGCTATTTCTCCTAAAATATGGAATACTTTGCGATGAAATTAGCACCAAAAATCCGTATTGATCTGCAGATCTCAACACTGGTATTAGAATTTTTAAATTCGAATAAATTTTCGAAATGTTAATTTGTTTCTAATTTTAAGTACATTTTTCTAATGATGGCAACTCAGATTTTAATCAGAACAGATATTTTTTTCAGATTTCAGAAAAGGTTATTTTAAATTAATTTGGCGACCAGTTTGGCCTACCCTAACCCATTAATTCTCGCTCCCGTCATATTCTCGGGCTGTGTCTTTTACTCAAATTGTTTGATTCCCACCAGTTTTATAAAATAGTGAAGTTGGCTATATTTTAGTATCGTATTTCCTGTCATTAAATACGCTGAATATTTCTTTATCATAAAAGTGGTGCCAATAAGCAATTTGAATTTTTTAACCGTAATTTAATTCGAGCGTTAAGGGGTTAAATATATGCTAAGAAATGTATCGTGCTACTTTTATTTATAATTCAATTTACTTGAAAAATCTTTCACCAAATCGAAAGATTCTGATTGTCGCCAAAATGGCATTACTTTGATTGACATGGTAACCCGGCTATTGTTGTTTATTTAATAATAAATGTTTATTTACTTTTATTTCTTTCTTAAAATTATATAAATTATTTTGTTCTATAGTTATTAATTTTGTTGTTGTTGTTTCCTTTTGAAAATAATAGAAAATAATTAAAAAATACGGTACTACTTACGTAAATAAGTGCGAGTAGTAAATCAAAATTTCATTCATTAATAATCATATCATAATATTAAAATATTTATTTGCTTAAAAGACGTTATAAAAACACATTAAAATTAAATTAAAAATCTATATTTTGTAAATATAGATAAAACATATTTGTAATATAGATTTTTAATTTACTTTTAATCTGTTTTTATAACGTCTTTTAAGCAAATAAATAATTTAATGGCACAGATGTCATATTCGTCCCATATTGGTGTGATTTTTTTCTAACGCCAATGTCATATACGCAACGGGTACTTAACTGGCGCCAAAGTGTCGTTATTTTGTTTGATGTGGTAACCCGAATTATGTTGTTTATGCTGTTGATGTTTTCGCAAATTGGCAACCGAAAAATAATCGCGCCAATATGGGGCGAATATGACATCTGTGCCATTTTAATATTATGATACAGTACTACTTAGTTATACCGTCGACCAATTTCGCCAAATTATATAAATCGCCAAATTATACAAATTGACATAATTTTTATAACGAAAGAACAAATAAATTAGTATAACATTAATAAATATACAAATAAAACGTCGAAATAAAAATCACTTGATGACATAAACATGTGTAACTTACTTAAAGTTAAGTGAATGTGACATTTACGATCAACCATTATTGACATTTAATCTTATAGTTTGGCGATAGATTTTTGGTCGACGGGATAACTAAGTAATACACAAAATGCATATGTAACTGGTATTCGAAAACGAGGTTTTCGCCAAATTTTCGTAAAAAAGAAAAAAAAATCTCGCCAAACCTGCGGTGCGTATGTGACATCTGGCAAAATGTTAAATAATGCGGGAAGAGTTCCATATTGTGTGCTGGTTTTTTTGGCGAGCTTTTTCTGGCATTAAATGAATCGATGTGGTTGCGATCTTCAGCCTTTGGGGTTGCTTGTTTCTGGAATGGACTTTATTCATATGTTTTTTGCGTATTTTTTTTTTTTACATTTAGCATATATTTCTCGGAAAAATATATAACTTTTGTTTTAATTTGACTTGTGTAATAAATATAATAAATACATAAAATATAAGTACATAATATTTATTTATAGGTGTATATATACTATGTAGGTATAAGCTATATCTCTATACGTAATATATATAAAACTGTCTGTATAAACATCGTACTTTTTTAACATATGACATGCATAATATTTATTAAATATTCAATTTTAATTAATTCTTGAACTACTTTTCAGCAGTGATAATTCACATCTTTAATATTTATTAATTATATATATATATGTTTACAACTATTTAAAGACCATGTTTTTCCGACATCCTGAAAAAAATTATAAAACGCTAAAATGGCTTTTTGGCGCCATTTGGAATTCATTCGACAATCGCGCCAACCAGCACACAATATGGAACTCTTCCCAATAATGCAACAAACCATGACATTTAATTTCAACTTCAAATCAGTGTTTTAATTTACCACTCGAAAAAAAAAAATGCTAACTGTCAATTTGAAAAAAAGCTATTGGCGAGATTTGCACCCGGCTAGCGTAACAGTACCAAGAATTCTTTGCGACCATGACAACTTTTATATAGATTTATTCGAAAAAAAATTGATTTTTTAATCAAAATGGAAAACTTTTGGCACAGATGTTATGTATGGATCCATATTGGCGCGATTTTTTTCTGACGCCAATGTCATAACGCAACGGGTACTTAACTGGCGCCAAAGTATTGTTATTTTGCTTGATATGGTAAGCCGGATGTTGTTGTTTATGCTGTTGATGCGTTCCCCAAATTGGCGTCGGAAGAAAATCGCGCCAATATCGTATATGACATCTGTGCCAAAGTTTCATATGAAAGGCGAAGGGATTAGACCGTATTTGTTTATGACAGTTGATGACTTGAACTATTATAATATAGATGACATGATGGCAATAAAATAATATTTGGCGACTTATCACCTGTACATGGCTAACATTAAAGTACCAAAATGGCACCTAGAGTATAAAAAACGAAGTGGCCCGCCCGAAACTGTTGATGATAGTCACATGACTATTGTTATAGAGATTGTTTTAAAATACCGGGAGACAAAGACTCTGTATACTTAATTCATTTTATTTTAGCTACTTTTCAAATGTTTAACTGATCCTCTTTAATCAAAAACGAAAATAACCATTGGATGCCTTAACAACAACTGATTCGCCCTTACATTTTTGCAATCAAAGGGAATTGAATGGAAACTCATTTACAGTGTGATCTGCACAGCTTTTTTCAGTATAATTCAATCTTCTCTTATATTTTTAAAACCCATCAGATTAGCGTGTTTTTAGATTCTGCGGTGTCTGAACGGGCTTGGCGAGCGTAGCTTGCAGGGGACAGAGACCCCTAGTTTATTTATATATTTATCTTATTCAAATTTTCAATCGTTAATAAAATACTCAGTATTCATCCTATCAAGTTGAAATACATTTTTTTTAACTTGTACTGGATGACAATTGATGCTAATAAAGTTTTTTAAAATATTAATTAATTTTAGTTTTGCATGGGAAACAAAATGGCGGCCATTGGTTTTTGAAGATCAATAAAAGTATTTTCAATAAGGGGTTACCATAGGGGGGACCCTGTTCAGTCGCCAAGTTTGACGCAAACTTGGCGATATCTCTAATATTTCGCCAAATTCCCACAGAGTTCCATTGTAAATCTGCTTGCTTATAGAAAATCAACAAATTGAGATATATAAATGCAACAAAAACTAAAATTAGCTTATGGGATTATATTAAATTTTTCTTTGATGGCCTAAGTAGGAATTGACTTTAAAAACAAAATTTTTATATTACTTGTTATTGTAAATTTTGCCTTATTTAATCGGAGTATTTTTCCGATTAAATTAGACAAAAAATTTTCTTTTTGGAAAACCGGTTACAAAAGAATAAAAATATTTAAAAGGAATAATTTCGGAAGCTATTTTGATAAAACAATTAGCAGCGAGAGGGTTAAGTATGGGTTATTTAAAACGTTTTTTAAAACTTTTAGTAACGTTTAATTCAAATGGGTGAAAATAAAATTGAAAAGAGAGATCGCTGTGAATACCCTGTTATGTGCTGTTCTTGTGGCATTTTGAAAGTAGCATGTTAAAAAAAAAATGTGTAGCCTGTTCATGTATCAAACTGATCTATTATTATACTTATAAAAATAGCAATATGATAAGATCTTCTTTTAACAATAAATAATTTTAGGTTGACATGTTAATGCTGTTGATAAGGCGGGATTCTTTTGGATGCTTATTTTTTAATAGCAGTAATTTGAATAAGTTAATTTCGCCTACCGTAATTTCGCGCGAATCCGCCGGAACTCAGATAACTCGATTTCCTACCAGAATTTATTTTAAATAAACGTGCTTCTGCTTAGCACTTAATTGACTTCTTTTTTTTGAATAAAAATTCCGGTTTGAAAAAGACTTAACTGAGTCGCGGCGGATACGCCGGAAATTACGGTAATTACAGGGTTCGCACGATATTAAGCCACGCCCCATTTTGTAAGGACTCTACCACCTGTGATCGCATAAAACTATCTTCTAGATAATGAATCTTGAAGAAAATTATCTGTATGATAATACTGGTGGTAGAGTCCTTGCAAAATGGGGCGTGGTTTAATAGCATGCGAACCTTGAATTAATTTCGATGCAAAGCCATTATATAGTAAGCTTGAGCAGACGAATACATGAAATTTCGCAAGTTGCTCTTACACTTGATAGTCTGTTTGCATGCTTAAAATGTAAAGTTTAAACCAGAAAAATTACGAAGAAAACTCTAAAAATATTATTACAAACAATATTTTAAGTAACGTAATGAAACATAAATACTTAAAGCTAGTGAATCACATGGAGTATGGAACCTTCTAATATACCTAAGAGCTATTTGCAAAGCGATATAAGTAAACCTCTTATCTTAAATGGGAGAGGTCACATCAATCAAGGTCGCATGCCACCTAGAGGACGGAATTAAACTACAGGAAGATGTCTAACTGTTTTCTTACTTCGCACCACTAAAATTGTGACTTTTTTTCACCTTGATTAAAAGCTGAAACGTCTCTGACAAGGCGAAGAAAACTTCGTGGTGTCAAATGCATCTGGATGCCCTCTCGCTAAGCAATTATTTCGTATTATATTAAATGTGCTAAACAAAATTCGGTCCCATGCGTGACAAAAGATTTATAAAGTGTGCGCAGGTGGTAGAAATCCTGTCATATATGACAACACAATGAAAGCCAGCGTATCACTCCGTCCACAAGATGGCGCAGCTGTGTTAATTGACGCCCGATTCCAGTATTAACCCTTTAAGCGTCCTAACCGTGTTTTTCCGTCACGTATCTTTTGGAATCAAAGGCTGATTTAACACAAAATCGGTATTAAAACTAATTTTTTGAAGTGAATAAGATAAATATGTAATGTTATCAAATAAAAATTCTCATACCAACACTTTTCATAACTACTATTTTATGAATCGTTAAACATGAATGTAAAATTCTGCAGGACGCTTAAAGGGTTAAGTTTGTACGCTTACTTATATCGCTTTGGCTATTTGTTTTGCACACGAATGTATGTTTTGACCACATGTAACAACAGATAGATTCTCGTCTCGAACCCAGGTTTCGGAACTCGGATATCCTTTTTTTTTGTCTATCGTCAAGGTAATTAACCCCTTGAGGGGCAAGTGATTGTGTTCCTGTAATGTTGAACTCACACCGGAATCTTTGAAAAATTATATTTCTAAATAAGTAAAAGCAATTTTACACCTTTTTTCCACCAAAGTTAGAAAAGTAAAATTTAATAAAATTTTTCTGGTGTAAAACTTCATTAATCGTAGGTGGTATATAATTTATACCGGTGCCCCTCAAGGGGTTAAAGAGCGGCGAAGCGTTGGCGCGCAGGGGGAGGGAATCTGCGCATATCGTCCTCATCTTGTACTCCAACTTGTCAATTGCACAGAGCAGCCGCGGACGATAACTGCGTGGCTGGTGTAGTTTAGTCCTAGCGTAGCCGTAGGACGTGGTTAGGAGATTTTTTAATGTTGGGTAAGTCTTAACACAAGAACGACCTTAGCGGTCATTTTGACGGCCAGCAAATAAAAATATTTCGATTCGAACCTGAAATTTCTTTCTAAAATAAGTTATGTAAGTAAAGAAATAAGTTAAGTAAATAAATTAAATAGTTACAAATAACAATTCTGGTGTGAAATATTTTTTTTTAACACTTGAGTAATATTTACAGTTGATGCAGTGTTAACCTGTTTAACCCCTTAACGCTCGAATTAAATTACGGTTGACAAATTCAAATTGCTTATTGGCACCACTTTTATGATAAAGAAATATTCAGCGTATTTAATGACAGGAAAAACGATACTAAAATATAGCCAACTTCACTATTTTATAAAACTGGTGGGAATCAACCAATTTGAGAAAAAGACCCAGCCCGAGAATATGACGGGAGCGAGAATTAAGGGGTTAAGCATACTTATCCCCTTGGGGTCGAGCGACCGGTCTTCGTGCCGCGTAAGGTGCTCAGAATCGGGGATTATTCCGACCAGTAAATTTTTATTGTAAATTTTGCCTTATTTAATCCGAGCATTTTTCCGATTCAATTAGGCAAAATTTTCTATTTTAAAAAACCGGTGATTAAAGATAAAAAATATGTAAAAGACGCTCGTCTCAGAGGGGTTATTATATTTTATGTTTATGAAATCATTATTCTGCATCATTTATTATAATTTTTATCTTAGAATTATCTGTAAAAAATAGCATTTTTATTCTTATACGAATCTTTGCCTTTTATAATGTAAATGAGGACCCCCAGAAGCCAAGGGGTATAAGTGACAAAATTGAAAAAATTGAACTAAGTGCACAGACGAGCTGAAAATATGCTTTTTTATTTTCAGGTAAAGAAATTTCAAGATTCAAAGAAATTCAAAAGTTTTCAAATTATGTGCTGTGTTTTAGCGATTAACCACTTTTGCCGAATAATGATCAATATTGATTAATTATAGATTTAAAGAAATTTACATCCTAATTTTTTCACATTTATTGAAACAAGTGTTCAAAGACTACTATGAAACAAGCAGCAGTTTCCTATTTCAATTCAGTCAATTATTATTGATGTTCAACTTTAACGTCAATTACCTTTGAGCTCAACTTACTCCAAATCGGAATTTTGTCACTTGCACCCCTTGGTTTCTGATGTCCTCAAATATAAATGTTAACATTACTAGTTTTGCGATTCAACTTGTAAAGCATTGAATTTTTATATATTAGGTTGTATGAATTGCGTTGGGTTGATTTATGATCGCCGACTCAAGGGATATAGGCCCGTGGGAGGGGAGTATCCTCAGTGGGAGTCATTCTAAGGGAACCTAACAGGTATTAACGCATGGAAATGCAAGGTTCAAAGAAAATCACGAAAACTCCTAACGATTAGGCCGACAATCACGATTTGTTTCGAACTCAGCACCCCCCTTCTACCAGCTTAGAGAGCAGAATCTCTCGGCCACTGGTGGGACGTTGTATGAATTGACGCGAATTTTTGTAACATAGTTCTTGTTTTGTGGAAATGATGTTTACTGACACGTGATTTACATGCATTTCATTGTGCTAAAATTTCCTTTAAAACGGCAGATATTCAGATATTTTTCTATTTATTTTTTGTACTTTATCGTATTTTATCAAAGTAATGAATAGTTTGAGCTGGAATAGTTAAACTGTTTGTTATAATTCTTAAAGATCATTTTCAATCTCACATGAATTTTTTTATTTAATTATGCAAACAATTACTAAGTTGTGCGTAAGTAATTATTTTTGTAGGATGTGTCTAAAATATTTTTAAACATTACATTGCCGATATATACTTTTTTAATATTTACATTTGTTTTAGTGTAAGGTTACTTAAGTTTCTTTTTCGTTTGAATTCAAAAATTTAAAGTAATAAAAATAAAGTTTAATATGACTTTGAAAAATTAGAATAAGGAATAAAGCAAATTAAATTATTTGTAACATTGTTACTGCAAGCAATCCTCCATATTTTTATATAATAATTAGATAAAAAATTGTATTTCAAAATAAGAATGATACATAAAAATATGGGTTATGATAAATTTGATAAGTAAGCAACATGTGCTGATAAGTCTACTTAATAATGGAAAAATAGCGCAAGAAAAAGAAAAAAAAAGAGACATACAATATATTTTCAATTATAGATTACATATTACATTATTTTTAATATTATATGGGGTAACGTTAAAAGATTTAAAAATATATAATGTTAACTCATTGAAAACTGATTGTGCAAATCAAGATTTTAATTTAAAGGGTTATTTTTTTTCTGTAAAAATTTTTTAATAATTTTCTGGTGCCAATTTGGCATTTCAGAATTAAAATTGAGTGGTTTCATAAACATACCACCGCCCCTCAAGGGGTTAACAGAGACTAACCCTTTGCTTTATTTTACTAACAAATAAACCTTTTTTTATGCAATACATGCAGTGTGTCATAAATATTGGTATGCTTAAAATGCTATGTGATTTTAACTGATAGGTTTAAAAACAAACTTTTCTGAGATAAAAGATAATAATTGTTAGGTATTTGATTGGCTTTGTAGAATTTTATATTGGGTATGTTAACCCCTTGAGGGGCGGTGGTATTTCTATGAAACCATTTAATTTTAATTCCCAAATGCTACATTGGCACCAGAATTTTGGTAAAAAAAAAAAATCGGTTTATTATATATGCGAAATATAGCTTTTTCGTATTTACAAATAAATTTGTTTTCAAATTCCGGTGTCAATAATTAATTTCAACAGTTTAGCAATGAAATTGCTTTGCCCCTGAAAGGGTTGGCCGAACATCCACACGAAAAATGCCTTGTGAAGAAACAGGCGCAAGGCACATAACCATAAATGGTTTTATAGTGTTCGTACTGATGATAAAATTAGTTTGGAATACCAGTAATTCCGAAAAGTATTCGTCACCTTATTTGTTTGGAAAATCTTCAAAACGGAGCGATTTCACTTGGGACATGTAGAGTACATGTAAAATTTGTTATAGCACACTATTGTCCAGTGTCGCCAGATGGGCTATTTTTTTTAAATTCAGATTCTTGATTCGCACCACTTTTTTGAAATGGTAAAATGCGCCTTATTTAATGACATATTAATTCAGGCGAAAACAAAGGTAATTTTACCGTTTCAAAAAAGTGGTGTGGCAATCAAGAAATCTGAGTTTTCAAAAAAAGTAGCCCGCTGGCAACACTGCTATTGCCACTATCCTCGCTTGTGGACGTTAGTCAAAGCAAAAAAGTATTGCATACGCACTATACAGGATTCGTACGGGTCCTGGAATTTCCAGACTAGAAAATTCTTCGCCACCAGCATTTTCTTATAGAAAATATCTCCTCAAATAAGACGAAATTACATGTGTTCGAACCAAAGAATTTTTGACAGTTTGCCTGGAAAATAATTAGACCCGTACTAATCCTGCTTATGTAAATCTTGTTCGTGTAGATACGCGCCACTTGCCCTTCTTGCTGCGGGTTATTATGCGTGTAAAACATAGCTTTTCTCTATTTACAAAAAATTTGTCTCGAAATTCCGGTGTCATTCATTAATTTCATCATATTAGGAATGGAATTGCTTTGCCCCTAAAAGGCTTAACACTAGTACCGCTATATAGGGATAAAATATATCCCACCTAATTTAAACAAGATTCTCAAATCCATTTGTTATTTTCGTTTCTACAACCTGACGAACGAATGGCATCCTAGCCGAAAAAGAGTTAGAAAACTGTAAAACTACAAACGAATGAGGCGATTAAATAAGCTGAAAATTTTTGTTAAAATTTGTGCTGTCTGTAATCAACATTTTAATATAAATACACTGCAACGAGTTTATATATTTGACGTACGAAAAATTTTCAAAATATACAAAACCATGCTTGTTTGTGAGAAAACACATCTGTTTCATTCTATCGTTCCTTGAGTGAGTAAAGAAATTCTTTAAAAAAAAATTACTTTTTAGCCTTACAAAGCATCATCTCTCCATAAAAATCTAGACTTATACATGACATTTTTTATTACAAGCTTTTATTAACTCCTTAATTCTCGCTCCCGTTATATTCACGGGCTGTGTCTTTTATTCAGATTGTTTAATTCGCACCAGTTTTATAAATGGCCATAAAAATCTAGACTTATACATGACATTTTTTGTTACATGCTTTTATTAACTCCTTAATTCTCGCTTCCGTTATATTCACGGGCTGTGTCTTTTATTCAGATTGTTTAATTAGTTTAATTTTTGTTCAATTTTATAAAATGGTGTAATTGGCTTTATTATGGTATCATTTTACCCTCATTAAATAAACTGAATGTTTCTTTTTCAAAGAAGTGGTGCCAGTAAACAATCTGAATTTTTAAACCGTAATTTAATGCGACTTTTAAGGGTATGCCGTGTCCTAAGAAGGCGGTAGCGATGATCGAGGGTGTTAACTTCGAAGGCTTAACCCCTTCGCGACGGGAGCCTTTTACGAAATGTTTATTACTTTGCTACCGGTTAAAAAAAAAACAGAAGTTTGTGCCTATTCAAATCGGGGAAATGCTCGGATTAAATAAGGCAAATTTTACAGTAAAACTTTACTGGTGAGGATAAACGAGGATCCTTAGGCCTATTTCTGGCACGTATACGTGTCGCTCGTCCCCAAGGGGTTAACAACTTATATTCTCTTAGAATATGATAACATGAAATTTATTTTATAACACAATAAAAGATATTCTGGAGTAATGATATGTCGCTATATACACAACAATGTAAATTTTGTTGAACAAAACTTTATGTATCAGAAATAGTGTCTATGAGAAGGTGGCAGCTAATCTAATAAGTCCACAGGCAATGCATTACTTGAACGGAAAACGCTTGTCTTGTCTCAGAGATTAAGATCTCTTTCTCCGCGACGGCACCCTGGTGCCCTGTCGCCGCTGATTCAGGTATCATTTCCTGGTACTAGGAATCGTAAAGCCCGGCCCTTTCGGCCTTCAAACTCTTCCACTCCAAAAGTCGCTCTTCCAACTCCAGCCAAAATCTAATCTCTCCTCATCCTCCTCTCGTATATATATCTCAATTATCTTCCTCTAAAAACAATAGTGAGTTTCTCAGCCACTAACTGTCCGTTCTTTTCAAGAATCTCCCCGGGACCTTTTCCGCTATCCCCTGAATGGACACCTTGAGAAACTCCTCTTTTTTGCACGCGGATCCTGCGATCATATGCTCTCGTGAGAAAGTATGTGAGTTCTCTTCCCACGCTCAAAGATCAAAAGAATACCGGCTGCTCCTTAGCATTAGCAAACTGTCACCGATTGTCAAATGTCCAAGAGCGATGGTGACTGAGTAGTTTATTTCATCTTACCGCACGTCTTAGTGGACTTCACCACATTTTTACTCTGTTTTAGAAATGCATTAGTTCTTTCTATATGGCGAATCTGATATAGTTCAGTTCTTTACAAGGGGTTAAACTTGCAACACACGTATGTCTTTCGATTCACTCGAATTGTAACTTCCGATTATGCGATCGAGTTGATATTTTGCACGCATACATACAGCAGAAATTTTAATTCAAATTCAGACAAATTTTATAGGACATTGAGATGGGAAATTAGACACCAGCAGTTTCAAAATAAAAATAAAGTGGGTAGCAGTTCAATATCTTTTACCATATCACACAAAAGAACTGGGATACATTGTCGCTTACGGGAAGGAATGTTATTTCTAATAGAACAAAACTTATATAAATTATTGAGGTACACAACAACCTTTTGCAAATTGAAAAAAAATATATGTACGTAGCATATGCATTTCTTTTGCAGAACCACGCAAATGAAGTTAAATATATTACGATGTATTGTCAAAGATTATATACTTTTTAATGATATAAAAAGTTTTTAAAGAAATTTAAAAACTTGCTTTTTTAAATAATATTAATAATAACATTAGCCTATTTATCTTCATTTCTGTAATTTATGAAGAAAACAACCGTTTATTGCCCTGACTTTAGATAAAAGAACCTTCTTAAAACGGTTTATTTGTAAAATATTAGAAGGACAGAAAAATTCTGTCGCATAATGTTCTTTCACGCCTACTTTTTAAAAATTCAGATGTCTTCTTTGGCACCACTTTTTTGAAATGGTAAAATTCCCATTATTTTCAAGTTAACGTGAAATGTGAAAAGTATGCGAATTTTATCATTTCAAAAAAGTGGTGCTAATGTGGAAATCAGACAATTTTTAAAAATTAGGTGTGGAAGAACATTATGCGACAGAATGTTCCGGTACCCCTAATAATATATTCAGCAATATCTTTATACAACGGAATGCAGAAATATTCCACTCGATTATTTCAAATGAGTATTTCTAAAGGAATACCAGTAAGTACAAATTCCAAAAATGAAGTCCATTAAAAATTGCATAGAGAAATCTCAGAAAAATACATAGTTTTTCGCTTAAAGCATTAAAACTTTAAAGAAAAATGTTTTCTTAAAAGAAAATATATTTTGGCATAATGCATGCACAAAATTTTTTGACTGTAAAAGATTTTTTTTTTCTCTCTCCCAAGATTCATTAAGTTACATTTCTTTACAAATGTAGTATATTTGTAAATGTAGTAAAGCCAGTATATTTAAAAAATCCCTAGTTTTCGCATTTGTGTATTTCTCACAGAATGCGATTAAAACTATTTTTTTTTTTGTCTGAGAATGTTGTTATGCATAATTTAAAAATATCTTTATGTGGAATTTGGAGGTGTTAAATGAGCATTTTCTAATAACTGTCCCGACTATTTTGCAAGCGCTGATTTAAGTAATGTTACAAAATTTGTACACTAAAATGATTTTTCTGAAAAAAAAAGATTAAAATAATCGCTTAAGTAAAAATGTATTTATGCGATATGTCCAGATAAAAACAATCCTATATTACTAAATTTTGAAAATAAAATGTAGATATCTTAAGTTAATGTTTTTAAACAATTAAAAAACGTACCATAATTTCCTGTGTCTAAGCCGCAGCTAAAATAAGTCTGTTTGAAGCCAGAAATTTTAATTATCACATTTAAAGGAAAATAAGTACCTACTAAGTAGAAACAAGTTATAATTAATTAATTAAAATTTCTGGTTGGAAACACAGTTATCTGAGACTTTAGGGTAATTATTTTTTCTTATATATATATATATATATATATATATTTTGTTTCATTTAATGTTTGTTATAAATCATTACACTTGTGATACATACAGTATATTAAAATGTCTGTATGAAATTAAATTAATATAATAGATAATAGGGTAATATCTGATTTATACGCTGCTTTCAACTGTACGAATTATTTTGTTGTATGCTTTTTTGTCGTTAGAGATCACTGTATAATGTACGTGTTTAAACCATTGTTATAAATAGTTAAAAATCTAAATAGCGCTCACCGATACTTATTTAAATTAGCTTTAAATTTACAAATTACAAAATAAAATAAAAACTTAAGCTGGTTACTATCAAGTCGTTATACTAAGTATAGTTTAGTTTAAAGATGTTTCTTAAAGTAAGAAGTTTACAAGACAAAATATACATAAACATATGTATCCAACATAAATCCGAAATATACCATTCGGAGATTTTTCAAGCAAATTTCTAAAGGAATAACTATAATAACAATTCAAAGTGCGCAGCACACTGAAAACAGTTTTAGTGAAATCTCAGTATAAAAAACAATTCCTTACATTCAACTAAGTTATAAAATCTCAAGGACAAGTTTTGAACCAGAGACTTTAGGCTTAAGCTGCCAAATGAGTTATCCTGTTGAAATTTGACGGGCATAATTTACTCAGGTAAACTTTTTGATAATGGCATCTGGTCTGGTAACTGAAACAGCTCAACAAATAAACTGCAGGTAATGGAACTCCAAGGGATACATAATTATATTTAATTATTTAAAGTGGAAAAAGATATTACGTCTGTTTATAATTAATTAAAGATAAAATATACAAAAATACAGACAATATTAAATTGTTAAAATGCCATTTATTTATAGATATTTGCTATTATTTAGAAGTATAATAAAGGGTATACCAAAATAAAAGATATTAGAAGAATAAATTCCTGTCAATGAAACATAAATATGAAATACGATTTAATAACCTTGAATATTTAAGTGATATTTAAAATTTTCCATAAGACTGAAATCCACTGTGCTTCAATAATTTAACTAGATAAACGTTCATTCTAAAATTAAAAATCTGACGATGCTAACTAAATTCTATCGGATTCAAGAAAAGTTTAAGGCGTTTATCATTTTTAATCAGTTTGTTCTTATGGTTCAGGACTGCCGCATACGACAATTTTTAATTCTACTTCGCAACACCTTCTCAAAACAAAGATCCTTGATATACATTTTGACAAGATTTACAAGAAAAATATACTAATTTTTTTTAAAAATAGTGGTGCAAACAGAGTGGAAAATTGTCCACTTTGGCAGCCCTGTATTATTAGATGACGTAAATAAATTGAATACATCGAAATATTTTTTGATTCAAGAGCTTATTAATTAGGCTGTTATCTCTTATTGAAAATTATGGTTTGGAAAGAAAGCAGTTTTTCCTTCTATATAAGGTTTTCTTTGTAAACAATCCTTGATCATATCTTTAAATTATAATACTAATAATTCGTAAAGCGCATTTTTAATCTCTCACTTATTGAAAAGTCTAATGAAGTTAACGAGAAAAACAAGTGCATATTTTAATTTTATTCCCATATCACAAGGAACCTTACACAAGTGGAGTCAAACTGTGTCCCGCCGGATACCACTAAAATTTTATAGTAATCATTGTCTTATGAAGTCATCGAATCTTCTTTGCGATTCACAAGTCGAATATTTCTTTAAAACTTTGGTTGTATTCGGCGAGAAAAAGTTTGACACCCCTGTCTTATTATGATGTTCAATAATGCTTATGAAAGATTTTCTAATAGAATTGTGTAAATATCCCTTTTGAAAATCCACGCTTGGTTTTTTTTTCTATCCTACCTGAGAGAAGATATATTAAAAAAAAAATAGAAATATTGGATTCCAAAATCCGTGTTTGACAAATAAACTTCTATACTACTGGAGAGGAGATTTTCTAAAAGGATTTTCTGAACATTTACTTGTAAAATTTGCTTTCGACAAATTTCTTTCTATTCTACGTAAGAAAAGATTTTCTCAAAGAATTTTACAAATATTCAGTTCGAAAATCTCCGCTTTTGACAAATTTGCGCTATAGTTTGACAATAGTTTTTATTTCCGTATAGAGTTCTGTTTGCAAACTATCTTTTTAATCACATTAATTTATACTTAAACCTTGGGAAAATTTTACTAGACATCTTGAAATTTGTTTTTGAATCACTAATCATTTCTGAAGAACCTATCAAAAATCAAACAAATTATGATGGCGGGAATGTACCTAAAACTGAAATTTTCTGTAACTTAAACCGATTTAAAATGAAAAGAAAATAACATATGATAATAAATATAAAATAAATGGATAAAATATCACTTATTTCTTTTTAATATGCTAGGGGGTACTGCCTCGTTTGAGCTATATTCACCAATCCCAATCCGACTTTGCAGCATCTAAAAACATGGTCATGCGCACTGTTTTAAGAAGATAACACAGTTATGGAAGATTGAATAATATTATAAGGAACGGCGACGATATTTTGTAATCGTCATGCTTTCCCGTTTGAATGGGACACTTTTCGGTTACCATGGCCTCACGCGCAACTAAAGGCTTTTCTTGGGACTGGTAAGTAAGATCATTTACACATTTGAAAATCAGCTTGTATAAAATGTTTATGGTCAAAATTTTGCTTTCTCAGGGAATTTTATAACGAGGTCACGGACACTATTCATCCTTTGGGTTCCAGATTACAAAAATTCGACTGCTTGGAATTTTCATCCAGAACCGTAGTATTGAAAAGCACTGTATTTTGAAAATTTACACTTCATTTTTATGTTTATATCGAGTTTTATTTCATATCGTTCCTTGGGACAGGACATCCCAAAACATATGCATTCATAAAAAAAAAATGAAATAGTAAATTTTCAGAATTTCTGTACTTTCTCTTCACGAATACAGAAGAAAAAGCTGACACCAGTAATTTATTAAGAAAACTTTTTTCAATATATTCAATACATATGTTAACACTAAGTTGGTTGTCGAACCTATCAAGTAACGACTGTATATGTTAGTTGATATAAAAATTAAAGAATTTGTCTAAGATGTGGATGCACCCTTGCTACGCAATGTCACCTACGACCACTCATATTGTCAAAATATTGAAGAATAGCGCTGCGTAAATTCCGAATAAATTCAAACCTAATGAAAAATATAAGATTTATTTTACGTTTAAGAAAAATAGTTTCCAAGGATTAAGTTGTGTTTTATTGTGTAAATTCGGATATATTTTCGTATATTACGTTTTAAACACCAAGTGAAAAGTTTCAGTTATTATTATGATTATTCTTAATAAACTAGTTATAATTCGAGGACGTTTGATGTTTTTTATTTTAACTAAAATTATTTTTTGTACTTCTAGGAGGAGACTTTTGTTGTACAATGTACTAAAATAAATTCTTTTATTTCTCTTAATAATTATAAAATGCTTACATTATATTTACAATACTTTTCAGTCAAATTATAGACATTCGAATTAGGAAAGATTTCTTTTAATATATTTATGAGGTTTACGAGTTATTTACGTACTATAAAAAAAAAAAAACTTTCTCTTATTTAGGTACGAGCAAACAAGTAATATATGCTTCAAACATTTTGTGAAAAATTCTTCAGTGAAAATATTATTATTGCTATTACGCACAGTTGTCAAATACGAAAAAAAGGTCACGAAAAATACTTTTGAAATGAAAAGTACAGAAATAGACTGAGATTTGCAGACAAGTTTCTTTCTATAAAAATGTACTACTAACAAGCTGCTAAAAATAAAGAAAGAAAGAATGGCTCAAGTATTTTTGTTAACCCCTTAAGCGTCGCACTTTATAAGAGTAGACTAATTTTTTTTTAAATTCAGGTTGTCTGATTGCCACCACTTCTTGAATTAGACATATTTAGCTTATTTAATAACAGATAAAATGATGAGAGAATAAATCAATTTACACTATTTTAAAAAGCTGACGGGTATCAAACAATATGAATAAAAAAAGCAGTCTACGCTGCCCATGAAAGTCACGGGTGAAAGTTTTAACTCTTTCGCAGGCGGTGTCTTTAAAAAGAATAAGTAATTTTTATTTTACTGGCATCCGGAATATTTAATGAAATTTATCCTTTTATAACGTACTTGAAAACATCTTAGCCTGGATGTAAAGTTGCCAAGCAACTAGGGAATCCATACATCTGCTTTATTGTTCCATTGTTCAGTCTCTAATTCCCTAATAAATTCGTTTATAAATTGTCAGACCATCATTTAATGATTTTACAAGCAGAATTACTCAGCGCCGGAAAGGGTTAACTTATTAACTGCCTCTAAAAATGATATTTCCATCCTCAGAAGCCGGATTACAAAACAGAGTTTTAATGGTTAAAATGTCCTTTATATTTTACTATTAAAACCAGAAAAATGAAAAACATATTTTCATGTTTAGTCTGGTTCATGCTTTGCTAACGTACCTAAACAATCTCTCCGTTCAACGTCCAAAGCCACACTAAAAATGTTATTTATTTTGGAAATAATGATAATAATGAGATAATTTTCGTTACATTTTGAATAATCTTTACTACACCCAAATGGGGCTTAACCCCTTGGGGACGAGCGACACGTATACGTGCCGCATGAAGCGCTCAGAATCCTTGTTTTTCCTCACCAATAAAATTTTACTGTAAAATTTGCCTTATTAAATCAGCGCATTTTCAAAATTCACTAAGGCTCAAATTTCTGTTTTTAAAAAACGGTGACAAAAGATTAAAAATTGTGTCAAAGGCTCCCGTCCCGAAGGGGCTAAACCTTTCCAGCACAGGCAATTTTTGTTGTAAAATGATGAAATGATTGACTGACACCGGAATTTTAAAACGATTTTTTTAGAAAATAAAAACATGTTACTTTAAATGTTTATTGTAAAAGCAAAATTTTAATAAAATCTTCTTGGTGCCGTTCCTATGTTTGGAATTAAATTTGGGTATCCCGAACCGGGCACAGTGTGCCGGAAAGGGTTACCCCTTTCAGGGGAAGAAGAATTCTATTCGTAAAATGATGAAACAATTGACTGACACCAGAATACTCAAAAGAATTTCTTAGAAAATAAAAACTCGATATTTGGTATTTTCATTACAAAAGCAAAATTTTATTAAAATATTCTTGGTGTAATCGTTAGTTTTGGAATTACAATTAGGTGGCTAGACCGTCTAACCGGTGCACTTCAAAAAGTTAACATGTTCAATGCCACAGCTGAGACGATGAATCTGTTCATGAACGGTACATAAGAGAAGGCGTGAAACAAGATATTTTTGGCCGATATGCAAAGAAAAACCAGCATTTTGGGTAGAAAATAGTTTACAAACTTATTATACGTAATTTTGTTTTAGTATACATGTTGAAATGTCAACATAATCTAAAAAAATAACTTTTATTTTTTATATTAATAAATATCAAAATAGTAAGTTCGTATTTTCTGATAAATTCGTTTATAAATTCTGGTGTCAGTCCATCATTTCATCAGTTTACAAACAGAGTTACTCCGTGCTCGAAAGGGTTAACACATTCGCTGCCTCAAAAAATGATATTTCCGTCCTCAGAAGATAGATTACAAAACAGTGTTTTAATGGTTAAACCTGTGAGGGGCACCGGTATATAGTATATACCACCTACGATTAATGAAGTTTTACACCAGAAAAATTTTATTAAATTTTACTTTTCTAACTTTGGTGGAAAAAAGGCCGTAAAATTGCTTTTACTTATTTTGAAATAGAATTTTTCAAAGATTCCGGTGGGAATTCAACATTTCACAAACGTAATTGCTTGCCCCTCAAGGGGTTAAAATAGTCTTTATATTTTACTATTAAAATAAAAAAAAAATGAAAACACATATTATTCATCAAACATTCTATTAGATAAATTGGGATAGATTAGATTTTGGTGTAAATCTCCCAAAAAGTGGCGTTACTATGCTGTATTTTTCACCATTTTCTTCATATCTATATATGTACGGAATTTCAAAAGCTTCATATTCCGTTAGGTCTCGACAAAAATAGGCGCTAAATGATTTTGCGTGTAAAACGTTCAACAAGTGCTGTTGCTATGCTATATTTATCCTTATTTTCTTGATAGCTATACTTTAACCCATTAAAGAGCCAATTAAGTTACCCATTAAACACCGAAACTCTAAAGTAGGAATTTTTAAATTTCTTGTTGAAAGTCCTTTGCAAACCACAAATTCAGAAAGGTAATTTTCGCTTTATTAAAATAGCAAAATTTCTGACGATAAATAAGTCAATCTTTTTCATTCTAAAATATTGGTGGCAAAGGAATTAATTTAATAATAAGCAATTATTTTGATTGTTGCGTCAACGCAACACCAGCAGTAATGGGCTAAGAACCATATAAACAACTATTAAACAATTCATATTCAATTATAACATAATAAAACTAGATACTTACAAGATTTGGGCGTTTATTGCTCAAAAGGAGTCGCTTCTGTGTCCTGTTTTCACGATTTCCCAGATATATATATCTTAACCCCTTCGCGACGGGAGCCTTTTACGAAATTTTTAATCTTTTGTCACCGTTTTTTAAAAACAGAAATTTGTGTCTTTTTCAATCGAGAAAATGCGCTGATTAAATAAGGCAAATTTTACTGGTGAGGAAAAACAAGGATCCTGAGCGCTTCATGCGCACGTATACTGGTCGCTCGTCCCCAAGGGGTTAAGGACGAATAGATTGCCTTTTAATTTTGGTTGCAAAACATTTGATTATACAGAACAGGTGTGGCCAACTGTGGCACGTCTATTACCACTACTTCCTTACAGAAATAGCCGTCTTCTTGAATTGCAGAGATTCGATGATTAGATAAGGCAACGATTATAAGTTTTAGTTGAGTGCGCGTGCCACAGTTGGCCTCCCCTGATATAGAAGATTGTTTTGTGATGGCCACAAATTACTTGTTCTCTATAGTTGTCAACGTTTTGTTTAACCCTTTAGTGCGCAGCTTTGCATATATGCAAACAACAGTGTTTTGAAATTAATATTCATAGATTTTTTTTATTCGTATACACCTAATTCACAGCAGAAAATTGAAATAGTAATACTTGTTTTAATTAATACTAGACATTCCGTATTTAATTAAAGCAAAATTAACCTTTGAAACTCTCTGGTTTAAAGTCAGATTCTCTGAAATACGTAATTTCTAGAACGTATTCTATCATGGGAATTAAAGGGTTAAAGGTTAAGTTTTATGAAATAAATTATTATATAAAATAAGGTATTTGGAGACATACTTATTAAAATATTTACTGATTTGCAATATTTTATCATAAAACAGCTACACGACTGTAGTTTTTACTTATATTGCAGATGTGTAACAGAAGAAAAGATTGAAATATTATATGAAAAATCTCTCTCTCTCTCTTTTTTTTTCATTATTTTTCCTGTGTAATAAACCTTTTAGAGAATCATATATAACTTTTTCGAAACAAAATTAAAAATCACGCATTAAGTGTTAATCTTAAAAACTTCTCCATGTACATATTTAAAAAAATTCTAGAGAAATTCTAGTGGGAAAAAGCATCTACAGTTTGATTAAAACAATCAGCTCTGAATGAATGTAAAACATACACCAAAGACACACACTTATCGGAATCATTATAATAACCTCGATTCCCTATCGAAATTTCATTTTCTGAGTGGAGAATTGATTTTCATACCAAAAGATTCATTGTTCTGGAGTTATTGAATAAAATTTAAAAAAGCGTAAGATCTATGATATTACTGAGTTTTAACACAATGAATAATTTGTATAATATATAAAAATATATAAATATAAAAATTTTAATATTATATATTTTAATATTAATATAAAAATTAATATATATATATATAATTTGAAATATTTAACACAATTAAGAATACAGTTGTTAACAGCGCAAATCAGGAGTAGTACGTAACGGAAAGCAAGTATAGATGAATATCATGAGCCAAAATAGGCCTGAAATCATCAATGTTTTTCAAGTATATAATTTAAATATATTATATGGGTAATTCCATACCTACTTGTAGTGTAAGTCACAGGCTGTGATTTTTGGCTACCAGTATTTTAGAACGGAAAATGTCACTTAGTTTATCGGTGATATCTCATTCATTGAATAAGATGAGAAAACCTTTCGAAAATAACGGTGGCCAACGAGGATTTCAGTTATCCGCTATGTGACTTACACTACCAAAACCCATGGAATTAGCCATATGTAAAAATATATTACATTAATAATATATAAAAATCAGAAACAAGCTTTGTATGGATGCTTACTTGTGAATACCAGTAACTACAAAATGTATAATTACCTTCATTTAATCGCCGAATTTCCCAAATAAATATAGCGAAATGTACTTATCTGAGTTATTGGTAAAAAAAGTGTAAGCAAACGTAGAAAGTATCTTCTTAAATTCTTTAATTTTAATGTCAGCTGCCATAGACAGTTGTCACATGATACGTTTAAAGTACTATAATTTAAAAAAGCTACATAACTGAAAGAAAAATAATTTATTTAAATAAGTTTCCCTTAGAAATGTCTGGTGTCATTTTTTTTCTTTCTTTTATTAGTTAAGATAAAAGTATTAGAATCCAAAAAAATTGAGACTTCCATTGCTTATGGTTTGATATGATGCCCTCTCCTGAGCATGATTTTGCTATTTTTGAGAAATGTATGTCTGTGTGTCTCATTTATTTTTTCCGGTCGTACTATCTCAATATCTAATGCACGGAATTTCATCAAACTTCGGGCATTAAACGCCATTACTGCGAATACGAAAATGGCAACAGAACGGTCGGTTGTTCTCATGTTGCTGCTATACTGTTCTATCTTTCGCATTCCCGGTATCTGTCTAAAATTGTCAGTCCTGTACAGATTTTAAGCGGGCTTATCGATGTTGAAAACATAAATCCTGTTATTAACGAAGACAGCGATGAAGATTGGTTGTTAATTATTTTCTAAAAACAGTCAAAACAATCAATGTTATATCATTTTTTATAAAAAAATATTTTTTGTAGTTAACGATAACAATCAGTTATGAATTCCATGATTAATATATTCTGTAATACTCTGTGCACTCTGCGTTGGTTTAAAACTAGTACGAAAATGAATTTCATTTATAAATGTGAGAATAGGGTGAGGCCAAAGCGATGTAACAAACTTAATACTGGAGTCGGGCGTTAATTAACACAGTTACGCCATCTTGTGGACGGGATGATAACCCACATACGCGGGATTTTAGTGTGACGTTGCACATGACAGGATATCTACCACCCGCGCATATTTTCTAAATCTTTATTCTCTCATTGAACTGAATTTTATTTGCCACATTTATTGCAAAATAATGGCGTAGTGAGAGGGGCGTCCAGATGCACTTAACGCCACGAAGTTTTCTTCGCCTAATTCGAAACACTTCAGCTATTAATCAAAGTGAAAAAAACTTTAAAGAAAACAGTTAGGCATCTTCTTATAGTTCATCCCGTCCGCTACGTGGCGTGCGACCTTCATTGATGTGACCTCGCCTTTAATTTTACGGTTACCTCTCCCATTAAAGATAGGACGCTTACTTATATCGCTTTGGGGTGAGGCACTACATTCTCTCCCCCTCCTGGAATAGGTTTTTAACACTTTGGACTCCGCCGTCTCACAAATTTTATTCGTTTGCAACACTTTTTTAAAAGAAGTTTACTTCAAGTACACAATTTCGAAAATGCTCGGATTAAATAAGGCAAATTTTATTTTATTTTCTTACTGGTGCCAAAAATCAAATTTTGCAAAGAAAGATGATTAATTTTTAGTGTTCAAAGGGGTATTGCTTTTATATGATGGTCCCTGCGTAGAAAGTTGAAACTGACACCAAATATACATCATACACCATAGTACTTGCTGCAAAAAAAGAAAAAAAAAATAAGCTGGTCACTGAAATATTTCAATAGATTTTTAATTAAAATGTTCAATTAAAAACAATAAAAATGTAATAAAACTTGTTATTTTGTTGAAAAAAATCTGAAAAAATTATCCACTATGTGTATGGTAATACATAGCTGCCAACTTGTACGGATTTTTCATACCACTAAAATTTTATAGTTAATTTTAGCTAAATGAATCCCCGAAATTCATGCAAATTTAACGATTAAATAAGTCAAAGATTTCTATTAAATTTTAGTGTTAGGAAAAATCCGTACAAGTTGGCAGCTATGGTAATATTATACATCCCTTATTTTTTTTTGTTGTTGTTGTTGAAATCTGACCAGCAGTTTCGTCACAATGCGCTCTTTTGCAAAACGGACATTAAGGGTCATAATACCCCATGTGCTTGAGTTATAAGCTTCAAACAGGGGAGAAATTCATTTCTTTTTAAGGGCTATCGATTCATGTAGGACTCCATTTAGTTGACTCGAGGGCATATTTTACAAAGAAATCCGGCTATACCCTTTACTGTTGGGGAGATTGCCACGACGGTAATAAGAAACTGTTAATCCAATATAAAAAAAGTAGCCACCATCTTGTGACAACATCTTCAGTTACTTCACTCGCAACTGGTTAACAGTACATTATATGGTTCCCCATCTTTATTCGTAACTCCATTATCTCGGCCTTTATACAGGGTAAACTAGTGTTCCATTAGTCAATCATAATAGAAATTTTTGTCTTTTTAAAACGCCCCAATGTTCTAGAATTTAAGTACAGAACAGGAAACAAATTTTAAATCTTTTTTTTTACTGGTGGAAATTAACCCCTTGAGGGGCGCCGTTTGCAGTCTGCAGTTAATTTTAATGCCTAAAATTCCAAATGGCACCAGTAATTTTTCAATACAAGTTCGATTTCATAATAAGCGTGGAAAAAAGAAGCTTTTGATTATTTGCAAATAAATTTGTTCGTATGTTGCTGTGTGAATTAATTATTTGAACATAATCGGAGCAGAAAGGCCTTGTCCCTGAAAGGATTAATCGGGCCCTGCATATGTGGGACCGAATTTATCGAAATTTTATATGTAAGATAATAATTAAAAGTTACATTGATTCAATTTTGAATCTATGCACTACTGTTGCCAGGTGCCCGCGTAAATTAAGGCTCCAAATCCTATGGACACCACTAATTTCTTAGTTTATTTCGCCATTTTTATTCGCAAATAGATTTCCTGATAGATAGGATGAAGAAAATTACTTTAAAATATCGGTATCCCGAGCATTTGGGGCACCGATTTACGCGGAACCACAGGAAGCCCTACTTTTAACTGAACAAAGGTTACTGGTGGCTAATTCCATGCGAACTTGTCATGTCTGTCACAATGGAGCTATGAATAAAAAGGAGGAGACATATGGTGTACTGTTTACCAGTTGCGAATGAAGTAACTGAGGAGGTTGTCACAAGATGGCGGCTGCTTTTGTTAAATCGGATCTTCAGTTTCGGATTACCGCCAGGGCAAACCTCCCACCAGTAAAACTGAATAGAAACTTTCGTCTTAATTAAGCGTCTTATTCATGGAAATTTTTCTCAAAAATGTCGTAAAAAGTTCCATTTGTTTTTACTGGTGTCAGTATGCCTTGTAAATCTGTCAATTTGTTTCCCTGGTTGTCACAATATGGCGGAAACGCAAGGCCCAACTACCACCAAAGTAAACTCCTACCAGTAAAAATGAAAATCCTTTCCTACCATTATTTATGACGGGATATGTGTTATAATAATGCCTTTAACCCCTTCGGGACGGGAGCCTTTTACGAAATTTTTAATCTTTTGTCACCGTTTTTTAAAAACAGAATTTTGTGTCTTCTTCAATCGAGAAAATGCGCTGATTAAATAAAGCAAATTTTACAGTAAAATTATACTGGTGAGGAAAAACAAGGATTCTGAGCGCTTCATGCGGCACGTATACGTGCCGCTCGTCCCCAAGGGGTTATATAAGTAGTACATGTCTATATAAATCTACTGGTGGAAGTTTACACCAGTGGCAAACAACTCCTGCGATAGTGGTTACAGTTGAAGCTTCACTACTTTAAGGCTATGTCAGTTCCTCTTTATTAATAGTTCCATGTCTGTCACGTAGCTGAAAATCGTTATGCTTGTTGGCCACCGTTATTTTCGAAAAGTTTCCTTCGCCTTATTCAATTGATGAAATATCTCCGATAAAATAAGTCACATTTTTCCGTTTTAAAATACTGGTAGGCAAAAATCGTAGTATGTGACAGATATGACAAGTTCGCATGGAATTAGCCTGGTATGATATATTTTTTTTACGATGAAGATTATCGCGGCATCTCATCTTTTATTGAGTAGAAGTGCATCAAATTATCTGCCTGAAGTCATTAATTAAAAATACTTAAGTTGGTCCAATTTCACATTTGAATATCTGATATGATTCTCTGTACAACTTTGCCTTCTTCTTATTTCACCGATCACGTAATTCTGAGTTAATTTAAGTCTATTAAGTGCACTTTATTCCATTATTTTTTATGTGTAACATTGCAATTTAAATTAATATATTAGAATAATATAGGAAAATATTTTGCAATAGTTTCTGCATAGTAATTTTTATTTTTTACTTTGCAAACACATATTCTAAGGTAAGTCTTGCAATCCTTAAAAAAAAAAAAATAATAAGGACTATAAAATTTTTGCATGTCTTTACGCTTTAAAATCTACTGAATCCGCTTTTACTTTTTAAATGAAAATTTATTATTTTGGTGCATATATTAATAGTAAATTCTACTTTTTTCTATAAAGTACAAAAATGCACGTGCATAATGCTGGCGTCATTTTGATGTTGGCAACAAATGACGATTAAATTCACTTTTTACTGCAATTTTTAAGTTTCTAAACATCTCACATTTTGAATTTTTACGCCGTCAAATAGGAAAAATGTGTTCTTTCGAATGCACTTTGTTTATAAGGTCTATCACCTCTTACAAAGTTGTTATGTTTTTTACTTTCTTCTATCTTCAGTAGAATAAAGTATTGTAATCGATTTTTTTCGACTTCCGGTTTTCGACGTATTTACACGTTTTATGGGTCAAAGATCACCAAAAACATGTTTATAGAAAATGTGTGTCTGTCCGTCTGTCTTTCACCATTGTACCATTGAAAAGTGTATGAAGTTATGCATAGAATTGAATAATTTTTTTTGTGTACGTTTTTGGTCATGGCAAGAAGGTCCTCCCTGAGTTTGGCAATATTCCACAGAAAGGCGACACTATAATAGCGATATTTGTGTACTTTTCTTGATTTTTCTTAGTTCTATTGTACAACGGTGACTCGTGAAGCGACGGGAACTTCCCATCCTGGTAATCCGGCTTTTCACGAAAAGCTGATATACAGCAGAATAACTAAAAACTGTTGATTTTAATAAATATCATGATCGAGATTAACTTGTTTTTACTCCGATTAATTATCTGAAGCAGAAATTTAAGATGAAAGTCAAAGTTGATATAAAATTGAACGAATAAAAATGAAATATTGATATATGAGACAGAAGAAAGTTTTGAGATTGGCACATCCAACTGTTAGGAGCACCGGGGAAATCTGTCGCATAATGTACTTTCACGCCTACTTTTTTAAAATTCTGATATCTTCATTAGCAGCACTTTTTTGAAATGGTAAAATTGCCATAGTTTTCACGGTACCCCTAATAGTTTAAATTATTTTCATGCATGATATTTTAAATCTATCATCTCTATCGCATTTAAAAGATTACGAAAGATTAAACCGTTTGCACTTTAAACAGTTTTAATATTTTAGCATTTGTTTGAGGTAAATATTCCATAACCAAATTGAAACTTTATCAATAAATATTAGGGGTACAGGAAAATTATGTCGCATAATGGTCGTTCACGCCTACTTTTTTTAAATTCTGATTTCTTCTTTAGCACCACTTTTTTGAAATGATAAAATTCCCAGTTTTCACATTTCACATTAAGGTGAAAACGACGGGAATTTTACCATTTCAAAAAAGTGGTGCCAATGAAGAAATCTGAATTAAAAAAAATTAGGCGTGAAAGAACATTATGCGACAGAATTTTCCGGTACCCCTGATAATTTTTTTTTTTAATTATGTAACCCAAAAAAAACTGACTTACATGTAATCTAACTACGCGCTTAAATCACTAATATTATCAGACACAAAAAATCTGCTATGCGTAGCGAAATCTTGGTAAATTTCTTCGATAATTTCTAGCATGCGGAGAATGCTCAAGTATTGCTATTAATACTTTTCAAAACACTATTTAAATATATTATTAATATTTTTTATATATAAATGCTTTTTGGTATTGGTAGCAGGTAATAAAAACTAATAAATTGATTAATTAATAAAATGTCAAATAAAAATTATTTGAGTTTTCAATTTAACACAATGTTGACCGGTCATAAGTATACTCGGGTTTCTAACACGACACCTTTTTGATTAAAGGTGTGCACTGAATTCTTAGTTCCGCATGCGCAATTTTTCTTGAATGAAATATGATGCATCTTTTATCAGAAAGTATTCGCCTTTATACCAAATAGTTCGCCAATTTTTTTAGACTATACAAAATTTCATATAAATTCCAAACACAAAAAAAAAATGGTGGATAAAATCGAAAACTCTATCTAGCCAACCTACTTTCAGAAAAGGTCCATAGTCAGGAAACAGAGATTTCATAGGAAATTACCGGTCAATAATATGTTTCAAAGAATGCTTTTCCGTTATGTTATGTAATGTGGGAAGGATGAGTAGCATCACCTATCATTATAGCAAATCGATTACAAGATTTTGGTATGTTTTACGTTTTGATGTTTACAGACAATCAAGGTACTTATATTGGCTATCTAGCGCACTAGAATGTATTACTGGACTTTGAATGCTTAAACCCTCTCCGGCGCAGTGGTCCCACGCCGGGACCACCTAATTTTAATTCTAAACTTAAAAACGGCACCAAGAATGTTTTAATAAAAATTCGATTTTACAATGAAAGTTTAAAGTAATAAGTTTTTAATTTTTAAAACAGTCGTTTGTAAATTCGGGTGTCAGTCATTCATTTCATAATTTTACGAACAGAATGTGTCTGTGCCGGAAAGGGTTAAGATCCCATATTTTCCATACGGCATATTTCATTTGATATATTTCTAATGAATCAAAAATAAACGCATTTCATAATAACTTTAATGTTGATGAAGTTGATTGTAAGTGTAGTACGCCGCCCGAACCCTGCACAAAATTTTCCTTTTGAATTTGGGATGGCGCTAGTCAACCTATTTTCCAGTGACGAGAAAGAGGTCGGTCGATCAAATGGAGTAGCTAAAATATCGGCTCTCAAGTTTTATAGTATTTTAATTGTGCTTTTATATTTTATTTTAAAAGATTAAAACTTATTGTTACTATTTTTTATCATTTACATACATAAGCTTTACCCATTTTATTTTATACATTTAGAGTTCATATATTAATTCAGATGCGATATTAATTGTTTAAATTTATAACTATTTATATTTATTTCACAGATTTAAATTTTTTATACCAATAACCAGGGGTCTCTGCCCCCTGCATGCTACGCTCGCCAACCCCCGTTCAAACACCGCAGAATCTAAAAACATGCTAATCTGATGGGTCTTAAAAATATTAGAGAATATTGAATTATACTGAAAAAAGCTTTGCAGAACTCCCTGTAAACGGCTTTCCATACAATTCCCTTTGATTGCAAAAATTTAAGGCCGAATCAGTTGCTGTTAAGACATCCAATGTTTGTTTCGTTTTTGATTAAAGAGGATCAGTTAAATATTTGAAAAGAAACTAAAATAAAATGAATTAAGTATACAGAGTCTTTGTCTCCGGTATTTTAAAACAATTTCTATAACAATAGCCAAATCATGTGACTATCATCAACAGTTCCGGGCGGATCACTTCGCTTTTTATATTCTAGGTGCCATTTTGGTACATTAATATTAGCCAGGCACAGGTGATAAGTAGCCAAATATTATTCTATCGCCATCATTTCATCTGTATTATAATAGTTCAAGTCATCAACTGCCATAAACAAATACGGTCTGATCCCTTTGCCATTCATATGAAAGTTTGGAAGAGATGTGATATACTACTGGCGCGATTTTTTTTCCGACACCAATTTGGGGTAAGCACAGGGCTCCCACTCGGTCCGTTTTTTGAACACCACAAATTTTATAAGAAAAATCACCTTTATAAATTTCGTAGAAACTTACCAGGAAAGGCGTTTTACTTCCAATTGTTGCCGAAACCTACCATGAAATTTTTTTTAAATTAGACTGGTGTTGAAAAAACGGACCAGTGGGAGGCCTGGGAAAGCATCAACAGCATAAACAACAATATCCGGTTTACCATCTCAAGCAAAATAACGATACTTTGGCGCCAGTTACGTACCCGTTGCGTATACGATATCCAGGGTTCGCACATTTTTACCACTAAATTTTAACAGTAATTTCAAAGTAGTTCTCTGCAGAAAAATATTGCAAAATCTGTGAATAAAGGCGGTGGTTGCGAATTCTGTGTTTGAAAAATTAAATGTAAATTTTCTTTTCTTTAATAGTGGTGGAAGAGTCCTTGGAAATTCCAAGGAGTGTGCGAACCTTGGATATCTGTGCCGAAAGTTTTTCATTTTGATTAAAAAATCAAAAAGTTTTTTTCGGATAAAACTATATAAAAGTTGCTATGGTCGCAAAGAATTCTTGGTACTGTTACGCTAGCCGGGTGCAAATCTCGCAAATAGCTTTTTTTGAACTCGCCAGTTTGCATTTTTTTTTTATTTTTCGAGTGGTAAATTAAAACATTGATATTAAGTTGAAATTAAATGTCATGGTTTGTTGCATTATTTAATATTTGGCCAGATGTCATATACGCATTGCAGGTTTGGCGCGATTTTTTTTTTTTACGAAAATCTGGCGAAAACCTCGTTTTTGAATACCAGTTACATATGTATTTTTGGTACTATTTAGTTATCCCGTCGACCAAATATCTATCGACAAACTATCATATTAAATGCCAATAATGGTTGACCGTAAATGTCCCATTCACTTGACTTTAAGCAAGTTACACGTGTTTACCTCATCAAGTGATTTTTATTTCGACGTTTTATTTGTATATTTATTAATGTTATACTAATTTATTTGTTCTTTCGTTATTTAAAATAAACTTATGTCAAGTTGTATAATTTGACGAGTGGTTTGGCGATTTATATAATTTGGCGAAATGGGTCGATGGAATAACTAAGTAGTACCGTATTTTTTATTTATTTTCTATTATTTTCGAAAGGAAATAACAAAAAAAAATGATAACTATAGAACAAAATAATTTATATAATTTTAAAAAAGAAATAAAAGTAAATAAAAATTTATTATTAAATAAACAACAATAGCCGGGTTACCATGTCAATCAAAATAATACAATTTTGGAGCCAATTAGGTACCCCGGTGCGTATATGACATCTGTGCATAATATTTTTCTTTTCGTTTTGTTAAAAAAAAAGAAAAAAAAAGAAAGAAAAAAAAGAAGGCCATCAAATGTTTCAGTTTTAAATGAAAGCTTTGTATTTTAAATAAAATGAATGAAAGGATTATATTTTAAATGAAATAAAAGAAATATAAAATAAAAGCGACCGGAAAAATGTTTGGCGATTTATCACCTGCGTCTCGCTAACGTAAAAATACTGAGTTCTCGATTTCTCTATCAGAATCTTTCGATTTGGCGAAAGATTGTTCACGTAAATTGAATTATGAATAAAAGTAACATGATACATTTCTTAGCATACATTTAAGGGAGGCCAAACTAGTCGCCAAATTAGTTTAAAATAATAACCTTTTCTGAGATACGAAAAAAATATGTGTTATGATTAAAATTTGAGTTGCCATCATTAGAAAAAAAGTATTTAAAATTAGAAGGAAAATAATATTTCGAAAACTAATTCGAATTTAAAAATTCTAATACCAGTTTTGACATCTGCGGATCAAACGGATTTTTATTGTTAATTTCATCACAAAGTATTCCATATTTTAGGAGAAATCACCGTGAAACATAATCAGTTGTTTAATCAGTCGTTTCAAAGAACCGTTTCATAAATTAGTTTCATTTCAGCCCTTTCATATATCCGTTTCATAAATTCGTTTCATTAGGATTTTATATATATAGGGTAGATATGTTTCATACCAAGTTTGCCAATTTTATTAGACTATGCGAAATTTTACGTAAATTCCAAGCATTATAAAACTATATATTGATGGATAAACTCGAAAAACCTATCTAAGCAACTGACATTCATAAAAGGTGGAGCTACCATTATTTGAAAGCATTTGATCTAGTAACGAGAAAAAGGTTGGTCGATTACCTGAGATAATTAATAGCTGTTCACAAGTTCTATAATATTTTAATTGTGCTTTTATCTTTTAATTAGAAACGTCCAAATAAAGTCCAAAAAATAGTTAATGTTTGTGTTCGCTTATATACATGTGTTAATGCATGTTTGATAGATTTTGAGTTAATATATTCATTGCAATATTACATTTATCATGTTTTAATTTATAAATGTTTTCACAAATTTTGATTTTTTCCGAAAACTTTCGAAACATTTTAATATGTTGTTCTAACAGAACACGGTATTTATCAATTAAAAATTGGGCATCTTATAAAACCCCTCCTTCCCCTTTTTTTATTATATGTATATGTATGTATATGTAAATATGTATGTGTATGTATATGTAATATGTATATATATATATGTATATATATATATATATATATAATCCCATTTGTTAATTTATTTTAATAATAAATAAATAAATAAACAATTTTTTTAAAAAGTCGTCTCCACAAACAAATATTTATTACAGCTTAAAGAGTTAAATTATTTTTTTTTATTAAAATTTGTTGCATGATTAAAAAAATTAGAATTTTTAAATTGTTTAAAATTATAAAATTTAAAATTACAATAAATTATTACATTTATTAGAATTATGGAAAACTTTCTGCCCAACTTTTTATTTTGTAGTTCCAGTAACTAACCAATCATCTAAATCCCGAATCCCACCACTACCTGAAATTTATATTACTTCCCCATGAATGGCTCAGACAGGACAAAAAAAAATATACATGTATATTTTTAATATTTTGTCCCTTATGTTATTCTATTGTAATAATAATAATTAAAAAAAAAATCCCTGATTTAGAAGATATTTTAACCCTTTGAGCGGTTTGTACGTATTTTTCCGTTTCTCAAAAACAACTTTAATCTGTTGTAGATAAAATTATATTAAACAGAATTATATTTCAAGATGTGTAACAAATAAAGGGGCATGAAGTGAACAGGGAAAGAAAATTTCAACTAAGATTATTTTTATAAGCTTTTTTAAAATGCACGAAAGCCCTCAAGACGCTCGGAGGGTTAAAAAGTAACAGAAGCCACAGAAAAGCTCAATATACACACACCCTGCACCCAAATAATGAAGATTATCTTTTTTGAGTAGTATAGCACACTGCAGCAATATATTATTGCATAGAAAACCCGTCTCGGAATCCATTTATTCAGTCAAAGACACTGAGTGTAACACTGAAGTCCTAAACTGGAATTTTGTTGATAACTTTAAAAATAACGAAAATATTTTTAGCAGAATTATCAATAAACTTTCCTTCGTTTATGTGAAAAGTGACGATATTACTAAATGTGTTGGAAATGATCAACACTTGCATCCAAAAACAGTTAGATACTTCATAGCTCTAAATGAATTTAATATAATGTATGGTCCCGCTGCTAGAAATAATATATAATTCAAATGCTTTGACTAATAGCATTTCATTTCACACAAAATAAAATATTTCTTATGAAATGATCGTCAAAAAGCTTTAAAAAAATTCATTATAAAGAATGGTTATGTTCCGACTTAGTGAATCTCTCATTTTTGTATAAATAAATAGATTATTATCCTAGGGTTCTATCATGGATACGTCGGTTCACTTTCGTCAAACCCTGTATCGAAGTCGCATGTTTCTGGAAAAATATAACTGATACACAGTTTAGGCGCTACCAAAAAGATATCGGGAATAGCTCTCGAGATTTTATATATTGCATTTCGACCAATATTTCTGTATTTTTTCTTTATACTTGATTTCTTTTAATTCATCTAGAATCGCATCCCGAAGATTATTATTATTTTTTTAAATTGGTGCGAATTATATAAACAGATAAACACACGCTTTTATTTTATGTAAAATGACGTCATCCGCATCCGCTGAATAATTCTTCTTTTACGATCCAGTATTAAACTAAATTTACAGTAAAGTACGCATAGGGCATCACTATCGCTGAATAATACACAAATCCAAGAAAGAGATGTCGTCATTCAAGAAACTCGACAAAAAGAATCAGCTATCTAATGATTCATATGCCTTTATTTGTTTGTAATATTAACCCCTTAATTCTCGCTCTAGTGATATTCACTGGCTGTGTTTTTTATTCAGATTGTTTTATTCCTACCAGTTTTATAAAATAGTGTAATTGACTTTATTATGTTATTTACTTGTCATTAAATGAAGTGAATATTTCTTTTTCAGAAAATTGGTGCCTATAAGCAATTTGAATTTTTAAACCGTAATTTAATGCGACTGTTAAGGGGTTAGTATAGATATTTAAAATAAAATTAGTGTTATAATGGCTCCATGTTTTATCAGAAATAATTCTTTTATATTTTTTTTCAAAATAGTACGTATTTTAGTTACATTTAAAAAAAATTGTTATGGAAAAATGTTAACAAAAAGATATAATTACTGTTTTCCAACTATTGTTTCTTTACGTTCTACAGAAATGGAGCTGCAAAATTTAAACAAATGGCTCTAAAAACGACAAAAAAATTAACATTTCCAAAATAAATTGAGACGCAGTTTTGATACGAAATGCATTTAAAAGTACATTTTTTTCCATTACGAAGGTATAAAAATGGAAAATATGCGATGCTTAGAAGTTTAAAAAATTGCAGTAACGTATTTAACTGTACGATGATACATCTGCTTTGTTTCACAGCTGGCTCATTCAATGAAACGTTACTTTTTAGAGAAGAAAGTTTAATATGTGGGAAAAATAAATAGCATACTGGGGGCGAAAAAGTGGCTTCAAAATCGGGAAATAAAACTACACTAAATCCTATAAAAACAAAACTTGTGTAGATTGTAGTTACGTTCAAGTGAGAGTCATTACGTTCAGTAAGGAAAAACTATTATAAAAATTGGAATACCATTTAATCGCCTTAGGTCGTAAATGCAATTACTTGCAGGATACAAAGAATAAAAAATAAAAAATTTCGACCCTAAGAAGTAGAAACTCCCCTTACTGGACAAACCCGCTAAATACGTGTGAGGCACAATTTGAAACAAATACTACAGGAATTTATACTTATCTATACGAAATTATCGGTCAACTGCCCATAGACAGCTGTTACTTGACACATAAAATAACAAACAAAAAAAAATACTTCAATTAACCGGATATTCAATTATTCGAAAAGTTTCGTAAAACATTTCTGGGGTTAACTTTTATTTTTTTCTTTATTCTATGTATATAAGGAGAAAATTTTGGATTGACGAAAATTTTATCCTGATCTAGGGTCATTTCAGGTTTATATTAGCGTTTAAAATTATTTTCAAAGCATGTAATATTCTCGTTGGAATTTTATATTAACCTTTTGGACTCTGGCATCTCTTACAGAAATTTTATTAAGTCTGCACCACTTTTTACTTTCTTCATTCTTTACAAGAAGAAAGTAATGGATTCTCGATAGTTTTGATGGATTTACACGTTTTAAGTTTCAGAGATACCAAAAAATGATTTACACAATGTCTGTTTGCGGCACTGTCTTAGAGTTCTGTTGTCTGAAATTTCCAGTCCCGGGCCCAGCCCGGCCCGATACAAAAATTAAAAGTTCGGAGATATGCGGAGAGACAGACCTACCAAATGAGGATTAAAGTTACGTGGGGAAACTGGGCCACGATTTTACAATCTGACTCTAGAGATTCTAGCAATTCAGCTTGAAAAAACTAATGTTCCTTTGAATTAAAGTCTGAACTCTTATACATGTGTTCAGTTAGTTTCCCTCTATGAGAGAAATGCTCAAAATTACATTTTAATATTTAAATATATATATATATATCATCTTAATTTCCTCATGGGTCCGGTTGCCCATAAAAATGGAGTAAGTGGACCAGGAGGGTCTATGTTCCACAAACAATTATTTTTTTTCATATGGGATATCAGGTCTGTTTGAAAAAGTGTAAACAACTTACAAAAATTTAAACCAGGCAGATCATGTAAATTATATATGAACTAAACGGCGTTATACCGGAAACCTTTGATGTCAATGTGTCTAAAAAAAGCAGTAAAGTGAAAATATTAGATTTATTTATTCCAAAAAACATAAAAATTAAGTAAGTACCTATGTACTTTAGTATAGGTAATACGTATAAAAGTTATATGGGCTTTTTAAGGAAAAAATAACAAGATAAATCTATGAATACACGGCTACGTAAATACTTATGTACTTCATCTGTATTGTAAAATTTCAAGGTTTGGCTATCTCGCTCTCTGTAGTAAGGTATTTGCATTCGTAAAATGTTGAAATAATTTATTGACACCAGTATTTACATGAGAATTTATTTATAAACGAATAAAATTATATTTTCGCGTACTTATTAAAGGGGAAATTTTAATTATAAAATTTCGGTGCCAATGTGGAAATTAGGGATTAAAATTCTGTGATATCATAACGACATCACCACCCTCAAGGGGTTAAGAAATTTGGTTTGATACTCTTCAATATGATTTTTAAGAATTTTATTACTTAATTTTAATAAGGTATTCTATAATTTTCTTTATTCTGAGCAAAACACACTGAACAAATTTATTTCCATAGTAAGATAAACTAAAAAATATCATTTATGACTATTGGGGTAACTGGATCCAACATGGTGCAGTAGGGTGGTCACGAGAAATCAGTTTTCGATTTTTTTCGGGGGGACCCCCCAAAAAGTTGCCAATTGACTAGAAAATGAGATTGGCAAAGTTTTAGCTCATTTGGATAATATTAACCCGTGCCTCATTGAGGTTTAAGTTTGAAAAAAAAAAGTGATTTTTCGCAAAAAAAATGCTGTTTTTCCTTCATGAAATGAATACAATTGAACATAGAAACATAATGCGGGTTTTATTTCATAAAAAAAAGTTTTGCTTTGAAGAACCACACACCATTTTTTTCTAAAAATGCATATATTTAAAAATATGCGTATTTTTCAGGACCAGACTTCACTTGAATCCTAAAAATTTACTTTTTATGAAAAAGCGAAAAAAAAAATTGTAACATTCTATTTCATCTACTTTCCACCTTTTGTTTTTCTTTTTTTCCTTTTGTGAAATCCAATAAAGGGTTTAGTTAAAGGAAAATTCCAAAGAAAAGGAAAAAAATCGAATTTGAAACTGAAAGAATAAAAAAAAAGGGAGGACAAAGTATAAAAATGAGAGCAAATAATGCTCAGTTGCATTTTATTATTAAAGTTGTGTTACACGAAAGGAGGCTTAATAAAGAAAAGAAATTATTTTCCCTTACAACTGTCACGTTAACCCTTCCCGGCACAGAAAAAGTCTGTTCGTAAAAGGATGAAATGATTGTCTACACCGGAATTTACAAACGACTTTTTTAGAAATTAAAAACACATTACTTTATCCTTTCATTGTAAAAGCAAAATTTTATTAAAATATTCTTCGTGCCGTTTGTAAGTTTGGCATTAAAATTAGATGGCCCCGACGTGGGACACTGCGCCGGAAAGGATTAAAGTGGTAATGGCTTAGATAAGATGGCTTATGTTTACTTTTTTTTTTCAAAGTATTATCTAAAAAGGAAATTGCAACTTGATCCGAGTTAAGATACCAAAGGCGGTTTGTCATTTTAGCAAGTGCTTTGTCTGTAACCTATTTATCAATTTTTTCTGTAGTGAACAAGTGATTTTATTATTTGCAAGTCTTGAATTGGGGGCTAAAGTGGCAGTGGAAGTATTGAAGCACGCTTTTACATATATATTGATTAGAAATAAGAAAAGGTCTCTAATACCTTCTTTTTCTAAATTTGTTATTGAAAGATGATCCCTGAAACAATATATTTTGAGAGAATAAATGGCCTGTGCCATCCATCTGACATGATTAAAAGCACCAGGTGCTCTGAAAAAAAGTCTTTTCCAGGAAGAAGTTCTATAAAAATTAAACAAAGTTTGATAAACTCTTTATAATCACCCCTGAGCTATTAATTTTTAAAAGTTCCTGTAAGAAAACTTGAAATTTCTTCTGAATTAACTATTTACACCTAGTATTTCATCTTCGATAGCATTTGTATACTTACTCTGGCTTAATTTAGACCACCCAATCAGAATTGTTTTCTTTAAATATCTGGCTGAGGAGCAGCGATTATGCCCATTTTACAATCAAGCACAGCTTTTAGGATAATTTCTAAATTATGGTGGCGACATGGTAAATACAGAAGACTTTTCCTTTAACAATTGCAATAGAAAAATGCAGGTTTCTCTGAGGCGACCCGTGTTTACTGCAGTTGTATAAAAAAATATTGCCTGGATTTTACCAACTTCATCCCACTCTTCAACTGCCAAGGTTCGCACACTCCTTGGAATTTCCAAGGACTTTGTCACCACTATTAAAGATAATAAAATTTACATTTAATTTTTTAAATACAGGATTCGCAATCCCTCCCTTTATTCACAGATTTAGCAATATTTTTCTGCATTGAAATACTTTGAAAATACTGTTAAAATTTAGTGGTAACATTGTGCGAACCCTGACTGCTGAAAATACATCTTTCGCCTGAATTATTCCGATACTATTTTCAAGTTGTGGAACACGTAGTAAGTGTTCTTCATCTCCATAAATAATTAAAATATCTATCCACTCTACATTTTCTTTATTCAAAAAATGGTGAAGCAGTTTTCCACCCCAGTGAACAACAGTTCTCTCTAAACGGGAATTTTAAAATCTGTTTTTGATGAGCTCAGTTTTTTGTTTACTAAATAGTTATTTGTGGAGTCAATGACTTTGGTTAACTAATGGATGTATTCTAAGTCTAGCAGCTTCTCTGGCGTTCAGTTTCATTTTGCGAATATCATAAAATAAAATACATAAAACTTGACAATTACTTGGTTGCTTACTGTCGATGATTTGATGAGGCATGTATCCAATTTAAACAATCTTACATTTCTGCCATCATATCAAAAGGGGGAAGGGGTTTTATGGAATGTTTTGTCAATTCTAAAAACAGATAACGATAACAGATAACAAAAACAGCCTTTTAATAAAAAGAGACTCAGAGGTTCAACTGCAATACAAATCGAGAAGCTCTTTCTTACTAGACACAGAACTAGATAACTAATAATCAATTATAATTCGTAAAATGTTTTTAAAGTTACAAAAATTGTTCACTTATTTTTGCCTATTAATAAAAATAATACAAAAAAAAATCAAAAGTGATAAAATCTTTAATTTGTCTTTTTTACCTATGTTTAAAAAATGCAGAGTTTGAGGGTATGTTAGATGTAAATTTCCAACTGGGAGAAAAATGTCCAGAACAGGATTCGAAACCGGGACCTCCTGGCTGAAGCCGCCAGTGCTCTGTCATCTGAGCTATCCCGGACGATTCTGGTCGAACTTTTTCACCCAGCTAACCTTGATGATTACAGCATCTGGTCTGAAACCTGGTTCAGCTCAAAAGATTAAATCTCAGGTAATGGAACTCCAGAAATCTCTGGATACGAAATTACACTAGATTAAAATTAACACAATTATTCTGATTGGTAAACAAATCATATTAGATGTAAATTTCCAACTGGGCGAAAAAATTTCCAGACCAGGATTCGAACCCGGGACCTCCTGGCTGAAGCCGCCAGTGCTCTGCCATCTGAGCTATCCCGGACGATTCTAGTCGAACTTTTTCACCCAGCTAGCCTTGATGATTACAGCATCTGGTCTGAAACCTGGTTCAGCTCAAAAGATTAAATCTCAGGTAATGGAACTCCAGAAATCTCTGGATACGAAATTACACTAGATTAAAATTAACACAATTATTCTGATTGGTAAACAAATCATATTAGATGTAAATTTCCAACTGGGCGAAAAAATTTCCAGACCAGGATTCGAACCCGGGACCTCCTGGATGAAGCCGCCAGTGCTCTGCCATCTGAGCTATCCCGGACGATTCTAGTCGAACTTTTTCACCCAGCTAGCCTTGATGATTACAGCATCTGGTCTGAAACCTGGTTCAGCTCAAAAGATTAAATCTCAGGTAATGGAACTCCAGAAATCTCTGGATACGAAATTACACTAGATTAAAATTAACACAATTATTCTGATTGGTAAACAAATCATATTAGATGTAAATTTCCAACTGGGCGAAAAAATTTCCAGACCAGGATTCGAACCCGGGACCTCCTGGATGAAGCCGCCAGTGCTCTGCCATCTGAGCTATCCCGGACGATTCTAGTCGAACTTTTTCACCCAGCTAACCTTGATGATTACAGCATCTGGTCTGAAACCTGGTTCAGCTCAAAAGATTAAATCTCAGGTAATGGAACTCCAGAAATCTCTGGATACGAAATTACACTAGATTAAAATTAACACAATTATTCTGATTGGTAAACAAATCATATTAGATGTAAATTTCCAACTGGGCGAAAAAATTTCCAGACCAGGATTCGAACCCGGGACCTCCTGGATGAAGCCGCCAGTGCTCTGCCATCTGAGCTATCCCGGACGATTCTGGTCGAACTTTTTCACCCAGCTAACCTTGATGATTACAGCATCTGGTCTGAAACCTGGTTCAGTTCAAAAGATTAAATCTCAGGTAATGGAACTCCAGAAATCTCTGGATACGAAATTACACTAGATTAAAATTAACACAATTATTCTGATTGGTAAACAAATCATATTAGATGTAAATTTCCAACTGGGCGAAAAAATTTCCAGACCAGGATTCGAACCCGGGACCTCCTGGCTGAAGCCGCCAGTGCTCTGCCATCTGAGCTATCCCGGACGATTCTAGTCGAACTTTTTCACCCAGCTAGCCTTGATGATTACAGCATCTGGTCTGAAACCTGGTTCAGCTCAAAAGATTAAATCTCAGGTAATGGAACTCCAGAAATCTCTGGATACGAAATTACACTAGATTAAAATTAACACAATTATTCTGATTGGTAAACAAATCATATTAGATGTAAATTTCCAACTGGGCGAAAAAATTTCCAGACCAGGATTCGAACCCGGGACCTCCTGGATGAAGCCGCCAGTGCTCTGCCATCTGAGCTATCCCGGACGATTCTAGTCGAACTTTTTCACCCAGCTAGCCTTGATGATTACAGCATCTGGTCTGAAACCTGGTTCAGCTCAAAAGATTAAATCTCAGGTAATGGAACTCCAGAAATCTCTGGATACGAAATTACACTAGATTAAAATTAACACAATTATTCCGATTGGTAAACAAATCATATTAGATGTAAATTTCCAACTGGGCGAAAAAATTTCCAGACCAGGATTCGAACCCGGGACCTCCTGGATGAAGCCGCCAGTGCTCTGCCATCTGAGCTATCCCGGACGATTCTAGTCGAACTTTTTCACCCAGCTAGCCTTGATGATTACAGCATCTGGTCTGAAACCTGGTTCAGCTCAAAAGATTAAATCTCAGGTAATGGAACTCCAGAAATCTCTGGATACGAAATTACACTAGATTAAAATTAACACAATTATTCTGATTGGTAAACAAATCATATTAGAGGTAAATTTCCAACTGGGCGAAAAAATTTCCAGACCAGGATTCGAACCCGGGACCTCCTGGATGAAGCCGCCAGTGCTCTGCCATCTGAGCTATCCCGGACGATTCTGGTCGAACTTTTTCACCCAGCTAACCTTGATGATTACAGCATCTGGTCTGAAACCTGGTTCAGCTCAAAAGATTAAATCTCAGGTAATGGAACTCCAGAAATCTCTGGATACGAAATTACACTAGATTAAAATTAACACAATTATTCTGATTGGTAAACAAATCATATTAGATGTAAATTTCCAACTGGGCGAAAAAATTTCCAGACCAGGATTCGAACCCGGGACCTCCTGGATGAAGCCGCCAGTGCTCTGCCATCTGAGCTATCCCGGACGATTCTGGTCGAACTTTTTCACCCAGCTAACCTTGATGATTACAGCATCTGGTCTGAAACCTGGTTCAGCTCAACAGAATAAATCTCATGTAATGGAACTCCAAAAATCGCTGGATACGAAATTACACTAGATTAATATTAACACAATTCTTCTAATTGGTAAACAAATCATATTAGATGTAAATTTCCAACTGGGCGAAAAACCGGGTTCGAATCCTGGTCTGGACATTTTTGTCCATTAAATTTAAATCCCTAATTGTTCATTAAATATAAGATTTCGTGAGAGTAAAAGTTCAAGGCAACGACAGTTTCTATGAAATAAAACAAATCACGTTTTTAAGACAAATAGTTTTCACGTAAAAAAAGAAAAACGACAATTTTTTGCCAAAAATTGCAAATTTTCAAGAATTCAACCTCGATGAGGCACGGGTTAATGTTATTTATTTGAGCTGAAACTTTGCCAATCTCATTTTCTAAGTAATTGGCAACTTTTAGGAGGGTCCCCCCGAAGAAAACGTTAAACCATGTTGCTTGTGACCACACCCTAATGTTGCAGTTACCCCTGTTACATGTTACCCCCATTCCTGAAAAAATGATGGGGTAATTTGGACACCGGGCTTACATTTGAAACATGAAGTAACTATGTATAGATACCTAATAATATTAATGTAGTTATATGCCTTATCTTTAAAAAAAAATTGTTTAATAAAATGTATTTACAGTATTTTAAAAAAAAACCGAGGAAATTCAACCAAATTGACGCAGTTTTTATAAGAAGAACCTTAAATTTTCGACATCCTATCACAGCAAAGAGAGAGGTATGATTGAGATGACACGCGTTGTTTTAGGAAGTAGAGATTAGGGTGCATTGTTCACAAAAGCTAAAACTTAAAGATATTTTACAAAATAGCCTATGGCCCAGTTACCCCAGCTAAATCTATAAGTGCCAAGTATTTATGTATTTCCGAACGCACTTAAATAAGAATATAAACATAAACACAAAATTTAATAATTAAAAAGTTTCATGCGAAATTTCTGGTGTAAAATTTTAATTTTTTACTTTCTTATATGTGCATAAAAGACAATATTGAATGACGAAAATTCGAGACTTCCAGTTAAAAAATTAGACTGAACACGATATTAGTATGTATGAAGAATATCTGCGTGTTTGTGTGCGACATGATTGTTCTATCTCATAATCGCTTAAGGCAGCCCTAGTTTTACAGTGTCTATACAGGCAGTACTGCAAGCACAAGAAAAAAAACTTTTGGAAATTTTGAATAATTATTTCAACACTAGAAAGACCGAAAATTTTACTCAAATTTTAGAAAAATATTTCATACCAGAATTTTTATTTTAAATTATTAACTCATCCATTTAACTAGTTTCTTTTTTTTGTGGTCTAAACTAGTTTTGTAAAAAAATTTCTGGTTCGAACTGAGATATATTCATTTGCTAGCAGTCAAAATGACTGCTCGAGGGCTTTCTAATGTTTATTTAGGAACAAGAAGACACATGGATTTCATTATTTGCATAAATTTTATATTTTGTATTAGTATTAATGAAAATATATGGTGAAATATTGCGGTGCAATTTCAAAAATACGGCATCAAATGATCTTTCCCGTCATTTTTTTAAAACCTCCAACTTACGGAAGAAAGAAAAAGAGCAATTGTTTACGAATAAAAATATTTCTTATCGAAACCGAGGGACTTGCAGACAATGAGATCACTGACGCTACACTGTATAGAATCGCCGATAAAGTTGGTAGCAGCTCGGAGGAACGAGAACGTAAAGCTCTCAGAATAAAAGTTTTCACTGAAGAAATTGAGAAATTTCAATAAAAATTAATATCTGCTCTAGAGAAAGAAGATTGTATTTCAGAAATCGTCGTAAACTTGTCTGAAATCCAAGAAAAACATGTTAAAGAACGGTCGAAAAATAGGAAGCAAATAAAATTGAAGTCGATCTGTCAGAAATTACTCGAGAAGAAAACACTTTTTATTAGAATTATTTTTGTAGCATAAAAAATAGCAATTGAAGTAATTTTTTTAAATATTTTATTTGTGCTCTCTTTTTAACATAAATATAACTTGGCTGTGAATTAAATTATTAATAAAGGCACCATTAAAACCCCTTCGCGACGGGAGCCTTTTACGAAATGTTTATTACTTTGCTACGGGTTTTAAAAAACAGAAGTTTGTGCCTATTCAAATCGGGAGAATGCTCGGATTAAATAAGGCAAATTTTACAGTAAAATTTTACTGATGAGGATAAACGAGGATTCTTAGGCCCAGGGGGGTACCATTCGTGCGATGCGCCAAATGTAAAGATTTCTTTACTGCTCGCTCATTACGTCACGTGGCGGACAGATTCGCCTCGCTTCGCTCGTTTCAATAGTATTGTGTATGCCGTTCTGCGATGGGATTTTTTTTCTGTGAATGATTTTAATTATTCTATTATTTTAACAGACTTTTTGAAAAAAACCTAGTGAATGCACTATATCAACAAATTCTAATAACTCTTGGAGAACACGTATACAGATTGAAAAATACAGCACAAAGTCTCAAATCCGGACGTCGAAATCCGGAATTCTTCAAAAGCAGGACATTTTGTTAACTGACGGTTATTATTCTAGAGAATCGCAACGAAAAACACTAAAATAGCAGAGGCCAAATTTATTATATTAGGCTGCAATTTTAAAGCCGAATACCTTTTACGAACATCAAAAAATTTCTGCAGAACGCGAAAATCTCTAAAAATTGCATAAAAGAAACGCGAGAAATTCCGAATGAACTTAAATGAAAGTGAAAAAAAAAAGATAAAGATAAAGAGGACAGCATTTACTATATTGGGCTAAAAGATTAAAACCGGACTTCTTTCACAAATGCAGACAAATCGCCATGAAATGGAAAAAAAACAGTTCAAAACTCGCAGAGGAGAAAATTTATTATATTTGGCTAAATGTTGGTAACCGAGTTCCTTTTACAAATCTCAAAACTCTAAAATTCGTATAAAAAACTCGCAAAAACTGCAAACTCCGAATAAACTTTATTGAAAAAAATGACAAGATTTATTACACTGGGCTAAAAAATAAAGCCGGATTCCTTTTATTCATATGGGAAAATCGCCACAAAATTTAAAAAAAAAGTCAAAAATTGCATAAAAATTAAAAAAATTCTTTTGTTATTATAATTTTTTTTAACTTAAAAAATTTCCTCTATTAAAATATTTGATTTAGTATTATCTGTTTTTACCTTCTTTTATCTATAATAGAAGAAAATTTTGTAGTCGAAATTTTGTTCGACTTCCGGTTTTCGACGGATTTACACGTTTTAAGGGTAGGAGATATCGAAAAACATGTTTTTACAAAATATCTGTCTGTCCGTATATACGTGTGTCTCAATATATCATCGGAAAGTATACGAAGTTATGCATAGAATTGAACCAAATTTCATATAAGTGTTTTGCTGCTGTAGTAGCAATTTTTGTGCCATTTTCATTATTCTATCATCGAAAAGTGTATGAAGTTACGCATAGAGTTGAACAAAATTTCATGTGTATGTCTTTGACTATGACCAGCAGGTCCAGGTTGAATTTGGGGATATTCTGCCGGGAGAGGGCGCTGTAATAGCAATTTTTGTGCCATTTTCAATATTGTTTCATCGGAAAGCATAGGTTTGAACCAAACTTTATACATATGTTTTTTACTATTGACGCCAGGTCCCAGTTGAAAATGGATATACAGTACAGGACCTATTATCCGGAATCCTCGGGACCGAAGGCTTTCTGGATTTTGGAATTTTCCGGATTTCGGGTCCTCCTGAATTCCATCAAAATATCACGGGAAAAACGCAAATTTCAAAGAGTCGGAAAAGCTCCCGCAATTTCGTCAAAAGATCGCAAAAAAATCCGCAAATTTTGTCATTAGATCGTGAAAAAAACTGCAAATTTGTCTAAAGATCGCGAGTAAAACCAGAAATTTCGTTAACAGATCGCACAAAAAAAAAAAAAAAAAAAAAAAAAAAAAAAAAAAAAAATTAAATTTCGTCAACATCTTGTGAAAAAAACACAAATTTTGCCAAAAGATAGCAAAAAAAACTTCTTCAAAGAATCGCAAAAAACATGCAAATTTAGTCAATGGATCACTGGGAAAAAACGCAAATTTTGTCAAAAGATAGTGAAAAAAATTTCTTCAAAGGATCGTATACAAACGAGGATTTTGTTTAAAGATCGCGGAAAAAACTCATAATTAGTGCCGAGGAGCCCCCGCCACCCCCTCTTCTGTAAACTTTAAAAATATTTGCTATGAATTTCAGAATTTTTTTTTTATTTTTTATTTTTTATTTTTTTACTCAGAATCACCCCTGATTCAAGTAGTACAATTGTGTAGCCATAATATTTTATCAAAGTGAGGGAGGGAGGATGTGAAATATCTGACGATTTTTTAAAAAAATGAATCGTAATATAAATTTTAAATTAAAATTTGGCAAAAAACCGATGTTTTTCTAATTTCGGGAGGGGGGGGGAACCCCCCATCACTGATTTAACGTATTTTAGTGGTTACACATTGCAACACAGTAGACCAAAAAAAAAAAAAAAAAAAATGAAAATCTGTAAAATTTTCGAAAATTTTCAAAAAAAAAAAATTCCGGATTTCGGGTCCTTCCGGATTTTGGAATTCCGGATAATGGGTCCTGTACTGTATAACCTTGGAAGGGGGCGCTGTGATAACGATTTTCTCGATTTTTCGTAGTTCTGTTGTACATTTGCTGCTGATGCAGTGATATGCATTTCATTCCTAACTGACCCGGCGATTCGCAAACAGATTAACGATAATATTTACTTTATTAAATATTATGTTCGAGTTACTATGATTAATAAAATGAAGAAGGAATTTAAGATGAAAATTGGTGTAGGGTTGAGGTAATAACCTATAAGCAGTGCTTAATTTGCGCCGGAGCTTAGCTTCGCTACTTCTTTATTTTTAGTGGAAATTTAAATATTGGTCTGAATTCATTTGCGCTCATTCCGGATTTCAGCGAAAATAGTGTTTCTAAAAAATCAATGCCTAAATTTTATTGTTCTTTCCTACCAAAGCACTTACGTATGTGACATAGTGTGCCATGTGTAGCGTTTTTTTTAATGATTTCAGAACGGTGATGAGGAATGTCAGAATTAGTCGCAACTGTTTCTGCCTTTTTTACTCGCTCCTTTTTGTTCGTGTTTTTAAAATATTCTCTCTGATAAACTTTCTAGCTCCGCGCGATTATTTAATTTACTCCGACACAGGAGCGCTGCTTCAGTACTACTTTATTTTTGGTGAATATTTAAATATTAGTCAGAACTGACCGCAGTTTATAAATACTGGGCACCAATGTCATATTCGCGACGAGTAGGATTTTCTAAAAATTCCCCACTCCTGATTTTAAGGTTTTTGCTCTGGGGATTTATAAGAATTTATTATATATTAATCTAAAATATATCATATATATACATATAATTTCTTTTTGAAGATGACGAAATTGCTTTAAAATTTGTAAATAACGTATGAAATATAAATATGCATGTGTGTGTGAGGGGGGGGGGGGTTGCTATACACTTAGTTGTTATTACTGCAGAATATTAGAACTACGGTAGTTTTTTTTTTTTTTTTGCTAGACACTAAGCCCTGTGTATATATATTGTTACAGATATTTGAATCATATTGATGTGCATTTGAAACTAATGAATTTAAAAATTGAATTTTGTTTATTAATGAGGATCAATGATTTTGCTACCTGATATAGTGTGTAAAAAGTATTAGTCACATACTGATTTATTGAAAGTATGATAATGGTTCTTACTTTTTTTTTACCTTTCTATTTTTTGAAAATGTTAATTCATTGTTAAATCTGTATATCTCCATAAATTTTCTTTCTATTGTTTCTTATTTGTATGGAGAAATGTTATATATTCTATGTGTTTCATAAGATAAGATGGAAATTTTAGAGCTGAAGTTGTTTTAAATTTTTTAGTTTTTACTGAAATTTTGTATATATGAAATAACGATATTGCTATTTGTATATCATAATGCAAAAAAATATGTATAATACATATTTTTTTTTCATAATAGAATTAGTTTAATTATAGAGTAATATTTTTGTATTACTTTGATCCTGAACAAGCATAGTGACATTCGAAATTTTTTGAAAACTTATATCTAGTAATCGGACAATGCATTACTGATAAAAGTTTTGATGCGTGACTTTTGTTTAACTTATTCTGTTTGATAATTCTAGTCATTTTATTACTACTGCTGTGTCATCATATTCATATAATTCATTTTATTTTGCAATAGTTTAAAAGTTTTCATTTGTAATTTTACGCATTAAAAATTTAATTTTTTTCATGAATTTACTCAAGTATTTGAATGGAAACAAACGTATCGCGATATTATTTAACAATTATGTATTTTATATTTAATTAACTCCAATCAGTGTTTGAACAAATTATTTTAAGGAAAGTGATTTCGTACAATTTACTTTCGAAGATCTGATTTAAAAAAAATTATTTACTTCATATTCTGCTCTTTTACGCATCCATTTACTTTCTTACGGCTGTACGATCTCCGATCTTGTCCGCCACATGACGTAACAGTCCTGCTCTGCTCTGATTGGCTATCCTTCAAATGGAACAACCTTATGTAGAAAAACCTTGCTTAGGCCTATTTCCGGCACGTATACGTGTCGCTCGTCCCCAAGGGGTTACGAATATCGGAAGTACTTTTGACATTCTTTCAGAAATCCGAAATTTCCAAAAATCCGACGTAGTCTTGGTACCGACGACGGATTTTCGAGGTTATACTGTATTCTAATGTAAAGCGGGTGGTTATTCTGTTAATATTTTTAGCATGAGCCGTGCTATTTTGAGATTTTTCATGGCTTATTACACAGTTTATTTGAAGGAGATTAACAAATTCGTTCTCGATGCTTTATTCGGTTCAGCGTTGATTACCAACAGGAATAACTTCCACCAGTGAAAATGAACAGAAAGTTTTGTCTTACTTTGTAGAAATACGGCGTTCAAGCAAAGTAAAAGTTTCTAATAAAATTAACTGGTGGAAGTTTTTCCCGTTGGTAATCAGGCCCAGATTGGGCTTAATTTAATATACAGGGTGATTCTAATTTCAAGGTACAAACTTTAAGGGTTGGTACAGGATACTGTAACAATCATTTATTTTATAGGATTGTATGGGTGCAAGTGTCGCGTTGAGGTACAAACACCAGGAGGTCAATTTGGCCCTTTTTTAATTTCAAAATTACTCATTCATACCTGAAAATTCATATACCAATCTTTTCTTTATTTAAGACAGCCATTTCATAATTACATAAAGAAAAAAATTCTTCTTTGAAAATTTTAGATATTATTCGAAATTTGTGAATTAAAAAACTGCCAAATTTGTCAAACACAGGAAATACATGAAAAGAAATAGATTTTTTTTTAATACAAAGACTCCGCTCTCATACAGGAAATTTTCAAAGACTTTTTTCTTTGTGTAAAATAAATAAACAAAAGAATAGTATAGGAATTTTCTGGTGTGAATGAAAAATTTTGAATTAAAAAAGGGCCATATTGGCCCCCTGGTGTTTGTACCTCAACGCGTCATATGCGTCCATACATTCGTATACAATAAATGATTGTTACTCTGTCCTGTACCAACTCTTAAATTTTGTACTATGAATTTAGAATCACCTGTATAATGAAATTATTAAATTTATTTCATTTTCGAACGACTTTTCATTTAATGTTAAATCTATATAAGAAAAAAACGTAGCGTAAAGAAAAATCTATGTACATCGTCTAAAAATTGCTCGCAGTATTTTCACAGAAAGTTTATGATTAGCGTTTAAAATTATTTTCAAAACTTACACTATTTTCGCTGGTGTTTTATATTTCATCTAAAATTCTTGAAATTTTACTTATTTAGTCTGATATTTAATTAACAGGAACCTATAAAGATTTAAATCCTATTTTATATTAAAGTCTACAGTATGACAATTTCTATGATAGTTGCAAAATATTTTTACGGTAACGCGTGAATTTTTATGTTCATTTTAAAATTAAAAAACTATTTTATTGTCAAAAAGAAAAAAAGGAGATTCATTTTTATTTTCTAAAAATTGTGTGGTCCCCAATGAAGTAAATTTAATAAATTCCCCCAAAATTGTAATTTTTACGAAAACAGAAACACTTATTTAAAAAAAAAGCTTCGGTATTCTTTTTTATCCTCTCTCGATTATAATTTAATAAAAGTATTTTCTTTTTAAAAATCTAATTTTTAAAAATAAGTCAAAATGTATAAATATTCCCTTCAAATGAATTTTCTGAGATAATCGTTTAATTGTAACATAAAAGACAAAAAAAATTCTTCTAAAACATTGTCAAAAGTTTAAACAATGACATAAGTAAATAATGACAAAGTCTATTTTATCCATGGACAAGACTATATAATATCATACGTACTACATAGCTGCTAACTTGTACGGATTTTTTTTACCCCTATAATTTAATAGAATATTTTGACTTATTTAAACGTTAAAATTGCTTGAATTTCGGAGATTCAGTTAGCTAAAATTTGCTATTAAATTTTATTGGTATGAAAAATAGGTACAAGTTGGCAGCTATGGTAGTAGTTTCTGATACAACCAGACACTTTAATTTTAATATCAACTGCCAAAGACAGTTGCAACTTGATATGTTTTGATATTCAAAATGTGAAGAAAGATAACTTGAAAAGTACGTAAAAATATTTAAAACTTTTTTTCCCAAGTCATTTCTGGTGTAAAATGTTTTAATTTGTTGCTTTAATAAAAGCACTGTAAAAGCACTTCCACGTTTTAGGAATACAGTAGCCTTTCTCTTAACCGACCTCCTCTTAACCGGAACTCCGCTTTAACCGGCCGACTTTTTTTCCCCAACATCAAGCAAAATGCAGAAAGGGAAATTTCAGTTCTCGTCTCTTTATGGTTAATTAACTCAAATTTACATAATGTAGAATAATTTCAACTTCTTATAAAGGTATGTGACAAGATTTTCAACAATTTAATTTGTAATAAATATTGTTCATTATTTGTTATTAGTTATAATTTTTATTTCAATTCAGTTAATTACAACTACTATTCATTTCACAAACTATAGAAAATATGTACTTTTTTAAAACTACACAAATTAAAAAACTTAATGCATCCAACGTATTTAATTAATTAAATATGCAGTTACTTGTTTATTTTTTTTTACTTATCCTGTTTAACCGGTTTTTCTCTTAACCCCTTCGCGACGGGAGCCTTTTACGAAATGTTTATTACTTTGCTACCGGTTTTAAAAAACAGAAGTTTGTGCCTATTCTAATCGGGAAAGTGCTCTGATTAAACAAGGCAAATTTTACAGTAACATTTTACTGGTGAGGATAAACGAGGATCCTTAGGCCTATTTCCGGGACGTATACGTGTCGCTCGTCCCCAAGGGGTTAACCGGCTAACCCTCGGTCCCGTTTAGGTCGGTTAAGCGGGAGGCTACTGCGTACATAGGGTAAATGCACCAGTAGTCGGGCACCCCCCAGTAGTCGGCCACTTTGAGATAAAATATGGTATAAATAGTTTATTTTTGGTTTCAAATGAAATATTACAATCCCCCTATATGTAGCCATTCTTTCTACGTCATAAGTCATCAACAAAGAATTGTGGGTATTTTTATTGCATTAGTAATCAGCCATTTTTTATTTGGTTGCGGTCAAAAACCGTTTTTGCTATTTTTCTGTTAACCGATGACAAAATTTTTAAAAGACTAAGACCCCTTAACGCTCGAATTAAATTACGGTTGAAAAATTCTAATTGCTTATTGGCACCACTTTTATAAAAAAGAAATACTCACCTTATTTAATGACAGGAAAAACGGTACTAAAATATAGCCAATTTCACTATTTTATAAAACTGGTGGGAATCAAACAATTTGAGTAAAAGACACTGGCCGAGAATATGACGGGAGCGAGAATCAAGGTGTTAATTTATTTTTTATTATTTTCTAAAATTATAAGACTGTACTATTAAAAAGTTTAATAAACTAATGTTTTTCAGTATCAAAATTAAATAAGTGTGTTTGAATTAATTAATTTTAATGTGGCCGACTATTGGGTATTATATTTGCTTACATCTTCAGTAATCGGCCACCACGTTTGACTACTGGCCATTTCACATTTTTGAGTCTATTTTTAATAATTTGATTTTTTTCGTAATTTGATTTTCGCAATTTGAGATTTATATAATATTTTACTTGCATTTTATTTTATGTACACTATATATAAGATGTCCTGGGCTAATAACGTCACGTTAAGGTTCTAGCAATTTTTACGGCTTAGTTTTAGATATTTTTCCCAAACAAATATAGAATTTGATAAAGTAACTTATTGATTATGTATACAAGAAAGACTATTTTAGAAGATATCTATTCATAAAATGTAGTGGCATGATTTCTTGACCAATGCTATTAGGTGTTATTACCCACCTGGTGGGTAATAACACATTACAAATAAAACTATAAAATAAGATGGAATAATAACATGTAAAATGCCCAATTCTAAAGATAAAAACTCTACACCTTTAGAAATTGACAAACTGCTTTTACTTACCAGTAATTGCGATATCAGGATGCAGTAATAATTATATGACATTTAATCTTCTGACATGAAAAAATTAGCAGCATTTAGGATGTACAAATTTCTCTTTATCTTTTTTAGTTTTCAACAATGACAATCATGTCTCTCGTGTATTAAAAAAATAAAAATAAAAATAAAATAAAATATGTAGTTCTGAAGTAAAATATGTAGCCACTGAAAAGAATCAACTGGGGTAATAACACTAGTGGATAGCGTTATTACCCGGTATGCATTTTTCGCAGTATATTTTAAACTATAAGCTACCTCGCGAATACATCAGAAATCTCCCATAACATTTTGAAAGTACATGAAATACACTACAAATTTATGTAATAAACAAAGTATTTCCTAATAAATATATCGCTCACCCGCAAGAAAAGTGACTCATCTCGACAAAAGTAAATTTCATAGGAGAGGCAAAAGAAAATTTGCATGATTTTACTGTAACATGAAATTATATCACTAGCTCTGCATGCAGGAATAAACACGTGCATAAATGCGTAAAACTCTTAAGAATGAAGACGTAGGATAAGGTTTGGAGGGTTGCGTAATTTTACCTCTCCGCACAATCCACCCCTCTTCACAAATGGACAACCTGGTCACAAATGGACATATAGCGTAAAAATGTGATTTTTCATTTACTTACGAAATTTTTAATGTAGCTAGACGCACGTACGACAGACATATCCTTATAATATTATAAATGTCAATGTGTGTCCGAATGTTTGAATGAAGTCAGCATCTAAACGGATGAATTAATGCTTTTATACTTTTGAATATAGATGGATTACAACCCGGAAATGAACATAGGCTATGTTTAATTTATTTTATTCAAATATTTTGTTTAATAATCCAAAATTTCATTCATTTTCATACAGAATCAATTGACATTTTCCCGATAAATTTATCCATCTTTCTTTCCCGTTGCCAAGAAAATCAAAGTCTGGTATAAAAATTTCTCCTCGGCAATTAATTTTTAACTGAACGATTTCTGCGTAAAAAATGAGAATAAAAAGAAAATAAATATAACGTCATATTTGAAACGAAAAAAAAATGAAGTATTTTTTATTATATATAAAACATGGATATCGGTTACTCTAATAAAAGTTTTTCTGTCAAAAATTGCGATATAATTAGAAGGAAAAAGAATTAAAAAGAATTATATTATTGATAAAATATTTAACTTTCAAAAATATGACATCATACTTGAAATAAAACAGGTATATTCAAGTATTCGTTAAAAATACAAGGAGCATAACATCATAAACTAATGAAAATATATAAAAAATGACGTCATATTTAAAATGAATAAGAAATATTTTTTACTAATACTGATTAATAAGTTTGAATATAAGTTATATACAAATGAGAGTTTGCATTCAAAATTCACGTTATGATTATCAGTAGAAGACATTATTTGTGGAAAAAAAGGGAAATATAATTGATTAATATATTTTTTTACGCCATTTTCTCTTTAAAATTAAAAAGAATTTAATTTCAATTTGTATAGATGATACAAAAACATAATTAAAGTAAAATTTCCTAAAACTAAAAACATATTTTCACACATTTGAGCTTTATGAATGAATTTATTCCACAGAAGCAAAAATCGTCTGAGCATATTGGCATTTAAACCAAGGATGTAAATTAAACTTCAGTACATTTAAGTGGATTGTTATTGCCCCTACGAATTGAATTTTAAAAAATCGTATGCTATTTTAATTAATTATTTTTAACAGATGGCAATTAAAACATATCACAAAGGCGAATTTAGTAAAAGGTTTTATCGGATAAAAATGATGTAATAATTTTTCAATTAAAGTATTAATTTTAATTAGAAAACTTTTGTATATATTTATTTTAATTTCGTCAAATTGATGTCATTTTCATTTCACAAGCTTCGAAATTAAAAATGAAACCATTAAATAACAATATACATTTCAAAAATAATTTTTTGCATCAAAAGTCTCATTATTTCAAAATGTAACCTTAGCTTACATTTTAAATAGTGTAACTTGACATGAGATGCCGTGCTGTACAAGATGCCGAATAATGTAGTTTTCATATGCGTAGGCGCTGTAGGGAAACGCCGCTCAATTGTAAGGAAGATGGTTCCCTACTGATATTTTAATTTCTGTTTGCGCTCTTTTAAAAAAATTAAGTGGTACTTTTTATTGCTATTTCGTCAAAACACTTCTGGTAAGTGTCAAAAATCATTTACGTGACTTCTCTATTTGCCTATATAAGTCTTAGTTTAAACACCAGAAAAATAAATCTGATGTTTTTAGAAAGTACTGATAACTGGCCTTTCTATAAAGAATAAATGGTGGCCAGTTCCCGCTTCTTCACGTCAGTGGGGTCGCTGGAGTCTTACCCAATACTTTGGAGTAAGTCTACGAAAATTTTTGGGGGTAAGATGCCGGTTTTTCCCCCTCGGGGGGTAAGATGCCGGTTACTTTCCGTTGCAGTCAAATGCCTGGTTGTGTCTTCATTGTATGAATTACTCCTGTATATTAAGTAATTTGTCAACAATTTTAATCAGATACTTTAAATCAATGATTAAATCGTGATTTTAATGAACTGATTTAAAAAAAGCATTAGTTAAAATTATAAATTTTGTAATTGTTTAAAATGACATAAATAAATATTAAAATCTAAGGTGAATATAAGTTGAAAGGTTTCTATATGTATTCTGAGTTATAAATAAACTTTATTGGCCTTATAAATAATTATTTCATAATTTTTAATTTTAACCATTGTTAAAGCTTTGATGTTAAATGCAGTTATAAATAATTTTAATAAATGTAAATGTCGGTAGTATGTAATATAGTTTTAGATAACTAGGTTCTGCTGCCCCCTACGAGCTACGCTCGCCAACCTCCATCCAAACACCACAGACTCTAAAAACACGTTAATTTGATCTGCTTTGAAAAGATAACGGATTAAATTTTCCACAAAAATTCAGAAGATGAGGATTTTTTTTAAGTGAGGGAGAATCAGTGTTAACAGTATATAGCAAAGTGCAACAAAACCTCTGAGAAATGTGATTGGATCAAATGCATTCAGTGAAACTGTTGGTTATATACAAGTTCCTTAAAGTGCCTAAACAAATGTGCAGTCTGTGTCAGATTGAGTTATAGCTTAAAAGAACAAAGGGCCATAGGAAAAACACCAACAAAAAATTTGCACTCTAAAGCATTTACTCACAGTGGCTTTATCGTATTTAAACTTATTATAATGTTTAAAAATAGGCATACTTAAGAGCCATAATTATTTTAAATGTTAAATAGAACAAAACTTTTTTTCAAATATTAGTTTGTCCTTTTATTAAATTGCCAACGTTTGTTACATTCATATTTTTGTTAATTTTTTAATAGTAAGTAAGTTAACAACTTTAGTATGTCTAAAATATTAAAGTTACTTTTATTCGTCCCATTATGTTTTATACTGCTTCACAAAAAATATTGTTTACATTGAAACTCCACAAGGCATTTTACCCCTAGATAGTTGGCCATCTTACTCATAGGTATGGGTAAGATGCCGAAATGCAAGTGCTTACAAAAACAAAATTTCTTATGCCTTATATAATATCTATAAATGAAATTAGGTTTTAAATGATACATAAGGGTGCAAACTTCTAAAAGCAATCAATGAATAACAAATAAAAACAACAGGTGATTTTTAAAACAATAAAGTCACTAACTACTGCATCTTCATCCAATTTATCCTACATTTTTTTACTTGAAATTTAAAATTTATTAAAAATGAATTTCAATATTTTTTTCTAAATGTACATGTACAATAATATAGGACTTCATTAAGCGATTTAATGTTTTAATTAAGTGAAATGGCATAGTTTTACATTATTCATGAAGTGAAAGAATATATATATTATCTCGACAAGTATTATTCCGTACGAAAAACTAACAAAGTGACGTCATCATATTTTAAATCATTGACCAGTTTTCTTTCAGAAAATATTAGCATTTCTATATCCCTTATACCAAATGGTTCGATTTCCACAGACTTTCCAGAAAATACATGATTAACATCCTTTTACCTTAAAATCTCCCAGAAATTCGATGTAAGGAAGCTTAGCAAGTAATTTTAATTAGAGATTAGGCATCACATGTCACAACGTTTACCTGTAAAGAAGAGGTGAAACCACTAATTAAGAAATAAATTCACCCTTCACCTCACATCCCTCTAATTTTTAAAGGCGCCATGATTAACGAAAAGCGAAAGAGAAGAATGGAAATTTTCTTTCGATTAAAAAATAAATAAATCTATAGTTAAAAAATCTCTGAAACACAATCTCTGTCCACATTGGAGCATATTCCAACAAATAGCCAAGCCTCCATAATCCAAAATTACAACACAACAATCGATATGAAAACATTTAGCCGTAACTGGACTGCTTTTCCCATAAATAGATTTCTTCCGCGATTGAAAGCAATAAGCAACTCTATTGCTTAAATAATAAGCATTTAGGCTTCGAGAGTCTTCGGAGCGTGATAAACATTTTGATATTATTGGTAGATCTACAGCTGTTGAAAATGTGATACCATGAAATAAAAATGTAATAAATATTTGAAAGTTAAAGAAATTTCTCATACTTTTATTATTTATTTTTGACTTTTGATTCTTCACCACATCTGATTTTTTTAATACCATTTATCCTTTTTTCTTTTCCAAGATGTAATTTTTTGGAATAGAAACATAATGTTATATGCTGATTTTTCGATTATTCTAATCCAAAAACGCGTCTGAAGTGATCTGTTAATAATCACTATTTACTAATATATCTCTTTAAATAATATTCTTTGCCACAAAAACATAAATCAATATCCATGAACGGAATAAGTATAAAATAGAATAAATATAAATAATAAAATAGAATAACAAAGATGTAAGTTTATTCTTCATTTAATCTTAGAAAACGTGTATGAAATTTGAAGCCCACGAAAGAAATTTAATTGATCCTATATATATAAACAAAAATAAGCAAATTGGGATCATTAGAAGTTTTTGTACTATAAAATATGATAAAAGGTTAATTACATATGCTTTTAATCATCGAAATTTTTTGCTTAATTGATGAATTTATTCTTCTTTAAATCTTAAGTGAACGAAGTCACGGGTAACAACTAGTTAGTGGAATAAAACGGAAAATGAATTTTTGCGGGATGTGTCACTTTTCTTACAGGTGAGCGATATATTCTTCACATCACAGAACTTACCGAGCAAATTTTAGATCAAACGTTGACTCTTACGAGCTTATTCCAGCGATAAGGTCTATAAATGTAAGAAATTAACTTTTAGCGGCTGTTTGTGATTCAGATGACTCAAAGCCTTTGACCGTAGAAGCCGAAGTGCCATTTTCCCGGATTCCTTCATAACGACGCCTAATATTAGCGCTTGGCGTTATTACCCCCCCTCCCCCCAGCAGTCTTTTATACCCCAGGACACCTGATGTAAAATTCAAATGGGAGTTTCGTTCCGGCCTCTTATAACTTTACTTTTGCTGAATAGATTTCGATGGAACTTGCATCGTTAGTTAGATAATTTTTCAGGAAAAGTTTTAGTTTATTGCATATCATTCTACGTTTCTTAGTTATATCATCACGGAGGAAAGTTCTATAATCAGGTGAACTCGATTATGAAGTATTAGCATAAAAAAAGCACTAGACGATTTTGATGAAATTTTCATAGTTAATTAGGCAATGTTTTAAAGATGTTTTAGTGCATTGCATTTTATCGTTCTACCTTTATTTACTAATCCTACTGTTATTGATCAACTCAATGTTTGTTCAAGGATGTATCAGCGAAAATTTTGTCTGAAAAATTAAGCATACAATTGTGCAATGGTATTCGTATAGTTTACTTCAATTCACAAGGACATTTCAGACAAAGGCTCATTTTGCTTTAAAATTTGTAATGACGGCGATAGAAAATAGGTAAACTTTGAATTTAACCTGTATTTAAAAGGTTAAAATCACCGATATATTTCGTTTGGGAAAATCGACCAGCATGAAGCTTTCTAATATACTAATGTTATAAAGAAAAAACTTTTGTTTGTTTCTTTTGTAGGAGAAAATCTTCGGAACTGCCGAATCACTTTTAAAAGTAAAAGTTAAAAAATGATGGTGACAGTCTCTGCAGAAGCAAAACACGTTCTAAAATACCCATTTTTTTGGAATACTGAGGATGTTACATATTTCAAACTTGACATGGTGTTTTTTAAAGAGATAAATGCTCACTGAAAACGCTTTCTAAAAAAAAAGCGGAATATAAAAGGCTGAAATGAGTAGGAAAGACTCTAAAAACGTTGAAAATTATGATGAATATCAAAATGTTAAGGATAAAGTCTTGAAATATTAAATGACAGTCATTCATAAAACGTAAATGTTTGCGCATAATAATTATGATAAATTCGAAATTTAAAAAGATAAGTTAATCACAAAATGTTATACTTGTTAGGGATAGAAGTAAAAGTACGTAATTTAAATATTGGATATAAACTCGACATAGCTGTTGCTTACTCGCACAGAGCAGGTTTTTTTCAATATGGAAAATTTAAAGTGTGAAATGTGCGAAAAACATACTTAAAACGATGATTTATTTGGGAATTGCGAGGGCTACTGCTAGAAACTTGAAATTTTATATGGGTTTTACTTTTAAGACATAAATGCTCTCACAAAGTAGGTTATAAGATATCCGAAATTTAAAGGGGTGAAATGTTTCTCACAATCATCTAACGGGTTATTAGGATGAAATTTCAAAAAATTACGTTTTACTTAATAATATTTAAACTTTCTGCGGAAATATAACTTCTTCTTAATTTTAATAGGCACACAAATATAATTTATCCCTAATGTTAATAAGCACACAAATATCATTTGCAATATTTCAATATCCACAAAGCCACGGATTGTGAGAACTTTTCAATAATATATATAAAAAAAATTATCTGGTTGATTAACTCAATAGTCAGCAATGATATTAATTTGAGGCTAATTATTGGGTTTTAAAATCCCATCTTCTGTTTCTATAGAATGTACTATTCGAGATATGCAATTTATTAAAATTACATTTCGAAATTCGATGAAGAGATGGTACAGCGAAAGCGAAAAATTGACACCGCATTCTGCTCATATCTAACCAAGAAATCTCAAGACAAACTGAAATATTTGCATTGTACTAGTCGAGATATGCAACATATTAAAATTTCATACCGAAACTCGATGACATGATAGTAACGCTAAAAGGACGATTTGACGCTCCCTGCTGCTAATATCATACTAAGATATGCATCGACAGATCAGTCATTTATGTTCTGTTAATAATCTGGTCCTACATCATAATTTCATTTTGAAACAAGATGACGTAAAAAAAAATTATCTGCCCGTCGCGTAGTCTACGATGGCTAAACACAAAATTTGAAAGGCCGACTACTAGATAATTTGATATTTTTAACTTTACTTTTCATAAGAAACAAGAATGAAAATCATGCATCAAGAATAGATTACAAAATTACTTCCCATGACTTGCAGAATTCTTTAACGAATTTAGCTGCTTAATACTGTAAAAAAAGTAAACATTTTAGAAAAGGCATAATACTTTTGAAAACCAGGTTACGGTCCCTAACCGGAAAAGTAGTTCAATTCTTTTGTTCAGTATTGTATTTAATATAAAGATTTGTATATTATTCTATACATAGTATGATAAAACTTAGTATAGTAAGAAAATGCATAACAAGTTGAAAATTCACCTTCAGCAGTTTCTACCACAATATAGAGACATACTTGAATTATTTTGTACAGCCCTGTATATTACCAATAGATTTTTTATATGCCGCACATAGTAAGCTAAAATTTAATTCAGACTAAAACGTGGTTAAAACTACTGAAATCATACTTCCACACATTATTATCCCTGGGATGTCATGCATTCAGTTCTTTGCGTGGCCCGGTATATGATTTTATTTATATTATACAAACATATCTTAATATTCTAAATACAGTTCAGCTTGAAAGAGCATAACTCAATTAAAAGCCTCTTTTAAGCCATTCAAGCTGATATCCCTCAAAGCTTACAAACTCTTTTGTGTAGCCTTGTATATGATCTATATCAGTTATACACACCGCATACTAAGCAAAGATTTAATTAAACTTAAAAACGCATGTCATAAACGAAATCACACTTTCAGCAATTATCGGTAATAGAGAGATACAGTAGTGTATCCGAATTTTGTGTGTGTCCCGGTAAATGAACGATAAATGCTATGCATATCATGTTATACAACAAATATATTGTAGTAAGCCTCAGTAATGTAGTATATAAATTTCATTATATTTGATATAGTGTAACAGAACTAAAATAAACCGTTTTCCCCTGACGCTATTATGTAAAGGAATTCTTTTGCGGGGTCCTATAAATCCTATAAATGAATAATAAGTACTTTGGACCCCATATTGTCCAGAATGCATAGTTTAGTGCACTTTATAAATGCATATTAATTTCATTATGTTTGAAATGAACAACATCATTAAAATAAATTTGAAGCAATTTTTTCACATTGATCGTAATGCACCGGAATACTTTTGACTGTCCCTGTAGATGAACTATTAATTCTACACTCTTTATTTTCAATAGCAATCATGCTATTGATAACGTCAATAACATACAAAAAATTCAGGGGGATTCTAGTATATTTACGAGTGATAGAGCTCGGGCAAAATGGAGACAATCCAAATTCACAAACACTTTTAAACTATGCTGGAAAGTGCACAAAAATTATTATAATATTTTAAACTATTATAATATTTTAAATTATTACTGAAACATTTTAAGAAAAGTATAAATTAACACATTTCGTCGTTAAAATGTTGTTCTGTTTATAAAAATTATACTTTAACTTATTTACAATAAGAAAGCATTTAACCCCTTCGAGACGGGAGCCTTTTACGAAATTTTTAATCTTTTGTCACCGTTTTTTAAAAACAGAAATTTGTGTCTTCTTGAATCGAGAAAATGCGCTGATTAAACAAGGCAATTTTTTCAGTAAAATTTTACTGGTGAGGAAAAACAAGGATTCTGACCGCTTCATGCGGCACGTATACGAGTCGCTCGTCCCCAAGGGGTTAAGTGGCCGACAACTGGTCCAGTGTTGGCCGAACACTAGAATTGAGTGGTCGACTACTAGTGACTTTGCTACTTTTAAGTTTAACTTTTTATAAATAAAAACTATAATCAGTTTTTTTTAAAAACAATTGCTGAAACAGTAAAAGAAAAGTATGCATTAACATGTGTCACTGTTAAATATGTTGTATTGCTTTTTAAAATTCCGCTTTGAGCTATATACTGAAAGAAAACACTTAAGTGGCCGACTATTGGTGCTTTTATCCTATATTGAAATATCCCATCCTGAAGAGGATTTCTCTACTTCTAGACTATGTTTGTCTGACTCTCTGTGTGTGACACAGTTTTAATGGTCATCTATTTCACGAAGTAATTCACGGAATTTCATTACATGCTATTATGTGTACAGTGTTCCTACATTTCAGGGAATTTTCCAGGCGAAATATCAGAATTTCTTTTTTTTCTTTTTTTTTTTTTTTTTTTTTTTAAATATAAATTTAGGTTAAACGCGCGAAATTTTGTCTTATTTAAAAAGACATTTTGTGTAAGAAAATAAATGTACCGAAGAATTTCCAGGTTTTGAAATTTCCACCGAACCCTGTAATATATTAGAAAAACAGTAAAATATTTTTATGATTGCTGTTTTTTTTTCTTCATCTTCTTACTTTGCGCACACATGGTGTAAGACTGCAATCATTATAAAAAACGACTGTAAAAATTTGCTATACTTTTGTATTTTATGTTCAACTGAATTCATAGTTATTATTTTTATAAAGATTTTTTTTGTTTGTGCATAATTACCTGTCTGTACGTTGATGTTTCCGTACGTTTTCGAGTCTCAAATTTTGCAAGGAAAAACTTTTGGATGTGTATTAACTGACGACATATAACCATCTAGCTATAGGAAGATACATAATGCGTAGCTAAAATTTCATATAAAAAGGCCTATATCATAATTTAAAAAGCTGATTTTTGACAAAATGGCAGTCGTTTTATTTCTTTTTTTTTTTCACTTTTTGTGAGCATGAAAACGTAATTAATCAATGAAAAATGCACACGTCGATGGTATAAACTCCATCAAAAACGATTACCTTTCATTTTTCAAAAACAAATTAAGAAACCTGTGGAATGGTTTTAGAGAAAAATGGTCGAGTAGACTGAAAAACATTATTTCGAGATAAGCAAGTTTCAAGTTCTACAATAGCGATACGTATAATTTTAATATCATTAAATCGCTTTGCAAGAAACTATGTAGATATTCTCGGGATGCAAAAAATGCAAAGAAAAGAATCTCGAACATTTTTACCCTTATAAGTAGCATCTATCATTTCTTGAAAAAGCCCCTACTTAAACGTAGTGAGGCACAGTTTGAAGCGGTGACTAGTGGGAAAGCATGCTTATCAGACTAATTTTTTTTAATTATTATGTAAACTGGCATAAATAGTGGTCACCCTAGATGTTTAGGCATTAGAACTGGTTTCCAAATTGGCCTGCATTTTTATTTAGAAATTCCGATTTCATACCTGAAAATAAGAATAGTGATATTTACTCCTTTTAACGAGAGAGGCTTTTCGATAACTTTCAGAGCTTCCGATATGACTGCGAGATTTACGAATTAAAATGGAGACCAAAGTGGCATCTTCGAACTGGAGAAATTACAGCACAGCAATATAACAGACATTAAATACACAAAGAAATTTTTGTAAGAAATGTCTGGTGTGATATTTTATTTCTTATCTTATTTTATTTACAGTCGTGGATAAAAGAAAGTAAACACCCCCTACTAACTCTGTAAAAATTATCGTAGAAGAAAGTTACTAGAACCACACGATTGGTAATAAATTCTCATTTTAAATGATGTATTTAAAATTTGCTTAGGGGGCCATCTACTTATTAAAACGAACCAGAACTTTGTTCTTTTCAATAGCAGTACACAATTCTGACATCATAAATGAAAGCTACACCCTTCAATTAGACTAAAAACAAATTGTTATGCAATTCGTACGATAAGTTTTCGAGAAATTAATTATTTTAACCCCTTAATTCTCGCTCCCGACAATATCACGAGCTGAGGTGTTCGTTATTTCTCGTGCCCGTCATATCGTCGGTACCATGTCAAACTATCCAATGTGAAAACAGTGGGTAACTTTTTTTAAATTCCAATTTCTTGATTGGCACCACTTTTCTGAAATGGAAAACCTTCCCTTGTTTTCGTCTTCATTAATATCTTATTAAATAAGTTAAATAAGGCGAATTTTACTATTTAATAAAAGTGGTGCCGATCAAGAAATCTGAATTTAAGAAAAGTAGCCCACTGTTTTCACACTGGGTAGTTTGACATGGTACCGACAATATTTCCGGGCTGGAGATTTAATGCTGGAAAAAACTTCTTAAACCAGAAAAATTTAACTGGCATTTCGGTGTGAAGTCTTTGAATAGTTGCGTTTGAATTTGGTTTTAGGCGCTGATTGTGATGTTGGACTTTATACTGCATGTTTCGAAATAGATCTCACTCAAAAAAATTATTATTAATCAAAATGTAATGTATATTATATTATTTCAAATATTATTTGTAAAAATTTATTTGATGATGATGTATAAAGATCTAAGATTTGAAAAATAAAAGCCTTATTCCGCATTAATTTGTATTGTGTAAAACAAACATTAAAACACAGAGTTCTCACATGATGGCTTTTCCACAAATGTGAATTTGGTCTATAACATCTTTTTTTTTTCGCCCTAAAAAAAACTAATTGCATATTTTATATAGAAACCTTATAATTATTCAATTTCTGTAAGAAAATAAATAGGTACTTTTTTGATGGTTTTTCCAAATATTAAGCGACCGTTAACGGGTTAACACTAAAACCGCCATAGCGGTCATTTTGGCCTCTACCAAATAAAAATATTTCGATTATCACCAGAAATTTTTTTCTAAAATAAGTTTAAAATGTACCACGTAGAAATAAGTTAAATAAATAAGTTAAGTAGTTTCAATTAAAATTTCCGGTGTAAATATTTTTTATAAAACTTCAGTAAAATTTCCGGCGGTTCTAGTGTTAAAACGAGCGTATTTTAGGGGCTGTATCCGAATTGAAGTTATGTACTCGATTGTTGACCGAGAGAGCCCCCTTCTTGATCAAGGCATTTTAAGCGCCACTCAAGCAGTCATTGAAGATTGCTAAATTACAGGATAACATAAGAAATTTCAAAATATCTATTCACTTCTATCATAGACCATAAACCATCATTTTGCCGTTTTTTGAGCATAATTTTAAAACTACTTGGAAGAAAAATGTGAAATTTTGGATTTTCATAAAGCACGACTTAATAAATCTAAATCCATCAAAAGAAAAAAAAAATCAGAGCTCCCAAATGGTCCACCAACTGAATACCAATATTTTTTTTAGAAAAACTTTCTTTTTAGATTTTTCTTACAAACAGCCCCAGAATCACATTTGAAAGTTAATTCTAGCGCTAACCTACCATAAAATTTTCTGTTAAAATTTATTGGTATTCAGTTGGCGGACCATTTGGGAGCCCTGGAATTCACATTTTTTTTAATATTAATTTCATAGTTCATAATTCATATCATAAAATTATAAAAAATTGCAAATTCAACGTATTTATGTTTGGGTAATTTAGCATTATTGCTACACAAAAAATTAGCACATTAGGAGCATAATTTCAGGAGATATTAATAAAAATATGAAAATTTAATTTAACATTAGAAGCACTAAATTTTGAAGGTTTGTAATTAAAAAACTTTTCATTCAAATGACTTGAAATTTGGTGCCTAACATAGTGTGAACAGAAGATTTGAAATATTGTGTTAAAATTGGGTATTGCCATTGAAAGAAAAAGAAGTTTGGGTTCGTTTTAATATGTAAATGGCCCTCTAAGCAAATTTTATATGCATCATTTAAAAGTAGACTTTATTTCCAATCGTTCGGTACCAGTAACTTTCTTCTACAATAATTTCTTGAGGAATTAGTAGGGGTGTTTCCTTTTTTTTCCACGACGACTGTGCATAAGTAAAAGCTATTGAAATAACGAAAATTTGCGTCTACCATTTTATTTAGAATTTAACACTTTCAGGGGCAGAAAAAATGATGAAATTATGGACCGACACGAGAATTTACAAACGAATTTTTTAGAAAATAAAATGTTGCTTTCCAAGTTTTCATTATAAAAGCAAAATATTATTAAGATATTATTGGACCAGTTTGTCAGTTTGGAAATAAAATTAGGTGGTCACACAGTGTGACTACCGCCTTTGAAAGGTTTAGATGTTTTGGAACATCCTGTTCTAAACACGACTTCACTATTTATGATGAATATTTGTCTGTGTGTGTATGACACAATTTTTTGATTGTTCTATCACAAACTCACCTTGAATGCGCCAAATTGTCTTGAGGCAGTCTTAGTTGTACAGGGTTTCTACATGTAGTGCTGGAAACACTGGAAAAATCAATACTTTTTGAAATTTAGAATAATTATTTTTTTGCGGGAAAAACGACTACACGCATAGATTTCACTATTTGAATAAATGTTAACTTAGTCTACAGAAGTTTTAGTCAAGAAATACAGTGAAAAATCTTCTGGTTTTAAGTACGTGATTATTTTGCTAAATGTTTTCTGAAAGAACTATGGCATTATGAGATTTTTCTTGGTTTATTCAAAGTCAATTAAAATGTTCATTGTGCTTTATTAGTCTATAATATAGTATAAATTGCAATTACTTTTTTTAATTTACTTTAGAATGACTTCTTATTCTATGTTTACATAGTCAATTTGAAAAACATCATAGCGCAATGAAATCCAAATCTTTAAAAACCTGCAAGCAGGATTTTCAAAAATGTTTTATCATTAGCGTTTAAAATTGTTTTTATAATTTATAATATTTTCGCTGTTATTTGATATTTAAGAAGACAGTATTGAAATTTGTATGTATGTGCTTATGCTGCTACTTAAGAAAATATCAAATTAAAAATTTTATAGCACATTAAAGTCCATATTGAGAGCTTTTTTATGATAGCTGATAAATATTTCTCTGGCAATAACACTTATTTTGAAACAAAACATGATAAGCATTTATTGTTTCTTTCCTCTTTCATAATTTCATACAAATGTTTTTTTTTTTTTTTTTTAATTCTAAAATTCGTTCCTTTTAAATTAGTTATAAATCTTTATTCATTTCTCTGTGAATAAATTTTATTTCAAGATTGCGCTATAGAAGATTAAAAAATATCTTATAAAACTTGGTCGAACAATCTTCAAGAAACATCAATAACAAAAACAACAACAAGAAACAATCAGGGACGCCACTGTAATTAAAAATCTCAATATCTTCGTGATCAACATCACGTGCAGTTTTTTCATAACTTAATTTCGAAACCAATTTTTGCATTATTTATTTGTGGCAATTCTATGATTAAATACGACAAAATGTAAAGTTGCTAAATACTAGTATTAAAATGTAAGAATTTTGTACGTGCTGCCTAACGCAAAAGAGCTATGTTAGCTAAAAATAGCAAGAACATCTAAGGAAATAATGATAAAATCAATCCAATCCGAAAGGAAGAGTATCTTAACTACTTAAGCTCTAAGATAAACTTAACTACTTAAGCTCTTTCATTTTCTATCAACTGCCATAAGCAGTTGTCACTTGATATGCATAATGGTAACGAAAATTAATGGCAACTGCAAGCGGAGCTCAAACAATTCTAAAACGTTTCTTAATGAAATTTTTGGTGTAAATTGTTTCATTTTTATTACTTTCTTTTAGAAGAAATTATTATAGCTGTGAAAATTTCATTTCTTCTCCATCACCAGAAGAAATTAATAAAATAGTGACTTTTGATGGATAAACATGTTTTTGCATGACCTGTCCTAAAGACTATATGCCATTTTTTTTAATGCCTGTCTATCTCTGTGTGACACATTTTTGTGACCACTTTATCTTAGATCTAATCCACGAAAATTCGAAAAACATTTTTTTCTGTTAAACTTTGATATGAACTGGTACTAATTTGGTTTGGGTTTAAATCGCGCATCAACTGCACCTTCTGTACTGGATCTTTCACGATTTTTGTGATAGCTATGTATCAATAACTAACGCACGGAATTACACAAAAGTGCATATTTTCCTAGACTTGAACTTCAGTAAGTGCTGATTAGGGTTTGTTGTATATAGCCCAACAGGTGGGCCTATGATGCCTTTTGCACGATTTCTGTCAAAGCTACTTCTCAAGATCTGAAGGATGGAATTTCATCAAACTTCATATTCAGTTAGGGCTTGGCATAAGTAGATACTGATAAGATTTCGATGTATTAATCCTAATAGGTGACGTTGCTGTGTTCTACTTTTCACGATTATTTATGTTGATCCAATTTTGTATTTTATAAATGTCATGGAGCGCTGTTGAAATTTGCCATGTTTTAAAATTTATTGATATCTGTAACTCCAAGTGAAATGCAAAGAAATGAACTCAGTTTAGAAAGTTGGAGTGTAACAATGCTATTTAAATAAAAATATTGGATAAATATTATAAAAAAGATTTTATGATGGCAACAGCAAACTAGTTATTATTTTAGTACAGATGTCGCAGAAATAGTTTCTTTTTGGTGACAAACTGGTGAATTTTTGCTTAGTGTGGCAACTTGGTAGACGAGATCGTTCGTAACGGAGCTTCAACCACTTTGAGATAAAATAAAAGTTCAAAATCAACTAAATGGCAGCAATTTGAAAAAAAAAATCTATTTCTGACCCTTTTTTTTTTTTTGCACTTTGGCATGCTTCTATATATATATATATATTATAAAAATGGCTGAAAGTGTTCCAAGCTTCAATAAATAAATATAGCCTTTTATTTAAAAAGAATAGCATGATCGGATTAATAGTTTTTGCGTCCTGATCCCGCCCAGTTTGAAAAATGTCATTTTCCTTAAAATGCTTTTATAGTGCTGCAAAACAGTGTAAGCCTACGGGCGCGTTGTACTAAAGCACTAAATAACTACAAAAGAACTTCGAAATCGGGCAAATTGTTGCGCACGGATAATCTACAGAGTACAAGGAATAGAAGGAAAAAAGAAAAAGAAAAATCCATTTGTTCATGCAGGAAAAAGAAAATCCCCTTTAATAGCAAAAAAAGAAACAAAAAAAATTTTTTTTTGAGAAAAATAAGGAATTTTCCTGAATATTTTAAACGTTATAAAGAACTTTTCAAAATGCCCCTGGCGCATGCCATATCAATTAAAATCTCGATTATTTTTCGTGCCACTTTGGTTTACATATAAAAATAAAACTGTGCATCAAACTTTATATATTTTTTCCTGCAAAAGTTAAGAAAAAAATATTTTCTAAATTTTATGAAATTTACGGCTATTTTGCATCCTATTTCTACACTTAACTACCTTTAGCTTTTCTAATTATATTTAGTTTAAAAAACTAAGCACATTTTTTTTGTATATGTAAACCAAATTGGCATAAAAAATAATGGAGATTTTATATGATATATGCGCATGGGTCATCTTGAAAAGTTCTTCATAACGCTTAAAATGATCAGAAAAATTCCTTATTTTCCTCCTTTTTTTAAATTTTATTTCTTCGGTGATAAATATATGCCATATTTCATATAGTGTCCTCTTGCAGGTTTCGTACGCTTCAAGGACATTCAAGCACCTTTACCAGAATTTTTCTAAAGTAATATTAGCCTTATTTATGAAAAAAAAATTCAATCTTCAGATATACCGACCAGTACTTTACGAAATTTCTCATACGAAAGCACCTAAAATTCCCTGAATCATTTGATGCGTGCGAACCCTGCATTGAATAGTATTTTAAGTACAATTAAAAAAATAAAGAAAAGGAGTTTGAAGGTACTTGTCCCCTTAAGACGTTTATTCTTCATTTTCCATTGCACTAATAATTATATATTTCTCTAGATTATTAATAATATACATAAGGTTAGATGGATGAAAAAATTCCACCAGATTCGTCAGGGATATCTCAGAACCATTGGCGGCTTCAGCCAAGAAATTCCTGGTTCGAACATTTTTAGCCCAGTTGGAAATTTACATCTAAATTATAAATTTCTTTAATAATTCAGTTAGAGATTTATTTAAAAAAAATTATATACGAATATTTTCTGAAATAACTCCACTGCAATTTTTGTCTTACAACAGGGATGTCAAACTGTGGCCCGCCGGAAGCCACTAAAATTTTACAGTTATCTTTGCCTTAAATAATCGTCGAATTTCTGCGATTCAACTTCTCGACTATTTCTTTAAAATTTTAGTGGTATTCCCGGACCACAGTTTGACGCCCCCCGTCTTACAAAAATCTTTTTTAATAGATAGAATTTAAATATAATTAGTGTCGCACAGATATTTAATCTTTTTTATTATTCTTGTAATGATATGTTGCGTCTTATGAATTTATTTTCTTAAGTTACTTTAATCATTATAACATTAGAAGGACGTTAACGGTTTTCTTATTAGGTATGATAAGAAAAAAATATTTTATTTTCTGAAAATGTTCTTAGATTCCGTTAAAAAAGGACAAAAACGGCAACTAGTGTAGGGGAAATGTACCAAAAAAAGGGGGTTACCTTGCAAAAGGTCGGGTAGAAGATTTTTTTTTTCTGAATTGTTTATAATGATGCCACCATGGAAAAACCAAGTTTTCTAACAAAATTTCCTAAGGCTAAATTTTCTGTGGCCAAAAAACAAGAAAACTTTAAGACATTTTTTGGCTTTTTTGAAATATCTCGAGACTTGTTGCCGTAGCATATTATTTGTCAAATACAGTATTATAGAGGATAAAATTCTCTACAACTTTCATATTTACAACTTTTTTATGCACTCAATAGCAAGCGCAGTACGCTATTTCAAAAATGGGACTTTTTTTTAATTTTCTTAAAAACCGTCAAAAACGCAGTTCTGCCCCGATTATTCAAATGTTTCCCCCGGATTTAATCGTGTATGTCAACTTCTATATATTAGTAGCAGTAAATTATGTGTTTCTGGGCTAAAACTAGCCTTTTTTGCAACCGTGGCAAACATGGATTTTGGTACCCCCCCCCCCCCTCTCTTAATAAGACGGGACGGGAATTTCAATAAATCTCTAATAGCCGGATTTTGAAAATTTTAAGTATTTTCATCATTAAATACGTAATGCTGAACTACGTAATCAGCTCGCCAAATATTGATTCATTAAAACCTTGAAAACCGTACCGAAAGGAACCGAAATATATTCCGCTTTAAACAGGTTTCCATCTTATCAGGTATAATTGTTCATATTCTTTCTCTCGAAAAAACATATAATTTTTCTTTTAAGACCAAATTCCGTATATACAGATTTCATTTTCAAAGATTTTCGGTAGTTGTCGTATTGAGGCATTTAAAGTCACAGTTATATGAATTATGGGACTAAATTAGTCACACAAAGACATTCGCAACATAATATTAAACCTATAGGAGCGTTCTTGACAAAAATCTCGCTCGCATTTTGTTACTTTTATATATATATATTTTTTTTCATGGGATACCTGAGATCAATATCTAATGTTGTGCTTTTGTACTTTTTCGGGCTTGGTTGCTTTTTTATATATATATATATATTCCGACACTTTCATTTTTGGAAAAGTGTTTGGAACCCGTTCTGAAATTTAAAGTATCCTGTTTGAGCTTTAAAGCAATTAATAGATAATCTTAAAGTTTTACAGATATTTGCAGGCTAAAGTGATATAATCTCGTGTTATATTTATTGATATAAGTGGAAAAAAATTGATAATATGTTTTAAAACTAATCTTTTAAATATTTTTTATAAAACTAGTAATCTCAAATATTTTATTAACAGAATTTATAAATTTTACTAGATATAAATGCATAACATTAGTTAGTGAAATAATCTGGTGTAATTTTTATTGTAGCTACTTTCTAAGGTAAGTATTTCTTTCATAAAAGATATTTATCTTTTATATCCGAGGAAGGGGTCTATCTTTGACAGAGACGATGGGTTTTGAGCCGACATTTTGTACAGATTGTCAAGCTCGTCCTTTTATTGCTGCAAACACTGTAAAGGATATAAGATAAGTGTCGGATATTTTTATGTGTTCATTATGATCTTCGAATACAGTTTGACTAGCTATTTTAGATTAAACAGCATTTGATTTAGCAGTTGAATTACTCTGTGGTACATATAAGTACCATCCGTACACTGGGTGTTGGAGAAAAACTTCTTGTTTACTTTTCGTCTGAGTAGTTATCCATTGTTTTCATCAGCTATAAAATGTATTTACTCAAATGTAATGTAGTAATGATTTCCCTGGTATTACTTTTCTGTTACATTGTTATTTTTTTTTTATAGGAAATTGAAAAAGTTGTGGCACCGGCTCGTTTTCCTATGCTAGAAATGGCATATGTAAATTCACATATTGCGTACACTATATGGCCAAAGTTGTTCATTTTTATGAGGATAGTATGCATACTCGTAGAGAAATTAAGGTTTATTTTATAAAAACAGTCCCAAATTTTACCAAGTTTTTTGCTTACAATTTGTGGAGATCTTAATATAAAAAAAAGTTCTTTACAGAAAATATGACAATTAACATTGTACATAACACCCTGCAATCGGAATTAAAAAATAATAAAAATTGGATGAAAAATGAGCAGGTTTACTAAAAAATGTTTCACTGCGCATGTACGAAAGCAATCACAATATAATGTGCATAACGTATTAGCTATGTATATAGAGCAACTTTTGTGATAGTCTCAAAATCATAGCGTGAAAATTCTGAAAATTATCGTCGATAGAATAAGCTGGAAATCCATTGTTACCAAAAGGAAGCAAAAATATGATGGGTTGTATCCAAATTAAGTCGTACGTGCAATATTGTGTACGCTATCTTGGTACTAATCAGCAGATATTTGATACAACCCCTCATTTTTTGCTTCTTTTTGGGAACAGCGGATTTTGAGCTTATTCTATCGACGATAATTTTCAGAATTTTCAAGCGATGATTTAGAGACATTCACAAAAGTTGCTCTATATACTTAGCTAGTACGTTATGCATATTATATTTTTATTGGATTCGCCCAAGCGTGGTGAAACGTGTTTTAGTAAACCTGCTCATTTTTCATTCAATTTTTATTATTTTTTAATTCTGATTGAAGATTATTATGTACAATGCTATTTGTCATATTTTCTGCAAAGAACTTTTTTTATATTAAGAACGTTGCAAATTACAAGCAAAAAACTTGACAAAATTTGGGACTTTTTTTATTAAAACCTTAATTTCACTACGGGTATACATACTATCTTCATAAAAATGAACACTTTATATTACAATAAGCCACTTATTAATAATCTCCAGTTTTAACGCTTTTGCTACATTATTTTTTACAGGGTTATCCAAAAGATATTCGCTCTTTTTCAATTTGTTGACGGTCCCCTATGGGGTTTCGGGAAAAACTTTTCACGGAAATATATGACATATACTTTATTGTATACATACCTGCAGTTTCAGGTTAATTCATCATGTATTTTTCTAGATATTTAACAAAACGTATGAAATCGCAAATGACCGGTCACCTTTTTCATGTAGTGTATGTGGAGATGCGAGAGAACATGAAGTCCCTGGAATATAGACGTCGCATAACTAAAGGACTGCTAACAAGGGGCAAAGCATTTTTAATACTAAAGTGTTGACATAAATGAGTGTCACCGGAATTTGCGGAAAGATTTATTTGTAAATATGAAAAAGCCTGTATTTCACATATTTATGAAATCAAAAATATTTTCTGGTGCCATTTGAAATAACTTGTGGGTTTTCTGTTTCGATATTTTAGTACTAGTGTACTGATGGTACTTTAAAGTACCACTTTAACCCTCTGTCTACCAGAAGGGTCCAATGGACCCGACATGTATATTCAAAATATCTATTCAAACCAGAAATTTCTTCAAAACAAACTAAATGTATAAATCAGACAATAATAAGTTAAATAAACAAATTAAATAGTTTTAAGTAAAAATTCTGGTGTAGAATGTTTTTATAAAACTTGAGTAAAATTTCCGGTAGTTCTAGGGTTAATTAATTACCTCTAAATAATTAAATTTCTCATGGGTGAGTATTTTTTTTATGTTTATCCTTTAACTTTCATTGGAGTAACAGGGCTCCTAAATGGTCCGCCAACTGAATACCAATAAATTTTAACAGAAAATGTTTTGGTAGGTTTACGCTAGAATTAATCTTAAAACGTGGTTCCAGGGCGGTTTATAAGAAAAATCTAAAGAGAATTTTTTACTAAAATAATATTGGTATTCAGTTGGTGGACCATTTGGGAGCCTTGTAGTAACTGAAAAAAAAGTATTACATGAAAAAATTGCAGTAGATAAAGGGTTAACGAAATGATTATTTATAATTTGAATTTTAAGGAATGTAACTATTATTTTATTTCCTCTTATGCAAAACAAAGCTGAGGATTTTTGCATGGTATAAGGGCATGAGATTGTGTTATCCATTGTATTATTTTTATTACTTGCCTAAATCAATTCACCTTTCAAGAACACAAGTTTAAAAACTCTTTAACGTTTAAAAATTTCCCCATTTTTATTAATTTCTTATAAAGGCATATAATCATTTATGTAAATCCTACTGCCTTGTATGTGCTCGTCGCAAAAAAATAAATCTAGGTATAAAAAGTGCAGAAAAGAATTTTTTTTCCACTTTATTCCAATTTGGCTGTTTTTTCGCAATTATTTTGATTAAAATCATTTATTTTGTTTAAAATCATTCATATCATTTTGATTAAAATCATTCGTATCATTTTGATTAAAAGTTAGTCATAATGTTTTATTAATAATTATATTAAAAATAAATAAAATTTGTTATTAATATATTGCGGCCAAATCTAACTTTCTTCTATATCATTCTACTGTCGGAGAAAATCTGAAATCTGAACGAATATTGGCAATGGTCCGATGCGAGTCGTCAATAAGAACACAAGAATCTCTACTAATAAAAGAAAGTCACGCTCAGCCTGTGAATCTGTTTGTCGGCAACTGTTAGGAAAATCTACCGCACGTAGAGATTTGAAAACTTGGACGAGGTTAGTAGGTAGGTCCGATTTCACTTCGGCTAAGATTTTTTCATTTTTCAATAGTAGTTAAAAACTCATACAAAAGGTGATTTTTTTTCTTTTACTTTTTTTGCAAATCGGCCGGGGTCTGCTCGGGCATTCCCAGAACCCGATTTTCGCACTGAAAGGACAGGGCTGCCACAGTCGACTATTTTTTAATGCCATCTGGTACCATTTTCTTAAAAAAGAAATTCTTAACCCTTTCAGGTGCAAGGCATTTCTGCTCTAAAAATGTTCAAATATTTTACTCACACCGCAATTTAAGAACAAATTTATTTTAGAATAATCAAACGATTTTTCGCCAATACGATAATACGTTAAGTATATTAGAAGATCGAAAGTGTACTAAAAAATTTCTGGTCTCATTTGTTAATTTCAGCTTAAAATTTAATTAAATCAGAGATATTTTCGATGAAAACTGTAAAAAGTCAGCTGTTTCGGGTGCAATTACACTGCTTTGGCTCATACTTTTACTTCTAAATATGCATCTTTTCTCACGAAATTCTGAAGAGAGTTTTAATATAATTTTATTTACAATCAATTAATGGATGATAAGAACTATTTTTCTTGTTATGTTAAAGGACCGACATAAATAATTTAAAAAAAAAACAAGAAGCCAACATATTTTTCCAAGTATTTTTTCGCAGATATTCTGCTTAAAATAGATAAGATCACATATGAAATCATACAGATTGAGGTTTATTTAGGGCATTATCAGGGGCGAGACAAAGCCCGGATGGTGATATAGTAAGAAATAGAAAAGAATCATACGCGAGAAAATCAACTATCATAAAAAATACCCAACATATTCGTACTTGTAACTCGAAGATAAATTAGTAGTAACACATGCGAAGTGACACAAATCAGACCATAGTCGAGGTCAAAATTAGTCTAGATCAACCATACTCAATGTTTTTTTCTCGAGGTATCGAACATATCGTTGGTACCATGTCAAACTATAATATCCAATTTGAAAATAGTGGACTACTTTTTTAAAAGTCAGATTTCTTGATAGGCACCACTTTTTTGAAATAGTAAAACTTTCCTTATTTAACCTTATTTAATGACATATTAATTAAGGCGGAAACAAGAGGAATTTTACCATTTCAGGAAAGTGGTACCAATCAAGAAATCTGAATTTAATAAACGTAACCGACTGTTTTCACTTTGGATAGTTTGACATGGTACCGACGATATGTTTGCAATGTTAAGCGGGTCGTAACACATTTGAAAAAAAGTAATTATAAAAGTAAAATTGCAAAAATAGTATAACGAAGCAATAAAACAAATTGAATTCAACTAGAGTTGGACGTTTATCCCGGAAGAAAATGTTACTAAACACTTTTAACACCACTATTGCCAAAGAATAAACTTCTTCATAGATTTTTATTGCAAATGTTGTATAAATAGGCATCGAAGTTTGTTGTATGGAAATAGCAGTGTAAAACTTTTGTGTGAAATTTATTTTTCGCGACAAACATTCAACCCAAAAAAGCCGTAACAGTTATATAATAAATGTAAAACGTTATAATATAAAAAAAAAGAATTTCTAAGTTCTAAAGAAAATAATCACGAGATTTTGTCTAATTAATCAGTTTTTTGCTCGATGCGAAAACTTTATTTTCATTTAATTGTAGAAATACATAGTGCACATTTTATAAATCTGGAATAAAATTTAATGAATATTAAAGTTCAAAGAATGTATTCAACACTGTAGCACAAATCGAATAGCAAGTAAAAATAACTTCTGACTAAGAAAAAGGCATTTAAGATGCTTTAATACAATTTTATATTAATTATAATTCCCGAAACGTCAGTGAAGGCTTACTGTGGAGACACGAAAAGTTTTGATTTCCGTTTGTCTGTCTGTCTGAATGTTCCGCGATAACTGACGCAAAAAGAATCCGATCGGCTTGAAATTAATTGGGCATGTTGATGAGGTACTCGGACTTAGCTGTATAGTTTTTGGTTAAATTTGGTTCATTCGTTCGGGAAATATAGAACATTTTATTTTGCTTTGTAATGCTTTTCTATAGCAAGTCAGACGATTTTCAAATTTTCATTTGTTGAAAGAAATGGCTCATATAAAAAATGGATTTAAATGGTAAATTTTGGATGCTGAAATTTTTAAATAAGATTATTAAATTATTCCAATTAGTTTGAAATTATGTCAATATATTTGTGAGATTTTTTAAATTAGGTTTATAATTTTGGGGGGAACTTTATTCATGTTTTCCAATAATATGAAGTATTTTGTTTTATCAATTTGACATAATACATATTTCATTTTTTACCTTTTCTTTCATCACTACGGAGGGTTCAGGGGGGCACAGCCCCCCTGAAGAAATGCAATTTTTGATTCAAAAAGTTACCAGAATTAGCAGCTCATCAGAACTTCAGAACATCAGTGTATAACCACTTGTTTAACACATTTAATTTCTGAAACTTTACGAAGTATTTTGTATTCTTATAAATATTTATGTAATTTGAAAACTTTAAAAAGCGATTTGTAGGAAGATGAATATTACGCAATGAGTGTTAAAAAACAATGATTTGCAAAGATGACGTTGAGGCTCCTGATCTGCAGATTTACTAGTAAATAGCAGAATAGATTTTGTCTTCCCATGAAGATGTAACAAACAAAAGGGAAGTCCTTAAATACATTTTACCAGGACTGCAGAGTCGGAGTCGGAGTCGTGGAGTCAGAGTCGGAGTCGGGCCCATTTTTGAGCGAAAAAGTCGGAGTCGGAGTTGTCCATTTTACAAGCAGGTCTGCGTTGTCTGAGTCGGGCCATTTTTGAGCGAAAAATTCCGATTCAGATCTGTTAAAATTCCCGGAGTCGGAGTCGTCCATTGTTCCCACCGACTACGCAGCCCTGCGATTTTACACTGAATTCATGATTTAAGTGTTTCGGGCCGCACATAAAATGTAGCCGAGCCACATGCAGCCCGCGGACCGCAGGTTGAGTATGGCTGGTCTAGACGTTAATTCACCCAGTTTTGTGTCTTTTTCTGTACCCAAACCGTGTATTACGTGGAGGTTCTGCTTGTTTGGCCTAAAGTTCACGTTCATGCTCTTTCCGTTTAAGCTAAAAGGGAAACCCAGTTAGCTAAACGGAAAAAGCATTGGCCTTGTAAGCCAAGTATCTGGGTTCGATTCCCAGCCTGGTCATTTTTTCGCTCAGTTGGAAATATTCAATTCGTATGATAACTTTACCAATCAGTTTGATTGTGTTAAAATAATAGTCCATCTACGTATACATCGTTTATATGGAGTTCCTTTACCTGCGGTTTATTCTGTTGAGCTGTCTATATGATAGACTAGATGTTATTACCAATAGGGTTTTCTGAGCGAAATATACTGGCTGGTTGTCGGCCCAATTAGCTTAAACGGAAAAAGCATTGGCCTTGTAAGCCAAGGATCTGGATTCGATTCCGAGCCAGGGAATTTTTTCGCTCAGTTGGAAATATTCAATTCGTATGATTTTGAATTATATTTATAAACATTTCACTTATGTGTGTAAATTTCTGTGAGTAAAAAAATAATACGCTATGTGCGGCAGAGGTTATGTACAGAGTAGCGTCGTTTACCTCTAATCGGCCAACTGTTTTTCTCCGGTCACAGGTCACAAGCATCTGAAGCAATTTGGTAGAATAATTATGAAAGGCAGTAAATTCCAATAATTAGTTCAAATAGTTTATTTTTGACAAAATGGCGATTACTTGAAAAAAAAGACTATTTCTGTTCCTTTTACTTTTATTTACTTATTTATTTTATTTTTTTTTTTATTTTTTTATTTTTTTTTTTGCAAGCTCTAAAACATAACTTATCAATGAAAATTACATTTATCAGTGGTATAATCTCCAGGAAAAATGGATTACCTTTCATTTTTTTAAGGAAATCAGTGGAATAAATCTCGAGAAAAACAGTCGCCCAGTTTTAAAAATGCGATTTGGAAGAAAACAAGTTTAAAAATTTACAACAGAGTTACCTTCAATAATTTTCTCATTTCTCATTTGAAATCCACCGAATTGGAGAATGCTTTGGGGCCTATAGCTACAATGGCTGTCGCTTCGAATGATCCTTGTTATATAGAGAAACAACAACAAGTCACAACAATTTTTATTTTCCATTACATATATTATATAACGACAATGGGACATTCACAATTACATCCATGTCTTACACAGGGACTCGAACCCGCGCCTCCGCTTACTGACCACGCCACCGGGCGACACCTTCAATGCGAGGCGCGATAATAGAATTATGAATAAAGAGGAGGAGACATATACTGTACTGTCTACCAGTTGCGAGTGAAGTAACTGAGAAGGTTGTCACAAGATGGCGGCTGCTTTTTTTAAATCGGATTTTCAGTTTCTGGTTACCGACAGAGCAAACGTCCCACCAGTAAAATTGTATAGAAAATATCGTCTTAATTAAACGTCTTATTCATGGAAAAAATTTTCTCAAAAATGTCCTAAAAATTTCTCTTTGTTATTACTGGTGTCAGTATGCCTTGTAAAACTGTCAGTTTGTTTCCCTGGTTGTAACAATATGGCGGAAACGCAGGGCCTAACTAACACAAAAGTAAACTCCTACCAGGAAAAATGAAAACCTGTTTCTGTCATTATTTATGATTGAAATTTCGTAAAGAAAGGCGTCTAAATAAGTTGAAAATTTCTATATAAATCTAATGGTGGCAGTTTCAACCGGCGGTAAACATCTCCTGCAATAGCGGTTACAGTTGAAGCTTCACTATTTCAAGGATATGTCAGCTCCTCTTTATTAATAGTTCCATGGGCGCGATGTTGAAAAAGAAAAACATTTTGCAAGGAATGGGAATATCATGAAATCATTTTCGGGAACAAGGTAGATACTTGTCGGAAGCATAAAATGCAAAGAAAGAGCCCCAGAAAATTTCGAACCCAAAAAATAGAAAACTTCCGTTACTGGACTAAACTGCAACGTTGACCACACTTTCAAAGAGTGGGTGGGTACATATACTGAGCTACCCAAATGTATAAATTTTGTGTCAACTGCCATAGACAGTTGTAACTTGATATGTTGAATAGAAAAGTTTCAGCAACCAATACGCAAATATAGACGGTCAATTAAATATTAAAGAAATTTTCGAACATTTCTGGTATAAAATTTATTTTTTTCTTTCGTTTATGCTCATAACTAGTTAAGCCCTCTGCTTTGCTCGCGTAATAGTTGAAATATGCGAAATGGTATTTGTGTGCCTATTTTTATTAAAAGATATAGTGCTACGGATAACTCATAAATTACTAATAATCTACATTTGGACTAAACTTCTTTATTACAATGCATTAGGTTAAAATGAGACCTAAACTAATGAAAAGAATTAAAGCTAATTAAAAAAATGATAATTTAGAATGTATTTTGATGCTTTTACGTTCATTTCAGTTTTCATTTGAAGTTTTGAATCTCTTAGAAAACGCTAATTGGCATCTTCAATGTAACCATGATGCCAAAATCCAAGTTTCTACCCAGATAGCGCGAACATTAGCCAAAAGTTTGTTTTTTTATGATTTTATATTGCCATGCCAAATTTGAATTGAGAAATTCGCAGCAAATCTCCCGCAAGGTATACCATCACCTACTTGCATGAGTAGTTTGTTGTGAAACTGATGGCAAGACTGTCTTTAATTCACGAAAGTGACGAAAGCAAAAAATCCCTCTGTTGAGAGAATAGACAATCAGCAGATACGCAGAAATTGCAAAAAGTTTATTCAGTTGGCACCATTTTTTTAACGCTATATTTATCAAATACCAAGAAAAAAAAAAGCTTTCATTGAAAGTAATATTCTGACAGATTTTTACGTCTTCAAAGACCAATACATTCTGGGTTTGAAAGCCAAAGCTGGTTAATCTACTTCTCCAACCGAGCAAGAGGAGGTAAGAAAAACTTGCCTCGAAGTTTTTTTTTTTTTTTTTTGCTAAGGAAGCCAACTATAGATAATTTGTTAAATTCTGCTATCTTTAGTTTTTTCTGCTTAATTAAATATAAGAAAGCTCCAAACCTAATTATCACTACTACTAACCTAAGAAACGAACTTTTTAAGGGAATTAAACGTCCACTAAATGAGGAGAATTCTGCTATCCCTCTTAGTAATAAATTCAAGAATATTGAGAACGAAGTTGATCTAAGTGAAAATGTTGACATGGAGCAACTTAATTATAGTGTTAATACCTCCCAGGAAACTGGTAACTCAAAAAAAAAAAACTACTACCCTTTCTACATAGAAGTCGACAAAAATTGGTCGACGCTAGCCCGTCAAATTACTGAGATAATTACTGCAAAAACCTATGATAGCCCTAAAAGGCGAACGTTTAGTTATATAATGTACTTCAGATAATGACTTTAGACTAACACAAAGATGGTTAGATCAAAATAAGAAAAAATATACAACTCTTGACCCTAGGGAGTTAAGACCTAAAGAAATATGGTATAGGGGCCTCCCCTGTTACACCGATGTTAAACTAATTGAAGATAGTCTTAAAGAGCATATGGGTTTGTAGTCACGAGGACTGCTTTGCTAAAAAATAGAAAAACGGGAAATCCTATGCCACTTTATATTGTTAATGTTATTCCACGTAGTAACTTTGAGGACATATACAAAATAAATGAGATACATTGCATTTCAGTCAAAATTGAAGCCTGTACTACCAAATACAAAGTTAAACAATGCTACAGGTGTCAAGGTTACGGGCATGCCTCAGAGATATGTGGTTTTGATGCCAAATGTGTTAAATGCGAAGAATTACACTTGAGCACTGCCTTTGCAAGGGTAGAATTAATCCTAAAGCGCCAATTGCGGACTTGGACATCCAGAATATTACCGCGGTTGTCCCAAAATTCCATACAGACTGGAAAATAAACATAACCGAACAACTACAAGTAATAGCGACAGTAATCCCTCCACTGAAAACCAAATTCTGATATCTTTAAAAGTTTCAACTACACCAAAAAACCTAAGTCCAATGAACCATCAACTAGTAATAACATGTTAAATTCTGAAAATAATGATAGCGAAACCACGAATACCCCTTCCTCCCCTACTACTGAAAATTCAAATAACACTCAAATCTAAAATTCCCTATAAATTACTCTAATGACATCAAAGATATACTTAATACTTTTAATGAACTCAAAGAAGTCTTTCAAATCACCAAATACTTAAGCTGCATCAAAAATATTTCAACTCAAACCAAAAAATATGATAACCCCATGCAAAAATGATAGTTATTATCAACGAGTTCGACAAGCTTGCTAACCTCCTTAACTCAAATCAAGAGTAATTTCTTCCTCTGTTAAACTTTTGCCTTTTTTCCGTGTCTTGTTCTGTGTGTTTTGTATAAAAAAAAATTGTATAAAAAATTATTATTGTTCTTTCACGTTTTTTAAATTGTCTTACCTTATTATTCTTTTATTCTATTACCTTGGTATCATTTTATCATCTATTTTCATCGAATTACCCGACTGGGCGGGCGCCGTCCTCTTTTTTCCCATGTTCCGTTTAATATTATGCATTTTTCTGTTCAGTTAGTCTGAACTCTCATCAGTTATGTTTTATATTATCGTTTTTTATTACTCTAACTTGTGAATTTCTATAATCTTTTTGTAATGTGTAAATTCTTTTTATTCTTTTCCAAATTTGTTTCGCACCGTGCTTTGCATTATTTTTTTAAATCTATGTGTGGTCTCTGTAAAGAGACTTTTTTTATGCTGGGGATTCCCTTTGGTAGCTGTTTCGCCCGTCCACGGACTGTTAGTTTTTTGATCATATGGAACTTTTTTTTTTTACCTTATTGTTATACTAACATTTTGTTAGTAAGTTCTCTTACTCTTAAACTTTAATTCTTCTATTTTTTGTGGCCACCAGCCGCGTTTAAACATCTTTTCATGGCTCTCATTGCATTGAAACACGCATTACCTATATACTGGATGTGAAGTTGCCCCGCAACTAGGAAATCCATAAGCCATTGTTCCATTGTTACATTGCATTGAAAGGTACCACACTAAAAAAATCTGTACAAAATCTATAGCCATTTGGCCCATTTCTGCAGATATTTTTAGAAATATCTTAAAACATTCTGCAAATATTTTAAAGGTAAAGCTAAATCTTCAAATTTTCTACAGATTTCTGTACAATTTCTGGAGAATGTGGAGATTTCTTCAGATAATCTTAAGATTATTTTTAGTGGGGTACAAACCCAGATAGCATGAACATTAGCAGCAAGTTTGATTTTTCCTGACATTATCTTGCCGTGAGAAATTTGAATTGAGAAATTCGCAGCAAATTTCCCGCAAGGTATACCATCCCCCACTTGCATGAGTAGTTTGTTGTGAAACTGATGGCAAGATTGTCTTTAATGCACGAAAGTGACGAAAGCAAAAATTCCCTCTGTTGAGAGAATAAACAATCAGCGCATACGCAGAAATTGCAGACATTTTATTCGGTTGGCACCGCTTTTTCTAAACGCTATACTTATCAAACACCAAAAAAGGCTCGTGTTGAAAAGTATGAATATTACCTTAACTTGTTTATGGTGATGAAAACAATGCGTGCACCTTCTGACGGCGTGTTCGCATCAGTAGACCTGATCAGGTCTATGGATCACTTCGAAGGGGTTAAACTTATAGTGTAACAGTTGTGAACAGATAGTGGGGCATGCAAAGAAACTTTGCAGTAAATTTGCAGTATCTTTTATTACTTGTTTGCCTTTCATTTACAATAAATTTGACACAGCATGAATTTAACTTGCACGACAAGTTAGCTGCTAGTTCAAAGTGTGGTGACTTCGGCGTTTGCGTTATCTTGCTGCAGCCTTGTTATAAACTTTCAGTCTTGTCATGCTGAGCTTGCTGCAACCTTGCAGGTTTTCAAAGGAAGACTGCTGCAAATTTTCTGCTAATTAAAAATGCTATCTGGGAATATTACCCTAACTTGTGTATGGTGGTTATAACGATGCGTGTACGTTAGTGGTGCGTGTGCAATAATAGACCTGACCAGGTCTATGGATACCTTCGAAGTGGTTAAACTTATAGTGTAACCGTTGTAAACAGTTAATGCTTCGTGAAATGATTACTACTTTGCAGTACGGTTGCAGTATTTCTTATTACTTGTTTGCAATAAATTTGATACAGCATGAATTTAACTTGCACGGCAAGTTAGCTGTAAGTTCAAAGGGTGGTGACTTCGGCGTTTGCGTTATCTTGCTGCAGTCTTGTTATGACCTTTCAGTCATGTCATGCTGAGCTTGCTGCAACTTTGCATGTTTTCAAAGCAAGACTTCTGCAAATTTTCTGCAAACAAAAAATGTTATGTGGGTAGTCTAACGGTTTATCACCACCTTGGTACTAGTGGCACCAACATAAACAAAATAGCCTATGTTGCAGCAGGGACTGTCACCATGAATTTGCCAACATTGCTTTTGGTATTGCTCTTTGGTGTTTCTTGAGATTCCAAAGAAATAGCAATTTAGAAAATTTTCAGAAAGTATTTTGCTAATTTTACCGTTTTAAATTTGAATTTTTTAGAAAGTGTTCGTAGAGAGCATTTATATCTTATAAGAATATAGATTGGAATATGTTTCTATCTTTAACAATTGAATAGAAATGATAAGATAGAACATTTTTAGAACACTTTTCGCTTATTTCACCCTTTTAAATTTCGATTTTTTTTTCAATTGTGCATAAAGAGCATTTACATTTCATAAGTAACTACCATGCCAAATTTCAGATTTCTATCACCTTCAATATCACAAAAACTCCTAATTTTAGAACACTATTCGTTACTGAACGCCCCACCCCCTTTTGGTAGTGGCAACTATAATGAAATATAGCCTACGTTTGAGCAGGAACTATCACCATCAAATCTCCTTTTGAAATCGGTGTCCTATTTCCGGAGATTCCATAGAAGTCGTAATTTAGAAAACATTTAAAACGCTTTTCGTTCATTTTACCCTTTTAAATTTGAAATTTTTAGAAACTGTTCTTAGACAGCATTTACATCTTATAAGTATCTATGATGCCAAATTGCAAGTTTCTAAGTCCTTCAGTAACATTAAAATCGCATTTTTAGAGTGTTATTTGCTCCTGCAACCCTCTGTGGGTACTTGCAATGACATAAAATACAGCCTGCGTTGGAACACGGACTGTCACTATCAATTTGACGGCATTACTTTTGAAATCGTTTAGGTAATTCGCAGATTACCCCTACAAACGAACAAACGTTACTTCTTTATAATCTTAATACGGATTAAAGCACTTGAATGACGAAAAATTGCGACTTCCTTTTTATAAAGGATTTATACATTTTAGGACGTGTAGTCATGAACACGATTTGATTATTTATGGAGAATTTCTGTCTGTCTATGTGTGACACTATTTTTGTGGTCGGTCTATCTCAAGATCACCTTCACTGTACCCAATTGTCTTGGAACTGCCTTTTTATTACAGTTTACACAGGAAATAAACTCAAGGAAGACAATTTTTGCAAATTCTAAATAAATATTTTATTCGAGAAAAAACTACAATACACATTGACTTCATTACTTGCATAAATTTTATACTTAGTCTGCATAAGTTTTAGTAAAAATATGTGCTGAAATATTCTTTGAATGTAAAGAAGGTGGTTATTCTGCTAATTTGTTTTAGCATGAGCTATGGTATTATGCGATTTTTCATGTCTTGGAAAACTGTTTATTCAAAGCATGTTAAGAAAACTGTACATGATGTTGTTTAGGGCTGTAATTTAATGCATATTGCATTTATTATTTTCTAATTCATTTTAGAATGATTTCTTATTTTAAATAAAATTTTCATTGTGAAAAAAAAATGAAATCTAAATTTTGAAAAAATTACCTGCAGTATTTTCAAATTACGTTCATAATTAGCAATATAAATTGATTTCAAAATTGATAATATTTTTACTATTGCTTTATATTTAAGTAGAAATTCTTGAAATTTTTGTTCATAGATATTGCTACTTAACCCCTCAATTCTCGCTCCCGTGATATTCACGGGCTGTGTTTTTTATTCAGGTTATTTGATTCCCACCAATTTTTAAAAATAGTACTACTGGCTTTATTCTCATATCATTTTACCTGTCATTAAGTAAGGTGAATATGTCTTTTTTTAAAAAGTGGTACCGATTAGGAATCTGAATTTTTAAAACGTAATTAAATGCGACCGTTAAGGGGTTAAATAACAGTAACCTAAAAAAATTACATTTATGCACCATATTAAAGTGTACAATAAGATTTTTTGTTACGATCGCTAAAAATATTTTTTGCAAACACACTTCAGAACTTCATATTTTTTTCCTTTTTTCTAAATTTTGATTGTTTAAAAATAATTTAGAATGTTTATTTAATCTTATCTGATTGAATTTTGTTTAAAGATTGTATCGTTGTGTTATAGAAGATTATAAAATATCTTGTAAGTCTTGGTCGAAAAATCATCGAAAAAACAAAAGCAATCAGGGGTGCAGTAAGTAAAGCACTTAATCCCTTTGCAATGATCTTGCCGTAGATTTTTTTCAAACAGCAATTTTTGTTTTATTTAAACATAGAAATTCTATGATTAAATAAGCCAAAATTTTAAGATGATAAAAACTAATATCCATATTTTAAGGATTTTGTATGTTGTGCTTATCGCAAAGTAGCACTGAATTAGACGAAGACAATAAAAAAATGTAAGACAATAGGGACAAAGCCGATTTTACAAATTAGAGAGTGTTTCGAGAGTTGCCTAAGCAAGTTCTTTAATATTTATATTGTTTACAGTAGACAGTTGTACAGATTTTTATTATGCTAGTGTTGGGCGTCGGCGGCATTCAAAACGATGGTCATCAAACTAAAATGCTTCTCGAATATATTTCTGGTGTGAAATATTCATTTTAATTTTCTTCCGCATTAAGAATTCCGTATTAGAGTCGTAAAAAATTCCCACTTAATTTTTTGAAGGATTTACATGTTTTAGGATTAACCGTCTTGAACACAAACTAACTATTATTTGAAAATGTCTTTCTGTCTTTGTATGACACCATTTTTGCGTCCACGCTCTTTCAAGTACTAATGCATGGAATTTAATCAAGCATCAATCGCCCAATATGTGTCACTGTAAATACAGTTTACGGTGTTTTATGGCCATTATATCTCAAAAGTTAATGCACGGGGTTTCAGAAACTTTATGTTCTTTTAGGCATTGACATGAATTGGTGCTAATTGGGTTTGGGTTTATATCGCCAATCAAAAGCCGCTTCTGTGCTGCATTTTTCCCGATTTTTGAAATAAATATATCTCCAGAACTAATGCGCAGAGCTGCATTCTTCTAAATTTTTACATAAATAGATGCTGATTAGATTTTGATATATACAGCGGAACAGGTTTGTTGCTATGCTGTGTTTTGAACGATATATGTCATAACAACATCTCAGAATTTATAAGATGTAATTTCATTAATATTTATATTAAGTTAGATCTTGGTATAAGTAGTGATTAGATAGTTAATAGATTTCGATATGTACATCCCAGCAAGTTACTCTAATGTGCTGTATTTTTTACGATTTCCATGATAGCTGAATCCCAGCATCAATGGGATCGAATTTCATCCTATCTGGCATTCCGTTAGGTAGAGACATAAGTTAGTGAGTACCAATTAGACTTCAACGCATCTTGCTTAAAAGTAAGCTGCTGTTCTCTGTGTTTTTTTTTTTAATTTCCGTTAAAGGATTCCATGGTATTATCTCTGATTCTACGGAATGAAATTTCACCAAATGTAATATGTAAGACACATGTTAAAAATTATGTTGTTTCTATTTTGGTGAATATTGTGTTGTAGAAATAAAGTTGTTTAAATTTTCATTCACTTAGCAGGGGACGCTGTTGTGCTGTACGTTTTATGATTTCCGTGGCAGCTGTGTCCAGACATCTATGGTATCGAATTTATTCAAATTTTATATGTAAGATAGTAAAAATATTGTTCATTCAATTCTGGGTTTGTTAAATTATGGTTAATTCCTTCAATAGGGGTTGCTGCTATGCTATATTTTTATGCAAATATTAGAGCGGTATTTCAGCTGATTGAATTTTGTATTAGGAAATCTGATATGGGACGTTGTTTAACTTTCCCATATTCTTTGTCCCTTTCAGTGGCAAGTACTTGTGTTTGTGTAATGTTTAATTCACTCCAGAATTAAAAAAAATTACTTAAAATTATAAAAATACAATTTTATAGCAGTTATCCATCAAAGCTATAAAAATAAAGCTTCTTTTAATAATTCTGATACAAATATATATTTAAATTATGTGGGACAAAATATGTCTTACCAAATGGTTAATTTATTGACATCTGTAACTCTGATTTAAATTCAAAGAAACACACGCTATTTCGAAGTTGTTGGTGTTTAACTATCAGGGCCTGAAACCAATCCGGCGAACTTCCTCTTCTAAAAAGGAATAGAACATTTCGTCTCATTCATGATAGTAATAATTTTGCATAATAATAAAAATAAATGTCGATTAAAATTTAGTAGTGGAAGTTTGCACTCTTCGTAATCAGGCCCTGGTAACAAAGCTATTGAATTTAAAATATTAGTATTACATGAAAACTTTTTTATCATGGAAGCAGCGTATTAATTTTTATTTTAGTATTAATTTCGCAGGCGTATCGGGTTTTTTTTTTTTTTTTTTGGCAAAAAAATAACAGTTTTTTGCTTGGCGTGGAAATTTGTTAGACCAAATCGTGCGTATATCTCAAAGACCTCTGATTTTAATAGCTAAGTCAGTTGTATGACTTAGCTTGTCTGTGTTTTATATTAACCCATTAAGGCTAGAATTATTTTCCTCTTTAAAAAGCAAAACTTGCATTTCACACCACTTTTTTTAAAATAGCAATTTTCGTTTGATTTTATCACGAAGTTTAAGCCATCAAATAAAGATAATGTATCCGTTCAAAAATACTGGTATTCAACAACAACAAAAAAAAAAGGTTGAAACTTTTCTGGTAGCATATGGTTCCGCTAGGGTTTAATGGATTAAATTTAAACATCGTCAGAGATCGTACGCTGCAGGGGATTTTTTAGGGCAGATATCAGTATTTTTATAGAAAAATAAAACTAGGATAAACGCTCTAAATTTCAACTTATTTAAGAAGAAATACTAATACCGAAGGATTTCCTGGTCTTGAAATTTCAGGCCAATTGCGACCCCTGCACTGTGTGTGTTCCATAATAAAATAATTTATATGTGTTTACAATAAAAATTGCATGTGTTTCGTAATAAAATAAATATGTGTGTTTTTCAATAAAATAAATATATGTGTTTTATAATAAATTAAATTATTTCAGATATAAAATAAAACTAATATGTTGTTTTTCCAATTTAGGATTAACAGGTATTCAGAAACAGGGTTTTCACACCAAAATGGCGAAAATAAATCGAATTAACTTCAGTGTGTTTGCTACATCTTTTACTTCATTTTATTACTTTGCAAACTGCTTGTGTAAAAAAGGTGTTGCATTCATTAACCGATAATAAAATTTTAGGATGTCTTTCGATTCGAGGTCTACTGAGTCCGCTTTTACTATTTTTATAATGATCCTCTATATTTATAGCTATGTTTATTTCTATATAGGTATTTTTTACGCTTTAGGATTCCATACTCTTTAATTATTCCTATTTAATGTATACAGTGCGCAGCAAAAGTTTAGACAATGAGCGATTATGCTGTACTGAGAAGTATGTAACTTATCCTACATTCACAAACAATAAATTTTAATTTATATACTTTACGTAATATATAATGAGAAAAAAGCAAATTTAACATTGTAGCAAAAGTATAGACAATCTGTCTGTTAACAGAAAAATATCCATAAATTAAAATCTAACTGCATCTACATTGTCTGCTATTTATGCAAAAATGTGACTTTCCATCGAAGAAACTAAATCCCGCATCACTTATGAGTCTATTTCGTAACAAACACGTCCAACAGCAATTCGAAGTTCATTTACAGAGGAGCATTGTCAAAAAATTGCATAAACCGTATGAGATATGATGCCACAAAAGTTTTCTATTGAGTTTCAGATCAGGTCTACAGGCGGGCCAGTCGAGAACAGTAATATTTTGAGAGTTAAACAAATTTTTTTATTTGCATGCAACATGAATAGACGCATTATCTTGCTCAAACACATACTTTGGAAGAGCTAAAAGTTCATCAAATGGCTGTAAATTGTTTTCCAATGTATGTATGTAGTATTGCGCGGCTTGGCGACCATTGAGAAACTCCAGAGATACTTGAGAATTAGAACAAAATGAGGCCCAAATCCCCTTTCGAGGGCACAGGAAACCTAATTTTAATTCCAAAAGTGACAAACGGCACCAAGAATATTTAATTAAAATTTTCCTTTTATAATCTACGTGAAAATAAACAATTTCATATTTTATAATGAATTCGTTTATGAATTCTGGAGTCAATCCATTAGTTCATCAGTTGATGAACAGACTAAGTTGATAAACTCCGCGACGGAAAACGGTCACTTTGTTGTGAGATTTCAAGGCTGGTTGTTTTATCATTTTCATGTAAACTAATTTACATCTTTCTTTAATTCATCTACTAAAGTATCCGTTGACACAGAAAGCTCTGACTCACTTTTAATGCGATTAGCAATCAATATTTTTCTAGAAGCCAGTTTATGGATACTTCTATAATCTCGTTTTCTGGCCACATAAGGCCCTCCAGATCTATGTTTTGCTTTGAAAGAGTCACCTTTAGACAGTACTTGATAGACAGGCTTCTTTGGGCGATTCAAAGAATGGAGCTATGCATAAAAAGGAGGAGACATATAGTGTACTGTCTATCTGCGAATGAAGTAACTGAGGAGGTTGTCACAAGATGGCGGCTGCTTTTGTTAAATCGGATCTTCTGTTTCTGATTACCGCCAGGGAAAACCTCCCACCAGTAAAACTGAATAGAAACTTTCGTCTTAATCAAGCGTCTTATTCATGGAAATTTTTCTCAAAAATATCGTAAAAAGTTCCATTTGTTTTTACTGGTGTCAGTATGCCTTGTAAATCTGTCAATTTGTTTCCCTGGTTGTCACAATATGGCGGAAACGCAAGGCGCAACTACCACCAAAGTAAACTCCTACCAGTAAAAATGAAAATCTTTTCCTACCATTATTTATGACAGGAAATGTGTTATAATAATGCCTTTAAATAAGTAGAACATGTCTATATAAATCTACTGGTGGAAGTTTACACCAGTGGCAAACAACTCCTGCTATAGTAGTTACAGTTGAAGCTTCACTATTTTAAGGCTATGTCAGTTCCTCTTTATTAATAGTTCCATGATTCAAAGTAACTGAAATTAGTGATGGGCGATTCTGGAAAATTTGAGAATCGATTAAAATCGACATCGTATAAAACAGAATCGATCGCAATAAGAATCGATTCCCAAATTCTAGAATCGATACTTGAATCGATATTTCGATGTTCACAGATTCACACAGATAAGCTGAAAAATAGTAGTAATTCCAAAACGTAGCGAATCAACAGGGCCGTAACGACTATCCCTCACCTCCATTTATGTGGGCCATAGACAATGTTAGCGGTCCAGAAGTCAGCTACTACAGACCCTTGAGTCAAAAAATAAGGTTTTTTAACTTTTAAAATTATTATTTATAAGATGTAATTTTGATAATAATTTATATTACATTTAAATTTATCTTTAAAAAAAGATCTCGGTCAGATAAAAAAAAGAAAGAAATGATTTTTTTTTTCATCCGGAAAAGATGTACTTTCTACTCTAACTCTTATTTCCTTCAACCAAACAAATGGGGACTTTCTTCCTATAAACCTCATTCTTAAAAATGCGCAGATGAGCGAAATTTTGAAGGTTCTAAATTTATTTAAAAACTTAAATGGTTTTCAGTCTTTTTAGGGTCTTCTATAAGTCGGGGGGAAATGCAAATATTGCAAATCTTCTTTTAAAATAGCTGTGATGAATGTAATTAACCAAGTATCACATTCTAATTATACCCCAATTAATAATCAAAATTCTCCTTTTAATAATATATTTAACTAAATTTTCTTTCCCTTTTTAAAATATATATCTCCTTATCTCATTTACAGTTTATAAATATCTTTCATTTTAATGTTTACCAAATATTTAGCTGTTAAGAAAAAAAGAAAAAAAAGTTCTCATCCTAGAGCCATTAAGAATGAAATAACATACTTTTCTCTGGTGAACAAATAAATAAAAGTACATTCCTTGATTATATGTTTTTTTTTTCTTTTTTTTTCTCCCCAGCAGTAATCTAAAAACCATAAACAGTTATTGATTCATTCGCTGACATGCAGAGTGCACTCACTGAAACAATAATAAATAAAAAAGAAAAGTATCGAGTTAAACTGATGGCATTGAGCTCACAGTCTATTCATACTAATTGTATTTTATACTCTTACTTCAAAGAATGCCTTTCGAAAAATAAATTAAGGGGGAATCGCCCCCCACCCCCGTCACATCGCTATACATAAACAATAAGCCTCCAAATCTCATCAGGGAAGCGCGTTATCAGAATAAACTAGTTACCAAATTTGAAGCAAATCAGATAGAAAAACCCATATATATCTAAATTATGGGGGGTTAGCCCCTGTTCCTCCCTTTATACTTAAATAATGAACCTCCAAATTTAATCAGGGAAGCGTCTTATCAGAATTAACCGGTATACCAAAATTGAAGCAAATGTGATAATTCTGCATGAAAAACCCATTTATCTAATTGGGGGGATAGCCCCCATACCCCCCTCCTTTATGCTTAACCAATGAACCCCTAAAACTAATCAGGGAAGCACCTTATGAGAAAGAACCTAGAAAAAAAAATTGAAGCAAATCGGATATTTCTATCGAGAGCTATCGCGTTACGTATGTACGTACATACATAAGTACAGAAACTGCGGGCATATTAGCTCTCAAGCTTTGATAGCCTGTCAGCTAAAAAGAAAAGTGCCCAGTTAAACTGATGGCATTGAGCTCACAGGCTATTCACACTAACTGTATATTATGCTCTTATTTCAAAGAATAATGCCCCTCGAAAAATAAACTAAGGGGAGGGGGGAATTGCCCCTCCCCGTTTCCCCTCTTTATATTTAACCAATGACCCTCCAAATGTCATCAGGGAAGCGCCTTATCGAAATAAATCGGTATACCAAATTTGAAGCAAATCGGATACAAAAACCCATTTATCTAAATTAAAGGGGTATTAGCCCCCGTTTTCCCTTTTATATTTAACCAATGAACTTCCAAATCTAATTAGGGAAGCGCCTTATCAGAATAAACTGGTATACCAAATTTGAAGTAAATCGGATAGCAAAACCCATCTATCTAAATTAAGGAGGGTATTATCCTCTCGTTCCCCCATCCCCCTTTAGACTATAACAATGAACCTTCAAATATAATCAGAGAAACTCGTTATCAAAATTAACCGGTATACCAAAATTTGAGGAAAATCTGATAATTCTGCATGAAAAACCCATTTATCTAAGTTAAGGGGGGGGACTAGCCCCCGTTCCCCCCTTTATACTTAACCAATGAACCCCCAAAACTAATCAGGTAAGCGCTTTAGCAGAATGAACATAGAAAAAAATTGAAGCAAATCGGATATTTCTATCAAGAGTTATCGCGTTACGTACATACATACATACATACAATACCGACGGGCGCATTAAATCTCAGGCATTGATAGCCTGTGAGCTAAAAAGTGCCAAGAGCGTGTAACTAGGGAGGGGGGAGGAAAGACAGAAAAAAAGAGGACGTTAAAAGCTTTCCAACAATATGTTACACGAGATGGTTTGGAAGAAACAATAAATATGCCCCCGGGGGCCAGGTAAGTCTCAAACGGTGGGAGGAGCGACCTCAAATGTATCTTTGGTCAAGGTTTCAAAATGTGGATTTATAATAAAATAGAACGAGAATTGGGCATTTTTAAAATAGCATGCATATTTTGAACGGCCCTGTAAATTAAGATTGGCGAGGAAGAGGGGGGGGGGCGGAAAGGATTAGAAGGGATGAACTTGAAAAATACAACATAATAAACTAGTAACCCGAATAACTAGGCTTCTAAACAAAAGTATAACGATTTAACCTAGTATTGAATTCAGTCGGTAACCCGGGGAATATTGGAATGTCCCTCCCGAAAGTTTTGAGATTTTATGCTTTTTAATGGAAAAATGTGCATCCCCCCCTTACGGAAATCTAAAATCCCCCCCCCCCCTCATTCCGACTGGAGCAGTCAAGAAATCAACCCGCCATTCAACACTGAACCTAGAAAGAAAAAAAAAAAAAGGCTCTTATACAAAATTTTACAGCAATTCTGCCACTAAAACAGTAAAATTGGAGGAATTTATTCAACCCGAATCGTGGATCATGCGCGATGCGATTTGAATTGAAGTAAATCAAAATATAACGATTTCAGCCGCATCTAAAAATCGGCTTTGAATCTGAACTGAATCGATTCGCCCGAATCTAAAAAATTGAAGTAAATCAAAATATAGCGATTCTGCCCGCATCTAAAGATCGACATCGGCATCGAATCTGAACTGAATCGATTCGCCATTTCTGATCTTAATTTACGGGCAGAATCGATGCGGTCATTTTTTCTTGCTATCTTTTGTCTTTAGAAAAAGAAAGCGTTGGATTCGTGAAAAATTTCGACTTCCGGTTTTCGAAGGATTTATAGTTTTAGAAGATCTTGTCTGGAATACGATTTGACTATTTTTATACATTGTCTGTCTGTCAGTCTGTCTATTTGTTTGTCTCTGACAAAAAAATTGTGGGCGGTCTATTTCAAGAACTAATGCATGGAATCTGTTGAAACTTTAAATTCAATTAGACTTTCATATAAATTGGTGCTGATTACTTTTTGATGTAAATCTACCGACAGGTGGCGCTGCTATGCTGCATTTTTCCGATTTTCGCAATAGCTCTATCTCAAGAGCTAATGCACGGGTTTTCATCAAACTTCACATTCAGTTAGACGTTGGCATAAATTGTTGCATATTAGATTTCGGTGTAAATCGCCCAACAGGGGGCGTTGTTATGCATATTTTATCAGCAGTGTTGAATTCAGACAATTTTCTCCGGGAGGGATTTCTGCGGATCCAAAGAGGGACAGTTCAGAGGGGAAGGGGATTGGACTTTTGTACATTAAGCATAAAATCTCAAACCTTCTGGGGGGGACTTTTGAATGTTGCACAGGGGGGGGGGGGCGCATGTCCCTCCGGACTACCCCTGAATTCCACACGTTTTTCTGGATTTAAACGATTTTAGGGATCATATCTCAAGAACTAATGAACGGAATTTCATCAAACTTAATATTCTGTCATAAGTTGTTCATGATTAGGTTTTCGGGTAAATGATATAACAGGTTGTGCTGCCATGCTGCTTTTTTTAGCAGTGTTGAATTCAGACATTTTTCTCCGGGAGGGATTTCTATGGTTCTGGAGAGGGACATTCTAGAGTTTCGGGGGGAGGGGGGGGATTGGACTTTTGTCCCTTAAGCATAAAATCTGAAATCTTCATGAGGGAAATTTTAATGTTCCGTGGGGGGGGGGGGGGTTGTCCACCAGTACCAGCCCCTGAATTTAACACTGTTTTTCAGAATTTACAAGATATTAGCGATAATATCTCAAGAAGTAATGACCGGAATTTCATCAAACTTAATATTATGTGTCATTGGCATAAGTTGTTCCTGAGTTTTTCGTGTTAATCATGTAACAGACTGCGTTGCTATACTGTTTTTTTTTGCATGATATTCGTGATAGCCATATCTCAAAACTAATGCACGGAATTTAATCAAACTTCATATTCTGTTACACTTTCAGATAAATAGATCCTTATTGGGCTTGGGTGTATACTGCCCAACAGCTGTCACTTTTATGCTCTTTGAATTGGGATTTTCCGTTGCGGACATCTAGGCTGATATCAGACGAACGTCTTTTTGCACGCTTTTTTTTTTCGCTCTTACACCGTCCCTACACATGCTAGCGAAGGTGTAGAGATGGCGTAAGAGCGAAAAAAGCGTGCAAAAAGACGTTTGTCTGACATTAGCGTAAGAGGGTGTGAGCCGAAATTCAATGACTTGTTAGGAAAATGCAATGCTTATATTTGCGAACCTATGCTTTTTGAATCCTCATGATGCGCATATGTTATCATTTAAATTTGACACCGTGATAGCGAATTTTGAAGTTTTAACATTTATGAGGCAGATGAAAGTTTTGGGATTGGCACATCCAACTACTTTATCTTCAATTTTTGAAGGAAAATGAAAATGATATTACCTTATTTTGTCTTAGAGACATCGATTAAAAAATTCATAGTATCGATTAAATAGAGTTGGTCATAGTATCAATTAAATCGATTAAAAAATCGAAATCGCCCATCACTAGCTGAAATTTCTGCAAAAGTGTTCCCTTTCGATTTCAGCTTTCATGCTTTAATTACTTCATTTGACTGAAAATTTCTTGCTCGCGGCATCTTCAGTAACCGATACTACCGCGAGGTGCACTTAAATACTTCATTCATGTAACGTCATAAATTTGAAATTTACGTTTTTCCGTGAACAGTTGCCAAAAATCACAAAAGTGTCTAAACTTTTGCAATATGAAAATTTCCCTTTTTTCAGTTAAATTAAATAATATCCTACATTAAAATCGTCATTTCCATCCTAGAACGTTTAATATATATTTAAAAATAAGTACGTACAACTATTTGTATAACCCAAGTGTTCGTATTTTTTATTTAAAGGTTAGATATCACCAGTGGGTAAATTTTGCTGAGGACTGTATACCTCACAAAATGTAATCTTGTAACTACATAAATTAATTCAATAGTCAGCAAAAATCCTATATAAAGTTCCGATTTCTTTTTCTTTATTAATAAAGCTTACAACAAAACAATTGCCTTGTAAAACTAAGTACTTAATAAAATATTCAAAATACTCTAATGTTGGATATCTAACTCGCGCGCATATACGGATATATAAATATATGTGTGTATATGGATACGTATATAAAATTCCCTTTTTATACCAATAAAAATATAACTCTATCTAATATATAAACGTTACGGTTGCGGTTTAACACCAAAAGCATGTAGCTTCGTATCAATCGCGCTAGTATACTCGCAAGAGATTACGTAACTGTGCATTTACGTAAGTCGGGGGGTACCTGTACTTTTAGTGTGTTTTTAGTAACGTCTTTTAAGCAAATAAATATTTTAATATATTTTTTTTTACTTTTCCGTTTGGAATATATATTGTAATATGGTTATTAGTGGATGTAATTAAGACTTGTTACTCCTACTTATACTTACATTTATAAATTATTCATTTTTAAGTCACAATTTTTTTTTAAATTTTCCTCATGCCCTTTGTTATATTGTGATGACAGGTATGTCGCAATCTTCTTTTTTACTTTCTTCTATCTTTACAAGAAGAAAGTATTGGATTCATGAAAATTTTCGAATTCCGGTTTTCGACGGATTTACACGTTTTAGGGGTCAGAGATTCCAAAAAACATGTTTTTACAAAATGTCTGTCTGTGACTCTGTGAGTCTGTCTGTCTGTCTGTGTGTATGTGACACAAATTTTGTGGGCGCTCTATCTCAAGAACTAATGCACGGAATTTAATAAAAATTGATATTCAGTTAGTGCCTAATAAAAATTGATGCTGATTAGTTTTTGGTGTAAATCGCTCAACAGGTGGCGCTGTAATGCTGCATTTTTCACGATTTTCGCAATAGCTCTATCTCAAGAACTAATGCACGGATTTTGATCAAACTTCAGATTTAGTTAGTCCTTGATATGAATTGATGATTATTACGTTTTGGTGTAAATCGCCCAACCGGTGGCGCTGTTATGATGAATTTTGCAGGATTTACACGGTTTCCCCAATAGCTCTATCTTAAGAACTAACGCACGGATTTTCATCAAACTTCAGATTAAGCTAGTCCTTGATATGACTTGCTACTGATTAGGTGTTGGTGTAAATCACCCAACAGGTGGTGCTTCTCTGCTGCCTTTTCCACGATTGCCTCAATAGCTCTATCAATAGAACTAATGGACCAATTCTCATCTAACTTCAGATTTAGTTGTATGTTGACACGAGTTGTTGTTAATTAGGTTTTGGTGTTAATCACCCAATAGGTGGCGCTGCTATGCAGAAATTTTCACGATTTTTGCTATTGCTCTATCTCAAAAACTAATGTACGGATTTTCTCCAAACTTCAGATTCAGTCAGATGTTGACATAAATTGTTGCTGATTAGGATTTGGTATAAATCACCCAATAGGTGGTGCTGCTAGGCAGCATTTTGCTGAATTTAGACGATTTCAGCGATAGTCATATCTCAAGAACTAATGCACGGAATTTCATATCTTTAGAATCCTCATGAGATGCATAGATTGCCATTTAATTTTGGCAGTCGAATTTTGAAGTATTAACATGTATGAGATAGAAGAAAGTTTTGGGATTGGTACATCCGACTAGTTTCACCTGTCGTAAGCGATATGCGGAGATGCCAAGCTGATAATTATATGGATCAATGTAATTTGAAAGTTTAACTAATCTGGCGTAATATTTAGATTTCTTCCAGTGAATATATTTCTAATAATTTTTGCATGCGGATATTTATATAACAGGAAACAATAAAATTTTGATTATTATACCATATACTACAATACGACTTAGTCTACAGTAAGACTTATTTTATGATAGCTAAAGATATGTCTGCGGTAACGCGTGAATTTTTTTTATCAATTTTTAAAGAAAAACTTTTCGTTGTCAAACAGAAAAAAAAAAAAAAAAAAAAAAAAGATTCATTTTCATTTAACAACAAAAAAAAAAAATATTTGGTCTCCAATAAAGTAAAGATAATAATTCATAAAAATATTATAATTTTTAGAAAGATCAAAACATAAAAAAAGAGAGTTCAAGTTTTGTCTTCCCTCCTTCATAATTTAATAAAATTGTTTCATGTTTTCTAAAATTTTATTATTTAAAAATAAGTCAGAGTGTATATTCATCTCGATAGAATCTTTTTGAAGATTGCTTAACTGTGTTATAAAAGATAAAAAAATCTTCTAAAACATTGTCAAAAAAAGAAAGTCATCAGGGACACAGTAATTTAAGATGCAATACCCTAGCTGCCAACTTTTACGCTTTTTAGCTACCACTAAAATTTTAAGGAGATTTTCGGCTTGTTTAATCATATGATTTCGGCGATTGAATGAGATAATTTTTTCTATAAAATTTTAGTGGTATGAAAAAAGCGTAAAGGTTGGCAGCTATGCAATACCATCGCTATAAGATTCCCGTACAATTCTTTCAAATTTATTTTCGAATAGCATTTTTTGTTTTATTTATTCGTGGAAATTTTATGATCAAATAATCCAAAATTTATCGTTTGTAAATGACAGTATTCAAATTTTAGGACTTTCTATTTGCTGCTCATTCAAAAGGATCTAATTGAGATAAAACAATCAAAACGTCAAAGTAAATATAGTGGAGGGGAAATGTACATTTTACCTTGCAAAAGGTCGGGTAGAAGATTTTTTTTTCTAAATTGTTTATAATTATGCCAACATGGAAAAAACAAGTTTTCTAACAAAATTTCTTAAGGCTAAATTTTCCGTGGCCGAAAAACAATAAAATTTTGGGACATTTTTTGATTTTTTAGAAATATCTCGAGATTCGTTTCCGTAGCATATTATTTGTAAATTACAATATTATAGAAGATAAAATTCTCTACAATTTTCATATTTACAATTTTTTTATACACTCAATAGCAAGCGCAGTACGCTATTTCAAAAATGGGACAATGTTCTCAATTTTCGTAAAAACCATGAAAAACGTAGTTTCGCCGCGATTATTCAAATCTTCCCCGCAGATTTAATTGTGTATGTCGATTTCTAAAAATTGGTAGCAGTAAATTATCTATTATGTGCACACTCACGTCTTTATTTTCATCTCAACAGACATTTTATATGCAATAAATTTACATAATTTTAAAAGTAGGGCAGAGTGTAGTTGAATGAGATAATTTTCATATTTACACAGTAACTTTAAGTGTATACAATGTTAACTTCAAAGCCTTGTTTCAAAGAATTTTTCAATCTATAGAAACTTATTGGCACGATAGCTTCAATTAAAAAAGATTTCTTGTTTAATTTTAATAAATTTTATAATTTTAATAATTTTTATAATGCATACATATTTTTCCAGTTATCAATGGAATAGGTGTGTCATTTTCAATATCTGTCCATGTTTTGGAATAACAAAATCAAATTTTTAGAAATAATCATAAAGTTTTAATTGTTTGTAAATAATTACCTTACCTCATAAACATTAATATATAAGCATCAGCAGAGACCAAATTACTAATTTATCATTTTAAAATTAATTTTCGAATTTTAATGCACTTGGTATAATGGCATAAGTGAGCACGGTAATGACAAATTAAGCAAAATATTTTTATTTTTCGACCAGTCATAAATGGCAGCCATTATATTTTCTGGCCCATACAAGGATTATCTATTTCTCATATAATGAAAGAAGATTAAAAAATAAAAGTTCATTTAATTATCAATTAGAATTGGGTACGGTAATGACTTACAAAAGAATACTCACCAAAACATTCAAAGTCTTTGCTTGTTTTATTGAAACTATAAAACCATTTAATCTATTTACCTAAACCTGATAACAAGTTGACTTTCAAGGAGTACTTTTGCCTTGATAAAAAGGCATATGCTGTCCTCTAAAAAATTCCGGAGGAACTTTTTGTCGGAAGCATGGAAATGACACTCTTTCTTGGGACACAGTTTAAAAAAATTATTAAGAATTATAGATAAGTTTAATTAATGAAGATAAATATTTTATTAATTAGTAGCATCTTAATAAAGAAAATTGTATAAAAAAATTATAACTATCTGTTTTAAATAGAACTTTGTCAAATCTTTACCTAATTAATTGTTTGTTGGGAGAACCTACGGTAATGATATTTTAACTACAAAAGAATATATTTCTTATTTTTAATTTTTTTTTATAAATAATAATATATCTGTAAATTATCATTAAAAAACATGATAGTTAAAATGCAATAATTAAAATTATGATAGTTAACTATTTTTCTTTGCAAATGTGAAAGGACAATAAAACATGAAACTTTTTTTGAAAATCACCCAGGTATGAAAATTTGCGAAAAACATATTTTATTCCCCACTACAATGGTATATTTTATTTACCAATTATTAATAACATATGTTTTAATGTTTTATTGTTTTAAAGATAGCAAACATTGAATTGTAGTTCCATACAAAATAGGGGGACTCAAAAGATAAATATCTTTTATGAAAGAAATACTTTTACCTTATAAAACAGCTACAATAAAAATGACACCAAATTATTTCACTAACTAATGTTATGCATTTATATCTTGTAAAATTTATAAATTCTGTTAATAAAATAATTGAGATCACTAGTTTTATAAAAAAAAATATTTAAAATATTAGTTTTAAAATCTATTGTCAATTTTTTTCCACTTATATCAATAAATATAACAAGAGATTATATCATTTTAGCATGCAAAAATATATAAAAATTTAAGATTATCTATTAATTGCTTTAAAGCTCAAACAGGATACTTTAAATTTCAGAACGGGTTCCAAACAGTTTTCCAAAAATGATATATAAATGATATATTACAAAAAGTATATATTTTTTCAAGAGAAAGAATATGAACAATTATACCTGCTAAGATAGAAATCTGTTTAAAGCGGACTATATTTCAGTTCCTTTCGGTACGGTTTTCAAGGTTTTAATGAATCAATTTTTGGCAAAGCTGATTATGTATTTAATGCTTACACACTTAAAATTTTAAAAATCTGACTATTACAGATTTATTAAAGTTCCCGTGGTAAATTTTCTTTTTAAAAGAGGGGAGAGGGGGTGGAGGGGGTGCCAAAATCCATGTTTGGCACGGGTGCAAAAAAGCCTAGTTTTAGCCCTGAAACACATAATTTACTGCTACTAATATATAGAAGTTGACATACACGATTAAATCCGTGGGAAACATTTGAATAATCGAGGAGAACTGCGTTTTTCACGGTTTTTAAGAAAATTTTAAAAATTGTTTTATTTTTGAAATGGCGTACTGCGCTGGCTATTGAGTGTATAAAAAAGTATGAAAGTTATAACGAATTTCATCCTCTTTAATATTGTAATTGACAAATAACATGCTACGGCAACGGGTCTCGTGATATTTAAAAAAAACAAAAAAGGCCCCAAAATTTTCTTGTTTTTTGGCCACAGAAAATTTAGCCTTAAGAAATTTTGTTAGAAAACTTGGTTTTTCCATGTTGGCATCATTATAAACAATTCAGAAAAAAAAATCTTTTACCCCGACCTTTTGCAAGGTAACCCCTTTTTTTTGGTACATTGCCCCTGGACTAATAACGAAAATGTCGACTCCGTCCGAGAAAAAGAGCACCTACACTCATTTACCATAATTCTTTAATTTTAATATCAACTGTCATAGACAGCTGTAACTTGATACTTTGATATGTTTGTATCAGCTGCTACTTTATTAATCCAGAATATCAAACTATTTAATACGGTGTCTCTAAAAGATTTCTGGTGTGAAATGTTTTCTATTTTCCTTTCTTTTATCTGTGTAAAAAGAAAATATTTCACTGGCGAAAATTTCGACTTCCATTATTTCATGGATTTAACATGTATTCGAATGGACTGCCTGAATACGATTTGATTATTTTTAGAAAATATCTGTCTGTCTTTGATACAATTTCAATGTCGCTTTTATCTAAAGATATCAGCTAAGATCAGCTATCAGAAAGCTCTATCTAAAGAATCACGGAATTTCATAAAACTTCTCATACCTTGAGATAAAGTGGCGCCTATTAGAATTTGATGTATATCGCCAAGCAGGTATCATTGCTGTTATCTTTTAACGGTTTTCGTGATGGATAAATCTCGGTATGATTGGGATGGAAATTTAATCAAGCATCACATTCAGTTAGACCTTCGCAATATCTTGTAATACGTAAGAGATTTATAAAAAAAATATGATATTTCAGTTTTAGCTTTGTTCATTAAACAAAATACTCTAGCATGCTTTGCGTTTTGCGATTCCCATGATATTTATATATCCGCATCTACCCAGATAGCATGAACATTAGCAGCAACTTTAACCCCTTAACAGTGACATTTGTTTTCTTACAAAAAAATTAAAATTGAGGCTGGACACCACTTTTTCCCTACTAAAATATTTACCTTACTTATTCGAAAAATATCTGACAATCAATAAAGATAAATTTACAGTTACAAATTAGTGGTATCAAAATGCTTTTAATAAAGAAGCAAGCAAAGTGTTCTTGCCCGAATCCAGTTCGGGCCACACTGTTAAGGGGTTAATTTCTTCTGACATTATCTTGCCGCGACAAATTTGAATTAAGAAATCCGCGGCAAATTTCCTGCAAGAATAGCATCCCCCACTTGCATGAGTAGTTTGTTGCGAAACTGATGGACAGTCTGCCCTTAATTCACGAAAGGGTCGACAGCAAAAAATTCCTTTGTTGAGAGAATAGACAATCAGCACATACGCAGAAATTTTATTCGGTTTGCACCGCTTTTTCTAAACGCTATGCTTATCAAATACCAAAAAAAAAACTGCTTGTATCGAAAAGCGCAAGTATTACCCTAACTTGTTTATGGTGATAAAACCGATGCATGCAGCTGTTGATGGTGTGTTCGTATCAATGGACATGATCAGGTTTATGGACCCCAAATAGCATGAACATTGGCAGCAAGATTTTTTCTAATATTATCAAGCCGTGACAAATTTGAATTGAGAAATTCGCAGCAAATTTCCCGCAAGGTATACCATCCCCTACTTGCATGAGTAGTTTCTTTTGTAACTGATGGCAAAACTGTCATTAATTAACAAAAGTGACGAAAGCAAAAAATCCCTCTGTTAAGAGAATAGGCAATCGGCACAGACGCAGAAATTGCACAAATTTTATTCCGTTGGCACCGGTTTTTCTAAACGCTATACTTTTCAAATACAAAAAAAGGCTCGTATTGAAATGTATAAATATTACCTTAACTTGTTCATGGGGATGAAAACAATGCACGTGCCTTCATGCAATGTGTTCGCATGATTAGACCTCATAAGGTCTATGGACTTCTCCGAAGGGGTTAAATTTATAGTGTAACAGGTGTAAACAGATAATGGGGGTTGGAAAGATTACTACTTTGCAGCATTTTTTATCTCTTATTTGTCGTTAATTTGCAATAAATTTGATACAGCATCAATTTAACTTGCACGACAAGTTAGCCTCACGCTCAAAGTGTGGTGGCTTCGCCGTTTGCGTTATCTTACTGCAGTCTTGTTATGAACTTTCAGCCTTATCATGCTGAGCTTGCTGCAACTTTGCAGGTTTTCAAAGCAAGACTGTTACTAATTTTCTGCAAATAAAAAATACTAACTGGGACAGTGGTCGTGGAAAGATTACAACTCTGCAGTATTTTTGATTACTTGTTTGCGGTTAATTTACAAGAAATTTGATACAGCATGAATTTATCCTGCACGACAAGTTAGCTGCAAGTTCAAAGTGTAGTGACTTTGGTGATAACGTTATATTACTGCGGTCTTGTTATGAACTTTCAGTCTTGTCATGCTGAACTTGCTGAAATTTTGCAGGTTTTCAAAACAAGACTGCTGCAAATTTTCTACAAATTAAAAATTCTATCTGGGTATGGGATCGTTTTTAACCAAATTTTATGTATGAGATACTTTAATAAAAATTAACTACTATTCTGTCTGTGTTCACTGGAAAGGGGTGAATAATGAATATTCTAACAATAACTCAGTTTTTACTGAGTAGTTATGCACCGACTTTTCTGTTTCAAATAATCTATGAAAATTATTTATATTGCCCGGTTTTGTATTTGAATACCTAATAAGAAGCGATGTTGAACTCTGCCCTATATTTTAATTCATCGATCACTGTAACCCTGACTTAAAATTCGACGAAACACATTTTATTTAGAATTTAATGGTGTGTACCAATGGTATTTTAATTAATAGGGGAGCTAGGGGATGTATGGGACAAGCGATGGATGGGACATTCTAAATATTTCAGGCAATAAACATTTGTAAAAAAATCACCATAAAATAAAAACAAAACACAGGACGCGTTTCGAACTAAAAACATAACAGCTCGTCATCAGCTACAGCATACACGTGTCCACAAGCGAACAAGTTCAAAAATGAACTTGAACCAGTTCATTTTTAACTTGTTCGCTTGCGGACACGTGTATGCTGTAGCTGATGACGAGCTGTTATGTTTTTAGCTCGAAACGCGTCCTGTGTTTTTTTTTATTTTATGGTGATTTTTTACAAAGTTTTATTATTTTAATTGCTTCTTATCGCCAGTTTTCGGTTCTGTTTCGCAATAAACATTTATTTTAAATTGCTTCATAACCCCATATACCTCTACCACAGTGTGCTTCAGAACTAAAAGTAGGACCACATTGCTGTTTTCATTTTCCTTCAAATTGGCATTTTCTGAAATCTCTGCTTAAAAGTAAGTTTTTTTTTACATTTGAAGATGTGAAATATCTTATACAATATAAAAAATTAAGCTATGTTGTAGTTATTTATTTTAAGGTTCAATATCAATAATTAAAATGAATGAATAGTAACCATTGTGACAAAATAATTTTTGAGGTAAAACGGCTGAGAAGGATATTATGCATCATAAGGATGATTGGGACAGTTCAAATGGGGATGAATGGGACATTCTCACTCCTCCCTAGAGATGTTGAAAATTTTATTTATTAATTAAATAGTATTATATAGGATGATAAATCAATAATTTACGTCAATTAATAGTATTAAATAGTATTATATGAGTTGTTATTGTTTAAAATTTCTGAGTGTTACTTATTGTATTGTAATAATTATTAATGGATTATCAAAAAATTGGTACTAAAACTTAATCAAAATAGATAAAATTGATAAAAATAGTATATGTGTATTGATCAAATGGGGGAAATTGTATTGAATTTTGAAATGTTGCACAAATAAATCCCCACCTCGAACATATTGGGTCAATCGGAAAGTCGGGTCGTGTTGGGAAAATCAATTCGTACCGGAAAATTCAATCATTTAATTATTAGACATTGATTCCGATATCTAATGTCTAATAATTATCGGGCAGAATTTTCCGGCACGAATTGATTTTCCCAACATGACTTGACTTTCCGATCGACACAATAATTTCCGTTCTGCATGTTTCTACGATACATTTAATTAATGTAATTAATAAGTTATGATTGAAAATTATTAGCTATGCTATATTTAAAAGACATTTTGCACTTTCATTTCAAATCTAAAATGCCTCATAAGTGGAAAAAAAGAACAGGTTGATAGCCGAAGTCCGCATTAAAAGTTAAAACTGCAATAAAATAAGTTATTGAAAAAAAAAAAACATATCGATTCGTGCTGTAAAATCATCTATTACAAATATAATTTTCATATAATGTTATAATTATAAATTTCAAATTGGTAAAATTGAATACAGGGAGGAAAATCTTTGTGTCACATCCATCCCTATTAGTGTCCCATTCATCCCTGCTGTGGGGATGATTGGGACAGGGAGGAACGTTTTTTTCATTTCATAATATTTTTATGAATAAATCATAATCTAGAATAAATATTGTTCATATATGTTGGCAAATATTTAATGTATGAAATGTGATATATAATATTGATAGAAACTTAAATAAAAAAATATAAAAATATATTTTTGTGAAAATGTCCCATTTATCCCCCAACTCCCCTACATTATAATAATACTGATATATTTTTATGATGACTATAGCATGCAAAATTTTATTTTTTACTTTGCAATCACATGGTGTAAGGAAAGTGTTGCCATCATTTTAACAAAAAAGAAAAATCTTGCGTCAAGCATAGATGATGAAACATTTTTTCACGCTTACAGAATTATTTAACGAAACTTTGATGTTTAATAAGATAAAAAATATCTAAGTAAACATTTTGAAAACACATAACACATTTGAATATCAGGTTTCATCAATTACCGTCCATATCTGGAAAGTAGCCCAATTCTTTTATGAAATCCTGCATTTAATCCATAGATTTCTACGTATTGTACATAGCAAGCTAAAATTTAGTTCATTAAAAGAATATAAAATAGGTTGAAAATTCACCTTCAGCAATTTCTACCAGTATACGGAAACATTCTTCAGTTCTTTTGTACAACACTGTGTATTACTGATAGATTTTTATGTACACCAAACATTAACATAAAATTTAATTGAGTCTGAAACATGGTTAAAACTACTGAAATCACACTTCCAGACATTATTATCCCTAAGAGACCTTGTATCCAGTTCTTTGCGTGACCTGTATAAGATTTTATTAATATTATGCAAGCACCCTTTAACACCTTAACCCCTTCGGGACAGGAGCCTTTTACGAAATTTTTAATCTTTTGTCGCCGTTTTTTAAAAACAGAAATTTGTGTTTTTATGAATCGAGAGAATGCGCTGATTAAATAAGGCAAATATTACAGTAAAATTTTACTGGTGAGGAAAAACAAGGATTCTGAGCGCTTCATGCGGCACGTATACGTGCCGCTCGTCCCATAGGGTTTAATTTTCGCTCCCGTGATATCCACGGCCTGTGACTTTTATTCTGATTGTTTGATTCCCAGGAGTTTTAAAAATAGTGTAATTGGCTTTATTCTGGTATCGGTTTCATACTTGTCATTAAATAAGGTGAATATTTCTATTTCAAAAAAGTGGTGGCAATAAGCCGACAGAATTTTTAAAACGTAATTTAATGCAACTGTTTAAGAGTTAATATACTAAATATCGTTCAACTTGAAAAGCAGAACTCAATGAAAGCCGCCTTTACGCGATTTGCGTCTAATCTACGCAATACTTACGAATTCTTTTGTGTAGTCTGGTATATTATCAATAGTATTTATGCGCATCAAACGGCAAGAAAAAATTAATTAAACATGAAATATTATACCATAAATGAAATTGCATTACCAGCAATTATCGCTAATAGAGAGTACTTCACATACATTACTGTATTCGAATATTTTGTGTGTTCCTTTAACCCCTTAGGGACGAGCAACCGGTATACGTGCCGCGTAATGTGCTCAGAATCCGTGATTATTCTCACCAGTAAATTTTAATTGTAAATTTTGCTTTATTTAATCCGAGCATTTTCCCGATTCTATTAGGCAAAAATTTCTGTTTTGAAAAACTGGTGATAAAAGATTAAAAATTCGGTAAAACATGCTCGTCCCGAAGGGGATAACGGAACGATAAATGCTCTGCACATCTTTTTATACAACAAGTATACTGTAGTAAACACCAGTCATGCATAGCAATTTTATGATACTTGAAATAGTGTAACTGAACTATTATAAGCTGCAAACAGTTTTTCTCTGTAGTCCATTATATAACGGAATTATTTTTTGTTGACCTATAAATGAATAATTCGAAATAATAATATATAATGAATATGAAATGCTTTAAATTCTATATTCGTCAAAGAGCATGTTTTAGTGTCCTTCATAATTGCATGTCAATTAAAATGGTCTAACGACATTTAGATGAACTTGAATCCATTTTTTTCCCCTATTGACCGTAATGTAACGGGATACTTTTGAACGTCTCTGTAAATAAAATATAAATGCTACCTACTTCATTTTCTATATAAATATTGCTGTAGTAAACATAAATAACATATAAAAAATTCAGCGCAATCCGAGTATATTTACGAGAGTTAGAGCTCGGAAAGACGGACAAACAAACCGAAGTCATAAACTTCGGCTATCTTCAGAAAGGCTATGGCACTAGAGGCAGTGATGTCACAGTAACTACATTGCTCTTCCAAAGTTGGCAAGTCTCCGTCTTTTTCACACCATAATTATTTTAGACATAACGTCGTTAGGATAGCCGCTCTTTTTCCCATTCGCTGCAGCAGTATTGTCGTTATGTCGCAAAACATGCGCCACAGCCTTAGAGATTTCAGAAAAGCCGTGCATGAACACTTTTAAACTACAGTAGCGCTCAAAAATATTTTGACAACCTTATATTCTCTCTTATTTTATTTAATATAAAAATGTAAAAGAAAATATACTCCCTATAATTGAGAACACTATGACTGCACTTATTCAAATGTATCAAGTTTCAACTTCTCTGTTTACATTTGGCGCCACCGAAGAAATATGACTCCACCTTAGCTCAAAAGTATTTTGACACTTAGTTTGCATTTAATAGTTGAAGGTGTCAGTGGCGCTATAGCTTCGATTAGTGTTTATATTGAATTATTCTGATTGTTTTTAAGGATCAAGAATGCCGAAATGTAAAAAATATTGAAGTGATTCTAGAAAAGCCGCTGTAAATGCACTTAAGAAAGGTAGCCTGTAAGCAGAACTAGCTCGTTCTTTCAACGTGTGTCGGCATTTTTTATTACATAGAATAAAGTTTTTAATAAGCAGAAATACATCGAAAATAAGCCTCAAAGTGACCATCCGAGAAAAACAACTTGCATTGTTGACTGTATTATAAAAATGACATCTAAAAGTGATTGTAGTAAGTCCGCTGTAATAATAAAAAATGAATTGAAAGAAAATTACGGCATAGACATACACGTTTCATCAGTCAAACGACGCCTAAACCTCTATGGTTTACATGGCAGAGGATCAGCAAAAACACGTTTGTTATCTACTAAGAATAGGAAGGCTAGAGTCGCATTTGTAAAACGGCAAACCCTTTCAGGGGCAAAGCAATTCCATTGCTAAAGTGGGGAAATTAATGATTGACACCGGAATTTGAAATCAAATTTATTTGTAAATAAGAAAAAGCTATGTTCCCCACACTTAATAACCGAATTTTTTTTAACCAAAATTCTGGTGTCAATCATTAATTTCAACACTTCAGCAATGGAATTGCTTAGCCCCTGTGAGGGTTATGCCGTTTTACAAATGCATCTCTAGCCTTCTTCTTATTATTAAATTAGATACGTGTTTTTGCTGGTCTTCTGCCATGTAAACCATAGAGGTTTAGGCGTCGTTTGACTGATGAAACGTGTATGTCTATGCCGTAATTTTCTTTCAATTAATTTTTTATTATTACAGCGGACTTACGACAATCACTTGTAGATATCATTTTTATAATACAGCCTACATTACAAGTTTTTTTTTTCGGATGGCTACTTTGAGGCTTATTTTCGATGTATTTCTGTTTATTAAAAACTTTATTCCATGTAATAACAAGTTGCCGAGACACGTTAAAAGTCTGCTTGCAGTCTACCTTTCTTAAGTGCATTTACAGCGGCTTTTCTAGAATCACTTCAATATTTTTTACATTTCGGTATTCCTGATCCTTGAAATTAATCACAATAAGTCAATATAAACACTAATCGAAGCTATAGTGCCACTGACACCTTCAACAATTAAATGCAAACTAATTGTCAAAATACTTTTGAGCTAAGGAAGAGTCATATTTCTTCGGTGGCGCCGAATGTAAACAAACAAGTTGAAACTTGATGCACTTGAATAACTGCAGTCATAGTGTTCTCAATTATAGGGAATATATTTTCTTTTACATTTTTATATTAAATAAAATAAGAGAGAATATAAGGTTGTCAAAATACTTTTGAGCGCTACTGTATATTGCAAACAGTTAAAAAACGACGAAAAAAATACTTAATAGTGGAATTTGGTAACCAGGCCCTGTATCTATGGAATCGAATTTATTGAAATTGTGTGTTTAAGTTACTTATTAAAAGTTGTGTTATTTCAATTATGACTGTTCGAACAGGGGTTGCTATATTCTCTATAAATTTTTCGATGGAGTTTATACCGATTTCTAATTTTTTTTTCTTTATCGCGTAGAAATGCAAGATCAAAATATGAAAAGACCCAACATTTGAAAACAAGAAAATGCTTTCTCACAAGTATTTTTGCTGCTAAAAATAAATCTTCTATCGTGATTTTTTCATTTAAAATACAAATTCTGGGCGAGTCAGTTCGTAAAATATAAAACAAGCCAAACTTGATAAAATCGACTGGCACAAAAAATAACCAACCTAAGCGTACTTGTAACTGGAAGATAAATTAACAGAAATACGTGCAAAGTGATATAAATTATTCCATAACCGAGGTCAGAGGCTAAGCTAAACGTTAATTTTCCCGGCCTCCTCACTTTCTCTGCCCCTACCTTCTATATTAAGGGGAGGTTCTATTTGTTTGGAATAAAAGTCAATGGATTTTTTTCGGTTAAAATGAAATAAACACTTTCGCATTATATTTAATTTTATATATTTGAATTTTTTTGTGTTAAAACATTAACCGTTTCGCTGAGCAACCCGAGAGTTTCACGGGCAACGTAAAAGTAGCAAAATTTACGCTACCGAAGATTTCATGGGGATGCATTTTTTCGTCTAATTAACCCTCCTGGATCATTCCCACCAGTAACTTTTTATTGTAAGTTCTGCCTTATCTAATAGGAGCATTTTCTTGATTAAATCAGGCGAAAATTTTTGTTTTGAAAAACCGGTGACAAAAGAATAAAAATTCTTAAAAGACGTTCGTCGAGAACGAATTAAATACACAATTTTTGAAGCTATTTTGATAAAACAATTACGCAGCGAGAGGGTTAATTATCCTCTTGTGTGAAGGGGAGTACCTACAGGTGCGACCGCTGAACTTCCAACCAGGCGACCGCTTTTCTCCAGTCACGAGTGTCTGAAGCGCATTTGGTCGACGCATTATGAAAGGCCATTAAATTCTGTGGAGCGTGTACCGAAGATTAGTTTAAAAAGTAGATTTTTGAGAAAATTGCGGACATTTGAGCAAATAAATACGTTTTTTATTTTTTTTTAAATCTTTTGCGAGGCCGTAAAAATAATTAATCATCGACAATTATACTTTTCTGATGTATAGTGTCAGCAAAACGCGATTATCTGCCATTTTTCAAAAGATTAAGAACTTCGGTAGAATAGTTCTCGAAAAGCATATTCACCCAGTTTGATAAATATGATTTCAAGGAAAACAAGTTTAAAGTTTTAGAATAGAGTTACGTTCAATAAGCAAAAGGAATTGGAATATTAAGAAATCAATTTAGGGAAACAATATGGGTACTTGCGGAATGCAAAAAATCCAAAGAATAAAAAATCGAAAATTTGGACCCTGAAAAGTAAAAAGTCTACTTACTGGACTAAGCTCCCTGAATACTAGGCCTGAGAGTTGACGCAAAAATAGTGGCTGTCGTAGGCGGAATTATTTTAGCGTTTATACGGTCCCCTGAATTTAGATACCAGTATATTACAAAAGGTTTTCTTTGAATTATTTAATCCCAGAAAATAAAACAGAATAAACTTTAAAAAAATATTGGTATTCAATGTAAAGGGACCGTACATGCGCAGAAAAAAATTCGACTACGACAGCCGCCATTTTTGAGTCAGCGCTCAGGCCTAATATTCAGCGGGCGGTGGGCGGTGACTAAGTATGTAGTGAGACAAACTTTAACTTCTAGAGGAGCGATGGGGTATATTATATCCCAAATAAATTTTATCAAGATTTGCACCAGAAACTATTACTTAAATTTTAATTTTATAACTTTGGTGGAAAATGTTGTAAATTTGTTTTTCCATATTTTCAAATGATTATTTTCGCTAATTCTGGTGTAAATTCAGAATGACAGAATCACAATTACTTGTCCCTCAAAGGGCTAAAATAACCATTTGTGGAAATGTATAAATGTATCCTTATCCATCCATCTTCTTAAATTGTTTTGTCAACCACCATAATGGAGTTATGAATAAACTGGAGGAGACAGACTAACCCCTTAATTCTCGCTCCCGTCATATTCTCGGGCTGTATCTTTTACTCAAATTGTTTGATTCCCAACAGTTTTATATAATAGTGAAATTGGGTATATTTTGGTATCGTTTTTACTGTCATTAAATAAGGTGAATATTTCTTTTTCATAAAAGTGATGCCAATAAGCAATTTGAATTATTCAACCGTAATTTAATTCGAGCGTTAAGGGGTTAAAGCAAAGCGATATGAGTAAGCGTCCTATCTTAAATGGGAGAAGTAACCCCAAGATTAAAAGCGAGGTCACATCAATCAAGGTCATGCGCCACGTAGCGGATGGAGTGTGAACTACAGGTAGATACCTAACTGTTTTCTTACTGACACCACTAAAATTGTAAAGTTTTTTTCAACTTGATTAATAACTGAAGTGCCGCTGATAAGGCGAAGAAAACTTCGTGGTATCAAGTGCGTCTGGATGCTCCACTCGCAACGCCATTATTTTGCAATAAATGTGAGAAACAAAATTCATTTCCATGAGTGACTGAAGATTTAGAAAATACGCACAACACTAAAAGCTCGCGTATGTGAATTATCACTCCGTCCACAAGGTGGCGCAACTGTGTTAATTTACGCCTGATTCCAGCATTAAGTTTGTTCGCTTACTTATAACGCTTTGGGTTAAAGTCTATCAATAGCAAGTGAAAAAACTAAGGAGATTGTCACAAGATGGTGGCTGATTTTTTATGTCGTATTAACAGCTTCTCATTACTACGAAGCAAACTTCTATCAGTAAAATTTGAATTAAAAATCGCGGCTGATTTTAGCGGCTTATCAATGTAAAATTTCTTTCAAAGTATTGTAAAATGTTCTATTCCTTTTTACTGGTGGAATGTGGCCCGTGTATTATAATCTCTTTCACTGACACTGACAGTCATTTGTTAGGGTTGTCACAGTATGACAGAAATGTAGGGGCTGAAGGCCACCGAAGAAAACTTTCACCAGTAAAAATAAATATATTTTTTGGCCATAATTATGAATGAAATTCTGCATTAGTAAGAAAGTTTTAATAAAGAGAAAATAATTATTCAAATTTACCGGTTATTGTTTATCCCGGTAGTAATGAGCCACCGTGAAACCAGTTACAGTTGACGCTTCACCATTTTGATGATATGTCAGTTCCTCTATATTTATTGTTCCATGACTGTCATAGACAGTTGTAACTTCATATGTTTAAGGAATACAAAAAGAAGAGAAACAAATACAAAAACGTTAATTAAAATAAACTAGCCTGCAAAATTTGAGTTCTATCATGTTTTTTAACGTTTGATAATTGATTCTTATGTATTTTGTATCTCTGAATCCGAAAATGATCTTCAATTCTTACCATCATGTCAAGATTTTCCGGTAATTATATTTTTTTAATTTTTAAAAAATCGAAATATTACGAAAATCTGCTGTAAAATAAACTGAATTTTTCCATAATAATTTATTCGTTTTTTGGCATACGTGTGTATGCATTTTTACAGTTAAACATGTAAATTATTGTGTATTTAAAATCCTTACAATTCTATTCCACGTGCGGAAATTTCTTTGGACTTATCGTGCTCTGCTCGCGCTTTTCCTTTTATTTTATATGTAGGGTTCATTTCTGTGTAACATCCATCAGTAACCGCCATCACCGTCACCCATTTGATGGTATCACTTCTAAAAAGCCAGTTGCGTCTAAAAGCCAGTTACGTCTAAGGCATTTCCCAACTGTCACACTCTTTTTCATAGCTGCTAACATCTTACGCTTTTTTTTGCACCACAAAAATTTTATAGAAAATTTTACCTTTTTAAATCGCCGTAATCGGCTGATTTAATAAGCCAAAAATTTCTGTTAAATTTTTGTAGTACAAAAAAAGCGGAAGAGTTGGCAGCTATGCAAGTTTAATTTTATTTTTACTTTTTTAACTTATAAATTTATGATTTGTTAAAAATCCTGACGTGATGGTTATAGTCCAGGGGAAATGTACCAAAAAAGGGGGTTATCTTGCAAAAGGTCGGGTAGATTTGATTTTTTTTTCTGATTTGTTTATAATTATCCGTACATGGAAAAAACAAGTTTTCTAACAAAATTTCTTAAGAGGCTACTTCAGTCAAATGAAAAGACCCGTTCGCTAATGCTAATCCTATGGAAGAAATTTATAACGATATCTCGGTTGCATTTCAATATTTTTAAATGATTTTTTTTGCATTGGATAGCTGTGATCAATCTGTATGCAGGCCGTTTTTTACTTTTTCGATTTTGATTACAGATTTTTTTTATGAGCATGCTTTCAGTTTCGAAACCGGTTCCGAAAATGAAAGCGTCCTCATTAAAAATATCTGTAAACAAAATCGAAAAATTAAAAGACGGCCTTTGTACAGATCGATCTCAGCTATCCAATGCAAAAAAAATCATTTAAAAATATTGAAATGCAACCGAGATATCGCTATAAATTTCTTCCATAGGATTAGCATTAGCGAACGGGTCTTTTCACTTGACTGAAGTAGCCTCTTAAGGATAAATTTTCAGTGGCAAAAAAAGGGACTTTTTTAATTTTTTTTTTAATTTCTCGAGACCCGTTGCCGTAGCATATTATTTGTCAATTATTAAAGAAGATAAAATATCAGTGGATAAATTTTCAGTGGCAAAAAAAGGGACTTTTTTAATTTTTTTTTTAATTTCTCGAGACCCGTTGCCGTAGCATATTATTTGTCAATTATTAAAGAAGATAAAATTCTCTACAACTTTCATACCTACAATTTTTTTATACACTCAATAGCAAGCACAGTACGCCATTTCAAAAATAGGACAATTTTTTTAATTTTCTTAAAAACCATGAAAAACGTTTCCCCCCCCCCCATTATTCAAATGTTTTCCACGGATTTAATCCTGTGTGTCAACTTCTATATATTGGTAACACTAGATTATGTGTTTCAGGGCCATAACTAGCCTTTTTTCAACCTGTGGCAAACAACGATTTCGCCCTCCCCCCTCCCCCCCCCCGCCCAACTCCCTTTAAAAAGAAAATTTACCTCGAAAAATTTAATAAATCTCTAATAGTCGGAATTTGGAAATTTTAAGTGTGTAATCATTAAATACGCAATGTTAAATTGCGTAATCAGCTTTGTCAAATATTGATTGATACCTTGAAAACCGAACCGAAATATATTCCGCTTTAAACAGGTTTCTATCTTAGCCGGTATAATTGTTCATATTCTTTCTCTTGAAAAAAAAAATTATATTTTTTTAAAGACCGGATTCCGTATATTCAAATTTCCATTTCAAAGATTTTACGGTAGTTGTAGTATTGAGGCGTTTAAAGTCACAGTTATATGAATTATGAGACTAAATTAGTTACACGAAGACATTCGCAAGGTAATATTAAACCTATGGGAGCGTTCTTGACAAATATCGCGGTTGCATTTTGTTACTTGTGAATATTTTTTTTTTCATGGAATACCTGAAATCAATATGTAATGTTGTGCTTTGTATTCTTTCGCGTTTGGTTGCCTGTAGAAATTATTATTATTAAAATACATTTTTTTTCATTTAGCTTATGCAGTCATATTGCGTACATTACTTTATTGTGTTGGGAAAGTGGAGTAGAATGAAACAGGTGATCAGTGCGAAAACAAAAATATGTATATGGCCTACAATCATAAATAAATTGGTATCTCATTTGATAAATGTTCTAACTGAGATCATTAAACAGATATAGTTTCAAAACAGTACATATTACAGGAGATTAGAATTATTCCACAAAGTATATTTTTCAACAACCAAAGTAAGTTTTTCTGTTTGAGCTTTAAAGCAATTAATGCATAATCATCTTAAAGTTTCATATATTTTTTCATGTTAAAATGATATAATCTCTTGTTAGAAAAAAAAATTTGACAATATTTTTTAAAACTAATTTTTTAAATATTTTTATGAAACTAGTAATCTCAAATATTTTATTGACAGAATTTTTAAATTTTACAAGCGATAAATGCATAACATTAGTTAGTGAAATAATCTGTTATTATTTTATTGTAGCTATTTTTATAAGGTAAAAGTATTTCTTACATAAAATATATTTATTTTTTTAGTTCCCCTTTTATGTGGAACTACAATCCAATGTTTGCTATCTTTAAACAGTAAAACATTAAAAAATATGTTATCAATAACTGGTAAATGAAATATACCATTGTAGTGTGGAATAAAATGTTTTTCGCAAATTTTCATACCTATCCCACTGATACATGGAAAAATATGTATGCATTATAAAAATTATTAAATTATTAAAATTAAACAAGAATTCTTTCTTAATTGAAACTATCGTGCCAATAAGTTACTAAATATTGAAGTATTCTTTTGAACTATACTTTGAAGTTAACATTGTATACACTTAAATTTACTGTCTAAATATGAAAATTGTCTCATTCATCTACACTCTGACCTACTTTTAAAATTATATATTTATTAAATATAAAATGTCTGTTTAGATGAACATAAAGACGTGAGCGTGCAAATAATAGATCATTTACTGCTACCAATTTTTAGAAGTCGGCATACACGTATAAATTCGCGGGGAACATTTGAATAATTGGGGCGAAACTACGTTTTTCACGGTTTTTAAGAAAATGGAAAAAAAAATTGTCATGTTTTTGAAATGGCGTACTGCGCTTGCTATAGAGTGTATAATAAAAGTGTAAGCATGAAAGTTGTGGAGAATTTTATCCTCTTTAATATTGTATTTGACAAATAATATGCTACGGCAACGGGTGTCGAGATATTAAAAAAAAATTAAAAAAAGGTACCAAAATTTTGTTGTTTTTTGGCCACAGAAAATTTAACCATAAGAAATTTTGTTAGAAAACTTGGTTTTTTTCATGCTGGCATCATTATAAAGAAGTCAGAAAAAAAATCTACTACCGACTTTTTGCAAGGTAAAATGTACATTTCCCTTGGTGTAATAAGAAAGAAGGTCATTTTGGATTCAGCAGTAAAAATACTTAAAAATCAATTACAAATTAATTTAAAAAATTGCAGACTTCTATAATTACACAAAGTTTCTGTAAGTAATGTCTGGTGTGAATTTTTATTTCTTTATTTTCTTGTATGTAAATAAGAAGAAAGTGATGGAATGGCGAAAATTTGGGACTTCCATTTTATAAAGGATTTAGATGTTTAGGGATGTCCTGTCCTAAACATTATTTGACTATTTATAGAGAATATTTGACTGTCTCTGTGTGGCACAATTTTTTGTGTCCTCTCTGTCTCAAGATTCACTCTTGACTGCACGAAATTGTCTAGTTTTCTGTGCTTCTACAGGCGGTGCTGCAGGCATAGAATAAAAAAAAAACTTTTAGAAATTTTGAATAATTATTTTATTTGGGTAACAACGATGAGACATATGGATTGCATTATGTGCATAAATGTTATACTTAGTGGTGGAGAGCTAAAACACCACAGCATCTGTTCAGAAAATGTAATGAACACTTGCGCATCATAGCGCTTCTGTGTTTGTGTATCTTTTATATAATATATTTTATACATGATAAAAATGTAAAATATATACTTTTGTGATCGACAAAGTTCAAAGTACTAATGAAAAAATGTTTCTCATTCAGTCGTAATTATATTCATTATAAAAATAATTATTTTTATGTATAAACATGGTCTTTTTACGCAAACTTTTGTCGGCAATCTCAGTGAGTACAGCTGTTTGAACATATTCAGTCTAACTGTTGCCAAATTAGATGTTATTCAACAAAAGCAAGTCTGGAAACATTTATTACACACATAAACACGGTCCACTTAAAGCAATAAAGCTGTCCTGAGTGTTTAGGATACTTAACTTTTTGATCGGGGGAGAGTTAATTATTTTCTGAGAGGTGCAGAGGTATTGCTCATTTACCTTAACGAATGTTTGAACATTTGATAATGTTATTGGAACTTGATAAACCAGTGAGGGTGATTTTCTATTTAGCCCTTCCAACTGTAAAATAACAAGGGACTCTGTTATAAAAATATATATTCAGTATATCAGCTCTCTTCATGATAGTGTGTTACAAAATGTCTTCGTGATCAGTATGCTATAAGTTCTTATGGTCAGGACCTGATTACCAACGGGGCACATTCCCTCCAGTAAAAACAAACAGAGAATTTTGCCTCATTCTTGGCAGAAACGTTACATGAATACGACGTTTAGATAAGGCGAATATTTCTTTTAAAATTTATTGGTGTTAAGTGTGCGGGTAATCGGGCCCTGCTTATGGTGAGAATTGTGTAACTCCTCTCCATCTGTATGCTATAAGTTATCACCATGAAATGTTATTCTGAAATGAAATTTCATGAAATGTTATACGCAAAATGCACAAAGGATGTGGTGAAAAAAAAGTGGAAGTATGTTCGCAAAGGCCACTAATCCATTCCCGATGTTTACTTACAGGTACTTCGGTTTTTATGTGCATATATTTTTTTTTTCGTTTGATAAAAATATATGTTCATGAATTAGGTTAGCGATAGACTGCTGGGATCCATTTTAAGTAATTGTATGAATAATTAAAAATGGAGGTTAAATAATTTAAAAAATGAATTTTAATTAAACATGTCACTTAGGAAATATTAATTAAACAATCTAAGTGGAGATTGTAAAATCAGGAAAAAATGCTCCATTTAAAGTAAAGGAAGTGCTTCCATTCTCTTTTCTCTTGTATTATCGTTCTCATGTAAATATTTTGTTTACATTTTTTAAATAATCTAGATTAATTAGTTATTTATTGTAGTTATTTCATCAACTGTGTAGGGGAGACTAGGGAGGGTTGACCCACTTTTTACAAAATGATTTTTTATTATTTTAATTATTGAACGAAGAATAAAGTTTTATATATCATTTTATTCGTTATACAATCAGTTATCAAAATAAAATTGCTACATTAGTGTAACATATAGGACACTTGAAAAAGGATTGATTTTAATCGTGAGAAAATAATGGGTCAAGGCTTCCCACATAAGGGTTGGTTGGTTGATTTTTGACGGCCAATTATCTGCACGAGGGATATAGGCCCAGGGGGGAGTGCCCTTCGTGGGGGTCTTTCTAAGGGAACCTAACCCGTATTTACGCATGGAAATCCATGGCTCGAAGAAAACCACGAAAACTCCGAACCATTAGGCCGACTGGCGCGATTGGGATCGAACCCAGCACCTCCCGTCTACCAGCTTCGAGAGCAGAACCTCTCAGCCACTGGTGGGGCTCCCACATAAGGGAGGGTTGGCCCACTATATGGGAGGCTTGACCCACTTTGTTTTATATTGAAATATTTGTGAAGAAAAATTAAATCGGTTAAAAAAAATCAAAATGACTTTATGATACATGTTTTAATTATTATTTAAAAAATACAGTAGTGCTCAAAAGTATTTTGACAACCTTATATTCTCTCTTATTTTATTTAATATAAAAATGTAAAAGAAAATATATTCCCTATAATTGAGAACACTATGACTGCAGTTATTTAAATGTATCAAGTTTCAACTTGTTTGTTTACATTCGGCGCCACCGAAGAAATATGACTCCTCCTTAGCTCAAAAATATTTTGACAATTAGTTTGCATTTAATTGTTGAAGGTGTCAGTGGCACTATAGCTTCGGTTAGTGTTTATAGTGACTTACTGTGATTATTTTTAAGGATCAGGAATGCCGAAAAGTAAAAAATATTGAAGTGATTCTAGAAAAGCCGCTGTAAATGCCCTAAAGAAAGGTAGACTGCAAGCAGAACTAGCTCGTTCTTTCAGCGTGTCTAGGCGACCTTTTATTACATGGAATAAAGTTTTTAATAAACAGAAATACATCGAAAATAAGCCTGAAAGTGACCATCCGAAAAAAACAACTTGCAATGTTGACTATATTATAAAAATGATATCTACAAGTGATTGTCATAAGTCCGCTGTGATAATAAAAAATGAATTGAAAGAAATTTACGGCTTAGACATACACGTTTCATCGGTCAAACGACGCCTAAACATCTATGGTTTACAGGGTATAAGACCAGCCAAAACACGTTTGTTATCTACTAAGAATAGGAAGGCTAGAGTTGCATTTGTAAAACGGCATAACCCTTTCAGGGGCAAAGCAATTCCATTGCTAAAGTGTTGAAATTAATGACTGACACCGGAATTTGAAAACAAATTTATTTTTAAATAAGAAAAAGCTAAATTTCACACACATAATAAACCGAATTTTTTTTAACCAAATTTCTGGTGTAAGTCATTAATTTCAACACTTCAGCAATAGCATTGCTTTGCCCTTGAAAGGGTTATTCCGTTTTACAAATGCAACTCTAGCCTTCCTATTCTTAGTAGATTAGAAACGTGTTTTTGCTGATCATCTGCCATGTAAACCATACAGGTTTAGGTGTCGTTTGACTGATGAAACGTGTACGTCTATGCCATAATTATCTTTCAATTCATTTTTTATTATTACAGCGGACTTACGACAATCACTTGTAGATATCATTTTTAGAATACAGTCAACATTGCAAGTTATTTTTTTCGGATGGCCACTTTGAGGCTTATTTTCGATGGATTTCTGTTTATTAAAAACTTTATTCCATGTAATAACAAGTTGCCTATACACGTTAAAAGAACGAGCTAATTCTGCTTGCAGTCTACCTTTCTTAAGTGCATTTACAGCGGCTTTTCTAGAATCACTTCAATATTTTTTACATTTCGTCATTCCTGATCCTTAAAAATAATCACAATAAGTCACTATAAACACTAATCGAAGCTATAGCACTATTGACACCTTCAATAATTAAATGCAAACTAATTGTCAAAATACTTTTGAGCTAAGGAGGAGTCATATTTCTTCGGTGGCTCCGAATGTAAACAAACAAGTTGAAACTTGATGCATTTGAATAACTGCAGTCATAGTGTTCTCAATTATAGGAAATATATTTTCTTTTACATTTTTATGTTAAATTTTAATAAGAGAGAATATAAGGTTGTCAAAATACTTTTGAGCGCTACTGTATTTTGAAGATATGATGCATGAACAAACCTGTTTAGACGCTATCGCAAGTCAGAGGAGAACAATTTTGTTTTAAACAGGATTTTATCTGAGCAGGTATAATTGTACAGCATGGAAAATGAAATTTTAACATTTAAGACTGTATTCCGTTAGAGACAGGTTCCATTTTCATAGGGTTTCATGTATTATTATGTCCAGATTTAGGAGCCCATGTCCCGCTTTTTTTGTCTCCTTGGACTACTTTTTGTGACATTGGACCTGACAACTCTAGTTGTCAGATAGTTTGGCTCTATCTCACTGTATTAATCCTGTTGAAATTTGTCTGCATATCTTCCTAAAGTGTTTCCATCAATGCTATGTTTTTTTTTGCAGCCGCATGGGCACATAACTTATCATTAATATCTTTTAACCCTTTCAGGGGTTAATTAGCACTTTTAGTACTAAAAGGTTGAAATAAATGACTGGTACCGGAATTTACGGACAAATTTACTTGGAAGTAACAAAAAGGCTATAATTCACATACATATTAAAAGGAAAAGATTTTAGCAAAATCCTAGTGCCATTATGGCGTTTGGGAATTAAAATTAAGTGGTTTTATAAACATACCACTGCGCCTGAAAGGGTTACGACTGCTGCTTTCATGCTTACTAATTCTTTCCATTCTTTTCCACTGTTTCTATTTACTTATTGTAAGTAATATTTAAATACAAAAAAGTTCCTATTAAATTTCACATTTATATTTCACTAGCAAACCCCGCGGCTTTGCTCGCGTAATATTTGAAATATGCCAAGTGATATTTATATGACTAATTTTTATTAAAAGGTACTAACTAAATTTTTATTTTATTAAAAGGTAATATTTTATTTTATTAAAAGGTACTTATTACTTTCAGGAATAATTAAAAAAATTACTATTTAAAACACAGTTTGATTAAACATCATTGTTACACTGCATAAGGCAGAAGTGAGATTTAAATTAATAAAACGAAATAAAACTAAATAAATAATAATTTAGAAAATATTTTGAAACTTTTATGCTCAATTAATACGCTCATTTCAGTATTCATTTGAAGTTTTGAATTTTTTAGAAACCATCTTCTTACATCTTAAAATTAACCATCATGTCAAATTCCAAGTCCTACCACCTCTCTCAACATAAAGGGCTATGTTGAAATAGGAACTGTCACCATTAATTTGCGAACATTAATTTTGAAATTGGTTTGTTATTTCTTAATATTCCACAGAAACGTAATTTAGAAAGCTTTTAAAGGCCTTTTTTAGAGCGTTTGTTGTTCCTGTGAACCGCAGGTGGTAGAATGAATGGCATAAAATATAGCCTGTGTAGAATCAGAGACTGTTACCATTGATTCGCAACTATTACTTTTATATTTGGTTTATATTCCCTGAAATTGCGTAGAAATCGTAATTTAGGACTTTTTTAGAATGCTTTTTGCACCTCCCCTTCACTTCAACCCTTTTTAATTCGAATTTATTTTCGACAGTCCTTCGAGGGCATTTATATTTTATAAGTAACTACCATTCCATATTTAAAGTTTCTAGACTTTTCAGTATCACAGCAATTGTTATTTTCTAATATTCCACAGAAACGTATTTAGAAAGCTTTTAAAAGACTTTTTTAGAACGTTTGTTGTTCCTGTGAACCCCAAGTGGTAGAATCATTGGCATAAAATATAGCCTATGTAGGATCAGAGACTGTTACCATTGATTCGAAACTATTATTACTTTTATAATCGGTTTATATTCTATGAAATTCCATAGAAATCGTAATTTAGGACTTTTTTGGAACGCGTTTCGCAACTACCCTTCCCTTCACCACTTTTTAATTCAAATTTATTTTCGACAGTCCTTCGAGGGCATTTATATTTTATAAGTAACTACCATGAAATATTCAAAATTTCTAGCCTTTTCAGTATCACAGAAATCGCAATTTAGAAAGTTTTTAGCTCCTGCAACCCTCTGGTGGTAGCGGCACAGACATAAAATATAGCTTATCTTTGAGCAGGTTCTATCACCAACAATTTGTCATCATTGTTTTTTCAATCGGTTTGGTATTTTATAACTTTGCTTAAAAATTGTAATTTATAACGCTTTTCGCTCACTTCATCTTTTTAAATTTGAAATTTTCTTTCGACAGTTCTTAGAAAGCAGTTACATCTTGCAAGTAGATACCATGCCATACTTCAAAGTGTTAGACCCTTCAGTTATGCAAAAAACGCAAATTAGGACATGTTTTGCTTTTGCAACCCTCAAATGGTAGTGACAGCAACATAAAATATAACCTATGCTATAGCAGGGAGACTCTCACCATTGATTTGCAACCATTAATTTTGAAATAGCTTTGGAATTTCCTGAGATTGAGTAGAAATCGCAATTTAGAACGGTTTTCGCGCATTTTCACGCCTTTTTAAATTTCCAATTTTTTCGAAACTGTTCTTAAAGATCATTTATATGTAATAAATATTTACCTTGCCTAATTTTAAGTTGCTAGACCCTACCGATCCCAAAAATCGAAATTTGGAACGCTTTTTTGTTCCTGCAACATCTAGGTGATAGTGATACCGACATAAAATAGTGTCTATGTTAGAGCAGAGGCTGTCAGCATCAATTTCCTACTATTACGTTTGAAATCAGTTTGATTTTTCCCGAGATATTGCTGACAAATCGGCATTTAGAACGTTTTTAGAACGCTTTTCGCGGATTTTGCTCCTGCATCTCCTCTGGGGTAGTGTAAACAGATATAAAATATAGCCTATCTCAGAGCAAGATCTGTCCCCATCATTTTTACACCATTATATTTGAAATCGGTTCAGTATTTCCTGAGATTGCTAGAAATCGCAATTTAGAACGTTTTTTACAGCGCTTTTTGCGCACTTTGACCCCCCTTTTAAATTTCGACTTTTTTAGGAAATGTCCTTAGAGGTCATTGAAATCTTATAACTAACTACCATTCTAAATTTCACGATTCAAGGTCCTTCCGTCACGCAAAATCCGCAATTTAGAACGTTTTTCTCCTGCGCCCCCTTTGGGGTAGTGGCAACGACATAAAACATAGCCTATGTTGGAGCAAGGGTTTTCACCATCATTTTGACGCCATTATTTTTTTAATCGGTTTGGTATTTCCTGAGATTGTGTAGAAATCACCATTTAGAACGTTTTTTAGAACACTTTTCGCGCATTTTCACCCCTTTTAAATTTCGAATTGTTTAAGAACTGTTCTTAGAAATCCTTTATATCTAATTAGTAGCTGATACTTCAAATTTCATATTTCTAGGCCCATCAGTAACACATAAATCGCATTTTTAGAACGTTTTTTGCTCCTACACCCCCTTTGGGGTAGTGGCACCGACATAAAACATAGCCTATCTTGGAGCAAACGTTGCCACTATCATTTTGACACCAATATTTTTTAAATCGGTTTGATATTTCCTGAGATTATGTAGAAACTACCATTTAGAACGTTTTTTAGAACGCTTTTTGTGCATTTTCACCCCTTTTAAATTTCGAATTGTTTAAGAACTGTTCTTAGACATCATTTATATCTTATAAGTAACTAATATTCCAAATGTCATATTTCTAGGCCCTTCAGTAACGCAAAAATCGCATTTTTAGAACATTTTTTGCTCCTGCTCCCCCTTTGGGTTAGTGGCACCGACATAAGATATAGCCTATGTTCTAAGTTGGACTAACACCATCATTTTGATACCATTACTTTTGGAATCGGTTCGGTAGTTCTTGAGCTTACCTCGTACAAATAAACAATTTTTTCCTCTTTATAATAGGAGTATAGATTAAATGTTTCTTGCGGTGGATACTATAGCATCCATCCTTGAGCATCTGGTTAACCCTCTCTTACATTGACTGGGTCAAACCTCCCTACATAGCCCTTTTCTGAAGAATAGCACATTGTTATGTTAAGCCTAACTTACTGTACAGTCTTTATGCCTGGAATGAAAGCTCGATATTTCTGCATTACTTAAAATCTACTTACTTAAATTTCTATGATACATTTTATCTGAAAAAGCTCACAAAATACTTCTAAAAAACGCATTTTTCAGGTTAAAAACGCCTCACAATTCATTTTTTCCACACCTATTTTGATTATCTGTATGAAACAAAGACTGTTGTTTGAGCATTCCAGTAGCTTTGGTTGACAACTATTGATAAAACTCTGAAATTCTTTTAAATAGGAAAACTGGTGGGTGGGTCAAGCCTCCCCTATGGTCAAACCTTCCTAGTCTCCCCTATATGCGTAATTCGTTTTAAGCTAAATTAATTTCGTTTATTTTTTGGGTACATCTAATTTACTTTTTCCGCCAATTTAATTTAAGGAATTTCAATAAATTATTTGTGTCAATTTTAATTGTAATTAATTATGGCGGAAGGTTTAAACGTCATAGGGCCATCGAAAATACGCAGCTCATTCTTTTGATTTATGCACTATTTATCTACTTAATTTCGAACGTGAGTTTATGTGTTATAAATTTTAAATCTCACGTTATCCTGTTGCTAGAACATTATTTTGAAGTACGATCACGATTTATGATTCTTTTAAATATATAAAACGTACAAATATAAAACTATGGCGGTTCTTGATGAATGGTGGACAGAATAATTAATAAATTGAGCTATCTAAATAAGACGTCCGTTTCTTTCCAACACTTAGTTATCAGAAGTTTTCAGGCCCTGATTACCAACTTTGATTAGCAAAAACGAATAGAAATTTTTGCCTTGATCATGAAGGTAATTTTGTATGAATACCGCTTTTAAATAAAACGAAAATTTCGATTTAATTTTACTGGTGGATATTTGCTCCTTTGGTAAACATGCCTTGAAAGTTTCAGTAAAAATATATGGTGTAATAATTTTTAGGTTTACATCTCGTGGTTGTTTTGCTAAATATTTTATTCCAGAGCACTGATATTACGAGAAGTTTAGCAGACTGTTTATTCAAACAGATTAACAAAATTGTGCATGATTCTTTATTAGGCTATAATTTAATATACACAACATTCATTGTTTTTTAGATCGTTATAGAACGTTTTCTCATTTCATGCTAAATTTTTATTTTGAAAAAACAGCTAGCGCAACGATAAACCAATCTAAATTTTCAAAAAATTGCGCGGAGTATTTTGAAGATTACTTATAATTAGCGTTTTAAATTATTTTCAATATTTATAATATTTTCATTGGTATTTTACATTTATGCAGACATTCTTAAAATTCGTATGCAATTATTCTGCTACTTATTTATCAGAAACCTATAAAGTTTCAATTTTTATACCATATTAAAGTCTACAAAAAAATTCTTTTTTTTTTTTCACCCCAATAAAGACGTTTCATTTTCGCTACATTATATTTGAGATTTTTAAAATTTTTTGTATACCAGTAAAAGAGAAAAGTAAAATTCCCCTTGTTTAATTAACACATTTCAGTGATTCGCAAAACAAAAGTAAATGTTTAACAAAAAGTGGTGTACCCTGAAAAAACTTCCTGTGAAACATGCTGGTCTTTAATGGATTAATAATAGCTAGTAAATATTTCTAAGGCAAATACACATTTTTTTTTATTTTTTTACTAAAAGAGGGTTTCTTTTTTCTAAAATTTTATAGTCTAAAAAATAATTTAGACTACATATGTATTTCTCATTGTTTGAATTATTTAACACTGTATAATTTTGTTGTAGAAAGTAAAATAATATCTTTTGAAATAAAAGTCTTAACCCCTTGGGGACGAGCGACACGTATACGTGCCACATGAAGCGCTCAAAATCCTTGTTTTTCTTCACCAGTAAAATTTTACCACAAAATTTGCCTCATTTAATCAGCGCATTCTCTCGATTCAAAAAGACACAAATTTCTGTTTTTGAAAAACGGTGACAAAAGATTAAAAATTTCGTAAAAGGCTCCCGTCCCGAAGGGGTTAAAAAAACAACAACTATAGCCAAAAATAAAGATCTCAGTCTCTTCGGGATGAGCTCCTGTATCCCAGCAAAGAAGTAATTGCTGGCCAGCAGCAAGATAGGTGCTAGCAATGATGGGGAAGTGCTGGCTAATGGTCTACCACTGTATGACCACTGCTGGACAGCTTCAGTCAAGTTTGCTGTTGGAAATCATCAGATAAAATTCTGATGGGCCTCCGTTTTATCTCTTGTGCTGGTCCACCACACCATAAAAGTGCACTAACTTTTGCAGTATTATTGCTGGGAACACTTGTGCTAGGTGGCGTAATTCATCTAAGTTTTAAAAAAATCACTAATTGTAATTTTTATTGAAATATTTTAACCTGAAGTGTAAAAATATTTATACAATTACGTTTCAAGTTTAACAAATAATAATTTATTAGACTTTTAAATATTTTGTCAAGTCTATATGAAAATAAGAGTTATTTTTATCACCCCGCGGAAGATTAATGAATTTGAACACAAATCTGAAATGAATATCTTAACACAATTTAAGCTGTCAAGCTATTTTTTTCAAAACTGTAAATAATATAGAAACATTGCCACCAACAAAATAAATAAGTGAATGAATAAATAAGTAAATTCTTCAATTAAACACACTTTTTTTTCGTAAATCTGCTTTTACTGAGTTACAAAGGATTTCGGTTTTAGTAATTTACACAGTTGAGAATCAATCTACGTATAAAATATATAGGATTTCTATACAATACAAAAATTTCTAGACATGTTTAATCATTGGGAACGCATATCGCAAAACAAACAAACTTCGAATAGTGTAATGAGAGCTTGGAAGCAACGAGCGGTCGTAGAATACTCTGAAAGTACTCCGATAACGAAAACCAAACAGCACCGAGCGCGGTTAGTACTTCGGAGGGTGACCACATGGGAACAGCTGCAAGTTCAAATATTTCTATGGACATTTCTATCATAGACACTTCTATAGCTGTTGGTGAAACTACCTCATCGAAAAAGGGACATTATTCTATAATACTTTTCCTATAAGGTTTTTTTTATAGAATTCTATAAGAAATTTTTGTAGGGAAAGTGCTGGGCCAGCAAAGGAATAGCAGTAGGATAGGTGCTAGCACTGCAGGAAATATGCCGGATTGAAGTAATGTGATGGCATACCAATGCTGGCCTGCTGTTGGCCATCACTGATGGGCCAACTGCATTCCGCAAGGACACTTTTGTATGGGTTTAACCCCTTCGGGACGGGAGCCTTTTACAAAATTTTTAATCATTTGTCACCGTTTTTTAAAAACAGAAATTTGTGTCTTCTTGAATCGAGAAAATGTGCTGATTAAATAAGGCAAATTTTACAGTAAAATTTTACTGGTGACTTGAAAACAAGAATTCTGAGCGCTTCATGCGGCACGTATACGTGTCGCTCGTCCCCAAGGGGTTAAGTAATGGCACCATTGCACTTTACCTCTGATGGCAGTGCTTGCTGAATGTCACATTGACACCAGTATTGTTAAACAAAAATTTCAGCTTCTTATGAACACGATTAAATGCCGTTACTTATTTACAAATAAATATTTTCTTAAATTCAAATAAACATACATTCATAACACACATTTGAAGATTAAAAAACAAAACTTTGTCTGGGCGGAGTACTTCACCGTTAATGTTTACGAATTTTGTAAGCAACACTGACCGCTAATGGCAATGCAACTGATGATTAAAACAGTCAAAACGTTTAAAAGATTAAATATTAATATTCAATAGTTCTTATCTAGGAAAAAGAGTATCTAATCTAAAGTTGTCTACCCATCTTCTTTAATTTTTATGCCAACTCTCATAGACAGTTGTACCATAATACGTACATCCAGCAACAAAATTCAAATTCAAGATGAAAAAAGGCCACCATATAAATTTAAAATATCTCAGTAAAAATTATCTGGTGTGAAATGTTTCATTTTTGTTTTACTTTTAACTGAATAAATAAGAAGAAGGTAGTAAATTAACCCTTTGCACTCCGCGTTATTTTGAGTATGGACTACCAGCAACTCCGCGTCATTACACAAATATTTTATTCGGTCGGCACCACTTTTTTAAAAGCAGTTTCCTTCAAGTACACAATTCAAAAAATGCTCTGATTAAACGAGGCAAATTTTATTCCCCTTTGTTACTGATGCCAAAAACATATTTTGTAATGAAAGATGATGTCGCGCAGCGGCGACAACGGAGTGCAAAGTGTTAGTTTTTTTAAAATAATGGAAAGAAAACATTCACTCGCATCAGCCCCCCGAATTTGATGATTTTTTTTTTTTTTTTTTTTTTTTTTTTTTTTTTTTTTTAAAGCAGCAGAACCCATCGAAACGCAGAATATCCACAAACCCCGCCCCAAATAATGAAGATTATCCATTTTTCTGTTCGGGAGGGGAAATGCATATTTACACGTTAACAGATCAAAATACGCAGGTTATTATTTAGAAGTGATCGACTGGATAAAAAATATGCAAATAAAAAATTAATTTAATATATTTCTATTATTTTTAATAATATTTCTATATTATTAAAATAAAAATAAGTAATTTTTAAAATATTTCTATATTATTTATAATATTTCTATTAAAAAGCATATAAAACGCCATCCAAATAACCGTCACTGATGATTTTCGAGAAACACTATTCTCGCAAAAGACGGCCAATTTGACGACAAAAGTTCTGACCAATCAGATTTCGATATGACAAAACCTGGTTGGGAAAACCAAAATATGTATTTGTGGAATATGCTCGATTACACCGTGATCAATGAGGATCCGAAGAAAATGTTAAATACAAAAGTTACGTATTTTTGTCCGTAGAATCCGAATCTGCATTAAAAAATGGGTGTTTTAACTCAAGATTTCAAAGTTGGACCCCCTCTGACCCCCGGGGGGGGGGGTCGGGGGGGGCTCAACTTTGCTATCACTGAGTAGCTGTTTTAAAAATATTTAACACGTATATTTTCGTTTTTCAATCTGGTATGCATTTCTCGATTTATTCGACCGTTTCCAGACTTTTCGGACACCCTGTATATTATTCTTTGACATGAACTGGTGCTAATTGGGTTTGGGTTTATATCATCCATCAAGAGCCGCTTCTGTTCTGCATCTTTCACGATTTTTGTAATATCTCAAGAATTAATGCACGGAATTTCACAGAACTGCGTTCGCCTAAACTTTTGATGTACATAGCCGAACACGTTCACTGGCACGCTGTGTTTTGCACGATATCTGTCATAACAACATCAGAAAACTTATAGGATGTAATTTCATTGATCTTCATATTAAGTTATACACTGTTATAAGTAGTTAGTGATTAGATTTCAATGCGTGTATCCCAACAGGTGACGCTGCTGTGTTGTATTTTTTACGATTTTTGCGATAGCTGTATCTAAGCATCAGCGGAATATAATATCTTCAAATTCGGTATTTAGTTAGACACAAACATAAGTTAATACCAATTACGTTTTAGTGAATCTTGTTTAACCCTTTCCGGCACATAAAAACTCCATTCGTAAATTGATGAAATGATTGACTGACACCGGAAGTTACAAACGACTTTTTTAGAAATTATAAACTTGTTACTTTAAACTTTCATTGTAAAACCAAAATTTTATTAAAATATTCTTAGTGCCGTTTGTAAGTATAGAAATAAAATTATGTGGTCCCGAAGTGGGATCAGAACTGAAGCGGTGTCGATGGGACGGGGTGTCGGAAAGGGATAGAATTTCACCAAATGTAATTTGTAAGACATATATTAAAAATTATGTTGTTTCAATTTTGGGGATTATGTTGTGGAAATTAAGTTGTTTAAATTTTGGTTCATTTATCAGAGGACGATGTTGTGCTGTGAGTTTTAAGATTTTCGCGATAAGCAAGGATGCAAGCGCTGCTCCACAAATGACTGATTCTCACCACTAAATTTTAATGGTATTCTTCGCCTTATTAAATCTGAGAAATTTTGTCATTAAGTAAGGTGAGGAATACTATAAAAATTTAGTGGTAGCAATCAGCCATTTGTGGCATTGCATCCCTGCTATAGCTGTGTTTCGATATTTGTGGTATCGAATATATCCAAATTTTATATGTAAGATATCATTAAAAATATTATTCATTCAATTCTGGGTTTATAAATTGCAGGTTGTTTCAGTTCTGGTTAATTCATTGAACAGGGGTTGCTTCTATGCTGTATTTTTAGGATAAACGTTATAGTGGTATTTCAGCTAATATTGGGCAGGAACGATTTAATTTTGTATCTGTAATTATTAATATAAAATAAGATTTTTCAATCAATTTTGTATTTGAAAATCTGACATGGAGAGCTGTTCAACTTTCCCATTTTTTTTTATCCCTTTTAGGGTTAAGTAATTGCGTAATGTGTAATTCATTCAGAATGTTTTATTTATTTTATTTTTTTTAAGAAATTTTAACATTCAAAGTCATAAACTAAAATTTTATTCAATAATTCTGGTATGAATCTTGATTTAAAAAAAGTGGGGTAAAATATATCCCACCAATAGGTAAATTTATCGATTTCTGTAACTCCGATTTAAATTCAAAGAAATGCACTCTATATCGAAATTGTTACTATTTAACTGTAAGGGCCTGCTTATCAATGGGGTAAACTTCCACCAGTAAAATGGGATAGAAAATTTTGCCTTATTCATGACAGTAATTTTGTATGATTGGGACATTTAAACATGTTCGTTTTGTTGCATGGGGAATTTATGGCACAGAATCGTTTTTGGGACATGCTGCACCATTCGCGTTTAAATAAAAAAAGTCTATGAAAATTTACAGATGGAAGTTTTCACCGTTGGCAATCAGGCCCTGGTAACAATGCTATTTGAATTTAAATATTAATATTAGTGGTACCGGAAAATAAATCGTGTTAAATTCGGGGCGTCTGCAGAATCTGCTACTTCGTTTTTTACGTTGCAAACAGATAGCGTAAAGTAAGTGTTGCAATGATTATAAATAACCGATTGCAGGGTTCGTACGCTTTAACCCTTTCAGGGGCAAGGCATTTCAGCTCAAAAAATTTTCAAATAATTAATTCGCAATGCAATTAACAAACAAATTTATTTTAAAATAAACAACAGTTTATTTTCCCTTATGTTATGAGATCGAAATTGTACTAAAAAATTACTGGTGCCATTTGGTAATTTAGGCATTAAAATTAACCGTTTGCAGACTGCAAACGGCGCCCCTCAAAGGGTTAAGGGCTTTCAAGTACCTTTTATGAGAATTTTTGTAAAGTAATATTTGCCTTATTTAAAGAAGAAAAAATTCTATCTTCAGATATAGCGACTAGTACTTTAAAACAAATCCCCCCGGCTCGGCCTACAGGCGCATGTAGATTTCGAAGTTAGTACTAATTTCAACAACAAAAACTAAGTCATTATTAGAGATAAACCCACTTTAACAATTTTATCTGTCGTCTTTTGACGAGTTTTTAATTTCATTTTAATATAAAAGCTGGTTTTATCAGAATCATGTTAAAGCGGTATTAAAAAAATTACTTTTCCATGCTTAACAACTCGAAATTTACTGACACATTTTCTAATTCATTTTTTAAAGAAAAAAAACATGAAACTTTCTAAAGCAGTGGCGTGGCGTCCGGTCATCGCTGGATGCGGCGATGACCAAGCAATATTTTAAAACTCTTAATAAGCTTTTAAAACTCTACGATCCAGTTTTAGCAGAACATTTGGAGTTCATGTATAAGTGAAGGTAAGATTTAAAGTTTCTTTTTTGAACATTCAACCATTGAATTTTAGAGTTAATAATCTTTCACCACAAACTTAAATAATTGCGATGACCACCGAAAATTTTCACGCCACGCCACTGTTCTAAAGTTATATTTGGGGAGATTTATAAGCTACCTGTTTTTTTTATTTTTCGTTCAATTCATTAGAATTTGATTTATAAACAATTATTTTCTCTGTAGGACAATATTTTTCGTTTCCAACACCATCGCTTTGGGAAATTCGGTTCAAAATGTCCACTTTGACATCTTTTTTTTAAAATATATTCTGCCTCTATAAAATAAATCTACATTACATAGTTTGTGAATAAGAAAACCTACCAAATGGATGCGTTTGAGGGCAAAAATGAATATATAAATGAGTCAGAAAAGAAGTAGTTTGGATTTGAGTACATCCTTAACCCATTGAGGGGCAGTGAGATAAAATATATCCTACCTAATTTTAACAGGATTTACACCAGAAAGGTAAATCGTTGAAAATTTTCTTTTCTTTATTTTTTAAAAGTATAATTTTTCTTTATTCCGCTGAGAATTCAATATTTAGAAACATTTTTGCTTGCCCCTCAAGGGGTTAATACGATGATTTTTTATTCAATTGCTATGTATTTTTAATTTGTTTTTGCTGTAAGAATTGGTCCTATCAAAAACTTGTCAATATAAAAGTTGTAGAGAATATTAAGACGATATATTATATATTCATGCGGATTTTATATCGTGTGAATTGACGATGTTATGGATTTTTTTCTTTTACAACACCCTCCCCCTTTTTGTTTTTGTTTTTAATTTTTTTTTGCGGTACGAATAAGTCCTATCCGAAACTTGTCATAATCAAAAATTCTATTGGATTTGATATCTTCAGAATTGATGAAGTTATGAATTTTTTTCTCCCAAAACCCTATTTTTTTCGCTCTTGGGCACATTTTTTATTTTATGAAAAATCTGTCATACATACATTTTTGGCCCTATTTTTCAGAAGTAATAATAACTTTAAACTGATTCGATATGTATGATAATTAAAAAGTTATGGGTTTTTTCGGTTTTCACAAAACCCTCCCTATCTCCACCTCCTTGGCCCGATTTTGCTCATTAACGAACTTGACCGAGATTGTATGCCTCTTGATTTTATGTATCAGTTTGAAAGATATTTGGGCAGAATTATGGAAGTTATCGTGTCCATAGAAAAGTTTTATATATAGAGAAATAGATAGACAGATAAAAAGATAGATAGATATAAAGTTTTTTACTGGGCGTGGATTTAGGTTCTAGGGACCATGCTCGGTTTAGATCTGCAAAAATATTTCAGAAATTCTAACATAAGGGAAATCGCATAGGTAGTATTTCTTTCGAAATCTACCTAAAAATTCTAGTACAGAAACACTGAGAATCTCCTGAATCCTCTGATGCATACGAACCCTGGATTATAACATTTTTTAATGTCTACGTTTTGAGGTGTACTGAGTACGCTTTTACTATTTTTAAAAAGATCCTCTATTTCCATGCATATGGGTATTGATATGTTGTCACAGTATTGCCAGTGGGATACTTATTTTAAATTCAGATTTTTTGGTTGGGAACACATTTCTTGAAATGGTAAAATTCGCCTTATTTAATGACATATTAATTAAGCCAAAAACTAGGGGAATTTTACCATTTAAAAAAAAGTAGTGCCAATTAATAAATCTGCGCACTGGCAATGTTGTGTTTGCGGAACTTGATTACCAACGAGGCAAACTTGTACCAGTAAAAAGGAACAGACATTTTTGCCTTTTGCATGAATACTGAATTTATATAGGATGAAAATTTTATTTAAAATTTACGAAGTTTGCCCTGATGCTAATAGATAATATGTTGGTGTGCCTTGCGTTTTTTCTTGCGCTTTCAATAAAAAACTGTTGAATCTGTATACTTAATAAAACGAGCACAAAACCATCCAGCTATACGAAGTAATTCAGTGGTTAGCTAAAATCCCGCATAACCTTCGATTTCATTTCCTTCATTAGTAAAGCTTACAACGAAAAAACATTTACTTGTAAAAAACAGAACTAAATGAAAAATTCAAAATACTACATCGCTGGAGGGGCGGTGTGATATATTATATCCCACGTAAATTTAATCATGATTCGCACCAGGAACTTTTAATTAAATTTTAATTTTTTTAACTTTGATGGAAAAAGTTGAAAAATGTTGCGTTTCTTTATTTTGAACTAAATTCTTCCGTAAATTCCAGAGTGATTTCGACATTACAGAAACACAATTGCTTGCCCTGAAAGGGTTAAACGAGCGTTTTGTGTAATGCAATGTGCAAAGCGATATAAGTAAGCCTACAAACTTAATATTGGAAACGGGCGTAAATGAATACAGTTGCGCCATCTTGTGGACGGGGTGATAATCCACATACGCGGGCTTTTCGAGGCTAACGAGAAAGACAGCCTACCGCGGTGGGTCCGATTCTTCTTTTTTTACAGACCACTGGAGTCACGTGATGCTCTTTTCGCGCACCTTCATTGGTGCATTCGAGCAACGTGTGACTCCAACGATTTGTAAAAAAAGAAGAATCGGACCCACAGCGGTAGCCTGTCTTTTTCATAGCCTCGGGCTTTTAGTCTGACGTCATATATGACAGGATATCTACCATCTACGTATATTTTCTAAATCTTTAATCACTCATGGAACTGAACTTTGTTTTTGTTTACCACATTTACTGCAAAATAATGACGTAGCGAGAGGTGCGCCCCGATGCACTTGACAGCACGAAGGTTTCTTCACCTTGTTAAAGATGTTTCAGCTATTAATCAAGGTGAGAAAAACTTTACAAATTTAGTGGTGTGAAGTAAGAAAACAGTTAGGCATTTTCCTGTAATTTAACCCGTCCGCTACGTGGCGTGCGACCTTGATTGATGTGACCTCGACTTTAATCTTGCGGTTACCTCTCCCACTTAAGATAGGACGCTTACTTATATCGCTTTGTGCAATGTGTACATCAATTGCAAAAAATCCACTTTCGTCAGTTTTATTACCTAAATTGTAATATACTTTCAATCTGACATTTAAAAACAAATATGAAATATTCATTTGTAAGTCATCATTTTGTTTTTTAAATTTTCCTCATACTCTTTGTTTTATCGTGAAAACAGATATTTCACGATCTTCGTTTTTCGCCTGTTATGTGCGATGTACAGAAAATATATGTAAACTGACAACCATGCGAATTAGCGTAACTTGTAAATTTCAACAATTTGGAGTGCTAAAAGTATATATAAATATTTTACAGACATACATACAATAAATACAATAAACCTAATTGGAGTGAAAAATTAGCCAGAGCCAGGAATTGAACCCTGAACCGCAGTATACAAGACTGCTGCTCTAACCACTGAGCTACTCCGACCGATACCTGAATCTGCAATTTAATAATAATTTTTAATTTGGAGTGCTATTAATTTATAATTTGGATTACTATTACTTTATAAATTGGAGTACTATTTATATTTCTTTCAATAAATGTATTTGGATTAATTTTTGCTTGCGAATATTATATTAACGAGAACCTATTACATTTTAATTATTATAGCATATTAAAGTTTACCAAGACCCATTTTATGATAGCTAAAAATATTTCTACAGTAACGTTTGAATTGTTTTGTTTATTTTAAAAGTTAAAACTCTTCATTTTCGAACAGAAAAAAAAAATTGATTAATTTTCATGTTTATTTTCTAAAAATAATTCGGTCCCAAATGAATTAATGTTGATAAATCACTTAAGACCAGTTGATAATCACTAAGACGATAACACTTATTTTGAGGGGGTAAAAAAGGTTAAGTAACGATTTTTACTTTCCCCCCTTCCTAATTTAATAAAAATGTTTCCAGTTTTCTAAAATTTTATTGTCTGAAAATAAGTTAAAATATATATATATTCCACTCAATTGAAATTTGTTTGAAGATTTTGTCATTAGAGATTAAAAAAATCATCTAAAACATTGTCAAAAAATTAAAAAGAAATCATTCCGTGACTTAATAATTTAAGATCCAATCCCTCCGCTTCGAGAATCCCATACATTTTTTTTTCAAACTTATTTTAGAAGAGGAATTTTTGCTTTATTTATTCGTGGAAATTCTATGATCAAATACACAAAAGTTTATTGTTCGTAAATAATAGTATTCCACTTTACGGATTTCCTACTCGCTGCTTATCAGAAAGGAACTAACATATATAAAAACTTCGAAGTAAATAATGAAAAAATCGATGTTATCCCAGAAAGAGAGAGCACCTCTCGTAATTTGACCAAATTCTTCAATTTTAATGTCAACTGTCACAGACAGTTATAGCTTGATATGTTACCAATCAACAGAAAATATTCCTATGCGAAAAAATTGACATCATAATTATTTAAATCCGTTCCTATAAGACATTTCTGGTGTAAAAATGCTTTATGTATCAGTTTTTTCTATCTGTGTAAAAAGAAAATATTTAAATGGCGAAACGTTGCAGCTTCCATTATTTTATGGATATACATGCAGTGGCGTAACTACGTTTTTTGGCGCCCGGGCAGGAAGAAATTTTGCGCCCCCCCTCCCCCAACAATAACAAAAACAAATAATAATAATCACATTATTTTTCCTGAAGGCGAAAAAAAAGTTTTTTTGCCTTGTACCGGGAGTAAAAAGCAGCTTCACTCTTCCTTGATTTTAAGGATTCAGCTAATTTTAATCAAACACACGAAACTAAAATGCGTGGAACCCGATTATAGAAGATTTTTAGTTTAGTCAATACTGAATTTGTATGGAAATGTCAAAAACTTAGCAGAACGTTCACGGATATGACTGTTGTTTTAAGCGTATGGGAGTAGCAACATTGAAAATAAATTGTCAAAAAAACCACATTTGTTAAAACTCGCCCGATTATGGGAAAAACTCTCCTGTTTCAAAACGGCAGCCACCGAAGGATTTCTAATTGCTATACCTTTTTTTAAGATAGAGGAAAAACAAAAAAAAAAAAAAAATCCTTGAATCCTTCTATCAAGACTTAACGATTATGCAAGACATAAATTTGCATTTATAATTTTTTGTACACTTTTATTTTAGTTTGAAATTTTTAAGGGGCCGCCATTTTGAAACAGGATGGCGGATCAATATGTCTAACGAATTTTGTTGAGATCTTAATAAACTCTTAACATGTGTTCAATCATATTCAAATCATTTTATAAATACGAGCGCAGTCGCATGACAATGATCAGATATTTATAGAGAGAGATACATGCATATATATCTAGATGAAAAGGATAAGAATTAAATCTTTTTAAAATTCAAAAATAAAATAAAATTTCAAAAATTGAAATTTAAATCTTTAAGTTCTTTTTCGTAATTTTAAATCTTATATTCTAAAATCCGTTTTATTCCTTGTAACTTTGTTTCCCAGCTCAACATTTATTACGTTCACCATTAAATTCAGAGAGTAACTTAAGATTAAAAATGCTGACGTTTGGACAATTCTCCTTCGTTTGTGGTTAACCCCTTCGGGACGGGAGCCTTTTACGAAATTTTTTATCTTTTGTCACCGTTTTTTAAGAACAGAAATTTGTGTCTTCTTGAATCGAGAAAATGCGCTGATTAAATAAGGCAAATTTTACAGTAAAATTTTACTGGTGAGGAAAAACAAGCATTCTGAGCGCATCATGCGGCACGTATACGTGTCGCTCGTCCCAAGGGGTTAAAGCCTTGTACGTGAAAGATCCCGGAATTTTGCGGATCTTGACCAAGTGCCAATCTAGAGCTTTTTAACCAATTAAAGTAACTGAACCAATTAAACTAAATGTTCCACCCAAACTGATACATTCGCCCTCTCCTGGAAAACACTGCCAACATATTAGCAAGAACGCGCAGGAAAAATATTAGATTTTGCCCATTTGAGATATCTTCACAACCGACGACCATGTACGTCCCGAAATTGACGGAGATGGCTCGTGAGACATGCGAGGATATGATTGTAAGATGCAGCGACGAAATAAATGAGTTAAGTCCACAAAGAGGTTCTCGAGTCAAATTCATTTCTCCCATTAATCTCCCAGTTATTCCTTACATGGATAGGTATAGATATAGTTTTCTCTAATGCATACGCGCTGAATTAAAGAACATATAAAATATAACCAACTTTTAAAACGATGAAAACAGCCATTTGTATACTGGTCGTACTAGGAAGACTGAAAAGTCCTACTTTGTTTTTTATACTATTTAAGAAGGGAAAATTTGGGGATAGGTCGCCCACATTTGATTATTTGACTTTTCTCAATGCCAATTCAATGGAAAAATGGAATTTCTAATAAAGAAGAAATAATATCTTTACTTGTTCTTCCAGCTAAATCCATTTTGCATTGGTTCATAGACGTCCCCATTACACGAAAATATTCATGTGGAATGAAGAAAGCAAAAATCAAACCAGCGTAAAAACCAATCTATGTGTATGTTTGTGTGACGGAGATAGTTATAAATATCTACCGCACGTGCAAGTCTGAAAATGTGTGTTAGGGTAGTCCAAGGCAGGTCCTGGTGCACATAATTTTATGATAATTAGCCGAGAATATTAATTAAAAACTCTTCAAAAAGGCTTTTTTTTCACAAAATTGCAAAATCGGATTCACATCTGAACCTGATTCCACTGCCGAAGTGGAAGAAATTAAAAATTTTCACTAATCAGGAAAAATTAAGAAAACTAATTAAGACACCGATTTGAAAATTTCAGAGCACATAGTGAAAAATATTTTACATCTGCGTATAAAATTTCTGAAAATCGGTCGATAATTTTTCTTAATGTTTTCAATAAATTGACAGCAACAGTACAAAAGTTCGGAGTAAGAACCATACAGGGCGAACATTCATTAAAAACCGAACTAAAAAGAGACCTTTTTCCAGCCGACCCCTCCATTTAATTTCCGAAAATTGATGGATCAGAGATTACATGATATATGGACAATCGACTTAAATATTAAACGTTGCTAAAAGCTAAAAACATAATTTAAATGCATTTTATCAATTTAATCGAAGATTATTAGTGTGTTCTGTGGCAAGAGTCCCGTGATTTCAGTTAAAAGTTCGCCGACAAAGGTTTCTTCCTCTTTATTTACTTTTAAAAGTATGTTTTCAAAATATAGATTTCTTTTACCACAATTATCGAACATTAACGACGCATTCTTTTCTCGGATTTTATGGGCCAGACTTCAGCGGAATTAATTCATTCAACTTAGCTTACGATTTTTTTTGCAGTTTTTAGCTCCACATCCACTGCAGGAGGCGCATTCTTATCTCGGGATCGATGGACTCAATTTCAACTGGGTTTTGCTCATTCCACTTGGTTTTCGATTGTCTTACAATTTTTAGTTTTACATTCCACCGCCAAGGGGCTTTTTAGCTCTGGTTTCATGTGCCAATTTATGCCGATTTTTTTTTCAACTCATCTTACGATTGTCTTCAGATGTTCCAGCACGTGCGCAGCACGCCTGCTATACGGGGACGTAGGTAACAGGGACCCATGCCGGAGATGCATTTTTAAATAAATAAATTTGAATGGAGGTTTTTAGTGGTTAGAGATGCGTTCGTAGCACTCCCGGTCTACGCTGCCGACGACAGTGGGGACCCATCCCAGAGGTGTTCTTTTGATACCAGAAATGTCACTAAAAATCGCAAAAAGACTTATAAACTGGAGGCTAGACAGTTAAAAACCTCCATCAGCGATTGACAGCTATCGATCTCTCCATTCCCCCCCCCCCTCCACCTTCACCAAATTTCTTTAACCCCTTAACGCTCGAATTAAATTACGGTTGAAAAATTCAAATTGCTTATTGACACCACTTTTATGAAAAAGAAATATTCACCTTATTTAATGCCAGGAAGAACGGTATTAAAATATAGCCAATTTTACTATTTTATAAAACTGGTGGCAATCAAACAATTTGAGTAAAAGACACAGCCCCAGAATATGACGGGAGCGAGAATTAAGGGGTTAAAACATTCACACTGACACACCCAAAAAAAGAAAAGGTCAACAATTCTTGTTTATTGTCAAAATATGTGAAATAATTCCGGCTTCAATCTCCTCTCAATTTGGCGCCCCATATTTTATCTTTTTTGCGCCTTAATTCAGGTACATAATTATCTTAGGTACCAAGTGTGTTGAGCCATTCCTAGAAACATTTTCAGAAGCTTTTTCTTTCTTCATTATTTGGATGTAGAAAAATATTTTTTTTAAGAAAACATTCACACACACACAAAAGAAAATAAAAATCAACAATTCTTATTTAATATGAAATAATTTCGGTTTAAACCTCCTCTCAATTTGGCGCCCCTATTTAATCTTTTTGCTCCTCAATTCAGAAACATCATTATCTTAGCAAGTGTGTTCAGTCATCCCTAGAAACATTTACAGAAGCTTTTTCTTCATTTGGATATAACAAAATTCTTACTAAAGAAAACATTAAGAGGACACACACTACACATATACACGCACAAAAAAATCAACAATTCTTATATTTCAAAATATGTGAAAAAATTTCGGCTTTAATCTCTCAATTTGGCGCCCGGGGCGGCCGCCCCCCTTGCCCCCCCCCCCCCCCCCTTAGCTACGCCACTGTATACATGTTTGTATTCGGATGTATTGTCCTGAAAACGATTTGTGTATTTTGGGAAAGTGTCTGTCCGTGAAACAATTTTAATAGCCGCTCTACCTCAAGAGCTGAATTTCATAAAACCTCTCAGAACTTAACATAAAATGGCGCCGACCAGGTTTGGATGTATATCACCCAGGCGGTCTGATTGCTATAAAATCTTTTAACGGTTTCCGTGATGGCTAAATCTCGGTATATATGGGACGGAAATTTAATCAAACATCACATTCTGTGAGACATTAGCAATATCTTGTAATACGAAAGACATTTATTAAAAATTGTGATTTTTCAGTTTTCGCTTTGTTCCTTTAACAAGAGGCGCTAGCATGCTGGGCGTTTGTGGTTTCCAAGATAGTGACATCTCCGCGTCTGTGGAATTATTTTTAACTAATTTTTATGTATGAAATACTTCTAATAAAAGTTAACTTGATACGATTCTATCTCTGTTCACTGAAAAGGGATGCATGGTGAATATTATAGCAAGAACTCAGTTTTTATTAAGTAGAAATGCACATTTTTTGTTTCAAATAATCGAGGAAAATTACATATGGTGCCCAGTTTTGTATTTGAATACCTAACAAGGAGCGCTGTTGAACTCTGCCCTATATTTTAATTTATCGATCACTGTAACCCTGACTTAAATTCGACGAAACACATTCTATTTCGAAATTGATGGTGTGTAACAATGCTATTTTAATTAATACATTAGGACAATATTGATATATTTTTATGATGGCCGCAGCATTCAAAATTTTATTTTTTACTTTGCACTCACATGGTGTAAGGAAAGTGTTAACATCATTTTAACAAAAAAGGAAAATCATGCGTAAAGCACAGATTATGAAACATTTTCCAACACTTCCAGAATTCTTTAACGGTACTTTGATGTTTAATCAGGTAAAAAATAGCTAAGTAAACCTTTTGAAAAACACGTAACACATTTGGAAACCAGGTTTCATCAATTACCGTCCATATCCGGAAAGTAGCCCAATTCTTGTGTGCAATTCTGTATTTAATCTACAGATTTTTACGCATTTTACATAGCATTCTAAAATTTAATTCATTAAAAATATATAAAAAAGGTTTAAAATTCATCTTCATTAATTTCTACCAGTTTACGGAAACATACTTGAATTCTTTTGTTATATTGTCTGTATATTACTGATATATTTTTATGTACACCAAATATTAACCTAAAATTTAATTGTCTGGAACATGGTTAATACTACTGAAATCACACTTCCAGACATTATTATCTTTCGGAGCCCATGTATCCTGTTCTTTGCGTCACTCTGTATAAAATTTTATATATACAGTACAAAGTCTAAAGTTCGGAATCCTCGGGACGTTACCAAGTCCGAACTTCGGATTTTTCTGAACTTTGGGTCATCAAAAATATTGCCTTTCCAATAAGAAGAAAAATAAATTTCACTACTTAAAAAGGCAAAATATGACGTTCGTATATTAAAAATTGCATATAACAGCTATTAATACTAAGTTAAACAAACATTTTCATCAAATAAATCATAACAAATGAACAAGTAAAATAAATCATTTATGTAATGGAACATACAATTTAAGAACAAATTGTAATTTACTTAACTGCTGAACATTTCAGTTAATGTGCGCTGCTTCATCAACTTAGGTTTATCATTAAGAAGTTTTTCTTTTATTCTGCACATACACATGAGTTAAGATTCAGTAATAAGACTTCTTTGCTCTAGACCTGCTTTTACTTTGTTCGTTTCAACAATTTTGTTTTTTCCCTCCTTTCTTGAATACCCACTGTCGCTGGAAAGTCCGAACTTTGGACAATTCCGAATTTTTGGTGTCCGAACTTTAGACTTTGTACTGTATCATGCTCTCATCTCTTAATATACTAAATATTGTTCAATTGGAAAGTGCAGAACTTATCTAAAGGCCGCAATTCGCGCCTATACCACACAATAATTACGAATTCTTTTGCATATGCCTGTATATTATTTATTGCATTTATGCGCGTCAAATAGTAAGCAAAAGTTTAGTTATTCATGTAATATTAAACCACAAATTAAATCCCATTTCCAGCAATTATTGCTAATAGAGAGTACTTCAGATACAGTACAGTACTGTATTCGAATGTTTTTTGTGTCCCTAAGAAGGAAAGATAAATGATCCTCACATCATTCTGTACAACAAGTATATTGTAGTAAGCATCATTTTTGTATAATAATATTATTATTCTTGAAATAGTTTAACTGAAGCAACATATCCTGCCTAAAGATTTCCTCTGTAGACCATTATATAACGGAATGCTTTTGTGTGGTGCTATAAATGAAGAGTAAATGATTATTCTATTTTCTGCAGACTGCATGTTTTAGTGTACTTCTTAATTGCATATCAATTGAAATTGCCTAACAACATTAAAATGAACGTAAAACGATTTTTTTTCCATTGACCGCAATGTAACGGGATACATTTGCAGGTCTGCCACAGGCGACTATTTTAGTATTTTAGTCGCACAGCTATTTGAAGAAAAAAAATTGTAGCAGTTTTCTCTTGCAGATCTTGTCAAATTGTAAGTGAAAAATTTATGTTTTAAAAAATTGATGCGAGATAGAATTAAAAAATAGTCGCCTGTGGCAGCCCTGATTCTATCGTCCCTGTAAATAAATAATAATTGCCTATTGTATTTTTTAATCTAATATAAATACTACTGTATTTTCTAGAGAAATCGTAATTTAGTAAACGTAAATAACATACAAAAAATTCAGGGCAATCCGAGTATATTTACGAGAGTTAGAGCTCGGACAGACGGACAAACAAACCGAAGTCATAAACCTCGGCTATCTTCAGAAAAGATATGGCACTACAGGTAGTGACGTCACAATAACAGAGCGCCGCTTTTCCAGAGTAGCCAAGTCTCCGTCGTTCCACACCGCAATTATTTTAGAGAAACTGTCGTTAGGTTTGCCACTCTCTTTCTCCCGCGATGATCCAACACTGATATCGTTGCGTAACAACACATGCACCATAGTCCTAGAGATTTCAGAAAACCCGTGCATAAACATAAACTATATTGCAAACTGTTAAAAAACGACGAACGCAGTACTTAATAATGGAATTTGGTAATCAAGCCCTGTATCTATGGAATCGAATCTATCGAAATTTTATGTTTAAGTTATTTATTAAAAGTTGTGTTGTTTCAATTATGACTATTACACCGAACAGGGGTTGCTACATTCTCCATTAATTTTAAGATGGAATTAATAGCAATTTCTTATTTTTTATTGCATAAAATACACCATCAAAATATGAAACGGCCCTACGTGAAAAAACAAGAAAATGTCTTCTCACAAGTGGTTTTGCTACTAAAAATAATTATTTTTTCGTGATTTTTTTCATCTATTATCTATATTATAAAGGACAAACATATCTGTGCGTAACGCATACGTCATTCTGAGAATGGCAACACTTTGAAATTTGAATGAAATTTTGGTTTTGCAATTTTCTTTACTGCAAAATTTTAAACTTCGCACATTTTAAATTTTTACACCGTCGTATAAGGGAAAAAATGTACTTTTCAATGCAATTTGTTTGAAAGCTGTATCTCAATTTAATTTTGAGATATTAATTTTTTTGTAGTTTTTAATACATTTTTTGTAATTGTGGCAACTGAAGTCCGCCATTTCTCTTGAAAGTCATAGAGGGTTTAGAGGGAAAATAATCCCCGAGTAAAGAAAATAATATATTACTGTAGCATTTGTTGCCGTTTTCTTATAAAAAACTGGAAAAAAAATGAAATTACAATGCGTGCTATGTCAGCGATTTTTTAAGTTTCCAATCCAAAGCCATTTTCAATTTTTGCACCGTCAAATAGAAAAAAAAATCTACTTTCAAATGAAATGTGTTTGAAAATTGTATCTTAATTGACTGAGTTTTTACGGTTTTTAAAATAATTAGTTGCCCGTGGCGACCAGTTTGGTCTCCCTTAAATGGAATGCTAGGCATTATATCGTGTTACTTTTATTCATAATTTAATTTACTTGCTCAATCCTTCGCCAAATCGGAAGATTCTGATAGAGAAATTAAGAATTCGGTATTTTTATGTTAGTCGGGCACAGGTGATAAATCGCCAAACATAGTACCCATCGTATTTTTTTCATATTTCTAAAGAAATATTAAATATTAAGTTAAAATATAACCCTTTCACTCATTTTAAAATGGATAACTTCAATTTAAAACTGAAACATTTCAAATTCATGAATTTCACTTTAAAAAAAAATCTTTAAAAAATGAAAAAGAAAAGAATAAATACCATAAACCATTTAATTTCAACATCAAAGCATTGTTTTAATTTACACCTCGAAAAATAAAAAATGCTGCTGGCGAGTTAAAAAATGCTATTGGTGATAATTGCGCCCAGCTAATATGAAAGTACGAACTTTTGTGATCATAGCAACTTTTATGTAGTATTATTTGAAAAAAATATTTTGATGAAAAAGGTTGCCCGAAAATACGTTGCAAAATTTCTTTTCTTGCCATGGACCTTTTCTCTATTTCGCCAAGTACCTATGCTGGAAAAGTACCTTCATGTATTTATTTATTTGTTGTATTTTAAATTAGATGAATAAAAGACGGCACAGGTGTCATATACGCACTACGTTGGCGCGACTTTTTTCTGACGCCAATGTCATATACGTACAGGGGTACTTAACTGGCACCAAAGTGTCGTGATTTTGCTTGACATCGTAACCCGGATGTTGTTGTTTATTTATTAATAAATTGTTTATTTACTTTTTTAAAAATTATATAAATTGTTTGTTCTATAGTTATTAATTAAACTTTTTTTATTTATTGTTATTCCCTTTTTAAAAATATTACACAATAACCAATGAGATGCGTTACATTCAGGTGTTGCCATTAAACAATTAACAAATAACCGCGATTTCTGTGCCATCTACGATAGAATAAAATACATAGATTTTCAAGCATGAATTATTTTTAAATTTATCCATCCCGTGTAGCTCGATTACGAAAGATTAATCTCCCTTAAAAAAAATGTAAAAAGTTCAGCATTTGTTTCCGTCTAATGTTGCATAACAAAATTAAAACTTCCTCTATAGAAAAATTAATAAAATAATGTAAATAAGAAAACAATTTAACAGACATGGGATTGAACCACGTGCTTAAAGCACCGAAATGATCGGAAAGACTGCCGTAAGTCGTAAAATCTTGGGCTAATAACTCCTGGCATGCGCTGACATGTGAAAGTATCACTTTTAATAAAATTTAAAACTTTATTTGATTGCATAATTGATATTTTTCAGATAAAAATTCTTTATTGTGTTAGTGGGCAATCAAAAATATATATTACATGTAAAAAAATAATTACAATAAAAAAAGAATGGTTTTCACCTATACGCTGTAACCCGAGGAGCTCGGGTTCGATCCCCTAGTATCTATAAAATCCAAACGGAAATTTCGTTCCGAACGCCTAGATTTCGAGTTATACTGCATGCATTTTTACGGAACTTATACCGTTAGATAGGTATCGTTACAGGGAAGGTTTTAAGCTATAACACATTATACTACCTTGATTAGTTATAGAATTATGACGGAAAGTTCTGTTATTTTGGACGATAAGGTTTACCATTTTATTTCTTGGCGAAATTTATCGTTGAATAAAAAAAAAATTGAAACAGCTATTACACCTCGAAACATAAAAGAAAAAACTGTTACTAATTTTAATTAAAAAAAAAAATGAAGGAAGAAAAAAAGAAGAAAAAATCCGTTTTAATGAGTGATAATATTAAAAAGCGAAAATATTTAATTTAAATATGAAAGGGAATATTCGTAATGCTTAAAAATTTACTGAGTTAAAATATTGAAATTGAAATAAGATTTGGCTCTTTATCTTTTGCGTTAGGTTAAGAAAAACGCATCTGAAAAATTAATAGGATGATATCAAGGAAGTTTCGATAAGTGCATGCTCAGAAATATTTGAAAAAATATCTTCTCATGAAGAATATATAGAAGATTCTTCTCGTGACACATAATATGTTTATAAAAAAATCCGCAGAACCTCTATTTAGCGTTTGTAAAAAAATAATGAAAATTTAATTTTTTTGGCGATTTAATGCTGGTTGGTGGCACAATAAAATTTTGAATGATACTTTTTTTATCATAAATAATTTTTAAGTAAAACCTTTTTCTACTCTTCATAGGAAGATAGTTAGATTAAGTTTAACTTAAATAAATGCATTTTTATTACTACAGTTTTATCATATACCTTTATATGTGTATATATTAAAATTTTATTATCGTAATTATACGGTTTAAAACAAAATTTCAGTTTATTAATTTTTTTCCAAATTCAAAATCAATGTCCGATTCGGAACATTGGCAATTTGACTTCGATATTGTTAGTATCAGAAACAAGAAATGAAGGTTATTGTTACCATGGAAATAAGTATTTAATATAAAATGTTTAATGGTATCATTTTTAATTAGCCAGCTACTTTTAAAACAAACTTAAAACGGTACTACTTGATTGTCCCGTCGACAAAATAACTATCGCCAAACTATAAGATTAAATGCCAATAATAGCTGATAGTAAATTTTCATTCACTTGACATTAAACACGGTACACGTGTTTGTTGCGTCATCAAGTGATTTTTAATTTCACTTCTATTTGTAATTTGATTAACGTTTAAAAATTTATTTATTCTTTCGTTGTTTAAAATAAAAATTTTGTCAATTAGTATAATTTGGCGAGTAGTTTGGTAATTTATATAATTTGGCGAATAGTTTGGCAATTTATATAATTTGGCGAAATTGGTTGAATGAATAATCAAATAGTACCCTTAAAACATTTCCAGCCGGTGAAGCCATGTAAAATTAAATAACTACTGCAACACACTATTTTTTATATTATGTATACGCTTAAAGATAAAAAATAATACGCTAATCCTTCGTTTAAGTTTAAATTCATTGAGTTTTAGCCATTTAAACACTTATTTAACAAGCAATTTTCAAATGCATTTAAATATTTTGCATTTGGGATAGATATGTGTTGGCTAGCCAAATAGCGTGGAGCGTTCGTCTTTTTTGCGCCAAATACTCGAATATATATAGATTTTTTTCAGATTTTTACTGAGATTCCGCCGCCAAATTTGACTGATGTTTTACTACATACATGAGTAGTTTTAAAAGCATTTTTTTTTTCAAAATAATTTGAGTATGCTTTTTAAGGAGACCTTCCTTGTGGTAGCAATTTTGTTTTTATTTGTTCTTTTTTATTTATAACTCTTCCATCATGTGACTCACAGACGAAACTAGCAGATGTAATTGTAAAAATGATGGTAATTTATGATTTACATGTTATATGTTTATTTGTGATTTTTGAGTTCACTTTTGCCGCCAAACAATTTGATTTTAAGCCAAAAAGACGTAGGCGTGAATTGGGTTCAAGCGATGTTTACAATAAAGGTGATTTTTCAAGTGTACGAAAGCATTTTTTGAGTATTTTTTAAAATTCAAATGTACAATATATAAATAGCAAATAATATTAATAATATTTTAAAAATGGAGTCAAATATTTTAATTTTAGTACAAATGTCTCCCACACACGCACATACATATTGTAAAATAATTTAATTTTAAACATTTAAAAAAATTTTCATCATACTTCACTGCGAAAACATGTCGGTTTGTTTTCCTCAAATTTGTGACTTTTATAACCTCGAAGCCAGATTAGCTAATATTGTCCATTCTTTTTTTAATAAAAAACGTATCGCCAATTTCCCTTATACAAACGTTCAATGTTTGCAATGTTAGGTAGTAAAGATTATTCTTAAGAAAATGTAAGCAATTATGCGTTATTTGTATCACGAAAAAAGACCTTTTGCAATAAAAATTGCTTTCTGAAATCACTCTTTGATATTCCATTCCATTCGTCATTTCTTTTTTTTTTCATATCTTCCCTTCTTTTAGAAATGTTATAAAAAGATAATGGATGAATCTTCCATAATCAGCTACCTCACAATTGGCGAATTTAATATATATTGTTGGAAGATTCTTTTATATTTGAAAGGAACCGTGGACGGTAAATCCGATTTCAGAAGATTACGTGAAATTTGTGCTTTTAGTAATTCGCGATTAGTAAATTTATGTTTTTTTATTATGGAGCAAACGGACAAAAGAAGATTTACTAATAGATATTTTTCATGTGCAGTTATTTTGCTATCATTAAAAAAGCATTAATTTAAATGTACAAAAAAAAAAAAAAAAAAAAAAAAAGCCAAAGGTAAGCAATGGAACAATATTTGTTCATTTAGCCTAGGTTTTTAAAAAAAAGTACCTCAAATTCAATTAAAATTTCAATCATTATAAAATTTTAGCTGATACACAGCCCGAGCAGCTGATCGTAGTGACAAATTTTAGGATTATTTTACTATCACTAAAAAAGCATTACTTTGAACGTATAAAAGAAAAAAAAAACTTTTAAATGCCAAAGGTGGCCAATGGAACAATATTTGTTCATTTACCCTAGGTTTTTTAAAAAAGTACCTCAGATTCAAATAAAATTTCAATCATTATAAAGAAATTTTGGGTGATGCACAGCCCGAGCTGTTGATCATATTCACAAATTAACGTTTTTAGATTTATTTAGGCAACAAACTGATGAAAAATGACGTCTTGAAAAGAAAAGCATGTTTATTTCTCCGTCTTATTACGCTCATTAGAGAAATGCGAAAAAAATCTTCGGTTTGCCAAAAAAGATCTCAACTAAAAATTTTGCATAACTAACTTTATTTTATCATTTGCAAAGAGTTTTGATAGTGAAAGATCTAAAATTCAAACAACAGCAATTTGACATTATTTAATGGAATGTAGTTTGGAACGTAATTAACTCTGTTTTGTAGCTAACTCTGGTGCATTTTTAACCATACCGTTACGAACATTTCTAACGTTGCACATCAAACTTGGTTGTGGATCCGATTACGGATGATTGGAAAGATTTTGTTGAATGAAAACTAGAGGTTTAGTTTTCTATTTGAATTAGTTATCGAGGTTATTTTCCTAGGTTAATAGTTGCATGATTAAAACTTGTATGTAAAAAGAAACGGCAGTTAAAATGACATTATTTTAATTTTATTTACACAATTCCGCTTCAAATATCCACTTTTACATGATTCACATATTTTAAAATATAAAAGTTAAATACTGTTTTGATTGTATTTACTCTACTGGAAATCGAAGTTAAGAAACTGTAGAGAAAACCTGTCAAAAGAAGACGTATATTACCAAATATAATGTAACGTAGAGAGATATTGTATTTATATTATCAGATCCGCACAAAGTACCAAGCTGAGAAGCCCGGAGTAAAAGAACTAACAAACGAAAGTGAATAACCCGAATATTCTTTAAGTTAAATGGTCAATCTCTGCAGTCATTGTAATTATCTCATTTTTAGTAGTGTGGTGATATGTTCGTAATGGCCGCATTTCTCTCCCAAACTCTGCATGTGTACTAAAGAGTTGCTTCTGAATTGCCCGTATTTCGTCTAACGCATCAGATAATATAATAGCGCAACGGCGTCCGATGCGTATTCAGAAAATGCGGAAAGACCTTCCAGGTGAAGGTCCATATTAATTTAAAATACAGGGTCGGATTTTCCATTTCGTTTGATTGAAGGTTTATTTGAAAAATGGTCCAGCGCAGCGGGCTCAGCCTGCTAGTTTAAAAATACAAATTCAGATACAATGCCCAGCGCGTCAACACATAAAAAATAAAACAAGCCAAATTTGATAAAATATATTATCACAAAAAACAACCAACCTAGTCGTAGTTGGAACTGTAGGATAAATTAGCAGAAATACGTACAAAGTGGCTTAAATTTGTCCGTAACCGTGGTAAGAGGCAAAGCTAGACCTTAATTCTACGGGTATCCACTTTTTCTCTTTATCTACCTTCTATATCAGGGGTGGTCAACAGCGTCACGCCAGATACCACTATTTAAAAAGAAAATAGTGAACTTCTTCAATCGCAGCGATTCGATGATTAGATAAGGCAATGATTACTATAAAATTTTAGTTGTGTCCAGCGTGTCGCAGTTGGCCACCCGTGTTATATATTAAGGTGGGGGGGGGGGGGGGGGAGTGTTCTATTTGTTTGGGCTAAAAGTCACGAGATTTAAAAAAAAATTTTCGGTTAACCCATTAACCCTTTCCGGCGCGGAGTAATTATGTTTATAAACTGATGAAATAATGGGCTGACATCAGAATTTATAAACGAATTTATTAGAATGAACTTGCTTATTTTCACGTACATTACAAAAGGAAAATTTTAATTAAATATTCTTGGTGCCGCTTGTCACTTTTGTTATTAAAATTAAGTGTCCTTTTTTAAGGACAAAGGGTTAACCCCTTAACAGTGACATTTGTTTTCTTACAAAAAAATTAAAAATGGGGCCGGACACCACTTTTTCCATACTAAAATGTTTACCTTACTTAATCGAAAAATATCTGACAATCAATAAAGATAAATTTACAGTTACAAAGAAGTGGTATCAAAATGCTTTTAATAACGAAGCAATCAAAGTGTTCTTGCCCGAATCCAGTTCGGGCCACACTGTTAAGGGCTTAAGAATTGATTTTCTCAATACGACACGACTTTCCGATCGACCCAAAACTATAAGATTGAAATTTTCAACTTTTAGTTGAAAGTTGTTTAACATCACAAATTATGAAAGATAATTTTCGCTTTAAATCATCTTAAAATTTCATGCCTTTAAGTAAAGCAATTTTTTAATTCAAAAATAGTGGCGGGAACGTAAATAACTTAAATATGTGCATTTATTTTGACCGTTGCGTGAAATCAACACCAGTGGGAAATGTGTTAAAAAGAAATAAACAATTTTGCTTTGTATTTATAAACTTGTATATTTGAATTTTTTTGTGTTAAAACATTAATTACCCTCTTGTTTGAAGGGGAGTACCTACGGATGCGCCCTCTGAACTTCTAACCATGCGACATGACTCTCAAGGAACTATTAATAAAGAGGAAGTAACATATCCTTATAATAGTGAAGCTTCAACTGTAACCGCTTCCTGAGGGATTGATTACTGCCGGTGGAATCTACCACCAGTAAATTTATATAGAAAAAGTTTCCTTATTTAAACGCTTTATTCTTGCAAAGTTTCAGTCATAAATAATGATAGAAACAGATTACTTTAGCGGTAGTCAGGTCCTGTTTCCGCCATATTGTGACAACCAGGGAAACAAAATGACAGTTTTACAAGACAAACTGACACCCGTAAAAACAAATAGAAATTTTTACGACATTTGAGAGAACATATTTGGAGCATGGAACATGGAGGGCAGTGTTTGGAGTCCCTAGTTGCGTTGCAACTGCACCTCCGGGCTATAAATGTTGCGTGTATCAATGCATTGGGAGCCTTAGAAAAAATAAAGTTTAAACGCGGCTGGTGGCCAAAAGTAAAAAATAAGAATAGAGAAGAAAAAAACAATTAAAAAATTGTTAGTATAGCAAAAAAAAAAAAAAAAAAGTTCCATAAGATCCAAAATTGTCCATGACAGTCGAAAAAGCTACCAAAAGGAAGCCCCAGCATACAAAAAAGACTCTATTCAGAGACCATACATTAGTTTAACACAATAATATCAAAAAAGATACGAAAGTTTATAAAAAATGAAATATTTACATATTTACAGAAAAAAGAAAGATTAAAGTTTATAAGTAAGTACACAATAGGTAGAAAAATACGATAATAAAAAACAACATTGAGGAGAGTTCAGACTAACAGGACAGAAAAAAGCACAAAATGTATAGGGGAACAAGGGGAAAGGAGGACGGCGCCCGCCTAGTCTGGTAACTCGATGAGAAAAGGTAATATAAGGAGACCATGTTAAGGAAATTAAAGCACAAAAAGGTAAGACTTATAAGAATTTGAAAAGCATTAGAAAAAGCAGTTTAAAAGGTTTTTTTTTTTTTTTTTTTTTTTTTTTTTTTACTCGCAAAAGACAGGAAGACAGGGAAAAGGAAATAGTTTAGCAGGGAATGAAGTTATTCTTCATTTAAGTTGAGAAGGTTAGCAAGTTTGTCGAATTCATTGATGATGACCATTACTTTTTGCATAGGGTTATCAATTTTTTTGGTTTGAGTTGAAATGTTTTTGATGCAGCTTAAAAATTTTGTAATTTGAAAAACTTCTTTTATTTCATTGAAGGTATTAAGTATATCTTTAATATCATTAGAGTAATTTACTGGAATTTTCAAATTTTGAGTATTATTAGTATTTTCAGTAGTAGGAGAGGAAAGGGTATTTGAGGTTTCATTAACATTAATTTCGGAATTTATCATGCTAGTACTGGTAGAGGGGTCATTTATCGAAGGTTATTATTTATTATTATCGAAGGTTATATTACATTATTGTAGCGTTTACACTGTCCCCTAAATTTAGACACTAGTATTTTACAAAAGCTTTCTTTGATCCCGGAAAATAAAGTAGAATAAAATTTTAAAAAATTATTGGTATTCAAATTAAAGGGGCCGTATATGCGCTGAAAAAATTCGCCTACGACAGCCGCCATTTTTGTGTTAGCGATCAGGCCTAGTATTCAGCGAACTAAGTGAGGGTGCAGTGACTAAGTGAGTCAAACTTTAACTTCTTGATGAGAGATGGGGTATATTATATCCCAAATAAATTTATTCAAAATTTGCACTAAACTATTAGTTCAATTTTAATTTTATAAGTTTGGTGGAAAATAATGTAAATTTGTTTTTCTTTATTTTGAAATAACTATTTTCGCCATTTCTGTTATGAATTCAGCATAACATAAACACAATTACTTGCCCCGCAAAGGGTTAAAATAACCGCGGGTGGAAATGTACAAATTTATACTTACTCACTCGTCATCTTCAATTTTTATGTCAACTGCCATAACGGAGTTATGAATAAACAAGTGGAGATACATAGTGTAAATTCTAACAATTGCGAGTGAAGTAACTGAGCAGGTTGTCACAAGATGGTGGCTGGTTTTTTTATATAGGATCAACAGTTTCTGCTTATCACCGGGGCAAACTTCCACTAGTAAATTTTGAATAGAAAATTACGGCTGATTTTAACCTCTCTTCATGAGAGTAAGTTATGATCAGTATGCTCTAAGTTCTCATGATGAGAAATATGTAAGTCGTCTTCATCAGTATGATATAAGTTCGCATCATGAAATGTTGTTCTGGATGATCAAAATGCAAAAAAGATGCTGAGGCCACATCCACTCCTGATGGTTACTTAGAAGTATTTGGATTTTTAAGTACCTTTTTTTACCCATTGATAAAAATATATGTTCAGGAATTAGTTTAGGGATTGACTGCTACGATCCATTTTACCTATTGCATGAATAATTCAAAATGCTGCTTAAATAATTTTTTAATGAATTTTAATTAAAGTTGTAATTTAAAAAATATGAATTAAATAATCTAAGTGAAGATTGTAAAATCAGGAAAAATACTGAATTTAAAGTTAAGGAAGTTCTTCCATCCTTTTTTCTCTTGTTATTATCGTTCTCTTGTAAATATTTTGTTTAAAAATTTTTAATAAATAATATAGATAAATTAATTATTTTCTGTAGTCACTTCAACAACTGTGTATATGCGTAATTCCTTTTCAGTTAAATTAATTTTCTTTATTTTTCAGGTACATCTAATTTAATTTTTCCGGACAATTTAATTTTAGATATTTCAATAAATTGTTTATCATAATTTTAATTTTAATTAATTAATTATGGCGCAAGGTTTAAACGTGATAGGGCCATCGAAAATATGAAGCTCATCCTTTTAATGTATGTGCTATTTATGTACTTAATTTTCAACGTGAGATTTGGTGTTTTAAGTTTAAAGATCACTTTATCCTGTTGCTAGAACGGTATTTTAAAGTACGATCACGATTTATGATTTTTTTAAATACTATATAAAATGTACCATCATGAAACTATGGCGGTTCTTGATGAATGGTGGATAGAATAATTTATAAATTCAGCTATCTAAATAAGATGTTCGCTTCTTTCCAGCACTTAGTCTTCAGAAGTTTTCAGGGCTCGATTTCCAAAATATAGTGAAAAGGAATAAAAAATTTTGCCTTGATCATGAATGTAATTTTTTATGAATACCGCTTTTAAATAAAACGAAAATTTCGATGAAATTTTATTGGTGTATATTTGCTCCTTTCTTAAACATGCCCTAAAAGTTTTAGTAAGGATATATGGTGTAATAATCTTTGGGTTTACATCACGTGGTTGTTTTATTCAAGAGCTCTGGTATTATGAGATTTTTATTGGTTTAGCAGACTGTTTATTAAAAAAGCAGATTAACAAAATTGTGCATGATTCTTTTTTAGGCTACAATTTAATATACACAGCAATTATTGTTTCTTAGTTCGTTATAGAACGTTTTCTCACTTTATGTTAAATTTTTATTTTGAAAAAACAGCTAGCGCAACGGAAAATCAATCTAAATTTTCAAAAAATTTAACGTAGTTTTTTCGGAGATTACTTATTATTAGCGTTTTAAATTATTTTTAATACTTATAATTTTGTCACTGATATTTTAAATTTATGCAGAAATTCTTAGAATTTTTATGCATTTATTCAACTACTTATTTATAAGAAACCTATAAAGTTTTAATTTTTATACTATGTTAAAGAGTACAATACAACTACTTTTTTTTCACCCATTAAAGACTGATGTTGCGTTTTCGCAATATTATATTTGTGATTTTTTTAATTTTTTTTCATACCAGTAAAAGAGAAAAGTAAAATTTACCTTATTTAATTAACACATTTCAGGAGTTCACAAATCAAAAAGTGGTGTGAATTGAATAAACTTCCTGTGAGACATGCTGCTTCTTAATGGATTAATGATAGCTAATAAATATGTCTAAGGCAAATACACCTTTTTTAAACCAATATAGGGTTTCTGTTTTCTAAAATTTTATTGTTTAAAAAATATTTTAGAATACTTATGTATTTCTCACTGGCTGAATTATTTAACACTGTTTAATTTTGATATAGAAATAAAAAAAAAAATATGTTATGAAACAATGTCAAACAATCTTTAAAACTAGTATGATGTGGACATCACAAAACTTTCTTCTATATAAATCACGTCAATTAAATCATTTAAATAGTACAAGAAATAACAACGATTTAGCACCAATTCATATCAAAGTATATCTGAATTTGAAGTTGGATGGAAATTCGTGCATTAGTTCTTGAGACAAAGCTATAGCGGAAATTCGGAAAAATGTAGCATAGCAGCGCTACCCGTTGAGCGATTTACACCAAAAATAAGCAGCACTAAATGATATCACGGTATACCTGAATCTGAAGTTTGTTGAAAATTCATTAGCTCTTGAGATAAAGATATTGCGGAAATCGTAAAAAATACAGAATAGCAGCGCCACCTGTTGAGCGATTTACACCAAAAATTAAACAGCACGAATTTATACGTCAATTTATGTCAAGGACTAACTAAATCTGAAGTTTGATGAAAATCCGTGCAATAGTTCTTGAGATAGTGCTCTTGCGGGAATCGTGAAAAATTCAGCACAGCAGCGCCACCTGTTGGGCGATTTACACCAAAAATTAAACAGCACTAATTTATATCAGGGACTAACTGAATCTGAAGTTTGATGAAAATTCGTGCATTTTTTCTTGAGTTAGAGCTTTTGCGATAATCATGAATAATGCAGCATAGCAGCGCCACCTGTTGGGCGATTTTCGCAAAACAATAATAAGCAGCAAACTATATCCTGGGCAAACTGAATCTGAAGTTTTATGAAAATCCGTGCAGTAGTTCTTGAGATATAGCTATTGCAGAAATCGTGAAAAATGCCGCATAGCAGAGCCACCTGTTGGGCGATTTTCACCCAAAACTAATCAAGTCCAGTTTATATCAAGGTCTAACTAAATATAAAGTTTTGTGAAATTCTGTGCATTAGTTCTTGAGATAGAGCGCCCACAAAATTTTTGTCACATACAGACTCACAGAGTGACAGACAGACTCACAGACAGACATTTTCTAAAAACCATCCAATCGTGTTCTGGGCATTCTAAAACGTATAAATCCGTTGAAAGTCGGAAGTCGAAAATTTTCGCGAATCCAATATTTTCTTCTTGTAAAGATAGAAGAAAGTAAAAACAACAACAATAGTAAAAACAGAGATCTCAGTCTCTTCACGATGATCTCCCGTACAGCTATTTGAAATTTATTTTCGATAGCAATTTTTGCTTTATATTTTCGTGGAAATTCTTTGACTAAATAAGCCAAAATTTAATGTTGGTAAATACTAACATTAAAATTTAACCTTTTGCGGTCGATGCCGCCACAGTGGCGGCATTTAAATTTAATACGTATATGTCGCATCGACACCAGTATTGCTAAACAAAATGTTTGGCTTCTTATGAACACGATTAACCCCTTTAGGAGTGGCGTCTTTTGCACGAATTTTATTTGTTTGGCACCACTTTTTGTTACTTATTTGACGTAACGTTGAGAGACATAATGTGGTAATTAAATAAAATACCACCTTCGGCCATGATCTTCATTCACTTCATGTCTTCACTACTGTCAAGTCATTTTCCACTTATCCTGATGCCGGGGATGTGTGGGGCTGCCCACGGGAGCCTCGGTTCAAACAGTTTTAGAAGTCGAAGTCGAATTAAATAAAATCAATTTTACTTTTCTATTTTACTGGTATCAAACTCTACTGTTTTAAGTACTTTTTGAGGGTATGTATATGCATCCATGGTCCCGAACGGGTTAAATGCAGTTTACAAATATTTTTTTTTTTTTTTTTTTTTTTTTTTTTAGTTCAAATTCATTAGCACATTTGAAGATTGAAAAAACAAAACTTTGTGTCTGGGAGGAGTACTTTACCGTTAACGATTAAGGATTTTGTTGGTAACACAGGCTGTTAATGGCAAAAGAACTAAGATAAAAAGCAGTTAAAACATTTAAACGAAAAAATATTCAATACATTTTATCTGGGAAACAGAGTATCTAATCTACAGTTGTCTACCCAACTTTAATTTTTATGTCAATTACCTTAGACAGTCGTAACTCAATACGTACATTGAAATTAAAAATGTCTGGTTTGAGATGTTTCATTTTTTAACACTTTCCAACAAAGTTGAAAAGTGTTTATGACTTCAGTTTGTCTGTCCGTCTGGCCATCTGTCGGTCTGTCCGCGCTCTAGCTCCCGTAAATATACTCGGATTGTCCTGAAATTTTTGGTCGTTATTGACGTTTACTATAGCACGTTCCCTATTTCATATGAAGTTTGTAGCATGTTTAGTTGATTTACAGGGGCAGTCAAAAGTTTTCCGTTACATTAGGGCCTATGGGAAGAAATTGTTTAAAAGGATTTTTAATGATGTTACACGCATCCAAACATACCAAAATTGATATGCATTTATGGAGAGCACTAAAACATGCATTCTGTATAATATGCCTTGCAAAGAATAGTTATTATTCTTTTACAGGACCACACAAAAGAATTCCGTTACAGAATGATATTGGAAGGGAGGGGGGGGGGATTGTTTGCTGCGTATTTTAATTATGTTAAACTATTTCACATATAATGAACTGGATATACGTCGCTGAGGTATACTATAAGTTATTTCATGTATATTACGAAGTGCATAGCATTTAAAGGGACACACAAAAGTTTTCAGATAGTATATTGTATCAGGAGTACTGTACATTAGCGGTGATTGCTGGAAATGCATTTTTAATTATGATATGCGAATTTATGTTCCACTATATTTATGCTTACTGTATGTTGTGTATAAATTCTATAATTCATATGCAGGGCTATACAAAATAATTCGTAAGGGTTACTGGGTATTAGCGGAAATTGGTTAAAGAAGGTTTTTAAATGAGTTATGCATTTTTACGCTGAACTGCATTTAGTTTATTAAAAAAAGTTTGTAGAATATAGATAAAATGATATATAGGGTCACGCAAAGAATTGGATACCTATCGTCAATGGATGATAATTTCAGGAAATTTGACTTCAGTAGTTTTAAGAATATTTTAGTTCGAATTAAATTTTAGCTAAATAGTGGCGTGTAATAAAGGGACTAGGTAAATTACAGGGCTGTACAAAAGTATTCAAGTATTTTTTTAATTAATTGTATAAATTGCTGAAAGGGAAATTTCAACCTGTTATACGTTTTCTTGCTAAACTAAATTTTCTCATTATATGGAATATATATCAACATACGGATCAAATACAGGGCTGTTCAAAAGAATTGGAATGCATATTTGGCTATGTACGGTAACTACTAGAATCAGATTTTTAAATGTTTACTTAGTTATCTTATTTACCTTATTTCCGTAAGTGACGAAGTTTCGTGAAAGCTTTTAGGAAGTGTTGGAAAGTGTTTCATAATATATGCTGCACGCATGATTTTTCTTACTTGTTTACTTTCTTCTGTATAAATAAGAAGAAGGTAGTAGATTAATGAAAATTTCCGACTTCATTTTTTAATAGATTTACATGTTTTAGGGTGATCTGTCCTGAAGAGGATTCGACAGTTTTTTGAATATGTCTGTGTGTCTGCATATGACACATTTTCGTGTCCACTGTGTCTCAAAATCTAAGTCATGGAATTTCATAAAACTTTCTGTTCTGTTAGACTTTAACAAGAACGTATCTAAATTAGGTGCGAATCATATCGTCAATCAAGAACCACTTATGTGGTGCATCTTTCAGGATTTCTGTGATAGCTATACAGGGTATTTCAAAATTATATGTCAGAAATGTAATGGCAGGTAGAGGGGTCCTTGGTAAGCAGATTTCCTACAGGAATGTGGTTGCGCAAATGCAGCGTTAAGGCAATAGAAGGCACCGTTGATTTGGACGGATGAAAACGCTTAGCTGACGTGAATAACCATTCTCCGCACAGATTTCGGGCAACATGCATCGTTGCACAAATGCGGAGCTTGCTGACATGCATTTGATGTATGTGGCTGTGCAAGGAAATGGATCACACCCAAAGCACGTCCAACAGGTCTCGAGCTTTTCGAAGGACATCCCTCTAGTGTGCATAATATTTATTTTTCCGCTGCAGGAATTCTGCGATATCTTCCAGTACTCGTATCACGCCTTGAGGCATAAAAAGATCCACTCGCGCACAGCTCCTGTTGAAGACACTCAAATGTTCGTGGATCCGGCAGATTTCTACTTGGAAATAGTTCCATGTACATCCTTTGAACAGCCGCTCCATTTTCTTGCGCAGCCGTTTACATGAAATGCATTTCGGCAAGCTCCGGTGTAACGACGCATGTTGCTCGATATCATGCGGAGAATGACGATTCAAGCCAGCGAAATTGTTTTATCCACTGGACTTAACAGCGTCCACTACCACCTCAACTCTCCAATTCCGCATTCGCATTCCTATACGAAATCTGCTTACTAAGATCCCCTCTATCTGCATTAACATTTCTGACATATAATTTTGAAAAACCCTATATTTCAATAATTAATACACGGATTTCACAAAAATGATATTGTGCTAGACAGTGATATAAATAGATACTGATTAGGTTTAGAGTATCTAGCCGAACAAGTGGCGATAATGTGCAGTGTTTTGCCCGACTTCTATCACAGCTATTTGCTTCAGCCACTATAGGATGGAGTTTCATTAGACTCCATGTACAATTAGACCTTATCATAATTAGATAGTGATTAGATTTGGATGTGTACATCCGAACAGGTGACGCTGCTGTGTTATAATTTTGATGAATTCCTATATCTCGGCATCCGTGAGATCGAATTTCATAAAATTTAATATTAAATTTGACATTCACATGTATTGCTATGTGTTAGGCTTGCTTAACAAGTGACACTGTCGTAATGTGCTTTTAACCCTTTGAGAGGGAAGCAATTTTTTTTTTCTGAAATGTCGAATTGACTCCGAAATCTGCAAAAAGATTTATTGGAACAGGGGGAAAAGCAATATTACGACCGTCTTCCAACAAAATTAGAAAAACAAAATATAATATAATTTTTCTGGTGCAAATCACAAATCGTATGTGGAATAAAATATATCCCACCGCCCCTCAAGGAGTTAAAGATTTCCGTTATAAGATTCCGCGTTATTATCTCGGATATTATTGGATGGAATTTCACCAAATGTGATATGTAAGACATTCATTAAAAATTATGATGATTTCCTCAATTTATGCCCTCAATATTGGTGATTATTATGCTATCGGAATTAAAATGCTTTAGTTTTTGTTCATTTAATAGGGAATTCTGGTGTTCTATGCTTTTCCCGTTTTTCGTGATAGCTACATCTTTAAATCTATGTATCGAATTTATCCAAATTTTTGTGTAAGATAATCGTTAAATGTACTGCTGATTAAACGTTGAATCTTTTCTATCAACAGGGGTGGCTGCTGTGCTATATTTCTACGATGAGCATTATTGCGATATTTTAGCCTCTTTATATACATAAAATTTTCTGTCTGAATTTATTACTTAAAAATAATTATGTTGATCCAATTTTGTCTTTGAATACCCGACATGGAGCGCAGTTGAAGTTGGACATCTTTTAAAATTTTTTGATAATTATAACTTTGAGAATTCAAATAAATGTACTCTGTTTGGAAAATTTTGGTGGGTAACAATGCTATTTAACCCCTTGGGTACAAGCGACCGGTATTCCTGCCGCGTAAGGTGCTCAGAATCAGTGATTATTCTCACTAGTAAATTGTTATTGTAAATTTTGCCTTATTTAATCCGAGCATTTTCCCGATTCAATTAGGCAAAAATGTCTGTTTTAAAAAAACCGATGATAAAAGATTAAAAATTCTGTAAAAGACCCTCGTACCGAAGGGGTTAAAAGAAAAAAATAAAATATTATGGGAAACCTAACATTATTTATGTTACATTTTTAATTAAGCATTGTGAGTTTTACATAAGTAAAAAAATTGTGTGTGTTTATAATAGAAATTAATTGTATGTTTTATAATAAAATAAATGTTTTTTTCCCTAATAAATATGTATGTGCTTTCACTTAAATTAACTGTTTCATATATAATGTTGTTATCTCAGGTTAGGACTAATTGGTATTCAAAAACTGTGTTTTGACGATTCAAGATGACGGAAAAAAATTGCGTTAACGTCGGTGCGTCTACGGCATCAGTTTCTTTATATTTTACTTCGCAAACCGATCGTTTAAACCTTTAATGTGCATGTTTACGTATATGCTAACAACAGAGTTCGAATTTAGTAGATATTTTAATTTGGATATTCCAAATTCACACCAGAAAAAGAAGAACAATATTTGCTTTATTTAATAACAGACATTTCGTATTTAAATAAAGCGAAATTTATCATTGAAATTTTCTGGTGTAAATTCAGATTCTCTGAACTAATGAATTTCTAGAAGGTATAATCTACCATAGGAATTAAAGGCTTAAAGAAAGTGTTTTAATCAATACTTTATTTAAACTATCGGATCTTTAAACTTTCAAGGTAAAAAAAAACAAAAAAAAAACGACAAAACAATTTTGGTATTTATGGCATACGTTTTGCGGTCTGCTGAGTCAGCTTTTACGATTTTTTTTACTATTCTCTATGTTTATGCATATGAGTATTGGTATGCTGGTGTTTCCTTAGGTTTTTGAATTTCAACCTTCTTAATGAAAAACTTCTGCATGTGTATATCTCGCAAAATGTAAACCTCTAGCTATATAAAGTATTGCGGTATGTAGCTAAAATCCCGTATAGTCTCCCGATGCGTACTACTTAATTAATAATGCTTACAATAAAAAAGAGTTTCCTTCTAAAAAACGCTCCTAAATGAAAGTATATTAGATACTTACACTGGACATCTCACTTGCACACTCATGCATATGAAAAAATGTATGCGTGGATATGCATATGTACGCAAAAGCCCCTGATTACATTGCTTCTTCGGATATATCGCTCTTTTTATTACTAACACCGCTTTTACTATTTTCGTAAAGGTCCTCTATGTTTATGCACATGTGTTTTGACATGTTGGTTTTCCTTACGTTTTCGAGGTCTAAACTCTTCAACGAAAAACTGTTGAATGTGTATTCCTCACAAATATAACTATTTAGCTACATGAAGTGATTCAGCGGCTAGCTAAAATTGTACATAACAGTGTTGAATTCAGACGCGTTTCTCCGGGAGGGATTTCTGTGGATCCGGGGTGGGACATTATAGAATTCCGGGGGGGGGGGAGATTTCAGTTTTTGACCTGTAAAAACACAAAATCTATAATCTGCCGGGGGGGAATGTCCCCGTGGACCACCCCCTCAATTCAGCACTGCTACAAAATGTTCCCATTTCATTACCTTTACTAACCCTTTCCAGCACAGAAAAACTCTTTTTGTAAAATGATGAAATAATTGACTGACACCAGAATTTACAAACGAACTTTTTAGAAAATAAAATTTTGTTCTTCTGAACTGACTCACACACACATGTACATATATATATAAAGATGTGTGGACAAGTATACGTGCACAAAAGTTCCTTATTATATTCATTTTTCAGCAATATCTTCTCTTTATATTAGTTATATCAGTACTACCTTAATCGCGCTTTTTGCTTAACGCAGTGGTGGAAAATTGGCGCAGAGGTGGAGCCTATTGACACCACTAAATTTTTATAGTATTATACAGTTTAATAAAATCTCAGAAATTTGATCACTAGATAAGAGGCAAAATACTACTATAATTTAGTGGTGTCAATAGGCTCCACCTCTGCGCCAATTTTCCACCACTGCTTAACGTAATGTGTACATCGATAACGAAAGTGTCTCTGTCGTTAATTTTCTGAATATAATAATAAATAATATACGTTTAAGCTTACATTAACACAAATGTGTCACGATATTCTTTTTACCACTTTCCAACAAAATTGAAAAGCGTTTATGTCTTCGGTTTCTCTGTCCCTCTGTCCGTTCTCTATATCCCGTAAATATACTCGGATTGCCCTGGAATTTTTAAATGTTTCTGACGTTTACAATAGCACGTTCCCTATTTCAAATAAAATTTGTGCCTGTTCAGTTCATTTGCACGGACAGTCAAAAGTATTCCGTTACATCACGGGCAATAGGAAAAAAATCGTTTCAAAATATTTTTAATGATGTTACACGCTTTCAAACATAATAAAATTGATAAGTATTCATGAAGTGCACTAAAGTTGACATTCTGTAGAATATACGGTGCAAAGAATAGTTATTATGCATTTACAGGGTAACACAAAAGAATTCCGTTACCTAAAGATACAGGGGTGGAGGGAATTATTTGCGTCATATTTTAATTATGTTAAATTATTTCATATATAATGAAATTGATATATGTCGCTGAGGTTTAATAAAACATATTTCATGTATAATACGAAGTGCATAGCATTTACAGGGACATATAAGGGTCATAAGATACTATATTGTATCCGAGGTATTGTACGGTAGCGATGATTGCTGGAAATGCATTTTTAATTATGATGTGCGTTTTTATATTTCGCTATATTTATGCATACTGTATGGTGTGTATATATGCTGTAATTCATGTACAGGGCAACACAAAAGAATTCATATTGGTTACTAGGTATGAGCGCAAATTGCTTAAAGGTGGTTTTTAAATGAGTTATACTTTTTTACGCTGAGCTGCATTTAGTTAACTAAGAAATGTTTGTAGAATATAGATAAAACGGTATACAGGGCCACTCAAAGAATTGCACACATGGCCGTCTATAAATGATAATTTCCGGAAATGTGATTTATGTAGTTTTAAGAGTGTTATAGTTTGAATTGAATTTTAGCTAAACAGTGGCGTGTAATAAAGGTACTAGGTAAACTACAGGGTTGTACAAATGTATTCAAGTATGTTTTCATCTATTAGTATAAATTGCTAAAAAAGAAATTTCAACCTTTTATGCGTTTTCTTGCTAAACTGAATTTTCCCATTATATAGTATACATATCAACCTATAGATCAATTACAGGGCTGTTCAAAAGAATCAGAATGCATATTTTGGCTATGGACGGTAACTGCTGAAATCAGTTTTTCAAATGCTTTATGCGTTTTCTAAAATGTTTACATAGTTACCCTATTTAAATTATTTCCCTAAATAATGAAGTTTTGTTAAAGCATTCAAGAAGTGCTGGAAAGTATTTCATAATCTATGCTTAACGCATGATTTTTCTCTCTTTTTTAATTGGTTACGCGTAGTATACTGTGTATATACGTAATCTAATAATTACAGGATTCTCATTTGGTTTAGAGTGCCACGCAAGAGAAGTCAGGTATATTACAATGCATGGGCAGAGATTGCTTAAAATATATTTTAATGATATAAAAGATTTAACCCTTTCAGGGGCAAGGTACCGCTATTTGCAAAATGCTGAAATGAGTGAGTGACACCAGTATTTACAATTAAATTTATTTCAAAATAAGCAAAAGGTATTGTTCAAGTACTTAATAAAAAGAAATTTTTCATTAAAATATTCTGGTACCAATGTGGCATTTTGGAATTTAAATTAGGTGGTCCAAAAATGAACCACCGCCCTTGAAGGGGTTAACACTAGACCTTCCAGCAGGTGTTAATTCGACACCGATCCAATGACAAAAATATCGATTCGAACCAGAAGTTTTTTCGTAAAATTAATTAAACTGTAACTAGAGAAAACTGGGTTGAATAAACAAACGAAATTGTTTTAAATAAAAATTCTGGTGTAAAATTGTTTTTTATTAAAATTGGGTAAAATTTCCGGACGTTCTAGTGTTAGAGAATTTTTAAAAGCTTGGTTTTTTTAAATATTAATAATAACATTGGGTTGTTTAGTTTCATTTCTACAATTTATGGACAAAATATGCAAATGTATCACCGACTTTAAGAAGAGCTTGTATAAACGTACTTTCTTAAAACGGTTTATATGGAAAAGATAATTTTCAAAACATCTGCAGACAATGAAATGCCGAAAAATTCCATTCACAGATTTCTCATGAGAATTCTTAAAGGAATAACACTAAGTACAAATTTTAAAAGTGAAGTCCATTAAAAAAGGCATGAAGAAATCGCAGAGAAAAATAGCTTTTCACTTCCAGCATTAAAACTTTGCTGAAAATATTTTCTTAAATAATAAAAAAAAAAAATAGCATAATGCACGCACGATATTGTTTGACTGTATAAGAAAAGCATTTTTTCTTTAATCTGCCTCATAGCGTTATATTTCTTTACAAATGTCAGAACATTCAAAGAAAAAAGCCTTTTTATTTCCACATCTGTCTAACCGAATGAGCTTAACCCTCTCGCTGCTCAACCCGAGATTTCCTCGGGCAACGTAAAAGTAGAAAAATTTGCGCAACCCCGAGATTTCCTCGGGGATGCATTTTTTCTGCCTAATCGACCCTCCTTCATTGTTCCCACAAGTTATTTTTTATTGTAAAGTTTGTCTTATCTAATCGGAGCATTTTCCCGATTAAATGAGACAAAAATTATTATTTTGAAAAACAGGCGACAAAAGAATAAAAATTCCTAAAAGACGCTCGTCGCTTCAAAACTACACAATTTTTGAAGCTATATTGATAAAACAATTATGCAGTGAGAGGGTTAAAATGATTCTTTATATATTTTTTTTTCTCAGAATATTGTTATGCATATTTTAAAATCTTTATATACAATTTAAATTTGCTAAATGCGCATTTTACAATAATTATTCAGACCAATTTGCAAATGAAGATTTAAATAATCTTCGAAAATTTGTGCGACAAAATGATTTTTCTGAAAATAGTTTTAACCCTTCACTGCACGACGTGCCACATCTGGCACATACCTAAAAACACTGTAATTCTTATTATGTGCCATGTATTTGGCCAATATGATCTCTATCTCTGATCAAGAACAGTCCAAAGAATGGAATAACACTTATTTTGTTCATGTCAGATGGCTGCATTTGACAAGAAAATTAGAATTTGTTCTTGGGAAACAAAAAATAATTCGATCAAGCTATTAAGGTAAAATTTACTTTCATTATTTTTACTGAATACTTAAAAATATTAATATGAAAAAAAGTTGCAGAGTGTTAAGCAGATAAAATTAATTAATTTAAGCTCATTGAGTTGTAAAATATAGTAATACAATATTTTAAAACCCTAATTGTGTGCATAGGGTACGCACTATAAAATATCAAATTTTAGCTGAAAATTTGAAATTTAATTTATTTTACTATTTTTTTCCATTATTAGACCACTATATAGATTTCAAATATATTTTTTTTTTCATAAAGAATGAAAAAATCGTGCAGTGAAGGGTTAAACAAACGCCAAAGTAAATAAAAAAATATATATATGTACGAGGGGGTATCGCAAAGTTTCTATTTCAGGCGACTATTATTATATTCTAATCACACCACTATTTAACACTAGAACGGCGGCGAGGGGTCATTTTGACCCTTGCCGAATAAATACATGTCGATTCGAACCAGAATTTTTTATATAATATAGGATTAATATTAGCTACACAAAAATAACTTAAATAAATAAGTTAAATAGTTTTAGGTAAAAATTCTGATGTGAAAAATTTTTATAAAACTTTAGTAAAATTTCCCGCCGTTCTAGTGTTAAAAAAAAATACACATATTTCGTTGTACCTTTCACTTCCAAAAGTTCTCAAAGCGTATGTAACAGATTTTTGTTTTGAAAAAGTGGTGCGAGGCAGTATTAAAAAATCTTTGCCTGTAATTGAAATTTTACGATACCCCACGCAAACCGGGTGTCCCAAAAATGACTGATGGATTTTAAAATTCAATAACTTGCAAACGGTGGCAGATATTTAAAAAAATTCTTGCAGGAGAGATACGTATGATGTCCGGAGTTTTTTTTTACTGTGATTCTTGATTTTAGTTCGAATTTCAAACAATAGATGGCGCTGCAAGAAATAGGTGCTAATTCCAGACCCGATTTTTGGTACTTCGGGATCCATTCAAACCATTTTAATCTTCGTTTTTCGCATGGGAGTAGAAAGAGGCCGAAAAATCGAGCCTGGATTTAGCACTTATTGCATTCAGCGCCATCTAACGCTGCTGTTTGCAACTAAAACTGGGAATCGCAGCATAAAAATTCCTGACATCTTAAATAACCTTCCTGAAAAAAAATGAGATATCTGTCACCGTTTGCAAGTTATTCAATTTTAAAATCCATCAGTCATTTTTCTCAAAAACTTCCGATATGAAGATGAAATTTCGAAATAAAAATGGCAGCCAAACTGGCAACCCTAATCTCAGGGATGAAAGTGCTGTGTAGAATGGCTGATTTTCACAACTAAATTTCAATAGTAGTCTTCGCCTTATTTATTCTCAGGCATTCTGTTATTAAATAAGTCAAGAAATACTCTTAAAATTTAGTGGTAGCAATCGATCATTTATGCAGCAGCAACTTAATCCCTGCAATCTTATTTTGCTACTTTAACATTTTAGAAATAAAGTATAGATGTGTATTAAGCGAATATTTATCCACATTTACAAAATTAATAACTATATGTTTCCTATCTATATATGTATGGAATTGGCTTGTAAATAATTTTTATGTCAATTAAAAACCCATACGCCTTTATCCACCCCTCGAATTAATTGATAAAAAAAAAAAAAAAAAAACAGTGGAAGCCATCGAAACGCAGAATATCCACACACCCCGCCTCCAAATAACGAAGATTATACTTTTTCTGTTCGGGGAGGGGGGGAGGGGGAGATGCAAAATTACTCGTTAACAGATCAAAATACGCAGGTTATTATTTAGAAATGACTGACTGGATAAAAAAAAATATGCAAATAGAAAACTAATTTAATCTATTTCTATTAATTGTTATAGAAAAAGCATATAAAGCACCATGGAAATAATCTTCACTGATGGTTTTTGAGAAACACTATTCCCGCAAAAGACGGCTACTTTGACGTCAAATGTTCTGGCCAATCATATTTCGAGATGGCAAAACCTCGTTGGAAAAACCAAAGTATGTATCTGTGGAATTAGATCGATTACACCGTGATCAACGAGGATCCGAAAAAAAATATTAAATACAAAAGTTATGTATTTTTGTTCGTAAAATCCCAATCTGCAATAAAAAATGAGGGATATAATTCGAGATTTCAAAGTGGTATCCCCCTTTCACCCTCAGGGGGTCGGGGTGGGGGGACAAATTTGGTATCACTGAGTAGCTTTTTTAAAAATATTTAAGACGTGTTTTTTCATTTTTATATTTGATATGTTTTTCTTGAGTTATTCGACCTTTACCAGACTTTTCGGACATCCTTATATAATTGACACTTATCCCGAAAAATAAAATTGGGCTAAGGTCTTGCCCCAACTATGCCCATTTCTGTGAGTATTGTTCATAGAAAGATTATTTATTTCGTTGAAGTAACATGAATACTGAAATTTATAAATATAATTTTTTTATAATTCAATAGATAAAATGCCATTTGTAAAGGAATTCCTGTCTTTGTGATTTTGTGACAAATTGCTTAATTACAATAACATTAAATCTTAAATGCGCGATTTTTTATTTTGTTTCGAAAAAATTATATATGATCCTCTGAAAGGTTTATTGCACAGGAAAAATAATGAAAAAAATCAGACATGTATTTTTCATGTAATATGTCAATCTTTTCTTCTTTTGTACATCTGCAATATAAATAAAAACTATTGTTGTGTGGCTGTTTTACGCTAAAATAATGCAGATTAGTAAATACTTTAATATGCATGTCTCCAAATACATTATAATTATTTATTTTATAGAATTTAACCTTACGTTAGTCGCCGGTGACTGATGCTGAACTTTCAGTTTATGTCGCGTCAGACATCGGTGACCGACACTTATAGATTGTGTAACGAGAATCTTATTTCGTGGCCCAAACGGAAAGACAGACAAAATAGGCTTGGCATTCAACGTGTTAACACTGTAATTCCCATAATAGAATACGTTACAGAAATTACGCAGTTCAGTGAATATGACTTGACACCAGAAAGTTTCAATGGTTAATTTCAATTTATTTAAATACGGAATGTCTGTTTTTTTAATTAAAGCAAATATTGCTAGTTTAAATTTCTGGTGTAAATTAGGTATATGCGAATGAAAAAAATCTATTAAATTCAAAACAGTGTTGTTTGCATACATGCAAAGCTGCGCACTAAAGGGATAAGTAGGATTTTATAATATTGTTTAACAATTAAATCTATTTAGTAAAAAAGTTTTTTACGACCATACTATGGGTAACTCACGGTATTTTCGTGGCTTCGATCGATACGATGTGCTGAAAAATCTGCGCACGCATGCTGAAAGGATTAGGTGATGTGGGCGAATCTAGGAGGATGCCTAATACAGGGTCGCATTGCATAGGGAAAATTTTATTGTTCCTACCAGAACCCTTTATCAGTAATCTTCATCTTGATTTAATTTAAAATGTGCTGTAGAAATGTACGATGAGGATATTATTATTTTCAAAATAGTGGTAGAAACAATAAAATTTTCCCTATAGAATGCGACCCCTCCTAATTCCTTTTATACGCTTAATTTTAAATCTGGTAAATGGCAGCACTAGAAATTTAAGAAAAAGGAAATTGGAAACAATAATTTCACTATTATGAATTGATATTACGGATAAAGAAAAAATAATAAGAAATGGTTGCATAAATTTAATACGTTCTATGTTGTCTTTATTTTTCTATGGCCATCGGCGAAACTACAGATGACCAGAATTATAGATACCACTGTAATAATAGATTGAAGTTCTTTGGTTTTATGAACCGATTCATAATTCTAATAAATAAAAACCACTTTATATCCCACACTATTTTCTTTTAAGGTTTCTTTATTTTAAGTTAACTGAAAATAATTTTTTATTTTGTTTTTGAAAGAGGAAGAAAAATTTGATAACATTTCAACAAGAGGAGGGGAGAGAATGATTTTGAAATTTATTTTCTCGAGAAATATTCACATACGCTCAACCGCAAGAAAAGTGACTCATCTCCCAAAAATTCGTTTTGCGTTTTATTCCACTAATAGGTCTGTCATAGATGTGTCTTGCTACACAAGAAGTATCATAAGTGTAGTTATAAAGAAAATCCCATTTATTACGCTATATGTCCATTTGTGACCTCAGAAGAGGTTGGTTGGTTGTGTTTATGACGGCCAATTATCAACACAATGGCTATCGCCCCTAAGGGGGGCAGAGAGAGCATTTCGTGGGGGTCTTTCTATGGGAACCTAACCTGTATTTACGCAAGGAAATGAATTTTCGGAGAAAACTGTGGAAAACTCCGATCAATTAGGACGACGGGCGAGATTGGGTTCGAACCGAGCACCTCCCTGCTACCAGCTTCGAGGGCAGAACCTCTCGGCCACTGGTGGGGCCCTCAGAAGAGGAGTGGATTGTGTGGGGAGGTAAAATTAGCCAACCCTCCAACCATTCATCCTATGTCTTCATTCTCCAGGTTACTACGCTTTTATGCACATTTTTACTTTCTTCTATCTTTACAAGAAGAAAGTATTGGATTCGTGAAAAATTTCGACTTCCGGTTTTCGACGGATTTATACGTTTCAGAATGCCCAGAACACGATTTGATGGTTTTTAGAAAATGTCTGTCTGTGAGTCTGCCCGTCACTCTGTCACTCCCTCACTCTGTCACTCTGTCTGTGAGTCTGTATGTGACAAAAATTTTGTGGGCACTCTATCTCAAGAACTAATGCACGGAATTTCACAAAATTTCATATTTAGTTAGACCTTGATATAAACTGGGCCTGATTAGTTTTTGGTTAAAATCGCCCAACAGGTGGCGCTGCTATGCGGCATTTTTCACGATTTCTGCAATAGCTATATCTCAAGAACTGCTGCACTGATTTTCATAAAACTTCAGATTAACCCCTTGGGGACGAGCGACACGTATACGTGCCGCATGAAGCGCTCAAAATCCTTGTTTTTTCTCACCAGTAAAATTTTACTGTAAAATTTGCCCTATTTAATCAACGCATTTCCTCGATTCAAGAAGACACAAATTTCTGTCTTTAAAAAACGGTGACAAAATATTGAAAATTTCGTAAAAGGCTCCCGTCCCGAAATGGTTAAGTTAGTCCAAGATATAGTTTGGTGCTGATTACTTTTTTGTGAAAATCGCCTAACAGGTGGCGCTGGTATGCTGCATTGTTCATGATTATCGCAATAGCTCTAACTCAAGAAAAAATGCACGAATTTTCATCAAACTTCAGATTCCGTTAGTCCCTGATATAAATTAGTGCTGTTTAATTTTTGGTATAAATCGCTCAAAAGGTGGCGCTGCTGTGCTGCATTTTTCACGATTTCCACAAGAGCTGTATCTCAAGAACTATTGCACGGATTTTCATCAAACTTCAGATTTAGTTAGTCCTTGATATGAATTGACGTATAAATTAGTGCTGTTTAATTTTTGGTGTAAATCGCTCAACAGGTGGCGCTGCTATGCTGTATTTTTTACGATTTCCGCAATATCTTTATCTCAAGAACTAACGCTTCGATTTTCAACAAACTTCAGATTCAGGTATACCGTGATATCATTTAGTGCAGCTTATTTTTGGTGTAAATCGCCCAACAGGTAGCGCTGCTATGCTACATTTTTCAGAATTTCCACTATAGCTCTGTCTCAAGAACTAATGCACGAATTTCCATCCAACTTCAAATTCTGATATACTTTGATATGAATTTGTGCTAAATCGTTGTTATTTCTTGTACTATTTAAATGATTTAATTGATGTGATTTTATATAGAAGAAAGTTTTGTGATGGCCATAACATACTAGTTATTCTTGCATGCAGAACTAAGTACTATAATTTCACATAATTATAATTGAGCAAATTTTCTTTTGCCTCTCTGGTGAAATTTACTTTTGTCGAGAAGTGTCACATTTCTTGCAGGTGAACGATATTATGTCTATCTTTTGTTCTAGTTTTTCTTTATTTTCCTAATGTTGTTTGCTCTAATTTGAGTAGCTATGTAGTGCAGAAATACAGTGCAGGATTCATAATTATTTTGTTAAAAAAATAAGTAACTTTTTTGTAAAATAAATAAAAAAATACAAAATAAAAATAAAAATAAAAAATACAAAAAAAAATATGAATTATTTCTTGTAAGATATTGATAATAAATATGTTGTAAGATATAATGTATATTTACTAAAACAACTTCACACAGTGTTTCTTTTTCACAAAAACATATCGTTCAACTTTTTGTTTCTTTAACAAATACCTTTCACACCGCTGATTAAGTTTAAAGTGAAAATTATTTCTCGGTATCACATTTTACATTTAAATCAAATTTCAAATGATATTAAAAATTCTTTACCCTCGATCAGTAATTATGAACTGCTTTTATTACAAAGTTTCAGATCTGAGTTTGTATGAAGTTTAATTTTAATTTTTCTTTATTTAATTTAATTTAATTTAATTTAATTTTTTAAGAAAAATTCTTGTTAGTGTATTCACCGTGACACATTTTGCTTTTGTTTATTAGGGCGGATGTTTTCCCATTGAAAATGAAAATACATATATAAATTGCTATTAATTTTTCGTATCGCTCAAATGAACATTTTCTATTATTTTTTCATTTATATTGTTATTAAAAATTATTTGAATTAAAATTACGTGTATTCTATTAGATTCCAGATGTGCTTATAAAAATTTTAATGAATAATTTATAGACAAGATAAATTTATTAGTAATTTTTAAAAATCGATAAAAAAAGAAAAAAAGAATAGTTTTTTAATGTGTATTTTAGTGCATAAAACATAAATATCGCACCTTACAGGGATGAGAATTCTCCGTCCCAAATGACTAGTTGCTACCACTAAATTTTAATGGTATTTCTCGTCTTATTTAATGACAAAATCTCTGAGATTTAATAAAGCAAGGAATACTATTAAGATTCAATGGCGAAAATCAACCATTTCGGACGGAATATTCTTATGCATGATCTTCAACAGAAAACCTGTTAGAATAAGGAAAATTATGCTGAAAATATGAAGAAAAAATATTTTTCTATTTCTTACACTCGATATATCCAGCAGATGGACACTGGTTCTTTGCCTTTTTACCCGATTCTGGAATTTTATATATTGGCCAGAAATTTAAACTTTCTTCCTTTCTAACCGATGACCAGGTCTCTACCTACCGAGTTGCTCCAGCTGAAAGGGCTTGATACCTGGTTTCGGGGCGGTGACCACCTAATCGCTGCGTAGCGTCAATAAGTCTAAATGGCGCCAAGTTCGTCCTCCTATCGGCAGCGCCTTCTGCTTCGTTATGTACTTTTTTATGCCAGTTACTTAAAATTTTTACCACGTTGTTTGATACCTGCGCACTGAACTCGGTTTGATCTCGTAATTTAGAGCCTTGATCAGATGACGAGACCTTCACCTGGCAAGACACCTTCAGAGGTATTATTCACAGGTAATTTGGTGGACTTTGCATCCACGACGGATTTTACATGCACAAGGCGCCATTGGCGTACATGGCGGATTTTTGAATGGAAGTAAGCCTCGTTTCCGCGACCTTTATCCCCTTCGGGACGGGAGCCTTTTACGAAATTTTTAATCTTTTGTCACCGTTTTTAAAAAACAGAAATTTGTGTCTTCCTGAATCGAGAAAATGTGCTGATTACATAAGGCAAATTTTACAGTAAAATTTTACTGGTGACGAAAAACAAAGATTCTGAGCGCTTCATGCGGCACGTATACGTGTCGCTCGTCCCCAACGGGTTAATCTACGAGTTCGATGTTTTGCCAGATGTCTACCGCTGCCCTATTTGATTGGAATAGCTGAGCCTGGAGTTTTTGAAGCTTAATTGTTTGTGCAGACTTGTCAAATGAAAATGATAATTTTGGTGAGGAGAGGAATCAAAGAATCGGACGCCGCAGATAGACAAGTTGCACCGTGAGTTAATTTTTGCCCGAAATGCTAGGCAAACTCTACGTAGCAGGAGGGACGAGACTCCGCCTTTCTACTGTATCCCACCGGGTGAAAACTGGCTCCGTAGGCTGTCCCATTGGAGCGGGTCCGGTAGCTTGTGCAGGCTAAGCCTATGTGCACCTAAAAAAAAGGCGGTTGTCAAAAAAAGCCTGTAAGGGGTGGGGGGGGGGGTACTTTTATTTATTAAATTTACTTTAACTCTAGATCTACCGTGAACCGTCATTTTGACGGCTGCCATATGAATATGTTCCAGTTAAAAACAGAAATGTGATTATGAAATAAGTTTAAAAGATACAAATAAGTAAAATGTTCACTAATAAAGTTAAACTGTTTAAAATCAAAATTTTGGTGTGAAATATTTTATAAAACTTGACTCAAATTTCTGGTAGTTCTAGTGTTAAACTTACTTTTAACGATTACTTATTGAAAATACTTGAATTTTCACTTATGTCTAGCTACTATTATGAAAAATATCTTTAAGATAGCCTAGAAACTAGGTCAGTTTACTCTTTATAAATTAAGATTGTTCTATTAAACTAAGACGTTAAAGACTATTTTATAACTAGGGTAATTTTAACTAAAACCTTATGCTATTAAATTAGAATGCTAATTAACTTATTGGGTTGGAGGGCTGGGGATGAATGGAGTACAGCTAAATACCTGACCTAGTGGTATTAACATAAATATAAATATCGTAATAAGAAAAAGAATTAAAAACTTTGTGGAACTTAATGACATCTTAGGGGACTGTACTTGGGGGAGGACCTTTTGGCACAATGTGACAACCTCTGGAGAAAAAATATGGGGACAGGGGACCTGTATTAGCTGTCATTAAAAATCATACGTTACTAAATGAGCTATGTTATTTACATTACAAAATATCTATATTTGACTATATAAATGGACTTGTCTTATCCAGTAGCCTTGGTCTTCTAATGAGTTTTTCATATCTTATCTTGGGATTTTGTTTCTTTCGTGGTAGTTGACACTTTTGTGGTTTCGTCTCCTTCTTGGTTTCATCTTAATTTAAGGTTTTGTGCTTTCCATTTTTATGCGTTGCTTGACACTATCGTGGCTTGTTTTCTGTTTATTGTCTCTGTGAGTGGTGGTCGACTAAATTAGGTTTTTGTCCCTTTGCGAACTTGTCGCCGGTGGGTCGTCTTGTAGTGATCTTTCTTTTCCGGTCCTTACTGTTAGGCTGTGATCACTCTGTTGATTTGTTTTGCTTTCTTTATTTGATCACTTGGTACGTAAATGATCACTGGCAATCAGACCATTGGAACCTTATGGCTGTTATCACGATTTTACGTGCAACTTTGTTGCGAGCTTTTTGGGTAGGTTTGTGGACTACAGGAGTGGGGTTTGTTCCGTGGCCTTTAGTCCGTTAATATTTACTATGACTGTTGTCACAAGATGTTTTTCTGTTATTTCTCATTTTGTAGTTAGTTATTATCTTCCTTTTCTTGTTCTATAAAAATCTTTTTCCTATTCCCATTTAGCCATCATTCGATGGTTCGATGGGAAAGTGTGAGTGAGCTGTAGCTATCAGTTCGTCATAAGTGACTTCCATCTCTCAGTGGTGCGAATAAATGATTTTATTATACAAATGACAGGTTCCTTCACCTGCGGCCGCGGATAAACTATCCTGTTAATTGGTAGGTTAACTCGGGGCTTTTTTTCTTTACTTGAGTGGCTACTGGGCAGGAAAAAAACTATCGTTTTAACTCCACTCGCCCGTAGTCAGTTAGACGGCGGCTACCAGATGTAATGGTGCATCAGTTAACATAAAACGGTGGTTTGAACAAAATTCTGTTTGGTCATAAACCCTTCAGAATGCAGCCAAATACTTTGTGTTTGTTGGGGAAGTAAAATACCATTTTTTTGCGATTTTGTCTTAACACCCATAGGCCGTACCTTTTTAACTACAGAAACTAGTTGGATGTGCCAATCTCAAAACTTTCTTCTATCTTATACATCTTAATATTTCAAAACCTAGTTACACATGTTAATACTTCAATATTATTAGTTCAATACTATACCAACTTTGATTTTCATCTTAAATTTCTGCTCAAGTCAATTAAACGGAATAAAAACGAGTTAATCTATATCATGATATTTGTTAAAATTATTAATTTTTCCTTATTTTGTTATTATCAGCTGTTTGCAAATAACTGGCTTAGCAGGTAGCGAGTTCCCGCCGCTGCATGAGCTGCCGATGCACAATAGAACTACGAAAAATCAAGAAAAGTATACAAAAATCGCTAGCACAGAGACCCTTTACCGCGCAATATTTCCAAATTCAAGGAGGACCTGTTGGCCAAAGCCAAAAACAAGCACAAAAATTTTGGTTCAATTGTATGCATAATTTTATACGTTGTTCGATGGTACAATAATGAAAATGGCACAGAGATCGGAATTATAGCGCCCCCTTCTGGCGGAATTTTTTCAAGTTCCTGAGGACTTGTTTGCCATAGCCAGAAACATGCACAAAAAATTTGTTTCAATTATATGGATAACTTCATACACTTTTCGATGGTACAATAATGAAAATGGTACATACATCACAATTATAGTGCCCCCTACCGGCAGAATATTTCCAAATTCAGGGAGGACCTTCGTGACATAACCAAAAACAAACACATAAAATTTGGTTCGATTCTATGCATAACTTCATACACTTTTCGACGGTAAAATATTCAAAATGGCACAAAAATTTCACAAAAATCGCTATTACAGCGCCCTCTGCGGGCGATTTTTTTACAAATTAAAGGAGGACCTCCTTTCCCTAGCCAAGAACTTAAAAAAATTTTTTGGTTCAATTCTATGCATAACTTCATACACTTTTCGATGGTACAATATTCAAAATCGCACAAAAATCGCTATTACAGCGCCCCCTAACGGCGAATTTTTTTTCAAATTCAGGGAGGACCTGTTTGCCATATCCAAAAACTTAAAATAAAAATTTGGTTTAATTCTATGCATAACTTCATACACTTTTGGACGGTACAACATTCAAAATCGCACAAAAATCGCTATTACAGCGCCCGCTACGGTGCATTTTTTCCAAATTCAGGGAGGACCAGCTTGCCATAGCCAAAAACTTAAAATAAAAATTTGGTTCAATTCTATGCATAACTTCATAGACTTTTGGATGGTACAATATTCAAAATCGCACAAAAATCGCATTTACAGCGCCCCTACCGGCGAATTTTTTTCCAAATTCAGGGAGGACCTGCTTGCCATATCCAAAAACTTAAAATAAAAATTTGGTTCAATTCCATGCATAACTCCATACACTTTTGGATGGTACAATATTCAAAATCGCACAAAACTTGCTATATCAGCGCTCCCTACCCGCGAATTTTTCCCAAATTCCAGGAGGACCTGCTTGCCATAGCCAAAAACTTAAAATAAAATTTTGGTTTAATTCTATGCATCACTTCATACACTTTTTGATGGTACAATGGCGACAGACAGACGGACACACAGACAGACAGACATTTTCTATAAACATGTTTGTTGGAATCTCTGACCCCTAAAACATGTAAATCCGTCGAAAACCGGAAGTCGAAAAAAATTTCGATTACAATACTTTCTTCTATTGAAGATAGAAAAAGTAAAAAGGGTCGTACGTCTCCTGAAATTTCGATACCATGGAATTCTTCGTGTACCAGTAATTTCTTACAGAAAATCTCTTCTTAAATAACGCGAAATTTCGCGGGTTAAAACTAGATTAATTTTTCATTAAAAAAAAAAAAAATAAAATACTGAATTTTGTCCTGAAAAATTCCTTGAAGCGTACGACCCCTGGAAAACACATTATATATTATTAAAATTTGTTCCCTTACGTCTCAAATCCCACAATCAGCTAAAAAAAATATGGTCCTTAACCCTTTGAAAAAAAAATCAAAAAGTGTCGTTTTCGCAGTCGTTTTTTTCTCCCTTTCGCTAACGCTTACCCAGAGCTCAAGTTTGGAGGTAGCGATTCGCAGGGTTCGTACGGTTCAAGGAGATTTTAACAGAAAGTTTCATAGAGTAATACTTGATTTATTTAATGAAAAAAATTCTATCTTCAGATATGGCCACCAGCACTTTATGAAATTTCTTGTGCTAAAACACCTACAATTCTCTGAATCAACTGATGCGTACGAACCCTGATTCACGAAAAATACGCATTTATTATAAGATCTTCATGTAATCGACGGCACAAAAGGTTTTAAAAATTCGAATTTTAATTCTCTCAAAAATCACTTCACACCTCCCGGACATGAATCTATAGTAAAAGTAACTAAACATCCGTATTTTGACACAATCTTTATACATCACGGAAGACAAAATTTACAGCAACTAAAAAAAAAAATTAAACGTTCTGGCGAGTATTTAAAAAAACAAATTGAGAAATTTTCTATGAAAACGCAAAAAAGCTTAGGTGTTTCGGCGCTGATTCCCCCGGCTTTGACTCATGATTTCACTACTAAATATTCATATTTTTTTACGAAATGTTTAAGAAGGTTTGGATACACTTATATATATACAATCCATTAAAATTCCAGTTAGTTTGAACGGTAAGAAATAATTTTTCTTTTTTGTTATGATATGTTATGTATATATGTATGTATATATGATTATGTATATATGATATGTATATCCCATGTTCGGAACCATGGGTACATATATGCACCTTCAAAAAGGGCTTAAAATACATGAGTTTGATACCAGTAAAAAAGAAAAATAAAATTTATTTTATTTAATGACGGCATTTTTTTGTGATTTACAAAGTTAATACAAATAATTAACAAAAAGTGGTGCCAAACGAATAAAATTCGTGTAAAAGAAGCCGGTCCTGAAAGGGTTAAATAATCCGGCGCGAAGAAAAAACTAAAAATAAAGCGAGAAGAAAACATATTTCATTTATAATCGGCATTGACAATCGGGGTTATTGAAATTTTGGAATTCCGAAAGAAGGTAAATTTTTCTGCGCTTATCTTTTCTTATTTTACTTTAAGCAATATCTGGTGTGAATTGTAATATTTTTAATTTCTTCTAGGTACATGAGAAAAAAGTATTAAAATGACGAAAATATGGGACTTCAATTTTTATAAAGAATTTATGCTTTGGGACGTCATGTAATGAACACCACTTGGATATTTATGGAGAATGTCTATCCTTTTCTGTGCCACACAATCTTTGTGGGGCTATATCTCAAGATCACCCTGACCGTGTCAAATTGTCTTGTGGCAGCACTAGTTTTACAGTGGTCTAATAAAGGTGAGAGTAGCCATATTTGGACCGCTAGAATTCTGCCGTTAATTAAAGAAAGAGAGCCCATCTACTGCTGAAAATCCTACTCTTTTTAAAATTTTGTTTCAAGATCGTTTAATTATGTTATACAAATTTAAAAAAAAAAAACGTCTTGTAGTCAAACACTCTCCGTAAAACAAAAACAACAAGAACTAAAACCAACAGAGAAAAAGACATCCAGGGTCGAAGATATTAAAGACCCCAAATCCTTCGCGATGAGCATTCGGTACTTTTATTTCAAACTTATTTTCGAATAAAAATTTTTGCTTTATTTATTAGGGGATATTGTGTGATTAAATAAGTTGAAATGTATTGGTGAATTCAAATTTTAAGATTTTGTATGTGCTGATCATCGCAACAAAGGCTACGTTATATACAAACACACAAAAATCTCCGAAAATAATGATAAAATCAATTTCTTTTCTTTTGTGTCAACTGTCCTAGACAGTTGTTGCTTGATATTATTATATAAGGTTGGAGAATTGAATAATGCTGCAAAATAAGAAAATCAAATAATTTTAAAACTTTCTCTGAACATTTTCTGGTGTGAATGTAAAATTTTAATTTTTTTCAATACCTGTTAGAAGAAAGTATTATAATCCTGAAAATTTCCAACTTCATTTTTTGATAGCTATAGATATTTTCTGATGAACTGTCCTGAACACGACTCGACTAATTTTTGAAAATGTCCGTCTGTCCGTGAAGGGCAAAATTTTGTGGCCGCTCTATCTCAAGAGCTAACGCACGGAATTTCTAAAAACTTTATGTTCTGTTAGACTATGACATGAATTGTTGCTAATTAGGTTTGGGTTTACACCGCCGATCAAAAACCGCTTCTGAGCTGCACCTTTCACGATTTCTGTGAAAAATATATCTCAAGAACTAATGAATGGAATTTTACAAAACTGCATATTTTCCCAGACTCAACCCGGGAATGCTCGCGCAAATCCAGGATATGTGCGATTTATACTTTGGCACCAATAAATTCAAATGAAAATTGTCATATTATTTAATCGTTGACATTAGTTACAAATTCTACGATAAAATAATTTGAAGATTACTTCTTGAAAAATAGTGGTGAGAAATGTAATAACAGTGTCCACCCTGAGTATGTCATAACCTGCGCGAGTAATCCCGGGTTAAATAGATGTTCAGTGCCTGATTACACCGTGTAACACAATTTTTGTTTCTGTGTGATCAAGATCATTTTCTAATTTGTTCTATCATAACAACATGAACAAACTTTACTTCCCTACAAAAACATTTCTTTTGTGACCAGGACAACGAAAAGTTGAAATTTGCGTTTTGTCGTTAAAGAAACGTAAGGAAACAGTTATGAGAAAAAATATCTCTGACTGTGAGTACATTGAAAATTCAATAGAAATCTTTATTAGTACCAGACTTGTGAAAAAGACAATAATTAGCATTTAGATAATAATTTTTGACGATTACATTACATTAGAAAAAATTCTATAAAAAAAAGTGATGCCGCATAAGTAAAAAAATATAAAAGTTGGTAGCTATGTAAATACCACTGTGACAGCCACAAAAGCTAAGTTTCAGGGGTATAACTTCTCTTTTCTAGTTACTTGCTGCTCAGTTAAACAGAAACCAATGTTGTCAGGTAACCTTTGAAGCGTCCAAAAATCGTATATATTTTTTAATAGCTTATAATTAAATATGATTCTTTGGGAACATTTAAAAGCAAACCCCATGCAAAAATTCGCATTAGAAGGGAAGTTATGCATAAAAAACTTTGAGCTTTTGCTATATGATCAGCGGGTTTTTCAATCTTTAAAGCCAATTTTCTGAAAACAGCGATTTTGATCATTGCACGAACGATTTCTGAAAAACGGTTGTCTAGAATTTCACGAAATTTTTGGTGGATGTATTAAACGTACAGAAGCAAAAAGTGACCTATTATTAAGTTTCTCAAGTAAGAAGTTTAGAATTCACGGCTACTTTTGTTTAAAAAAAATCTCGATATATCGAATTACTCTAAAAAAATTTTTTTTCTTGGGATCTACAAGTTTTATTTTTTTCATTGTAGGTCATTTTGAAAACACTTTATATCTGTACTCATTAAAAAAATCTTGGCTTGTTTCAGCCATCCAAATGGGAAAAATCGTGCGCGCAATGTATGCAAGAATAATTCTTTCGTCAAAATTGTATTATCTTTAAAAATAAATTTAAAAAAAGCTATATATGTGTATACCTTTTCTAACATGTTCCTAATAACAATCGTTCCTAACATGTGTTTTCAATTTTATAAATAAAATTTAATTAGTTAAACAATGACTGCAATTCTTACAGAGGTCACTTTTCCACGTACTTTAACCCTTTGAGGGACAAGGCATTTCTGCTCCAAAAATGTTCAAATAATGAATTCACACCGCAATTTACGAACAGATTTATATTAAAATAATCAAAAGCTTTTCTTCACATATATTATATGATCGATATTGTATTAAAAAAGGTCTGGTGCCATTTGTCAGTTTGGGCATTAAAATTAAGTGTTTGCAGACAGAAAACAGCGCCCCTGAAAGGGTTATTGGTTCAAAGGTTACCTGACCCCTTATCTGAAACATACTTTTTTGAAAATTTGTTACATAGTGTTACCAACGTGGCAAACTTCAAGCAATAAATTTTAAAAGACATTTTCCTCTTATTTAAAAGCCGTATTCATGTAAAATTGCTGTTACAGAAAGGAAAACATTTCTATTCTTATAATAAAACACACATACTACAATATATATTAAAACACACATACACACATAAATAACGCCTGCATTCAACAGTTAAAGGTATATATATATATATAAATATTATACAAACATACATACAATAAATACAATAAACCCAACTGGAGTGAAAAATTAGCCAGAGCCAGGAATCAATCGAACCCGGGACCACAGTATACAAGACTGCTGTTCTAACCACTGAGCTACTTCGGCCGATACCTGGGTCTGAAATTTTTCACTAATAAACCATGTTGGGGAAGTCATCCTTTATATTTACCTTTAACTGTTGAATGGAGACGTTATTTATGTGTGTATGTGTGTTTTAATATATATTGTAGTATGTGTGTTTTATTATAATTATCGTGGATCGATGTAATAGTAAAATCTATTCATCGTTGTCTGGTCATCCAAGGCTGTCGTATAGATGGTCGGTGACTTCCCCAACATGGTTTATTAGTGAGAAATTGCAGACCCAGGTATCGGCCGGAGTAGCTCAGTGGTTAGAGCAGCAGTCTTGTATACTGTGGTCCCGGGTTCGATTCCTGGCTCTGGTTAATTTTTCACTCCAGTTGGGTTTATTGTATTTATTGTATGTATGTCTGAATAATACTTATGTATATTTCTATTTTTTTTTATTTGGGAAAGTTTTCCCTGTTTATAATCAGGTCCTGTAGATACTTATTAAGTTTTGGTGTATATAGTCAAATAGGTAGCACTGCTGTCATAGTTGTATTCTGCCATAGCTCAGCATCTATCAGCATCATATTCTCAGCATCTATAGGATGAAATTTCATCAAATTTCATAATCAATTACACTTTGGTATAATTATATACTGCTTAGTTTTTGGTGTATATAACCCAACAGGTGGCAGTGAGATCTTGTATTTTGCACGATTTCTAGCATAACTAAATTCCCATCATCTAAAGGATGGAATTCATCAAACTTCAGATTCAGTTAGATGTTGATATATGTAAATACTGATATAGGTAAACAGAATATGCAAAATATGATATTTTTGTAACACATTCTAAGTATTAATAATTTTTAGTGGTCATTAAAGAACAACTGATTTCGTAGAATTTAGCGGTTTTCATCTTATTACGGTTACAGTAGCATATTCTTTTAATACTATATTCGAAGAAAATAAAAATGTTTTTTAATTAACGTTAAAAAAATCGCACTTATTTAGAAAAAGAACACTAAGGTGACAGTGGACGCTCAAAATCGCAAAAAACATTAAAGAAATCATTTTTTTGTTTTTCTGAAAAAAAATGTTCTGGCAATCTTCTACTTTCATATAACAAAAAAATGTTCAAATCCAATAATTTTTTACAGTGGTACAGCTGTTTTTCTAACGTAAACAATCGTTAATCTACACTAAAAAAACTTTAAATCCAGTTTTCTCTAAAGAAGAATTTTCGCCGACTGAGTAAGTTCAAAATGCTCCATGCGTCTTAATTTTATGCCAATTTTCATAATACTTAGTAATATTGTTGTTTATATACTTTATTACAAAACTTGCTATTAATATGTGTACATTATTTGATGTAAAGGTAAAAAAGTAATATTTTATCATTGCATTTTATCCGAAATGATCAATATTATAGTTTATAATTTTTTTCTGCCAAGGTACTTAGTATAGTTTTAAAATGCATACCAATTTTTGATATAATATCATAAAACTGTCCTAAAAAATTACAAGTTTCTGAAACAAAATTTAATGCGCATGGAGCATTTTTGATTTGTATCACTAATTAGCATATTATTAATTAACCCCTTGGGGACGAGCGACACGTATACGTGCCGGAAATAGGCCTAAGGATCCTCGTTTATCCTCACCAGTAAAATTTTACTGTAAAATTTACCTTATTTAATCCGAGAATTTTCCCGATTTGAATAGGCACAAACTTCTGTTTTTTAAAACCGGTAGCACAGTAATAAACATTTCGTAAAAGGCTCCCGTCGCGAAGGGGTTAATTACTCATTTGCATAATGGAGTTATGAATAAAGAGGAGGAGACATTTAGTGTACTGTGTACCAGTTGCGACTGGAGTAACTGAGGAGGTTGTCACAAGATGGCGGCTGCTTTTTTTAAATCGGATCTTCAGTTTCTGATTACCAGAAAGGCAAACTTCCCACCAGTAAAATTGAATAGTAAATTTCGTCTTATTTGAGCATCGTATTTATGAAATTTTTTCTCAAAAATGACATGAAAATTTCTATTTGTTTTTGCTGGTGTCAGTATGCCTTGTAAAACTGTCAGTTTGTTTCCCTGGTTGTCACAATATGGCGGAAACGCAGGGCCTAACAGCCGCCAAAGTAAACTCCTATCAGTAAAAATGAAAATCTGTTTCTACCATTATTTATGACTGAAAATTTTCAATAATAAGGCGTTTAAATAAGTTGAAAATTTCTATATAAATCTGCTGGTGGAATTTTCCACCGGCGGTAAGTAAAACCTGCGATAGCGATTACAGTTGAAGCTTCACTATTTTAACGATATGTCAGTTCCCCTTTATTAATAGTTCCATGATTTGCATATTAATATTTTTAAATTAAATTAAGAATTTTCCTTAATTATTGCACAAATTATATGCGTATTAAATTTCAAAACAATTAAGCAAAAACCGTAGAAAAGGTTTTTGAACGCCTACTGTCGCCTTAAAACAGTGATAACCTGCATTAACGGACACCTAAGGAACCGAAAAAAGGTCCAAAAAAGAGAGATGATCATAGGACAGGTGTTGTTAGTTATAATGAGGGGTTCATTTTAGCTGTGAAATTGTAATTTCTATTTAAGGGTGTCCGTTAATAGGGGTCTCACTGTATAATGTTTTGAAAGGAAAAACGTTATTTTTAAGAGCACATTTTTCAAAAGCCCATAGTAATCACACGTGGTCAATAATAATCATACTGGCACATTGAATTGTTTTTTTCGTTTGAAATTTTGGCATCATCTTTTGAGAATGTTGTTTGTTTTTTATCGATGCAAACCTTACAGAAGTTCTACAAACAGACAAGGATGATTCGGTAACTAATTTAAGTATCCTTTCAACAGTTTGTGTGTGACACCGGAAAATATTGAAGTCAATTCCTTGATTCTTATGATCAGATTATTTTGGTCGTTTTGTAAACTTCTTTACCTTGTTATCAGAAATGTGCATCATCATAGTAAGTTCTGCAACTTTAGCATCACACTATTAAATCCAGTGTTGCCGCATCTGGCTGATTATTTATTTAAGCATTCCGAATACTCAGCCGAAAGTTTCCTGACCTTTCCTAAGATCTGTCTGCCTATCAGAAAGTAAATATCGCGAATTATCACTATATGAATACTGATATCTTATGAGAGAAAGATGGTTTTCTATTTCTATAAAACGCATTTTCTCCAAAACTGTTGCAACCAAATTCCACGTCATTAACATAGGTTATAGAGATACTAAAGACGCATAAAACGGTATTCTTGTAATCCTCTGACAGTCTTGCAAAAGGGCCAAATTGCAATGCTGTTTTCTCTGCATTTTGTTTCAAATGCTAAAAAAATGTGATTCTTTCAACATTATATAAAAAAACTGAATTAAAAATATGAAGGTAATCCTTGAGAGTATTAATCATTGTTCAATGTATTAAAAATCCATTAAATCAACAGAATTATATTATTACAGTGTTCATATGGTACCGTTGTTTTCAAGGACCAATATCGGAATTTTTGCATAGAAAAATAAATCTAGTTTAAGCGGACGAAATTTCGCCTTATTTCAGCAGAAATTCTTCATAAAAAAATACTGGTACCGAAGAATTTCTTAGTCTGAAAATTCAAGCACCCGTATGAACCCGTGTTATTAGGATGAGCGAAGCGAATCCTCTACTAGGTTACACAAATTTATTTACAGAATAACCTTAAAAAAAAAAACATTATTTTAATTAATTTATTTTACATGTTTTTCCATTACGGACGCATTTTCGCAAATGAAAAATTAAACACGTATATTTTGAGAAGAAAAAATAAATCATGGAGTTAGTCATTATAGATAGAATCATGATTAATTAGTTTCACGATTTCTTTTATGAAATTTTTAAAGTACATTTTTTATGAAATTTATAGTATATTTTTCATGAATTAAAATATGTGAAAATTCAATTATTTACATTCAATTATAAAAGTAATTATCAGTGTTAAGAATTCTAATACACAATTTACTCTTATTATGTGAAATCATTTACGCAGACGGTACTTACGGCTTTTAAAAGAATTACATTACGATTTTTTTTGTAACGTGGCAACAAAAGAATTGTAAGCAAGTAAAATTAATTGTTAAATTCGTTATATCATTAATAAAAAATTACGTGGAAATTCTTAGTTACTTGACTGAATTTATATTTCTAAAATTAAAATGCGCCAAAACATAAAATAGCGTTTTTGCTTAATAAATATGTAAAAATAATATAAAAAATATTGTTACTTTCAAATATTTATCTTATAAAATAATGCTTCGCGAATCCAAACAAAGCATGTCTTTTGCTAGTTTTAAGTATTGCTGATATTGCCATGAAACCTGGAGCTTAGTGAACGTATTAACGTGGGCTTGTCAGTGATAGGGTTAAATTTTATGTCAGTAAAACCTGTGGATAGTAACGATAACAAAACTTTTACAAATAAAAACCATCTTTTATATTTATACAAAAATTACAAATTTTTAATCAAAAAATCTTATGTCTACCCGCACAATATATATGAATACCGAACTTGCGCAGTGGGTATAACATATAACATATTTACAGACATATGTTACAGATATAAATATGTACAATGTACATGTACATACATAAAAATCATTAGAAAGAGACACCTCCTTCAAGCGGAGCTATTCAGTTTCAAGATAGGAAAAATGCTGTTGGTTTCTATGCCAAAATATTATTCTCTATTGTTGTATCCGACACCAACGCAATATTCGATTTCAAAACAGCATTGACAGAGTTGAAAAGAATGCCCTTTATCAATCTAATACCAATCAATCAAAATTTCAATCTGAAACACAACAGTTAACCCATTCCGGACGAGTATCTTTTACCTGAATTTTATTCTGGGTGCACTCCTTTTCATTAAATAGTTAACTTTACTAATCACCGGAATACCGTAATAAAATAATGTAAATTTTACTGTTATTTTCTACAGATGCCAAAAACCAAGTGCTGTAAGCACGTTTTGAAGGTGCATTTATGAACCCATGGCCCCGAATAGTGTTTAACTTTATTTCGGCTGCCTTTATTACAAAAGAGTCTGAATGTCACATTTGTGTAGTCCCACACCCAATCCCCGCCTTCATTTTTCTTTTATGTAGTTTTGCACAAATATTTGTAAATATGTACATGTGATGCTCACCACATAATTTCGGGATGAAAATATGCATTAAACGGGTACACATGAGGAATTTTTGACATAAAAATTGGTATTTTTAGTATAAATATAAGATATGATTTTTATTTTTTAAAACTATATCGTTTTTGCACGCTGTTTTGACAAACAAAAAATTATAGGAAAATTCCCAGCTATGTCTCTTTAACCCATTAACCGCCAAAACTATTACGATAGAAAATTTCACATTTCTTGTTGAAAGTAGTTTCCCACCACAAATTCAGTAAGGTAAATTTCGCTTTACTAAAATAGCAAAATTCCTGACAATAAATATGACATTTTTATAAATTCTAAAATAGTGGTGCCAATGTAATTAATTCATTGGATGAGCAATTATTTTGACTGTTGCGTGAACGCAACGTCAGCGGTTAATGGGTTAATGTCTCCATAACCTATGTTATTTGCATGATATTTGGCTCAGATTTTATAGAGAAAACTGATTTTTATCAAAAAAAGAACTAAACATTTATTATCTCTTTAAATATCAGTCTTTAAAGGGTAATAATAAGAGAAAATTACTGTCAGAGATCTTTAACACTAGAACGTCCAGCTGGTGTCGATAAGATACTGATCAAATGATAAAATGTCGATTCGAACCAGAATTTTTTTCGTAAGATCAGTTAAATTTTAACTAGAGAAAACTCAGTTAAATAAGTAAGTGAAATAGGTTTAAATAAAAATTCTGGTGTTAAAATGTTTTTATTAAGGTTGCGTAAAACTTCCGGACGTTTTAGTGTTAACAACTCGGAAAATAGATTGAAAGGCATGTTTTCCATGCTTATCCGGCTTTAGGAGGATTGATATGTTTTTAGGAATTTTAGGAACACTTCTTAAATCTAGTGAAACTAGTGTAAATGCCCGTCCTAAGACGGTGGGTAAAAATTGTGTTTTTCACTTAAAATTTGAAAAACTGATAAAAAAATAATTGACAATATGGAAGCGTTTGGATGAGCAAAGTTCGGCTAGTTTATGTTCTAATAAACACACAATTAGCATTTACAATATTTCTGGGTAAACCAGGTTTTCCGGCTAATATACTATAACAAAATTAAGATTTCCTAATAAAACAAAAATTTAATAAATATGCTATAAAAGTGCGTAATTAAAACAGTCTGCTGCAACTATTGAAATAATACTATTTTTTTTTTAGTAATACTTTGAAATTGTATTTTATAGTTTACACCCCCCCATTCCTCCCCCCTCCAATATTTTTTAATATGTATATTGATTAATAAATAAGTATCTCGGGTTGAATCCCAACCGTCTAATCCCCTAAGCTTCTGTCCTCCTGATGCAAAGCTATAAATCAAAAATTATTAATTTTACTTTTCGTGTGAATATTAATTTTTTACTTTTAAAATATGGGATTTTTTTTTTAAGTTTAAATTTACATACACCTGTATATAGAAAAGGAAAATATAAGTAATGTGTAATTTAAAAATAAGTTACAAAATGCCAGGATATTATTTCAGGGGGGGGGGGTAATGCCCTAAGCTTCTGTCCTCCTGATGCAAACCTATAAATCAAAAATTATTAATTTTACTTTTCATATAAATATTAATTTTTTACTTTTAAAATACTGAATATGTATTTTTTTTTTTAAGTTTAAATTTACATACACCTTCATATAGAAAAGGAAAATATAGTAATGTGTAATTTAAAATTAAGTTACAAAATAATAAGACTAAAATATTTAAATTGGTTACCTTTTTAAAAGAAAATCAGTTTTTTCAATATTTTGCAGGAAAAAAAGGATATTTTTAAAAATACCATATCATTGTTTTCCGTGAATCACTTTATATGAGAAATAAATTAAAATTCCTTTCATGTCGCAAAGAAAATTTAATATGATTGCAACTTAATACTTGAAATAATCTCAAGTGACACTTGGCGATTTATTTTGGTGGTGTAATGCGATGTGCCTTGCCCTGATTTGTTAGGAAAAAGTGTCTACCACTGCTCAATTATCAGGACTTTTAACCTTGAGAAGTGATCGCGGGATTCTTGTTTCTTGTCAACCAATGGGAGAATGGATCCTTTTCCCCCTTGATTCTCTTCCTGGGAGACTGGTAAGATTGATTGATTCGCCCCACCCAGCGTTACACTGCGTTTTATTATATAGGGATTTTGGAAAAATAGAAAACTGTAAAAGCACTTATTTTCGCGATTTTCAATTTAAGCCTCGCGAAATATATATAATATTTCCGCCTCAAATAATAATAAAAAATCAGAAATTTTTTCCTTATCCAAAATTTAATGATTACAGTTACTTAAATAAGAAATAAGTACAAAAATTTCTTGAATACTTACAACTATTTCTTGAATAAAAACAATAATACAACTAATAGAGTGCAGCTCATTCACTTACAATATTTATACCAGCTTCTTTGAAGCCATTCATTTTTAGAGCGATGGGAAGAGAAGGGGAGGGAGGGCGAAGAACTTTCGGACAAAAGGAAATTTCTTAAATTGCCTTAATGCAAAAGGGGTTCTATTTAGGTAGTTTCGGAAAATTTCAATTTTCGGTTCAGTTCATATAAAATTCGCGAAATTTTCAGCTCGCGAAATCCCCGATATTTTCATTTTCGCGAAAATTACGGCTCGCGAAAGTAAGTGCTTTTACAGTAACTCTACCACAATCATGCTAGAAAGAGCACTTTTAAGCTATATTCAACTAGTATTTCTAGAATATGGCGTAGAAGGACTCTCTATTCTGGGAGCTTTATTTTAAGAACTAATGCATGGAAATTCACAAAACTTTAGATTCAGTTACAGTGATATAAACTCCTGCTGATTAGTTTTTGGTGTATATCGCCCAACATGTGGTGCTGCTATGCTGCATTTTTTACAATTCCGCAGTAATCTCAAGAACTAATTGACGGATTTTCATCAAAATTCAGTTTCAGTTAGTCCTTGATAATAATTGGTCCTGATTACGTTTTGGTGTAAATCGCCCAACAGGTGGCGTTGCTATGCTGCATTCTTACGATTTCCCCAATAGCTGTATCTTAAGAATTAATGCACAATCTTTGAACAAACTTCTGATTCAGGTATACCTTAATAAATATTAGTGCTGACTACGTTTTAGAATAAATCGTACAATAGGTGGCGCTGCTGTGCAGCATTTTTCACGATTTCCGCAATAGCTCTATATCAAGAACTAATTCACGAATTTTCATATAACTTCAGATTCAGTTAGACGTTGGCGCAAATTTTTACTGATTACATTTTCGTGCAAACTGGCTAATAGGTGGCGCTGCTATGCTGGATTTTTCACGATTTGTGTTTTCACGATTATTGTATTGAATTTGAATTCTCACCATTTTCATATAAAATTGCTGCCTACAAGTTTTACGTTAAACGTGCCTTCGAACTTTGTAAGGATAAATACCTAGAAAACGAGATTAGTATAATAAAACAGACTGCTATTGAGAATGGTTTCCCTCTTCAATACATTAATAGATTAGTTAATCAAGCAAAACAACCAAGACAGAAGAATGAATTAAGTTTGATTAAGTCTATTTATTGCACATTTGATTACATACCACAGCTTTATTAGAGATTGAAATATGCATTAGTAAAATATAATATTAATTTAATAGCTAAACCTCCAACAAAATTGAAAGAATTGATTCAGAGTAAAATTGATCCTATTCGCGATTATGAAAAAGCAGGAGTTTACATCATCCCATTCAGCACAGAACAACATAAGAATTTATTTTATATTGGTATGACATCTCAAAAATTTAAGTAAAGATTAAAAGAGCACATTTCTGATATTAATTTTAACAAACCAAGTACAGCTTTATCCAGATTGCATCAAAAAGAAAATATTACGATAAACTTGGAAAAAGCTAAAATGATCATTTCAACGTCTAACCATTACTCTTCAATAATCTGTGAATCCATTGAAATTTTACTTAGAAGTGATAATGTTTGTAATGATGTCCTTTCCTATAATATTCCCGCAATTTGGTGCAGTATCCTAAATATTTCAAGATCTCCTGATAATATGAACTGATCTTTTCACCCCTCTGAAGAGAAATGGACTGAACTCCGCTTGCGAATGCGTACTATTTTTGTTTTTGTTTTTAAAATGTATTTCTATTCAGTCAGTCATGTTTTTACCTTTGAAAATGAACACGTGTGTGTTCGAAAGATCTCAGGATTGCATTAAATAATATTTTTATATGTTTGAGTCACCTTTTAACTAGTTATTATAAGTATGTTATATTGTTTACTTCAGATTCTGTTAAACGTTGACATAAGTTATTGCTTATTAAGTTTTGATGTAAACCCAACAGGTGCCGCTGCTATGCTGCCTTTTGCATGATTTACATTGTTTTAGCGATTGTCATATCTCAAGAACTAATGCATTATGCTATTATTATGCATTATGCAACTAATGCATTAATTTCATACCTTTAGAATCTTCATGATGGGCATAGATTGCCATATAATTTTGGCACTGTGATAGCGAATTTTGAATTATTAGCATGTATGAGATAGAAGAAAGTTTGGGATTTTCACTGTTATCATAAAATTGTAACAAAAAATGAATTTGGGTTTTTATTTAAACTAAATATAAATGCTGCATGAAGAAGACACACAAACAATAACATAATCAGAAATAAATATATTCATAAAAGCGCAATAAAATTCGATTACACACACACACACACAAAAAAAAAAAAAAAAAAAAAAAAAAAAAAAAAAAAAAAAACGATAGTGACTAATATAAAAGTTTAAGAGTAAAACAAATCTACAGAAATAAAAGTAAAAAAAAATAAGTTATATCTAAAAACTTTGGAGACTTAGTAAAATCTGCAGGTATGACATATTTTATTTATCTTTGTTAAACGTGACGAACATTTTATTATTTCACATTATATTTTTATTATATTATTAAGTACTAGTCATCCTGTGTTCGAGGTTTCTGCACTGTGATCTTTGAAATACATTTTCATTAATTTTTAATTAACTGTTCTTTTATTCAAACAACGTATTTGAATATAAGTAAAATAAACAATTAGAAAGAAATAATAATTTAATTAACCAGTTTGTTTTTAATAGAAATTACAGTGCCTAACGCTGCTATAGAAAAAATGTAAACAATTTTATTTTATTTTTTCCTTTTTTAAGGGTAGGAAGAAGGAAACGCCATTAAAGCGATCACAATCTAAAAAACTGTATAGTGTAGTCGTCTTAAATCTTTCTTCTGTATCATTGTAAAATATTAATGTTAATGACGTAGTTGCACATTACCTGTTAAGAATATCGAACTATAGTGTAATTCTTTTCAACTTATGAAGTACAGTTCTAAGTATTAATTATAATTTCGAATATAAAAATTTGTGCATTTCTACACAATAGAAACTCAGCGATAGCTATGTTGTTCATCTTAAAATGCATAGAATTAAAAAAAAAATGTTTATAATCTGAACAAAAATCTATACTTTCTGCAATTTTTTTTAAAGAAGTGGATAAAAATTATTTTAATTGTTAAAATGCTATACAAACATGTTAAAAGAAAATCCGAATTTTCTATTCTTAAATCGCTAAAAGTGTTTCTTCTAAACCGATAAACGTTGTTTTTTTGGCATTACACGAATTGTGCAAAATTTTCTAATATATTTTTCGTAAATAGTAGTTACAAAACCAAAACAACAAGATATTTGTGTAATACTCGGTAAACTTTTCAAATATACTGGTACGTATTTGCGCAGAATTTGTTCATTCTTACCGAAGATTAACAACTCACTTGTATCAAAAATAATATCCGAGAAACAAGAAAATATTCAGATATAACAAAAACGATTGATTTTCTCCAAGCGATCAATAATCCCCTGAGTAATGAATTCAGAAAACCATTCAAATACAGCAATAATAAAAGATTTTACCCAGACGAGTAAAAATTCAGTAAAATAATGAGAAAATCGTTCATGGATAGTTCCATGAATATTTGTAGTGTGAGTCACATACGTGGAAATAACTTACGATTTTTTGCTACCAGAATTTTAGAACGTAAAAATTTGACTTATTTATCGGATATATCTCATTAATTCAATAAGGCAAAATTCACTTTTCGAAAATAACGGTGGCCGAAAAGAATAGTAGTTATCAGTCATGTGACTTTCACTACAAAAACCCATGGAACTAGCCTCAAATGCTACAGAAATGGAAGGTTTTCCACAAACGAGCAGAATTGTTAGATTGGCCTCCAACTTTAATCGAAATTTCAAATTCATACCAGAAATTTTGAAAAAAGAATGAAATAAACCATAAAAAAATGCTCTTTATTTCTCGTGTGAACTCAAAATTTCTAATTAAAAATGGAGGCCAAACTGACAACCTTGCAAACGAGTAACAATCTCCTTAAATAACTTGTATCAGAAAATTATTCAAGTACGTTAGTAAGGAACGATTTTAACCAAATAATTAATAATCCCCTGAAATCTTTCGGACATGTGCAAAACTCAGATATGCTTTCTTTCAGTTACAGACTAAAACAGATTTGCCAGTTTCTCCCCCATTTTTATTTCGAAATTATAAATTCTTACCGAAAGTTAAGAAAGAAGAATTTGCACTTCATATAATCACAAAATATCTCTCATTGAATCAAAATATACCATACTAAATTTCAGGTATATATTAGAAATTACTAAATCAAACTGGAGGCCAAACTGTTAACACTGGACTAAAACAATTCGAATCAATCGCTCGGACATGCGCAGAAGAATAACTGTCAACATTCTTTCAATAAACGTATAACAAAACATTTACAAATAAAATGACTGTTGAGCAGTAGAGCAGCATTGATGGGTTACCTAGCTGTGATCACCTTAACACCCAGTCTGTTGTTTTAATGTCTTGTATTTAATGAGACATTGGGAAAAGAGGAAAGTGTAGTTTTATAAAAACTACTTGATAATTAAAGGAAAAAGTTTAAATTTAAGAGCTATAAATAAGAACTGATTTCTAAGAGATAAAAAATTTAAAGTTAAGTTTATAAAACTAAGTAAAGACTAATTACGTTAAGGTACAGCTGTAGTTGCATTAACTACTGTAAAAATGACTATTCAAGTACTACAAATTTCAAACATTTCACAATATAATGTTTTTGGTGTGATTTATGCATTGTTTTAACCTTAATTAAAAAAGTGAAACATGTATTAGTTGTAAAAATCTGAGATCGAATGATTTTCCCGCGTTAAATTTCTATAATTGCAGCATTTGTATGATTTGTAATGATCGAATTGTTAGAATGATTCACCCGAATGACGGCACAACATTAGTACAAATATACATCCCCTTTCAATCTAGATATGTTCTGTAGTTTAGCTTGAAAGAGCACATAGTTCAATAAATCTTTGTGTACATTATTTACTAATCTTATTGTTCATTTCTTCATGGCAATATCACTCACTCGCAAAAATTCATTTTGAATTTTATTCCCCTAATAGGTTTTTCTACAGGAAAAATTTCACAAGTGTAGTTATCCGGAAAATCCCTTTACAGTAATACCCCGGCTTAAGTCCCATGGACTTATGTTACACCGCATTTACGTCGTCTGGCCTGGAAAAAAAATCCTTAATTAAGACACACTTTGAAAGACTCTTGGTTCTATGAGGAGAATTTTTCCTGCAACAGTCAGATGATAGTGACAAACAATGAAAAAAGTTACTAGTAAAAGCTTAGAAAACTCGCTCTGCTGTTATAAAGAGCTTCTAAAAGTAAAAAAGAAAAATTTCTTGGTTCAAACTTCGTTGCAAGATTTGTTCTCACCATCAAAGAATCGAACGGGACAGCTAGAAAAACAATAAATTGTAAATTAACAAATTTTGATTTATTTCAAATTCTTGTATTGCAAAAGCATTTTTTTGCTAATGTTAAATGTATGTAACATAATCCCGAAATACAACAGAATATGTTCATTAGATTTTGAAGAATTTTAATTACTTATCCTTTTGTGCTCATCTAAATGTACCTCGACTTACGTCGCTAGTCTTGGGACGAATTGCTGACGTAAGTCGAAGTATTACTCAGGGTTCGCACAGTTTTACCACAAAATTTTAACAGTATTTTCAAAGTATTTCACTACAGAAAAATATTTCAAAATCGGTGAATAAAGGCGGTGGTTGCGAATTCTGTATTTTAAAAATTAAATGTAAATTTTCTTATCATTAATAGTGGTGGCAGAGTCCTTGGAAATTCCAAGGAGTGTGCGAACCTTGATTACTGCATTTTAGTGTATGTCCATTCGTGACCACAGAATTGGGTGTGGAGGTAAATTTACTCAAACTTCATCTACGTCTTCATTCTTCAGGGCTTTATGCTTTTATACACGATTTTACTGCCGAATGCAGAACTAAGTGCTATAATATTACTGCAAAATCATGCAAATCTTTTTTTGCCTCTCCTAAGAAATGCGCTTTTGTCGAGATGTGTTGCTTTTCATGCGGTTGAGCGATAGGATCTTTCAACACCAAACAGTAAATTCCATTTTCAAGTCAAAATTTCGTATTCTAAGTGATGAGGAGGGAAAAGCCTCATTGAATAAATGGAACAACATGGAAATTAAAAACAATAGAGAATTTTGCAAAAAAAAAGGACTGCATTATTCTGAAATTAAAGGATTATGTTGAAAAGCGAGCCTTCTAGATATCCTGCGAGTACTAGATTTTCCATTCTGCCTAATGTTTGAAAGCTGACAAAAATTTCCTGTATGTTTTATTTACCAGCAGTAGTACTACAAAAATATATTAACCAGAAAATATATAGGGTGATCCAGCCAGTAGTTGACCAAATTTTTAAATATTGTACCATTTCAGGTAAAAAGGATTGTTGTACGTGGTGCTAGACATACTATTTTGTTTGGATATTAGGACACCTGTTAGTACATTGTTCTCAGCGTCTGCTGTCAGAGAAGCCTTTTATGAATTTTTCTTATTAGTAAGAGTAAATAATTAGTTTTTGATTAGGTGCGAGGCAATTACGGTAAGTTAAATGAATCCACGTCCACCTTGCTTATTTCAACTAATAGTTTTATAAGAATTGTTGTTAATCACAGTCCAAGGATGATATTTTAAAGATTGATTTGTAGATTTTTGATTGATTTTTTTTTCATTTGATCAAATATTGGGAAAATGGCGATTAAAAAATCTATTTATTTATAATTTTGTTGCTATTTAATTTCAGTAGATTTTGTTTTTGCCCATTATAGGATATTCAAGAAGGGTTGTAGCAATCATTTCAGTTTACCTCTAAAACTTAAAAGGAAGGAAATATAATAAAAACCCCATAGCTCTGACTTTATTTGATCAACTACAGGCTGGGTCATCCCAGTCTGATTAAAATTTCGAAAACAAATTGTTTCCTGCTATATTCTATTCTTCTGAAAACATTTATAATATAACTCAATCAAGAGACGGAAGAAATGCAAAAGAAGTTTATTTTCTTTCCTGAAAAATAAACAGTCCACACTTCTATAAAACTAAATTGTGTACAATTGATTGCCTTTTAAAAGAAAAAAAAGGTACTTCATGTTTTTTAACGAATATTCTTTTATTACATGAGCACTTGATATAAACAAATAAGTTTTTACAAAAATCTTTAAATATCCTGCAATAAAATTTAAATAAAGAAACTTATTAAATATGTAGAATGGTCGGAAATTAAAATGTATCTCATTTTTCCTTTTTAAAGAAAAATTCTTTTGAAATAAATATATAGTGAAACCTCCCTGTGCGACCACCTCCCTGAACGACCATTTTTTCATGGAACGAAATTTATTGCTATAGGCTCATTATTAATTTTACCTCCATTCAGAGACCATCCCAGTTGAACTCCCTCCATAGGCGACCAGTTTCTTTGAAGAAAATGAAACAAATTCCGTTTTTTCCAGGTCGCTTGAAGAAGGATTTATTAGGAAAATAATTCCGGAGAGCGCATTATTCATCAAACTTCTAAACTAAGTTTAGATTTTTTTATTATTATTCTGGTAACTTTTAAGTGTTTAAACCCATTTGTGCCTTTTTAGGCAATGAATTTAACTCGGATGACAAATTAAGAATGACAGCCAATAAACCTCATTGCCCTATTCTGTTAGGAAACTCTCAAAGAAATAGATAAATTAATGTAATCGTCATTATTTGTTTTCGTGAAAAAAAATTGCATTAATTTACTGAACTTTTAAAGGACTTTGAAATAAAAGTTATAAAAGATAAAACCGTAAAATCAAAGCAAACGTCAATGTATTCATTTTTTAAACTCTGCAGTAATTAAATTATTAAATTAACTTTTGTTTTGATACTTAATTTTTTATATTTTTCCCTAATGTGAAAAATAAACTTTAGTAACGTTAATTGTTACATTTTTTCAACAATTAAGATCTAGATTTAAACATGACCCCCATTAAGAGACCACTGCTCGGAACGACCAATTTTTATTGGAACGGAACGTGGTCGCTTTAGGGAGGTTTTACTGTAGTTATTAATACTTAGTACAAATTTAAACAGCATTAATATTAGACAGGGAGACGGCTGCGCAGACCATGACGATATCGAGTTCACGGATTAGGCAGAACTGAATTCGCATATTAAAATACAACTGGTCTGCCAAGTCAGATCTTGGTAGGAACCACGTGCAGACCCGACGTTAGTGGTTGTTCGGTAGGTTTACCATTGTACATAAAACAAATACTTGTACCCAATACTTGTGCATGAAACAAACACTTGTATCTAAAAAAACGGAGACATGGCATCTTTGAAGTATTGCATTTTTGCTGCAAGGATTTTTGTGAACCATACCACCTTACCTTGGCACATAAAATATAGAAAACATACCCAATCAGTACATGTTCCAACACAAATTCACGCTAAACAATGACAGTTGATGTGACTTCCAATTTTTAAGAAGAAAAATAAATATGTTGTCCTGCCGACAGCCTGAGTGAAAACAATTCTACTTGTACCTCTCATGTTCACAGTTTAACATTTTTTTAAAAATTATATATGCTAAAGAGCAGATAAAATCGAGTCGTGGATAAAAAAGTAAACAGCTCAGCAAATAATTATAATATCAGAAAGTTACTGGTATTAAGCGATTGATATAAAGTCTACTTTTAAATCATGTTTATAAAATTTGCGTAGCGTGCCATCCAGAAATCAAAATCAAACCAAACTTTGTATTTTTAATGGAAATACCCAATTTTGACAATATATTTTAAATCTTCGGTTGAAACTATGTCCAGAAACAAGATTTGAAGTCATTCAGATGAATTTTTTTTAGTTTTAAACATTCAAATATAGGAGCTTCTAATGTTAAATTACATTTTCATAACTTTAATACTTTCTTCTGAAATTATAATCCTGATGTAACCTTTTTTTTTCTTTTGTATGGTTATAGTACTAAAAATCCCAAACATAAATATTACACTTGTAATTTTAAAATTTTATAATATGAATTGTGAAATTAATATTCGAAAAAAATATGAATGCAGAAACGCATAATCTAGAAAAAAAATATTTTACTTGTTTTATTGAAACATTAGGACTGGCAATAGTCAAAACGTATTAAGCTAGTGAAATGGTCATATTGGCAAGAAATAATACATTAATAGAGGTGACATAGTCATTTGTATCATTTGTATAGTCATAGTGTTGCATTTCAACAATCGAGCAACGAACTTCAATTTAGATACCGCCCTAAATTCATGGACCGCACCCCCCCTAAACTGATACGTAATATATGTACACTGTTCAGCCCCATAGCTTTCTTCTATGTAAAAATCATCGTAGGCAAATGTTACCATTTTGTTTGACAATTTTTGATATTATTATGCGAGAAGGATGCACAGCACGCCAAAATAACAGAATGTTTACAAACAGAAACAAACCTATAGGGAAGTGGTACGTATGGAAACATTCTCTTATTTTGGCGCACCTGCCCGAGTGGAAATGTCACGAATCGACCAATGTAGTAATAGTAGCGTATTTCTTGCAAATGCAAACAGGGAAAGTTAGGAATATTTTAGCAAGTTGCTAACATTATTTTTTTTATATAACTCAAAAAGCGCACCTTCGATTTTAACGAATTTTTTTTTCTTAAAAGTACATACTTTGACGCTTATTCCGTAATTTTTTGGTTGGTGTAAATATAAAATTACTACATTAATAATTTTTTTAAATAATTTTTGTTTATTTTTCTATGTTAATTTTTTTGTAAAAATGTGAAAAAAATATATAATGTGAACTAACATATTCTTCAATAATTAGCGTTGGTTTCATTTTTTTAGCTTTTGTACTTTTTGAGAAAAACATATTTGAAAAATGGTAGCGCCATCTCAAGGACAGTTCAAGGTCAAAGGCTAAAAACACCCTATATTGTATTCTCATGGGGAGCCTTATTACTACACATGTTATTTCAAACATCGGCCGTGGGGGCCATTTCGCCATGCTTATACGGCTAGACCCTTTCTGGGTCATTTACTAGATGGAACATAACATGAAACATATAGATTCACTGCCCCCTGAATGGGCCGGCCTGAATACTGACAAAAAATGGCGGCTGCGGAAGTCAGATTTTTTTCTTTTGGGTATGTACGGTACCCTAAATTTAGACACCAATATTGAAACAACATCAACAAAAAAAATCATTGTCTAGTTTAATCTCAGAAAATTGAAGTATAAAAAACTTTAAAAAAATTATTAGTACCAAAATTCAAATGACATTACACACGCTGAAAACATCCGCTTTCGGCAACCGCCATCTTTGTGTGAGCGCACAGGCCTAGTAATCAGGGGGCGGTAATAGAATTCGCAATAACGTCGCAGTGCGTCAATTTTTACGTGTGACGGTAATGTTGAGAACAGGAGTAGCAAATGGTCATGTGCTTTCATATTTTTATTTATTTTTAATTACGATGCTATTAGGCTTGCTATTTTTGTCAAAATCATTTTTACGAAAAAGATTTATTCATAAAAATAAATAGATAAATACTATTTTAATAACCTTTCTTATATACTTTAGATCGCGAGTTTCCATTCACAGGGCTCCGACCAGATCCGTTGTTTGAATATCCCTTAAAAAGTTTTCTTTTTAGATTTCTCTTGCAACTTTTGAAGAAACCAACTCCGGAATTATTTCCGCAACAAATGTTGTGAAAGCTTAACCACCAAAAAATGTTTCTTCAAGACTGATATTCAAAAACGGACTGATGGAAGCCCTGTTTTTAGTCTGTCAGACAATAAACAAACTAAATTTAATGTGTCCATCATCATTTCTTGGAAGGTTTTTGGCCCATAATGTGCAGATTACTTCTACATCAGAAGCTGTGCCAGGTCCAAGGAATTGCACCATAATCAATGGTGGTAAGCTAGACACGTGCCCAGATATAAATCGAGTTGGAAATCCTGGATAAGGTGAATATCGAACATCAAATGCTGTCGTGGCATTACAAGACACTCGTAGGAGATTTGGTTCTTGTTCTGAAGTTCTGAGTTCAATTGGAAGTTCTGATGTGTTAAGTGGAATTGGAGACCAGCCGATAAAAGTATTAAACACCAAAGCTACGCATGGGTTTCCAGTCTGATATCCAAATTGATTATGAGATGAGCAGTTGTCGCTTATTCGGTCCAGAGGAAATGAACAGGACGACACTCCTGTAAAAAAAAAACAATTTGTGAAGTAATACTTGTAAGATACATCATGGTTAACTTAACCCTTAAATGCCGGGTGTTGGTTTTCGGCAACATACCCAATTTATGCTCTAAAATACTATTAGAATAATATTGAAGCTATAATGCTTAATGTTGTCAATAAAATACATTCTGAAAATATTATTAAATCAATTTTCAACCTGTAGATGACAACACTTGTGCTGTTTAAGAATAAAGATAGATTTATTTTTTCAACTGTTGCTACTTGTTCTTTTTGTTTTGTTTGGAAGCTTGCGAAATACCCTATTTTGTTCTGCAGTGAGCAAGTAAAATTTATTTCTTATTATAGTTCCTAAATTCTTGTGTGTTTAATAATATAGAATAATATAGTTTATCAAGGGAAATTATTTTTCCAATTAAAGACCAGTATTGCCGATTAATAACAGACTGTTTTTTAGCCGTAAACCATACCTAAACAAAATATGATATTTTAATGTATTTTTCCCATGATTTATTTAAAAAATGAAAGCTGGAAAACATTATTAGAATTATTTTTGAAAAATCAGGCATTTAAGGGTTAAAGCTATTATGAAACAATATAAAGTAGACCAATAAATCAGAAATTAAGCTAAATCGAGTTCAATGGTAACATAAACATGTTTACCGTAATTTCGCGGTATCCGCCGCACCTCAGATAACCCGATATCCTACCAGAATTGATTTTAAATAAAATGTGACTTATTTCTGCTTAGCACTTTTTAGACTTCTTTTTTTTCAATAAAATTTCCGATTTAGAAAAGACTACTAAGCCGTAGTGCGTATACGCGGTACATTACTGTATTTACATCATAATTGGAATAAAGACATAGAGTGTTTGATCTAGGAAATTACATATTCTGCATTTCTTAAAAATTCTTAAATTTTCTTGCTTGCACATATACAAATACACAACACATGTGGAATAATAGTAGAATCAAAATGTTGAGAGAATAACATAATTTATTGATACACAGTGTTGACGCAACAACTTCCAGGTACCCTATTTCTATAGCTATGCTCTTCTGACAGTGTGAATAACGTTTCTGGAAAAATCACCGGAAGCTTTTGCTCAAGATAATCTGCAATGCGATCGTTGCAATATCTTAAATATCGTGTAAAACATTCATGGCTGTTAAACAACGGCTTTGGCAGTTTGATGGCGACTGGCACATGCAATTATCCATACATTTTATACGCTGCCATTCTTAACTATTGCTGGTGGCCGCACAGTCAGCGAAATACTTTGTACGGATCCACGGCCGTACTTAAATCGAAAGCGCCATGCAGACACACGATACACTGCTACATCTCCTGTTGCAACATGTGCAAAATTTCTCCAATCTATTTCCACAACTATTCGCTGAATTTGATTTTCACACGTGCTTCTTCAGTTGTTCCTCAAAAACTTGCACAGTGGCCTTCTTTACGACGTCTCGTATCACACAGTAAAATTGTTCTAATCGACTCCAGTCATGGGTTTATGTTTTAGCAGAGTCATCGAACATTTTGATCAAACTTAGCATAATAATAAAATATTTCAGCTTTAGGAAGAACTGTGGGTTAAGAGACGGGTCGAAGAAAGTGAAAAGTGACAATCTAAGTTTTCAATCATTGGAACAAAGTTTGTGCCTTCAGCAACGAAAATTTGCGAACAACCAGTACATTAACTAGAATCAGAGATATCGGGAATATTCTTGATATAATAGCATATAAAGTATGCTATCACCAATTAACTTCCGCCACGGAAATATATAAGACTGCTTTTTTATTAGACAGTGGGTTCATTTGCAAGCAATAAGAAAATGCTTGCAAATCGTGAAACCCCTTCATAGGTCTTGTCGTTCTTTTTGTTCTTCTAATAATAATATTTGTGAATTCCGGAAGTGCTATTTGTACCATGCAATTTTAATTCCAAAGTGACACAATAACACCAGAATTTTTTAATTAAATTTTACGTTTATAATGTGAGCCATAGGTTGCCAGCCTCTTCTAGATCACCGTCCCTTTCAAAGAAAAAAATTTCCAAATCCCCCTCTTCTACAATAGTTAACTCCTTGAAGGGCAGTGGTGTATTATATACACCACTCAATTTTATTTCTCAAATATCACATGGGCACGAGAATTTAGGCATTCAATTTTGCTTTATATAAAGTACGCAAAGAAAAGCTTTTACTTACATTCAAATAAATTCATATAAATTTATAGATACCGGTGTCAATCAATCATTTTAACATTCTAGCGACAGAAGTACTCTGCCCCGGAAAGTGTTAATTATAGCAAATAATATTGTTGCATATTACCTATACCTATTTTATCTATCTATCTGTTAAGAATCACAAAAAATAATTAAAATGACCATCAAACGTAGTAATAAATATTTTATTAAAAAATTAAAAATAAGCTCAAAATCAATACAAAATAAAAAAAACAAATGCGATGGTTGAGGGTGGTAAAGTTTTAACTATTTGTTAATATCGAGTTCCAATTTAGTTAACATCAACGCGCAAATTACCTCCTTCAGTGATGCGCAGTGTATTATTTTTCCTAAACTGTATGCTATTTAGTCCTTCGGTGGCGTGGTCGGTAAGCGGAGGCTGCTGTCACGCTAAAGGTTCCGGGTTCGAGTCTCTGGGTAAGACATGGATGTAATTGTTATTGTGTTTTCGAAAGTAATATATATATGTAATGCAGAGAAATAAAATTGTTATGTTTGGTTTGTGTTACAATTTATGTGTATAAATAAGGATCATTCGAGGCGACAGCTGTTGTTGCTATAGGCCTCAAAGCAATCTTCACTACGGTGAATTTCAAATCATATCAAATGTATACTATTAGCTATTGCACTGAACCCAAACTTAGCCAAATACGATGAAGTAAAAACAATTGAAAATTTCTGTACTCTTGCACACAGTCAAGGGCATACTTGCCAACTTTCAGCTAAACTTCCGTAAAATGCAGGTTAAATTGACCCAGGTTAAACATGTTAGAAACCAGAAAATTTATTTGACGTATCATTATAGATTTAAAATCATGTTTCTCTACGAAATCTATTTGAATTCATTTCTTTAAAAAATTTCTGGTTCCAAACGTGTTAAACCTGGGTCAATTTAACTCACATTTTACGGAAGTTTAAAGGGAAGTTGGCAAGTATGCCAAGGTAGAGAGCTAGAGTATAGATTTGGAAGCCAGAATTGCTAGCATCCCTTTCTGAATTTTAATTTTAGTTCTTCTTAGTGCCTAACATATCTAATTTCGCACTCAGCTATTTGTGAATTTATAACTATTTTTAAAGCGAGTTATATCGATTTTTGACGTCATGAAAAAATTGTGGCAAGAATGTTTTAGCACGTTACAATAAAATTTTATTTTCGGCGAGTTTTAGCGATAATCCGTGTTTTTTAAGAGGCTATTTTTTGCGTAAAAGAAATCCAATTTGGGATCTCCAGCTTTTCGTTCGTTTCTATAAAATTTAATTTAATATAGGTATATTTAAGGATTTTATCTCGAGTCCGCGCAACGGCAGAGGGGGAGGAGTCAGCTAGTTTTATAGTTTTCCAAATAGGTAGCTATGCCACGGCCACCCCCCCCCCCCCCATTTCTCTGCGAATCCTTTATCGTCTCCCTGGAAGGCTCCAGATCTCCCGTTGTGAAAGTATGACATACTTGAAAAAAAAAAGCTTTCTTAGTTTCAAATAAACATGTTTGGAAATACTTATGTCAATCAATTCTTTCAGTCTAGGTTTTGGAGCGGACACATTTTTAGACACAAATAATTTTATAAAATTATTTTTATAGCACATTACTACAAGAATTGCAATAAAAAGCTCAGCACGAAGCGTTTTTCTAAAAAATTCCCAGGATAAATCTGAAATGAAAAGTTTCAAAAGGAAATAGTAATGGTAAAGTTTTGATTTAGTTTCTATAAAAAGAGGCCACTCCGACACCTACAATACATAACTCTTTCAGGGGCAAGGTACTTCTATTAGTAAAATACTGAGATGAATGAATGACACCGGAATTTACAATCAAATTTATTTGAAAAGAAGTAAAAGCTTTTCTTCACGTACTTAATCAAACGAAAAATTTCAAACCAAAATTCTGGCGTCAATGTCCCATTTAAGGATTAACCCCTTAATTCTCGCTCCCGTCATATTCACGGGCTGTGTCTTTTACTCAGATTGTTTGATTCCCACCAGTTTTATAAAATAGTGAAATTGGCTATATTTTAGTATCGTTTTACCTGTCATTAAATTTGGTGAATATTTCTTTTTCATAAAAGTGGTGTCAATAAGCAATTTGAATTTTTAAACCGTAATTTAATTCGAGCGTTAAGGGGTTAAATTTAGGTGGTCCAAAATTGAACCACCGACCTTGAAGGGGTTAAGCAACAAAAGTATATTGCCTTTGAAAGGGTTATAAAAAGATACAAACGAGTTGTGTAACCGCTTTCACCCCTTAAGTGTTTCTTTTTTCTTTTTTTTTTTTTTTTTTTTTTTTTTTTTTTTTGTCACACTAAATTAAAAATAAGGAACCGGAACCACTTTTTTTAACTAAGTTATTTGGCTTCGTACAATCGAAAAAGGTATACCAATTGATAAACCAAAGTTTGCAGTTGAAATTAAGTAGTATCCAAAAACTTTTAATATCGAAGATAGAAAACTCTTTTTCCCGAGTGGCACTTGGACAAAACAATTAACCCTTTAGTACGCAGCTTTGCATATATGCAAACAACACTGTTTTGAATTTAACAAATATTTTTTTATTCGCGTATACCCAATTCACACCAGAAAATTAAAATAGCAATATTTGCTTTAATCATAAAACAGATATCCCGTATTTAAATAAATCGAAATTAACCTTTAAAATCTCTGGTGTAAAGTCAAATATTCTGAACTACGTAATTTCTGGAACGTATTCTATTTTGGGAAATAAAGTGTTAAAGATTAAGTTTTATAAAATAAATAATTATATAAAATAAGGTATTTGGAGAAATACATATTAAAGTATTTACTAATTTGCATTAATTTAGCGTAAAACAGCTACACGGCAGTAGTTTTTACTTTTATTGCAGATGTGCAACAGAAGAAAAGATTGACGTATTTTCTGAAAAATATATGTCTGATTTATTTTCATTATTTTTCCTGTGTGATAAACCTTTCAGAGGATCATATATAATTTTTTCGAAACAAAATAAAAAATCGCGCATTTAAGGGTTAAGGGGTTAAATAGACATTTGAAAAATATTAGTCAGATTGTAAAACTTGTAAGCTATATCAGCACAAAAAAATGTGGTAATGGCAGGGCCTGATAATCAACGGGGCAAACTTCCACCAGTAAAAATAAATAGAAATTCTTTCTTTAATCAGTACAGTATTTTTTGCAAGAATACAGAGTTTAAATAATACGAAAATTTCTGTTCAAATTTACTGGTGGAAGTTTGCTCCGTCGCTAATCAGGCCCTGTGTACTGGGCTAAACTTATTTAGTAACCTAATTCTACAAGTGTTTTCTTTGATAAAGATGTGGCATTTTCCTTTTTGATTAATTCTTTAACAACGCGATTTAGACATGAACGATCCAGTGACTGTTCTTTTTTATTATTAGGTTGTTCGGAAAGTAGTGTCCGTTTGCGAAAATCAACTCGTCCCGGAAAATTCTATCATTTAATTATTAGACATTGATTCCAATATTTAATCTCTAATAATTACCGGGCAAAATTTTTCGGTACGAAGTGATTTTTCCAAACGGACACGACTTTCCTAACGACACAATATATTGATACCACTTTTCTAAAAATAATCTCTACCATACATTTATACTAAAATATTTTCAAGACAATTCCTACCACAAAGAATTTTTTTTCGAAATTGTCAACGATTAAATATAAAAGTAGTCGCCGGGACAGTATTCCCAGTGGACTACTTTCTTAAAATTCAGATTTCCTACCACTTTTTTGAAATAGAAATATTCACTTTACTTAATGGCAGATTAAAAAATGCTAGAATAAGCCGAATTATACGTTTATAAATAAAGTGGTTTGAATCAAGCAATCTGAATTTTAAAAAAGTAGCCCACTGGCAGCATTGCGCTGGTACTGACCCGTAATCAAAATCAAAATGTCAAATAAATAAATACCGTATATACTCGCGTATAAGTCGACCCCAAATTCGGGAGGAATAACATACTGAATACCAGTATTTAAAAAAAGTTATCTCCGTTTTATCTAAATGCAGAATTTGCTGATATTAAACAAGGTGAAGATGGCTACAAGAAAATACTGGTATGTAACATATTTTTTTCACGAATTTAGGGGCCGACTTATACGCGAGTATATACGGTATTTATTTATAAGCAAAAATTAAATATATTACCTATTGGTGCGTAATGCAAATCACAGTTCGTGGCGGTTGTTTGGCGTTCTCTATACGCCCTCAAAAGGGTTTTCAATTCATCAGCATGACGACGCCATATCTTTGGACTTTGTCTGTGCACAACAATAGTCGGCGTTCGGTTGTGGAACCGACGAGGTTGAGGAATAAGGTGAACGAGGTCCGAGAGAGCCGCTGTTGGAAATTTACTGGAAGATGCGACGGTTCCCCGGGACAAGGCTACGGCTATGAGGATGATTGCCACTACTATAAGGGTGCACACAAGGGAGACAAGACCCATGAAGGTGACGATACGACGTGCAGGTTGCCAGGTAGATGGATAGTCCTGCTGTCATAAAAAATAAAATTAACATATTTTACTACTGAAACCATTTTGATTACTGCTAAAACATCCAGGAATTTTACTCAACCTTAATAAAAACATTTCACAACAGAATTGTTATTGAAAACTGCTTAACTTAATTATTTAACTTAGTTTCTTTTTTATATATAACTTATTGTTTAAAGAAATTCCTGGTTGAACCAACAATTAATCATTTGGTCGGTGTCGAATAACGACTTTTCTGAAATCTCTAAGGCTGTGGCGCATATTTTGAATGGAGTTATGAATAAAGAGGAGGAGACATTTAGTGTACTGTCTACCAGTTGCGACTGAAGTAACTGAGTAGGTTGTCACAAGATGGCGGCTGTTTTTTTTAATCGGATCTTCAGTTTCTGATTACCGCAAAGGCAAACATCGCACCAGTAAAATTGAATAGAAAATTTCGTCTTATGTAAGCGTCTTATTCATGGAATTTTTTTTCTTTAAAATGACGTAAAAAAATCTATTTGTTTTTACTGGTGTCAGAGTGCCTTGTAAAACTGTCAGTTTGTTTCCCTGGTTGTCACAATATGGCGGAAAAGCAGGGACTAACTACCGCCAAAGTCAACTCCTACCAGAAAAAATGAAAATCTGTTTCCACCATTATTACTGACTGAAATTTTTTAATAATAAGGTGTTTAAATAAGTTGAAATTTTCTATATAAATCTTCTGGTGGGAGTTTTCACCGGAGGCAAACAACTCCTGCGATAGCGGTAACAGTTGAAGCTTCACTATTTTAAGGATATGTCTGTTCCTCTTTATTAATAGTTCCATGATATTTTGCGACGTAACGATAGCAGTGCTGCAGCGGAGAGGAAAGAAAAGCAAATCTAACAACATTTTCTCTAAGATAATAGTGGTGTGCAAAAAGCTGGGAACTTTGCTGTGGAAAAGCAATGAACTTCTACTGTGACGTCACTACTTCCGGTGCCATAGCCTTTCTGAAGATAGCCGTGGCGATATGTCAGTTCCTCTTTATTAGTTCTTCCTCCATGTGCTGGAGGTTCTACTGTTAAATAAATGGATCCTATTCACACTTTTGTAGTGTGGAAAAGAGGGAAGAAAAAAAAGAAGTGCGCGTAGGACTCGTATCCTCAGTGTTCTGTATAGTTATGTAATATTACTGTAAAACTTAGTATGCACTTAATTCCTTTACAAATGTACAAAAATAACGACTGCCTACTTATAGACATATTGCTTCTTGTAATTGTATCGTAAAGCTGAAATTTATTTAATTATCCATTAAATCTTACCCAGAATTATTTGTGATGACTGAAGAAATAATTTATTATACAGTATTTTATATTAAAGTTAAAAATAAATTAACACTAGAAAGGCGGGAAATTTTACACCACAATTTTTATTTAAAACTGTTTTACTTATTTCACCTTTTCTTCTTTGTGTCTCTTAACACTCTCGCTGCGTAAGTAATTCTTCGCGATGAGCGTCTTTTACAGAATTTTTAATCGTTTGTCACCGGTTCTTTAAAGCAGAAATTTTTTACTATCGTAATCGGGAAACTGTCCTGATTAAATCAGACAAAGTTTTCGCTAAAAAAATAACTGGTGGGAAAAACCAAATAGTATTAATTAGACGGAAAAATGGGCTGAGCAGCGAAAGGGTTAAACATCTTTTATAAAGAGCTTTCTGTTTCGAACCCAAATATGTTCATTTGGTAGGTGTCAAAATGACCTCTCACGGTCCTTCGAGTATTAACCTACAATTCTAAATTAAAAGCTTCAGAATTTTTCTTTTAGATGTACAATAAGGCTTTCCTTTGTGCTTAATTTCTAGAATTTACGTGAACGTAAAGTACACTATATACTTTGGAAATGATTTTGTGTAAAAATAACGCTCTTTTAAGCCATAGCCTTTTATTTTAAACAACCAAAGAAAAAGAAACAATTAAATATATAAAAATATTAAAAGATAAAAAAAATTAAAAGATTGTAAGACCAGATGCAATAATCATTAAGGTAAGTTGTGTGAATTAGATCCCCCAGATCGGCTCTGTTGGCAGAGCATTGGTGGCTTCAGCTAAGAAGTCCCTGGTACGAATCCTTCCCGGGACATATTTCACTCACTTAGAAATTTATAACTCATCCATAACATTTTTTTTGTATTGAGTTAGAAGCTCGATATGTTTACAAAACAATGGGGGTCATGGATCTTCTTATTTGGTTTTAATTTCAACTTTATACTTTCAGCCGTTCCTGAAAAAAAAATGGTCTTCACAAATTACAAAGTGATCCGGAAGAGTTCCGTTTTAACCTCTTGAGGAGCGGTGGGATAAAATACATCCCACCTAATTTAAACAAGATTCTCACCAGAAATTTTTTACTAAATTTTATATTTTTCACTTTGAAGAAAAATCATTGAAAAAGTGATTTTCCTTATTTAAAAATAAAATTTTTCGATTATTCCGGTGAGAATTCAATATTTAGAGTCATTTTTGCTTGCCCCTCAATGGGTTAAGGCACTCAATCTAAAAAAAAATAGCAACCATACAAATAAATAAAACTTGGCTAAAAAAAGATTTATTGAAAGAAATTTTACATTTATTTAACCAGAAAACTCTTAATTTTCAAAATGTACATATGTATATAATCCAGAACTACCGGAACATTTTCTCAAGTTTTATAAAAATATACCATACCAGAATTTTTATTTAAAATTACTTTATTTATTTGAACCATGGAAATATTAATAAAGAGGAACTGACATATCCTTAAAATAGTGAAACTTCAACTGTAACCGCTTTTGCTGAGGTTGATTTCCGCGGGGGCAAAATTCCACCCGTAAATTTCAATGGTAAATTTCTAATCGTAAATTTCTCCTTATGTAAACGCCTTATTCGTGGAAAATTTCAGTCATAAATAATGGTAAAAACAGAAATTCATGTTTACTTGTGTAAGTTTACTTCGGCGGTAGTCAGGCATTTTCGCCATACTGTGACAACCACAGACTCAGTGAAAAAGATTTTAATACCAGGGCAAACTACCACCCGTAAAAAGAAATAGAAAATTTAAGCATATTTATGATGGAAATGTTTCGAGAAAAAGCCTCTAAAATAACGCAAATTTCCTTTTCCAATTTTACTGGTGGAAGTTTAATCCGGCTGTAAACAGAAACTGTTTATCCGATGTAAATAATCAGCCGCCATCTTGCGACAACTATCTTCCGTTAATTCACTCGCAACTCATAGACAATACACTATATGCCATGGAACTATTAATAAAGAGGAACTGACATATCCTTAAAATAGTGAAGCTTCAACTTTAACCGCTATCGCAGGCGTCGCTAACCGCCGGTGGAAACTTCCACCAGTAGATTTAAATAGAAAATTTCAACTTATTTAAACGCCTTATTGATGCAAAATTTTAGTCATAAATAATTCTAGAAACAGATTTTCAATTTTACTGGTAGGAGTTTACTTTGGCGGTACTTAGGCCCTGCGTTTCCGCCATATTGTGACAACCAGGGAAACACACTGACAGTTTTACAAGGCATACTAACACCAGTAAAAAAAATTAAAAATTTTACCTCATTTTTCAGAAAAGAAATCCATAAATAAGACGCTTAAATAAAACGAAATTTTCTATTCTGTTTTACTGGTGGGAGGTTTGCCTTTGCGGTAATTAGAAACTGAAGATCCGATTTTAAAAAAGCAGTCGCCATCTTGTGACAACCTCCTCAGTTACTTCAGTCACAACAGGTAGACAGTACACTAAATGTCTCCTCCTCTTTATTCATAACTCCATTCTATATGCCTCCTCCTCTTTATTCATAACTCCATTATTTGAACAAATGAACCAGTCTTGTTGCGTTCCAGTGTCGTTAGCATTATGGTTGAACTTGGACGCAAACTCTAGAGCAGGGGTGGCAAACTGTGGCACGCTTGATACCACTAATTTTGTAAAGAAATATCCGACTTCTTGAATAGCTGAGATTCGATGACTATATAAGGCAATGATTACTTTGAAATTTTAGTGGTGAGAGTAAGTTGCCAAGTAAACCGAGAAAATTATTACTCTCTGGATTATATATTTAGGTTATTAAAAAAATAGAGTAAATATCTTTCATGTACTTGTTTGATCCATTAGCCCCCGTGGAGGGATAATGTTTTCATAGTTTCTCGAAAAACACTATTTTAATTTTCTTTTCATTCTAAGGAAAAATGCTTTAAAGTCTAAAAGTTGATTCTTGAATTTTAGATTTTCCATAAAACTACAATAAATATTTTCCTTGCTATAACACCGACTGAATTGTGCTATTATAAAGAGTTCTTTTTACTGATAAATCGCTATTTTCAATAGGAATGAAACCGGGGAGTTACGGCCATTAATGTACGTGAATACCATAATCTTCAAGAATTTTTCAGTGTTTGTACATTTTTGGGGATTAGTTTAACAACCAGCATCTTTCAAAATTCTATCAAAATTCCAGCGAAAGATTATAATAGCATTACATTTGCACTTATAATGTTTGTTCAAACTTTTAAACTGCATATTATGGATGGAAATTTGCAAGATACGCCCGACAACGTCGTCGTTAGCGTGCAAAGTGTTCATATGAGGTGAACCATCATTTGACTAAATGCCTTCATTATATTAAAAATTGTCACCAATCGATTTTATGCTTTAAATAGTATTCCAGATTTAAAATTACCGTTTTTTCGTACTACGGAATTTGCATGAAATTGCCGTCTCTTTATGGTTTCTATTTGAATAAATTTTGAGAATATCTTTATTTTGAATATCTTTATATCTTTATTATCTAAATTTTGAGAATAAAAGCAAAAACCAAACCATCTGGACGAAAAAAGAATTATTATCCGTCTGAACTTTATTTATGGACAGTATTATGAATATATTAAAATCTAAGTGTTAATTTTGATTTCTGTATAAAAGGAAAATTTTGTATGTATATATATATATATATAATTTTTTTTTCATTTTTTTTAATCTTCTAAAAAAGAAATTTTGAAACGTAAAATATCAAGAGAACGGAAATACATATTAACTCGGTGAAATTTTACATTCTCAACCACTACTAAAAATTCAAGAATAGAAATTTATTCATGTTTAAAAACTCATATGTTACAACTCATATTTTTTCTAAAATTAATTTGAAAAATACAGATATTTTAAAAAGAATAAAAAAAAAAGAATTATAACGTATAATTTTTTTAAAAACAGACTTCAATTTCTGCAATCTTGAAATATGAAAATTGCAGCTCATTCCTATTTGGGCTATGTTTTAAAACGACTTGAATAGTAATCTATTCGGAAACGTTTAAAAAGAATTTTAAGATAACGAATTTTAAACTCTTCGCTCCTGGGTACCTAAATGGGGAACTCCGTTTTGTCCCATTTTGTTAATGATACTCGAACATAATTACAATTTTGATATCAGAGTGATATATTTCGAAATCTTAAGATTCGAACTAATGCAAATAAAATAAACATCTTAATCTGAAGTCAAATGGATGAAGAAATAATTCAGTAATAATTAAGAATACTGTATTAATACTCACAAGGAAGGTCTCCATACTGGGCATACTCAGAATATTTTGAAAAAAATACCAGTTAAACTACTTATGTATGTAATAAAGGATCAGTCAAATTTAGCGGCGGAATTACGGTAGAAAGTCTGTAAAAAAATAAAATACTTTCGAGTATTTGGCGCGAAAAGACGAAAGCGTCACGCGATTTGGCGAGCAGTACTTTTCCTCGCCAAAAGCAAACGATTTTAATGCATCTGAAAATTACTTGTTAATTGATTTTTAGAATGCACGTAAAAAGTATTTAATGAATTTAAACATAAATAATGAGAGAGTTTAATAAATACATTTTTTCGTATTACATATTTATGTTGCTTGTTACTTAATTTTATTACTTTAAAAACAATTTCATCTATAAAAAATACTTTCATATATTTAAGCATATTCCAAAATAAAGGCAAGATTCATTTAGCAGTTATTCATTTCAAACCAATGAATTCGTCGTTTCCATAGCAACAAAATTGAACCGACAGCGCTCCATTGGACTTAATTTTGAGATATTGAAACAATTTTAATTTTGTTTTAATTCACAAAATTTGATATTTAACTTTCATTATAAATACATATATGACAAAGCTATAGCTAAATCAAACTAAAACTGACAAAACTACAGTTATTTAAGTTAAATTTATTTAAACAAGTTCAATATGAAATATATTTATCTTAAGTATCTTGAGTATTCGACATGAAAAAGTATTTTTCGAAATTTCATTTCATCGCCAACCGATGATAAATCGCCAAATAAACGAAAATTTGATTATTTTTTTACGAACGTTCTATCGGGGTTCCGCCAAAATTTTTTTTATAAACATATATATCCACATAAGACGAACACTCTGTAATTTTTTCAGATTTTTCTGAATATGCCCGTATGGAGACCTTCCTTGTCAGTAGCGAAGAGGTTAAGAGCTCACTGCAGTCACAGATAAAAAGAAATAAAGATGGCCGCTGGCATTTTAGCTGAATTGAAAGGATGGTCTAAATTCAAATGATTGACAAGCGAGCTCTTCCAATCAGCAAATGGCCAATTATCTGGCACGATTCCAACCCCCACCCCACTTTGGCTGAGCGCTACATGTGATAATTTCCAGTAGGTTTCAGGTGTAAAGGATTTTTTTTTCAATTGTCTTCGCTTTACAAGCGTAGATCAAAGCCCACTGTTTTGTGGAGACTCGATAACGGTAAAAGCCGTAAAAAGAATTTTAATCTGTTTATGATAAAAGTGCAAAAATTAAAACGATTTGACTTTCAATTTTTTTTTTTTTTTTTTTTTTTTTTTTAGGTTTATTTTACAGCTTTTACAAACATAAAATTGAAATTAGTGCAGTATAAAAACTATTTTATTTCACATAAGGCAATTACATTTAAAATCAAGGGGGAGATATTGAATGAGGGGGGAAATATATCAGGTACAAATATTCTAAAATAACTATCTTTTGTGCGAATTCTTTTTAGAACATAAAATTTATGAGATTTATAAAAGTTAAATAACATTGAAGGTTAAAAATAAGATGTTCATAAAATTAGGAGAGGAAAAGTTAAACAAATAAACTGTATATTTTGTACTGTACATCTGTAGAGGGGGTATAAATGTAAATCCCAGCGTAGTCATTTATAGATATAGTACACAATTTATTGTTGTTAGCACTAAAATATGCGACAGAAAAAATAAAGTTTTCCAAATATTAAAAACTTTGTGTGATGTTAGCAGAAAGAAGGATGGCAAAAATTTTAGCGAAATTTTCAGGCAGAAGAAAATTTAGATTATGGATTATTTTTAGAAGAATGTTATAAAACATAAAGGAGTTTTAACAATTTGAAATTTTAAGTGCACAGGAGTAAATTCAGGTGTGTGTGTGGGGGGGGGGATTTCTGAGCACTAAATATTTTTTAAATGATGCGGTCAAATAAGAATGTTTTTTGTAGCGGTTCGTAATCTAAATAACACTAAAATACTTTTATTTTCATTACATTTTTCCATTTTTAACACTTCCCAAGAAAGTTGAAAAGTGTTTATGGATTGAGTTTGTCCGTCCGTCTGTCTGTCTATCCGTGCTCTAACTAGCGTAAATATAGTCGGATTGCCATGTAATTGATATACGATATTGAAAATCATCATGGTATGTTCGGTGCACCATTCATGGTTCATTTACAGATGCACTCAAAAGTATTCGCTACATTATGGTCTATGTGGGGGGGGGGATTATTTAGGATGTATTTTAATAGTGTTACACAATGTTAAACACAGTTAAATTTATGTACATTGAGACACACTTTAAAATTGTTACTATAGACTATGTTATGTGTAATGCTTAAAGTACGAGTATAGGGGACTCAAAAGTATTCCGTTATGCCCATGAAGAAATATCGTTTGCGGCGTATTTGATTGATATTACTCTGTCACAAAGATAATGAAATTGATATGAATTTCTGAGGTGTCCTAAGCCTACTTTCTGTACAACATGAGCATTTAACAATTATTTACGGTGTCAGACAAAAGAACTTGGTTCAATATGGTCTACGAGAAAAACTGTTTGTAGCGTATTTTGATCACGTTACACTATTTCAAACATGACGAAATAGGTACACATTACTTTGATTTACTACAAGATGCTTACATTCGAATATGGTCTGCATTTCATTTAGCGTTCATTTACAGGGAAACATAAAATATTTTGATACAATACTGTATCCGATATAGCTATTAAAAATTAATGCTGAAAGTACATTTTTAATTACAGAATGCGTTTTTAAGTTTAACTAAATTTTTGCGCACTACGTGGTGTGCACATATTTTACAAACCCTATACAGGACCACACAAAAGAATTCGTAACCATTGCTGAGAATGAGTATGAATTGCTTAAAGGTGTTTGGTTTTTTTTAGTTATAAATGTACAAGCTCAACTACATTTAATATGCTTAGAGATGTTTGTATCATACAAATAAAATCCTATACAGGGATATTCAAAAAACTGGATACATGGGCCGCCGATAGAAAATAATTCCTGCAAGTGTGATTTCAGTAATTTTGAGCATGATTTTGCCTGAATTAGATTTCAGCTTAATACTGTTTGACGTGTATAAAAATCTGTATTCTATATACAGAAATGCACAAAAGAATTCAAGTATGTTTCCGCCTAGTAGAAATTGCCGAGGGTGAATTTTCAACTGTTTTATGTATTTTCTTACAAAACTAAATTTTAACATAGTATGTAGAATCCGTACAAATATATGCAGTACAAATATATCATATACACTGCCTCATATGAGCTGCACAAAAGAATTTGAGTACCTTCCAGGTTATGGGTGCAATTGTTGAAATCTGCTTTTCAAACGTGTCATAGGTATTACAAATGTTTAGTTAGATATCTTCTTTACTTTATTAAACGGCGAAGTTTTGTTACAGTGTTCTGTAAGTGTTGGAAAGTATCGACGTAGACGCATGATTTTTCTTTTTTCTTTATGGACATACTCGGTTCAGTCGATTACTCAGGCACCTTTGGTATCTATGTTTGATGGTTCTTTCTGAGCTAGTCGGAATAAAATGATTTCGAAAGGTTTGAGAATTTACTTGCACGTTGACGAGAAACCACAATATTTTCCTTACAAATATCTCTCTAAAGACATTTTCCTTTGAAAAATACAGTTAAAATGTTTTTTATGCACAATTAAATGTACACCTATCGCTTTATTGTTAACACTTTCGTACATAGTTGAAATGATTTAGTTAATATTATAGATAATAAAGATTTATAATTAGGACGAAAAAAAAGTAAAAATTAAAAAGTTTTAAGGACTGTAAATTAGATTTTTTAGCTTCATGAGTTGAGGGTAAGACAAATCAAGAAACAGATTTTTTTTTTTTTTTTTGGCGGGGGGGGGGGATTTAATAGATGACCGATTATGTAACTTATTAAAGATTTACAAATAGGGCAAAAACATTGCAATTAGGAGTTTTAGAGACTTTAAATTTTATGAGCATGGAAATAATGGGGGGAGAAAAGAAAACGTCAATTTTATATGGGGTGGAAGAAATTATATAATCGATTATTTATTGTTCAATATGAAACAGATAAAGCTGAAAATGTATTAAAAAAAGACTTTCAAAGATTTTAAACTTAAATAAGGGAAAGAAAAAAAAAGGGGGATTTTATTTGATGACTTATTTATTTACCTTACTAAAGAATAAGAAATAGGACAAAAAAAGACTAAATTTTGTGTTCTTGGTAAGGGTAGAGTCAGAGCAAGAGTCAATTTTTGTGGGGGAGGAGTATAGTTATATGATTATTTATGATTACAATAAATTAACAGATAGAGTACAAAATTATATTAATACATGGAAATTATTCCAGAGAGAAACATTCGCCTTGCATACAATATTTCAAATGAAAATCAAATTTCAAATTTCAAAGTAATTGCTTAAAAGGCGCAAAGGCCAACATAGTGAAAAAGATTCCAAGCCGGGACTCGAACCCGGGCCATCAGTATAGCGCACTGACGTTCTACCGACTAAACCACTTGGAACGATACCTAGCTCGGAAAATTTCTCACTATTATATGTTGGAAAGGCTACAAACGCAGCACAAGATGGAATATTTATCGTGAGTCACCGACCTGGGACAAACACGAAACATAATTAAATCCAGCATCGATAGAAATTATATTAATACATGGAAATTATTCCAGAGAGAAACATTCGCCTTGCATACAATATTTCAAATGAAAATCAAATTTCAAATTTCAAAGTAATTGCTTAAAAGGCGCAAAGGCCAACATAGTGAAAAAGTTTCCAAGCCGGGGCCCCACCAGTGGCCGAGAGGTTCTGCGTTCGAAGCTGGTAGACGGGAAGTGCTGGGTTCGATCCCAATCGCGCCCGTCGGCCTAATCGTTCGGAGTTTTCGTGGTTTTCTTCGAGCCGTGGATTTTCCATGTGTAAATATGGATTAGGTTCCCTTAGAAAGACCCCCACGGAGGGCACTCCCCCCGGGCCTATATCCCTCGTGTAGATAATCGGCCGTCAAAAAATCAACCAATCCAAGCCAGGACTCGAACCCGGGCCATCAGTATAGCGCACTGACGTTCTACCGACTAAACCACTTGGAACGATACCTAGCTCGGAAAATTTCTCACTATTATATGTTGGAAAGGCTACAAACGCAGCACAAGATGGAATATTTATCGTGAGTCACCGACCTGGGACAAACACGAAACATAATTAAATCCAGCATCGATAGAAATTATATTAATACATGGAAATTATTCCAGAGAGAAACTTTCGCCTTGCATACAATATTTCAAATATTGTATGCAAGGCGAATGTTTCTCTCTGGAATAATTTCCATGTATTAATATAATTTCTATCGATGCTGGATTTAATTGTGTTTCGTGTTTGTCCCAGGTCGGTGAAATATTGTATGCAAGGCGAATGTTTCTCTCTGGAATAATTTCCATGTATTAATATAATTTCTATCGATGCTGGATTTAATTATGTTTCGTGTTTGTCCCAGGTCGGTGACTCACGATAAATATTCCATCTTGTGCTGCGTTTGAAGCCTTTCCAACATATAATAGTGAGAAATTTTCCGAGCTAGGTGTCGTTCCAAGTGGTTTAGTCGGTAGAACGTCAGTGCGCTATACTGATGGCCCGGGTTCGAGTCCCGGCTTGGAATCTTTTTCACTATGTTGGCCTTTGCGCCTTTTAAACAATTACTTTGAAATTTGAAATTTGATTTTCATTTGAAATAGAGTACAAAATGTTTTTAAAAAAGCAATGACTTTTAAGGTTAAAATTTTGTGATCTGAGGGAAAAAAAAGAGGAATAAGCAGAATTAGTTCTTTTTTTGCGGTGGGGGGGGGGCGGAAGTTTATCGGCGACTTATTATTTACTTACCTTAGAAAATATTTACAAATAAGTTAAAAAAAATAATAAACGAAAAAAAATTAAGGACTTTAAATTTCAGATGCTTGTAAGAGGGAGAGGCGAGGAGGAAATACCAATTTCAGTTGGGGTTGGGGGGGGGGGAAGAGAAATTTTTATGATCGTTTGTTTATTGTTAAAATAAAGTGGCAAATTGAGCAGAAAAGATTTAAAAAAATTAAAGCGTTTTAAAGGGTTTTTATTTTAAAATATGGGTACCGTGGATGAGGGAGCAAAAGGGAGAAATGACATTTTCGATGGAGGCAATTTACAAGAACTTTTAATGAAATGAATATGGTGAAATAAATTGATAACGAAATTTATGACTGACTATTTATTGTTAGTTTAAAGTAACAAATAAAACAGAAAATTAAAGAAAATATTAAGGAATTTTAAAGATTTTAAACCTTGATACTGTAAGGGGAGCAAAACGGGAAACGAAATTTCGGAAGAAGGGGAGACAAAGAGTGCAAGATGTTTGGATAAGAATATGGTGTGCATCGAATTTATTGTTCATTTACAGGGAAACATTAGGGATGATTGCTGATAGTGAGTTTTAAATTATGATATGTTTGATTTATGATAAGTTATGGTATAAGTTAAGTTAAACTAATATTTTTGCACAGGCACATAGGTGGTGTATATGAATTGCATAGAATATAAAGAGTGATCAAAGGGCTCCAATGTGATGTATCTCATGAGGGTTGTCGAAAAATGTTAGAAAAGTACCGGCATATTATACTATCAGCTAAATGTCCTGTCGGCTAATCGTCTTTTCGGCTAAATGTCCTCCCGGCTAATTGCCACGTTCGGCCAGTTGTCTGTCGGCCAATTGTCTGTATTGCTGAAATTATTGCTATTCCGTTGCATAGACACTACACAAAAGATTTCATCAGTAGTACCGAGAATGACTATGAATTACTTAAAGATGTTTTTTAATTTGATTTATGCATTTTCAAGCTCAACTACTTTTAGTATAGATGTTTGACCCGTAGCCGGTCGCAGACATTTAGCCGACAACCAAATAGCCTTCAAGGCATTTAGCAGATTGCAGTTAGCTGAGACGTGCATTTAGCCGATACGTACATATAGCCGACAACACAATTAGCTGAAATTTACATGCAGCATACAGGACAATTGATCGAAACGGACATATAGTAATAATTTTAGCAATACAGACAATTGACCGACAGGCAACTGGCCGAACGTGGCAATTAGCCGGGAGGACATTTAGCCGAAAAGGCGATTAACCGACAGGACATTTAGCTGATAGTATAATTAGCCGGTACTTTTCTAACATTTTTCGACACCCCTCATGAGATACATCGCATTGGAGCCCTTTGATCACTCTTTCATATTATGTACCTCCCGTTCCCCCTCCCACAATTTGTATCACCGGGAGCATTTTTCTGACTTTTCCGACATCCCTCAAGTGATATATCATTGGACTGGGCAGCCCTTTGATCACTCTTTCATATTATGCACCTCCCGCTAGGTTACAGTTAATTTGCAGTTTGGTTACAATTGCGATTAGTTACTCTTAGATTACGGTTAGGTTATAATTAAGTTACGTTTAGGTGATAATTAGATTACACTTAAGTTACAGCTTGGTCATGGTAAAGTTATGTTACAGTTACATAACATTTAGCATATGATTAGGTTATAACTAGGTAAACGTTATTTACAGTTAGATTATGGTTAAGTCCCAGTTAGGTTACATTTAGGCTACAATTAGGTTACTGTTAGGTTTTAGTTTGGTTACGGTTACTTCATAATTAGGTTACACTTAGGTTACGTTTAGATTATGGTTAGGTAACTGTTCGGTTATAATTAGGTTACGTTTAGGTGATAATTAGATTACGCTTAGGTTACAGCTTGGTCATGGTAAAGTTGTGTTACAGTTACATTACTGCTAGCATACGATTAGGTTATAATTAGATAAACGTTAGTTACAGTTAGATTACGGTTACGTCCCAGTTAGATTATATTTAGGCTACAATTAGGTTACTGTTAGGTTTCAATTAGGTTACGGTTACTTTATAATTAGGTTACCGTTAGGTTACGTTTAGATTACGGTTAAATAACTGTTAGGTTACGTTTAGGTGATAATTAGAATACTCTTAGGTTAGAGCTTGGTCATGGTAAAGTTATGTTTCAGTTACATCACAGTTAGCATACGATTAGGTTATAACTAGGTAAACGTTAGTTACAGTTAGATTACGGTTACGTCCCAGTTAGGTTACATTTAGGCTACAATTAGGTTACTGTTAGGTTTCAGTTAGGTTACATTTAGGCTACAATTAGGTTACTGTTAGGTTTCAGTTAGGTTACGGTTATCTTACACTTAGGTTACGTTTAGGTTACAGATAGATTATAGTTACGTTACAGTTTGGTATTGGTTAGGTTACAGTTACGCTACAGTTAGTTTATGCTTAGGTTATAATTAGGTTAAGATCAGGTTACAGTTACGTTACAGTTAAGTCGGATGAATATCCTGTCGGATGAATGTCCATGTCGAATAATTGTCCTCTGTTGGCTAACTGTCTTGTCGGCTAACAGTCGCTGTCGGCTAAACATCCTGTCGTCTAATTGCTGTCTGCTAAATGTCCCGTCGGCTAAGTGACATTGTAGCATATAAATAAATAGGGATATGACAAAAAACTGGATACATGGCCGTCCATGGATAGCAATTCTTAAGCTAATGTTAGCCTTAGAAGTGTGATATCAGTAATTTTCAGCGTATTTATTTCTGAATTAAATTTCAGCTCAGTATGTGGCGTGTATAAAAATTTATAAGGAACATACAGAGCTTCACAAAACAATTGAAGTACGTTTCCGTCTATTGTTAGGAATTAATAAATGTGTATATTCAAATGTGTTATGTGTTTTTCTAACTGAACTAAAAATGTAGGAAAGGGTTCATAATCCATACTTGACACATGGTTTTCCTTTCTTGTTTTATTTATTTTCAATAATTCATCTTCTTATGTTTTTGTATTTCTCAGTTGCAATAATCATGATTTTTAGGGTTCCGTACTTAAAAAGTAAAAACGGAATCATTATAAGATCACTCCTGTGTCTGTCTGTCACAGCCATTTTACTCGTAAACTACGGAACGTGGGAAGTTCAAATTGGGAGATGTAATAAAGACTATTGACCCACATATTTACAGATTATTAAACATTCACAAATATATGTGGGAAAAACGTAGAGGGGATAATTAGGTTATTTAAAGAAGAAATATATTTTCTTTGTGTATCGTTTGGGGTATCGGTTAAAAGATTCCGTAACGCATAACTCAAAAATACATTTCTTTTAATTTTAGATATTATATTTTCAGAGATATCGTCGAAAATGTAGTGCAAAAATGTGCCCCCCCCCGCCCCCCCCCCAATCTATTTTCAAATCTACTGAAACTAAAATTATGAAAAAAATTAGAGGTAGTAGAGGTTAATTTAATACTCGCAGGAAAATTATAGCGATTGCCCTAGGTGGCATAGTTTTTCATAAAATCGCATTTTTCTGTTACATACAGATTTCTATTTGCGGCATTCAGCAAAGGTATCGAAGAGCGCTAAAGGTACCTATCGTATCAAAAGTATAAAAGCATTGTTTATAATGACTTTCGAAAAAAAATCGTCGGTAATTCGCCGAGATATTAAGACTCCTGTCCCTGCCGGCGAAGACACTAACGAGCTAATGCTAATCCGATGGGGAGGAAAAAGTAAAGAAAGGTGCGATGTAGAGACGGATCTCGGCTATATAATGCCAAAAAAAAAAATTTAAAATATCGAAATACAAAATAGATATTAGAAAAATCCTTCCCTATACGATTAGCATTAGCTCGTGATTGTCTTCGCTGGCAGGGGCAGGAGCCTTAACCCTTAAAGACACGGTTGGTTTGGACATACATAATGGCAGAGGCTGCGTACTCTATATACCATCGGTTTTTAAATACTAGATAACAACTTTTAATGATATATATGTGTAATGCAATACCCAGTAGCAGCATAAAAGCAGTAAACATCAAATTGTTAAAAACAGACCAATTTAATTATAATTAATCGCATAAATACTATGGGATTCGCGACTAGTTTGCGTTGAGTGGATCTCTCAATACGCCTCCCGTGTCTTTAAATGATAATTAAAGACCTATTTGAAAAAACGCGGCACGGACAAAGTCGAGTTGCATCTTTGCGACCTCCTTTCGAAACGCGCGTAGTACAACGCCAAGTTTAAACTTTGAACAAGGATTTTATTTCATCTACACTGTAAAAAGAAAAATATTTCTATGTTGAATTTAGTTTTATGAAATGCCAAATGAAATTTAAATATGCAGTACTTTTATTGTTAGTACCAAATTAAGTTCACCATATCCAGATTAAGATACGTTTAAAAAAAGAATTATACAAAATAGCAATATTTAATTTTATTTCGGCTTCATATCTCTTTGAACCTTTGTGGTATACTCAGTCATACTTTTCTAATATATACAGCTATACCCAACTCTACGTTGTATAGGTTTTTACAAAGTTTCATTATTCTTTTAAATAATACAGTTAATAATTCATATATTTATTGTACGGAACTTTCTGAGCGCGAGTAATACTCGTACTTGACCGTTTATTTTATATACAAGCTATATGCATTGGTCTGCCAAGTCGTATCTTGGTGGAAACCATCTGCAGAACATCAATTTAGTGGTTGATCCGCGGGTTTACCATTGTGTTTTCATGCACCCAAACTTCAATATTTTCATACATTTGGGTGCTGCAAAATACAATGATAAACCAATCGATCAAAAACTAAACTCCGGTGTGCAGGTGTTTTCTATCAAGATATGACTTAGCAGACCATTTGCATTTTAATATGCTAATTGAGTTCTATCTAATCCTAAAATTTCAGCCTTCAACTTGATGAGCTGATGGTCTGTGCAATTGCCACCCGTCGAACAAATCCCTTCCTGTGAAATCTTGTATCACTCTTTAGGAATCTGTGGACAGGCACAAAAACATCCTATCTGTGTTTTTATACCTAGATTGTGTATAAAAACCTTTTTTAATTCATTACTCTGAATTTGGAGATTTTTGTAACAAATACAGCTGTATTTTTTTTTTTTTTTTTTTTTTTTTTACAATTGTTTGAGAAAGACTTTGTTTTTATTTTCTCTGAAAACTGCTTGGATTTTTCATTACACTGATATGCAATTCTGATAATGAATTTCATAGAATTCCATTTCAAAGCAATATTTCGAATTTCTTCCAATTTTACCAAAACATTCTTTTTCTTTATCAGAAATCAGTGAAAATAAATTTATTTTTCTGCATCTTTATCTTTAGACTAAGTTACAATTTTATTTTCCCCGCATTGCTGATAGAGATTTTTTTTTTACCTTGTCAGTTGAAAGCTCACAGTCAAATATCTCCAGAGATTCTCCATCTTCTTCCTCTACTTCCCAGTTAATAATCAGGAGGAGTTGCCGTAATATCCTTTACCAATCTGTGTCCTATATCGGAATTTGGTAAATTAGCAGTGCTTTTAGTTTATAGTCTTTACTTGACCTTACCGATCATGACAGTGTTAAGCTATCATTCGTTGTTGCTAAGAAACTGTTAGGATAGCTGAGGACGCTCTATAACCGGGCTAGTTATGACTTTTTCGATTTTTGTTTCAGATATTTTTCTTTAAAATTACTTTTACTTTCATATCCGCTCTAAAATTTAAACTATCCTATTATATATATAAAAAAAACTATAGCCAAAATCGAAAAGTAAAAGCTAGCCTCACTGTCGATAGTCACCAGATATCCTATGCAAAAAAAAGAAAAAAAAAAGAAAAAGAAAAAATCATTCAAAAATATTAAAATCAAAGCGAGAAATATAAAAATGACCCCCCCCCCCCCATAGATTTAAATTAGCGTTTTCATTCCTTCCCGTGTCTGAAATAGGCGTGCATGTATCCAATTCTTTGAATAGCCTTGTATATTATTATATTTTTATTTTCCAAACATATCTTTCTAAATGTAGTTGAATTTGAAAATAAAATTAATCAATTTCTCAACGATTCTTCCTAGTTCTTTTGCGTAGCCCTATACGTAGTCTATCGAATTTATATATATAATCTAGTATGCAGAAATTTAGTTAAAAACGTATATCATAGCTGAAATCTCACTTTCAGCAATCATCCCTAATAGACAATACTTCATATGCAATATTGTATCCAATATCTTTTATGTGCCCCTGTAAATTAAATAAAATGTGATGCACATCATATTATAATGTAAGCATCATATTGTAAACCTCAGTAACGTATATGAATTCCATCTTGTTTGAAATCGTGAAATATAACTAAAACACACTTTGAAAGCAGTTTTTTCTGTAATAAAACTGAACCCTTTTCTGTGACCCTGTAAATGAATGATAAATGCTTTGCTATCCCTTCAGAAAGCATGTTTTACTGCGCCTCATAAATTCATATCAATTTCATTATGTTGTAACAGAAAACGTTATTAAAATACCCCGCAAACGTTTTTTCTTCGTAGTCCATAATGTAACGAAATATACTTTTTAATTCCCCTGTACAAGTACCTATGCTCTTCAATAATACGAATAAATTGTATGTTTAAAATTGTTTTATGTCATTAAAATACACGCAAATGTATTTTCCCACATAGACCATAATATAAAATACTTTTGAATGTCCATGTAAGTGAAGTATAAAATATTAAAAGGTAATAAGTATTAGAAAAAAAAATTGCTAGCTAGTATATTTTTATAAAATCCTATATTTTATCTTACAGTTTCATAACTTTTAGTTTTACATTATTAAAGTTAATGATAAATTTTCGCGTTTCCTAACCGTTGCAAAAAAAATATCTTTGCGTTACATTTGAGAACCCACGCGGGTTACGGGGAAAAAATGTAAACGCTAATGTTAAATATATGGGAGCGTTATTTTCAAATCTCACTTCCTTTTTATCTCACTTCCTTTTTAACATTTTAAAATGATTTTTTTTTTGTATAGGATAGCTGAAGACGATCTACAACCGGGCTAGTTTTTACTCTTTCGATTTTGGTTTCAGATATTTAAAAAAAAATACTTTTAATTTCGGAACAGGGGTGAATCGTTTCTGAAATTGAAACTTTCCTAATATATATATATATACTAAACTAAACTCTGCGGCTATACAATCCATGAGGATCAGGGCCGACAGTGCCCATCTCTGTTTTCTTGACCCTAGGCCCGAGGTGCTATACAGCATGCGTCCCGGCCAGGTGGTCAGCCTAACGCGAGACCCTCGGTGTTTAGTTCCCAAGCAAGCTTGGTACTCATTTTATCGACCCCAAAGGGATGAAAGGCTGAGTGAACCTTGCCCAGTCGGGAGTCGAACTCTCGACCTGCGGTGCGGCAGTCAGATGCCCTGACCACTACACCACTGGGCTTTATATATATATATATATATATATATACCAAAATATATATATATACTCATATATAAATATATATATATATATATATACTCATCCAATCCCAAAACTACTGAACTACAGAGAAAATTAACAAAATAACCATGGAAAAAACTTACTAACAAAACCATGAACGAAAAGAAAACATTCAATGGAAAACATTCAATATATATATATATATATATATATATATTATATATATATATATATATATATATATATATATATATATATATAAAATAAAAATCTAAAAAGTAAAATCTAGCCTGGTTGAAGATCGTGCTCAGCTATCCTATGTAAAAAACATCATATTAAAACAAAGCGAGAAATTTTAAATTAACGCCCCCATAGACTTCGTTTTACTTTATCTCCGTGTCTGAAGTGGGCTCTTTAAAAAATATATCTGTTACACAGGACAAATTTCGTTCTCCGACTGTTAAAGGTGTACTGTCCCCTTAAAAATAATAAATATTAAAGTAATGAACTATAAAAATATTTCTTTAAAATTTTGAACAAGTTGATTTACAATTTTAAAGTTAACAATCTTTAAAACTTATTAACTTTAAATTCTGCTGATTTTTAATTAAAAAAACTGTTTTTCGAACGTAAAATGTTAAATTGTCGAATATTTTATACATATACAAGAATAGGAGGCTTGAAAACCAGTCTCCTGGCCAGGCCACAAATATGTTCTAACAAATTATGACTTCGTAATTATTTGTTAACTATTTTAACTTAAAAAATAATTTAAAAAATACTCGTCTATTTTTTTACCATTTTACTTAATAAACTAGGACTGAAATTTGATTCCTTAATAACTTCTATATGTTGTAACTCCCTCTGTGTGGTTCTGAAATTGTTTATATAAACGAAATGTATAATTTCCTTCGTTATTCATAGAAATATAGAATTTAAAATATTTCATTCTTTCAAGAGTCTTTTGTTGAAATTAAACAATAATTTTAGAAAAAAATAAATCCAAGGTTTGAAATAGGAGTGATCTATTTTAACACGATACAATAATCCAATCACAATTAAATCGTTTCCATTTGCTAAAGTGTTTGAATACTAGCCAATCATAGGCGTGGTTTTTATCGTCTTGGTAGAGGCGGAGAGCATAACATTACGAGGCCATTTTTGACACATTTTTCATCAAAATCTTTGCATATTTTGCTCAGCCTAATTGTAGTAGAACTATTGAAAGCATGTTATTGGAAAGCTTAAACTCTATATTTTCGTTTTTATTAAAAAAAATTTCCTGAATTTTGCTGATATGAATGTTATAAGACTAAAAAGGACACAATACCTCGAATTTCACTGGATCCTAAATTGACAGGATCCTGAGAATTAAACTACAACAAAAATCGGAAAAGTAAAAAATAGCCCGTAAACAGATAGTCCTCAGCTATCCTGTGCATAAAAAATCATTTAAAAATATTAAAAATCAAGCAAGATATTTGAAAACATTGTTGCCATAGACTTATCATTAGCGTTCGAACTTCAAGCCGTGACTAGTGTGGCCTCTTAACCCCTTCGCGACGGGAGCCTTTTACGAAATGTTTATTACTTTGCTACCGGTTTTAAAAAATGGAAGTTTGTGCCTATTCAAATCGGTAAAATGCTCGGATTAAATAAGGCAAATTTTACAGTAAAATTTTACTGGTGAGGATAAACGAGGATCCTTAGGCCTATTTCCGGCACGTATACGTGTCGCTCGTCCACAAGGGGTTAAACTTTAAACCTTCATATCTGCTAAATAGGGCTACCACGTGTGGTTAATTGTCAGGGATGAGATTTCCGCGTTTTTGCACACCAGTATTTTGTTAGAGAAAATTATACTTCTTTTAATCGGAACATTTCTGGAATTAAAGAGAACAACATTTTCTCTAAGAATATACCGGTGGGCAAAAACGCGGAAATCTCATCCCTAAAATATTAATTCTCGCTCGCACCACTTAAAAAAAATCACAAATACATTGGCAACGTCTGATAGAGAAATGTACTTCAAAATTTATTCTCTTAAAATAGTGGTGCACATAGAATATAAAAATAGTCGCCCGAAAGATTTCCCATTTAATGTATGAAAGTAAAACACACCGCTAAATCCAAATATTCTCTCAAAATTAGGCGTCTGTATTAAAAATTCGAGAGTATGATATAATTTCAGTATGAAGACGGCTCCTTGAGCTTATTTTTAAAACATAACATAAAAAGTGATGTAATATCTAATTGAATAGCTATTTTCGTTTCCTTTGGGACAATTTTGCGATTAAATTTTATGGAGTGTATTGATTTTCTTTTTTATGATGACTGTACATCGTTATTACTAGATTCCCGTTGAAATTTTTAAGTGCTGTTGTCCATTTAAAAGATGAAACATATTTACTAGCAATATAAATCTTACATTACAGGTGACTCTATGAACATGCAGATGGGGTCCTTCATCGAGTGCAAAACTAGTTTCTTCCCTAGCCGGAGGTGACCAGTTTGGCGAAGATATTCCGTCCGTATCGAACTTGAATGGAATCCGTAGGGCGTGAAAATTCGAGACACCTGATGGATCCTCTTGTCCTGGGGATGATGCACTCTCAAGAGGCAGAGAAGAAGGCCGCACCGTGTACCCTCGTCTGTAATAAAATTGATAAGGATAAATAACATTGCAGAAAGCTTATTTCAATTTCCGCAAGTAATTTATCTATCGACTATTCAATAAAAACAGGGACCCATATTTTGCACATGTTTCCTTACCATGGTTGCCAATCTGGCCTGGTGTTTTATTCAGAAATTCCAATTTATACGAAAAAAATCTCAATAGTATATTTTTTAATTGACATACATTTCGTGATAAGATGAAAAGAAATTCTTAAAAACAGCATACAATTTTTTTATAAATGCGCAAGTACTTTCGAAACAACTAGTCTTGGTTCGCCAGGTGCAGAGAACACGCCGTACTGCTTTGAAAACATCAGCAATACTGACAGAGAACAGGTAAGGGAAATGGACAAGTTAAAGAAACAGCCGATATGAAAGCACGAGAAGGAAACAGCCAATAAAAAAATAAGCAGAGAACACGTCCTACTACTTTGAAAACAGCAGCAAGACTGGCAGAGTACAGGTAAGGGAAATTCTTCTTTCCTATTAGCTGTTTCTTCAACTTGTCCCGTTCCCTTGCCTGTTCTCTGTCAGTCTCTCTGCTGTTTTGAAAGTAGTTGGTCGTATCCTCTGCGCCTGATGAAGAAAAATTAGTTTTTTCAAAAGACGTTTATTAAAATTTTTAATGTTTTTTTTTAGATGTTATTTTCATCTTATCATTTCACGCCAGCTTATTTAATTATTTAACACATTTCGTGGTTAATTAAAGTAAAAGTTCTTCTTTTGGAATTTCTAATTTGAATTCGGAATTTCTGGTGAAAAACAGTAGATCAAATTGAAACCTTGTTTGCAAATATTACTTCTAAAAAATAATTTTCGTCCTCCATTTGTTTTAACTCCTTGAGGGGCGGTGGGATAAAATATATCCCACCTAACTTAAACAAGATTCTCACCAGAAAATTTTAACAAAATTATATATTTTTTACTTTGGAGGAAAACAGTTAAAGTATTACCTTTTCTTATTTAAAAATAAAATTCTTCGATTATTCCGGAGAGAATTCAATACTTAGAGCCATTTTTGCTTGCCCCTCAAGGAGTTAACACGGCTAATAAATGTTCGCCTAGTTCGTGCCATTGAAGATTTTAGTTTAAGAAAAGTGGTTGAAAACTTATAAAAATTATTGGACGCTGCAATCCCTGTTATAAAAAAAAATGGAGTTATGAATAAAGAGGAGGAGACATTTAGTGTACTGTCTACCAGTTGCGAATGAAGTAACTGAGTAGGTTGTCACAAGATGGCGGCTGTTTTTTTTTTTAATCGGATCTTCAGTTTCTGATTACCGCAAAGGCAAACATCGCACCAGTAAAATTGAATAGAAAATTTCGTCTTATGTAAGCGTCTTATTCATAGAATTTTTTTCTTTAAAATGAGGTAAAAATTTCTATTTGTTTTTACTGGTATCAGAGTGCCTTGTAAAACTGTCAGTTTGTTTCCCTGGTTGTCACAATATGGCGGAAAAGCAGGGACTAACTACCGCCAAAATCAACTCCTACCAGTAAAAATGAAAACCTGTTTCCATCATTATTTATGACTGAAATTTTTCAATAATAAGGTGTTTAAATAAGTTGAAATTTTCTGTAAAAATATTCTGGTGGAAGTTTTCACCGGCGGCAAGCAACGCCTGCGATAGCGGTTACAGTTGAAGCTTCACTATTTTAAGGATATGTCTGTTCCTCTTTATTAATAGTTCCATGATAAAAAATAACTATGAGAAACAATATGAAATATTATTATTATATTTTTCTTTATTTTGATTAATCAAGTTTATTCTCATGTACGTTAGGTTCAATGCTGGTGTACTGCTTATATTTAGAAAAAAATACTACTTCCATATTGATAAAATAAAACAAAATAAAAGGTATATTCTTGCATAAGCTAAAAAAGGAAATAAACAGTAATAATCCCTATACCTTTTAAAAGAAATATTTCTGGGCTTTCAGAATATACGTAAAGTAAAGTATAGTCTGTAAGCCTTACTATGTACCTTAATGGGAAATTTAGGATTTCATTAAAGGATATTGTCCAACAAAGTAACAAAATATGGAAGAAAAATAAACATGAATGGTGAATATATGAAGAGCTGAGATGATAAACGTGGTATTTGACAAAATGAAAAAGAAAATGGGTTAATCAAATAATTTTTGACAATCAGTGGACCTCTACCATATGTTAAATTTCTATTTGAAAAAAGAATTACTCACAGACATCTTAATTGATAAAAATACAATTTGACAATAAGTGCAAATAGGTATTTGGAACTTAGCAGCCATTTTTCTCAAAATGCTTATTGTGTAACTTACCACTAGTGTTGCTAGGTATAAAGCGTAAATTAGGGCTCCTAATGTCCTGGACACTACTAATTTCTTTCAGTTTATTTTACCAGCTTTAATCGCAGACAATTCTGCTATTTGATAAGACAAAGAAAATTAATTTAAAATACTGGTGTCCAGAGAATTTGGAGCCCGCATTTACGAGGGACGCCTGACAACACTACCTAACATCTTTATCATCTGACCTCTTCATGTATGTTCAAAAGTAATTAAACACTGTATATGAAGTTTGACTAGAAAAATATGTCAAAACATTACAAATTAGATTCTATTAAATGATTCTTTAAAATATAGGAACAAAAGAATGTCAGTTAAGGCAATTGTAAACAAATTTGCACATTTTCCAGTAATGACTAAATTTTCATATTAATAAGTTACCGTAATTTCGGGTGTATAGCCCGCAGATCAAACAATTCAGTTTGGACCCAGAAATTTTATTCAGTATTTGAAGACCAATATTTACCGTGATTTAAAAAGTTACATTTTATTTTTAAAAATTTCTGGGTCGAAACAGGATTGTTTGATCGGCGGGATATACACCGGACATTACGGTATAATATCAGGCGTCAGAGCGGTCTCTTTTTATAGAGACTAAATAAAAACTTTTATTACCACAGGATTGCCCGCTTTGCCTCCAATTTTAAACCGAAATTTCAAATTCATATGGTTAATTTCGAAAGAAGAATTTTTACTTTATGTGATCGCTAAATTTCTCTTATGAAATATAACGTAAAATACTGTCCTGTACTCTCTGATATGAACTCCAAATTCTTGAATAAAAATGGAGGACAAACTAGCAACCCAATTTAACCAATATTTTATTACGAAAATTCTCCTTTTAGATTTATCTTGGAAATATTACAGCTACCCGTTTCACGATCAGGTTTTCGTCGCAAATCTTATAGCAATGTGCCCTAAAAATACGTTTCAAAATTTAGTGGTAGAGTTAAAAATTTACTCCTCCGAAGCCTGTAATAAACCTTAACCCAAAGCGAAATAAGTAAGCGTCCTATCTTACATGAGAGAAGTAACCGCAAGATTAAAAGCGAGGTCACATCAATCAAGGTCATGCACCACGTAGCGGATGGAGTGTGAACTACAGATAGATACCTAACTATTTTCTTACTGACACCACTAAAATTATAAAGTTTTTTTCAACTTGATTAATAACTGAAGTGCTTCTGATAAGGCGAAGAAAACTTCGTGGTGTCAAGTGCGCCTGGATGCCCCTCTCGCCACGCCATTATTTTGCATTAATTGTGGCAAACAAAATTTATTTCCATGAGCGACAGAAGATTTGGAAAATACGCGGCACACTAAAATCCCGCGTATGTGAATTATCACTCCGTCCACAAGGTGGCGCAACTGTGTTAATTTACGCCTGATTCCAGCATTAAGTTTGTTCGCTTACTTATAACGCTTTGCTTAACCCATTGAGGGGCGCCGTTTGCAGTCTGCAAACGGTTAATTTTAATGCCGAAATTAACAAATGAGAACAGAAATTTTTTAGTACACTTTCGATCTCATAATATACGTAAAAAAAAAAAAAAGTAAAAAAGCTTTTGATTATTTTCAAATAAATTTGTTCTTAAATTGCGGTGTGAATTAAATATTTGAACATTTTTAGAGCAGAAATGCCTTGCCCTCGAAAGGGTTAAATTTGTTTTGTCTAGCTGTTTATTTCATCTTCACGAACACATTAATTAGAAGCCTTGATTATTTAGAAGGATTTTAATTCAAAATGTAGCCTGTTTATTATCATCTCACGTTTTTACATTTATTCTGAAGACAAAAATGTAAATGTAAGTAGCAATATACTTTCACGAAGCGAAAACAGAATTAACTGCTGATACATGAATATCAGAGAGTAAAGATACGTTTTAATTATGAATGATTAAAGTTGTAGTTTTTCTAAACTGGGCGAAAAAGTGTCCAGGCCCCAAAATTCCAACCAAGGACCTTTAGATGAAGCCGCCAAAGTTTTATCAACTGAACATTCCCAGACAAACCGGGCAGACACATAATGCACTCAGACAGTTAATGACTATGGCATCTGGTCTTATATATGAATCAACTACACAGAATAAATTACAGGTAATGGAAATTCCAAGAAACATTGGACACGTAATTATGTATATTCATAAAACGCAAGTAAATTACCTGCTTTTCATGAATTACGTGTCCAAAGGTCAATAACAAAGCAGTACTCGCACCCGCTTATCTAAAACTGCTTGAGTTACTCTTTATTTGTGACCTAGAACTAACACTCTACAACAGTTACAGTTGATACTATAAAATTTATAACTGGGAGATTCTTTTATGGACAATCTGTAAATACTTTTTCGCTAGTACAAAATAATGTTATTAACCGCATCAGCTTTTAAACTTCATTTTTTTAAAAAATACATTCATTAACCCCTTCGGGACGGGAGCCTTTTACGAAAATTTTAATCTTTTGTCACCGTTTTTTAAAAACAGAAATTTGCGTCTTCTTGAATCGAGAAAATTTGCTGATTAAATAAGGCAAATTTTACAGTAAAATTTTACTGGTGAGAAAAAACAAGGATTCTGAGAGCTTCATCAGTATTCGTGCCGTTCGTCCCCAAGGGGTTAATGATAATATTTTCATTGCGTAGTAAGTAAATGTATTGTTTCATGACTATTTCATTTTCACATTAGAATTACCAATAACTTTAAACTCCCTGTAGCCGAGAACTTAACCCCTTAACTGTCGCATTAAATTACGGTTTAAAAATTCAAATCACTTATTGGCACCACTTTTTTGAAAAAGAGATATTAACCTTATTTAATGACAGGTAAAATGATACCATAATAAAACCAATTACACTATTATATAAAACTGGTGGGAATCAAACAATCTGAATAAAAGATACAGCACGTGAATATCGCGGGAGGGAGAATTAAGGGGCTAGGGGAGTTCTTCTGTCATGATATAGGGCCGGGTTCAACTCCCGGTGACTCCATTGTACACACATAGTGCAGAGTTTCCGGCTGAATTTGTGTTGTTCTGTTAATCTTCTGCAACAAGGCTGTCAACTTGTGTGTGTAAGAATGAATAAGAAGATATATGTAAAACAAGAAAGAAAAATGTGACAAGCATAAATTATGCAAAAATTTAGTTCAGTTAGGAAATGCTTAACACAGTTGAAACCTTTCAGGAATTCCATTAATAAACGGAAATGTATTCGAATACTTTTGTACAGTTCTGTGTATTATCTACGTGAATTATACACACCTTACATTATCTACATAGGGGCGATTCTCAAAAGGTGGGCACTGGACACAAGTCATAACTTTAAGCCTTTCAAACATAACTTTAATTATCATTGACTTTATTTTTTTTTACACTGAGTTTTTAATTCTATCCAGAGACAGAAAATGACATAATTTATTGTAAAAGCTTTGTATAAATATCTTAAAATTTTATTATTTTATGCTAAAGAGGCCAATTTCGGACATTCATAACGTTAACCGCTCCAATGTACCACCAAGAAAAAGAGTTTTAACTTTTTTCCAGGCGGTTCTAATGGTAAACAACGAATGCATAAAGGAAACGGGTAATGTTTTGATAATTTCGTTAAGAGATGGCAGACTGATTTATTATTTTTTTGAAGATAGAAGGACTTTTCTATAAAACATTTTTCTGTATTTTGTTATGTCCGAAAGTAACGTACGTAACAAAGCATTTGATTTTATTATTATTATTACTTGATAACAAAAAGTTAATTATACATATATATATGTATACAGACACATTTACTACATTCTTAGTCTTAAGAATTTTTTAAATACTAAGAGCAACGTCCAAAATCTTTAAGTCCAAAATCTGCAAATGTCCAAAATTTGTAACGTACACAACTGCTAATTAAATGCTTTAATCCTTAATTTTCCAGAATAGTCGCTGTCTTTTAATGTTTGTGTATAATTTTGTAGACATACTATTAAAATATTTATATATTATATTTATAGGCAAAATACTATACTATTAAAAAAAAAATTGGCCTTAAATTTGAAAATTTGAAAAATTACATATAGTTAACGTTTAATGATCCTACCTTTTGAGAGTCTCCCATAGACACAGTTGATACTGGGACATTCTTTTATGGATTATCTATATATTATGTAGTGTTTTCATCTCAGTGACAATTTATTATCTTTTATTCTGAGCTGCAAGATAAATTTCCTTGTTTTGGCAGTACAACTTTTATAGTTTTACAGAATTTTTTTCGAAAAATGCGTTTGAAAATACATTGAAAGCTCTGTTAAAAGTCTAGTTAAACTATCTTTTGTGTGATTTAGTTTTATTTTTAGACTGTAAAAATTTATTTTTAAGTATGCGAAAAAAATTCTAATAACCAGAATGTCAGTGCGATTTTTAAAATATTTTAATTAGATTTTTATCATTAATTCTCGTCAAAAATATACTGAAAACCACAATCTTTACTTTTTGACACATTCACGAAATCATTTTTATTGATGAACCTTTTTTCGCTAGACAACAGAATCTCAACTTGCAAAACATGGTATTTTTATAAATGAACTCACCAATTAAGTTACATTTTAAAATATAAATTGAGCAATTTTATTTGTAATGAAAAAAATATATCGTATACTCATTTGATATTATATATTTTAAAGATACATATATTAAGACTGACATGAACACAATTAATGCAATAAGTCAAGAGGAGTGAAAAATTAGCTGGGGCTAAGACTCAAACTTGGATCCACAGCGTACCGCGCAGTTGCTTTAACCACTAAGCTACCCTGGCCGACGGACGTCCTAGCCCCTCCGCCGAACTAAAAAATCATGTTTGTGATAATCACCTGCCATCAATCAGACAGCACAGAATGGCGTAAAGTACGATGAATAAGTTAATATTTAAAATTACTCTGTGGACCCAGTTTCGAGTCCTGGACAAGGCAATTTTTTCACTCCTGTTGGGTTATTGTATTATTATTGTGTTCAAGCCTTTCTTAATATATGTACCTTTATTTAAAATGAATTGAGACGGTAATTTATGTGTGCTTTAGAGTATATTTTGGATCGAAGGCATATTAATTTATTCATCATATTTCCCGTCATCCTGTGCTGTCTGATTGATGGCCGGTGCCGTTCTCCAACATGGCTTATTAGCGAAAAATTGCAAAGCTAGTACGTCTGTCAGTGTAGCTTAATGTTTAAAGCAACAGCACGGTACGCTGTGGCCAAAGGTTCGGGTCCTGGCCCGGCTTATTTTTCACTCCTGTTGGGTTATTGTATTAATTGTGTTCAAGTCTGTCTTAATATGTGTACCTTTAACCCCTTAATACTCGAATTAAATTACGGTTGAATAATTCAAATTGCTTATTGGCACCACTTTTATGAAAAAGAAATATTCGCCTTATTTAATGACATTAAAAACGATACTAAAATATAGCCAATTTCACTATTTTATAAAACTGGTGGGAATCAAACAATTTGAGTAAAAGACACAGCCCATGAATATGACGGGAGCGAGAATTAAGGGGTTAATAAAAATGAAATCAGACGTAATTTATGTTCGTAATTTATTTCAGACCTAATTTATAAATTCAGACGTAATTTATATAATTCGCATGCATTAAACAAGAACAACAAAGAGAAATTTATAAGACTTAAATATGTACTGAATTTTCTATGTTATACATCCTTATTCCCAACTTTGATCTACTAGAATAGATTTATCTTACAAGAGTATTTTCAATTCTTTGACAGACTTGTAGTAAGAATCATGCTTTCCCGAAACTAAAGAAAGATATAAAATTACAGAGAAAGGGTCTCATGAGATTACTATCAAAATACATTATTCAACGAAAGACGAATTTTTTATGATTATAGAAAACACTAATAGAATTTTTTTTTCCTTATCAAAAGTGGTAGATCTTTTCTAGGTGAAACACTGACCGTCTTCCTCCTTGTATCGATTTCTATTCGTTTCTTTTTTTTCATTTCTTCCTATTTTTTTCTTTTATGTTCCCTCATCGATAAAGTTACACTTAAAAAATATAAAATCAGCAAATTTATTGCTAATAAAAAAAAATTCTGTATGCTTCTTTGATATTATATATACAAAGAAAAGTTAATCAGACTTAACTATATACTCAAACTGTACTATACTTTATTATTTCTGTTTTTGGTCTACAGAAATAGATTTATCTAACAGGAGTATCTTCTATTCTATGGATGCCTTGGATTAAGGATCAAGTTTTGACGAAACTACACAAAATTCTATAGTTACAGGGAAATGGTCTCAAGAGATTACTCCCTAAAGACTTTTTTCTACGAAAGATGAATCTTTTATGATTATAGAAAACTTGGATTTTATTTTCATGACAAAAAATGTACAGTACTAGAAAAAAATAGACATTCTCTGCATATTCTGATTCCAATAATATTAAAAAATTGACGCTATCATCAAACAATTGAGATAATTATGGAATTAAACATTTTATAATTTATATTTAAATTATCGTCGTCATTATTTTTTATATATCTAAAGTGGCAGCCATTTTGCACCTGAAACACTGAACGTCTTCCCCTTGGTATAGATTTCTTTTTTTTTATTGCTTCTTAATTCTTTTTTCTTTTATGTTCTACCATTAATAAAGTTACAGATTACAAATGGAAAATTAGGAATTTTATTTCCAATGAAAAAATGTTCGTATGTTATATATATATATATTATATATTTTATCTGTATCAACGAGAAAAGTTTATCAGACTTAATTATATAATGAATCTATGTTATACTTCGTTATTTCACTTTTTGATCTACCGAAATAGATTTATCTCGCAAGAGTATCTTCCATTCTTTAGATGCCTTGCATTAAGAATCAGGTTTCGCTGAAAATACAGGAAATTCTATAGTTACAGGGAAATGGTCTCAACAGATAACTCCTAAAGAACGTCATTGTACGATAGCTGAATAATTTGGGACTTTAAAAATTTGCATTTTATTTTCAACATAAAATAAATGTACAGTCCTATAAAAAAAAAATAATAATAATATTCTGCATATTATGATTCAAATAATATTAACTATATTGACACCATCATGAATCAATTGAGAGAATTACGGAATTGGAAGTTTTATAATTTATTTTTAAATTGGCGTTATTCATTTTTTACATATATAAAGTGGTAGCACTTTTGTAGCTGAAACACTGTCTGTCTACCTCTTTGTGTCCAGTGTTGAATTCAGGGGGCGGTACGGGAGGGACATTTCCCCTCCCACGGAGAAATGAAATGCCCCCTTGGAAGATTTGAGATTTTATGCTTTTAATTGTCAAAAAGTGCAATTTCCCTCCGACACACTATAATGCCCCACCCACCGGAGCGAAAGAACTCCCTCTCGAAGAAAAATGTCTGAATTCAACACTGTTTGTGTCGATTTCTTTTTTTTTTCTTCCTAAAAATCTCTTTTATGTTCTATAATAGATAAATTTACACTTAAATTCTATAAAGCCTAGCTGTAATCCGGTCAACAGCATACCTGCAAATACGTTTGTTGCTTTTTCATCAGTAATTCGCTTTCTTTTAGACAGAAACTCCGAAATAAAATAAAAAAAATATTTTTATTCTGAAAAATTAGTGGAAAATGAAATATTTACATTTTAAAGAAAAAGTAATTCTGTCTTTTAAGGATTAAAAATGGAAAATTAGCAATTTTATTTGTAACGAAAAAATATCTGTATTCATCTTTGATGTTATATATTTTATCTGTAATCAGTAAATAAAGTTTATCAGACTTAATTATATACTGAAACTGCGTTATGCCTTGTTACTTCTGTTTTTAGTGTATCGAAATATATTTACCTAACAAGGGTATCTTCTATTCTATGGATGCCTTGCATTAAGAATCATGTTTCGCTGAAAGTACAGAAAATTCTAAAGTTACAAGTAAATGGTCTCAAGAGTTTACTCCCAAAAGACGCCATTCCACGAAAGCTGAATAATTTATGACTTAAGAAATTTTCGTTTTATTTTCATTATAAAATAAATGTACAGTCCTACAAAAAAAAATAAACTTCCTCTGCATATCCCTGTTCAAATAATATTAAATGTATTCACACTATTATTAATCTATTGAGAGAATTACGGAATTAGACGTTTTATAATTCATTTTTAAATTACCGTCATTATGTTTTTACTTATCTAAAGTGGTAGACCTTTTGTAGCTGAAACTCTGACAGTCTTCCTCTTTGTTTCGATTTTTTTTCTTCCTAATTTTCTCTTTTATGTTCTGTTATTGATAAAGTTACACGTTAAACGTTTAAATCCTAGCGTTGCCTACGGGCAACAGCATACCTGCAAATACGTTTGTTGTTTGCTCATCAGTAATTGTGTAGAGAAATATTCGCTTTCTTTGATGACAGAAATTTCAAAATAAAATAAGACAAATTTTTCTATTCTGAAAAAAGTGGTGGAAAATGAAATATGTACATTTTACAGGGTTCACGCGCTATTAAGCCACGCCCATTTTGTTAGGACTTTACCACGAGTACTCTCATAAATATCATTTTCTTCACGATTGTCTAGGTCGAAGATAGTTTTATGCAATTACTGGTGGTAGAGTTCTTACAAAATGGGTGTGGCTTAAAAGCGCGCGAACCCTCTTTTAACCCTTTCCGGCACAGTGCGCCCGGGTAGGGATACCTAATTTTAATTCCAAACTTACGATCGGCACCAAGAATATTTTAGTAATATTTTGCTTTTACGATGATTAGCTAAAATAACATGTTTTTAATTTCTAGAAAAGTCGTTTTAAAATTCCGGTGTCAGTCAATCATTTCATCATTTTACAACAAAAATTGCTCGTGCCGGAAAGGGTTAAAGAAAAAAAATAATTCCATCTTTTAAGGGTTAAAAATGTAAAAATAGCAATTTTATTTCTGCTGAAAAAATATCTATATGTAACATATTATTCAGAATCCGGGGTGGAAACTATTCTTATGTTACGAAATAAAACTGGATAACTTATCATAGATTAATAAGTTTTAATATTTACATCCTATTTACATGTTACTATTTACAAAATAACTCAGTTAATTTAAAATACAGCATAGCACAAATGCCTTGTCGGCAACCACTTTGTAAACATTCTTTTCTCTCGTAAAGTCTAATTTACTCAGCTTGTCAGTTCTTTTGAAGGAAAAGAAAAAAAAGAAAAGGAGAACAAATATGATGGAGTGCGTATTGTTTGAGCGTTACACTCTTCCCCTCACACTGCATTACTGGTCCCTCAGATGCAGTGTGCATTTCCTGGGTGGATTCCTTCGGGATGCTTTCTGGTGCCTAAAATCCTCTATGGCTCTCGTGTTTTGTGGCCCTTTCGTAAATATTTGCTGGCTGGGCGTCTGATGTTTCCCGGGTCTGCCTCTAGGATGAATAAAGCCTTTAGAAGATCCACCATCATCTTGCGTGTAAGGACACAAAACTGATATATGATAATTTCCTAAGGGAGAAAAGGGGTTTTCTTTAGTGGCAATGGTATAAGAAGTAGGAGATCTTTGTTTTAAAATAACATATGGGCCATCTCGACGGGGCATGAATTTAGTTGTTTTGTTATTTTTCTTTTGACTAATCGGATGCAAAGTAACCCAGACGTGGTCACCTGGTTTATATTGTTCAGAAGCTTTTAAATGTTTGTCAGCATAATATTTATGCTTATCTTGGGTTTGTTCTATGCGATCTCTTATCTGCATAGTAATTTTAGCAAAGTTTTTTAAATAAGGAGTTATTTCGGGTATGAAATTATCATTCGCAATTACAGGGCGTAAGTCATGAGCAACATCATCGGAGGTACGTAATTCACGACCGAACATTAAATATGCAGCTGTGTGACCTGTGGAACTACATCTTGCAGTATCAAGGGCAAAACGGATTACTGGTAATTTTTCACTCCAAGTTGTATGATCATCTCCAACTAGCATCGCTAAGCGGGGTTTTAGATCTCGATTTTTTCTTTCAACCGGATTTGCTTGAGGGTGGTACACCGGAGTTAAACTTTGATCTATCTTTAAGAGAAAACAAACTTGTTGCATCACAGCACTGATGAATTGCGGACCATTGTCGCTAATGATTTTTCTTGGAAAACCATATCTTAAATACACTTCCTCAATTAAGGTAACAGCACATTCCGTGGCTGTTGCGTTATTTAATGCAAAAAGTTCTACCCATTTTGTGCTACAGTCTTCAATTATAAAAATCCACTTTTTCCCATCTGCTGTTTCTGGCAAGGGTCCAAATAAGTCTATTGAGAGGGTCTCAAATCTTTGACTATGAACAGGTGTTTGTAAAAGTCCAGCAGGTTTTTGGTTACTCGCTTTATAACGAATACACTCTACACAATGTTTAACATAATCTGCGATATCTTTTCTCATTCCGGTCCAGTAATATCTCTGGGATACTCTGTAATAGGTTCCCTCGGCTCCATAATGGCCTGCGGTCGGTGAATCATGGTAATTCTTCAAGACTTCTTTCCGTTCTTGAACAGGAACAACCAATTGTGCTTCTTCTGAATCTGATTCTGGAGAGTAACGATATAAGACTCCTTGGTTTAAGAGGTAACCACGTTCAGTCCAATTAGCAAAATCTGTATTATTTTCTTTAGATTCAAACGCTACGATAATTTTCTTTAAATCTTCATCCTTTAATTGCTCTTCTCGGATATCTTTAGGAGATCTAATAGGCATATCAATCGAAATTGTGCAAATTTCACAAGAAGGTTCTTCATGACTGCAAATAGGTCGAGACAACATATCAGCAACAACGTTTGCTTTTCCAGGGATATATTCAATCTTGAGGTTGAAAGATTGTAACTGCAAAGCCCATCGGGCTAGTCTGCCTGACGGTGACTTTAAACTCATCAGCCATTTTAGGGGTTGATGATCGGAGGCAACTGTTATTTCATGTCCTTCAATATAGCCACGGAATTTATTTAAAGCCCAAATGACAGCAAGTGCTTCGCGCTCGGTGGTAGAATAGTTTCTTTCTGGTGCAGTTAACAAACGACTTGCATATTCTATTGGATGCTCTTCTTCTCCCTGACCCTGGAGGAGGACAGCACCTAGAGCATATCCACTGGCATCTGTACGAAGAAGATAGGGCTTGGTCGGATCATTTTGTTTTAGTACTGGAGGATTGATTAATGAACTTTTCAATGTTTCGAAAGCGCTTTGTTCTGCTTCTTCCCACTTCCAAGTTGCATCTTTCTTCGTAAGATTACTTAGAGGTTTAGCTATATCTGAAAATTTGGGAATAAAACGTCTGTACCAGGAGCAGGACTGCAAAAAAGATTGAACTTGTTTTACAGACTTAGGAGGAGGCATTTGTTGAATTGCAGCGGTTTTTCCAGGATCAACTTCGATTCCAGAGCTTGTTATCCAATGTCCTAAATATTTAACACGGGGGCAAGCAAAATTGCATTTTTCACGATTAACATACAATTTGAATTCTGATAGTTTATTAAAAACTGCTTCTAAGTCAGACAAATGTTTCTCAAAACTTTCCGACAAAATTATAATATCATCTAAATAAGACAATATAAAGATGTCTTTGAGGGACTTTCTAAAGTTATCTATTAATCTCTGAAAGGTTGCTGGGGCATTTTTCAATCCAAAAGGCATTCTAATGTACCGAAAAGCTCCGAATGGACAAATAAATGCAGTTTTGTCTCTATCAGCAGCATTTACTTCAATTTGGTGGTATCCAGACTTCAGATCAATAGTGGTCATATAAGGGGTATAATTGGCTTCATGGAGCAAATCATCTATTCGCGGTAATGGATAATTATCTGTCTTTGTGATGGCATTCAATTTTCGATAATCGATGCAAAGACGAATTTTTCCATTTGGTTTTGGGACCAATACTACAGGAGAGGCATAAGGAGACTCGCACTCTTCGATTATACCCTTAGAGAGTAATTCGTCTAATTCTTTACGCAAAATTTCCTTTCTCGCAGGTGACATGCGGTAAGGGGGTACTGCTACAGGAGGATGTGATCCAGTATCAATATAATGTTTAACTTTAGGTGTAGCCTCTTCCCCTAGTTGGAAGCTACTAGTAAATTTTTCAAGCAGTTCATTCAACCTAACTTGTTGCTCTGAAGTGAGATGTCTACCTTCATCTTCTCTAAGAAAGACGGTGTCTAATTCAACGGATTTTATCGCTAATTCACTGGGAGGTCTATATGTATCTTCAGCGAATCTATACTTCCACTTACATCTATCAGCGAAGAACCATTCTTGATTTACTACATCCAAAACAATTTTTGCTTTGCGTAAAAAATCGATTCCTAAAATTGTACGAATATTTCTGGCATTCGGCAGAGCATAAAGTGTTGTTTTAATGTCGCGACCTTCAATGTTAACATGAACTTCTGTTTTATAAACTTCGGTAGTGTTTTGTAGCCCATCCGCTAAGACTACGATCATTTGCGTTTTTTCAAACTTCACACCTTGGTCTTTTAATAAAGAATACAAACCTTCACCCGCAACGCAATGTGTTGCGCCAGTGTCAGCACAAGCTGTGCCAGAGAGACCATTTATGCTTATTTTTACCAATAATGTTGGTGATGTTTGCATATTACATGTATGAAATTCTAGTGATTGAAAGTGCACCGATACATTTTTCGGAGAACAGGTTGGACACTTGGATTTAATAACTCCCTGGTTTCCACAACCATAGCAACTTAACATTGGTCGATTTAAATTTGAAGGGTAATCAATTTCATTTCTCTTGGACTCTTTTTGATTGCCAATTTTACCAAAATCATTTCTTTTAAAATCTAAAGGCGTTTTTTCAAAGCGATTAGAATTCTCGACCTCACTGATTTTATTTGATCTCTTTATTTCTACTTTGTGTGACCTCAAATTATCATATAAATCTAACTTTTCAGCTAATTCAACAGGATCTGTTAAATTCTCCCATTGATCTAAATAATGTTCTTTACAATCAGGGGAAACCTTTTTCTTTAATTGGTCAGCAATAATTAATTTCGATAATTTTTCAAAGGAATTTATATTTAATTCAGATAGCCATCCCTCAAAATAGCTTCTAATTTCAAAATAATATTCTTTCCAGCTAATATCGGTTCGCTTTGGATGTCGACTAAACAAAACTCTAAACCTTTCTGCAGTTAACTTGAACCTCTGCAACAATATATCTTTAATATAAGAATAATCCTCAAATTTTTCTTCCGGTTCACGCGCTATTAATTTACCGATTTCATTTGGAAGGACTCCAATTAAATACGTGATCCACAGTTCTTTAGAAACCTTTAAAAGTTTCATTTGCCTCTCAAAAGTTATTAAAAATAAATTCATATCATCCTTTTCAGGATTGAAATCGGGTAAAACCTTTTTCAAGTCAACGCGTATTGAAGAAGTTTCTAGAGGGTTGCTTGTATTTGCAACAACATCTCTTGTTCCTGCTTCTAACCTGAGCTTCTGTAGCTCAAATTCTCTTTCTTCGGCTAAACGTTTCTCTTCCTCAAGAGTCTTTCTTTCTTCTACGATATTTTCATAAATTCCCTGTACAAAATCTATGTTATCTTTAAATGCCTCACTATTTACAATTTTATCACGTAATTCGAGGACTTTATCATCGCTACTTACTTCTACTTTTAATTCTGAAGCTAATGTGATTAAATCAATTTTCTTACCCTTTGAAAGAAACGCCATCATTTGAACTAAATATGTTTTAGCTAACTTCAAACTTAATTCGTGTTACGAATAACTCTTAGCAAAATACGTAATTTTTAACATATATAGAACATAAATAACATATAATATCTTTCAAAACTCAATATAATGACACCAACTATTTGACTTTTTTTTTTTTTTTTCCTTACACAATAATATCAATCATATAATAATTAAATAATGCCAAGCACTCATTTACAATTACAACTTCATAATAAATAGCTCAGTGCAACTATATAAATGTATAAAATAAAGCAAACGATTTTTATTTTTCAAAAATAATTATTAGAATTATTTCTCTTATGAATATCTTCATTTAATTCAGATACTAAAATACTTGAAGCTGCAGACGACTTTTCGTATTTCAATTCTAGGAAAATAATATTCAGGCTGAATAGAACAATTCCAAAATATTTCGATTCTGGACGAATCAAATACAATTTTCAAAAATCCACAGATTCCGGATGAATCAAAAATACTTTTGTATAAATTTTGTACTTTAGTATCTAAATTTTCTTATTAAAGCAGTTTAACACAATTTAAAATAATACTTATCTTCATATCTTGCTTCTGTTCGTGCCAGACGTTGGGGAGCCACTTCTGTAACATATTATTCAGAATCCGGGGTGGAAACTATTCTTATGTTACGAAATAAAACTGGATAACTTATCATAGATTAATAAGTTTTAATATTTACATCCTATTTACATGTTACTATTTACAAAATAACTCAGTTAATTTAAAATACAGCATAGCACAAATGCCTTGTCGGCAACCACTTTGTAAACATTCTTTTCTCTCGTAAAGTCTAATTTACTCAGCTTGTCAGTTCTTTTGAAGGAAAAGAAAAAAAAGAAAAGGAGAACAAATATGATGGAGTGCGTATTGTTTGAGCGTTACACATATGCTTATTTGATATTATGTATTTTATCTGTTATTAACAAGGAAGAATATGTCAGATTTTGTACTGAAACTAGTGTACTTTGTTATTTATCCTTTTGGTCTATCGAATTAGATTTCTCTAAAAAGAATATTTTTGATTCTAGGAATATTTCTAGGGTGATTCTCGCACATGGAATCGGATTTCGCGAAACTACAGAAAATTCTAAACATACAGAAATGGTCTCAACTACTAAAAACCTTTATTCTATAAAAGCTGAATATTTTATGATTTTAAAAATTGCCGTTTTATTTTCATGATAAAATAAATGTACAGTCCTAGAAAAAAATATTCTCTACATATCGTGATTTAAATAATATTAAAAATAATAACACTATCATCAATCGATTGAGCTAATTGTGGAATTACACATTTTGCAATTTATTTATTTTTTATTTCTTCGTCATTACCTTTTTACATATCTAAATTGGTACCTCATTTCTAGCTGAAACAATGATCGCTTGCTTCTTGTATCATTTCTTTTTTTCTGATGTTTTCTTTTATGTTCTATCATCGATAAAGTTACACTTTAAAAATGGAAAATTCGCAATTTTATTCCTAATGAAAAAATAACTCTGTGCTTCTTTGAGGTTATATATTTTATCTGTAATTCACAAAGAAAAGCTTATCAGACTTCATTATATAGTGAAACTATGTTATACTTTGTTATTTTTCTTTTTAGTTTAACCAAATAGCTTTATCTAACAAGAGCATCTTCTATCATTCGTTGGATGCTTTGAATTAAGAATCAGGTTTCTTTCGAAACTAAAGAAAATTCAAATGTAACAGTGAAATGGTCTAAAGGATCTACTTCCAAAAGACGTTATTCTACAAAAGATGAGTCTATTATGATTACAGATAACATGTATTTTATTTTCATGAATAAAAAAAAATTGTGCAGTCTTAGAAAAAACATAAACATCTTCGGCATATTTTGTTTCAAATAATATTAAAAATATTGACACTAACATCAATCGATTGAGAAAATTATGGAATTATACATTTTACAATTTATTTATTTTTAAATTGTCGTCGTCATAATATTTTTGCATATCTAACATCTCCTTTGCATCTAAAGCACTGATGATCTTCCTTCTTGTATTGAATTTGTTTGTTTCTTTTTTTTATATAAATTGCTTCCTATTTTTCTTCTTTTATTTCTATCTTCGATAAAGCTGCATGGAAAATCAACAATTTTATTTCCAATGAAAAAACATATGTATGCTTCTTTGATGTTAAACATTTTATCTGTAACTCACAGAGAAAAACTTATCAGACTAATTATGTACTGGAACTATGCTATGCTGTGTTATTTAATTTTTTGATCTATCGCAATAGATTTATCTAACAAGAGTATTTGCTATTCTATGGATGCATTGCCTTAAGAATCGAGTTTCGACGGAACTACAGAAAATTCTAACGTTACAGGGAAATGGTCTCAAGAGATTACTCATAAATAGCTTTATTCTACAAAATTTGAACCTTTTATGGTTTTAAAAATTTGCATTTTATTTCCATTATAAAATAAATGTACAGTCCTAGGAAATAATAAACATTCCCTACATATGCTGACTCTAAACTTATTAACCCATTAAGGACTACCGTTACCATATGGTCACAGCATACCTGTCAACACTTTTGCTGTTTGAATACCAGTAATTTATAACGAAAATATTCATTTTCTTTAATGACAGAAACTTTGCTAAAAAATAAGATAAATATAGCTTTTCTGAAAAAGTGGTATGAAAGGTAATTTTTGTATTTTAAAAAGAAAAATAATTCCGTCTTTAATGGGTTAACACTAGAACGGCGGCAAGGGTCATTTTGACCCTTGCCGAATGAATACATGTCGATTCGAACCAGAAATTTTTTTATAATATAAGATTAATATATGCTGCACAAAAATAACATAAATAAGTAAGCTAAATAGTTTCAAGTAAAAATTCTGATGTGAAATATTTTTATGAAACTTTAGTAAAATTTCCCGCCGTTCTAGTGCTAAAGAAACTGTTTCAATCGATTGAAAGAAATGTGCAACTTCACTTTTTATAATTTATTTTTTGAATTGTCGTAGTCATTATTTTTTTACATACAGTGAAGGAACAGTGCCGCAGCATTTGAGCGAATGTCACCACTAAATTTTCATAGTATTCGTCGCTTTTAAAAATCTCAGAAATTCTGTCCTGAAGTTAGATGAAGAATACTAATAAAATTTTGCGGTGTCAGTTGATTCTCTGCTGCTACACTGTTCCATCACTGTACATATCTAAAGTGTTAGCTCTTTTGTAGGTGAAACACTGACCGTGTTCCTCTTTGTATAGACTTCTTTTCTTTTTTTTTTAATTTCTTCCTTATCTTTTCTTTTGTGTTCTATCATCATTAAAATTACAGTCTACAAATGGAAAATTAGTAATTTTTTTTTAATGAAAAAATATCTGTATGCTTCTTTGATATTATATATTTTATCTGTAATCAACAAAGAAAGTTCATCCGACTTAAATTATACAATGAATTTATATTATACTTTATTATTTCTCGTTTTGGTCTACCAAAATAGTTTTATTTCACAAGAGTATCTTCTATTCTATGGATTCTTTGGATTAAGAATCATGTTTCGCCGAATCTACAGAAAATTCTAAAGTTACAGGAAAATGGTCTAAAGAGATTATTACTTTCAAAAGACTTTATTCTAAAAAGCTGAATATTTTACGATTTTAAAAAAAAATTGCGTTTTATTTTCGTAATAAAATAAATGTACAGTCCTGGGGGAAAATATACATTATCCATTCTGACTCAAATAATAGTGAATCAATTATTGACACAAGTAATCAAACGATTGAGTGAAATGCCTAAATACACATTTTATAAGTCATTAGTAATATTTTGACAAGTAAAAAAAAAAAAAAAAAAAAAAAAAAAAAGAGTTCTTCAAGAAGAGCATACAGAAAAGAGAAGGTAAGCCTTTTTATTTTCCGAAGAAAAATTCGAAAAATGCGGATGCATTCCAAGGAAGGGTTTAGCATTAGAAAGGGGAATTTCCTGTCTGATAAGGAGCCTTAACATTGAAGCTTCGCCTCAAACTATGAAAACTTCTCGTGTAACAGTGAAGTGCATTCAAATCATTTCTCCCAATAGACTTTTACGAAAGTTGAATGATTTATTATTTTAAATATTTGCATTTTGGTTTTATGGTAAAATAATTGTAAAGTATTTGTAAAAGTACATAAATTAACCCTTAAAGCTCCGGCGTCTCTTACACAAATTTTATTCGATCGGCACCACTTTCTAAAAAGCAGTTTCCTTCAAGTACACAATTTCAAAAATGCTCTGATTAAATAAGGGGAATTTTATTTTCCTTTATTACTGGTACCAAAAACAAATTTTGCAAAGATTAAGAATGGCTCCGCAGCGGAGCCAACGGAGTGGGAAGGGTTAATACATAAAAACTAAACATCCTCTACTTATTTTAACAGGAATAATAATTAAAAATTAGCATTTTATTAAAATAGAAAACTGAGAAAAGTAACCCATGTCAGTCTGACATTTTCAATTGCATGCACATTTTCAAAACGTATAATAACATATGTATATTCTGAATAGTTCTTTGATAAATATTTTTCGATTTGAAAAAAAAAAAAAAATAATGCTGCAGCTACCGTAATTGAATTTACTGTGACCTTTTCACTTTCTGTACTTAAAATATATTTAAATCGAAGGGTTATTTTAAGTGCCATTTAATATTTAATTTGGTGAAGATAGTTCAGTTACATAAGTTTTATAGTACCAAACACTTCGCACATAATTTCAACCTTCTGTTAAATATGCGCGACTAGATTGTGGTGTTTAGTATCTAATCATGTTTTAAATATGTCTGATTTTTTAGCTCTTTTATAGAAAAAAATTATTCACACACTCAATATCTGAGTAGAGATTTATTTCATATTTTGAAAAACACCCCTTTTTACATACTATTGATAGTTTTTAAAAAGGCCAATAATAATATTAAAAAACTTTCAATTGAAAAATATATTTATACTTTAACAATAAAACTTTAACCCCTTCGAGACGAGCATCTTTTACAGAATTTTTAATTTTTTATCACCGGTTTTGTAAAACAGAAATTTTTGCCTCATTGAATTGGGAAAATGCTCGGATTAAAAAAGGAAAAATTTACAATAAAAATTACTGATGATAATAATCACTGATTCTGAGCACCTTATGCAGCAAGAATACCGGTCGCTCGTCCCCAAGGGGTTAAAATCATTACTTACGAAAAGCATTTAATGTTACAATGACATCATATTTAAAACGATTTACTTATAGAGTGTAAAAGAAAACTCTTCTTTAGAGAATATAAAAGCCCGGTAGGCACAGACTTTTTTTAAACCATTTTATACAAGCTGTATTTCAAATGTAAATGTAATTTACTTAATCAATCACAAAAACACCCTGGGCTGTCACGTTAGCGGTGGATGCGTTTCGAAATGACAGTATAGATTTTCAAATTTACGATATATTATTAAAAACAAGAAAGAAAAAAATTAAAATCATACGTTAAGCATACATTATGAAACAATTTCCAACACATTCAGAATATTATAACAAAACTTTACAGTTAAATAAGTTGAAACAGGATGTCTAATTCAACCATATGAAATCGCACAACAAAATTGAAAAACCAATTTCAGCAAATTTCATCTACAATCGGGAAATTCTCCGAATTCTTTGATCAGCTCTGTAAATGATATTTAGATTTATATCTATGAACTCATGCATGCAAATATTTTCTTCAGTTACACTGTAAAAAGAAAGGAGTAATATTACGCTTAATTTTGGATTATGAAATGCAAAATGAGGTTTAAATGTACTCTCGTTTAGGTGCGAGCACCGAATAAAGTGTTATGATGCACTCAAAATGGTTTAATTTTAATCTTTTAAAAGAAATTGTGGAAACCGAACACCGTTTCGGGTGTAAAGTTTTTAAACGACACAGTCCGCCATTTTGAAATCAGGGGTTCTCGGGCTCTGAATCTTGTGTGAGTTTTGATATGTTCCTTAGTAAGGATTACTGATTAAAAAACTCATAACAGAGCTTCCGTTGCAATTTTTCCCGAGTTGAAACTATGTTTATCCTAATTTGCTTGGACTATTTACTCGAAAACCAGCCAACACCGGCGTTGAATATAAAAAAAAGAAAATCACGTACAAACGTCACCTAGCGTAAGTCCAGATGTAATGAACGAATGATTTGTGTTCTTTGTGAAAGGAAAAACAACTGCTACTCTGTATCATTGGAATAAATTGAATAACCCATATAAGTTTCATAAAAGACAGCTCATGAAATAGTAAGTATATACATTTATTTATTGGCTATTTGGTTACGAACACTAAAATATATTTTTAATTGTGTATTTTCAACCTTGGTTTCATTGCGCTTATCAGTTTTTAATTAATTGAGCTAAAACTGCTTTAACGTATCTGGTACGCCTATCTATTGTGTTATATGTACAAATTTTAACCATACTAGAGATCGTACCCGGACTTCCCGGGTAAAAGAAGCAATTGAAAACATTTTTTTAAATTGAGAACTAATAATTTTTTATGTGCAATAAATTTTTTAGATTGCCCACTTACATTAAAAAAGCATTTTTCATATGAACAATACGAATTATGCAATCAAATAAATTTTTTAAATTTATCAAAAGCGATATTTTCTTATTAGCCGCATGCTAAGAGTTATTTGAACAAGATTTTGCTACTTACGGCATCATTTTATATTATGATAATTTCAGAGCTTATACATGTCTGTTAAAATTGTGTTTTATTTATATTATTTTTTTTATTTATTCATAGGGAAGTTTTTTTTTCAAAATGGATATTAACCGTAAGAAAATGATGAACTCTTTATTTTGTTTTAAGGGCAAACGGATTAATCTTTCGTAATCGAGCTCCGCACGATATAGATAAATTAAAAAATATTTCATCCTTTAAAATTGTTTTTTAAATCATAGACAATCAGTAAACTGAGATGAACTTTGCACACAAATTTCATTAAAAAGAAAAATTACTATTTGGTGATCTGAAAATTTAAATTGTACGATTACAAATATGTTAGATTTGTGTTTTTTTAATATTATTCTTTTATTTATTTATAAAAGAAGTACTATGAATTTCGTTAATTTGTCTTTCACAAATATGTTAGATTGGTCTTTTTTTAAATATTATTCTTTTACTTGTTTATAACGGAAGTATTAATTTTGTTATGCAAAAAAAGTCAAAAATAAATGCTGAACAATGTTTGTTGATTTATGCGCAAAATGTTTATTATTATTATGTATTGAAACCGGGCACGTGATAAGATAAAAATCATGCTTAAAAATTATTTTAAAAAACATAATACATCAGGCAATTAAGATACAGTTTTTAAACAAATTGCATTTTAAAGTATATTTTTTCCCTATGCGACGAAAATTGACAATGTACGATGGTCAGAAGTTTAAAAAATTGTAGTAGCGAAAATTTCAAGACCGAAATTTGATTGTAATGTGTTGCCATTCGCAAAATGACGTCAGCATTACGCACAGATACGTTTGTTCTTTATAATATAGAAACGTAATCAGTAAAATATAATAATGATCAGTTATTAGGATGTGGCTATCAATTGAGGCTCTTATGCTTGGTATTCCGGAATGAAAAGCAGCAATTTTCACCTTTTAAAAATTTGCATACGCAATTCTCATATCCATATTCATTATTTTTTTTAATTGAATTTTTTTTATCATTTTGAAATCATTTAACTCAAAACTTGAAGTCACGATTGTCAGCAACATCTTTTATGTGAACAGACGCACTCTTTACTTGAGGTTCTAATCTAAATTCCGGAGAGTAAAAATTTCCGTAATTGATGTTTTTTAGATACATTTGTGTTAAAATGTTGAGTTTTATCCGAGAAAATGATCGTTTTATTTTAAATATGACTTCATTTTCACTTAAATAACCATTTCGCCTAGTGTCTGAAACTTAGTATCTGTACACATGCAGAAGAAAAAACAATATAGAAAATTTATGAGGAAAAATGCGTGTTTTCAAAAGCAGCACGTCATTTTCCGTTCAAAATAATATGGGATTTTGCGCCGCTAAATCCTATGAAATAATTTTTATGAGTGATTTAGAATTTTTATATGAAAATAGCACGAATAAAGATAAATAAACCTCATGATTTCTCTCTTCTATGCAATAATGAAAGCTACCTAATTACCACCATTTTGAAGAATTTTCATAAAATGCTTTTAAAAATTAAAATGGAAAAGTGGAAATATTAAAAAAAAAACAGATAGTTGGATCACATCTAAAAATGAACAGCTTTTAGTTTAAAATAAAAAAATATATTAGTAAAATTGGTTCAGCAGAAAGATCGGGGCAAATGACTAAAAAACACACCTGTGTTTTAAATATATAGATTATATAAAATTATGAAAAATTAAATTAAGCAAATTATGTTATTTTGATAAAATTACAGTAACATATTTAAAGGATAGCAATAAAATTTTATTAGTAGAGAGATTTTTGGACAAAAACTTGGAGAACGTGATATTATTTTAAACCTCGACATATTTGTTTGCTTGTCTAACTCGGCGAAGCATATCCATCTAGGTGAGAATCATCAATTTCTGTAATATAAATCGCTATTATTTGCATGTCACCTCTCTTTTACAAAGGCACTCTAAATTTTTGTAAAACATTGCGTTTTATCACTGTATGATTTCGAGTACATTATTTTCAAATGTGAAGCATTTTAACCTGTAAAGAATTTCAAAGCAGCTGGGCAGTGAAAATAACTCACTCCTACAAACCATAATTCAGTTTTAACAATTAAAATACCCGCTTGTTTATAAAATGACGTCATTTGCATTCGTTAAAGCAATCCACTATTACAATACAGCCTTAAACTTCGTCTATAGAAAAGTATGCAGCATATGACGTCATTATCGCGGAATAACAGACAATATTCTTGACATAGCGCGTATTTTAATTTCAACTTTTTTTTTTCAGGTTTTATGAGAAAATGGCAACAAAAAGATACAGTAATCTCCTATTTTTGACTATTTTCCCTTTACTTTCAATAGAAATGGGGTACCATTTTTATGGCCACAATTAGAAAAATGGTATTAAAAACTACAAAAAAATTAATATCTCAAAAATAAATTGAGATACAGCTTTCAAGAAAATTGCATTTAAAAGAGCATTTTTTCCTCATACGACGGTGTAAAAATTTAAAATGTTCGATGTTTAGAAGTTTAAAAATTTGCAGTAGAGAAATTTGCAAAACCGAAATTTTATTTCAAATTTCAAAGTGTTGCCATTCGCAAAATGACGCAAGCGTTACGCACAGATATGTTTGTCCTTTATAATAGAGATAGCTTTTCACTGGATCGTAATTATTGTTTGTTTGATTACATACGTCAGAATATTTAAGTAAACAAATCTGTTTTCCTTGCACTTGAAATTATTTTTAAACTCCTGCTTTTGTGATACATACATATATTTGTTTTATGTACATATATTTTTTTAATTGATACATTATATTTGTAAAATGTGATTTAGTAGATTAGATATTTCAACATTATACAAATCAAAATTACTTAGTAAACATGTAAAAATGTCACATTCGTACAGAGCTTCGAAATATTTAGTTTTGATTTTATAGTGTTGTACATGCTTTAAATCTCACGCGCTGGAACTACCTTTAAGGAGAAGTTCATGTTTTAGCAATACATTCTTTCAATTTATATTTGTATTTTTTCTATTATTTAGGTTCATCTGATGTTTTGTAATTAACACTTTAAGACAAGTATTTTAGTAATATGTAAAGTACTAAAATTGTTTTAAATTATAAAGCAAAAAAAAAAAATATTTACCATCTTAAATGTGTAGTTTTTTCTTATTCAACAGTTATGCTGTAAGGATAATTAATACTAATTAACTGTATTTTCCTGTATTTGGCAATAATAATAATATTGCTTTCATTAATAACCAGTAACGTAGCCAGGATTTATTTTGTGTCAGTGCTGAAAATTTTGTATTTGAAAGGAAAATTTGTTTTACTTTATCCTAAACAAGAACATTGTCACTTGAATACATTACAATGGGAAAGGTTTAAAATTTGAACACACATAAGTCTGATACATTCAGGTTCATTTTCTCTCTCTTTTTTTGATTTTTTATATTTAAAAGTTAAATCTCTGTCAAAATGGATAAGTAAAAAAAGGTGGTGGTGGTGGTGGGGGGGGGGGGGGTTAAAACCCCTCCAATAGCTAAAAAAAGTACAATAATATTGAGTTATTTGAGTCGTTAATTAATCACATTAGCCCTTTTATGAAACATAACTAATGTCATTATTAATAAATATAGTTGCAATATTATTTATTCATTGCAGTTTATTAACTGTAGCGGCATTCGCATGGTTGTGTACCACACGCTATGCAAATTTCGCCATCTTTAATTATGACGTATACGTTCATGAATGATTCGATTCGAATCGAATTCGAAGCTCCAAGCACAGATACCGATCACATGACATCCTCAATTATACGAAAGATCTGCTGGGAGAAATGTTTGGCGTTTGCCCGCCCCGGCGAAGTTTGTTGTTTCGTTTTATTCAGTGTTGAATTCTGGGGATGGAACAGAGGGGTGCAATCCCCCCCGGAACAACGAAATCCGCCCCTCCCCCAGAAAAATGTGTAACTTTGTGTTTTCAATTGTCAAAAAGTGTTCCCTCGGAACTCTATAATGCCCCCTCCCCCCTGGAGCAATAAGAGTCCCTCCCGGAGAAAAATGCCTGAATTCAACACGGATTTTACTTTCTTTGACTATTATTTGTCACTCGCAAATTTGCCAATGTGAGGAAATTTCATTGTTTACCAAAACTAAAATGTTTAAAATAAATGTTTAATTGAGATAATAAATTATCGCAGTTAACCTTCCGTCTACCAGACGGGTCCATTGGACCCGACATGTACATTCAAAATATTTATTCAAACCAGAAATTTCTTCAAAACAAACTAAATGTATAAATCAGACAATAATAAGTTAAATAAACAAATTAAATAGTTTTAAGTAAAAATTCTGGTGTAGAATGTTTTTATAAAACTTGAGTAAAATTTCCGGTAGTTCTAGGGTTAAAACAATGTTTAGTAGCCTCTTTGCGTGAAACTATTTATTGTAAATTATGTTTGCATTAGATTTAAAATGTAATCATTTTTTTTTTTATTTTACTGTTAAAGTGCAAACCAAATAAGCAGAAGTGTGACTTTAGACCAGATAAGAAGTAGCGTGACTTTACACCAAAAATGGTGGCAACTAAGTTGCCACTAAAAGTGGTGTTTGTTTACACCATTTGATAGCTGGTGGCTCATTACACTAATTTACAAGTGGAATTTCATTACACCACTTGGGGTGGCAACTTAGTTGCCACCCTTTTTGGTGTAAAGTAAGGGAAATCTTTTTTACAGTGTAGGAAATACATACTTCAGTTAAAATATTCCCTTCAGCAATTTCCGATAATAAGGAGAATGGTACGTGATTTCTTTTGTGCAGCCCTGTATACGAGCTATGCAATTTATATACAACGAGTAACATGCAAAAATTAGTTAAATTCAAAAGCGCATACCAAAATTGAAAACTCACTTCCAACAATTATTACTCAAAGACAATACTGTAAAAGATTTATTCTGTGTGTCCCTGTAAATGAACAGCAAGAACTGTGAATGCCCTATTCTATCGTAATAATTTTGTAGTTAAATTCAGTAATTTATATCAATTTAAATTCATTTGAAAAAGCTTAAAGTCATTGAAATATTCTACAAACGATTTCCCTCCATAAACCATAATGTAACGGAATTATTTTGAGTGCCCCTGTAAATGAATTATTATTGCTACATACTTCATATACTGTACCGAAAATCCCATGGTAAGCACGATTTACGTACATCAATTGTATGAAAATTCGAGCACATTTACGTGAGTGGAGAGAGAAACCGAATTTATTAACACTTTTCCAATTTGTTGGCAAGTGCTAAAGATATTTCGTACTCCAGAGTATAGCTTATTTGCAACGGCAAAATAATTTTTACATTGCAAGCAGGATTAAAATGGAAAAGTGTATTTAAAGAGATAAAATTGCTATTTTACTTTGAATTTATATTCTTTTACAATTTCAACAAGAGATGTTATAACTTATACGTATTTTCAGACTACGAAATAATATACGTGACCAGATTGTAATGTGCAGTGTGTCAGATTTTTAAAGAGGACTCTTTTTAGGTGCGTTCGTAATTATATAAATACGTAGCACCTATAGTTGTCGTTTAGTGCGTACGTCCGCATATAACACAGCAAAAACTACCCAACCGAATGGGCAGAAATTTTAAATATATAATTATTGCAAAATTTTGTCAATTCATTTCAAATTTTATGAAAATCCGATGCACAGTTTCATTAGAGGGACAGTCAAAAGTTTCTCGTTTCATTACGGCCAATGGGAAAAATTATTTCAAGTGCATTTTAATAGTGTTACAGCTTTTCGAACAGAATGAAATTGATATGCACTTCTGAAGTGCACTAAAATGTACATTCAGTACAATATGCGGTGCAAAAAATATTTATAAACTAGATATCGTACGAACGCACCTCATTTGCCACTTTTGACGCGCAATTTCCAACTTGTTTATTTTTTTATTCAAAATATCATTATCTATATTAAATAGAGATTTAACTCGTATATTAAAATCGTCATTTTTTACATAGTGTTGCCAGATTTTAAAAAGTCCAAATAATAATATTTTTAAATACTTTTCAACAGAAAAAATATTTATACATAAATATTAACCAGTTAGATGTGCCAATCCCAAAAAATTCTTCTTTCTTATACATCTTAATACTTCAAAAGGTAGTTACAAATATTAATACTACACGAACAAATGTCAATACTATACCAACATTGATTTTCATCTTAAATTTCTGCTTTCGTCAATTAATCGGACTAAAATGAGTTAATCTTGATCATGATATTTATTAAAATCAGTAGTTTTTAAAGCAGGGCTCGCAGCGTTCCTAAAATTTTCGCTCTTTGCTACCACTAAATTGAAATGATAATCTAAGTTCTATGAATCTATTATAGATGTTAAAGGAATTTACCACGAATAATTCTTATTTAACCCCTTAACGCTCGAATTAATTACGGTTGAAAAATTCAAATTGCTTATTGGCACCACTTTTATGAAAAAGATATATTCACCTTATTTAATGACAGGAAAAACAATACTAAAATATAGCCAATTTCACTATTTTATAAAACTGGTGGGAATCAAACAATTTGAGTAAAAGACACAGCCCGAGAATATGACGGGAGCGAGAATTAAGGGGTTAAAATACTGGTAGCAAAGTGCGAAAATTTTAGGAACGGTGCGAGCCCTGTTAATGATCCTGTTGTACATCAGCTGTTTGCGAATACAATGCGAAGTTCCAGTCTCAGCACGAACCACCGATGTGCATTAGAACTAGGAAAAATCGCAAAAATTATGTAAAATTCGCTACTGCAGCGTTCTCTTCTGGCGGAATATTTTCAAATTCAAAGACGACCCTCTTGTCATAGCCAAAACCATACAGAAAAAAATTGGTTCAATTCAATGCATAACTTCATACACTGATCGATGGTCCAATGGCGACAGACGGACATACGCACAGATAGACATTTTGTATAAACAAGTTTTGGGGTATCTCTGACCCCTAGAACGCATAAATCCGTCGAAAACTGGAAGTCGAAAAGAATTTCGCTCATATTACTTTCTTCTGTTGAAGATGGAAGAAAGTAAAAAAGAAAGAAAAGTTTAAAATAGTAATTAAATATCACGTACGAAATGCATTTGTGGTTGAAAATTATGTCATATTAAAAACGTTGCATTTCAAACATCATATTTAACCCCTTAACGCTCGAATTAAATTACGGTTGAATAATTCAAATTGCTTATTGGCACCACTTTTATGAAAAAGAAATATTCACCTTATTTAATGACAGGTAAAACTATAATAAAATATAGCCAATTTCACTATTTTATAAAACTGGTGGGAATGAAACAATTTTTGTAAAAGACACAGCCCGAGAATATCTCGGGAGCGAGAATTAAGGGGTTAAAATGATTTTGTGATAGAGTGTATAATAAAACTTTATTTTTTGAAGTTATAAATTTCCGGAAGGCATCGACATTTTCCAATTTGCTATTTTATACAAGCTAATTTTCAGATGTGCATTTGATCTTAATCAATTACAGGGTTCGCACAGTGTTACCACTAAATTTTTACAGTATTTTCAAAGCATTTCACTGCAGAAAAATACTGCAAAATCTGTGAATAAGTGAGGTGTTTGCGAATTCTGTTTTTTAAAAATTAAATGTAAATTTTCTTAACATTAATATTGGTGCCAGAGTCCTTGGAAATTCCAAGGAGTGTACGAACCTTGCAATTACGAAAACAGCCCTCAGGATATTGGTGGATACGGTTCAAAAAGACAGTACGGACTTCCAAATTTACAAGGTATTATTAAAAAATATTTTATACTCAAAAGAATAGGTAATTTGCAAAGCAAAAATAATCTTTATATTACAAAGTATTTAAAAAGCCTATTTTCCTGAAAAAAAAATGTTAATTTACTATGAATATATTCCATTTAAATTTCAAGACGTAATAACTTTTCAACTGGCACATTTTCAGCATACTTGATAATATTTTTACGTTGACTTAAATAGATAGCAATAGATACATCTGATGTCATTGAAGTATAATTAGGTATGTGGATGATATAAATAAGTAAACATGTTTCGCCGAATCCCTAGGCATGCGACTAATAAAACGAAGAGTTGAGATTTCTTTTTGAGACCTTTATTCTGCTGAATGTCTGTCTTTTATGTTTATGCTGTGCATTTATGATGCATTTCGAGAATAATTTATTCATGGCACATTTCGGAAATTACTCAATTCGATCAAATTCAATATATATTTTATTTATAACTGACGGAATAATAATGAACACATATAGAAATGATTGGATTTCATTAATTTAATCGAAATTTACTAATTAAAATTTGTTTGTACATACAATATTAAATACACAGTTTTATGAATTTATTATTCAAAAAAGAATTTCTTTATATTAAAAAAAAATATATCATCATGTTGGGTTTTGTTTTGCCAAAAAACTTATATTTACAGTAAAAGTTAAAATCTAGTAAAAAAAAATGAACATTTGAAAATTTTGAACTTTTTATCTTGATATTGATGTGATGTGTAACCTCGTGGGTGATGAAAAACCAAAAACTCAAGGTTCCCCACATCTTTGATGGCTTACAAGTGCAAATCGCTTTGCACTGTATCCAATTTCGTGCTGTTTTACCATGTTTTTAAATATAATTATTTCACCTTATTTAATCGTTGAAAACTATAAAAATATGACATATGAAATATAGATATTCCGAATTCTGTTAATTAAGTTAGGGCTGCCAGTTTCGTTTCCGTGTTTAATAAAACATACCGAATTTATACCGATAATTCTTATTAGTAATTTTTCTTTATCAAATTAGAGACATTTTGTGATTATGGAAAATAAAAATTATTCTTTTAGAATTTTCAGTATGAAACTGCATTCTCTTGCTAAACTGGCAACCCTGTATTAAACAGAAAATTGTTTATCTGAAAAAAGCTACTAGACTCTTTATAAATTGTAAAGAGTGCACAAACTTTAACTGTAACTTTCTTCCACATAAAAAGTACTCTGCCACGGCTATCTTCAGAAAGGCTATGGCACTAGACGTAGTGACGTCACAGTTGAAGTGCATTGCTTTTCCAGAGTTGCTAAGTTTCCGGCTTTTTTGCACTCCACTATTATATTAGAGAAAATGTTGCTAGGTTTGCCGCTATGTTCCCCCCTCGTTGTAGCACTGCTATATTTACATCACAAAACATGCGTCGATGCGCCATAGCCTTAAAGATTTTAAAGAAAGCCTTGACTCAGCTAATGCACATTTATTCCTACACCACTTTATATGTACGCATAAAACATTTAACTCGGCAGTGCTTCAATGCCTGAATATCGTACTAGTACGACATTGACACATTAACACTAGAATGACGGAAAATTTTACTCAACTTTCTAAAAAATGTTTTACACCGGAATTATTTTTAAACTGTTTAACTTATTTATTTAGCTTTTTGCTACTTTGCATCTTTTAAACTCATTTTATAAAGAAATTTCTGTTTCGAACCGAAATATATTCATACAGTACGGGCCAAAGTGGCCCTTGCCGTCATTCTAGTATTAACCTGATGGTGACAGTTTAAATTATTACTATTGATAAATACTGGTTTTAGTTAAAAACCCTTCCATATCCGTACTTCAATATCTTATTAGTCTCTACGCACATGCCTTTCTAGAAAAATGGACCTGAATCCATTTCTAATTCCCAGTTGGTATAGAAGTATTGTAAAATCTACAATAATTTTATATTTTAATTTCGTGGCTATACAAGCATTTTTACGAAACTCACAAAACAAGTAAATATTATGTCATGTTAGTTCTTTATTTTTGTGGTAATAATATTTTCTCTATTTGATATATAGTATTTTTATAAGCTGTCGTATCGTAAGATAATTCTGATAAACCTTGAATGAGAACATGGGTGAAACAATTCAGTGACAAACTGAAGTCCAATACATCATATCTATCTTAAATTATTTGTATTTGTGTAATTCACTGTTTTCCATTTATTATAACAAATTTATGAAAACTTGCACGGCACAAGAAAAGAAAAATTGGTGGTCACCATTGCACTTGCTTCCGAGCGCAAATGTTCGGCACATAGTCTTGCTTGTGCAATATTTTACTTCGCAGATTGTATGGGGAGCTGCCGTGGCTTCACCTATGCTTGAATATGTTACCTAACAGGACACATTTCGCCTCACTTATTATGCCTTTTTTATTATAGTCAAATAAAAACTTATTAAAATATTCCGGTGTAAGTTATATTTAAATATTTCCTTACATTTAGTTACATTATATTAATAAGTTATACATTTAACCCCTTGGGGACGAGCGGCACGTATACGTGCCGCATGAAGCGCTCAGAATCCTTGTTTTTCCTCACCAGTAAAATTTTACTGTAAAATTTGTCTTATTTAATCAACGCATTTTCTCGATTCAAGAAGACACAAATTTCTGTTTTTAAAAAACGGTGACAAAAGATTAAAAATTTCGTAAAAGGCTCCCGTCCCGAAGGGGTTAAGTCATATTTACATGAACTTTTTTCGACTAATTTGCATTCCGAATTTTATAATTTTCTTCCTTTTTGAATTTTTATCAGTTTATTTCTTTTATTATCCCTTAACAGAACAAAAAAAAATCTTTCAATAAATTTTGGATGAGTTATTATTAGCTTCCTAACTGAAATTACATATTAAAAGAAAAAAAATACTAATTCATTAAAGTAATCCTTAAAACTAAATACAAAACTTTTCTCGAATTATTTAGTGATAATTTCAATTAAATATTCATGGCTAAAATTTACCCAGATAAAAAAAAGCATAATTACTCCACTTTAAAGTATTATTTAACAAAATTCATCTTTCATAATTAAAATATGTTTTTTTTATAAAATAATGTTATTAGCTTTAGGAGAATTCAAGTTATTTAATTAACACATTAACCGCCGAAACTGTAAGACAGGGATCTTCAACTTTTTTGCTGAAAAACGTTTGCCACTACAAATTTTGAAAGATGACCTTCGCTTTATTTTTTGGTCACGGTTTCTGTTATTAAGTAAAGCAAATTTTTAATTCAAAAATAGTGGTAGCTTGATAATGAAATTAAGCATGGCCATTTATTTTTACCGTTGCGTCAACGCAACACCAGCGAGTAATGGGTTAAATTAGCCCTCTCGCTGCACAATTTTTTTTATCAAAATAGCTTCAAAAATTTCGCATTTAACCCCTTCGAGACGATGGTCTTTTAAGAATTTTTATTATTTTGTCAATGGTTTTTCAAAACAAAAATATTTGTCTATTTAATCGGGAAACTGCTCCGATTAAATAAGGCAAAATTTACCATAAAAAGTAACTCGTGGGAATAATCAAGGAGGGTTAATCAGACGGAAAAAAGCATCCCCGATGAAATCTCGGGTTCCTCAAGTTTTGCTACTTTTACGTTGGCCGAGGAAATCTCAGGTTGCGGAGCGAGAGGGTTAAACATGTGCATGATAATTCGCTTCATATGGTTAGATTTGCAACTTCGTTTTTATATAACAAAAATATTTTATCTGTATTTTTCAAATTTAGTGTTTCTAAGTTTAAGATACTTTTCTTGTCATATGACATATCATCCACTTTCAAAATTTTGATTTTGAGAGAAGAATTTTATTTATTATACTAGCCCATTTTATGTATTATAATAGCTATATTATATCGACAACTTGGTATAATGCATTTGCAGTGCATAAGATTACGTAGATTGAGGTGCATATTGGTAGGATTATTGTTTATGTTTCTACAAAATGGGAGAACTACAGTGACTGACTAACGTCAGAACAAATTTCCACCAGTCAAAACTAATAGCTATTTTTGTATTAATTATGGCAGAAATTCTCCATTAATAATATATTTTAAAAAAGGAAAAATATTATATTCAAATTTAGTGCACGATTTTAATTGTTCAATGGTAGATTTACCATGACATGGAGCAGGTTGTTATCCTACTCCGAGTCTTCCATGTTTTCATACCATTGGGTGCAGGAAAACACAACGCTAAACCTACCGATCAACCTCTAAATCGGGTCTGTACGCTGCCATCGAAACACTTAAGGCCAGAGGACACGAGTTGTGACGTCATCAGTAATCGACCTACATCTCGCTAATATTGGAATTCACACAGAAAAATTTTGAAAAACAATTACGTTTTATTTTATTCGTGCAATATCTATCATCGTATAAAACAATAATAACTATTTTAACTTTCTGGTGAGAATTTGGAATCCTCCGACAATACATCAGCCAGATGCGGCAACACTGCGACATTCCGCATCTGGCTGAACTTTTATTTAGGGATTCTGAATTCTCACCAGTAAGTTTAAATAGTTATTAATGCTTTATAACATGATATATATTCCACAAATAAAATAAAAGGAAATCCATTTTCCTGTGTGAATTCCAACGGTAGTGAGAAGTCGGTCGATTAGTGATGACGTCACACTCGTGTCCTCTGGCCTTGAGTATTTCAATGGCAGCGGTCTGCAAGTAGTTTCCATCAAGATATGACTTACGACATGAAACTATAAATTAAAAGGAACTGACATATACTTAAAATGGTGAAGCTTCAACTGTAACAGATTACGTAGAAGTTGATTAACGCCGAGGCAAAATTCTACCAGCAAATTTAAATAGAAATTTTCTTATTATTAAATAGCCTTATTGATGAATATCTACAGTCATATTTATAGCCAAAAACAGATATTAATTTTTATTGGTGTAAGTTTACTTCGACGGTAGCCAGGCCCTGCGTTTCCACCATATTGTGACAACCTAGACAACCGCCGGCTAGTGTCAGTGAAAATTATTATAATACCTGGGCGAATTGACACCAGTAAAAACAAATAGATATTTTTACCACATTTGTGAGAAAAATTTTAAATGAGAAGGGTAGTTTAGTAAGATGAAAATTTATATTCAAATTTACTGGTGGAAGATTGCACCTGTGGTAATCGAATGTAGATCCTATGTAAAAACTCAGGCGCCATCTTGTGACAACCTCCTCACTTACTTCATTCGCAACTCGCTAGGCTCTACAACAGGGGTGTCAAACTGTGGCCCGCCGGATACCACTAAAATTTTACAGTTATCTTTTCCTTATCTAATCGTCGAATTTCTGCAATTCAACTTGTCGATTATTTCTTTAAAATTTTAGTGGTATCCGGCGGGCCACAGTTTGACACGCCTGCTCTACAATATGTTTCTCTTCCTCTTTATTAATAACTCCATTACTTGGGACACCAGTTGCATTTTGATATGCTAATAGAGTTGTGTCTAATCCTGGAATTTCAGCCGTCAACTGTTTGAGGTGATGGTCTGTGCCTCTCGGTCTACTATTAGTTATTCGTTTCAGAAAAAAACCCTTTCAATGGAAGATATGTTATCGCATGTTTTTGTTTTTAACGAAAATTTAAATTTTGAAGAACTGAAGTCTTACAAATAGCTTTAATATATTTTTTTTTCATTTTCAAAGATGTTTCAGAGAAAAAATATTAAAATATTCAACAAAAGCAAAACAAATGAAATATCTTCAACAGTGTTGCCAGATGGGCTACTTTTCTAAATCCAGATATCTTGATTGGCAACACTTTTTTTTAAATGGTAAAATGCGCCTTATTTAATGAAATATTAATTAAGGTAAAAAACAAAGGGAATTTTACCGTTTCAAAAAAGTGGTGCCAATCAAGAAATATGAATTAAAAAGAAGTAGCCCACTGGCAACACTATTCTTCAACGGAAAAGTAATGCTTTTTCGCCAAATACCCCTTTTATAAATTCGTAAAGAACTGTGAATAATAAATAAAAATACTTTTTTTTTTCATTTTTTTGAAATAATGTGTAAACACTATTTGGAATTTCCACGAAGTATGGCACATCTATTTCGGAATAGTATTTAAATCACAGAGCTCGCAATCATCTTGTCGGATTGCTGAATTTGTTATTTTTTGCGTTTAAGCAAGGTGAAAAATTCTGTTAAAAACTTTCGGTGAGAAATGTGCTCATCCTCTGTACATAAAATAAATAAATAAACACAGTAAACTCCTATTTCTAGAGATTTCCAAAGAAGTTCTTTCTTTCCGCATTAAACTAAGTCCAAACGATATGAATAAAATAATATTCATAAAAATCTTATTTTTCGAGTTTAACTACATTATCAGAACAATGACAAAATCTATTATTTCAAAATCCAAGTATATGCTTAGTATTTATAAAGATTATACAGAACAATTTGGTTCAAATGTTTTTGACAGTTGATTTAATTTATATAACAACATACAAATAATAATAATAATAAAGTATAGCTGAAACAGAACCAAAAACCAATATCAGAAAAAAAGCTAAATCGATTTGCGATAGGTAGAAAATGATTCAGAAAAACAATTAGGGCATCTAAATTTTATTCCTTTACGTTCTTGATTAGTACTTCTTTGTTACACGCGATGTGTTTCGTGCCCCTTTTTATCGTTCTACTTTATGAGGTAGTGTCAATAAGGATTTCTCTGAGAGTATTACAAATTTTCCGTACTATTAAGACTTTTTTGTACTATTACGTTCTTGATAGAAATCCAATTCTAGTTCTGTTTTTATACTGAACTTTCTCATTATTATAAAATTTTCTAATAATAATCTTTTTAATTTTGTCTATATTCTAATTGGACAAAATGATTCATATCCTTTTATCAACCCATAAAGGTTTATTTTCTTTTCTGCTACATTTAGTAGTTCGATTACATGAACAAATTCAATACACTGAAATATCCAAAATCCGTGGCTTTGCTCGCGTAATATTTAAGATATGTCAAGTGGTATTTATGAGCCTATTTTTATTCGAAAATTTACATTCTTGGGAATAATAAAAAATTACTAATTAATTCTCAATTTCAGTAAACTTCATTATTACACTGCACTAGGCGAAAATGAGAATGAAATTAATACGAAGAAAACTAATTATAAATAAATGATAATTTAGAATGCATATTGAAATTTTTACGCTCATTTCAGTTTTCATTTAAGGTTTTGAATTTTTTAGAAAACAACCTTAGCATTCATTTACATCTTAAAAGTAACCATCATGCCATATTCCAATATTCTATTCTAACGGTGTACCATCCCTATGGTGGCAGTGTCACCATCATAAAATATAGCATGTTGAAACAGGGGCTGTCACGTGAATTTGCCTTCATAAATTTTGAAATTGGTTTTGTATTCCCTGAGATTCTAGAGAAATCGTATTTTAGAACGTTATTAAAAGGCTTTTCGCTCATTTTAACACTTTAAATTTCGTTTACTTTAGAAACTGTTCTTAGAGGGCATTTACGTTTTATAAGTATCTATCATGTCAAATTTTAAGTTTCTATCGTAAAAGTTTAATAGAAAGCGTAATTAGGAATACTTTTAGCACGCTTTTAGCTGGTTTCACCATTTTAAGTTTTCGATATTTTAAACTCTTCATAAAGAGTATTTCCACCCTATAAATAGCTTTTTTTAGCAATACTTTACTATAGCTTAATATTTAGCAATTCCAAAAAATCGAGATTTAGAAACATTTTAGAACGTTTTCGCTCATTTCACCTTTTTAAATCTGGACTTTTTACAAAGAGCTCTTAAAAAGCATTTATGTCTCATGAGCGACTACCATGCTAAATTTAATGTTTCTAACACCGACAATGTCACAAAAATTGCAATTTTAGAATGTTTCTCGTCTCTGCAACGCCCAGGTTGAGTGGTACCGGTGTAAAATATAGACTATGTTGGAGCAAGGACTTCTACCATCAATTTGCAACAATTATTTTTCAAATCGATTTGGTATTTCCAGAGGTTGCATAGAAATCGTGATTTAGAACGATTTTAGAACGCTTTTCGCGCATTTTCACCCCTTTTTAATTTCGATTATTTTAGAAACTGTTTTTAGAGTGCATTTTTATCGTATAACTAACTAGCATGCGAAAATTCAAGATTCTAGATGCTCTTAAGTAACACAAAAATCTAATTTTTAGAACTGTTTCAGCTCCTGCACTCTCTTAGGGTTGTTGACATCTACATAAAATATAACCTTTGTTCTAACCGGAACTGTCACCATCAATTTGCTACCATTACTTTTGAAATCAGTTGGATACTTCCAGAGATTACCCCTTACAAATAAATATACAAACTTTACCTCTTAGTAATATCAGTATGGATTACATTGTAATCTTTTCACCACTTTCCAAAAGAGTATAGACACTTTCGAAAAAGGTATAAACACTTCTCTAAACACATTCGAAAAGTATATAAACACTTCTCTTAAAAACTTTTGAAAAATGTTTATGAATTTTGTTTATCTGACTGTCAGTTTGCACCAACTCGCGTAAATATGTTCCGATTGTCATGAAAATTACAGCTGCTATTGAGTTTCACTGTGGTATGTTAGGCAGTGAAAATTAAGTGTGTAGCATTTACGGTTCTACAGGGTCACTCAAAATAACTGCGTTGAGTTACATCCTATGGGAGAAAATCGTCTGCGTCGCATTTTAATGATATTACACTATTTTAATCATACTGAAATTTATATATATCACACGGCTTTTACTGTAGAATATGGTGTGCAGTGCATGTAATTTATATAGTTCCTTTACGGGGACCACGCAAAAGAATTTCGTTACATAAAATTTTTTAACAATAATTGAAGTATTGAAGCCTATGAACAATAATTGTTGCAAATGTGTATTCAATTTTGGTGCGCATGTTTTAAATACAACTATTTTAATATTTTTTTTATTTTACTAATTTACTGTTTTTAATATTTTCTTATTTTACTATTTTACTGTTTTAATTGTTTTTTTTAAATACTACTTAGTGTGAATAAATTTTATAGATCTTATAGAAGTCTGCGCATAACTTCTCGAGTACATTTCTGTTCATGCACAGAAATTGTTGAATGGAAATGTTCAAATATGTTATTCGTTTAACTGAACAAATTTTTATCATCCTATATCCAATGTAAAAAAAAAAAAAAAAAAAAAAAAAAAAACGGGCTAAAATGCGGAAATACTACTGGCAATCGAGACGCCAGATCTATTTCCGAATTTTAACGGAACATTTTCTCGGTAAATTACAGACACATTTCTGTTTTTTTTTTAATTTACGGGGGGAAACGTCCTTTAAAATAAGGAAATAGTACTGGCATCTCGATTTCCAGTAGTATTTCCGCATGTTAGCCCGTTTTTTTTTGTTTTTTTTTTTTTTTTTTTTTTTTACAGTGTAGTATGCATACAAATGTATACATCATATACAGGCTGAAGAAAAAAAAATCGGATATTTTCACGACTATTGATAGTAATAACAGAAATTGGGTTTTAAAATGCGGCATGCATTTTTTTAACCCCTTGAGGGGCAAGCAAAAATGTCTCTAAGTATTGAATTCTCACCGGAATAATCGAAAAATTTTATTTTTAAATAAAGAACAGCAATTTTTTAACGATTTTCCTCCAAAGTTAAAAATATAAAATTTAGTTAAAATTTTCTGGTGAGAATCTTGTTTAAATTAGGTGGGATATGTTTTATCCCACCGCCCCTCAAGGGGTTACTTGTTTATTTAGACACAATCTTTCTCCTTATCAATCCGTGAGTTTTGCTACAGTTTTTTGAATGTGTTGGAAAGTGTTTCATAATCTACTCTCGACGCATGATTTTTTTCTTTTTGCTTTTAATTGAAGTTCAGTAGTGTGTAGCACGCTACTTTAATAAAATGCAGATTGCTTGATTGCAACCAGTTTTTTGACGTAGAAATACATGTGTTATTTAATGATATGTTAAATAATGCGAGAAAAGGCTAAATTGTAGCATTTTTAAGGAGTGGTGAATTACAAGCAACCTAAATATAAAAAAAGTAGAGAACTGGTAATACTGTTGAGGATTGTAAATTGTTAGAAACTTCAATTCGCATTAGTAATTATTTCAAACGAGGGGTGGCCAACTGCAGCACGCCGGATACCACTAATTTTTTAAAGAAATAGTCGACTTCTTGAATCACAGAGATTCGATGATTGGATAAGGCAATGATTACTATAGAATTTTAGTTTCATCCAGCGTGCCACAGTTGGCTACCCCTGTTCTTAACCATATATGACAATAGCGAAACAGCACCAAAACTGGCGATATGAAGCAATTAAAACGTTTACGGACACGTGTATGCTGTAGCTGATGACGAGCTGTTATGTTTTTAGCTCGAAACGCGTCCTGTGTTTTGTTTTAATTTTATGGTGATTTTTTACAAAGTTTCATATATGACAATATTTCGGTGTGCTTTCGGAGTCTGACTTAACACTAGAACGTCCGGAAATTTTACCCAACCTTAATAAAAAAAAATTAACACCCGAATTTTTACCTAAAACTATTTAACTAATTCATTTAACTGAGTTTTCTCAAGCTACAATTTAACTGATTTTACGAATCAAATTCTGGTTCGAGTCGACACTTTAACATTTGATCGGTGTCAAATCGGTGTTCCAGTTTTAAGAGAGTTTTTCCTTATTGGGTAAATTTTTCGTTTTTTTATATAATTTGTATCTATCCATTGTATAGACACTAGCTCTAAATCGGTTTCGTAATATTTCAATTCCTTACATTTCATATGCTCGTTGAACCTAACGCTATTGTAAAATTTTAAACTTGTTTTTCTCAAAAACCTGTTTTTCGACATGGGCAGTCAATTTCCTCGAGAACTATTCGACTAATTTGTTCTATATTTTATTTAGAAGAAAGTTAGTCGTTTTGGCGGCAACTAATACCACTGAAAAGTATAACCTTTATTGATTTATTATTTTCTCTAGCTTGTAAAATGTGAAAATAAAAATAAAAGTGCCCAGTTAAACTGATGACATTGAGCTCACAGGCTATTCACACTAATTGTATATTATACTCTTATTTCAAAGAAAAATGCCTCGAAAAATAAATTAAAGGGGATAGCTCCAACCCCTCAGTCTCCCATCTTTATACTTAACCAATGAGCTTCCAAATCTCATCAGGGAAGCGCCTTATAAGAATAAACCGGTATATTAAATTTGAGCGAATCGAACAGAAAAATCCATTTATCTAAATTAAGGGTGGGGATTAGCCCCAGTTTCGCTGTTATACTTAACCAATGAATCCCCCAAAAACTAGTAAAAGTACTCCATCAGAATGAACTTATTTACAAAAGTTGAGGCAAGTCGGATGATTCTTCCGATAAACCCATTTATCTCAATTAAGTGGGGATTAGACCCCGTTCACCCCTTTAAGATTAACCAATGAACCCCCCAAAGTAATCGGAGAAGCACCTTATCAGAATGAACCTATTTACAAAATTTGATGCAAATCGGAAAAGTCTGCCTGAAAAACGCATTTACCTAAATGAAGGGGGGGTGCTCCTCGTCCCCCCTTTATACTTAACCAATGAACACCCAAAACTAATCAGGGAAGCGCCTTATCAGAATGAACCTAGAAACAAAAAGCAAATCGGATATTTCTATCAAGAGTTATCGTGTTACGTACATACGTACTTTGATAGCCTGTGAGCTAAAAAGGCGTAAAATTGACCTCATTTTCAAGTAACCGCAAATTTGTAAAAAAAAAAAAAAAAGAACTTTTTAAACTATATGTTGTTTTAAGTTCCAGATAATATAAAGCTCTTTCAAAAGTTGGCGGCCCACTTTGAGAAGCTTCTGGTTGGAGAAATCGCTCGCTCGACTGGAAGTTCACGGCAGGCGCTTTTAGGTTCTTCTCGTCGCATACGGTGTGTTATTACTTTTTTAAAACACAATAATTTATTTCATAAAGAAAAATAAAATTCAGGTGCTTAACGTATTAAACTTTGGTCGAACTGACCCACATTACGGAAGATTTGTGGGAACTTGTCATCAATGAGGTTAGCAGTTGTGTATATAGATATACAGGGTATACCTGAAAAGGAGGGCAGAACTTTACGGTGTGATAGAACGCAGCTATAAGAGCAAACCTCGTCATAGAATGTATGGTTCAAACGCAATTGGTGAGAAGTTAAAATGTAGTTTTCCACTATCGCAGTTAATCCCTTCGGGATGAACGTCTTTTACAGAATTTTTAATCATTAATCACCGGTGTTTTAAAACAGAAATTTTTGCCTCATTGAATCGGGAAAATTGATATAAGATTGAATAGATTGATAAGATTGATATAGATTGAATAACGCAAAATTTACAATAAAAATTTACTGGTGAGAATAATCTTCGATTCTGAGCACCTTATGTGGCACGAATACCGGTCGCTCGTCCCCAAGGGGTTAAAGAATTAATACAAGAATGAGAGGAGATACTTCAGAAAACATTTCATTAACAGGAATGTAATTAATATACATGACCAAATAAATTGCTCAAAAGATTTCCGCCAGTTGTAATGCGCGCTTTACACCTGAGGGATAGGGACTGACGTACATTTGCTAAGACAGCAGGTATTTCCGGAATATTGCCGGCAACAACGGCAATCCTGGCGACTAGATCCATATCGGTTTCAATGGAGCACACATAGGTTAGATTTTCATATGACCCCACAGGAAAAGACCAAAAACCAGAGATCCTTAGATCTTGGTGGCCAAGCTATTGGACCACCTCGACAAATCCATCGCCCTGGGACAGTGGAAAACTACCTTTTAACTTCTCACCGCTTGCGTTTCTAACATACATTCTATGACGAAATCTGCCCGTATAGCCGAGTTATATCACCCCGTAAATTGTTGCCCACTTTTGCAGATACACCGTGTATATTAACCCCATTAATGGCGATTGCATATAATATATACCACTTAATTTCAAAACCAAAATTCCACACTGTCACAAGATAACTTTTACTTAATTCCAAATAAATGTTTTGTAAATATTGGTGGAGTTCAATCATTTCAACATTTTAATAACGAAGTACTTTGCTCCTCGAAAGGTTAATAAAAGAAATATTTATATTGTCCATTCATTTGAATTTAGGTACTTTTATGTTACCTGGATACAAATCTCGCCAATACAATTTTTTTCATTGCCAATAGCAACTTATATTTTTCGTGTGTATAAATTAAAAACAACTCTTGATGTTGGAATAAAAACTTTTGGTTTTTGATATTATTTCTTCCTTCCTTTCTTTAATTTTTTTTTAAGAAATGGGTGAAAGGCATTTATTTTATACCTGTAAATATAATAAATACTATTTTAATTATCTATTTTATATTAAATAATTAAAAGGTTTACATTTTTAAGGAAATGAATGCGATAAAAATGGTTGCGATGAGAACAGTGTTTGGCGATTTATTATCAGCTCATTGCTAAGATAAAAGAATAAGAATTTATTCAATAAAATATGTAAGAGCAGGTTTAAGTTGGTAAAGCTATTTGGAAAGGAAAGTAAGAGCTGTTTGGAAGCATAATATAAATCTTGATTTGTATTTGAAAGCGCATTTACTTATTAGAAAATCGATTTCTCTAAATCCAATGTTCCAAATACATGCAATAAGATAGATTTTCACCCCAAAATGTTCAATCTCACGATGCTAACATGAATTCCACAGGAAAAATCTGCAATTCAAACAGTTTATGTTTTCCTGTTACGGATTTCAATAGCTACATCCTCTTATTGGATTACACGAAAAAATATCAATGAATTGAATTATTTTTAGTTTATGTAGACTGTAAAATATTTTTTGCAATTTCAAATAGTAAACTAGAAATTCTTTTAAACTAGAACACTTTACATGCATCTATATAAAACATCTTACGTACTTTCATATAAAGAGTTTCACATACTTTAATAATTCATATAATTTTAATAAATTAAAATTATTGCTTTTCTCTTATACGGATATACAGGGTGTCTACTCTCAACGATGTTCAATATGTAATTACTAAACCGTTAGTCATAGACCTATAGTTCCAGTTATAAAAATGTTTTAAGTGAGGTAAAGAAGTATTTACAAAAAGATTTGAGTCGATAAAAACATTTCTTAAAGGAAAAAAAAAAAACGAAATTAAAATTTTTTATACGGTTCCCCGGTCTTATATGTTATATTTAATAAAATTTTCCTATTACACTAACAAGTAAGACAAAAAAAAAGTCCCGTTCAACTAACACTAAAACTAACCGAGTTATGAAACTTTGAAATACATGACTTATACCACTTTTCTGCTTCTGAATACAGATGATTTCGGCGACACTTTAAATGAAAGCGCTTTGAAAGAAATTGTACAAGTGTTACAATTGAGTTATTTTTTATTAAGTTACAGATTGGCTAAAATAATTGAATTTTAACACACATTTTTTTGTAGGGATTTGAGGCTATTTCTTTTCATAGATTCTTAAAAAAAATTACGTTATTTTTATAAGTTTTTATTTAACTTGCTACGATAGTATGCAGGGTTCGCACAGTGTTACCACTAAATTTTAACAGTAATTTCAAAGTATTTCTCTGCAGAAGAATATTACAAATTCCGTGAATAAAGGCGGTGATTGCGAATTCTGTGTTTGAAAAATTAAATGTAAATTTTCTTATCATTAATAATGGTGGAAGTGTCCTTGGAAATTCCAAGGAGTGTGCGAACCTTGCGTATGTATGTTTTTCCAGTTCAAAATTTGTACTCAAACTTTAACTCACTTTCAAATATCCGATTGAGGTTAAATCTCACATACTGACGTAAATCCGATGACAATCTATTATTATTATCATTTTCGGTGGCTACCGTTTATACTTATTTTACAGGATAACACAAAATGCTTCGGAGAGATTACCTTTAGATTACATAACGCAAGACTGCAATGGTTATGTTTTTTTTTACTTTTATGTGCTTTTTAGCACAGCATCCGAAAATTACTTTAATTTTTAACCATCATGTCAGGATTTTTCGCAAATCTTAAATTTCAAAATTAAAAAATAACAAAAATCTGATACTATAAAATGGAGGAAATGGTTGTGCTCTTTAACTTTTGATAAATTAATTTTTATGTACTTTACAGCACCGAATCTGAAAATGACCTTCATTTTTAACCATTACGTTAGAATTTTTTTTAAATCGTAAATGTCAAAGTTAAAATAAAGCGAAAATCTGATACTATAAAACTGGATGTAGACTTTATTTATTTAATAAAATTATATTTAATTCAATCAGTTATTCAATTTTTTGGCTAATACTGGGATTCTTATTGCTGAACAGCTCAGGGGTCCGATGATGTTGTGCAGGGGGTTTAGTTTTAACTTTGAAATTTGCGATTTGAGCAAAATAATGACGTGATGGTTAAACATGAAGGTCACTTTCGGAACAGAAGTAAAAAATACTTAAAAATCAATTATCAAAAGTTAAAAACACAACCATCATATCTCGTTTACAGTATAAAACTTTCGATATTTTTTGTTTTTTTAACTTTAAAATTTAAGATTTGCGAAAACTCTTTACGTGATGGTAAAAAATGAAGGTCAATTTCGGATTCAGTGCTACGAAATACATAAAAATCAGTTATTAAAATATTTTTAAAAATGACATAATCCAAATTTTGCAGGCTAGTGTAATCTAATAACATTTTAAAACATGTATCATTTTGTAAAGAATTGAGGCTGTTACTTTTCATCATTTTATTTAACCCATTCTCTGCCAAAACTATAAAGTAAGAATTTTCAAATCTCTTGATGAAAGTCGTTTGCTACCACAAATTCAGAAAGGTGAATTTCTCTTAAGCGAAAAAGCGAAATTTCTCCTAATAAAAAAGGCAATTTTTTAAATTCTAAAATAGTGGTGAAAATGTAATAATTAAATTAAAGCCATGAGTATATTCGTGGTTGGCGGCGAATGTGTTAATTTTTTTTCCACTTATATATTTATTACAAATTTTGTATTTTGCATTAAAATGTCAGAATGTTTAAAGATTTCAAATTTTCAAATTTATATTGCATTGTTAATTTTATTCTCAACCACTTTTTTTTTTTTTTTTTTTTTTTTTTTTTTAACATGTCTGACGAATTTATATTTTTACTAGGTTTGTGAATTTTACTAAAAATTTTACTAAATATAACTTATAGGAACGGGGGACCGTATAAAAAATTAAATTTTGTAATTTTTTAAGAAATGTTTTGTTGACTCATATTACTTTTAACATACATCTTTACCTACCTTAAAGCATTTTTGTAATTGGAACTATATGTGTATGACTAACGGTTTACGAATTAGCCATTGGACATCGTGGAGAGAGTATATAAAATACAAATTAGAATTTCAGTTCGGTTGCTTATAACCTGATTTCTGCTAAATGGATTCTGGTGGGACTGCCACTGTTAGTTAGAATAGTTTTAGGAACTGTTTTAGTACAGTTACGCAAAAATAAGTAAACATCCTCTACTACTGTACAAAAAATTATTGTAGAAGAAAGTTGCTGGCATCAAACAATTACAAATAAAGTCTACTTTTAAATTATGTACATAAAATTGGCTTAGGGGGCCGTCTACATGTCACAACGAAACGAAACTTTCTTTTAAAGAATAGTAATACCTAAGTTTGACACCTTAAACAAATTCTACACCCTTCAATTATCCTAAATCCAAATTTTAATGAAATTCGTACGATTAGTTTCCGAGACAATAATTATTTTGAAATGAGCTTATTTTAGGGGCTGTATTCAAATTGAAGTTCGGGGCTCGATTGTTGAAATGCTACAGCATGACTATGTCACTTCTATTAATGTATTATTTCTTTTCAATATGATCATTTCACACGCTTATTATGTTACGACTATCACCAGTCCAAATGCTTCAATAAAATGAGTAAAATATATTTTTTTTTCCAAATTATGCTTTTATGCACATCATAGACGGCCCCTTAAACAATCATTTTGAAGATTTTTAATCATAATTCGAAAACAACTTGGAAGAAAATCTTGAAAATGAGAATTCGCATAAAGCATGTCATAATAAATATAAATATATCAAAAAAAAATGAAAATAAAATAAAATAAATAATCCCTGCCGGCCCAGCCTACTGGCGGGTGTAGATTTCGTAGTTAAGTATACTAATTGCACCGGCAAAAACTAAATCATAATAAACCCACTTTATCTGGCCGCTTTTGAAGAGTTTTTATTTCATATTTAAATAAGAGCTGGTTTTTACCCGACAGAAAAGAAGGGTTATGTGTTTCACGCGTATCTGTGTAGGTGGATTTCTTTATACCCTCGAAACATCCCAACGGCTGGATGGATTTTAATGAATGAGGTCTCTATCGATTCGTCTTAACCGTCCGATGGTTATAGGCTAGGTTTTGTTTTTATAAATTCAAAATGGCGACCGTAAAATACAAAATGGCGGTAGAGACGAAAATTTTTTTTACGCACCCTATTGACTGGCATATCATTGGATAGGTCTTTCAAAATGAAGACGATGTTTGATTGACTATTTCCCAATCAGGAGCTCCATTTAAATATTATACAACCTGGAAGTTGTATAGGTAGGATATCTAGCTTTACTGCAACTCTAACCATCCTAGACATCTATAGGCTTCATCAAAACTGTGTTTGTAGATAGGAACTAACAATTAAACACAATTTAAAAGACATCAATACAAGTAAATAAATAAAAAATAAATATGTAAGTAATATACAAAAATAGTTTCACATGAGAAGTAATTAATTTGTTCATTTTTTACGCAGTCGGGTTTTTTGATTTTTAAAATTTAATTGATTTATATCAGAATCATGTTAAGGTGGTATTCAAAAAAATACTTTTCAATGCTCAACAACCGAAATTTTCTGGCACATTTTCAGACTCATCATTCGCTTTCGGAAATTCGGTTTAAAATGCCCACTTTGACATCATTTTTTGAAATATATTCTGCCTCTACCCAAAAATCGTTCATTACGATACATTATATAGTTTATGAATAAGAGAATCTACAAATTGGATGCGTTTGAGAGCAAAAATGAATTTAAAAATGAGTCAGAAAATAAGCAGTTTGGATTTGAATACACCCTTAATACGATGATTTATTTCTTCAACCGCTATGTATTTTTAATTTGTTTTTGCTGTAAGATATGGTCCTATCAAAAACTTCTCACTATAAATGTTGTAGATAATATTAAGAAGATATATAATAAATTCAAGCGGATTTTATTTCTTGTGAATTGGAGAAGTTATGGATTTTTTCTTCTTCAACTCCACCTTTTTGTCTTCGTTTTTAATTTTTTTTGAGGTACGAATTGGTTCTATGAAAAACTTGTCAATATAAAAGTTATAGATAATATGAAGAAGATTTATAATAAATTTAATTGGATTTGATATCTTGAGAAATGACGAAGATATGATTTTTTTTCTCCCTAAAACGCTATTTCTGCGCCCCTTGAGCCCATTTTTAATTTTATGAAAAATCTGTGATACATAAATTTGTGGCCCAATTTTTAGAAGTAATAAAAACTTTAAATTGATATGTACAAAAATTAAGGAGTTATGTGTTTTTTTCGATTTTCACAAAACCCCTCCGTATTTCCATCCCCTTGGTCCGATTTTGCACATTAACGAACTTGAGCGAGATTTTATATCCCTTGATTGTATGTATCAGTTTGGAAGAGATTTGTGCAGAATTATGGAAGTTATCGTGTCCAGAAGAAAGTGATATACATATATATATATATATGGGTGATTCTCAAAAGGTGGGCACTGGTCACACGTCATAACTTTAAGCCTTTCAAACATAACTTTAATTATCATTGACTTTATTTATTTATTTTTTTTTACACCGAGTTTTTAATTCTATTCAGAGACAGAAAATGACATAATTTATTTTAAAAGCTTTGTATAAATATCTTAAAATTTTATTATTTTATGCTAAAGAGGTCCATTTTGGACATTCATAACGTTAACTGCTCCAATGTACCACCAAGTAAAAGAGCTTCCAGCTTTTAAACTTTTTTCCAGGTGGTTCTAATGGTAAACAACGAATGCTTAAAGGAAACGGATGATATTTTGATAATTTCGTTAAGAGATGGCAAGCTGATTTATTGCTTTTTTGAAGATAGAAGGACTTTTCTATAAAGAATTTTTTCATATTTTGTTATGTCCGAAAGTAACGTGCGCAACAAAGCTATCATTTCCACGAAAAATACATCAAGTAAGTACTTTAAACTCTTTTATCTAACTTTAAAAATTATTTAAAAAAAATTTAAATTATTTGTATGTGTTTTTATAAGATTTTTTTTTTGCAATAAATGCACTTTTCTCAAATAAGAAAGTGGAATGTCCGAATCGTGTAACGATGGAAATGCCGATTTCATTTTCGGTAAATTTATTTTTAAAGATGATTTGGTGTCCTGAAACGTATAAAAAGATTTTTATTATAATGTTTTATCGTAAATAATTATCGTGTTTTGTATAAATAAGGTGTATTTAGTACGGGTAATATTATAACTTGACTTGAAGCATGCTCAACTAATGTGTGTAACAATAGACACAATATGGCGACCGCTGCGATCCTTACGGAATTTCGGACATGCTTATTTAAAAGTATGATTTAAAATTAATAGCAAACTTCTTTTTTTTTTATTTCAAAAGTAATTCTTCAGGGATCTTACGTGTTTTTATGTATTTTGCAAAGTTTTCTTGGTAGCAAATGTACCCCAAAAGATTATTTAATAACAATGTCCAAATCGTGGAACGATCTAAACATTAATAATTTTAATTTTCTAAATACATAAATAAATATATTATAACAGAGTCCATTGTTCTAACATACATTTTAAAAAATAAAATAAATATTTTTTTGTTAAATTATTGTACTTGAGTTCTTTTTTTTTTTAATTCAAGGTTTAGGAATCCCATCTCCTTAAAATTCCATTCTTCCTCTTTGCCCTCCCACCAAAATGCAAGGTAAATCAAAAGTTTAAGCCACTTCGTGTTCTAACTTTGGTAAAAAAAACAGAAATTGACAGTATTCAAAGTATAGAAAAGACAGCCAGCGAAAACTGTTAAAGGTACTCAAAAGATTCACTCCGTACATACGACAAACGAATTTGGTACTATTCAAATAAGAAATAGATCTGGTTTTTACAATCTCTGTAAAAAACAATCCAGAATGCATTACCAGTGAAGCTGGTGAAAAAAATATTGTTTCTACAATTGACTCCTCACAGTTGAAAATAGATTGACATTTGTGACTGGTACTTTGTATTAATTCATGGTGAAAACTTATGGCCAGGTATTATTGAAAAGATCATCATTGATAATGGTGAACAAATATTTTCTATAAATTTTTTGACTCCTCAGGCAGACATTGATTTTAACAGGTTACGTTATCCATCTAAAAAAGACAGCACAAATTTAAAATATGAAGATATTTTGTTTAAATCACCAAATCCACCTCATCCGGTGACAGCAATAGGAGACTTTTCTTTTGATAAAGAAATTATAGATATGTGCATTAAAAAAAATGGCTGTATAACTTTTTTTTTTTGTCAGAAAAAAAAGAATAAATTATATGTTGGATACTTCTACTATTATGTAAAGGTATGTTTTTTTGCATAATGTGTAATTCCTATAAAATTAAGACATTACTTCTTAAAAAGTAGTAAATATTTAAATATCAGAGATTAACATTTGATTTTATTATTATTATTACTGGATAACAAAATGTTAATTATACATATATATATGTATACACATACAATTTTAGGACACATTTACTACATTCTTAGTCTTAAGAATTTTTTAAATACTAAGCGCAACGTCCAAAATCTGTCAGCAATGTCCAAAATCTGTAACGTACGTGCGAAAAAATGTCCGAAATTTGTAACGTACACAACTGCTAATTAAATGCTTTAATAATTAATTTTCCAGAATAGTTGCCGTCTTTTAATGTTTGTGTATAATTTTGTAGACTTATATACTATACTATTAAAAAAAATTGGCCTTAAATTTGAAATTTTTAAAAATTACATATAGTTAACGTTTAATGATCCCACCTTTTGAGCATCTCACACACACACACACACACACACACACATACATATATATATATATATATATATATATATATATATATATATATATATAAAGGGTGGTCCTAAAATATATTTCAAAAATGTAAAAGGTAGGTAGAGGGAACCTAAATAAGCATATTTATTACAGGATTGTGTGTGCGGTAATGCCGCATTGAGCTGGTAGGGAGCGCTGATGACTGCGGCGTATAAAAGCGCTTCGCTAGCTGGATTCATAATTTCCTGCACGGATCGCAAACAGCATGCATCGTTTCACCAATGTGGAACTTGCCGACATTCATTTCATGTATGGGGCTGCACAAGGAAACGGATTACCTGCTCAGAGGATGTACAATGAGCGATTCTCGGATAGGAATCAGCCGGATCGTTGAACATTCGAGCGTCTTCATCGGGAGTTACGCTCAAGTGGATCGTTTTATGCCTCCAGGCATGGAGCTGGCATTGGAAGATATCGCAGAACTCCTGCAGTGGAAACCAGATTACTAAACACAGTAGAGAATAATCCTTCGACAAACTCGAGAGCTGTAGGACGTGCGTTGGGTGTGAGCCATCAAAGTGTTTTGAGGACTTTACATGAAGACTGGATGCATCCGTATCACTTACAGTAGGGGTGCACAACCCGTGGCCCGCGGGACACCACGATTACCACTATTTGTATGCAGAAAATTTTTCCTAATTAATTGACAAAAGCTTTGCTATTAAATAATTCAAATCTTACTTTTAAATTTTTTGCGGTGGCAAACAAATTTTTGGCAAAAAGGTTGTGCAGCACTAACTTACAGAGAGTGCAAGCAATGACCCCTGACGATTATCTTCCACGTCTCAACTTTGCTCGTTGGTACCTACAGCAGACGGCAGCCAATCCAACCTTCCCAACAGATGTTTTATTTACTGATGAGGCAACCATTAATCGGTCGGGTATGTTCCATAATTCTCACCTCAGGGCTCATGGCAACCCACATGGCACAGTAGCACACGCGTACCAAGAAAGGTACAATAACTTAGTAGGACCGTACATTCTACTTAGTCGTTTAACTGGCCATACATACAACATCTTCCTACAGGAGGTTTTACCTGAACTTCTGGTAGATATTCCTCCAGCTGTTCGCACACGAATGTGGTTCCAGCACGATGGAGCCCCAGCTCACTTCAGTCGAGACGTCAGGAATCACCTGGACGCTATCTACGGCCAGCATTGGATAGCACGGGGCGATCCAGTTCCCTGGTCACCGCGTTCTCCTGATTTAACCTATCTGGATTATTTTCTTTTGGGGTCATACTAAAAACCTGGTGTACGAGAGTTCCGTCGCATCTGAAGAACATGTTGTTGCCCGCTTGCCTGTTGCTGCTTTACATGTGCTCGACATGCCGGACGTCTTTTCTAATGTACGCCGAGCTATGCGCCGTCGCTGCGAATCTTGTATCGCTGTTGGTGTCCGCTCTTTCGAGCACCTCTTGTAAACTGTTAATAAATTTTTGTTTTCATTTGTCTTTAGTTGTCTTTTCAGTTTCCTTTGATTCATATTGCTTTACAAGCTAGTGCTTTAATGTGTCATTACCGCACACACATTTCTACCCGAAATATGCTTATTTAGGTCCCCTCTACCTACATTTATATTTTTGACGTATATTTTAGGACTACCCTGTATATATAGAGAGATAGATAGATAGATAGATATAAAGTTTTTTAATAAGGGTGGTTTTGGGTTCTAGGGGTCATGATCGGTGTAGATCTGCAAAAACTTTTCAGAAATTCCAACATAGGGGAGAATGTAATAGGTAGTATTTCATAAGAAATCTACCTAATTGTAAGTTGCAATTAATATTTTTTACGAATATTAATTTCATAATTCAATATTCATAATATAAAAATTTTTAAATTACAAATTCGATGTATTTATGTTTGGGATTTTTCGTATTATAACCACACAAAAATTATCACATTAGGATTATATTTTCAGGGGATATAAATAAAAATTATGAAAATGTTTATTTACATTAGAAGTACTGAATATTGAATGTTTATAATTAAAAAACTTATCATCCAAATGACTAGAAATCCCATTTCTAAGTATAGCTTGAACGTAAGGTTTAAAATATATTATCAAAATTGGATGTTGCCATTGAAAAATACAAAGTTTGGTCTAATTTGTATTTGTAGATGGCTCATTTAAGCAAATTGTATATACATCATTTACAAGCAGACTTTATTTCCGATTGTTTGGTATCAATAACTTCCTTCTATTATGATCAGTTGCTGAGTTAGTAGGGGGTGTTTACTTTTATTTTCACTACTGTATATAACACATCGTTGTACGTTGCTTGTTCATAGAATTATAAGGGGAGTTCTATAATCAGTATAACCCGATTTTGAAAGATTAGCCTCTTTAATAAATTCTGCTGTATGGATTTTGATGGGACTTACTTTGTTAGTTTAATAAATATTCAGGGATTGATTTGGTATATTAAACCTTGTTCTACGCTGTTTACATGTAGAATTATTACGTGTGTAATTAGAAAGTTCTATAATCAGGTGAATCTGAGTAGTAAAGATACGCTTTAAAAAAAAGTTCTATTGAACTGATTTTGAGGAGACTTGCATTATTATTTAGATATATTTTCAGTGATGATTTTAGTACGCTGCATAAAGTTCTAGCTTTTTTTTAATCAAATCCTACTGTAAATGATCAACTAAAAGAACTAATTTCCAATAGATCAGATTTTGTTTAACACATTAGAAAGTATAATAGTGCTGTGTCGTTTAAAATCGTCTTCAGCAATGCGGAAAGACATTCCGCGTAAAAATTCATATTAATTTTAAACACAAAATCTAATTAGCTAATATATTTCATTTAATTTAAGGTCCTTTTGGAAAAAGTAGACCATTGTAGCGTGTTCTCACATTTCTCACTTATAATCCAACTTATAAATTATAATTTGTTTCAATTAATGTCCGTAATTCGTTTGACCGTTAATTAATCGCTATGAAATGATTTTCTCTAATTTCGGTCATATTTGATAATTTTTAACTAGCACTATTAATCTAATTAAATATCAACTAAAAGTTACTTATGGCATATCAATAGCACTCTTTAACACGTTCACTGCCAAGCCTATAAAGTAAGAATTTTCAAATTTCTTCTTGAAAGTCGTTTGCCACCACAAATTTAGAAAGGTAAATTTCGCTTTACTAATACAGCGAAATTTATGCCAATAAATAAGGCAATTTTTTTAATTCTAAAGTAACGGTGACAAAGTAATTAATAAATTAAAGCTACGAATATTAAAGCTACGAGTATACTCGTAGATTGGTAGCGAACGTGTTAATTAACAAATCCAAAATAATAGAATCGATTAGTTTTGTAACTCTTTTTATTAATCTTTTTAAAGGAAAACGTATCAAAAAATTTTAATAAAACTGCACAAAAATTATTTAATATAAAAAGATTGTAAATATTGAATCAAAAGTTATTTAATAAAAAAAATCTTGACTGTATTACCTTTGTAAAATAGCTTAAATTGAATAAATTGCAAAGTTTCGACTGCTTATACAATTATTTGCGTACATGTGCAGTATAGATCTAGAAAGACGGGAATAAAAAATGCATGCAAAGCCTCTATGAATGTTTTAAAAAAGTAATCATTTTAAAAATAAAATAAATTTATACATTATAATTTATTCAACATGAGTAATTCAAAATGAAATGGAAGAAACCAAGGTTGCCAGTTTGGCCTCCATTTTTATTCAGAAAATCCGAATTCGTGGCAGAAATTAAAAGTAGTAATTTTTGCTTTATTTAATGATAGAAATTTTATGATTACATAAAGTACCAGTTCCGCTTTCAGATTTTACGGTACGAATGTGAAATTTCGAAATAAAAATGGAGGCCAAACTGGCAGTCCTGGAAGAAACCATTGTTCCAGTTATGGCAAGTATGACAATCCAGTATGACAATCTCTTACTATTGTACGCATATTTGTTTATATGCATTTCTTTAACACCAAGAAAGTTAATAATTACTGGAATGCCGAATTTTTAAAACAATGTTCAAGCATTTTAGTATAAAAGCAGTGTGAAAGAAAACATTTTCTCACTTATTTCAGTATGATAAACAGTAATCTTAACTCCTTAACGGTCGCATTAAATTACGGTTTCAAAATTCAAATTGCTTATTGGCACCATTTTTTTTAAAAAAGGAATATTCACCTTATTTAATGACAGGTAAAATGATACCATAATAAAGCCAATTACGCTATTTTATAAAACTGGTGGGAATCAAACAATCTGAATAAAAGACAGCCCGTGAATATCATGAGAATTAAGGGCTTAAAGTTCTGTAGAATTGTTTTCCTGACTGTGAGCACTCTGTGATTCATTAAAGTGCTTACATTATCTTTCTGAACAAATTCTGCAGTTTCTCTGTAGTCGATTTTACCTAGAATCCAGAATTACATAGAAGCTTTACATAATCGATATCCACTGGCACGTTTCTATAATCTGGTTTCTCTTCTATATCAGCAGAATCAGCCTATAATATTGATTCACGCTTACTTCTTAAAAAATCAGATCGCTTCGTTGTCACCACTTTTTTGAAATGATAAAAATCCCATACCTTAATGTGAAATGATAACCCTTCGAGGGGCAAGCAATTATGTTTGTGAAATGCTGAATTCCCACCGGAATCTTTGAAAAATTCTATTTCAAAGTTAGTAAAAGCAATTTTATGGCTTTTTTCAACCAGAGTTAGAAAAGTAAAATTTAATAAAATTTTTCTGGTGTAAAACTTCATTAATCGTAGGTAGTACATAATATATACCGGTACCCCTCAAGGGATTCAAAGAGTGCGAATTTTACCATTTCCAAAAAGTGGTGCCAATGAAGAAATCTGAATTGTAAAAAAGTAGGCGTGAAATAACATTATCGGACAAAGCTTTCCGGTACACCTAATATAATTAAAATATCAAAAAATATAATGCAATATGTCCGAAGGTGATATCTCTGTTCTTCGTAACTCGAAAAAATGACTCAAATTTCAGACCAAAGAAGTAGAACATCCCTTAAGGAGTTTAAGTTTTTCTGTTGCTGTTGAACAGTTAAATCTTGCCTTTTCTTTATAAGAATAAAACCAATTTGTTGAAATACTCTTATCTTACTCAATGAATTTATGAACAAAGAGGAGGAGACATTTAGTGTACTGTCTACTAGTTGCAAGAGAAGTAACTGAGGAGGTTGTCACAAGATGGCGACTGCTTTATTTAAATCGGATCTTGAGTCTCTGATTACAGCCAGGGCAAACGTCCCACCAGTAAAATTGAATAGAAAATTTCGTCTTAATCAAGCATCTTATTCACGGAAATTTTTCTCAAAAGTGTCGTAAAATTTTCTATTTGTTTTTACTGGTGCAAGTATACTCGAAAAACTGGTTGTCACAATATGGCGGAAACGCACGGCCTAACTACCGCCAAATTAGACTCCTACCAGTAAAAATTTAAATCTGGTTCAACCAATATACGACTGAAATTTTGTAATCATAAGGCGTTTAAATAAGTTGAATATTTCTATATAAATCTACTGGTGGAAGTTTCCACCAGCGGTAATCAACTCAAGCGATAGCGGTTACATTTGTGGCTTCACTATTTTAAGGATATGTAATTTCCTCCTTATTAATTGTTCCATGGCTCACATAGACTCCAATAATTATTTTACCATAATTAGTCAATGTTACAAAAAGAAATAAAAACATGTATTTATTTTTTTATTTCTAAGAAAATACTTCTTTTTCTGTTATTTACATTATTGATCATCTGTCAAACGCAATGTACGTAAATTCCCAAGGAGGTTACGTACCTCTTTCCAAGAAGTATGTTACCACTATTTTTAATTAGATCCTTTCAATTTAACCACTTAGCCCTTTCAGGGGCAGAGGAATTCTGTTCGTAAAATGATGAAATTGACTGACACCAGAATATTCAAACGAATTTCTTTGTAAATAATAAAACGCTATTTCGCACTTTAATTACAAAAGCAACATTTTATTAAAATATTCTTGGTGCCGATAGTCAGCAAAGCGATATAAGTAAGCGTCCTATCTTAAATGGGAGAAGTAACCGCAAGATTAAAAGCGAGGTCACATCAATCAAAGTCATGCGCCACGTAGCGGATGGAGTGTGAACTACAGTTAGATACCTAACTGTTTTCTTACTGACACCACTAAAATTATAAAGTTTTTTTCACCTTGATTAATAACTGAAGTGCTTCAGATAAGGCGAAGAAAACTTCGTGGTGTCAAGTGCGTCTGGATGTCCCTCTCGCTACGCCATTATTTTGCAATAAGTGTGGCAAACAAAATTCATTTCCATGAGCGACTGAAGATTTAGAAAATACACGCCACACTAAATGCCCGAGTATGTGAATTATCACTCCGTCCACAAGGTGGCGCAACTGTGTTAATTTACGCCTGATTCCAGCATTAAGTTTGTTCGCTTACTTATAACGCTTTGATAGTCAGTTTTGGAATTAAAATTAGGTGGCTAGACCCTCTAGCCACCGCCCTTGAAAGGGTTAACTGTTTTTCTCGAATGCCGCTCTCGCAAAAAGAGTGTGCTATATTCGATACTAAAAGCTTTTGGATACCACTTAATCTTAACTGTATCTTTGGTTTGTTAAATGACATACTTTTTTTGATTGTACAAAACGAAATATTTTAGTTTAAAAAAAGTGGTACCTAGTCCTTATTTTTAATTTATGGTGTCACAAAAATATAAATAAATAAATAAAAAAGAAACAGTTAAGGGGTTAATCGGGGCTCTCAGCATTCCTGAAATTTTCACACATTCCTACCACAATTTTAAAACGATAATATTTATTTTAGAATTCTATTGCGGATGTGAAAAGAATATGCTGTGAAGATTTTTGATTTAAAGTACTGGTAGAAAGTGTGAAAATTGAAGGAACGCTGCGAGCCATGGGTTACATGGTTCGTATGGATATCGTTATTTCTCCAGGACGACTCCCAGTGTATTTTTATAGAAAAAGAAATCTAGGTTAAACGCGCGAAATTTCGCCTTCTTTTAAGAAGATATTTTCTATAAGATAGTACTGGTGCCGAAACTTTTTCTAGTCCGCAAAATTCAAGGAGGCGTACGAAACTTGAGTATTTATCCAGGGGGACTGCCAGTATTTTTTCATAGGAAAAGAAATCTAGGTTAATCATGCAAACTTTCGCCTTCTTTTAAGAAGAGATTTTCTATATGATAGTACTGGTGCTGAAACTTTTTCTGGTCTGCAAAATTCAAGGAGGCGTAGTAAACATGGGTTAATACTAAAATAGCAAAATTCGCAATCATCGCATTTAATCATAAAATTTGTAATATTTTCTGAGATTAAATAAAGCGGGAAATCCCTTATAAATTATTTAGTACACTTGTAAGCACACATTAAACGCATATTGAATTATAACTGTAAAAAATAAATATGAATTAATAAAATACGTATCTGTAATATTCTTTTATCGGAATCAATAAAACATGTAGAAGTAGCAGTAGTTTATTGAAGCGATAATAATCATCTTGATTTTCTCTCGAAAACATTTTTCATAATGGAAAATTGATTTTTTATCAGGAAACTCGTTATCCATGAGTAATTCAAAAATATTCTGATCAAAAGTTTCTAAATCCTGCAATTTAAATGGAATTCCATCAAATGGGGAGGTGATTTAATGAGTTATCTTTTTTAATTTTTTTTAAAAACTACAGTTCGATAGTTGTATTCTGTGCGCAAGTGATGCAAAGCATTCAATCATTTTTGCATATAAAAGTTGGATCTTTCTATTAAATTTTCGAAAGTTTTTTTCTTTTTCATACAAAGCTTAACTAAAGTTGTTTAACACTTTCATCGCAAGGGACGAGATAACTCGTCTTCCAGGAATATTAGCTACCAATCAAGAAAAATCAATTCGCACCGGAAAATGCTGTCATTTAATTATTGCACATTGATTCCGATATCTAACGTCTAATAACTACCGGGCAGAATTTTCCGGTGCGAATTGATTTTCCCAAACGGAGCAGACATTTTATTATTTTTTTTATGTTTGTAAGGACAAACAAATCATTGCAGTGAGAAATGTTATTGATTATTGTTTTTCAAAGTAAAATAAACAAGTTTTAAATGAATTTGTGTTTTGTTTCAATTTTAGCGCTGCGAGGAGCGGCTCAGGCTCTCAGCGCAGAGGGTGGGACAAATGCGCACCATTGCCGCGATGAAAGTGTTAAAATGTGTGAAAAAACGTCACGGATAAAATAAACATTTGAAAATAAGAGTTATCCTATGTATTGTCAGAAAGACCCCCACGAGGGGCACTCCCCCCCCCCTGGGCCTATATCCCTCGTGCAGATAATTGGCCGTCATAAATACAACCAACCAACCAACCTATGTATTGTCTTGGATTTAGCTTAGTTTGCTTTTGTTGCAGAGGATTATTTGCTGCAACCAGAAAAGATTGACATTATTGACCTAAATGTTGTTTTTAGACGGGGTGCTTCACGGCAGTTTGCTTTGACCCTCTAATGCCTAAGGAAGCATATATACTGCCACCGGTGTGTCCAATTTAGTGGATTTTTTAATTCACATATTCCAAATTCATACTACAAATTTAAAATAGCAAATTTAATAAAGCAAAATTCATTATTTAAATATTCTGGTGTGAATTTAAATCTTCTGAATTGCGGAATTTATAAAACTTATTCTACTAAAGGAATTAGAGGTTAACTACCTTATTTTGTTTTCATCGTCAATAATTTATTGTTGCTGGGCAAACATCCACTAATAAAATTGCATAGAAAATTTTATTTTATTTAAACATATTTTTTTAGGCAGACTTTCTATCCAAAATAACACACACACACACAAAAATAAAACCTTTTATGAATGGTAAGTTCGTACAGCTAGTACGACCGTAATTTTATGACTTTTTCTGTTGGACAAACTATAGGGCGTTCTTAAAGGTTCGAATATTAGAAAAAAACGATAACAGTATAATTAAATTTTTTCGTAATTTCAAGCGCTTCAACCCCTTAAACCTCTCGCTGTGTAACTGTTTTATCAAAATCGCTCCAACAATTGCGTATTTAATTCCTTCGCGATGAGCGTCTTTTACGAATTTTTATTCTTTTGTCGCCGGTTTTTCAAAACAAAAATTTTCGACTGATTTAATCGGGAAAAGGCTCCGATTAGATAAGGCAAAATTTACAATAAAAAGTAACTGGTGGGAATGATCAAGGAGAGTTAATTAGACGGAAAAAATGCATCCCGATGAAATCTCGGGTTGCGCAAATTTTGCTACTTTTACGTTGCCCGAAAAACTCTCGGGTTGCGCAGCGAGAGGGCTAACGGTCGCATTAAATTACAGTTTAAAAATTCAGATTGCTTATTGCCACCACTTTTTTGAAAAAGAAATATAGACCTTATTCAATGTCAAATAAAATGATACGGCAATAAAACCTATTACACTATTTTATAAAAATGGTGGGAATTAAAAATCTGAATAAAAATACCAGCCCGTGAATATCACGGGAGCGAGAGTTAAGGATTTTTATAGAATTCTTTAACTAAAGAGCTAAAAATATAATCGTCATTTTTCATTTTCACTTATTCTGCGAGCATTTCTTGAATTTTAACATTGTTATGTTATTTATTTCATTCCATTAGCACATATCATTGTTTCTACATCATATTAGTTTATCATAAGAAGTCGGAAATTGTACGCGAAAAGTGGCAAATGAAGTTTGATCGTACTATAACCTGTTTTATAAATATTCAGATCTTGGAGCAATAACTGTCGCACTCTTAAGAAAAATGCTTGAATACAAAATTTATTACGATTATATATATATATTACATTCGGTAATAAGGAATTAATAAGACTCCATCTTAACTAGGACGTAATCACCATGGTAACCTAAAGTCATTGCCTATCATGGGATATCAATGAATTAATTACGTATGATAGGATTTAACACCTTAATTCCCGCGCCCGTCATATTCTCGGGCTGTGTCTTTTACTCAAATTGTTTGATTCCCACCAGTTTTTTTAAAATAGTGAAGTTGGCTATATTTCAGTATCGTTTTTCCTGTTATTAAATACGCTGATTATTTCTTTATCATAAAAGTGGTGACAATAAGCAATTTGAATTTGTCAACGGTAATTTAATTCGAGCGTTAAGGGGTTAATAGAATGAAGAAAATTTTCATTAATATCGTTTTAAGTTTTGATTCGATTTTTCATAGAATTTGAAATGGCTCCTCAAAATTCGCGCAACGAATTTACACAAGGATGTATTATAAAGTTTCAATTACAGGTTAGCGAATATTTTTTAAAGGTGTCTCAGGACTCTTAAACTTCGAAAAATGAAAAAAAAAAGACCATTTTCAACATTTATTATCTTAAAATTTATATGATTTTAAAACAAAAATTTTATTGGGATAAATTTATACGTATTCTCTTTCATTTCATGTATTTAAAAAAATGCAGAATGCAGAATTATCACTTATAGGGGGCTCCGAACTGTAAGACATTTGACGAGCAGAAAATTGATATAACTAATTACGCGCGCGATTACAAAATAAATATTGTAATTAGAATAAAACATTTGGTGCTTACTTATACTTCAGATTGTAATAATTACCCTGAACCTTGAGAAAATTATATTTAAAGCATTTTTATATTTTTAATACAAAGTTGTATTTAGCTAATACAAAATTTTGAAAATTTCAAAAGTATGATCACCTAAAAATATATTTTTTTCATCAATAAAAAGGAAATTTTAGGTTCAGTTTATACATGCTAACTTGAAACATGTGTTTTGAAATTTTCATAAAAAAATATTAAAACGTTTTTGAGATACCCTGCGCGTAGAAAAATGGCTTCAAAGTTTCGGAAACTCCGCTTCAGCTATTGAGCGGGTATAATTCTACAAGTCATAACTTCTGTTCTAATGGGTTTTTCAAGGAAACAGCTACATTAAAACGTTCAGAAAAGATAGGAGTTTAACATCTAAAAAAAAATTAAAATTTTGAAAATGTTTAAGCTTTAAAACCAAAGCGATATAAGTAAGCGTCCTATCTTAACCCTAGATCTACCGGGAATTTTATTCAAGTTTTAATAAAACGTTCTACACCAGAATTTTTATTTAAAACTATTTAACTTATTTATTTGCCTTATTTTTGTCTGGTTTATATACTTAGTTTATTTTAAAGAAATTTCTGGTTTGAATGAATATTTTGTATGTACCTGTCGGGTCCAATGGACCCGTCTGGTAGACGGAGGGTTAAATGGGAAAAATAACTGCAAGATTAAAAGCGAGGTCACATCAATCAAGGTCATGCGCCACGTAGCGGATGGAGTGTGGACTACAACCTAATTGTTTTCTTACTCACACCACTAAAATTGTAAAGTTTTTTTCGCCTTGATTAATAAGTGAAGGGCCTTTGGTAAGGCGAAGAAAACTACGCGGTGTCAAGTGCAGCTGGATGCCCCTCTCGCTACGCCATTGTTTTACAATAAATGTGGCAAACAAAATTCATTTCCATGACAAAAGATTTAGAAAATACGCGCCACAATAAAAGCACGTGTATGTGAATTATCACTCCGTCCACAAGGTGGCGCAACTGTGTTAATTTACGCCTGATTCCAGCATTAAGTTTGTTCGCTTACTTATAACGCTTTGCTTTAAGACCTCTACCTCGCAACACTTTTTCAAAACAAAAATCTTTTACATACGCCTTGATAACATTTGCAAGATAAATATACTAAGAAATGTAATTTTTAAAAATAGTGGTGCAACCAGAATATAAAAAAAGTCGTCTGCAATTGAAACTTTCAGACCCCCCCCCCCGTATATTAAATTTCAAATGATTCAGATGGGTAAATTTTGCGCTGTTATAGGTGGACAGACGGACGGACCCGACGACGACTATAGGTGCTACGTATTTATATAATTACGAACGCACATAAAATCTTGTGTAAAAATACGATAGATTAAACTCTTCTTAAAATACCATGAAAGTACTACACAACGGCTGCGTGTTAGAGAGTCAATTGTTACCACAGTACAGTATTGCCCGATTGGAAACTTTTTTAATTTAGATTATTTTGACTTTCACCACTTTTTAAAAATAGTATAATTCGCCTTATCTTTCATAAATTTTAATCTATTTTTAAATAGGCAGAATAAAGTTTTTCAAAAAAGTGGTGACAATCAACAATCTGAGGACAAAAAATACCCAGTCTGGCAACACGGCCACAATATTTAAAGGGTATTCTTTACCTTCTGTAATTGCAGAATTTCTAGATTAGATAAAGCAAAGAATAATATTAAAATTTAGTGGTGACAATAAACCAATAGTGTGCAGCTGCTTCATCATTGCAAAAGAGAAAAATATAAAAAGCTTCTCGAAAAACGTGGACTTTCGTCATTAAGAGCAAAAAAGATTAATTTACCACTTTGCCTTTTACGTTTAAAGCAGAAAATTCACATTATGCCAAAACGTATCTTCTAATTCTGAATTTTATTGTATTTTAGGAAATTTGTTCTTCGTATTTTCTATTTTTTAATTGTTTTTGATGCAATTTTCAATAGAATTATGTTTTCTTACTCACTTTGAACTTTTCATTCATTTATTATTAATCCATTTAACAAAGAAATCTTTAAATAATCTAACTTTATTATAAAACTAAAATTTATTCTAAAATTCAAATCATCTGATTACATTAAAAAATTGATTATATGAAAAAAAATACGTGTAAAAGCTATCTATAGTTACTTTTTTTCAAATGCAAAATCTGTCGCAATAGGTCACAATGAAATAGAATTCTATAATAACCAAAAAGATGAAAAAATTACATGACACTAATCATAGCTTCATTCCTAAACTCAAAAATCAAAATGGACAAAATCATAAGAAGAAAGTCCATTACAGCTACAACTAAACGATGCAATGCAACTAATGCAAGGAGTTGAAAAAAAAATTCCTAATTCCCGACTTTGTTAATGCATCTTAACTAATAATTACATTTTATTAAATTATCTTGTGACGTATACTCTGTCATATTTTTGTTCTTAATAAAGTAAGAAAATTATCTTGTCGTTAATTAAATTAAGCCTAGGAATAATCTGCTATACAATAAAAAAATAACTTTGAGGAAGTTACATTTTTATGCTTAAAAACTTTTGAACCATAAAAACTGACCAGAAAATAAACGATACTAGGAAATGTTTCTGCTTCTCTTTCCATTCTTATATACGAGGGGTATCAATAAGTTTTTGCCCTCACATAGAAGTAATTGAGTACAATTTCTGAAATCGGTACACTGTATTAGACTTGTTCTATATAGTCACCGTGCACAGTAACACATTTCTGCAAAAGGTATTTCAAAATGAGGGGAGGGGGATATATTCCAAGAGGCGCGATAGTAGACCAATAGGGGGGCATTTTTCTAACTTTTACCGACCCCCACATGTGACATATTATTGGAAAGGCCTGTGACCACTTATTCCTGTTATGCACCACTCGAGCCCCTCCCCTAAATTTGCCACCCGGGGCATGAATGGTGTCCGCAAAATTTAGAAATTTGCCCACCGTAAGGCAAATTGGGGAGGGGGGAAGCTTAGGATGTGCATAACATGAATAAGTGGTCACAGTCCTTTCCAACAATATGTCACATGTGGGGGTCAGTAAATGTTAGAAAAATGGCGCTACTATCGCGTTTCCTGGAATACATCCTCCCTCCTCCTTTTGAAATACCTTTTGCAGAAATGTGTTACTGTGCACGTTGACTATATAGAAAAGGATTAATACACTGTAGAAATTTCATAAGTGTTACACAATTACTTCTATGTGAGGACAAAAGCTTATTGATACCCCCTCGTATTACTAGCAAAACCTGCAACTTTGATCGCGTTATAGATGAATAATACCAAATGGTATTTGTGTGTCTATTTTTATAAGAAAAAAATTACACTATTAGGAATAATTAAAAAAATATTAATTCCGCGACAGTTTTATTAAACTGCACTATTGCACTACATAAAGCGAAAACTGAGACTTCACTTCTTAAAATAACCATCATGCCATATTCCAAGCTCTTAGTCTAACGGTCTACCCGAGATTCCATAGAAATCGTAATTTAGAAAATTTTTAAGAGTATTTTCGCTCATTTTACCCCTTTAAATTTTTAATATTTTAGAAACTGTCCTTAGAGAGAATTTGCATCTTATAAGTATCTAGCAGCCCACATTTTAGGTTTCTACCTTTAACAATTCAATAAAAGTCATAATTTAGAACATTTTTAGAACTCTTTTCGCTTATTCCATCCTTTTTACTTTCGATTTTTTTAAACTGTTCTTGGAGAGCTTTTACATCATTTAGGTAGCTACTATACAAAATTTAGTTTCTATTTTTAGCAATTCCATAAAAATCGAAATTTTTGGAACGCTTTTCACTCATTTCACATTTTTTAAATTTGGAATTTTTTAGAAGCAGTTCTTAGAGAGCGTTTACGTGTTATAAGTCAAAACCATGCCAAATTTCAAGTTTCTAGCCCTTTCTAACATAACAAGAAATGCAATTTTAGAATGTTTTTCGCTCTTCCGTTCCCTTTGTAATAGCGTCGACCAAAAACATAGCCTATGTTTAAGCAGAGACTACTTTTTAAATCGGCGTAGTATTTCCTAATATTATATAGGAGTCGTAATTTAGAACGTTTTTAGAACGCTTTAAGCTCATTTCACCCTTTAAAATTTCGAAATTTTTTGAAACTGTCTTAGAGATCATTTATATCTTATGTAACTACCACTTCAAATTTCAGTTTTCTATCTTTAACAATTGCATAGAAATAACAATTTAGAACCCTTTTCGTGCATTTGCTCACCTTTTAAATTTCGAAATTTTTTTAAACTGTTCCTAGAAATAATTATATATTATAAGTAACTACCACGCCAAATTCCAAGTTTCTAGCCCCTTCAGGATCACAAAGAACATAATTTGGAACGTTTTTGCTTCTGCAATATCTGGTGGTAGTAGCACTGACATAAAATGTAGCCTATGTTACAGCAGTGACTGTCACCATGAATTTGCAATTAATACTTTTGAAATCAGTTTAGTATTTTGTGAAATTTTATAAAAATCGCAATTTAGAACATTTTTAGAACGCTTTTCTCTCATTTCACCCTTTTAAATTTTGAATTTTTTAGAAACAGTTTTTAGAGAGAATATGAATCTTTAAAATATCACATGAAATTTCAAGTTTCTATTTTTAATAATTGCCTAGAAATCGTAATTAAGAATGATTTTAGAATGCTTTTTAACCAGCGCCTGATTACAAACAGGGCACATTCCTACCAGTAAAAAGAAACAGAAACTTTTGCCTCATTCATCGCAGAAATTTTGCATGAATCTGATGTTTTGATAAGGCGAACATTTCTATTAAAATTTATTGGTGTAAGTTTGCCCCGTTGGTAATCAGGCCCTGTTTTTAACCACTTTTAAAACTTGAATTTTTTAAAATTGTTTTTATACAGGATTTACATCTTAAAAGCGACTACCATGCCAATTTTCAAGTTGTTAGCCTCTTCAGTATCGCAAGAATCACAATGTAGAAAGTTTTATGGTTCTGCAACCCCCAGGTGTTAGTGACACCGACACACAATATCGCCTATGTTGGAGCAGGGACTGTCTACATCAATTTTCAACCAAAGTTTTTGGAATCGGTTTGGTATTTCCCAAGATTGTACAGAAATGGTAATTTAGAACGTTTTTAGAACGCTTGTCGCGCATTTCCATCCTTGTAAATTTCGAATTTTTTTCTTCGTATGTTCTTATAAAGGATTTAAATCTTATAAGTGTAGTTACATGAGTACTTGTAGTGTAAGGCACAGGCTGCAATTTTTGGCTACCAGTATTTTAGAACGAAAGAATGGCAACTATGCTTTTGCGCATGCCCGAAGGATTTATTCGAATAGTAAAATCATTCATTGTGCCCATCACTACTTACATGTCGCCTGAATGTGAAGTTGCTGCGCAACTAGGAAATACATTAACAAGCCCATGGAACTACATTGGGTTTCATAATGATATGAACACCCAGTTTTTCAAGCATAAAAAAGAAGAAAATGTTACAAAACAAACTGAAGTCTAATCAATGTTAGAAATAGAACAAATCGTTTTATTTTATAACAAAATATAATTCAAACAGCGATTTATACATAAAATAAACTGCATTTTCCCGCTTTGAGATGTTTCATAATGATATGAACATTTGCTAAAAATATAGATTAATAGCCAGTTTATGCACCAGATCTTTTAATTAAAGTAGAAACGCGATCAGGCATGGAGTGGACTAAGCTTTTTAATGTATTTTCATTGATTTCATTCCAGTGGAAGATGATAGCAGCTTTTAATTCTGAAATTGAGGCATATTGTTTTCTATTTGCGTAAACAGCTCTAACCAGTAAGTTTCACACATTTTCCATTAGATTTAAATCAAAAGAAAATGATGGCCATGGAATTACATGAACACCATTATTAAGAAACCATTCTCAAGTGCTGTATTTCGTGTGGATGGATGCATTGTCTTGTTGTAATATCCAGAAGGGCCCGCCAATTTCCTCAGGAAATGACATCAAATTTTCTTCAAGTAGATCTTGGTAGTTTAATGCATCCATTCTGCCAGAGGAAAACACAACGTTGATTAACCATGAAATCCAAACGCAGCCCAAACCATGAATGAACCTCCATCATGCTGCCGTTTTGATAACGTTTCTGATTTCTTGCGCAGATCGTGCCAATAATAAGAAAAACCGCCCGGACCATCCAAATTGAATTTTTTTTTCATCGGAAAATATTACTCTTTCATATTCTAACTTCCAGGATATGTGATCTTTTTCCCAATCCTGACGATTCTGCTGGTGTATTTTAGTCATACGTGGTTGGCGTTTTCTTTTCTTGTACCTCATCATCTTAGAGCTCTTGACTGCTCTGGACAAAGTACTTTTTGAAACTGCTATCAGTGGATCTCTTGAAAGTTCACCTAAAATTGTTTTCCCATTGCTCATTCTTTTTATAATGGTTCTTTTTTCCCTTTTGGACAGCTTTGGCGGACGTCACGGTCACTTCTTTCCTCTATAATGCTCTTTTAATCGAAGAAAATTTAATATTAAACATGGAGATATTTTCATTTTTTTGCGATAGCTCTGGCCGAAAGTCCTTCATCCTTAAAAGCCACAATTTTCCCTTTCTCAAAACCACTTAAAGCGCTTTTACAACCCATACTTCTAGAACTCACTTTGCGATCCGGTTTGTAAATTTCCTAGTCTGCGAAGTATCTTTATATGCTAAACTAATTTGCAGATTTCGGATTATTTTTCTTGGAGTGGCATTCAATATTTCTGTACAGTTTCCATGCTCGTTTAGTGATAATTTCGATCAATGTCCATATGATTTTACAACACGATTTTTTTTAAATAATTAATACTTTCAATGAATTTAAAGTTTGATGTTTCTTTTACAGCTATGTGTTACGTAAAAATGTGTTACGTATTTGTCTCGAGAATGGAGTTTTCTGAAAATTATTTATGAATTTTCGCCAGGATGTCACAAAATTACTAGGTGTTCATATCATTATGAAACCCAGTGTATTAATAAAGAGGAACAGACATATCCTTAAAATAGTAAAGCTTCAACTGTAACCGCGTTTGCAGGGTTTGATTAGCACTTGGGGTAACTTCCACCAGTAAATTTAAATGTAATTTTCACCTTATTTAATCACTTTACCGATGCAAACCACGTTCGTTATGAAATAATTTCATGAATAGGAGGCTTAAATAAGACGAAATTGTCTATTCAAATTTGGTGGCAGAAAGTTTGTACCGCCGGCAATGAGAAGCTATTGATCGGATTAAAAAAAAAAAACAGCTGGTATCTTGTAACAACCACCTCAGTTACCTCTCTCGCGACTATTAGTCAGTATACTATATGTCTCCTCTTTTGAATTCATAACGCCATTAACAAACATTAAAGCCTTCCATTGTTCCAAATTAATTTAAATAAAGCTTACATAAAAATTCTGGTGTGATATAGCTTTTTTTATAAACTCGATTAAAATTAACTCTCTGTTCGATGATAATTTTTTTTATCATTATTAAAAACTTTATAATGATTTACAACTTAATGATTTCCTACTTAGTTACTTCCTCAACATCTTCAATTTTAATGGATAATTTAAACTGAAAAAAAAGATGGAAAAGGATTTTAAAGTTGATGAGATTACTTTATGTTAGAATAAAAAATATATCAATGCAGGGCTTATGTGCGGATTAAATTTTGACTAAAGCAATCTTCTTTGGTAGAAAAATAAATGGCGATATCAATATATGCACTTTCCATAAACGTTTCCCTAAAAAATATTATGATAATACGTAATATTAAATTTGATTACATTTACTTATGCAACGAAATAGAAAGAAAAAAGAAACAGGGATTTCACATACGTGCTTTTAATCTAATAACCTGTATAAATAATGGAAAACGTTGTTTGTGGGCTTGAAAAATAAAGAAACTGAACAATGGATAATTTATCGTCCTTTAACTTAATATTCTTTATAAGAACGAAAGACTTATTTTATGAAAAATAGGACATACATAATATTTTCCAGTCGAATAAATTGATGTAAAAATAATAGAAATAAATATGCTGAAGAAAATCTCTTTATACTTTCATTTTCATATGTTTTTCGATAAAAATAAATAATGTATGACGTGATTTTAAAATATGATTATGTTTCCTATAAAGCGGAAGTAAATTATTATGGAAGTACTTAAAGAAAATAATGTATTTTTAAAATAGGAAATAAGATTTAATTCATTAATGAGCTACTGAGCAGTCTTAGTTGTGAAATAAGTTAAGTACTATTTCAAAATGTGCAAAAGGACTTGGAATTTCCACGTCTGGCAACAGTATTTTGGAATGGAATTTTTCTGTTTAATAATGAATTTTTTTTTCTCTAAATTCATAATTAGGCATTTAATACCCGGCAACCACCCCCTGAATACTAGGCCTGAACCCTGACACAAAAATGGAGGCAGCCGAAGGCGCATTTTTTTCAGCGTGTGTACCCTTGAATTTTTGTACCAATAATTTTTGAAAGTTTAACGGAAATGTACTTGAAATTTTGTGCAGCACTGTAGGATCTACAGAATTTATCTGCACCAAGTAATATTTAAAGAAAATAGTTCAATTTAAAAGCGAGTACCACAACTGAAAAGGTACTTGAGTCAATTATTGTTCACAGGCGTCAAAAGTTCAATTTCTTCTGTAATAAAATTCTCTGTAAATGAACGATATATTCTATGCAAAATGCACACCATATTCTACAGTAAACGCCGTGTAGTTCACCACAGTGGTGTATATAAATTTAAGTATGTTTAAAATACTGTAATATTATTAAAATACACCGTAAACGATTTTTCACTATAGACCTTATGTAACATAATTTTTTTCAGTCCTTCTCTAAATGAACATTAAATGCTATACACTTCATCTCCAATACAAAACATGCCATACTGATACTCAATAACATCTATTAATTTCGTTGCAATGGGACTATATTTATGCGAGTTAGAGCGTGGACAGACAGACAGAAAAACCGAAATGACAAACACTTTTCAACTTTGTTGTAAAGTGTTAAAAAGCAGTTACAGTACAAGAAAGAACTGTAATAACTGATGCTACGTGGAAAACGTTATGTATGTATCAAACAAATAATGGCTCGGTAATTTTTATTTTTGGTTATCACACGGCTTACAAAAATGTCCCATTTACCTTAAACTAACATATTAGACCGAGAGGTGGCAGTACAGACCCTCACCTCATCGAGTTCATGGCAGAAATTCCATAATTAGTTAAAACTCGATTCGCATATTAACACTTTCATCGCTAGGGACGAGATAACTCGCCTCCTAGGAATATTAACTATCAATAGAAAAAAATAAATACGTACCGGAAAATTCTGTCATTTAATTATTAGACATCGATTCCGTTATCTGATGTCTAATAATTACTGGGCAGAATTTTCCGGTGCGAATTGGTTTCCTAAACGGATAGGACATTTTTTTTTTTTTTTTTTTATGTTTGTAAGGACAAACAAATCATTAGAGTGAGAAATGTTATGGATTATTAATTTTCAAAGTAAAATAAACAGGTATTAAATGAATTTGGGTTTTGTTTCAATTTTAGCGCTGCGAGGAGCGGCTTAGGCTCTTACCGCAAAGGGTGGGATAAAGGCGCGTCATTGCTGCGATGAAAGTGTTAAAACTCAATAGGTCGGCCAAGTCATATGTTGGTGAAAAACACTTGAAAACCCGATTTTAGCGGTTGAATCGTTGGTTTACCATTTTGTTTTCATGCTCATCGAGATTTAACTGATACTGGAATTTCAGCCGTGAACTCGATAAAGTGATTGTCTGCGTTGCCGGCTATGGATATATGGATTAATTATGGATTAATTATGGATTAATTATATGTCTATATGGATTTAAGCAATAATATATGGGTTTATGCAATGTATGCCAGAATTCTGCTTCTGATAAAATTTTAGTTGTGTATTTCTGCTTTTATTGCAAATTATCTCAAACATCTTTTTGAAACAAAAGTACTACTACCGCCAACTTAATTTTTTACTTTGGGCTATTAAACAATTACTTTGGGCCACTTTTTCCTGGTTCCACTCGCATTTCCATTATTAAAAAATATTATATGAGGACCCCAGAAGCCAAGGTGTATAAGTGACAAAATTGAAAAAATTGAGCTGAGTGCACAGACGTCCTGGAAGTATGCTTTTTTCTTTTCAGGTAAAGAAATATAAGTTATTTTCTAATTATGTGTTGCGTTTTAGAGATCAACCACTTTTGCCGAATAATGATCAATATTGATTAATTATAAATGTAAAGAAAATTGTACTCTACTTTTTTTCACATTTATTGAAATAAGAGTTCAAAGACCACTGTGAAACAAGCAGCAGTTTCCTATTTCAATTCAGTCAATTATTATCGATGTCCAACTTTTACGTCAATTATCTTTGATTTCAATTTACTCCAAATCGAAATTTTGTCATCTGTTTTTTGTCATCCGAAATTTTGTCATCTGTCAATTTTGGCTTCTGTTGTCCTCATATGTGGTTTTTCAACGTCGAAATGGTGTTGTTAACAATTAACATTAAACAATGAAGCAAACTGTATGGTTTTAAAAAGGATTTTTTTTTCAACTAGTTTTAAGGTTTTGGAACAAAGTAGCCCATGCTGGAGGCTTCTTCGGTCCATTCACTTAATTTCATATAAAATGAATACATTTCATATGTAAATGAATACATTTTTATTGAAACCCCTTGCAATAGCATTTCCTAATAAATTAATACAGCATTCTCGATAAACTAATGTTTTTCAAAACATTTAAACACAATAAACCAATTGTTAATATTAAAGAAACGAGAAACAGTTTCCCTCATATTATCTTCAGCAACTGGAACAAGACAAAATAATGTTACAGTAACATTTGAATTTTTTTTTTTTTTTTACTTAAAACATGTTTTAAGAGATTTGGTTGTATAAAACGCATTTCTAAGTAATTGGGGCTGTTTTCGAACCAAAAAGTGCCTTGCACAAAAATAGCCCCGAAATACTTGTTTTTATGTAAGCTTTATGAAAACCTAAACATTTCCTGTAAAAATAAAAAGTTAAAGGAAAACCTATGATCATACATGGATTACAGGTTACTAAAGGTAGTAATATTTTGACACTTACCTTTATTTGTAGCTCTTAACCAGATTGTTTCACTATAGAAAGTTTGGAGAGTTAAAATTTACACAGTAAAACAGTTGTTCACAAACACATCCAGTGTTGCCAATAAAAAAAAATTACCCCCCAAAGTATTCAAATATCCTAAAGTATGGTATAAACTAGTTTTCTAGGGCAAAAACTACAAATTACCTTGTATTGTTTGTTCAATACAAAGAATAAGAACTTTTTTTATGGGATGGACCAAAGTAACCCCGCAAGGACCAAAGTACGGTTGACGGTAAATCGAAAAACTTTCTCATTGGCAGTGTGGATAATTATGGTTTTATTAAATTTTTTAATAGATTTTACTTCTTAATATAATTGCAGAAATATATTTCAAATCCTGCAAGTAAATAAGGTGATTTCAATTTATACTACTCGGTGATTGCAAACGTTCGCACCCGATTTCCGATGCAACGTGTTTCCAAGTGTAGAACGTGTTTCCAAGTTGTTTTAAATTGCGAAATGCAGTCCAATTGTCAACATTTAATCTCTCCGTAATTTCTTCAGCAGTAATCTGTTGATTATAACTCATTACTTCATCCGTGATTTAAAGTCATTATCAATGCGCCAGAATGTCGCTCACAGCGAATTTTATCGTTTAGATTGAAAACAACATTTCTAAATCGACAAAACCATATTTTAACTGCCTAAGAGCGGGGGCATGATCCAAATAAACGTCTTGGATATTTTTTTATAACACGTCCAACACTCACACCTTTTTTAAACTCCTATAACATAACATGACCAGGGATGAGATTTCCGCGTTTTGCACACCAGTATTTTGTTAGAGAAAATGATACTTCATTTAATCGGAATACTCTTGCGATTTAACAGAAACAACATTTTCTCTAAGAATATACTGGTATGCAAAAACTCGGAAATCTCATCCTTACATGACGAAAATGTAACTTTTCATTTTCCATTTTGAATGTTAATCTTACGCACAAATTAATTTGAAAAACTTTTGTTAACGACATCTTCACTCACGTCACATGTTGATAACTGTTAGTTAATAATATGGTTAAAAAAGAAACTTCAGCACCTTCAAAATTGCAAGTTTCTGAAATCTTTGAAATACAGAACGAACTCTTGCAATCACCCAATATTAACATTTTAAATAAAAATTTCCCAACAGGAAAAAGTAATGGCGAACTCTTTTGCTATTCCAGAGGTGCGGATATTAATGTGCAAGCTTTAAAAAAATTCCTAATTGTTTAATGAATCCCTTTAAACTAACTAATAAATAAATATTTTCTTCAGTCGAAGTGAAACACTGACTGGTCCAAATATGTCGAATAAGTTAGTATAGAACTTAAAGCAATTAACATAAAATGTACAATAAGCAGAGACATTACCATATGTTTATGCGGTTATGTCTTCTTATTCACTGATCGTATAATTTTCTGAAAAAAAAAATAAAGTTGTTATAGTATTAGCGTAATGCATGGTTTTTTTTTTTTTTTCAGAAAGCATTAAGTAACTAAATAATTATTTATGTTTCTATTTTGTCTTCTTCGTAATACAAACCAAGACAATAAATATACATATTTTTTGCGGAAATGTAAATTACTTAAAATTAAATGTCTTAACTAAATTGTTGGAATGTGCAGAAAAAAACCGTTACTCTAAGCACGGAAATTCCATGTCTGGTATATTATTGTTTGCACGATTTTCTGAAATGCCATTTGAAGAAATTATCTTACTGTACAGCATATGATTTTTTTTGTTAGGAAAGGCAACTAACGAAGTAATTAATTTCCTTTTTGATTTTATGTTTTGTTCTTAATACACAAGAAGGCTTTAAATATAAACATTCTTTTACGGAAATATAAAATATTATAAAACTAAATATGTTAAGCGTCAAGATTTCGTGTCTAATTTATTATTGTTTGCGTAGTTGTCTGGAAAAAAGCATTGCAAGAAACAAGAATGCAAAGTTTTCTCCACGAAAGAAATTTTGAATGTAGAAAAATTAATTATGTTTTAGACTTTTGGTCAAGTTTATTGTACCTTTAACACTAGAACCGCCGTAGCGGTCGCTTTGACCGCTACGAAATATTTCGATTATCACCAGAAATTTCTTTCTAAAATACGTTTAAAATTTCCCATGGAGAAATATGTTAAATAAATATGTTAAGTAGTTTCAATTAAAATTTCCTGTGTAAAATATTTTTATAACACTTCAGTAAAATTTCTGGCGGTTCTAGTGTTAAGGAGTTACTTCACTCACGGGAAAATACCCGATTGCTAATTTTAATCCTATGGCACATAATTGTAAAATATCTCGTTTACAGGGCTCCCAAATGGTCCGCCGACTGAATACCAATAAATTTTAACAGAAAATTTTATAGTAGGTTTGCGCTAGAATTAACTTTCAAAGGGGATTCCGGGGCGGTTTGTAAGAAAAATCTAAAAAGAATTTTTTTTCTAAAATAATATTGGTATTCAGTTGGCGGACCATTTGGGAGCCCTGCGTTTGTATTTCAATATTTTTCAAATTTTTTTATTTCAAATTCTATAGCCGAGGCTGAATTCTACTAAGACCCCTTTTTACTTTTTAGATTTTAGTTGCAGTTTTAGTTTTTCAATAAAGACACTTTCACTTTCGAAACTTGTTCCGAAAATGCAAACATCCCCACAAAAAAAAAAAAAAAAAAAAAAAAAAAAAAAAGGAAACAAATCAAAAAAGTAAAAAAGAGTCTTTGTTGAGACCGACCTCAGCTATCCGAAAGGGAAAAAAAAGAGTTTAAATGCAAATGAGGAATAAAAAATGTCCCATAGGATTAATGTTAGCGATCGTTGTTTTCGAATGAGTGATGTAGCCTTTAAAAGTTATTTTTGGTTATGACTAAGCTTACGAAAATGTCTCTTTTTGTCTGAAATTTGTCTGAATCTAACTTCTGGATTTAGGCAATAACCTATTGGTTTACGCAATATGTGCTAGAATTCTATTCCTGATAAAATTGTATTTATATATTTTTTTTTCATTGATCTTACACATTATATTTATATATAAGTACTATTAAACCGAAAACTATTCTTTCGGTTGGTAAGTAATTATGGTTTTAACGTAATTTTTTAATATAATTTATCTATTTTAATTAAATTAAAATTTCCCAATCAGAAAAAAGTAGTGAAGAACTGTTTTACAATTCGAAAGATGCAATATTAATGTACAAGATTAAAAAATCCCTAATCGTTTAATGAACTCCTCTCAATTAACTAATAACTTAATATTTTATTCAGTTGAAGTGAAACACTGAACTGCCCAAATGCATCGAATAAATTAGTATAGAAGTGAAAGCAATTAACATAAAATGTACAATTAGTAGAGACATTACCATAAACTTTTTATGCGGTTATGTCTTTTTATTTACTGATTACATAATTTTCTGAAAAAGAAATAAATTTATTAGTCTTAATGTAATGCAACTTTTTTTTCTTGTTGAAAGCATTAACTAACGAAGAAATGTTTTATGTTTCTGGTTTGTCTTCTTCGTAATACGAACCAAGACATTAAATATAAATATTTTTTGAGGAAATGTAAATTACTTAAAATTAAATGTCTTAAATAATTTACTGGAATGTGGAGAAAAAAACTGCTACTCTATGTAGGAAGATTCCGTGCCTCGTGTATTATTGTTTAACGATTTTCTGAAATGCCATTTGAAGTAATTATTTTACTGTACAGCATACGTTTGATTTTCTTTGGAAACGCAACAGACTAAGTAATCAATTTTGTTTTTGACTTTTTGTTTTGTTCTTAATACACGAGAATGTTCTAAATTTAAACATTCTTTTGCGGAAATGTAAAATATTCTAAAAACTAAATGTGTTAAATGATTTACTGAAAAATTCAAAAGAAAAGCTGTTACTTTAAGAACTAAGTACCAAGATTTCGTGTCTCATTTATTACTGTTTGTGTTGCTTTCGGGAAAAACATTTCAATAAATAATTTTACAGCAATGCAAAGTTTTATTCGGGAAAGAAATTCTGACTATAATAAAATTAATTATGTTTTAGACATTTCGCTAAGTTTCTTGTACCTTTAGCGTAATATTAAGGGAATACTTCATTCACGCGAAAACACCCGCTCGCTAATATTTAATGCTATGGGACATATATTTAAAAATATCTCGTTTGCATTTCAGTAGTTTTAAATACTTTTATTGCATTGGATAGCTGTTACATTACCGAAGTCATATTCAATCAGGTTTGAATCTCCTGAGGATGGTTTTAAAGATAAACCGGAAAGTCGAGTATAATTCAAATTTTTTTGTGATTTACATTTTTACGTCTTTGTTTAAAATCTCGAAATAAAATATACATTTGATTGCAACTTATTGTTTTTTTTCACATATCTTAAAATGATATTCAAATTTGGAATAGCACAGTTGAAGTTTATTCCAGTTCCATCCCAGCGAAAAATGTCCAGACCAGGACATTATTCGCTTTGCTGGGATAAACCTTACCCATGATACTCCAACCTTGAATATGATTTATCCAGTTGAAAAAAAAAACTTTTCATTGTGATCTTAAAATTGATTAATTCATTTCTCACTATTTCTATTTCTATTAATTCCTTTCTCACTATTTCATTTTCACTAGTTCTAAAAATAACGAAAATGTTCTTATGTCACAGAAAACACATCTGTGTTTACATTTCGCATAACAAGACAGTGTTTCCAGTGGGCTATTTTTTTTTAATTCGGATTTCTTCATTATTAATACTCTTTAAATGGTTAAACTCACCTTATTTAATGACATAATTTAGACGAAAACAAGGAGAATTCACCATTTCAGAAAAGTGGTGCCAATCAAGAAATCTTAATTTTAAAAAAAAGTAGCCCACTGGCAACACTGTATCAAGAAGGGAATGGCGGATATCTATTATAAAATTAAATCTATACGAATGCTTGCCAACATTCAACAAAACTTCCGTACAAAGTGAGTTAAGCTGACCAAGGCGAAACATGTTTCGACCGAGAAATATTTTTAAAAAATGAATTCAAATAATTTTCATAGAAAAAAAATGATATTATATGTATAATGATACATCAAATAAATTTTCTGGTTAGAAACGTGCTTAACCCATGGAACTATTAATAAAGAGTAACTTACATATTCCTGAAATAATGATGCTTCAACTGTAACCGGTTTCACAGTGCTTAATTACTTCGGAGGGCAAGATTCTACCAGTAAATTTAAACACGCATTTTCTCCTCATTTAAGCGCCTTTTTTATGCAAAATTTCAGTCATAAATAATGACAAAAACAGATATTCATTTTTGATGGTGGAAGTTTACTTCGGCGGTAATCAAGACCTGCGTTTCCACCTTATTTTGGCAACCCAGACAATCTCCTGTCAGTGTCAGTGAAAAATATTATAATACCTGGGCAAACTGCCACCAGTAAAAACAAATAGAAATTCAACCACATTTGTGAGAGAATTTTTTCATGAAAAAGCCGCTAAAATGAAGTAAAATTTTCTATTCAAAATTTACAGGTGGAAGTTTTCTCCGTCGGTAATCAGAAACTGTCGACCGATGTAAAACATCAGACGTCATCTGGTGACAACCTGCTCAGCTACTTCCCTTGCAACTGGTAGACAATAATTTATATGTCTCCTCCTCTTTATTCATAACTCTATTGTTTAACCCCTTGAGGGGCACCGGTATATGTTATATACCACCTACGATTAACGATGTTTTACACCAGAAAAATTTTATTAAATTTTATTTTTCTAACTTTAATGGAAAAAAGCCGTAAGATTGCTTTTACTTATTTTGAAATAGAATTTTTCAAAGATTCCGGTGGGAATTCAGCATTTCACAAACGTAATTGCTTGCCCCTCAAGGGGTTAACACTAGAAAGACGGGAATTTTTACTGAAGTTTTATAAAAATATTTGAATCAAGAATTTTTATTTAAAACTGTTTAACTTATTTAATTAGCCTTTTTTCCCTTTGTATCTTTTAAATTTATTTTATAAATAAATTTCTGGTTCGAACCAAAGTATACCCGTATGGTTGGGGCCAAAATGGCTCCTCACCGTCATTCTAGTGTTAACCTGGCTCAATTTAACTCATAGTTTACGTAAGTTTAGTTGAAATTGGGCAAGTATGTATACGTGCATGAACAAAGCTAAATTTACACCTTAACAGCTTTTGACGAGCATCGCTCACGCAAAAAGAGTTTGCTTATGTCTTTACTAAAAGCTTTTGAACACTATTAATTGTTAACTATAACTTACGCGTTATTAATTGACAGAATGAATGAAGCTATTTTTCGATTGTGCGAGGCAGATATTTTAGTATGAAAAAAGTGGTAAATGCTATTATTTTTAATTTTTCATGTCAAAAAAAACCCAAAAAAAAACAAAAAAACAACTGTTTAGGGCTTAATAAAAGAGGTAATAAAAGGTTTACAAGATTGGTTTCCTTCGCAAAAAAGGTGTTTGTTTTATTATGATCTAAAACATGTAAAACATTTTCCAATCTTTTCGTATAACCTGTCGAAGCTTTCCGAGTACATTCTAGAAAAATATATTGTTGAAGAACAAACGAACCGAAGTCGTTGATAATTTTCAGTAATGTTGGAATATGTAAAATTTCTGAAACATATTATGGTGCTTTGCTTCAAATTTAATTGATTAATAATATCTATTCATTGTTTTTTTTTTGTTTTTTTTTAAATCGTATTTGCACGAAATGAAATAAAATTAATTTACAATTAAAGTAATGAATTCATCTTTTTATGATTATACTAAAGATAATATATATAAAAACTTTCTGTACAATAATATAGTGCGTCTCAAAAGTATATGGACAGGTGTTTTTTTTTTTTTTTTGAGGTAACAGATCAAAAATGAAGCCATGATCACGAAAAAAAAATAATAAGCATATGGAATTCTAATACAAGTTTATGGCAACAAAGAAATACAGTTTAGGTTTTACGGAATTTTTGTAAAAAAATCAAGATCAAAATACGCTGTCTCAAAAATATATGGACTTTTCGAGTTTTTTGCATTTAAATTCAAATTTTGGATACATTCCTTTGAATTATCTTGAAAACCGTATCAAGTTATCTTCAAACTAGTGTTTGGAGAATGTGTGGCTGTAAAGAGAACAAATTATGCTCTACGTTTTGCTTTAATTCCTGAATAGTAGAAGACTGACGAACATGAGCATATACATCTCGTGCAAGTACTCCCCAAAGGTTATAAACTGAATTGAGGTCTGGGCTGATAGCTGGCCAGTCTAAAACAGCCACTTGATCTGCGTAAACCAAGCTGTTGTTGAATGACGGATGTAAATTGACGCATTGTCCTCTTAGAATTTTCATTTATGCCTTTCAAAAATGTTTCCAAATGGAAGTAGATTTATTTTAAGGACATTTTAACAATCCTCAGAGAACTACTGACCATGAAGAGAAGCAATATCCGTTGTTCCATTGAAACAAATCGCGCCCCACACATGAGAGAATCCCCTTCTTGTTGTCAACTAAAGAACTCACGAGATTGTCGTCGCAGATCATGCCAATAGTATATCCAGCCATCAGGGCCATCCAAATTGGTTTTTGTTTTCGTCACTGAAGAAACACTTAACAATTCATCATCCCAAGGCGTGTGTTTTTTAGTTCAAAGTGCGCGTGTATTTCTATGGTGCACTTTCAGCATAGATTCCGCGCGCATTCTGCGATATTTATGAATTTTGCTTGCGTGTATGCAACGGTGAACACTAGATCTCGTAATTGAAAACGCTAAATTCATTGAAATTTCACGAACAAACTTCTTTTGGGCTGAAACTACTCGAAAAATCTCTCTGTCTTGTCGCAAAGTTGCTTTTCTTGGTCGATCTGAACGTTGTTTTGCAATCGCATTGTCATTTTTTGATAAAATTTCATAAATTCCGGATCTGTTACTTTTTATTTGTTTAGCAATATCAGAAATTTTTAACATTTGAGTCATAAAACGCCAAATTTTAGCTATATCACCAGCAGAGAAATGAACGTTGCGAGGCATTTTCACACTATCCGATAATTGAAGAATGAGCAATGATTTTATATTTAGCAGTGGGTACTTCACATGTACAGAACGCAGAAAATGCAAATTTATTTGATACGGTGGAGATAAAAGCAATTCTCTTCATTGTCCATATACTTTTGGGACAGCTTATTTTGAATTTTATTTTTTTACAAAAATCCTGTAAAACCTATACAGTATTTCGTTATTGTAACAAACATATACTATAATTCCATATGCTTATTATTTTTTTCGTGATTATGGCTTCACATTTTGAGCTGCTATTTCAAAAAATCGCTTGTCCATATACTTATTAGACGCACTGTATCAATATATATATATATATATATATATATATATATATTGATACATATGATATATATATATGTATATATGATACATATGATATATATATATAGATATATAGATATATATAACCATTAAATAAACACTACCGACCACCAACAAAAACTGAAATTATGGATAAAATGACATTATATATATATATATAACCATTAAAAATCAATACAAATTACCATCAAACATAAAAAAAATAAATAAATAAAATGAGCAGAACTAGAAAAATGGATATTTGTAGAACTTAGACAGAATCTTCAGGTCCCAAATGCCTAATGTTCCACAAATAAAATGTGTAGTTTCATCTTCATATTAGCCATAAAAAAGCTAAAGAATATTAATTTGGGACTATCACACACAGAAAACCTAGAAATAAACCATTGAACACCAATTAAGTTCAAAATGAAACAAGATAAAAAAGGATAGAGAAAAAACAAAACAAATTACCAAATTAAAATCCATACTGTCATAGCATTAGGTATAACAAATACACCCATTAAGCATTTTATTCTCATTTAAGATAGTATACTATTAGAAATTAATATGATGTTGACCTGAGTAAGCTAAAAATTAAACATAAGTTAAATATATATATATATATATATACATATACTGGGTGAGCCAAAAGTTCGTTATAACTTTAAAAACTCATAAAAAGGGAAGTAATTATGATAAAGGAGTATGATTTGCGAGAAAGGACGCACAAGATAGTCGAATTTTTTTAGCCGCAAAAACAAATGTAGTTACAAAATCACATGTGGAGGGCGCTGACGACCCGAAACAAAATGAACAGGACAACAGTTGTGTCGTAGAATGTTCTGGAGGTCATGTTGAACATTTGTTATTGGAAGAACGAATGAATAGAGCGTATTGTTGTCCTGTTCATTGTGTTTCGGGTCGTCAGCACCCTCTACATGTCATTTTTTAACAATTTTTTTTTACTGTTAAAAAAATCCGACTACCTTGTGAGCATTATTTCCTTTTATCATAATTTCTTCTTTTTTTATGAGTTTTTAAAGTTTTAACGAACTTTTGGCTCACCCAGTATATATATATATATATATATATATATATACATATGTGTGTGTATATATATATTTGTACACTTTCAATACAAAAATTTTATTTAACATTTTCGAGATGGCATCCCTTACACACATTTTATTTGGTTGGCACAGCTTTTTTTAAACATTTCCCTTTTCTGGTGAAATACCAAAAACTGCTCTAATTAAAAAAAATACAAATATTATATTTATTTACTAATGGTGCCAAAAACAAATTCCACATGCAGCTTTTGACGATGACTATATGTATCACCCGTCCCGAAAGGATTAAAGTGAATAAATGAATGGCTAACTTTATGTAATAGAAAAGTTATTTAATTAAGGAAATCCCATTTGCAATTTTCATTTTGACAAAGGAATAAAGCATTCAATATCTGTAACGATAAACATTTTTAATTGAGGTAATCATAAACATAGCTTTTGTTTAAATTGAAATAATAATACAAAGCTAAATGTCTGTAATAGCACGTTTTTAATTACGAGACTCTAGACATAATAATTTGAAGTGAAATAATGAAATTATTAATGTCTGCAATAGTTTAGAACTAAACATGAATGGAAACTTCTACTCCAACATTTAAGCGCTTACAACTCATTATTTACTTAATTTCCTGCAGCGATCATTTTATATAAGTATGTTTCTCATTCGATAGCGTATTAAATAAAACAACAAGAAAGAAAAAAATCATGCGTCAGGCATAGATTATGAGACACTTGCCAACACATTCAGAATAATGTAACAAAACTGCACCGTTTAATAAGTTAAAATATTATGATTAGTTCAACCATATGGAAACGCATAGCACATTTCAAAACCCAATTTCAGATGTCCCCATCTATAATTGGAAAGTTATCCGATTTTTTTGAGCAGCCCTGTATATGATATATAGATGTGAATCTATTAACTGCATGCATGCCACAATTTTGTTCAGTTAAGAAATACATATACCTCAGTTGAAAGTTCTTCTTCAGCAATTTCCGATAATAAGGAGACTGGTACATGAATTTTTGTGCAGCTTTGTGCATCCGGTACAGAATTTATATAAAACGAGCAGCATGCAAAAGATTATTTAAATTTTAAAGCGCATATCCCATTTTAATACGAACATCCAGACATTATTACTCAAGATGGCACTGTGACCAATTTATTTTGTGTGTAAATGGACGATAAATGCTGTGAATGCGCTATTGTATCGTAATCATCTTGCAGTGAAAATCAATAATTTATCATTTATATCAGTTTCAATACATGTGAAATAACGTAATCTCATTAAAATACATTGTAAACGATTTTTTCTCATTGACTATAATGTAATTCTCTTGAGTGCCCTATTAATCCCACATACTTCATATACAATACCAAACATGCTTAGGTGACTCTTAACCCTTGAAGAACGGTGATGCCGCGATGGTATCATATAATTTTAATCTCCAATTGCTACAATGGCACCCGGATTTTTTTTTATGAAAATTTCACTATTATTAAGTACGCGAAAATATACTGTTACTTGTTTAAAAATAATATTTTTTGTAAATACTGGTGTCAGTTAATTATTTCAATATTTCATGAATACAAGTACCTTGCTCCTGAAAGGGTTAATAATGTTTATCAATTGCTTGAGAATCTGAGTACATTTAAGGAAGTTAGAGCATGGATAGAGACGGACAGACAAACCGAATGCATAACCCCTTTTCAACTTTGTTCAAAGTGTTAAAAACGAAATTTTTTCGGAGGAGGAGCAAGGAGGAAACTTTTATATAATTTTCTATATATAATAAAATATACCATATATTTAAACTCATAAGGCGAAATGCAATATTACAGCTTGATTCAATCACAAAGTACACAATATGAAATTTAAAAAGCTCACTGTTTTACTTAAGATTTTGATCAAGCAAAAATTATATATCCAACATCTAATTACTACGCATCCATTATCAGAAAATGCCAAGAAATTCTGTGTAAAAGCAAAAAAAGATGTAACGACGCCCTATCATACAATATCCCCAATATATATTTAACCTTGTAGTAGTCCCGTGTCGCTCTTTTTGTTAACTCATATTCCTTTACAAATACAATGGATAACTATCATTTAACTGACTTTAAATGTTTCTCCACGAGCATAGTGAAGTAAGAAGACATTTCTGTTTTTCCTTCAGGTACATATTTTTCAAGTAAATTTGAAATTGTTGGAAAAGTATGCGCAAAGATCACTAATTTCAGCTCATTTTTACTTTTCCCTTTATCCCAAATCTCATGAATAAAATATATAAATTAAGTAAACTGCAAATTTATAACTTCATTGAAATGTAAAATTTGAATACAGTGAAACACCGATTTAACGATTTCCCGCATATAACGTCATTTTTTGTTAGTCCCAGCTGTTTTCCTATACTTGTAATGTTAAAAATTCCCGGATTTAATGTTATCATTTCGAATTATTTCCCGCATTTAACGTATTTCAGCGGGAAAACTCAATAAAATTTTCCAAAAATAATGAGAAATTGCGATTAAAAAAAAACTTCCTTATAAATACGTACAAAACTCGAAATTTCGATTCTTTTTGTCCTTTTACCCACTACATATATAGAATATTACAAATCCCTCCTCTGTTCCATCTGCATCAATGCCCTTTTATCTAATTGTATTATGCTTTCTTTAGTAGAACGGAGCTGATAGCAATCGTTACAGAATTTTAGTTAGCCTTATACTTTAAAATAAGGCGTGAAAAGAAAGCGATTTTCTTTGTTTTAAAATGCGGAAATCAGTAGGAAAGCCAAAGATTAAAAGGACAGTAAAGCTGGTTTTTCTAGTTTTACTAGAATTCCATATTCAACTTTTCAAACAGTTATAAACAAAGTAGATTTAATGGAGCAAAAATTATGAAAACTAGGAAAACTGACAAAAAAAATGTGAAATTGTTACCGTTTGAAGAATAGAAAAATTTCATTTTTCAGTGGTTTAACGAAGTTTGTGCAGCAAAATATTGGTATAAATGACCCCGTTTTGAAAGAGAAAGAAGTAGAAATTGCTTCTAACCTGGTAATTCAAGTATTTACAGTTTGAAATTGTTAGACGCATTTAAAAAAGAGACTCAATTTATCCTACAAGTCTATTTGTGGCCGGTATGCTCCAGTAGATTCTGAGGTTGTCCGAAAGTGATTGCGTCTTTCGTACAACACTATTCAAGTAAAGATATTTTCAATGTTAGAAAGTAAAGATTGTTTTGCAATCTTCTTCCTTTATCTTAGATCGTTCACAGTAAACTACAGAAAACCAATATTAAAAAAAAAAAAAAAAAAAAAAAAAAAAACAATCTGTTGTTAGTATAAGAGCTAGAGGCAGAAAAAAATCGATAAACATTCTAGAAAGTCTTCATATATCTCCAGCATCAAAGAGAGCCCCAAGAAAATATAGTCTTTTGCAAAAGGCGGTTTTCCAGGGAACAGTGATGATGAATTTGAAAACGAGAAAAGGAGAATAAAGATAAATAATATCATAAGATAAAGCGCAATTTTTCACCTTGATTCAACATAAAATAAATAATGTGAACATTAAAAAGGTCCACAATCTTACTTAAAAGGCGACTAATGTAATGAGAAAGATGTCACATGTTTAAAATATACATTTTATTTAAAACTTCTTAACACTTTCAAGCCTTCCAGGCTCACCATTAGAGAATATCTTAATAACTAAATGTTGTTCATTTATACAAATACGTCACTTTGTTTTATATTATTGGTTAACTATTAGCTCTCTCATTTTCAAAAATAAGTGACGTATTTGTATAAATGAACAACATTTAGTTATTAATGTTGTTCTGTTCCCTTTTTAATTCTTAATTCACTGATCACTGCAACTCTATGTTAAATTTAAAGAAATGCAATATGCTTTATATTCATTATCGATGATGCTATTATAAATTAATATATTAGAATGGTATTGAAGAAAGTCATGTGATAGCCATACTAATTTATACAGTTTTCGGAATCCAATCTTTTTTTCTACTTTATACGCATTTTATATCTGAGGCCCTCTCACACTTAAAGAGCACCCTCCCCCCCTCCTATTAACAACATGCAGAAAAATAGATATGCAGTGAAAATTCCATTTAACGAAGTTTCATAGTTACACTTAACATTTAGTTATGAAGAGAATTCGTTAAATCGAAATCAACTTAAATTCATGAAATTTGTGTTATAAAATGCACAAGCATAAAATGGAAAATACACATAAAATGTAAATATTGGAAAAACGCATTTTATTTCGAGCAGTAACTTTTTTATGCAAAGTAGACATATAAGAAAAATCTAATTAGAAGAATGTCTTTAAAAAAAACACATAATATAGAGAGGTAAACAAAAACAGAAGCATAGCGTACCATTTCTGTTTTTTTTCTCAGTAACCCAAATCCTTAATTAAAAAAAAATCTATAATACTAGGTTGAGCAAAAAGTTCTGGGAAGTTTATGAAAGTTTTGTTGTTGTGCGAAAATTAACAACAAAAACAACAAGGACTATTCTTCAAAATAGAGACCATCATAGTTCTTTCTGCCATCGTTCTGTCAGATTCCGGACTTTGCTGGAAGTACCATGGCGGCTCCTTGGAATCGAAAAACTCTTGATATGCTTCTTCAACCTCATTAAAGGATTCAAATCGACGGCGCTTGAAAAAGTGTTGCATTGATCGAAAGAGGCCATTATCGGATGGAGCCACGTCTGGACTGTAGGCGGAGTGTGGAAGAATTTCGACGCCATCCAACTGTGCAAACACATCAACGACTTTCAGAATCGTTAGACCTTTTCTCCAATAATGCCGGGTGAATACACGAAAATCATACTGATCAATAGACATTTTGGAGCCGAAATTCTTGGCCTCCTATAGATATGCCACTAGTACTCCTACATACGATACAAATTCTGGTAACTATTAAATTAAAAATTTCCCAGAACTTTTTGCTCAACCTAATATTACTTTGTAGATTTCTTATAAAAAATGCACTGTTTATAAAACATTTCACTTTTGTAAGTATCCGAACAATTAATCTATAACATTTTCATGAAACTGGAATACCGAAGGCTTTTAGCACTTTTTCTTTTGAAGATCTTTCAATATTTTTTTCATTAGCATCTTCATCGATTGCTGTAGTTTCTTCACTACATTTTATTACACTTTACAATTTGTGTTTGTCAGTAGGATATTCATGTTAGCAATATTTAATCTTTGCTATCAAAAAATTTGCGTGGTATTCGATCTTTATCCTCAAAATTAATTATCTATTTCTCAATATAAAAAGCATAAGTAAGATAAATTGGGCTTACCTTATATTTATGTATATCCTTTTTGACATCTGGTATTTATTCTCCGGATAGAGTAAATAAATCTATATCTTGCTCCTGTATTTCTTATTTATTCCGTATATGTGACTGATGGTCTGAACTTCATGTTGTTTAAAAAGACGCATATTTTGAATGTCTTGTGAAGTTAAATTAGTGCCGAAACTTATGAATAGAAAAGTAAAATTATATTTAATAAGAGCTTTAAGGCATACATCTCTCAGTTTTGAGAGTTTGAGTAACAACTGGAAGTAGAGAAATAAATACATGAATAAAATATTATTAACAATAAAGAAACAGGAAATTAATCCCATAAATCAGCATAACAAATAATTTGTATCAATATTTATATTTACGGTAATTTAAAATTAAAGTTAATAAATGTCTTTTAGTTCTTGAGTATTGCAAAAATGTTTATAATAAAATATCTGCTTACGATTGTGCAATCACTTTTCAACCTCACTTCCTTCTTTCAGATCATAAACATTTTCGATAATTACTTTTGTAAATCACATTTGACACATGAAAAGCAATTTACTTCACTTGATTATTTTAATGTCCTTGTTTGGAGATTATATTTCACAATATATCTGTCAACAATTCCCCCATAATCTCCTAACGAGGATTGTTCTGTAATTTCAGCTTGTTTCTATTATTTAGAAATTCTGGCTTGGGCTCTGGTTTTGTAAGTATGTCAGCCGTCATTGACTTGCTTGGGCAATAACGCAATTCAATAATTTTATCTTCTTTCAGCTGTTTAATCACATTATATTTGATGTCAATATGCTTCGATTTATTAGAAAACTTTTCGGATTCTATCATTTTTATGCAAGATTTATTATATTCATAAATTAATATAGGCAATCTTTGCGGTATATCGAGATCTTCTAATAGTTTTAGCAGCCATATCAATTCCTGTGTTGCGCTCGCCGCTGCAACGAACTCTGTCTCTGCAGATGATTGTGCCACACACGTTTGTCGTTTTGTTATCCACTGTATTGGATTCTTTCCTAAGAGGAATAAATTGCCTGTTGCCGATCTTCTTGTTTTTAGATCTCCACCCCAATCTGCATCAGTATATACTTCTAGGATGGGTGGTTCTTCTGTGCTAATTACTAAATTTAAGTCTTTTGTTGAATAGAGATATCTTATTAATCTTTTAACACCTTTCCAATCTCTTTCAGACGGCGTTTCGTTCGTTCTGCTTAAAATGTTTATACCTACTAAAATATCGGGCCTACTTATTGTAGCAACATATAACAGCGCACCTATTGCTTGTCGGTACTCAGTGTTGTTTGGCATTTGTGTTTCTTCATTATCTAATCGTTGAAAGCCTGTTTCCATTGGAGTGCCATATGGCTTAGAACCTTCTAAATTGAATTTTTTTTTGCGATTTATATTATTTTTGCTGTTTGATTTAGTTTAAAGCCGTTGTGAGTCTTTTGTATTTTTATCCCGAGGTAATTGGAAATTTGACCTAAATCTTCAAGTGCGTACTTTGATTTTAGTTTATTTATTATCTCATTTATATTTTCATCTTTCCTGCGATGAGGATATCATCCACGTATACTGCTATATAAACCGTGTTTTCCCCTTCTTTTCTTATAAATAAACAATTGTCAGCATTGCTCTGTTTAAATTTCAATTCCTTTAGTGTTTCACTAATGTTTGAATACCATGCTCTTGCAGCTTGTTTTAGTCCATATAGCGCTTTTTTTAACTTACAAACCTTATTGGGTTCTGTAGTGTTTATATACCCTTTAGGTTGTGATACATAGACATTTTCTTCCAATTCACCATGTAAGAATGCAGTTTTAATGTCAATCTGCCTAATATTGAGATTGTGGTATGCTGCGGCAGTTATGAAGACTCTTAAACTTGTGTGGGAAACTACTGGCGCACAAGTTTCATCGAAATCTTCTCCGTATTTTTGTCTAAATCCTTGTGCGACCAATCTCGCTTTGTAACGCTTGATTTTTCCGAATTCGTCATATTTCGCTTTAAAAGTCCATTTCGATCCAATTACTCTTGCTCCTTGTGCGGGATCAACTAAACACCAGGTTTCATTTTCATTAAGGGAATTCATTTCCTCTTCTGTCGCTTTTATCCAGTTCTGTTTTTCTATAGGATTTTCTATACTCATCATATCTTCCCAACTGTTAGGTACATATACTGGATCGTGCCTGACTGCATAAGCAAACCTGTCGGGCGGCACACCTCTATTGGTTCTCTCTGATCTTCTCACTTGTGGAATTTGTTGTTGTGACGCGGGTGGTGGACTTAGTTCATTTTGTGTTGGTGTCAGATCTATTTCCATTTCATTCGTGTCTTTCTGTTGTGTTTGTTTGTTTGTTTCCGCGATTAATTTTCTTCTATCTAGATTTTCGTTAGTATCTGGATTATTTTTATTTTCTATAAATTTTACACTTCTGGCCAATATTACTCTTCCGTCACTCGTATAGATTCTGTACGCCTTAGAGCGACTGTCGTATCCGACAAAAGTGCCCTTTTCCGCTCTATTATCTAATTTTCCTCTCTTTGATTTGTGTATGTAAGCGTATGCAGTACAGCCAAAAATCTTGAGATATTTCAAATTTGGTCTCCTATTCATCCATAATTCATAGGGTGTGGTGCTTACCGATTTTGAAGGTAGCCGGTTTTGTAAGTGATTCACGGTACATATGGCTTCCCCCCCATAATTTGTGCGGGAGATTTGCTTCATTTAGCATACTTCTAACCATATCAAGTAGGGACCTATTCTTACGCTCTGCGACACCGTTTTGGCTTGGGTTAAATGGTACGGTAAGTTGATGATGAATTCCATTTTCTTTTAGATATTTTTCTATTTCGTTCCCCGTATATTCACCACCGTTGTCCGATCTGATCTCAGTAGGCATTTTTCCGAATTTGTTTTTCACCATTGAGACGTATTCTTTCACCTTTTCTGAAGCCTCACTTTTATTTGCCATTAAAAAAATTACACAAAATCGTGTATAATCATCGATAAAAGAGACGAAGCATTTTCCCCCCAATTGTGGGTGTATTTATAGGGCCGCATACATCAGTATGGACTAACTCGAGCCTTTTTGTAGCTCTATATGCACCTGATTTAGGAAATGGGGTCTCGCTGATTTTTGACTTGATGCATACCTCACATTTAGCGTTATGTTTGCAGTTGTTGATTTTAATTCCCTCAACTAAGTCCTTTGATAACATGGACTTTATTGTGTCGTAGCTCCTATGCCCCATTCGCCTATGCCACAAATCTATGCAATTTGCATTTGAACAGTTGTAGGTGACATTTGCATAGTGCTTGTGATTTTTATCTTTACTAACATGTATTTTGTACAGATTGTTTTTAAGTTTACCTTGAAGTATAACGTTGCCTTCGTGAATTATATCACATTTATCTTTTTCAAATTTGACTTTGCAACGGTTTTTAGTTGCCCTACTCACTGACAGCAGGTTAGTTTCTATGTCAGGAACGTATAGTACGTCACGCAATATAACTTGTTTGTTTTTATTTTCGGTATGAATTATTACCTCTCCAGATCCATATGAAATCAGTTTATTACCATTAGCGACTGTGACGTTTGTTTCATTATTATTTGTAATTTTGGTAAAAAGTTCTTTTGAATTTACTATGTGACTGGAACTGCCACTGTCCACTATAAAAGTGCCTTTATTTTCGGACTCCTCGGTTAGTAAAGCGACACTGTTGTTTTCATTTACTGTGTCTTTTCTTTCTTCAGGTTCCGCATTTTTATGTAAATTATTTTCTTCATAAACTAGTGATGTTGAATTGTTTTTATTTTTATAGTGTCTGTTATTAGTGTAACTGTTGTTGTTTTTCGTTTTTAGAAACCAGCAGTCTTTATTTGAGTGGTTTTTCATTTTACAGTGTGAGCGGTACTTATTGCTGCCTCTTTTCTGTTCTGAATGATTAAATTTACCTTGAGTTTTATAGGCTTTATTGCTGTTTTCGGAGTTTTCACGATTATCTACTCTACGAGTATATTCGTCCGTAAGCTTGCTTTTTATAAATTGTACGGTTAACTCAGCTTCATCTCTGGCCTCCAGAGCAGTAACTAGGGTATCGTAGGACGGCGGCAACGAGCACAGCAGCAGTGCTGAAATGTGCGAGTCAGTTATGTTTTCACCGATCGCTGACAGTTTATCCACTATCTCTAAAATTTTAGTAATGTGGGCTGTCATATTGCCACCTTCAGTTAATTTTGTACTGTACAGTTTTCGTAGCAAGTACAGCTTACTAGAGAGATTAGATCTCTCATGGATTTGTTTAAGTGCGTCCCATGTTTGCCTAGCTGTATTTAAATTTTTGACGTGTACTATTTGGCTGTCCTCAATGGACAAATTTATTAAAGCCCTTGCTTTTCTGTCTTTCTTGGTCCAAGCATCATTCAATGGAGTGGGGGCCTCTTGCGTGATAACTTCAATAAGTTCGTCTCGAATTAATAGCATTTCGACCTTGAACCGCCAATTTGTATAATTGTTGGCGTTCAATTTTTCAATGGTTTGGTTTTTCATTGGTTTTTCAATGGCTTCATCTTTTGTAGATGAAGCCATAATGTTGCTAAGATTCGTTTTATTTTTTTTCTAATAAATTACTCTATCGAACTATTACCAGATTTGTATTTTTATTGAGAAATTGTTTTTTTTTTCTTTCTCATAATCAATTTGTTAGCAATATTTAATCTTTGCTATCAAAAAATTTGCGTGATGGTCGATCTTTATCCTCAAAATTGATTATCTATTTCTCAATATAAAAAGCATAGATAAATTGGGCTTACCTTATATTTATGTATATCCTTTTTGACATCTGGTATTTATCCTCCGGATAGAGTAAATAAATCTATATCTTGCTCCTGTATTTCTTATTTATTCCGTATATGTGACTGATGGTCTGAACTTCATGTTGTTTAAAAAGACGCATATTTTGAGTGTCTTGTGAAGTTAAATTAGTGCCGAAACTTATGAATAGAAAAGTAAAATTACATTTAATAAGAGCTTTAAAGCATACATCTCTCAGTTTTGAGAGTTTGAGTAACAACTGGAAATAGAGAAAAAAATACATGAATAAAATATTATTAACAATAAAGAAACAGGAAATTAATCCCATGAATCAGCATAACAAATAATTTGTATCAATATTTATATTTACGGTAATTTAAAATTAAAGTTAATAAATGTCTTATAGTTCTTGAGTATTGCAAAAATGTTTATAATAAAATATCTGTTTACGATTGTGCAATCACTTTTCAACCTCACTTCCTTCTTTCAGATCATAAACACTTTCGATAATTACTTTTGTAAATCACATTTGACACATGTAAAGCAATTTACTTCACTTGATTATTTTAATGTCCTTGTTTGGAGATTATATTTCACAATATATCTGTCAACAATTCATTTGTAACAATATCTTCATCAACATTAGAGAAAGTTGGAGAGTTCTGCATCTTTTACAAGACCTCCCATGTCTTTCAGTTGCTGCTTCTTCAGATCTGATAAACAAGTATCGGATTCAGAAGCATCTAATAGACTACAAATTTTGAAGCCGGCTTTTACAATTAGGATTCAAAGCCAAGGTTCAGCAGAAAATTTAGTTAGATTTACGCGATTACTATGCTCGCATTTCCATTTATCAAAATGTTAGATCTAAAAAAAAAAGAAAATGAAAGAAAAGGACAGTATATACAGAATATTCCTAAGTAGAAAACTTCGTTAAATAGGGACTATGTTAAAAGGAAGTTTCACTGTATTTGTAAGTTAGCAATTTCCGTTTAAGGAATTTCAGTTTTCCAACTCTTATTTATTTTGAGATACAACCAGTGGTGGTTCGTGGTTAGCTCTTTTGGGGGCACTGAATGTAGAGCTGCCAAAAAATCTAGCCGAATAAGCATAGCAAAATGGCCCCCACGGCTAATGTTCAAAATAACATGTGTGGTAATAAGGCTTACCATGAGAATACCATACATAATGTTTTTAACCCCTGAACTTGAACTGCCGTTGAAATAATCGGGGAAGTAAGCGCCGTTGCAGACATTTTTCAACAGCGTTTTTCTGAAAATATATAAAAGTTAAGAAAATGAAACCAATACCGATTATTGAAGAATATAATTATACCGGGAGCCGACCCCACGGACAATCACCTCCCGGCCCTGCATGTTTTCATACCTTTAAATGCAGGAAAACACAATAGTAAACCTACGAGTCAGCCGCTAAAATCGGGTTTTCCGGTGTTTTCCACCAAGATATGACTTGGCAGATATATTGCGTTTTAATATCCGAATCAAGATTTATCTAATCCTAGAATTTCATCCGTGAAGTCGACGAGGTGATTATCCGTGCTGCCGGCTCTCGAGCTAAATATTTTATATTATATATATATTTCAGATATTTACATAATTTTTAAGATAGAAAAAAAAACAAAAATATTATTAAAAATATTAATATAGTAATATATATTTACACCAACCAAAAAATTATACACTAAAGCTCAATGTATTTATTTTTACCAAAAAAAGTTTCATTAAAATCGAAGATGCATTTTTTGGGTCATAACAAAAATAATGCTAACCCCCTGTTCGAATGTTTCTATCTTTACTTGTTTGAATTTTTAAAATTAAGACCTTATTATTGATACTGCATAACAGGTGCAGTCGTGGAAAAAAAAGTAAACACACCCAACTAACTCTGCAACAAATTACTGTTGAAGAAAGTTACTGGTACCAAACGATTGGAAATAAAGTTAACTTTTAAATAATGCATCTAAAACTTGCTTAGGGGGTCACCTACATATCAAAACGAATCCAAACTTTGTTTTTTTCAATAGCAATACCCATGTTTGACACCATAAATACATTCTACACCCTTCAATTAGCCTAGATAAAATTTTCATAAAATTCATATGATTATTTTCAGAAAAATTAATTATTTTAAAATGAGTATATTTTAGGGACTGTATCCAAATTGATGTTCGGTGCTCGATTGTTAAAGTGCCACAGAATGATTATGTCACTTCTATTAATGCATTATTTCCTACCAATATGACCATTTCACTAGCTTAGTATGTTTTGACTATTGCCAGTCCAAATGTTTCAGTAATATGAGTAAAATATTTTTTTTTCAAATTATTCTTTTCTGCACATCATAAAAGGCACCGGAAACCATCATTTTGACGTTTTTTAATCATAATTCGAAAACTACTCGGTAGAAAATGAGAATTTTCATAAAGCGGGAAGTAATAAATATAAATCTATCAAAAAATTTTGAGTTACAATTCATATTTTTTTCGAATATTAATTTCATAATTCATAATTCCTAATATATCAAATGTCTAAAATTAATAATTCAATGAATTTATGTTTAAGTTTTTTTTTTTAGTATTATAACCACACACAAAATTATCACATTAAGATTATATTTTCAGGATATATAGATAAAAATTATGAAAATGTATGGTCTGGATTGAAATTTCCTTTCTAGACATAATTTGAACCGTGAATTTAAAATATATTGTCAAAATTGGGTGTTACCATTGAAAAAACGAAGTTTGGTCTGGTTTAGATTTGTAGATGGCCCTCTAAGCAAATTTTATATACATCATTTTAAAGTAGATATTATTTCCAATCGTTTGGTACCTGAAATTTTTTTCTATTATAATTAGTTGTAGAGTTAGTAGGGGATGTTGACTTTTTTTTTTCACTACTGTACAATAAATGGGTTGTAAGAATTATATAAGTATTAGGCCAAACCGGATACCACTAATTTTGTAAAGAAATATCCGGCTTCTTGAATCGCAGCGATTGGAAGATTAGATAAGGCAAGGATAACTATAAAATATTAGTGATGTCTTGCGTGCCACAGTTGGCCCTGTATTAGGCAGTTTTGGAAATTCGACTGCAATTTAAACTGACAAATAACAGTTTTATGTTGTGAATATGAGTTTCAATATACCCTACTATTATTTACTACTGTAAAATCATAACAAAATGATTAAGAATGAGGGATTTCGCTAAATGCGAATGCAATAGATCTAGCTGTCAGAATTAATCTGTGTATACTGTCTTTTTCTTTCATTCTTTTTTTTTAGATCTAACAGTTTGATAAATAAAATGCGAGCATCGTAATCGCGTAAATACGTGACACTAAACTAATTTTGAAGTTGACTTTTATACTCTTGTACATTCAGTGAAAAATGTTTGTTTAACAAATAGTTTTTAATTATTTTATTTTATGTCGAAAAAGGGAAACAAATAAATAAATTGCATTTATAGTTATATGGAAATAAAAAATACCCCTAACTATATAATCTTAAAATACATTCGTTAACTAAAAAAAAATAAATAAAAAAAATAAAAAAATAAGTTAAATCAAATACCTTTAAGCTTTTATTACAGAATTAAAAATAAAACAGTTTATCTCATCATTAAGTATTTTTTGCTTCGTTTATAGTTGTTTGAATAAGGCTTTTAAATGCGCTGATGCAATTATTTTATTGAGATTTAGAATCTATTTCTTTTTGGAATGGAAAAAACTGATTAAACAGTGTAAAATTGCAAAAAAAAAAAAAAAAAAAAAAAAAAAAAGTAATATAGAAATGTAGTGAAAACACCGTATAATAGAAAACTGAAGTGATGAAAAAGTGAAATAAAAATTAAACAATTTATGCATTAAATTTAACCGAAAACTCTATTTTAGGGGAAAATATGTATGGAAATATGTATATGTATATTCGGGTTGTCCTAATAATGACGGTGATTTTAAAATTCAATAACTTGCAAACGGTGATAGATATTTAAAAAAATCTTGCATGAGGTTTATGTATGATATCAGGAGTATCTTTTACTGTGATTATTAATTTTAGTTCAAATTTCAGAAAATAGATGGCGCTGCTAGAAATAGGTGCTAATTCTAGACCCAATTTTTGGTACTTTGGGATCCATTCAAAACATTTTAATCTCCTTGTTTCGCATGGGAGAAGAGTAAGGCCGAAAATCGATACTGGATTTAGCGCCTATTGCTTGCTGCGCCATCTATCGCTGCTATTTGTAACTAAAACTGGGAATCGCAGCATAAAAACTCCTGATGTCTTACATAACCTTCCTGCAAAGATTTTTTTAACCCTTTCAGGGGCAAGGTACTTGTATTCGTAAAATGTTCAAATAATTTATTGACAACAGTATTAACAAGATATTTTATTTGTAAACAAGTAAAAGCAAATTTTCGCATCCTTAGCCTCTTGAGGACGAGCGACACGTATACGTGCCGCATGAAGCGCTCAGAATCCTTGTTTTTCCTCGCCAGTAAAATTTTACTGTAAAATTTGCCTTATTTAATCAACGCATTTTCTCGATTCAAGAAGACACAAATTTCTGTTTTTAAAAAACAGTGACAAAAGATTGAAAATTTCGTAAAAGGCTCCCGTCCCGAAGGGGTTAATAAAGAAGACATTTTCATCATAAAATTTCGGTGCCAATGTAGCAATTGGGATTAAAATTATGTGATGCCGTGACGGCATCACCGCTCTTCAAGGGGTTAATATCTGTCACCATTTCCATGTTATTGAATTTTAAAATTATGGGTCCCGGTACAAAAGATTATTTTTTTACTCATGTTCATCATTTCAGGGCTGCCACTGGTGACTATTTTTATATTCAATTTGCACCACTGTTTTATTAAAAAAAATACATTTTTTAGTATCGTATTTCTTTAGCGCATACTGTCAAACTGTATGTAAAATATTATTGTTTTGAGAAAGTCGTGTGAGATAGAATTTAAAAATAGTCGCCAGTGGCAGCACTGTCATTTGCAGTCTGTCCTCAGCATTAAAATTTCAATTGTAAAAGAACAAAGACTTCTAAATCCTACACTGTGCAGCCATGTAGCCATGCATACATAATTCAATTAAAATTTACATTAAATAAATTCGGTTTTATGCAATATGCAACCATTATACAGAGTGTCAATAAAAGACTATCCCAGATTCAATGGTATATTAAAACATTTTAATTTAGGCTATTCACAACAAATCGTACATCAAATTGATGGTAAACTAACCTAGTTTTTCTAACAAAAGTTTAATATGTGCATCTTCAGTTAACCCTTTCCGGCTCGGAGTAATTCTGTTTATAAACTGATGAAATAATGGCTGATACCAGAATTTATGAAAAAATGTATTAGAAAATACAAACTTGGTTATTTTCACGTAAATTATAAAAGGAAAATTTTAATTAAATATTCTTGGTGCCGTTTGTCACTTTTGGAATTAAAATTAGGTGTCTTTTTTTTTTTAACCCTAGATCTACCGGGAATTTTATTCAAGTTTTAATAAAACGTTCTACACCAGAATTTTTATTTAAAAATATTTAACTTATTTATTTACCTTATTTTTGTCTGGTTTATATACTTAGTTTATTTTAAAGAAATTTCTGGTTTGAATGAATATTTTGTATGTACCTGTCGGGTCCAATGGACCCGTCTGGTAGACGGAGGGTTGAGGATACCGCCCACGAAAGGGTTAAATGGCACACATCCAACCTAAAGTCGAATTCTTCCCACACTTCAGTTAACAAGTCTGGAGTACAGTACGTTAAGAAATTATAGATCCACTGAAGAATTGGTGCACTTCTGAAGAAGAAGACACAATATGCAAGTTTTTACCGTGTATATTTAAAATTAATTGTAAAACGTTTTCTGTTACAATTGCTACATTAAAATTTAAGTTGCATTTTATTAAAATTTTCTAATTTTTTTTAAACTTAAATAAGGTGACTGTTAAAATTTATGCGACTACCTGAAAAAATTAGCATATTATACGTCACATCATAATCATTATAAAACGTACGTATTTGCATATAGTGAAAGTATTTCCGGGAAACTAAGGTGCAGGTTTAGATAATGTTATTTACGATATATTTGCAGATGCCGCTGCGTAATGAGTTGTCTGCTACCGAAGTAAGAAAAATTATGTTTTATAAGGGTACTAGTATATCTGAACGAGAAATAGCTCGGTTAATGAAGCGTTTTAAAACTGCATTCACAATAAAATAATTAGAAAAAAGGATTCAAATAAAATTAAACGATCTGGAAAAAAAAAGGATTTTGACAACACGGGATGATCGACAAATGTTTCGATTACCAACTCAGAAAGCTCTTTCAACTCGGAAAATTTCGAACCGTTTCAGCAAAAGAAGTAAGGGTTTGGAAGAGTGTGGGTCCATTTCAAAAAAGTGGTGCCAATCAAGCAGGCTGAACGAAAAGTAGCCCTTCGACAACACTGCTAGCTTGTAAATGTGCAATTATTTCAGATTTTGTCTTACTAATTCTACACTCGTATAATTTTATCGGGAAATATAGCACCTGTTGTATTCAGTAGTTACAGTCAGCTATATATATTGAACGCCTGTGTCGTTCAGTATATATAGTTGCTAAGTTTACGCTTTTTGGTTAAAACTATTTCCGAATAGTGAGCTTTATCTTATATAACAGCCTATATTCTACGACAAAATAAGACAAAGGATACTGTTTGAAAATAGTGGAACAAAAATGTTCAAAAGTTTAGAGCAATGCATATAGATGTTAGAAATATTCCGTGTATTACATCTTTCTTTTTTTAACACTTTCCAACAAAGTTGGTAAGTGTTTATGACTTCGGTTTGTCTGTCCGTCTGGCCGTCTGGCCGCGCTCTAACTCTCGTAAATATACTCGGATCGCTCTGAAATTTTTGGATGTTAGTGATCTCTACCATAGCACGAACCCTATTTCAAATGAATTTTGTAGCATGTTTAGTTTACTTACAGGGAGAGTCAAAAGTATTCTGTTACATTACGACCAACGGGAAAAATCGTTTCAAATGATTTTAAATGGTATTACACACTTTCAAACATAGTAAAATTGATATACATATATTAAGTCCACTAAAATATGCATTCTATAAAATACGTGGTGCAAACAATAGTTATTATTCATTTACAGGGCCACACAGAACAATTCATAATGATATAGAAAACATAAAACATGATTGGTATAGGGGCGAATTGTTTGCGGCATATTTGAATTGCGTTAAACTAATTCATATATAATGAAATTGACATACGTCGCTGAGCTTTAGTATAAGTTATTTCATGTATCATACGAAGTGCATAGCATTTGCAGGGACACACGAAACATTTCAGATACTATATGACGTATATTGTATCCGAATTACTGTATATTAGCAATGATTGCTCGAGATGTATTTTTAATTATGACATTCGCTTTTAAGTTTCACCATATTTATGCATACTATATCCCTTAATTGCATAGTGATGTAAGTTTCCATCACCTTTTTATTTAATTTTTAATACATAAATTAAGTTCTAACAACCACTATATTTATATAGAAATATTAATCCTCCAAAAATTACAAAAATATGCTACTAAATAAAGTTAAAAATCTATCTTAATCGTTTGGGGACGAGCGTCACGTATACGTGCCGCATGAGGCGCTCAGAATCCTTGTTTTTACTCACCAGTAAAATTTGCCTTATTTAATCAGCGCATTCTCTTGATTCAAGAAGACACAAATTTCTGTTTTTAAAAAACGGTGACAAAAGATTAAAAATTTCGTAAAAGGCTCCCGTCTCGAAAGGGTTAAGATTTCTGGCGTCTAATCCTTAATATAAAAATAAAAAACACAATTCTAAAAGAATAATTCATGCAATTAAGGGATATCGTGTGTATAAATGCTATAGTTCATATACAGAAAAGAATTCGTAAGGGTTACTGAATATGAGCGAAAATTGCTTAAACGTGGGTTTTAAATGAGTTATGCATTTTTACGCTGAACTGAATTTCGTTTACTAAGAAATGCTTGTAGAATGTAGATAAAATGATATATAGGCCCATGCAAAGAATCGGATGCATGGCCGTCTATGGGTGATAATTTTTGCTAATGAGATTTCAGTAGTTTTAAGAGAGTTTTAGTTTGAATTAAATTTTAGCTAAATAGTGGCGTGTAATAAAGGTAATAGTTAAACTACAGGGCTGTACAAAAGTATTCAAGTATGTTTCTATCTATTAGTGTAAATTGCTGAAAGAGAAATTTCGTCCTGTTATGCGTTTTCTTGCTAAACAAAATTTTCCCATTATACAGTATATATATCAACCTACAGATCAAATACAGGGCTGTTCAAAATAATTGGAATACATATTTGGCTATCAATGGTAATTGTTGAAATCAGTTTTTCAAATGTTTTATGCATTTTATAAAATGTTTACTTAGTTACCTTATTTCCCTAAATAACGAAGTTTTGTTAAAGCATTCAAGAAGTATTGGAAAGTGTTTCATAATCTATGCTTAATGCATGATTTTTCTTTTTTGTTATATCTAACAATTTGAAAAATAAAATGAGAGCATCGTAATCGCGTAAATACTTGACTCAAAACTATTCTTGATGTTGACATTTATACTCATACATTCAATGAAATTTTTTTGTTTATCAGTTTTTGAATAATTTTTAATTATCTTACTTTAGAGGAAAAAAGGATTCCAATAAATAAAATGCATTTATAGTTACTAGTTGCGTAGCAACCCGTTGTGTTGCTTTTGAATTGCATGAGACAATCGATCTTATTGCGAAAAATGAAATCTTAACTTTATTGTAAATTTAGAAAGTCATTGCAATATTAATTTTATTAATTACAATATTTCAAATAATAAGTTATATTTACAATTTAAGTCAAAACTTTCCCAATAAAAATGCACATATTCCATAACTTTATTTGCCTAGAGCTTTTCGCTCTTCCAAGATATTGCTTCGAATTTCGGAGTTCGTAGATATGATGTCATTTGGGTCAACTTATACAAAAATGAATTTGTTTGGACGAACTTATTCAGAAGCATTTTATATTTATGAATTAAAATAAATATTTAAGGAATTATTTTTTTTCTCGCTAAAACTTTTCTCTTTTTTTTTCTCGCTATTTCACATTTTTAATTTTTCTCGCTATTTCACATTTTTAATGTCCGCTTCTGAAATGTTTTATTAGCCATCTTAAGGCAATGGTTGAAAATCTACTTTACGATTTTAAATTAAATGAAAATAACGTACGATGTTTTTTTTTCTTTTGACGTCAACAGAATTTATCTCAATGTTCCAGTCGAGAGTCGAATATGTGTTTCTAAAATAAACGGATTCCTGAAGCTTGAATATGTGTGAGTTCGTATTTCGTGAAATTTTCTTGAAAACTACAATCATTTTTTCACTATTTATTCAAATATACGTTAATTTCATTTTAAAAATGATTTCAAACAATGATACCTAATAATCCTTGTAATTTTCCTTTTTCTCTCTTTTATCCACAAAAATGGAGCAATTTTAGTTTCCATCATTACAGAAATGTCATCAAAATAACGTAAAAATTTATATCTCGAAAACTAAACAAATTTTAAAAGTCTACGACCACGTTTAACATCCTGGGACCCATGCGGATAACTGGCGTTAATTTGATCACCCAACATTCCATATTCTAGGAGGAACAGCTGTGAAATACAAATGGACAGTCACTTTTTAATATAATAGATTCATGAAGTTTTAATTTTGCTATAAAAAATTAGTCAGGGACAAATGCTGAATTATTTATATTATTTTAAGTGCAAATGGCTTATTCCGTAATGGAGCCGGTACGCAGTGGATATAGATTAAAAAACATTATTCTTGAAAATTATTTAAAAAGACATAAAAAATAAATCAATTAAGATAAAGTTTTCAAGAAAATTGCATTTGAAAGTAGATTTTGTTCTCTATATAACGGGTGTAAAAATTGAAGATGCGCGATGTTTAGAAATTCAAAAAATTGCAGTAGCAAAGATTGCAAATCCGACATTTAATCGTCAAGCGTTGCCATTCTCAAAATGACGCCAGCCGTACGCACGGACACATTTTTCCTTTAGATAGATTTTCAAACGTGAAGTTCCGCTTGTCAGCTAAAACTTTGCATGTGAAAATGTATTCTTTTGGCTTGAGGGTCTAATTTCAGTACCGCGAAGTACAAATTCCAGAAACTGATGTCTTTTAGATATATTCGTGTAAAAATATGTAGTTTTATCAAAGAAAATTATTGTTTTCTTTTAAATATGGCACTTACAGAAGCATTACGCCAAGTGTCTCAAATTCGGTATCAGCCGAATGAAAATATATTGTAACATTAGCTTTATGAGCGAAAATGTTTTTTAAATAGTGACGTCATTTTCTGTTCAGGCTTAAAATAAAGTTATTTTTAATTGTAATGAGTAAATGGTATCAATAATGATAAATAAACCCCAATATTTCTTTTTTTTCTGCAACAGTGGAAATAATACGATTGCTACCATTTTGATGAAATTTCAAAAAATCTTTTCAAATTAAATTAAAAATGTAAAAGTGAAAATATTTAGAAAAATAGCCAGTTCGAGGACATCTATCTACAAATGAACAGCTTTCATTTAAAAAGATAATTATTAGCAAAATTGGTACAGTAGAAAGTTCAAGGAAGATGTCTAAAAAAGCTATCTTGTGTTTTCAATATATAGATTATTTTTTCTCTTTTACTTCAACAGTTGCCTAGCAACTCTATTTCATACAAATTACATTTAAAAGCACATATTTTTTCCAATTCGGCTCGAAAAATTTAAATTGTTCGACTACATATATGTTAAATTCGTGCTTTTTTATATATTATTCTTTTATTTATTTATTGACGAAGCTTTAATTTCTTTGTAGAAAATTAGCGGGAGAGAAATTCTGAACTTTTTTTATGAGCAAATTGTTTATTAATATTTCGCAATGGAGCCGGCACGGCAAAATCATTTAATTGATAAATAACAACGAAATAAAGCCAAAACTCACTGGGTTTTATAACAGACGATATTCTTGAGATAGCACTATTTTAATTTCAAATTTTTTCGGTTTTTATGAGAAAATGGCAACAAAAGATACAGCAGTCTACTATTTTCATTTTTTTCCTCTTTAGTTTCAACAGAAATGTAGTACTTCAGCTGCCACGATTACAAAAAAAGTAATAAAAACTACAAAAAAATTAATATCTTAAAATTAAAATGAGATACAGCTTTCAAACAAATTGCATTTAAAAGAGAATTTTTTTCGTTATACAGCGGTGTAAAAATTTAAAATGTGCGATGTTTAGAAGTATAAAAATTTGCAGTAGAGAAAATTACAAAACCAAAATTTTATTTCAAATTTCAAAGTGTTGCCATTCGCAAAATGACGTATGCGTTACGCACAGATATGTTTGTCCTTTATAATATAGATATGAAAAAAAAAAAGAAATATCCCTAACTATATAATCTTTAAGTAATTTTTTTAACGAACATAAAATAAACATAAGGAAAATCAAATACCTTTAATCTTTTATTGCAGAATTAAAAATAAAACAGTTTATCTCAGCATTAAGTGTTTTTGCTTCGTTTATAATTGTTTTTATAACGCTTTTAAATTCGCTGATTTAATTATTTTATTGAGATTTGGGCTCTATCTCTTTCTAGAAGGGGAACAAAACAAAAACGGACAGATGTATTAAATTTGAAAAAACTGAAAAAATAAATAGCAATATAGAAAGTAGAGAAAATATCATATAATAGGAAATAGAAGCGCTGAAAATGTGAAATAAAAATTAAATAATTTATGTATTAAATTCAAATGGAAACTCAGTTGTAGAGGAAAATGTATATGAAAATATATATGATTTTGTCTTTCACATTACAGATTATATCTTTATTTCTAATTTTTCATCATCAGCAGTCGATCATCAACATTAAAAAGCCCAATTGTAAGAGACCAAAGACTTTAAAACCCTACACCGCGCAGTCATGTATACAGGGTGTTGCAGAGTTCGACCGACAAATTCAGAGAGGTGATACAGACAGCAAGAGCCCGCCAGTGGCCGAGAGGTTCTGCTCTCGAATATGGTAGACGGGAGGTGCTGGGTTCGATCCCAATCGCGCCCGTCGGCCTAATCGTTCGGAGTTTTCGTGGTTTTCTTCGAGCCGTGGATGTTCCATGCGTTAATACGGATTAGGTTCCCTTAGAAAGACCCCCACGGAGGGCACTCCCCCCGGGCCGATATCCCTCGTGCAGATAATTGGCCGTCAAAAACCAACCCAACCCAGACAGCAAGAGTGGCATCAAGAGCAGTTTTGCCGGTGGACTACATTTTACTTTCTTCTATCTTCAATAGAAGAAAGTATTGTAATCGAAATTTTCTTTGACTTCCGGTTTTCGACGGATTTACACGTTTTAGGGGCCAGAGATCACAAAAAACATGTTTATACAAAATGTCTGTCTGCCCGTGTGTCCGTGTGTCGCCATTGTTCCATCAATAATTGTATGAAGTTATGCATAGAATTGAACCAAATTCTTTTTTTTACGTTTTTGGCTATGGCAAGCAAGTCCTTCATTAATTTGGAAAAATTCCGCCGGTAGGGGTGCTGTAATTGCGATTTTTGTGCATTTTGAATATTTTACCATCGAAAAGTGTATGAAGTTATCCATAGAATTCAACACATTTTTTTGTGTATGTTTGTGGCCATGGCAAGAAGGTCCTTCCTGAATTTGGAAAAAATCCGTCGGTAGGGGGCGCTGTAATAACAATTTTTGTACATTTTTAATATTGTACCATCGAAACGTGTATGAAGTCACGCATAGAATTGAACCAGTTTTTTTGTGTATGTTTTTGGCCATGGCAAGGTCCTCCCTGAATTTGGAAAATTTCCGCCGGAAGGGGCGCTGTAATAGCGATTTTTGTGTAATTTTCAATATTGTATCACCGAAAAGTGTATGAAGTTATGCTTAATTCTAATAAAAATACTAATAAAACTAATTATAATGAAATATTGACATGAGATAAAAGAAAGTTTTGGGATTGGAACAACCAAATAGTTTTTAATTGCGATTCCCTGATTGACACTCTTTTCTGAAATAGTAAAATTTCCCTTGTCTTCGCCTTAACCCCTTGAAGGGCGGTGATGCCGTCACGGCATCACATAATTTTAATCCCAAATTGCCACATTGGCACCGGAATTTTATGATGAAAATGTCATCTTTATTAAATACACGAAAATTTACTTTTACTTGTTTACAAATAAAATCGCTTGTTAATACTGGTGTCATTAAATTATTTTAACGTTTTACGAATACTAGTACCTTGCCCCTGAAAGGGTTAATTAATATGTCATTAAATAAGGCAAATTTTACTATTTCAAAAAAATGGTGCTAGTCAAGAAATCTGAATTTAAAAAAAGTAGCCCACTGGGAGCACTGATCAAGAGGATAAAAATTACCATGGAACATAGAATCACAAATCACGCATATAATCAAAAATACATGGTTTTCTACCCTAACACAATTTAGGTTAACGGTAATAACTTTCAGCAAACTCAAGTATATTATAATAAAACTTTTAACAGACATTATCACCTTCGTTGTAAATATGATAATATCAAAAAAATGGTAGATGAATTCCTTATACACGCCAACAGTATACACTTGACGATCTATATTTTGAACTGCGATTCATTCGTTATCATCGGTAGTTTGATCACCCTGTTTTTCTAGAACTTTACGTGATGTTATAACATTTCGCACAAAACAAGGTACAGTAGTGGGGGAAAAAAAGTAAATACCCTCTGCCAGTGTTCTCGCTGCCGCTCGCCATTGCGCCAAATTGCGACAAAATGTTTCATTTGACGAGTAAGCGAACAATCAGATTCGCCAAATTGAGAGTGCTCGATTTCTGCTCTTTTTAAGCGTGTGCCAGTGCAGTCCATATTCATATCCGCGTTACTGAACGATTGATGTCACTTTTCATGTTCAATCGCACAGTGCCATTTACATTAATCTATTTATAGAGATACTGAGTCAACACCAATTCAGTCTAGCAACAGCCGAAGATACAGAAATGATTATGTGATAGGTATTTCCCTATTGTCAGTTGATCACTATCTAAGCACCGGTATCGCGGCGATAAAAACACAAACAAAATTACTTGCATCAAGCGCCAAATAGAGGAAAGTTTTGCTAGAAGGCGGATTTGAAATTATCCATTTACCGTACTATTTTTTAGTTGTGCGCAATGTATCAGTGGCAGATCAATCTTTTCTATCTGTTACAGTAGAAATATCATAGCAATTTTTAGTGTATATTTTCATAACGGTAAATCAAAGATCGTCGCTGTTTTGAATTTTTATTTAGGCTGCTAAAAGCGTGTCTGAAACATTTATATTATAAATTTCTTCATTGAACGAGACAAATATTTCTTTTCGAAAGAACTAGTATTCAAATCTCCTAAGCATAAGAAGCATGATTTTACATGACATGATAGGTTAACTGCCTATAGATAGTAACGGATATTTTAAATAGTTTACGCTGCTTTAATTTATAGATTAAAAAACTTATAAACTTACTATATGCAATTCTATAAAAAATTTTATTGACACTTTTAGTTTATATACACTTATAAACTCTGTATTTGAAATTGTTGAGTAATTAGTTTATTTCTATACCTATTTTACATTATTTAAATTTTGTTATGACTATAAAAATGTCCAATGTTAAAGACTAAACAATTTTAACCCTTTCAGGGGCAAGGCATTTCTGTTCCAAAAATGTTCAAATAATTAATTCACACCGCAATTTACGGACAAATATATTTTTAAATAATCAAAAGCTTTTCTTCGCGTATATTATGAGATCAAAATTGTACTAAAAAAATTACTGGTGCCATTTAGCAGTTTGAGCAAGCTGAAAAGGTTAACTTTGATAAAATGGAATTATGAGTTTATATAAGTGAAATAATATCATCTTGATAATTGTAGCCTAATTTTGAAATAATTTTGTTCTTTATTTTATAATATAAAATTCAGTATTAGAAAGGAATATTTTAAAATGCTTTTAAATTATTAACAAGAAAGAAAAATCATCCTCGAAGCATTGGTTGTGAAGAACTTTCCAACATTTTCAGAATACTTTAAAAAAACTTCACCATTAAAGTAATGTAATAAAGTAAAATATGACGTGATAAAGTTAAACAATTTTGAAAACGTATAAATTATTCGAAAATCCATTTTCAGCTTTTAATATCTGTCGTCCAAAAATAACTGAATTTTTTTGTGCGGACCTGTATATGATCTATAGACAGTGTGCCCGATAAAGTCCGTTGTCACTCCGATAATTTCTAAATGGCAAGAGCAGGGCTCCCAAATGGTCCGCTAACTGAATACCAATAAATTTTAACAGAAAATTTTATGGTAGGTTTGCGCTAGAATTAACTTTCAAAGGTGATTCCGGTGTGGTTTGTAAGAAAAATCTAAAAAGAAAATTTTTCTAAAATAGTATTGGTATTCAGTTGGCGGACCATTTGGAAGCCCTGCAAGAGCTACAGTCATAAAAGTAAGGTCTAGGTATAGTAAAGCTGCCATGCGCTACTGAATGATACCGCCCTGGAGGCACCTGGTGAAGAACTGCGGAGTAAGCATTCCTATCTCGAAAACAGACAAATATAGAAAAAAAGGTTATTTACAAAGTTGTAGAGCGTCATCGATTTAATATGAAAAGACACCTTGTGGACATTACTGCGAAGAATAGAACCGTTAAAACGCGCATTTTTTTTCCGTGATTTCCCACACTGTTACGTAACAAAACGATCTTAGAAAGAAAAATTCAACTAGTTATAACAATATACTTTTATTTGAGATGTTTAAACTTCTCACCGTCAGCCTCAATGCACATTTGGATTCTTGTTTGAATTTCACGTTGCCCATCTTGGAGCATAGAGGGAGACGCGTTGGAACAAGCGTTCGTAATGCTTCGTTGGAGGCCTGCAATGTTGTCGTAGGGGCCACATACGCATGCTGTTTTAGATATCCCCACAGAAAAATCTTTTCTCTTTTCTATCAATGTTTGTGACGTCACAGTTTCGGGAATCGCGAAAAAACAAATGCCAGTTTTAAGCATTCTGTTTTTAGCATTCGTGTTCTCAAGGCGTCTTTTCGTGCTAAATCTAGGATGCTCTACAACTTTGTGATTCTCTTTTTGGACCTATCTCTTTCCGTTTTCGAGATAAAAATGAAAAGTCCACAGTTTTCCACCAAGTGGGGCCGTAGGCTGTTTCATACAGTAGAGCATGGCAACTTTAGTATACCTAGACCCCACTTTTATGACTATAGCTCTTGTCGTTTAGAAATTCTTTTGGTGACAACGGACTTTAGCAGACACACTGTATGCTATCAAGTATACAAAAATCTAGTTCATTTAGAAAGCGCATAACATTGTTTCTACTGGTGCCTTGTAAAACTGTCAGATTGTTTTCCTGGTTGTCACAATATAGTTGAAACACACGGCCTAACTACCGCCAAAGTAAACTCCTACCAGTAAAAATGAAAAACTGTTTCTATCATTATTTATGACAGGAAATTTAGAAAGAATAAAGCATTTAATTAAGTTTAAAATTTCTATATAAATCAACTGGTGGAAGTTTCCACCGGCGTTAAACAATTCCTGCGGTAGCGGTTACAGTTGAAGCATCACTGTTTTAAGGCTATGTCGTTCCTCTTTATTAATAGTTCCATGGTTAGGACAAAGTCCTTTCGGTACAGATTATAAAATGTGTTCAAGTTCTCAACACATTAACATCAAACAATAAAATTTAAATTTCTTTTAACTTTTTCCCTCGATTTTCCGATTTTTGTTCACTTGCCTGTCTGTTTAGAGGAAACCTTAGTTTCTCGCGGGTCGCAAAATTGTATTCGCAACATTAAGTGAGCCGCAACATACTTAAAAAGGTAATTATTATTAAAAAATAGCAAAAACAGTATAACAAAGTGATGCAGATAACAAAGTTAATATTATACGTATGGTCGAACGTTTATCTCGGAAGAAATGTTACAAAAATTTCTTTAACACCACTATTCCCGAACAATAAACTTCTTGGTAGATTTCTACTGGAAATGTTGTATAAATAGGCAGCGAAGTTTGTTTTAAAGAAATAGCAGTGTAAAATTTTTGTACGAAATTTTTTTTCGCGACAAACGTTCAACCGAGAAAAGCAGTAATAGTTATACAATTAGGATGAAACGTTATAATTTAAAAATGAAGATTTTCTAAGTTCTAAAGAAACGAATTAGGATATTTTGTCCAATTAATCAGTTATTTACTCAATGCAAAAAAATAATAATAATAATTGCAGAAAATAATTGTAGAAGTTAATTTTCTTTTAATTGTAGAAATAAATGGAGCAAATTTAATTCTTAATAAAGTTTGGTTAATGCTGAACTTAAAATAATTAAGATAACAGCATTTAAGTTGTTTTAGCCCTTACCGGCGCGGAGTAATTCTGTTTATAAACTGGTGATATAATGGACTGACACCGCAATTTATAAACGAATTTATTAGAAAATACGAATTTGCTTATTTTCATATACATTGTAATAGGATAATTTTAGTAAAATATTTTTGGTGCCGTTTGTCAGTTTTGTAAATACAATTAGGTGTCCTTTTTAAAGGACACCTGGACAATCTGGGTAAGAGCTACAAATAAGGTAAGTGTCCAAATATTACCCTTAGTAACCTGTAACCCATGTGTGATCATATTCTTCCCTCAACTTTTTATTTTCACTGAAAATGTTTATGTTTTCATAAAGCTAACATGAAACTTAGTATTTCGGGGCTACTTTGTGCCAGGCCTTTTTTGGTCCAAAAATAGCCCCAATTACTTAGAAATGCCTTTTATACAATCAAACATCTTAAAACATGTTTTAAGTAACTTTTAAGTAGCAAAATGTTACATTAATTGTTTTTGTTCCAGTTGCTGAAGATAACATGACGAAAACTGCTTCTCGTTTCTTTAATATTAACAATTGGTTTATTGTGTTTAAATGTTAAAGAAAGAACATTTGTCTATCGAGTTTGCAGTGTTAATTTATTAGCAAATGCTATTGCAAGGGGGTTTCTATGAAAATGTATTCATTCACATATGAAATTCATTCATTTTATGTGAAACTAAGTGAATGAACCAAAGAAGCTCCCAGCAGGGGCAACTTTGTTCCAAAACTTTAAAATTTGTTAAAAAATAAAAAAAATAAAAAAATTCCTCTTTAAAACAATAAAGTGTGCTTCATTGCTTCATGTTAATTGTTTAAAACTCCATTTCGATGTTGAAAAATCATATATAATACTAGGGGGCTCTGCCCCGTACGAGCTACGCTCGTCAACCCCCCCTCAGAAAACGCAGACTCTAAAAGCACGCTAATTGGATCGGATTTAAAAAGATTTCGGAAGACTGAATTATAATTTAAACAACAGTGGCAATCTCCCTATAAACAGGTTTCTATTCATTTCTCTTAGTTTGGGGGATTTTAAGGCCAAATCAGCTGTTGTTAAAAGATACAATGGCTGTTTTCGTCTTTTACTAAATAAAATCAGTTAAACATTTCAAAATAAGCAAATATAAAATGAATTCAGTAAACATAGTCTTTATCTCCCGGTATTTTTTTAACAAAGCGAAAAGAAAGTTATTTTAAATAAGACATTTTAAATGTACCGTTTTTAGTCTGACGTAATTTTCACCAAACTTTTCATTCTCTTTTTAATATTTGCGTGGAAATACTTTTGTTAGAAATGAAATATTATTTGCGCTGTCCTAACAAAAATAGTTGAAAAGATCATCTCAAAATATCAAATAAATGTCTTGCGCAATTTTTAGATTTAAAATGTTTTGCAATATTATTCTTTGTTCATGTTACGTAATAAGTGTAATGTGACGTAAATGTGACGTAATTTCTCCTATTTAAGACTTCTAACGCATGTTAATGAATTTATTAATTTACAATATCCTTTCTCTTTTAAAATTCACGTGTAAATATAGTTTTTATGACGTAATTTTCAATAAGTTACTGCTTTTGATACATAATTATTTATTTCTAATTTGAAGGTTTTGTTCTGTTTATAATAGTCACGTGTAAATAATTTTTTAATTTGAAGCAAACATTATTGTTTGCGCTGTTTATACAGTTGGCAACAATTTAAATTAATACCATTATCTAAAATATGTAAAAAGTATCTCTCGAAATGCTGGAAATTTGAATTTAAAATAGAAATAAAACCTCAAAAAATGAGTCAAATTTATAAACTAAATGCAGTCTGCACACCGGGATTTTCAAACGTATAAAATGATTAAATTCCCATGTACAGTTTTTGCTCCTATAAAACTTTTTTAATGGAACGATTTTGTTTAAATTTAGCATTTAATATCTCTTAAAATAACTCTTCGATTTGAAAACTGTCTGCATCAGCCTGTTTATCAAATGTTTCTCTATAATACCACCGATTTTGATATTTTTGTAAGCAATATTTTTCTCAATATTAACGAAGAAAGACCCCCGGTCACAAAAAATTCAAAACCGGCGGCGGCGGAGGTGACAGCAATAGTTACTTTTTTTTAGAATAGAGAGATTTTTTAATGATGGAAATGTGAGTGAAACCAGCAAAAAGTGGCCCAAGCCCCGGTTGACGGTACCCATTTCTGTAGAAAGTAAAAGGAAAGTATTAGCTTACTATATCTTTTTGTTAACATTTTCTCATTAACAACAGAAAAAATGTAATTAAAATAAATGCTATATTGGAAAAGTATAAATGAATGATTTCGTGTAAAACAAAGAGCTATTATAAACTATACAGTCATTCAGGGTAACTTTGATCCGCATTTTCTCTATTTTCATATGCTATACTCTGATTTTAAGAATACTGTTGAAACTAGGGGTATAAAAGAGAAGAAATGATCCTAAATTATTGTTTGACTATCAAAAATTGAGGAATATTAAGGATAAAAGCAATAAAAAATGAATTTTTAACCTGGTTTAAAATTACCCAGCCATTTGGGGTAACTTTGCACCATATGATAAATATTATCTAAAATAATTCATTATAAAAAAGTATTATAGTTAGAACAACTTTAAACCCCAAAAATGTTTTCAGATATGTAAAGACTCCGAATTTATATTTCCCAACATTACAAGAATTGTATAATTTATGATATTACAACAAATATTATGCATAAGAAAAGTGGAAGAAGAGAACCATGAATATTTAGAAAAAAAAACTGTTTATTGTTCATATAAAACATAAAAATGCAGTGAAAAACAATTTTGAATGTTTTAATTCAATAATATATCTATAGTTACAGTAATACATACTAGTACTAGTATTATTCAAACAAGAATAAAAAATGCGGAATGTATGAAATGTCAAATTTGAGTAGCTCCGTCTCGAAAAACGCCTTTAAATGAGTCTTATGTATTTTACACATATTTGTGAAAATATTTACATGTTATATCTAATGCAGACTTTCGGCATTTATATAAAATACACGTGCAAATATGGGAAAATTTTGACAGTAGCACCTATAATCAGTAAATTATAAACATCAGTATAACTTTAAGCCGGCTCAAAGTTACCCTGAAAATGTGGTAAAATGTTAGTGACTTCTTATCTTACATTTTATTAACTATTAATAAATAAATAATCACAAACTATTAAGACATTTACAACATTTAGATAATACTATGTCTTATAAATGAGTATATTTTACTTACTATGAAAATTTAATTGGATTACAACAACTTCAAAACAGCATTCAAAATTTACTTGAAAACAGTACTTCACAAAAATAGTTAGATGATGCAATTAATTGCGCATAATGTTGCTAATTTATTTTCTAAAGTAAAGAGTAGAAATCCCAGTTTATAACCTTGCCAAAATAATGTGACCCTGGATTTTATCCAGACTTTTGAAGTCAAACATATTGAAAATTAGGCCCTGGTACAAAGTTACACCCCATGGATCAAAGTTACCTTGAATGACTGTACTTAATTTTAACTATCCATATTAATGTTACAAACAAATAAAGACATATGAATCATTAGATAGCCGAATTTTTTCCGAGTTTACGACATCGCTTTTTGCTGTGTTTCTGTTTTATTCGCGATAGTGACGTCCTATGCATACTTTTCAATAGATGTTGTTTAAGACTGGATCGCAAATGTGGAATTCTTCAGTGAATGCAAATGACGTCGTTTGATATAGAATAAAAGCGTGTTTTTTAAGTCTTAAAACTGAAATAAATGTGTAGAAGTGCATCCTTTTCACTCCATCGGCTTTAAAATTCTTCACAGGTGGAAATGCTTCACTTTTGAAAATATCGCAATTACAATCACACACTAATACAGGGTTCGTACGGGTGCCGTTATTTTCAATGCCAAATATCCGTATTTTTTTATAGAAAAATAAACCAAGTTTAAACACGCAAAATTTTGCATTATTTAAGGAGAGATTTTCTATAAGAAAATACTGGTCCCAAAGAATTTCTTAGTCTGGAAATTCAAGGACCCGTACGAACCCTGTAATAAAACGCTAAGTTTTACAAAAATTTAGAGTGTCTTTATAGAAGAGCAGAGACATTTTGGTTAAAATAATATTTGTTTGATAGTTTGGCTAACCAATATAACATGCATTTTTTATTGCAACAATTCCGTAGGTTTATTATATACTAATGAAAGAGTTCCTTCTTAACGCTTTCAGGGGCAAGGTAGTTGTACTATTAAAATGTTGAAATAATTGAGCGACGCCAGTATTTGCAAAAAAAAATTATTTGTAAACAAGTAAAAGTATATTTTCGCGTACTTAATAAAAGTGAAAATTTCATTAAAAAAATTGGGTGCCAATGTGGGAATTAGAAATGAAAATTATGTGATGCCATAGCGGCATCAGCGCCCTTCAAGGGGTTAAATGTTTTATTTCGTAGAAATTCGACGGGTTCAGCTTCGTAATTCTAATATTTTTTTCTCTTTTCATTATCGGGAGTGACACTAAATTCTGAAAATGTAGAATTCCTTCTTCATCCTTGTTTCAGTAATTCATTTCGTCTTTTATCAATGATTCATATAAGTTTTTTACGCTGCCCAAGAAAAATATGAACTTTCTCTAGATGTTTAATGAGCGTATCTTCATGTTTAATCAGCATATAAAAAATACTTAGACATAACTCTTGAGAAAATATTCCTATCTTACATGGGTTAGTCGGTGCCACCTGATGATCATGATCAATGATTTTCTATAAATCGCGTGACTTGACTAAATTAATCTTAAAGAAAGATATAAAAAAGATATGGAGAATGTTTTTTCTAATACATTAAAGAATAAGCGAAGTAAGTTTGCATTTTTATTTCTTGCTAAACTTTATGTGATTATTCATACACGGTTCGTTTAACGCCCTGAGGGGCAGTGGGATAAATTATATCCCACCTAATTTAAACAAGATTTTCACCAGAAACTTTTAACTAAATTTAAATTTTTAACTTTGATGGGAAAAAGGTTGTACGATTCCTTTTCCTTATTTAAAAAAAAAACTTTTCGATTATTCCGGTGAGAATTCAATATAACAGCGACATTATTTTTTGCCCCCTCAAGGAATTAGCCCCTTAATTCTCGCTCTTGATATTCACTTGATATTCAATAGTTTGATCCTCACCAATTTTATAAAATAGAGTAATTTGCTTTATTATTGTGTCAATTTTCCTGTCATTAAGTAAGGTAAATATTTCTTTTTTTAAAAAGTGGTGCCAATAAGCAATTTGAATTTTTAAGCCATAATTTAATGCGACCGTTAAGAGGTTCAGTAATGTCTATAATTAGAAATACTGTGGAGTTAGTTATTGCGGCTTGGAGTTCTAAAAATTTACACTATTCTTTCAAACTATTATTTTTATTGCATGTTTATAAAGCGACCAAAAAATCCTTACATGTTCAGATAATTTTTCAAAAAATGTTCCCTGCTACATGGGTCAGTCGGATGAGAATGATTAATCAATATAAAAAAAGAAATCGCGTGATTGGTTAACCCCTTAACAGTCGCATTAAATTACGGTTTAAAAATTCAAATTGCTTATTGGCATCACTTTTTTGAAAAAGAAATATTCATGTTATTTAATGATAGGCAAAATGGTACCATAATAAAGCCAATAACACTATTTTATAAAACGGGTGGGAATCAAACAACATGAATAAAAGACACAGCCCGTGAATATCATGGGAGCGAGAATTAAGGGATTAAATTATATTATTATGAAAGAAACAAACACGTGTTTGTTTTATCTGATATATTAACAGGGAATGTGAAGTAATTTGTATTTTTATTGCTAGCAAAACTTTATATGGTTTTTGATACAAGATGGCTTTAGGTAGTGACTATATTTAAAAACACTCTGCTTTGTTGTTTATGAATGATTAGATGATACTATTAGATACTATTATAGATGGATACTGTTTTTTCAATGCAACTTCAAGTTTTTGTTTTTGTTTTGTAATTCATTTTGTTTTTAATCAATGATTCATATAAGTTTTGGATGCTAACCAAGAAAGATATTTTTTTCTGTATCAGCGCCCCGTCATGTTTAATTAGTACTTAAAAAACACTTAGACACAACTCTTGAGAAAATAGTCACCTCCCCCTGAATACTAGGCCTGAGCGCTCACACAAAAATGACACAAAAATGGCGGCTGCCGAAGGCGGATTTTTTTTGCGTAGATACGGTCCCTTAAATGTCGACACCAGTATTTTATAAAAGATTTCTCAACCTTGTTTATTCTCAGAAAAATGAAGCGGGAAAAAACTTCAAAAAATTATTGGTAGGAATATTTAAGGGGCCGTACACACGCTGAAAAAAATCCGCCTTCGGCAGCCGCCATTTTTGGTCCAGCGCTCAGGCCTAGTATTCAGGAGGCGGTGAAATATTCCTATTCTACGTCAGCGCCAACTGATGAGTATGGTCAACGATTTTCATGAAATCGCGTGACTTGACTAAATTAATCTAAAAAAAGTATAAAAGATATGTGGAGAATGTTTTTTATAATACATTAAGGAATAAGCGAAGTAAGTTTGTATTTTTATTATTCGCTAAATTCTATGTGATTATCCATACAAAGTTGATTTAAGTTTTCGGAAACAATGTGGAATTCTGGCTTGGAGTTATAAAACGTTGCACTACTCCATCAAACTTTTATTTTTATTGAATGCTTATACAGCGACCAAAAATCCTTAGATATTCAGATAACTGTTCAGAAAATATTCTTCGCTACATGTGTTAGTCGGTGCCGCCTGATGAGAGTAATTAATCATACTAAAAAAAGGAATCGCGTGGTTTGGCTAAATTAATTATTATGAAAGAAACAAAGACATATGGAGAATGTTTTTTCTGGTACATTAAGTGAAGTAAATTTGTTTTTTTATATTATTTGCTAAACATTATATTATTATTCATTCACGATTGCTTTAAGTAATTACTCTATTCAGAAACACTGAGGAATTTGTTATTGTGGCTTGGAGTTCTAAAAAAGTTACACTACTCTTTCAAACTTTTATTTTTATTGAATATTTGTAAAGTGACCAAAAATTCTTAGATATTCTGATAATTTTTCAGATAATTTTCCTACGCTAAATGGGTTAGTCGGCACCACTTGATGAGCATGGTCAATGGTTTTCAAGAAATCGCGTGAGTTGACTAAATTAACCTTAAAGAAAATATAAAAGACATGAGGAGAGTTTTTCCTGTTACATTAATTAATAAACGAAATAAATTGCTATTTTTATTTTTTGCTAAGTTTTATATGATGATTCATACAAGATTGCTTTAAGTAACGTCTATATTCAGAAACACTGTGGAGTTCGTTATTGTGTCTTGGAGTTCTAAAAAAGTTACACTACTCTTTCAAACTATTATTTTCATTGGATGTTTGTTTATAAAGCGACCAAAAATCCTTAGATATTCAGATAAATTTTCAGAAAATGTTCCCTGCTACATGGGCTAGTCCGATCAGAATGATTAATCAATCTAAAAAAAAGAATCGCGTGATTTGGAAAAAAATAATTATTATGAAAGAATCAAAAACGTGTGAAGAATGTTTTATCTGATATATTAAAGGAGAATGTGAAGAATGTTTTATGTGGTATATTAAAGGAGAATGTGAAGAAATTTGTATTTTTATTGTTAGCAAAACGTTATATGGTTTTTGATACTAGATGGCTTTAGGTAATGACTATATTTAAAAACAATCTGGTTTGTTATTTATGAATGATTAGATGTTTAATACTATTGTTTCAATGGAACTTTAAGTTATTATTTTTTTCGTAATTCATTTTGTTTTTAATCAATGATTCATATAAGTTTTGGATGTTAACCAAGAAAAATATGAACTTTTTTGGATGCTTAATCAGTCCCCGTTATGTTAATCAGTACATAAAAAAACTTAGACATAACTCTTGAGAAAATATTCCTATCCTACATAGGTTAGTCGGCACCACCTGGTGAGTATGATCAATGATTTTCTAGAAATCGCGTGACTTGACTAAATCAACCTTAAAAAATATATATATAAAAGACATGTGGAGAATGTTTTTTCTAGTACCTACACTGCGGAATAAGCGAAGTAAGATTGTATTTTTATTATTCACTAAACTGTATGTGATTATTCATACATGATTGATTTAAGTAACGACTATGTTCAGAAACACTGTGGAATTTGTTATTGCGGCTTAAAGTTCTAGAAAAGTTACACTACTCTTTCAAACTTTTATTTTTATTGAATATTTATACAGCGACCAAAAATCCTTAGCTATTCAGATAACATAATAATTTGCTAAATAAAAAATTTGATAAAATATTTATTTGCTTAAAATACGTTATAAAAACACATTAAAAGTAAATTAAAAACTCTTTATTTACATTTTTCAACTGATTTTCTGAGTCGTCGTCAGAATGTATAATAGAAAATTACAAATGCATAATGAAAAATGGAAAAAGGAAAACATCATCGAAAATAAACAAGTAATCATGTAACGCGCCCTATATTTTGGCGATTGCTCGTGTTCTCTCTATGTCGCGATGCCGTAATTTATCTAACCATTCAACCCATAAATTCGGGATACGAAAGGATAAAGTATCGTTACAAACTCCTGAACCTCTTAAATAAATTTCAATGAACTCTCTTATGAATAATTGTAAATAAAAATTAGATCTGTAGATGATTTTACTCTCATTAAAAAGTATGTTAATGTTCTCTATTTGATTTAGCCGGGTTAAAGCAGTATTACCTCTATTGTATTTTATGTCCGCTATATGTTCTTTACATCTAATATTGAATTTTCGTTGGGTTATACCTATATAATGATTTTTGATTCCTCCCTCCCTAATGAATGGTATCATATAAACCCCTGAGAGGTCATCTCTATTAATCTGATCAATTTTAGTATTTAAAAGCATCTTTAATTTCGGAGGCGTCTTCGCGATCAAACATAAGCCAAAATTTCTTAAATGATTTTTTATATGTTCAAAGAAACCCGGGAAATAATTTGCTACAACCCTTTTCATAGTGGCTTCATTAATAGTTTTATTTTTATTTTTAGATGCATCGAAGGAGCTCTGAATCAATTTGTTAATTAATTTTATCTGATATCCATTATCACTAGCAATACGTTTAATTTTCTCTAATTCATCCCCCAAATTTATATTAGAAGAAATCTCGTAAGCACGATTGATTAGGAACCTGAAGGTGGATAATTTGTAAGGGAATGGGGTGCATGCATCAGAAGGTATAACGTTTAAATCTGCGATAGCAAATTATTTCCCGGGTTTCTTTGAACATATAAAAAATCATTTAAGAAATTTTGGCTTATGTTTGATCGCGAAGCCGCCTCCGAAATTAAAGATACTTTTAGATACTAAAATTGATCAGATTAATAGAAATGACCTCTCAGGGTTTTTATGATACCATTCATTAGGGAGGGAGGAATCAAAAATCATTATATAGGTATAACCCAACGAAAATTCAATATCAGATGTAAAGAACATATAGCGGACATAAAATACAATAGAGGTAATACTGCTTTATCCCGGCTAAATCAAATAGAGTACATTAACGTACTTTTTAACGAGAGTAAAATCATCTACAGATCTAATTTTTATTTACAATTATTCATAAGAGAGTCCATTGATATTTATTTAAGAGGTTCAGGAGTTTGTAACGATACTTTATCCTTTCGTATCCCGAATTTATGGGTTGAATGGTTTGATAAATTACGGCATCGTGACATAGAGAGAACACGAGCAATCGCCAAAATATAGGGCGCGTTACATGGTTACTTGTTTATTTTCGATGATTTTTTCCTTTTTCCCTTTTTCATTATGCATTTGTAATTTTCTATTATACATTCTGTAGACGACTCAGAAAATGAGTTGAAACATGGAAATAAAGAGTTTTTAATTTACTTTTAATGTGTTTTTATAACGTCTTTTAAGCAAATAAATATTTTAATATTATTATATGATTAGAAATGGACGTAATTTTGACTTCGCAATTATTTACTTTTATTTAGATAACTATTCAGAAAATATTCCTGTGCTACAAGGGTAAGTCTGTGCCACCTGATGAGAATAATTAATCACACTAGAAAAGGAATAGCGTGATTTGGTTAAATTAATTATTATGAAAGAAATAAAAATATGTGGATAATGTTTTTTTTCTGATACATTAGGTAATAAGCGAAGTAAGTTTGTATATCTAGTATTCGCTAAGCTTTACACGGTTGTTCCCACATGATTGTTTTAAGTAGCAACTAATTCAGAAACATTGTGGATTTGTTATTGTGGCTTGGAGTTCTAAAGAAGTTGCACTACCCGTTCAAACTTTTATTTTTATTGCATGTTTATACAGCGACCAAAAATCCTTATTCAGATATTTTTTCGTATAATATTCCTTTGATATACATGGGTCAATCAGCCCCACCCGATGAGCATGATCAATGATTTTCAAGAAATCTCGTGACTTTGTTAAATTAATCTTAAAAAAAGAAAACAAAAATATGTGGAGAGCTTTTTTCCGATACATTACGGAATAAGCTAAGTAAGTTTGTATTTCTGTTATTAGCTAAGCTTTATAGGATTGTTTGTAGAAGATTGCTTTAAGTAACGATTAATTCAGAAACACGATTGAATTCGTTATTGTGGCCTGGAGTTCTAAAAAAGTTACACTACCAGTTCAACCTTTTATTTCATTGCATGTTTATAAAGCGACTAAAAATTCTCAGATATATTCAGATAACTGTTCAGAAAATATTTCTATGCTACATGGGTTAGTCGGTGCCACCTGATGAGAATGATTAATCACACTAAAAAAAGGAATCGCAATTTTTGGCTAAATTATTTATTATGACGAAACAAAAACATGTGCAGAATGTTCTATCTGATATATTAAAGGTGAAAGTGAAGTAATTTGTATTCTTATTATTAGCAAAGTCTATATGGTTGTTGATCAATGATTGCTTTAACCCCTTAATTCTCGCTCCCGTCATATTCTCGAGCTGCGTCTTTTACTCAGATTGTTTGATTCCCACCAGTTTTATAAAATAGTGAAACTGGCTACATTTTAGTATCGTTTTTCCTGTCATTAAATAAGCTGAATATTTGTTTTTCATAAAAGTGGTGCCAATAAGCAATTAGAATTTTTTAACCGTAATTTAATTCGAGCGTGAAGGGGTTAAGTAACAAAACAACTATTTTTAAAAACACTGTGGAATATGTTACTGTGACTTATAGTTATAAAACAATTTACACTAATCCTTCAAATCTTTTATTTCTTTTATTATTATTCATTACTAATGTTTCATTAATGACTGCAGTATTTATTTGTAGTAGTAAATAAACAAAACATTCATTATAAATTTAGGCAATTTCGTCAATTAATAGTTTCAACATTTAACATATTGTTTGCAAGTTTTCCTAGTGCTGCAACTGCAGTACAAGATGGCATAGTCTTCATGAGTGCACAATCCTTCAGCCTTACCAACATATGTGAATGTGAGATGCTAAGCCGGGCATCTTCCTCGTAGCTTAAACGGTAGAGCACTTGGAGCGGTATTCCGTGTTCGATTCCCGGCTTGGGAATTTTTCATTCTGCTAGTTCTACGCTTAGTTAGCAATTACATAAATCACGTATTAAATATTCGAAATTAAAACATTCATCAATCAATAAATAAAACAATAAAATATAAATAAATCACGAATTTAGACGTGTAATCGATCCGTATGTGCTTAAGCCACTGAAATGAATAGTATTAAAAAGGCTGAATTTAAATAGCGATTTCTAAGTCTGTTCACTCCTAGCACAAAGCCAAAATTACTCTTTCAAAATTTTATTTCAACACATTATGACTACTTTTCTAATAAATAAAATTTTTAGTATTGTTTATGGACAGTCTAAAAAATGTTTATCATGTAAAAAATCTATTATTATTATCATTAAATATAAACTATAAACTCGTACGATGTTTTTGCGCCACAATCTTTGATATTTGCTCATACGTTTTTCATTAATTTTTCACTACCTGCATTTAAAAAAAAATTAAACAACGTGTTTTACTTTATGTAAGATCCTTTCTAAAAATTCTCCATTCATCACTCTGCCTTTAGCATATGCAGAGAAAAAAAGGATGTTAACAACAGAAGAAATGCATATGGTGATTTTCACCTATAGTCTATAACCCGGGTTTATCCCCTGCTATTTGATTGCCTAAGAGGAATAGCTCAGACAAGGAAACCAAGTCTGTAGAAAATAGTTTCCCTCCTGGTCGCCTTTAGATCTTTAAAAAAAATGTGTGGTGTATATATATATATAAAATCCCGTGTCAGGGCCGCACCCGCCAGGTGAAAAAAAAAAAAAACCTAACGCGACAGAGGGTACGTAAAAGAAGATAGGCGTAGAAAATTACAAAACAGGATTCTTTCCGCTGGGGAACAGTTCCCGTACGCGACATGGGACGGACGCATGTGCGACAAAACTTCCTCGCGACAAGGGACGGACGCATGTACGACAAAACTTTCTCGCGACAAAGGGCAACTGAAACTGTTGCATATTCAGGCTACGTAGTTAGTATTGAAATTTCTAAAAGGTGTTTGTGGATGTGTTTTAGTTTGTTTAGTAACAGGGTGCGTGTAAGTATATTATGGAGCCAGCCTCCTGGTGGAGAAGTCTGGCGCTTTAAGTTGCAGCGTCTCGCGAGTTCACAGTGGAAGTAGGCATGGCTTGCCGTGCCCACCTCACCGCTACATGGGTAGTCGGTGCCACCTGATGAGAATGATTAATCACACTAAAAAAAGGAATCGCGTGATTTGGCTAAATTAATTATTATGATGAAACAAAAACATGTGCAGAATGTTTTATCTGATATATTAAAGGAGAAAGTGAAGTAATTTGTATTTTTATTATTAGCAAAACTCTATATTATGGTTGTTGATAAAAGATTGCTTTAACCCCATGAGGGGCAAGTGATTGTGTTCCTGTAATGCTGAACTCACACCGGAATCTTTGAAAAATTCTATTTCAAAATAAGTAAAAGCAATTTTACGGCCTTTTTTTTTTCCACCAAAGATAGAAAAGTAAAATTTAATAAAATTTTTCTGGTGTAAAATCTCATTAATCGTAGGCGGTATATATAATATATACTGCCGCTCCTCAAGGGGTTACGTAACGACTATTTTTAAAAGTACTGCGTATATGTTATTGTGGCTTGTAGTTGTAAAACAATTTACACTAATCCTTAAAATTTTTATTTCTTTTATTATTATTCATTTCTAAAAAATGTTTCATTAATGACAGCAGTACTTATTTATAGTAGTAAATAAACGAAACAGTCCTTATACGTTTTGGCGATTTTGTCAATTAATAGTATTCTACATTTAACTTATTGTTTGCATGTTGCCCTAGTGCAGCAACTACAGCACAAGATGGAATAGTCTTCATGGGCACACGATTCTTCTGCCTTACCAACATATGTGAATGAGAGATGCTAAGCCGGGCATCTTCCTCGTAGCTTAAACGGTAGAGCACTTGGAGCGGTATTCCGTGTTCGATTCCTGGCTTTGGCATTTTTCACTCTGTAGGTTCTACACTTTGTCAGTAATGTGATAAATCACGTATTAAATATTCGAAATTAAAACCTTCTTCAATCAATAAATAAAACAATAATATACAAATAAATCACGAATTTAATATATGTAATCGATCCGTACGAGCTTAAGCCACTGAAATGAACTGTATCAAAAAGGCTGAATGTAAATAGCGATTTCTAAGTCTGTTCACTCCTGGTACAATGCCAAAATTACTGTTTCAAAATTTTATTTCAACAGATTATGACTAATTTTCTAATAAATAAAATTTTTAGTATCGTTTATGGGCATTCTAAAAAATATTTATCATGTAAAAAATCTATTATTATTATCATTAAAGATAAACTATAAACTCGTACGATGTTTTTGCGCCACAATCTTTGATATTTGCTCATAAGTTTTTCATTAATTTTTGACTACCTGCATTTAAAAAAAAATTAAACAACGTGTTTTACTGTATGTAAGATCCTTTCTAAAAATTCTCCATTCATCAGTGTGCCTTTAGAATATGCAGAGAGAAAAAGGATGTTAACAACAGAAGAAATACATATGGTGATTTTCACCTATAGTCTATAACCCGGGTTTATCCCCTGCTATTTGATTGCCTAAGAGCAACAGCTCAGACAAAGAAACCAAGTCTGTAGAAAATAGTTTCCCTACTGGTCGCCTTTAGATCTTTAAAAAATATATATGTGGTATATATATATATAAAATCTCGTGTCAGGGCCGCACCCGCCAGGCGAAAAAAAAACAACCTAACGCGACAGAGGGTACAGAGGGTAGGTAAGGGAAGATAGGCGTAGGAAATTACAAAACAAGATTCTTTCCGCCGGGGAACAGTTCCCGTACGCGACATGGGACGGACGCATGTGCGACAAAACTTCCTCGCGGCAAGGGACGGACGCATGTGCGACAAAGGGCAACTGAAACTGTTGCATATTCAGGCTACGTAGTTAGTATTGAAATTTCTAAAACGTGTTTATGGATGTGCTTTAGTTTGTTTAGTAGGAGGGTGCGTGTAAGTATATTATGGAGCCAGCCTCCTGGTGGAGAATTCTGGCGCTTTAAGTGTCAGCGTCTCGTGAGTTCACAGTGGAAATAGGCATGGCTTGCCGTGCCCACCTCACTGCACTCACACAGTTTGGAAGAGGCGCACTTAAATGTGTCTAGTCAGTCCTTGAAGGCGCCATGGCCCGCCAGAAAGCTGGTCGTGTACAGCTTGAGGTTGTAAAGTTGAAGGGAAACATTAGGAATGAGTCGTGTGTGTGCCTGCTCTGTTGATGTGTCCCAGTACTCCTGTCATGACGTCAGAATCCGGGATCTCAGGATCCTCTTGATGTATGACTGGGGTACTGGGAGGTGTGTGTCTATGGTACGTTTTTGTGTAGCTTGTTTTGCTAGGTCACCCCCTTCTATAATGTTTGAACATTTAAGAATGCCGTACAATCATTCCGATAGGAAAATTCCTAAATTTACGTTCGTACTATCCGGGAATATGAGCTGTGCAGAACGTCGACACCTACGAACCGATTATCTCAACACACTGTTTTTTAGTGATTTTGCCACGATAACATTGATCTAACGGATTTACCTTTTTTAAAAAAAAAAAAAAAAAGAAAGAACAATAATGCCTCTACAAGCTATACCTAAAAAACAAACTTTTTTTTTCAACTTACAACAACAAATGTGAAATTTTTTTATGGTTGTTGTGATTTACCGCTGCGTCTCAATATACGATGTTTCGTCGCGAAAAAAAATATTTTTTAATGTTTCAGACCTACGTGCCCAGTTTTATAACCAGGCTTGATCCCTCCCGTCGGAGGAAAAAATAATAAACCTTTTAATTCATTTTATAAATGTGTATGTCGAAATCATTTATTACCCTTCAATATTCTGCACAACGTTGGTCCGACGTTCCGGCCTGCCGAATTAGCTAAGGATAAAATACATACTTTAAAGGAATTAAATAGTTTGCATGGAAGAATCAAACTAAATTAATTAATAACTTCAAATTTAGAGATGGTGTGCAGATTTTGAATATTTTATTTAAATTTTTATTATATTTGTATATATACAGGGTTTCACTCTCAACAGTGTCCAATGGCTAATTTCTAAACCGTTAGTCATAGACATATAGTTCCAGTTACAAAAATGTTTTAAATGAGGTAAAAAATTTTTTAAAAAGGCGTTTGGATCATTAAAAACATTTCTTAAAAAATTATGGAATTTAATTTTTCATAAGGTCCACTGGTCCTAAAAGTGATATTTAGCAAAATCGGCTATTATACTAACATGTAAGACAAAAAAAAAGTTCCATTCACCTAACACTAAAATTGACCGGGTTCTGAAACTTTAAATTGCACAACTGATACCAATTTTCTACATTTGCACACAGATGAGTTGAGCCACGCTTCGAGGGATCGAAAAGAAAGTACTTTAAGTATCAGAATAATTTCTTTCACGTGCATCTGGACTTTAACTGAAAGTCGTCACATCGTACAAGTGTTACAATAATGTTAATTTTTATTAATTAAGTTTCAGATTGGTAAAAATAATTGTATCTTAGCATATGTTTTATTTTCTAAAGAACTGATACTGTTACTTTTCGCCACTTCATTAAAAAAAATTATGCTTAAAAAACGGCAAAATGATGGTTTAAGGGACCGTCTATGATAGTGAATAGATGGTGAAATGACTAGATATTTTGAAATTTCTCATGCTATCCTGTAATCTAGTGGTCTACAATGACTGATTGAGTGGCGCTTAAGATGCCTTGATCAAGAAGGGGGCTCACTCGATCAACAACGGAGCACCGAACTTCAATTTGGATATAGCCTCTAAAATACGCTTGTTTTAAAATAATTAATTTCTCCGAAACTTATCGTACGAATTGCATACAAAATTTGTTTTTAGGCTAATTAAAAGGAGTAGAGTTCATTTATGCTGTCAGAATTTTGTATTGCTATTGAAAAAAACAAAGTTATGTTTCGTTTTAATACGATAATGGTCCCCTAAGCACATTTTATATACGTCATTTAAAAGTAGACTTTAGTATCAATCGTATGGTACCAGTAACTTTCTTCTACGATAGGTTTTGCAGTGTTGGTAAGGGGTGCTTACCTTTTCTTTTCCACGGCTGTACAAGAATGGGACTTTTTTTTGTCTTACTACTTAGAATAATAGAATATTTTTACTAAATATAACATAGGATCGGGGTGGGGTATAAAGATTTAAATTTCTTATGTTTTAAGGAATTATTTTTATTGGCCCATATCGCTTTAAAAATACTTTTTTTATCTCACTTAACCCATTCCGGTGCGGAGTAATTCTGTTTATAAACTGATGAAATAATGGACTGACACCAGAATTTATAAACGAATTTATTAGAAAATATGAACTTGCTTATTTTCACGTACATTACAAAAGGAAAATCTTAAGTAAATATTCTTGGTGCCAATTGTCAGTTTTGGAATTAAATTTAGGTGTCCTTTTTTAAGGACACCGCCCTCGAAAGGATTAAGACATTTTTGTAGGTGGAACTATATGTCTATGACAAGCGGTTTAACCCTGTAGTGCGCAGCTTTGCATATATGCAAACAACAGTGTTTTGAATTTAATAGATTTTTTTATTCCTATATACGTAATTCATACCAGAAAATTAAAATAGCAATATTTGACTTAAACAACAACAAGCTCTCCGTATTTAAATAAAGCGAAATTTACCATTGAAACTTTTTGGTGTGAAGTCAGATTCTCTGAACTAAGTAATTTCTAGAACGTATTCGATCATGGGAATTAAAGGGTTAAAGGTTAAGTTTTATAAAATAAATAATATATAAAATACAGTATTTGGAGACTTTCTTATTAAAATATTTAATAATTTGCATTATTTTTGCGTAAAACAGCCACGCGAGTAATTTTTACTTGTATTGCAGATGTGCAACAGAAGAAAAGATTGACGTATTATATGAAAAATATACTCTGATTTTTTTCATTATTTTTCCTGTATAACAAACCTTTCAAAGAATCATATATATTTTTTTCGAATAAAAATAAAAAATCGCGCATTTAAGGGTTAATAATTAGCCGTTGCACACCGTTTTGAGTGTGGACCTTGTTTATATATATATATATGTAGGATCTGAATTTAAACATATTTTATTTTCTTTGTAACGTGCATGATCAGCAAATTAACTGACGCTCTGGTATTTTTATTATCCGTGATTTGAAAGAATGAGTTATGAAAATTCACGATCACGAGATCAAGGTTTAGAGATATTCAAAATTAGAAAAGAGTCAGTCTATAAAATAATATTGTTCATGAAGCATGGGCTTATGAAATGCCAAGGAAGGCACTGTTAGGCCTAATCAGATTGTTCGAAAGAAAGTATATTATAGGTTTTAAGTGAGAAATGTACTGTATTTGAAGAAGCTATCAACGAAGTGGTGTAAAATTACCTTTTTAGAATTGTATTAAAGCGCATGTGTTGTTATTCCAACGTCTAGTTATTCCAGTCATCAATAAATTAGCATTTTACATATAATCATCCTACAAATTTAGGAGCTCGGTGCCGGAATATTAACACTAGGACGGCGGGAAATTTTACTCAAGTTTTATAAAAATATTTCACATCAGAATTTTTACTTAAAACTATTTAACTTGCTTATTTAAGTTATTTTTGTGCAGCATATATTAAATTTAAATTATATAAAGTTTTTTGGTTCGAATCGACATGTATTCGTTTGGCAGGGGTCAAAATAACCCCTTGCCGCCTTCTAGTGTTAAGCAACTAGTAGTGGAATAAATAATCGGAATCTTATGCAACTAGCAGCGGATTAAGTAGTCAAAAGATGAATCAAAACAAAACTGCTGTATATCGCCAGTGCCAAAGGTTGAATTGTGAATTAGCCAGGCAAACGTAAAAACCGTGATCGTATTTATTTAAGTACACTATCGAAAAAAATATGGGAACCCTAAACAAGACTAAGAAAATTTATATAATAAATCTTTGCGAGGAATGCAGAATTGAACCACCAGAAAAACCGACAATCCCTGTACTAATAAAGCTAATTAAAACCTAGGAGGATTACGACGAAGATTTTATAAAGGACCGCTTAGAAGTAATTATGACAGCTAGAAAAGAGCTGGAAAAAGCTGAGCTTGAATTGAAAGAAGAAAAGAAAAAGCTGAGCTTGAAGAGAAGAAACTACAGGCACAAGCGCAATCGGAACTGGAAGAAAAGAAATTGCAATTGCAGATCGTAGAAAAGAAACTGTAAATGGAAGAGCGAAAATGAAGAATATATTTGGAAGAAAAAGATCGTGAAAGAGAGTTTGAGATTAAGAAAATACAACTACAGGAAAAATGAAGATAACACATCGATGTGAACCCAAGTTCAGATCCAGGTAAGCAATATGAATTGCTTAGATTATTAACAAAATGTGATAGCACGAATGATATTAGTTTATACTTGGCTATGTATGAAAGGCAAGCGGCGTAAACGGGCATTCATAAAAAAAGAGTTGATTAACTATTTAATTAACCTAATGCCATTAGATGTGATTAATATAATAACCATGGAGAGTGAAGCCGAAATGCATGATTATGATTACATAAAAAGTATTCTTTTAAAATGCTACAAACTATCGCCAGAAGAGTTTAGGATGAAATTTTTCTCAGTCAAAAAAGAGCCATCGGCTGATTGGCGCGATTTCGCTTATGAGATCAAGGTGTACTTCAAACAATGATTGACGGTCTTCAAATAGATAATTTTGAGGAATTATCGGAATTAATTGTAGTTAATCAAATTAAGCATAATTTACCTGCGGAAACAAAGACGCATTTTGCAGAGGAATTGTTAGTAATAAAAAAGATAGACGACTTAGTTAACAAATTAGACGTTTGCGAAACGGCTCGAAGATTTTGCAATAAACAATCAGTAAGGAATACAAGCGGGAGTTTTGAGGATAAACGATCGAAAGTGGCTTACTACGGCAATTCGAAAAAGCGCCATGTTGACAATAGGCACAATGTGAATCACGGGTGAAACGAGGCGCATATAATATATTTTCGTTGTGGGAGACCTGGTCATGTGAGTGGGAAATGTACCACGGGGAGTAAAGCACAAAAAGACTATTCAAATTATAACCCGCAACGTACTCAAATTGGCGAGAAATGAAATGCCAAGATTGGAGCCAAAACACCCAAAGAAAATTAGTTAACATGGGCACGTTAAATAGTAAGAAAGGAAGAATCTTGTACATTGAAGGAATAAAAACAAACATAATAAACGATACAGGGAGTGATATTTCAATCGCCAATTCAAGACATCATACTGCAATAAACACGCCAAATTTAACCAGCGACAATATATCTATATCGGGCATAGGTGAAAAAGAAATTAAGCCAGCGGGGTTTTCCTTGCATAAAGTTTATGTAGACGTTAATAGAAATACAGGATAAATTTCATGTTGTACAAGAAACTGACTATGATTTAATAATAGGTAGAAAAGCAATCGAAGGCCTGACGTTAAAATTAGAGGCAGATGTTATTAGAATAATAAACGACAATACAGTAAGAGTAGGATACATTAAAATTAATAAAGTCCCTTCCAAAACAGAGGAAGTAACCACATTAAGTATAAGCAACGATAATTGAGGTTGGGAAGGTATGGTTAATATCGACTGCGAAAATGGCGGGATGGATTTGACTCATATTATAAATTTAGCTAACATAGAAAAAATACGAGAATTAATAAAATCCTGCAAAACGAACAAAACAAAAGATAATGGATTGGACTTGAAAATACTACTGAAAGATAAAAAACCTATCAGCGAACGTCCAAAGGGACTCTCTCTAGTTGAGCAAGAAATCATCAATAAACAAGTAAGACAGTATTAGATGTAAATTTCCAACTGGGCGAAAATGTCCGGACCAAGATTCGAACCCGATTAATATTAATTTGTTTACCAATTAGAATAATTGTGTTAATATTAATCTAAGTAAGACAGTATTTAGATAATGACATTATCAGATGGAGCACCTCAGATTTTACGGCACCTGTGATCCCGAGTAAGGAAAAAGAAACCGATAAGAAATTCGTCATCGCTAGACAGGAGAGATCCGAAAGTATAGCGACTGAGAAGAAAACAGACAATAATACCTATTCATTGACTATTTGTGGAGATACTAATAATTTTAAACACAAAAGAGTAGAGAAAGACCTAAAAGAAAAACGGTTAGAAAGAAAATGTCCAAAAACAATTCTGGTCAGAGAATAAAAGATAATCCTATTGGAAATAATACAAATAATGTTAAAGAAAAGAAAAAGAATAACGCAAAAAGATCTGCAGGCAAAAGTTTAGTTCAACCTGAAGCATATAATGATGAATCCAAGTGGTATAAATATGTACCAAAATTACAAACAATTATCAATAGTACAGTAACACGAAGCTCCAAGTATAGGTCCCTTTGAATTAAAGACAGGAGTTAAAATGAAGGACAGTGACACGCAAAACATCAAGAAAATTTTGGAACAAGAATTTACTGAATGTATGATGGAAGAACGCGAAGCCATGAGAGAAGAGGCAAAGAAAAATATTCTCAAAATACAAGAAGAAAACAAGGTGCAGTTTGATAAGAAAAGAAAACAGCCACGAAAATACAAAATATGAGATATCGTCGCCATAAAGAGGGCGGAATTTGGCAATACTATTAAAACTAAAGAAAATATTTGGGGCCATATGAGATAACTGCAGCCAAGAATCATGATCGGTATGAAGTAGAGAAAGTGGGAGATCATGAAGGTCCAGGAAAGACGTCAACTGGGGCCGAATACATGAAGCCGTAGTCTATGGGTTAAACTTCTGGACGAGTCGGATAGATTAAGTATATCTGTATGTGTAGTGAACATGTAATCAAAATTTTAGGTGAAAGAAAAAAATATAAAAGTCCGGAGAATTTAGCTGTTCGAGCAAAAAAAAGTAAGCCAAGATACTGATGTCGAGACGCCATCATGTCAGGTTGACTAATTTGTAGGATTTCAATTTAAACACATTTTATTTTCTTTATAACGTACATGATCAGCAAATTAACTGATGCTTTGGTATTTTTATTATCCATGATTTCAAAGCATGAGTTATGAAAATTCACGATCACAAGATCAAGGTTTGGAGATATTCAAAATTAGAAAAGAGTCAGTGTATAAAATTATATTCTTCATGAAGCATCGGCTTATGAAATGCCAAGCAAGGCACTGTTAGGCCTAATCAGATTGTTCTAAAGAAAGTATGTTATAGGTTTTAAGTGAGAAATGTACTGTATTTGAAGAAGCTATCAACGAAGTGCTGTAAAATTATCTATATAGAATTGTATTAAAGTGTGTGTCGTTATTCCAAAACGTCTAGTTATTCAAGTCATCAATAAATTAACATTTTACATATAATCATCCTGCACATATATATATATATATACATATGTCTTACATATAATCGAGAAACATCGTAATAAGCAGCATAAAGAAGAAATGACGACTCAATAATATAGAACTTTCACTTCAAAATCTTACGAAATTTAGTTATGCAAGATTAATATTTTCGTACAAAACTTTCGTTATTTTATTTTTGTTTTTACAATTTAACAATTTCTTTTTAAATTTACATAAATACCAAATAAATAAATGCAAAAAGAAAGTAATCGTCTAAATTAATTACAGGCTTTCTATTGCACGATCAAACTTCAATTAGTTTTCGTGATATCAATCTTGGTTCTCCTTTAATTTAGTTTGCATTAAAAGTCATTTTTAATGCGAATCTCATACATTCTATTCGAATATACTTAATTGTATTACATCTTATATTAATGAATATTACTGAAAAAAGAAAATTCCTGACATGGGCGTAAGTAATTTTAAGCTTGAAATGTCATTTATATACTTCATCAACGAATCATATTAGCTTTATTTCCCTAAGGAAAACCATCAGATTAATCACATCAACGCATCGACTAAACTACATCATTATGAAACGTTTTTTGACGTAAGCGAAAAATTATTATTCTCTTAATACATTCCCACATGAATATAAAGATAATAAATGACGTTAAAATAGTTCAGAACGTCTTTCTGAGCAATCGGGAGAAAAAGTGCTATGATAAATTGAATTTTATTGAGTTTTTAATTTAAGAAGTTTCACTGCATGAGCATTAAAAGCTGCCATTATTTTTTTTATCTCTCTCATTCTCTAAAAATCTAAATTTGAAACATGATGCAGCTAACGACTTATAATACATATTTTTTATTTATTGCGTTTATTTTACATTTTCATACATTTTATAATTATTAAACCATGTATATCAAGGTAATTTATTTTATAGCTTTTATAAGAATATTTTTCTTCAACCATACGTTAGATATTATAAAACTTTTTTATAAATTTGCGAAGGAAACAATAACGAAATTTTGCATTGGTATTAAGTTTAAAATTTTATTATTTTTTTGTCTTGAAACGTGAAAAAGTTCTAAACTGAAAAAAAATAAGGTCCAAAGAAAAACTAATGTAACTAATGTAATTCAACTGCTCTGGAAAGGAAAAAACCTGTTGATTTTACTCTAAATAACTGTCTACTATGAAATTTTGAATCGGTATTAAGTTTATTTGTATTTTCATTTCTGAAACATGAAAAAAATCTAAATTTTAAAAAAAAATGTCAAAAGGGAAGCCAATATAACTTATATTCTCTAAAGAAAAAAAAACTATTGAATTTACTGTATAAACTGTGTACTAGGAGTCCAATACAAACTATTTTACATAAAAGATCAGCAAAATTTGTTAAAATAACAGAAAGTTCGTAATAAATACAAATTTAATTTCTAAGGAAATCAGTAAACTGTTTATGTTACAAGCAGAATCTGTTAAAATAACAGAAACTTCGTAATAAATTCAGATGTTTTTTCGTAAAATATGGTTTTTTAATGGCAACCTGGATGAAAGTCTTAGTCTGTAAAATAAACAGTTTTTTGTATTGCATACTGTGAAAAAGAAAAATTATTTACTTTATTTTGTCCCGTGCAGAAAATTTGCATATAGTAATTTAGAAAATAAAACTAGCAGTCGTAAGATCATGAAAAATGCCACATAGATGTTTTCATAACATTTAAGATACAATTATATTAAGTATTGATGTCTTGTCTGACTGTTTTTTTTTTCGGAAAATAAACAGATTATTTTTTATAGTGCGAGAGTGTTACACAATTATTTATTAATGATTTTTCTCATACAAATATCATATCTATATATCTTAGTACTGTAATACATAAAATTAAATTAGTACGCATTTCTTTGAGATTACACGTATTTTAAACAGAGTTAGTAAAATTTTCTGGGTTTAATATTAAATTAAAGATGTCTCCGGCATCAATATTTCAGATTGATTAACATTTTTTTTTTTTAAAGAAGAAAATATTGGCATAAATATACGCATTTTTGACCTTTAATGGATACTAGATAGTACCCGTCAAGACTTGGCGGTAACTTGAATGTTTCATTAGAAAAATTCTTGAATTTTTAATCAGTTGCTTTTGAATTAATTACAAATTTCTATATTACAAAATACGTGACGACAAATTTCTATATTACATAAGGGATTTTTCTTTCTTTCAGGCGATAAATAGTGTTGTCCGTCTAACCTATTCAATGAACAGAAATAATTTTAAATTTACAATTTACAGCAAATTATGCTTGCTTTGTATCTGAAATTTACATAAAAATATTGTGTAAAGCATTTATTTTTACTTACTACGGCCTCATGTTTCCCTTGAAAGAAATAACAATATTTATTTTTATTTCTTTTATTCGTTTATTTATTTATTTTAACTACATCACCATTAAAAACTGCCATAATTTTTTTTATCAATCTCATTCTCTAAAATAACTAAATTTGAAACTTGATACAGCTAACGATTTATAATGTATATTTTTTATTAAATGAATTTATTTTATATTTTTTAAATATTAAACTACGGATATGAAGGTAATTTATTTTACAGCTCGTACTAGCAAACCACGTGGCTTTGCTCGCGTAATAGTTGAAATATGCCAAGTGATATTTGCATGCATATTTTTTATTAGAAGGACATTACATTCTTTACATTTATTACATTCTTTTTGGAATAATTCAAAAATTACAAATTAAACCACAGTTTCACTAAACTTCATTATAAAACTGCAATATACAGAAATGAGATTTTAATGAATTAGAAGAACTTAAACTAATTCTAAATAAATGATAATTTAGAAAGTATTTTGAGGCTTTTATGGTCGTTTCATACGTTTATTTCAGTATTGATTTGAAGTTTTGAATTTTTTAGAAACCATCTGAACACATTTACATCTTAAAATTAGCCATCATGTCAAATTCCAAGCTTCTTGTCTAACAGTCTACAACCTCTCTGGTGTTAGTGGCACCAACATAAAGTGTCGAAGGAGAGTTGAAATAGAATGTCTCGAAACACGTTGAAACAGAGACTGTCACCACTAATTTGCCTACGTTAACATTGAAATCAGTTGGTATTTCCTAATATTCTATAGAAAACGGAATTTAGATGTTTTTAAAGGCTTTCTTGTTGTTCCTGCCAACCAGGTGGTAGTGACAACGGCATAAAATATAACCCGTTTAGGATCAGGAACTATCACCCTTGATTCGTAACCAATAACTTCTGTAATCAGTTTATTTTTTTCTGAGATTCCACAGAAATCGTAATTAGGACTCTTTTAGAATGCTTTTCGCTACTTCCATTCGCTTCACCCTTTTTAATTTCAAATTTATTTTCGACTGTTCTTAGAGGTCATTTATATTTTATAAGTAACTACCATGCCATATTTAAAGTTTCTATCCTCTTCTGTACCACATAAATCGCAATTTAGAAAGTTTTTTGCTCCTGCAACCATCTAGGGGTTGTGGCACCGACATAAAATATAGCTTATATTTGAACAGGTTCTATCACTATCAAGTTGCAACCATTATGTTTGAAATCGGTTTCGTATTTCATACGATTGGATAAAGATCGTAATTTAGAACGCTTTTCGCTCACTTCATCCTTTTAAATTTGGAATTTTCTTTCGACAATGCTTAGAAAGCATTTGCATCTTTGAAGTAATTACCATTCAAATTTAAAATGTTAGACACCCCTCAGTAACACAAAAAACGCAATTTAGAAACATATTTTGCTCCTATAACCCCCAGGTGTTAGTGACAACAACGTAAAATATAGACTATGTTGGAGTGGGGACTGTCACCATCAATTTTAAACCATCAATTCTGAAATCTGTTTATATTTCCAGAGATTGCATAGAAATCGCAATTTAGAACGTTTTTAGAACGCTTTTCGTTCATTTTTACCCCTTTCAAATTTAAAATTTTTAAGAAACTGTTCTCAGAGAACATTTACATCTCATAAGTTATTACCATGCCAAATTTCAAGTTGCTAGTACCTTCACTATCACAAAAATCACAATTTTGAACGCTTTTGAAAATGCAACAGCAAGCTGGTAGTGGCACCGACATGAAATACAGCCTATTTTGGAGCGACGGCTGTCACCATCGTTTTCACACCATTATTTTTTTAAATCGATTCGGAACATCCTGAGATTGCATAGAAATCTCAATTTAGAACACGTTTCTCTCATTTTCACCCCCCTTTAAATTTCGATTTTTTTTAGGAAATGTTCTTAGAAATAATTTGTATATTATAAATAACTGCCCTGCCTAATTTCAGGATTCGAGGCCCTTCCGTAACACAGAAATAGCAATTTAGAACGTTTTTTGCTTCTGCAACCCCTAGGTGGTAGTGACACCCACATGAAATAGAGCCTATGTTTGAGCAAGGACAGTCATCATCAATTTCCAACCATTACTTTTGGAAATTTTCTGAGATTGCGTAGAAATCGCAGTTCAGAACGTTTTTTAGAACACTTTTTGGCATTTTCATCCTTTTTAAATTTCAAAATTTTAAATCAATGTTCTTAGCAATCATTTATATCTTATAAGTAACCAACATTCCAAATTCCATGTATCTGGGCTCTTCAGTAACACAAAAATCGCAATTCTTAACGTTTTTTTTTGCTCCTGCATAAAATGTCCGACATAAAATGTAGCCCCTCCCGACATAAAATGTAGCCTATATTGGAGCAACGGTTGTCACCATCATTTTGACACCGTTATTTTTTAAATCGGTTTGGTACTTCTTGAGATTGCGTAAAAAGCGCCATTTAGAACGTTTTTTAGAACGCTTTTTGCGTATTTTTACCCCTTTTAAATTTCGATTTTTTAAGAAATGTTCTTAGAGATCATTTACGTCTAATAAGTAAGTACCATGCCAAATTCCATGTATCTGGACCCTTCAGTTACACAAAAATCGCAATTTCGTAAGCTTTTTTTGCTCCTGCACACCCGTTGGGGGTAGTGAAACCGACGTAAAATGTAGCCTATATTAGAGCAAGTGTTGTCCCCATTATTTTGATACCATTATTTTTGAAATAGGTTTGGTATTTTTTGAGATTGCGAAAAATCGCCATTTAGAACGTTATTTAGAACGTTTTTTGCACATTTTCACCCCTTTTAAATTTCGAATTTTTTAAGAAATGTTCTTAGAGATCATTTATATCTAATAAATAACTACCATGCCAAATTCCATGTATCTGGATCCTTCAGTAACACAAAAATCGCAATTTCGAACGTTCTTTGCTGCTGCACTCCCTTTAGGGGTAGTGGCACCGACATAAAATGTAGCCTATGTTGGTGCAAGGGTTGTCACCATCATTTTGACACCATTATTTTTTAAATTGGTCAAGTACTTCCTGAAATTACGTAAAAATCGCCATTTAGAACGTTTTTTAGAACACATTTCACGCATTTTCACCCCTTTTTAATTTCGACTTTTTTAAGAAGTGTCCTTAGAGATAATTAGTATCTTATAAGTAACTGCCATTCCAAATTTCATGCTTCTATGTCCTCCAGTAACACAAAAATCGCATTTGTAGAACGTTTTTTGCTCCTGCACCCCCTTTTGGCCAGTGGCACAGACAAGATCTAGGCTATGTTCTAAGTTGGACTAACACCATTCTTTTGATACCATTACTTTTGGAATCGGTTCGGTAGTTGAAGAGGTTACCTCCTAGAAATAAACAATTTCTACCTCTTTATAATATTACTAGCAAACTCCGCGTCTTTGCTCGCGTAATATTTGAAATATGCCAAGTGATATTTATATGTCTAATTTTTATTAAAAGGTACTAACTAAATTTTTATTTTATTTAAAGGTAATATTTTATTTTATTAAAAGGTACTTATTACTTTTAGGAATAATTCAAAAATTACTATTTAAAACACAGTTTGATTAAACATCCTTATTACACTGCATTAGGCAGAAATGAGACTTAAATTAATAAAATGAAATAAAAATAAATAAATGATAATTTAGAAAATATTTTGAAACTTTTATGCTCAATTAATACGCTCATTTCAGTATTCATTTAAAGTTTTGAATTTTTTAGAAACCATCTTCTTACATCTTAAAATTAACCATCATGTCAAATTCCAAGTCCTACCACCTCTCTCAACATAAAGGGCTATGTTGAAATAGGAACTGTCACCATTAATTTGCCAACATTAATTTTGATATCGGTTTGTTATTTCCTAATATTCCACAGAAACGTAATTTAAAAAGCTTTTAAAGCCCTTTTTTAGAACGTTTGTTGTTCCTGTGAGCCCCAGGTGGTAGAATCACCGGCATAAAATATAACCTGTGTAGGATCAGAGACTGTTACCATTGATTCGCAACTATTACTTTTATAATCGGTTTATATTCCCTGAAATTGCATAGACTCGTAATTTAGAACTTTTTTAGAATGCTTTTCGCACCTCCCCTTCGCTTCTCCCCTTTTTATTTCGAATTTATTTTCGACGTTCTTTCGAGGGCAATTATATTTTGTAAGTAACTACCATGTCATATTTAAAGTTTCTAGCCTTTTCAGTATCACAGAAATCACAATTTACAAAGTTTTTAGCTCCTGCAACCCTCTGGTGATAGTGGAGCAGACATAAAATATAGCTTATGTTTGAGCAGGTTCTATCACCAAAATTTGTCATCATTATTTTTTTAATCGGTTTGGTAATTTATAAGTTTGCTTTAAAATTGTTATTTATAACGCTTTTCACTCACTTCATTTTTTTAAATTTGGAATTTTCCTTCGACTGCTCTTAAAAAGCCGTTGCATCTTGTAAGTAAATACCATGCCATACTTCAAAGTGTTAAACCCCTCAGTTGTGCAAAAAACGCAAATTAGAACATGTTTTGCTTTTGCAACCCTCAGATGGTAGTGACAGCAACATAAAATATAACCTATGTTATAGCAGGGACTGTCACCATTAATTTGAAACAATTACTTTTGAAATAGCTTTGCTATTTCCTGAGATTGAGTAGAAATCGCAATTTAGAACGGTTTTAGAACGGTTTTCGCGCATTTTCACCACTTTTTAAATTTTCAATTTCTTCGAAATTGTTCTTAAAGATCTTTTATATCTAATAAATATGTACCTTGCCGAATTTGCTAGTCCCTACCGATCACAAAAATCGAAATTTAGAACGCTTTTTTGCTCCTGCAACGTCTTGGTGATAGTGATACCGACATAAAATAGTGTCTATGTTAGAGCAGGGGCTGTCAGCATCAATTTCCTTCCACTACGTTTGAAATCAGATTCATTCTTCCTGAGATATTCCCGATAAATCGGCATTTAGAACGTTTTTAGAAAGCTTTTCGCGCATTTTGCTCCTGCATCTCCTCTGGAGTAGTGGAAACAGATATAAAATATAGCTTATCTTGGAGCAAGATCTATCACCATAATTTTTACACCATTATATTTGAAATCTGTTCAGTACTTCCTGAGTTTGCATAGAAATCGCAATTTAGAACGTTTTTGACAACGCTTTTTGCGCAAGTTGACCACGTTTTAAATTTCGATTTTTGTAGGAAATGTCCTTAGATATCATTGATATCTTATAATTAACTACCCCTCCAAATTTCACGATTCTAGGCCCTTTCGTAACGCAAAAGCCGCAATTTAGAACGTTTTTCTCCTGAATCCCCTTTGGAGTTGTGGCACCGACATAAAACATCGCCTATGTTGGAGCAAGGGTTGTCACCATCATTTTGACGCCATTATTTTTTAGATCGGTTTGGTATTTCCTGAGATTGTGTGGAAACCACCATTAGAACGTTTTTTAGAACGCTTTTCGCGCATTTTCACCCATTTTAAAATTCGAATTGTTTAAGAACTGTTCTTAGAAATCCTTTATATCTAATAAGTAGCTAATATTTCAAATTTCATATTTCTAGGCCCTTCAGTAACACGTAAATCGCATTTTTAGAAAGTTTTTTGCTCCTCCACTCCCTTTGGGGTAGTGACAGCGACATAAAACATAGCCTGTCTTGGAGCAAGTGTTGTCACCATCATTTTGACACCAATATTTTTTAAATCGGTTTGGTATTTCCGGAGATTGTGTAGAAACTACCATTTAGAACGTTTTTTAGAACGCTTTTTGTGCATTTTCACCCCTTTTAAAATTCGAATTGTTTAAGAACTGTTCTTAGAAATCCTTTATATCTAATAAGTAGCTAATATTTCAAATTTCTTATTTCTAGGCCCTTCAGTAACACGTAAATCGCATTTTTAGAACGTTTTTTGCTCCTGCACCCACTTTCGGGTAGTGGCACCGACATAAAACATAGCCTATGTTGGAGCAGGGGTTGTCACCGTCATTTTGACACCCTTATTTTGACACCATTATTTTTTAAATCGGTTTGGTATTTTCTGAGATTGTGTAGAAAACAACATTTAGAACGCTTTTTAGAACGATTTTCGCGCACTTTCACCCCTTTCAAATTTCGAATTGTTTAAGAACTGTTTTTAGAAATCCTTTATATCTAATAAGTAGCTAATATTTCAAATTTCATATTTCTAGGCCCTTCAGTAACACGTAAATCGCATTTTTAGAAAGTTTTTTGCTCCTGCACTCCCTTTGGGGTAGTGACACCGACATAAAACATAGCCTGTCTTGGAGCAAGTGTTGTCACCATCATTTTGACACCAATATTTTTTAAATCGGTTTGGTATTTCCGGAGATTGTGTAGAAACTACCATTTAGAACGTTTTTTAGAACGCTTTTTGTGCATTTTCACCCCTTTTAAATTTCGAATTGTTTAAGATCTGTTCTTAGACATCATTTATATCTTATAAGTAACTAATATTCAAAATTTCATACTTCTAGGCCCTTCAGTAACGCTAAAATCGCATTTTTAGAACATTTTTTGCTCCTACACCCCCTTTGGAATAGTGGCACCGACATAAAACATAGCCTATCTTAGAGCAAGCGTTGTCACCATCATTTTGACACCAATATTTTTTAAATCTGTTTGGTATTTCCTGAGATTGTGTAGAAACTACCATTTAGAACGTTTTTTAGAACGCTTTTTGTGCATTTTCACCCCTTTTAATTTTCGAATTTTTTAAGATGTATTCTTAGACATCATTTATATCTTATAAGTAACTAACATTCAAATTTTCATATTTCTAGGTCCTTCAGTAACGCTAAAATCGCATTTTTAGAAAGTTTTTTGCTCCTACAACCCCTTTGAGGTAGTGGCACCGACCTAAGATATAGCCTATGTTCTAAGTTGGCTTAACACCATCATTTTGATACCATTACTTTTGGAATCGGTTCGGTAGTTCCAGACCTTACCTCCTACAAATAAACAATTTTTTCCTCTTTATAATAGGAGTATAGACTAGCAAACACCGCGGCTTTGCTCGCGTAATAGACGAAATATGCCAGTGATATTTGCATGACTATGTTTTATTAGAAGAAAACTTTTTGGAATAATTCAAAAATTACGAATTAAGCCACAGTTTGACTAAACTTCATTGGAAATTGTAATAGACAGAAATGAGATTTTAATTAATAAGAAGAACTAAAACTAATTCCAAATAAATGATAATTTAGAAAGTATTTTGAGACTTTTATGCTCATTTCATACGCTCATTTCAGTATTCAATTGAAGTTTTGAATTTTTTAGAAACCGTCTTAACACATTTACATCTTAAAATTAACCATCATGTCAAATTCCAAGGATCTTGTCTAACAGTCTACCACCTCTCTGGTGTTAGTGGCACCAACACAAAATGCCGAAACAGAGTTGAAATTGATTGTCTCGAAACATGTTGAAACAGAGACTGTAACCATGAATTTTCCAACATTAACACTGAAATCGCTTGGTATTTCCTAATATTCTACAGAAAACGGAATTTAGATGTTTTTAAAGGCTTTCTTGTTGTTCTTGCCAACCAGGTGGTAGTGACACTGGCATAAAATATAGCCCGTATAGGATCAGAATCTATCACCCTTGATTCGCAATCCATAACTTCTGTAATCGGTTTATTATTTCCTGAGATTCCATAGAAATCGTAATTTAGGACTTTTTTAGAATGCTTTCGCACCTTCATTTCGCTTCACCCATTTTTATTTTTGAATTTATTTTTGACTGTTCTTAGAGGACATTTATATTTTATAAGTAACTGCCATGCTATATTTAAAGTTTCTAGCCTTTTCAGTACCGCAGAAATCGCAATTTAGAATGTTTTTGCTCCTGCAACCGGCTAGGGGTTGTAGAACCGACATAAAATATAGCTTATGTTTGAGCAGGTTCTATCATCATCAATTTACAATCATTATGTTTAACACTAGAACGCCCAGAAATTTTACTCAAGTTTCATAAAAATATTTTACACCAGAATTTTTATTTAAGATTATTTGACTGATTTATTTAACGTAAATCTGCGTTTTTAAAATTTAACTTATTTTGTGAACAAATTTCCGGTTCCAATTGACATTTAATCATACGGTCGGAGTCGAATCGACTCCTTTCGGGCGTTCTAGTGTTAAAATCGGTTTCGTATTTCATACGGTTGCATAAAAATAGTAATTTAGAACGCTTTTCGCTCGCTTCATTCTTTTAAATTTGGAATTTTGTTTGACAATTCTTAGAAAGCATTTGCATCTTTGAAGTAATTACCATTCCAAATTTAAAATGTTAGACTCCCATCGAAAGAAGAAAGTTTTTGCATCTTTGAAGTAATTACCATTCCAAATTTAAAATGTTAGACCCCCTCTTTAACACAAAAAACGCAATTTAGAGCATTTTTTGCTCCTGTAACTCCCAAGCGGTAGTGACAACAACGTAAAATATAGACTATGTTGGAGCGAGGACTGTCACCATCAATTTGAAACCATTATTTCTGAAATCGGTTTATATTTCCTGAGATTGCGTGGGCCTATATCCCTCGTGATAATAATTGGCCATCATAACACAACCAAATAACCAATCTAAGATTGCGTAGAAATCGCTATTTAGAAAGTTTTTAGAACGCTTTTCGTTTATTTTCACTCCATTTAAATTTCAAATTTTTAAGGAACTCTTCTTCGGAGCATTTACATCTCATAAGGCTAATTCCATGAAAACTTGTCATGTTTGTCACACGGCTGAAAATCGCTATGTTTGTTGGCTACCAGTATTTTACAATGGAAAACATGACTTATTTTATCGGCGATATCTAATTAATTGAAAAACGCGAAGCAAACTTTTCGAAAATAACGGTGGCCAACAACCATAGCGATTTTCAGCTGTGTGACAGACATGACAGGTTTTCATGGAATTAGCCATAAGTGATTACCATGCCAAATTTCAAGTTGCTAGCATCTTCAGTATCACAAAAATCACAATTTAGAACGTTTTATAAAATAGAATAGCAAGGTGGAAGTGACGCTGACATGAAGAAGATCCTATATTGGAGCAAGGGCTGTCGTCATCAATTTCCAACCATTACTTTTGTAATCCGTTGTGTGCTTTCTGAGATTGCGTAAAAATTGCCACTTAGAACGTTTTTTAGAACTCTTTTCGCGCATTTTTACCCCTTTTAAATTTCGAATTTTTTAAGAAATGTTCTTAACAGTCATTTATATCTTATAACCCCTTAAGGGCGGTGGGATAAAATATATCCCACCTAATTTAAACAAGATTCTCACCAGAAAATTTTTACTAAATTTTATATTTTTGCCTTTGGAGAGAAATTGTTGAAAAATTGCTTTTCCTTATTTAAAAATAAAAGTTTTCGATTATTCCGGTGAGAATTCAATATTTAGAAAGCTTTTTGCTTGCCCCTCTAGGGGTTAAGTAACTATCATTCCAAATTTCACGTTTCTAGGCCCTTGAGTAACACAAAAATCGCAATTTCGAACGTTTTTTTTTTTTTTTTTTTGCTCCTGCACCCCCTTTGGGGGTAGTGGTACCGACATAAAATGTAGCCTATGTTGGAGCAAGGGCTATCACAATCATTTTGAAAATTATGTTTTTAATCAGTCTGGTACTTCTTGATATTGCTTAAAAATCGCCGTTTAGAACGTTTTTTAAAACGCTTTTTACCCCTTTTAAATTTCGAATTTTTTAAGAAATGTTCTTAGAGATCATTTACATTTAATAAGTAACTACCATGCCAAATTCCATGTATCTGGGCCCTTCAGTAACACCAAAAATTACAATTTCGAACGTTTTTTTGCTCCTGCACCCACTTTAAGGGTAGTGGCACCGACATAAAATGTAGCCTATGCTGGAGCAAGGGTTATCATCATCATTTTGACACCATTATTTTTTAAATCGGTTTGGTACTTCTTGAGATTGCTTTAAAATCACCATTTAGAGCGTTTTTTAGAACACTTTTTGCGCATTTTCACCCCTTTTAAATTTCGAATTTTTTAAGAAATGTGCTTAGAGATCATTTATATCTAATAATTAACTACCATGCCAAATTCCATGTATCTGGGCCCCTGAATAACACCAAAAATCACGATTTGGAACGTTTCTTTGATCCTGCACACCCTTTAGGGGTAGTAGTACTGCCATAAAATGTAGCCTATGTTGGAGCAAGGGTTATCACCATCATTTTGACACTATTATTTTTTAAATCGGTTTGGTACTTCTTGAGACTGCTTTAAAATCGCCATTTAGAACGTTTTTTAGAACGCTTTTTGCGTATTTTTACCCCTTTTAAATTTCGATTTTTTAAGAAATGTTCTTAGAGATCATTTACGTCTAATAAGTAAGTACCATGCCAAATTCCATGTATCTGGACCCTTCAGTTACACAAAAATCGCAATTTCGTAAGCTTTTTTTGCTCCTGCACACCCGTTGGGGGTAGTGAAACCGACGTAAAATGTAGCCTATATTAGAGCAAGTGTTGTCCCCATTATTTTGATACCATTATTTTTGAAATAGGTTTGGTATTTTTTGAGATTGCGAAAAATCGCCATTTAGAACGTTATTTAGAACGTTTTTTGCGCATTTTCACCCCTTTTAAATTTCGAATTTTTTAAGAAATGTTCTTAGAGATCATTTATATCTAATAAATAACTACCATGCCAAATTCCATGTATCTGGATCCTTCAGTAACACAAAAATCGCAATTTCGAACGTTCTTTGCTGCTGCACTCTCTTTACGGGTAGTGGCACCGACATAAAATGTAGCCTATGTTGGTGCAAGGGTTGTCACCATCATTTTGACACCATTATTTTTTAAATTGGTCAAGTACTTCCTGAAATTACGTAAAAATCGCCATTTAGAACGTTTTTTAGAACACGTTTCACGCATTTTCACCCCTTTTTAATTTCGACTTTTTTAAGAAGTGTCCTTAGAGATAATTAGTATCTTATAAGTAACTGCCATTCCAAATTTCATGCTTCTATGTCCTCCAGTAACACAAAAATCGCATTTGTAGAACGTTTTTTGCTCCTGCACCCCCTTTTGGCCAGTGGCACAGACAAGATCTAGGCTATGTTCTAAGTTGGACTAACACCATTCTTTTGATACCATTACTTTTGGAATCGGTTCGGTAGTTGAAGAGGTTACCTCCTAGAAATAAACAATTTCTACCTCTTTATAATATTACTAGCAAACCCCGCGGCTTTGCTCGCGTAATATTTGAAATATGCCAAGTGATATTTATATGTCTAATTTTTATTAAAAGGTACTAACTAAATTTTTATTTTATTTAAAGGTAATATTTTATTTTATTAAAAGGTACTTATTACTTTTAGGAATAATTCAAAAATTACTATTTAAAACACAGTTTGATTAAACATCCTTATTACACTGCATTAGGCAGAAATGAGACTTAAATTAATAAAATGAAATAAAAATAAATAAATGATAATTTAGAAAATATTTTGAAACTTTTATGCTCAATTAATACGCTCATTTCAGTATTCATTTAGAGTTTTGAATTTTTTAGAAACCATCTTCTTACATCTTAAAATTAACCATCATGTCAAATTCCAAGTCCTACCACCTCTCTCAACATAAAGGGCTATGTTGAAATAGGAACTGTCACCATTAATTTGCCAACATTAATTTTGATATCGGTTTGTTATTTCCTAATATTCCACAGAAACGTAATTTAAAAAGCTTTTAAAGCCCTTTTTTAGAACGTTTGTTGTTCCTGTGAGCCCCAGGTGGTAGAATCACCGGCATAAAATATAACCTGTGTAGGATCAGAGACTGTTACCATTGATTCGCAACTATTACTTTTATAATCGGTTTATATTCCCTGAAATTGCATAGACTCGTAATTTAGAACTTTTTTAGAATGCTTTTCGCACCTCCCCTTCGCTTCTCCCCTTTTTATTTCGAATTTATTTTCGACGTTCTTTCGAGGGCATTTATATTTTGTAAGTAACTACCATGCCATATTTAAAGTTTCTAGCCTTTTCAGTATCACAGAAATCACAATTTACAAAGTTTTTAGCTCCTGCAACCCTCTGGTGATAGTGGAGCAGACATAAAATATAGCTTATGTTTGAGCAGGTTCTATCACCAAAATTTGTCATCATTATTTTTTTAATCGGTTTGGTAATTTATAAGTTTGCTTTAAAATTGTTATTTATAACGCTTTTCACTCACTTCATTTTTTTAAATTTGGAATTTTCCTTCGACTGCTCTTAAAAAGCAGTTGCATCTTGTAAGTAAATACCATGCCATACTTCAAAGTGTTAAACCCCTCAGTTGTGCAAAAAACGCAAATTAGAACATGTTTTGCTTTTGCAACCCTCAGATGGTAGTGACAGCAACATAAAATATAACCTATGTTATAGCAGGGACTGTCACCATTAATTTGAAACAATTACTTTTGAAATAGCTTTGCTATTTCCTGAGATTGAGTAGAAATCGCAATTTAGAACGGTTTTAGAACGGTTTTCGCGCATTTTCACCCCTTTTTAAATTTTCAATTTCTTCGAAATTGTTCTTAAAGATCTTTTATATCTAATAAATATGTACCTTGCCGAATTTGCTAGTCCCTACCGATCACAAAAATCGAAATTTAGAACGCTTTTTTGCTCCTGCAACGTCTTGGTGATAGTGATACCGATATAAAATAGTGTCTATGTTAGAGCAGGGGCTGTCAGCATCAATTTCCTTCCACTACGTTTGAAATCAGATTCATTCTTCCTGAGATATTCCCGATAAATCGGCATTTAGAACGTTTTTAGAACGCTTTTCGCGCATTTTGCTCCTGCATCTCCTCTGGAGTAGTGGAAACAGATATAAAATATAGCTTATCTTGGAGCAAGATCTATCACCATAATTTTTACACCATTATATTTGAAATCTGTTCAGTACTTCCTGAGTTTGCATAGAAATCGCAATTTAGAACGTTTTTGACAACGCTTTTTGCGCAAGTTGACCACGTTTTAAATTTCGATTTTTGTAGGAAATGTCCTTAGATATCATTGATATCTTATAATTAACTACCACTCCAAATTTCACGATTCTAGGCCCTTTCGTAACGCAAAAGCCGCAATTTAGAACGTTTTTCTCCTGAATCCCCTTTGGAGTTGTGGCACCGACATAAAACATCGCCTATGTTGGAGCAAGGGTTGTCACCATCATTTTGACGCCATTATTTTTTAGATCGGTTTGGTATTTCCTGAGATTGTGTGGAAACCACCATTAGAACGTTTTTTAGAACGCTTTTCGCGCATTTTCACCCATTTTAAAATTCGAATTGTTTAAGAACTGTTCTTAGAAATCCTTTATATCTAATAAGTAGCTAATATTTCAAATTTCATATTTCTAGGCCCTTCAGTAACACGTAAATCGCATTTTTAGAAAGTTTTTTGCTCCTCCACTCCCTTTGGGGTAGTGACAGCGACATAAAACATAGCCTGTCTTGGAGCAAGTGTTGTCACCATCATTTTGACACCAATATTTTTTAAATCGGTTTGGTATTTCCGGAGATTGTGTAGAAACTACCATTTAGAACGTTTTTTAGAACGCTTTTTGTGCATTTTCACCCCTTTTAAAATTCGAATTGTTTAAGAACTGTTCTTAGAAATCCTTTATATCTAATAAGTAGCTAATATTTCAAATTTCTTATTTCTAGGCCCTTCAGTAACACGTAAATCGCATTTTTAGAACGTTTTTTGCTCCTGCACCCACTTTCGGGTAGTGGCACCGACATAAAACATAGCCTATGTTGGAGCAGGGGTTGTCACCGTCATTTTGACACCCTTATTTTGACACCATTATTTTTTAAATCGGTTTGGTATTTTCTGAGATTGTGTAGAAAACAACATTTAGAACGTTTTTTAGAACGATTTTCGCGCACTTTCACCCCTTTCAAATTTCGAATTGTTTAAGAACTGTTTTTAGAAATCCTTTATATCTAATAAGTAGCTAATATTTCAAATTTCATATTTCTAGGCCCTTCAGTAACACGTAAATCGCATTTTTAGAAAGTTTTTTGCTCCTGCACTCCCTTTGGGGTAGTGACACCGACATAAAACATAGCCTGTCTTGGAGCAAGTGTTGTCACCATCATTTTGACACCAATATTTTTTAAATCGGTTTGGTATTTCCGGAGATTGTGTAGAAACTACCATTTAGAACGTTTTTTAGAACGCTTTTTGTGCATTTTCACCCCTTTTAAATTTCGAATTGTTTAAGATCTGTTCTTAGACATCATTTATATCTTATAAGTAACTAATATTCAAAATTTCATACTTCTAGGCCCTTCAGTAACGCTAAAATCGCATTTTTAGAACATTTTTTGCTCCTACACCCCCTTTGGGATAGTGGCACCGACATAAAACATAGCCTATCTTAGAGCAAGCGTTGTCACCATCATTTTGACACCAATATTTTTTAAATCTGTTTGGTATTTCCTGAGATTGTGTAGAAACTACCATTTAGAACGTTTTTTAGAACGCTTTTTGTGCATTTTCACCCCTTTTAAATTTCGAATTGTTTAAGATGTATTCTTAGACATCATTTATATCTTATAAGTAACTAACATTCAAATTTTCATATTTCTAGGTCCTTCAGTAACGCTAAAATCGCATTTTTAGAACGTTTTTTGCTCCTACAACCCCTTTGAGGTAGTGGCACCGACCTAAGATATAGCCTATGTTCTAAGTTGGCCTAACACCATCATTTTGATACCATTACTTTTGGAATCAGTTCGGTAGTTCCAGACCTTACCTCCTACAAATAAACAATTTTTTCCTCTTTATAATAGGAGTATAGACTAGCAAACACCGCGGCTTTGCTCGCGTAATAGACGAAATATGCCAGTGATATTTGCATGACTATGTTTTATTAGAAGAAAACTTTTTGGAATAATTCAAAAATTACGAATTAAGCCACAGTTTGACTAAACTTCATTAGAAATTGTAATAGACAGAAATGAGATTTTAATTAATAAGAAGAACTAAAACTAATTCCAAATAAATGATAATTTAGAAAGTATTTTGAGACTTTTATGCTCATTTCATACGCTCATTTCAGTATTCAATTGAAGTTTTGAATTTTTTAGAAACCGTCTTAACACATTTACATCTTAAAATTAACCATCATGTCAAATTCCAAGGATCTTGTCTAACAGTCTACCACCTCTCTGGTGTTAGTGGCACCAACACAAAATGCCGAAACAGAGTTGAAATTGATTGTCTCGAAACATGTTGAAACAGAGACTGTAACCATGAATTTTCCAACATTAACACTGAAATCGCTTGGTATTTCCTAATATTCTACAGAAAACGGAATTTAGATGTTTTTAAAGGCTTTCTTGTTGTTCTTGCCAACCAGGTGGTAGTGACACTGGCATAAAATATAGCCCGTATAGGATCAGAATCTATCACCCTTGATTCGCAATCCATAACTTCTGTAATCGGTTTATTATTTCCTGAGATTCCATAGAAATCGTAATTTAGGACTTTTTTAGAATGCTTTCGCACCTTCATTTCGCTTCACCCATTTTTATTTTTGAATTTATCTTTGACTGTTCTTAGAGGACATTTATATTTTATAAGTAACTGCCATGCTATATTTAAAGTTTCTAGCCTTTTCAGTACCGCAGAAATCGCAATTTAGAATGTTTTTGCTCCTGCAACCGGCTAGGGGTTGTAGAACCGACATAAAATATAGCTTATGTTTGAGCAGGTTCTATCATCATCAATTTACAATCATTATGTTTAAAATCGGTTTCGTATTTCATACGATTGCATAAAAATCGTAATTTAGAACGCTTATAGGACGCTTTTCGCTCGCTTCATTCTTTTAAATTTGGAATTTTGTTTGACAATTCTTAGAAAGCATTTGCATCTTTGAAGTAATTACCATTCCAAAATTTAAAATGTTAGACTCCCATCGAAAGAAGAAAGTTTTTGCATCTTTGAAGTAATTACCATTCCAAATTTAAAATGGTAGACCCCCTCTTTAACACAAAAAACGCAATTTAGAGCATTTTTTGCTCCTGTAACTCCCAAGCGGTAGTGACAACAACGTAAAATATAGACTATGTTGGAGCGGGGACTGTCACCATCAATTTGAAACCATTATTTCTGAAATCGGTTTATATTTCCTGAGATTGCGTGGGCCTATATCCCCCGTGATAATAATTGGCCATCATAGCACAACCAACTAACCAATCTAAGATTGCGTAGAAATCGCTATTTAGAAAGTTTTTAGAAGTCTTTTCGTTTATTTTCACTCCATTTAAATTTCAAATTTTTAAGGAACTCTTCTTCGGAGCATTTACATCTCATAAGGCAAATTCCATGAAAACTTGTCATGTTTGTCACACGGCTGAAAATCGCTATGTTTGTTGGCTACCAGTATTTTACAATGGAAAACATGACTTATTTTATCGGCGATATCTAATTAATTGAAAAACGCGAAGCAAACTTTTCGAAAATAACGGTGGCCAACAACCATAGCGATTTTCAGCTGTGTGACAGACATGACAAGTTTTCATGGAATTAGCCATAAGTGATTACCATGCCAAATTTCAAGTTGCTAGCATCTTCAGTATCACAAAAATCACAATTTAGAACGTTTTATAAAATAGAATAGCAAGGTGGAAGTGACGCTGACATGAAGAAGATCCTATATTGGAGCAAGGGCTGTCGTCATCAATTTCCAACCATTACTTTTGTAATCCGTTGTGTGCTTTCTGAGATTGCGTAAAAATTGCCACTTAGAACGTTTTTTAGAACTCTTTTTGCGCATTTTTACCCCTTTTAAATTTCGAATTCTTTAAGAAATGTTCTTAACAATCATTTATATCTTATAACCCTTAAGGGGCGGTGGGATAAAATATATCCCACCTAATTTAAACAAGATTCTCACCAGAAAATTTTTACTAAATTTTATATTTTTGCCTTTGGAGAGAAATTGTTGAAAAATTGCTTTTCCTTATTTAAAAATAAAAGTTTTCGATTATTCCGGTGAGAATTCAATATTTAGAAAGCTTTTTGCTTGCCCCTCTAGGGGTTAAGTAACTATCATTCCAAATTTCACGTTTCTAGGCCCTTGAGTAACACAAAAATCGCAATTTCGAACGTTTTTTTTTTTTTTTGCTCCTGCACCCCCTTTGGGGGTAGTGGTACCGACATAAAATGTAGCCTATGTTGAAGCAAGGGCTATCACCATCATTTTGAAAATTATGTTTTTAATCAGTCTGGTACTTCTTGATATTGCTTAAAAATCGCCGTTTAGAACGTTTTTTAAAACGCTTTTTACCCCTTTTAAATTTCGAATTTTTTAAGAAATGTTCTTAGAGATCATTTACATTTAATAAGTAACTACCATTCCAAATTCCATGTATCTGGGCCCTTCAGTAACACCAAAAATTACAATTTCGAACGTTTTTTTGCTCCTGCACCCACTTTAAGGGTAGTGGCACCGACATAAAATGTACCCTATGCTGGAGCAAGGGTTATCATCATCATTTTGACACCATTATTTTTTAAATCGGTTTGGTACTTCTTGAGATTGCTTTAAAATCACCATTTAGAGCGTTTTTTAGAACACTATTTGCGCATTTTCACCCCTTTTAAATTTCGAATTTTTTAAGAAATGTGCTTAGAGATCATTTATATCTAATAATTAACTACCATGCCAAATTCCATGTATCTGGGCCCCTGAGTAACACCAAAAATCACGATTTCGAACGTTTCTTTGATCCTGCACACCCTTTAGGGGTAGTAGTACTGACATAAAATGTAGCCTATGTTGGAGCAAGGGTTATCACCATCATTTTGACACTATTATTTTTTAAATCGGTTTGGTACTTCTTGAGACTGCTTTAAAATCGCCATTTAGAACGTTTTTTAGAACACTTTTTGCGCATTTTCACCCCTTTTAAATTTCGAATTTTTTAAGAAATGTTCTTAGGGATCATTTATATCTAATAAATAACTACCATGCCAAATTCCATGTATCTGGGCCCTTCAGTAGCACCAAAAATTACAATTTCGAACTCTTTTTGCTCCTGCACCCACTTTTAGAGTAGTGGCAGCGACATAAATTGTAGCCTATGTTGGAGCAAGGGTTTTCACCATCATTTTGACACTATTATTTTTTAAATCAGTTTGGTACTTCCTGAAATTGCGTAAAAATCGCCATTTAGAACTTTTTTTAGTACGCTTTTCGCGCATTTTCACCCCTTCTTAATTTTGATTTTTTTAAGGCATGTCCTTAGAGATCTTTAGTATCTTATAAGTAACTACCATTTCAAATTTCATGTTTCTAGGCCCTTCAGTAACACAAAAATCGCATTTTTAGAACGTTTTTTGCTCCTGCACCCCCTGCCAGTGGCAAGGACATAAGATATAGCCTATGCTCTAAGTTGGGCTACCACCATCATTTTGATATCATTACTTTTGGAATCTGTTCGGTAGTTCCAGAGCTTACCTCCTACAAATAAACAATTTTTACCTCTTTATAATATTAGTATAGGTTAGTATAGATTAGTATAGATAAGAATATTTTTCTTTCTTTCTATTTTATTATTTATTGTTTACCGAAAATAAGGGCAAATTTTTCTTTCTGACACTCACACATATATATTCTTCATAATGGTCCGAAAATATGTTTAAAAATGTATATCAGCTTAATTTATTTAATTGATAATGGCATGCAAAATATTTTAGTTTAAATATTTTAAATATAAAATTCTTATTCGTTAAAATATTGTTGAGTGTTAAAATTTATTTACTTATAAAGCATTCAAATAATAATAATAAAATAAAAATTATATAACTTCTCCTTCTAATAAAATACGTCAATATTGGAATGAATTATCGCCAAAAAACATAACAGAAATCATTTTTCCTGGCGTTCGATTCAAACCTGCGTCCTCTGCAAAAATCCAGAGTTTTATATTGCTGCTTTATCCGCTACGGTAGCAGGAACGCGATCTGCTTTTCTCTAAATTGAAGAGGTTCGAAAAAGTATTAGCGCAAGCGCATATGTATCGATTTCGATCTACTTTATTTTTTACCGTTGTGTTTTAATTGTATTTTTGTCTATTTTGGGCTAGTTCCGTGGGTTTTTGTAGTGCAAGTAACATAGCTGATAACTGCTATGCTTGTTGGCCACCGTGATTTTCGAAACGTTTGCTTGGCCTTATTCAATCAGTGAGATGCATCCGATAAAATAAGTCACATTTTCCATTATAAAATACTGGTAACAAAAAATCGTCGCATATGACTTTCACTACAAGTACTCATGTAAATAGCCTTTGATATTTTTTGTGTTCAAATTACCATAACCATCAGTGGCGTGGCGTCTGGGGAAGGTGGATTATTTTACTACCAGCAGTATTATATAGAAAATTTGGCTATATTTAAGCCAGTGGCAAAGCGATATAAGTAAGCGTCCTATCTTAAATGGGAGAAGTAACCGCAAGATTAAAAGCGAGGTCACATCAATCAAGGTCATGCGCCACGTAGCGGATGGAGTGTGAACTACAGGGAGAGACTTAACTGTGTTCTTACTCACACCACTAAAATTGTTAAGTTTTTTCACCTTCATTAATAACCGAAGTGTATCTGATAAGGCGAAGAAAACTTCATGGTTTTAAGTGCATCTGCCTGCTTCTCTCGCTATGCCGTTATTTTGCAATAAATGTGGCAAACAAAATTCATTTCTATGAGTGACTAAAGATTTAGAATATACGCGCCACACTAATAAGCCCGCGTATGTGAATTATCACTCCGTCCACAAGATGGCGCAAATGTGTTCTTTTACGCCCGATTCCAGCATTAAGTTTGCACGCTTACTTATATCGCTTTGGCCAGTGGTGGCCAACTGTGGCACGCTTGAGACCACTAAAATTTTATAGTAATCGTAGCTTTATCTAATCATCGAATCTCTGCGATTCAAAAAGTCGACTATTTCATTAAAAATTAGTGGTATTCGGCTTGCCACAGTTGGCCACCCCTGATTTAATCAAACGTTTTGCGATTAAACAAAACAAAATTTAGCGTACAATAATACTGGTTATTAAATGACCACCCCCCCCCCCACCCTGGCGCTACGCCACAGATAACCGTAATCGATAAACATGTAGCAATATCCTTGTTAAAACCCGGTAGCATAGCTTTTTAAACTTCGTAGAGTTATCTGAAACACATAAAGGAATATGAAAGTCAAATAAATTTACAGGGTCATGATTTTACACTTAAATTGACCCACATGAAACAAATTGTATTTGTTTGAAAATTGATTTACGGATTTCGTTCTTTCTTTTCTTTAACCCGATTTTCCAGGTTGACGCACTTTGCTTCGTTGTAGTTCGTGTTGATTTTAAATGTTCCGGTTTTTCATCGGTTTTGGGATAGGTAAGATATCGACTCGGGTTTGGGTTTACCCGATTTTTCAAAAGAGAGTCCTGAATATTTTTTTCAATTAAAAGTTATATATTTGAATGTTAATAAATGTGTATATGTTTCCATTTATATGCAAAAAACGTTATCTGATAATAGAGATATAATTGGATTAAAATATGAATGGATTTTGTGTCACTTCGGATATAATAGTAGGCCTGAGCACTAACACAAAAAATGGCGACTGTCATGGGCGGAGTTTTTTCAGTTGTTTTGTACCACCCCTTTTATTTGAATACCAATATTTTTCTTTTTCAACTTTATTTTTCTGAGATTAAATATGTCAAAGAAAACTTTTGGAAAACACTGGTGTCTAAATTCAGGTGACTGCATATTCAATCCTCACCACAAATTCTCGTACGACAGGCGCCATTTTTTGTGTTAGCGGTCAGTCCTAATATTCATGGTATGGCATTCGGCATACGTTTCAGTATATCGGGTTAATAGGGTTGACTTTCGCTTCCAGATCGGTTTGTATCCGACCCATACAGGAGTCATTGATAAATATTTAATAATTTATTTTAAAGATCAACCCCTTAACGGTCGCATTAAATTACGGTTTAAAAATTCAAATTACTCATTGGCACCACTTTTTTGAAGAAAAAAAATATTCACTTTAAAATGATACTATACCTTATCTACTATATATTAAAACTACTATATATTAAAATGATACCCTTGACGGGCGGTGGGATATCCAACTAAGTTCATTAAAGATTTGCACCAGAAATTTTCAATTAAGATTTACTTTTTTAGCTTTGGAGGGAAAGAGTTGAAAAATTGTTTTTTCTTATTTTATTTTGAAATAAAAAAATTTCAAATTTCCGTGGAGAATTCAGCATTACACAACAAACGCAGTTACTTGCCCCTCAAAGGGCCAATAAAGCCTATTACACTATTTTATAAAACTGGTGGGAATCAAACAATCTGAGTAAAAGACACAGCCCATGAATATCACGGGAGTGAAAATTAAGGGGTTAAATAGATTCATGCCCCCCTTAAAGACAATTATCTTTCAAACCTGATGAATGACAATTGTTTGATGGGTTTGATCGCTGTTTGCATACTTGCAAACCTTCAACTTAACATCCTTAAAATTCGATTAATTTGATCCATGTTAAGCACGTTTCGAACCAAAAATATTTTAAACAAGTTAATTAAAATATATATTCTCTGGAACATTAAATTAAATATATAATATTACATAAGATACATTTTCCGGTCAGAAATGTTTTTAACCTGTATTAAATTAATCGACATTTTACGGAAGTTAAGTTGTATCTATTGGCCTTGAGTGCTGAAAGTATCATTTTGAGGAAAAGGCAAATATACCCACTTCTCAGTATGCGCACGTTTCTGTTCAAAGAATCGTAACTTCGTAATTTGAACAATCCAAACTCGTTTCAGACACATTTTCTGAACACTTCGCGGATAAAGAAAATGCAAAAAATAATCTATATTTGGATACAGCAAATTAGAACCCCCTCCCCTCTAGATTTATTCCAGATATCTCATTAGCTGTTCGTTTTTATCTTTATCATCCGGACAGAAATCCATCAAATAAATTACATCATCTCATATAAATAAAACTACATCATTATGCAAATATTCTTTGACGCAAGCAGAAAAATTATCGTTTTCCTAATATCTTCCTGTATGAATATCACGATAATTGAGTTGCTTCAGAACGTCTTTCTGAACAGTCTAAATACAAATTGATGAGATAATTTGAAATCTAGAGAGACAGTAATTTCAGGATATTGACAGATATAATAAACATCATTCCCCAGATAGTCTAGTCGAGAATAATTTCATACGTTCGTAAGGATAATGCTAATTAAAGACAATAATTTTGTTGAGATGCTGAAACTTAAAAACCTGTCAATGTTATCTTTGAATATCTAATTATTAATAATATTTTCCTCTAAGTCTTTGACATAGCTTACTTATAGTTTTATGTGATGTATGAACCCTTTGAGAGGCAAGGCATTTCTGCTCCAAAAATGTTCAAATCATGAATTCACACCGCAATTTACGAACAGATTTATATTAAAATAATCAAAAGCTTTTCTTCACGTATATTATATGATCGATATTGTATTAAAAAAGGTCTTGTGCCATTTGTCAGTTTGGGCATTAAAATTAAGTGTTTGCAGACAGCAAACAGCGCCCCTAAAAGGGTTAACGCTATAAGTACCGGAAATTTTAGTTTTATTAAGTTTTATAAAAATATTTCACACCAGAATTTTGATTTAAAACAGTTTAACTTTATTATTTAACGCTTTTCTTCTTTCTTTATTTAAAACTTATATCATAATCAAATTTCTTGTTTGAACAGAAACATATTCATATGGCAGCCGTCAAAATGGCGGCTCGCGGTAGTTCTAGTGTTAATACTCAGTTAAAAATGAACCATTTTCGTTATTTGGCATTATTATAAAAACAGATTTGCACATGTGTATGTATATTGTATTTCATATTTATTAACATGGTATGAAAAGAAAATTCAGAATAATTTCATACATTCGTAAGGATAAAGTTAACCCTTTGACGCAAAGCGATATAAGTAAGCGTACAAACTTAATACTGGAATCGGGCGTAAATTAACGCGCCATCTTGTGGACGGGGTGATAATCCACATATGTGGGATTTCGAGGCTAAGGAGAAAGACAGGCAACCGCTGTGGGTCCGATTCTTCTTTTTTTACAGACCGTTGGAGTCACGTGATGCTCGAATGCACCAATGAAGGTGTGCGAAAAGAGCATCACGTGACTCCAGCGGTCTGTAAAAAAAGAAGAATCGGACACACCGCGGTAGCCTGTCTTTCTCGTTAGCCTCGGGGTTTTTAGTGTGACGTCATATATGACAGGATATCTACCATCTGCTCATACTTTGTAAATCTTTAGTCCCTCATGGAACTGAATTTTGTTTACCGCATTATTGCAAAATAAAGGCGTAGCGAGAGTGGCGTCCAGATGCACTTGACACAACGAAGTTTTCTTCGCCTTGTAAAAACGTTTCAGCGAAGCGATATAAGTAAGCGTCCTATCCTAAATGGGAGAGGTAACCGCAAGATTAAAGGTGAGGTCACATCAATCAAGGTCGCACGCCACGTAGCGGACGGGGTTAAACTACAGGAAAATGCCTAACTGTTTTCTTACTTCACACCACTAAAATAGTAAAGTTTTTTTCACCTTGATTAATAGCTGAAATGCCTCCCGCAAGGCGAACATAACTTCGTGGTACCACGTGCAACTGGACGCCATTCTCGCTACTCCATTATTTTGAAATAAATGTGGTAAACAGAATTAAGTTCCATAGGTAGCTAAAGATATAGAAAATATGCACAGATGGTAGATATCCTGTCATATATGACGCTACACTAAAAACCCACGAATGCGGATTTTCACCCCGTCCACATGATGGCGCAACTGTGTTAATTTACGCCCGATTGCAGCACTCAGCTTGTACGCTTACTTATATCGCTTTGACGTTTCAGCTATTAATGAAGGTGAAAAAAACTTTACGATTTTAGTGGTGTGAAGTAAGAAAACAGTTAGGCATATTTCTGTAGTTTAACCCCGTCCGCTACGTGGCGTACGACCTTGATTGATGTGACCTCGCCTTTAATATTGCGGTTACCTCTCCCATTTAAGATAGGACGCTTACTTATATCGCTTTGCTTTGACCTCGAGAGGTGACTCTTACTCACCACTAGGCTCTCGTATAAATAGAGACTCCAAATGCTCTGGACACCAGTTTTTTAAAGTAATTTTCTTCGCCTTACCTAATGGCAGAATTATCGGCGATTAAAGATAGCTAAATAAACAGTAAGAAATTAGTGGTACCCAGTGGCATTCGGAGATCTGATTTCCGCACTATACCTCGAGGAACTCTCATGTGCAAAGGGTTAATTAAAGAGAATAATTTTATTGAGAGGTTGAAGTTTAAAAACCTGTCAATGTTATCTTTGAATACTTAATTATTAATAATATTTTCTTCTAAATCTTTGACCTAGCGTATAGTTTTATGTGATACATTAATACTCAGCTAAGAATGAACTATTTTAGATATTTAGTATTATTATAAATACCGATTTGCACATGCTTATGAGTATTGTATTTCATATTTATTAACATGACATAAAAAGCAAAATTATCGAGAATAGCGAAATAATTCTGAGCTTGATATATCTATTAATTTTAGCTTTACTGCCGAAAGAAAAAAAAAACATGAAATTCATCATATCATCTCATAGACACACATTTTCTACATCATTGTAAAAACATTTTTTGACGTAAACGAAAAAATATAGTTTTCTTAATATATTACCACATAAATATAAAGATAATAAATCATTATAAGAAGACTTTCCGAACCGATATAATAAACCAATATAATAAACCAATAAAGATAAAATAATTTCAGCTTTACTGAGTCATTAGTTTCAGAATATTAGTAGCTACTATATTAAAAATCAATCCATAAACAGTCCGAAAAAATGTCAAAGTTTCGAAAAAGAAATTTTAAACAATTACAATAATTTTATGCAGCTATTAAAATTCAAATCAACTGTTAATCTTGATTATTTTCAAGAGTTTCTTGGTGTACATCTTTAATCTTGATAATGTTTAAAGAGTTCCTTATGTAAATATTTGCCTTAGCTATTATTTTATGTAGTAAATTATTACTTAGTTCAAAGAGATTTTATAAATTGAGATTTTTATTGTTAGAAATACATTTATATATATTTATGAATATTATATGAAATTTTTCATTAAAAAGAATATTACCAACATTAAAGCATTACATTAGAAAGAATAGTTTAGGGAACACCGTAATAATTTTATAAAGAATATTACAGGTATTAAAATCATTACTTTAAACAATTGTTTTTTTTTGGAAAATAGAAATCTCAGCTAGAAAACAATTGCATTTCGATAATACCACGTTGTAGGTATTTGTGATTTGGAAGTACGTTTTTCAGTACTCATATTTAGAGTTATATGCCAGAAATTTTACAGACTAATTTTTGACCTATTGAATAGAAGACTTTAGCAATTACATAGATGAATATTTTTATTTAACTATAACAGTTGACCGGAACTGAATTTATTGGGTCGATTGAAAGTTGTGTCTTGTTGGGAAAATCAATTCGAACCGGAAAATTCTGCCGGTAATTAATAGACATTAGATAGCGGAATCAATGTCTAATAATTAAATGATAGACATTCCTGTACGAATCGATTTTTCCAACACGACGCGACTTTCCGATCGATCCGATATTCATTAACACTAGAACGGCGGGAATTTTTACTCAAGTTTAAAAAAAATATTTCACATCAGAATTTTTACTTAAAACTACTTAACTTATTTATTTAAGTTATTTTTGTGCAGCTTATATTAATCTTATATTACAAAGAAATTTCTGGTTCGAATCGACATGTATTCATTCAGAAAGGGTCAGAATGACCCCTCGCCGCCGTTCTAGTGTTAAAGAACACATATAAACTGATTAATATTTGTATCACTGGGCAATGTAAGATTAACCCTTATATGCATGGTGTAATTGAGGATTCTAATGATCTTAATTGCCATTTGGCGCTTTTTATTGGTCTTTCGATAAACTATTATGTGTTACATGTGATAACATGCATTTAGGTTAATGTCAGACGAACGTCTATTTGCACGCTTTTTCACTTATTATGAACAGAAACACTATGCTATAGCATAGTGTTTTGGTTCATAATGAGTGAAAAAGCTTGCAGAAAGACATTCGTCTGACATTAACCTTAAGGTCATGAAGTCTGTTTTTGTACTGATTTGTTATCATGGAAAGTTATAACATCTTTTGTTGATACTGCTTGCAATGTGAACGACTACTGTTTTCCTCTTTCTTTATAAGGTAATCATTATTAATTCTGCAAACTATTAAAATCATCATAACATTTATTATATCGCTGAATAGTTGTTATTGTGCAGTGTAAACATTTTAAAGTAAATATATAATTTAAAATAGTCATTTTCTGAGCAATTTTTGTTATGTAACCCAGGAGTAACATCATGATATATTGTCCAACAGAAATCTAAATAAATGTTTCCACTATCTTGATAGTGGATGATTAACAAAAAAATACTCGAATATAATCGTTACCGAACACATAAAAAAATCACGCATTAACCCCTTAACAGTGTGGCCCGAACTGGATTCGGGCAAGAACACTTTGCTTGCTTCCTTATTAAAAGCATTTTGATACCACTAATTTGTAACTGTAAATTTATCTTTATTGTTTGTCAGATATTTTTCGATTAAGTAAGGTAAATATTTTACTATGGGAAAAGTGGTTTCCAGCACCATTTTTAATTTCTTTGTAAGAAAACAAATGTCACTGTTAATGGGTTAAAGGGTTAAAAGTTTGCGTTGTCCCACAGTAACATTAGTAATACAGGGCTATTACAAATGATGGGCCAGATTTAAAAAAATCATATTTTCGAAACAACTGCAGATATTTCAATAAGTGATACATAAATTTAAAAAGAAATATACCAAAATTTTTTCAGTTACAAATGTTCGATGTGTGATCCCCTTGTTACATGGGCTACTCCCAATCTGTAATCCAGTTCGTCCCAAACATTTTGTAGCATCACTCTGTCAGTGGTTCTGAATTCTGCACAAATGCGTTAACGCTCGAATTAAATTACGGTTGAATAATTCAAATTGCTTATTGGCACCACTTTTATGAAAAAGAAATACAGTCGACGCTCGTTTTTACGAACTCGTAGGGAACGCACAAATAGTTCGTAAAATAGAAAAACACCAAAAATGGTATGAATATGTACATTATTTATGTATTTTTATCAAACTGATCCTCTTCATAGATGAATCAGTGTTTCAAGATTATTTATTATTTAATAAAGTTATACCTGTATTTTTAAATATACAGGAAATAAATGCTAATCTTGGCACAAAAAATAATGTTAGTACACAGAAACATAAGTTATAGCATCCTTTGAAAACATTACATACAAAAACACAGACTGTATTAGTGCTTAGTAGATGAGAATGCACAGATGAAAACATAGATAAAAAATTAGGAATGGAAATAATCATTTATCTTTTTAAAAGAACTCACATTTTGGAAAATATATGTTTCCATTTTATCTATGCTTGAAATCCTTTCACAGTTATTGTTCCCTTCAAAACAGTGCTTTAGTCCTGACAATCACTACTTAAAATTTTTGCCATGCCCCTTCCTCCGAAAGAGATTGGGGAAAACAACACATTCTTGGAATGCACCTTATGTTTCATTGCACCTGTATAGAGTTTAATTGACGTTGGCACTGCATTCCGATATTAAAAAAAAAAAGTTGCAGAAGTACGAAAACTGAATTCGCAAAAAAGAGATTTTCATAATATGTAGTTCGTAAATGGGAGCGAAAAATTACATTGCTTCTATGGGAGTGTATTCGGGACCACTCTATAGTTCGTAAAATCGCAAGTGTTCGTGAAAAAGAGGTTCGTAAAAACGAGCGTCTACTGTATTCACCTATTTAATGACGGTAAAAACGATACCAAAATATACCCAATTTCACTATTCTATAAAACTGGTGGGAATCAAACAATTTGAGTAAAAGATACAGCCCGAGAATATGACGGGAGCGAGAATTAAGGGGTTAAGTTCTGACAGTGTCAAAGACATTCTTTATATACCACCAATGCTGAAAACAAAGTGTTCAGAACTTAAAGAACGCATTTGTGAAGCTTTCAGAGCCATTGACAGAGTAATGCTACAAAATGTTTGGAACGAACTCGATTACAGATTGGACGTATGCCGTGTAACAAAAGGGTCATATATCGAACATTTGTAAATAAAAAAAAACTTAGTATATTTATCTTTAAATTCGTGTATCTCTTATTGTAATATGTGCAATAATTTCGAAAATATGATTTTTTAAAATCGGGCCCATCATTTGTAATAACCCTGTAGATATAACTTAATAATTTTGAAATATTTTACGATATTCTAGACTAGAAATCTTAACGGCGACTTCTTTAACTGAATGGCCGTAGTGGCGCAGCTATGCTTTTCAAGAGGGAGAAGTTTTGAATTATTCAGAGCCAAATTATCAATTGAATTTTGAATATCGATATTTCCGATAACATGCTTTAATTATATATTTTAACATTCGTAAAAGAAATGAAATTTGGGTTCGGTTTTTGCCAAATTTACAAGCGAAGTTTAAAAAGAAAATGTTTAAAATACATAAAATATATAATGTGAACATTATTTTTAATGTCCACAGTCTTAGTTAAAAGGCACTAAAGTAATGAAAAATGTGTTACAAGTTTAAAATATACATTTTATTTAAAACTTCTTAGTACTTTCTTCCAAGATCATCATCAAAGAATACTTTAATAACTAAATATTGTTTATTTATACTAATACGTCACGTTGTTTTGAAAATGTGAGAGCCAATGATTACTAGATTTGAAAGTAGAAGTAGCAGTAACAGTTTCTTGGATTAAATTTAATCAGAGGAAATACATATTATTATTTTTTCCAGTTCTATTTATTTTATGACATCACTCTGTTTCTCATACGTCACTTTTCATGGGTAGAAGAAATATTTAACTTCCGTACTTTATCCGTTAAATGCGCGACTTTTTATTTTGTTTCAAAAAAATTATATATGATTCCCTGAAAGGTTTATTACAAAGGAAAACTAATGAAAAAAATCAGAGATAAATTTTTCGTATAATGCGTCAATCTTTTCTTCTGTTGCACATCAGCAAAATAAGTAAAAAATACTATCGTGTGGCTGTTTTACTCTAAAATATTGCAAATTAGTAAATATTTTAATAAGTATGTCTCCAAATACCTTATTTTATATAATTATGTATTTTATAAAACTTTACCTTTAACCCTTTAATTCCCATGATACAATACGTTCTAGAAATTACGTAGTTCAGAGAATCTGACTTTACGCCAGAAAGTTTCACTGGTTAATTTCGCTTTATTTAAATGGGGAATGTCTGTTGTTAATTAAAGCAAATATTGCTATTTTAATTTTCTATTGTGAATTAGGTATATACGAATAAAAAAAATCTGTTAAATTCAAAACACTGTTGTTTGATTATATGCAAAGCTGCGCACTAAAGGGTTAAATTTTAATACATCCCTTTGCTAAGGTTTTCAGGATTTATTTTCAGGATATTGAACCATAAACTGGGGATGTTGTACGATAAGGCTCGTTGCATACTTGATTGTTTTTATACAGGCTTTCAATGGATCTTATTATTTATCAGAAAATCTTTATTTGCAAAAAGTGGTTTTAAAAAAATAGATTAAATGGGAACACTGGTTTAACCAAAAGATAGACAATTCCGTTGTTTTACATGTGTTTAACCCTTTAAGCAGTTTGACCGTGCACCGAGCGTGCAAGAAGAGTTTGCTTGTTTAGTTACTAAAAGCTTTTAGACACCACTAATTTTAAATTGCTGTATTTGGTTTATTTAATGGCAGACATATTTTGATTACATAACGCAAATATTTTAGTACGGTAAAAGCGGTACATGGTGCCTATTTATAGTTTCTTGTAGCAAAAAAATTAATCTCTTAACCGTGTATGTCCCAAATTATGAATTCATGAAAATTTAATCTTCTAAAACATTTTTCGTGAATTTTTAAAACTGCATTAGAAGATTTCCACAATCATTTAATAAATTTTAGAAGTATTTTGCTAGTAAAAAGTAATTAATTAAATTTAAATTTATAGGGATTTTGTGCAATATTTATTACTGCACTTAAATCTTCTATTTAAAATATTTCTTTTGGTATTTTGCAGAATTAGGAAATGTTTAACCCTTTGCACTCGAAGTTTTTTTTCATTCGTATTACCAGCAACTCGAAGTGATTTTAGTTATATCTTATTATTATTTTTTAATTCTTTATGAATACATATGTTATGATACATAAAAAAAAAATATATATATATATAAAATTATAACATTTTGTAATCGTCGAAAGTGTGATACCTCTCGAAGCAATTGCCAATATGTAATCTTGACTTTCTAGACAGGTATCACAAAATTATTTGCATTGTCTCCGTAGCGGAGCCCTCGAGTTTGAAGACAAATTTTAAATGGCTCTGCTCCGGAGCCCTCGAGTGCAAAGGGTTAAATATAATGTTCTTACAATAGAAATATAGAAATATTTTGAACTGAAACTCCCCCTCCCCCCCCGCCCAATCTTTCAACGTCAAGAAAGTTAACATGTAATAACAAAAGAAATCATCCGTTTAAAAATATTTGCGTTTTGTTCAAGCACTCCTGCTGTTGGCACAAGATAAAGTAAAGTATCTATAACTCATTCTAAACTGTATTACTACTAATCGATGTATTAAATGGATTTTATAACAAGTTATTGTAATGATACTTTAAAGTACCGTCAGGGCATAAAGGGTTAAGTAGTTAAAGAAATTTTTATCAAATGTAACGAATAAAAACTAACACAATAAAAAGCATAATCAGCTAAAGCAACTCAGATGTTCCAAGGATTCTTTAACCCTTCAATTCCCGCTCCTGTGATATTCACGGGCTGTGTTTTTTATTCAGATTGTTTAATTCCCACCAGTTTTATAAAATAGTGTATAACTATTAAGGTATCATTTTACCTGGACGCCCTTCAATCTTCAGAGCAGGATAAACGAAACAAAGAGGGAACCTGGAATCGCAGCAAAACGCCTAGTTTACAGTTATTTTTCTGCATTTATTCTTTCATTTTGCTACTTTCATTTTACTTTGCGTCTCCAATTACGTAGCCTTGAAGCTGCTGCGTGTTAAATATGATTTAGTTGTTTATGCTTTTTTCTAAATGCTAATTTTTATGCGTCATATGTTCATCTTAACGAAGGGGTTTTTGCACGCATAATATTATTTTTAAGTGCTTATGAGTTTTTCGTAGTTTTTGCAGGATCTTTTAACACCCTAAACGCCGAGCAAAAGGGCAAAATCGTAATGTTGTTTTCTCTGTATTTTTTGTTAAATACTAAAAAAAGATGTTTTTTCCAACATGATATAATTTTTTTATTACATATAGGCATATAAACCTTAGAAGTATTAATCACAACTTAATTTTTTAAAACTAGATTTTATCTGTAGAATAATAATCTAAATAATGCTTCTGTTGCAGTGAACTCTGCAGTTGAGTGAACGGATATAGCAGTTCGCGGCGGTGAGAAGGTTAAACCTTCACCCCTCACCCCCTAATACTCATGGTAGAATGCGTTCCAGAAATTGCCTAATTCAGAAAATTAGAATTTATGCCAGAAAATCTATTTAAAAAAAACTGAGTAAAAGTAAGAAACCATACCAGAAAATCTAAAAGTTCGGTTTATTCAATAACAAAATATCTATTATTTACAAAAGCCAGGCAATTTCTATTTTTATTTTTTGCCCTCGTATGTCTAGCCTGACTGGACATCATCTTTCCTTGCAAAATTTTTGTTTTGCACCAGTAATAAAAGAAAAGAAAATTACCCTTATTTAATTTTATGAAATTGTGTACTTCAGAGAAACTTCTCTTCTACCCCCGGTCAGTGTTGCCAGATTGGCTACTTTTTTATAATTCAGATTCTTGATTGGCACCACTTTTTTGAAATGGTGAAATGCGCCTTATTCAATCACATATTAATTAAGGTGAAAAAAAAGGTAATTTTACCGTTTCAAAAAAGTGGTGCCAGTCAAGAAATCTGTATTAAAAAAAAGTAGCCCACTGGCAACACTGCTCCCGGTGTTGCCAGTGGGCTACATTTTTTTAATTCAGATTTCTTGATTGGCACCACATTTTTGAAACGGCAAAATTCACTTTGTTTTTGCCTTAATTAACATGTCATTAAATAAGGCACATTTTGCCTGGTGTGAATACGGTATGTGCGATTAAAAAAATCCACTAAATTGGCAACGCTGAGTGTAGAATAAATTCTGCCATGGACATTAGAGGGCTAGTTTGTTGCGCCTAACAATGTCAATAAGTTTCTGAAATTAATTAACTTAGTCTTAATAGTTTTCCAAATAAATGACACTATGCAATTTATTTTAGGATATTTTTTTCTCACACTAAAGTATCACGACAAATGGCTACGTCTAGTTTTCCTATTTTTACTCACCTTTCAGATAGTTATAAAAAAAATTCACAAATAAAAGTAAAGTAGTCAGAAGATATTAGTTTTTATTTATTTTTATCGTCAAAACTTATCAGTCGTATTTTGAAAAAAAAAAAAAAAAAAATTTTTTCTTCAAAAAAAAAAAAAAAAAAAAAAGACTGTCACAAAATAGTCTGATGATAAAAAAAAAATTATTTTATTTTCAGAGAGCCGTCATTTAAAAAAGGGGAGGATTTATAAATGTGTTCTTCACGTCAGTAAAATAAGCCTTATTTAATTAAATACCTCTAAGAGAAAAAATACATACATGTTACATTATTAGGTCTAATTCCGCGATTTCCTTATATTATTCTAAATTGCTACTCTATATTCAATAAATCCTTATTCTTATATAATTTCCATCATTAATTCTGTTAAATTCCCTTTAATTTAATGTCTCACTTGTCTAATTTACTTAAATATTATTACGCTTTTAATTTTCTTAAATTAAATGTTCCATTTCTGATCTTTTTTCTTTTAGAATGTTCTTTCAGCAACCATTTTTTCCCTTCCGAGAATTTACTTTCCCGTGTGTATTCCGGTGTTTTCCTTTTTACCTTCAAATTCATGTACTCGCTCTGTCCATTTTGTGTATATATATTATCAAAAGAGCAGCAATAATTTTAAATATAGGGTAATTCTAGGATAGATGGCCATAGAGGAGAGATGGCCAATAGGATGGAGTGAAAAAAACGAAAATAAAAAAATTAAAATGTAATACCGCGCAAAAGTGGTCCTCAGTAATAAATCTGCGCAGTTTTTTCAAAATCAAATTTTATCTTCCGGTGCCCCCGTGCCACCAATTTTTTGCGAAAATCGTCAAAAATTTCTTATACATCTTATAAATCAAAATAAACATAAAGCTGGAAAATAAAAAATTCATACCGCGTAAAAGTTGTGTATGGCACGCAGTAATGAGCCTGCACAGTTTTTTCGAAATCAAGTTTTATCTTCCGGTGCCTCCGGTCACCTCAATTTTTCTGAAATTCGTCAAAAATGCCTTGTAAAACTTACTTATCGAAATAAACCTAAATTTGGAAAATAAAAATGTCATACCGCGAAAAGTTGCGTATGATACTACGTATCATTATCATGGTCGCTATGATCATACCGTATGATTATACGCTATGATCATACGTAGTATCATGCGTATGGCCTCCACAGTTTTTTCGAATTCGCATAATATCTTCCTGTCATTCGAAATTTTGAAAATTTGCCGTTAATTCCCTTTTATATGTATAATAAAATGCATCAAACAAAAAGCAAGAGAGCAATACAAACATTTAATCTGTGAAGAGTAAACAAACAAAGTTCAAGAATGAAAACCCAACATTTAAATCTGTTAAAAGTGATAAAAAATTTAAAGTTCAATTAAATCTGTTCGTGCTCTTCAACACACCAGGGTTCGTACGGGTCCTTGAATTTCGAGATCAGTAATTTCTTCTGTACCAGTATTTTCCTATGAAAAATTTCCTCTTAAATGAGGCGAATTTTCGTCCGTTTAAACTAGATTAATTTTTCTATAAAAAAATACCGATAATTGGCATTGAAAATAACGGTAACCCTACGAACCCTGCACACAAATCTAAATACTCGAAATGTTTCGACTTGGTGTTTAATGTTGGTCTTGTTGGAGTTTTGTAAAATTAAAATCTGACTTTAAATCTGAAAATATGACAGAATGACTCTTGATTGTGACATGCAAATGAGCTGTCATTGCGACATTTACTTCAACAGCTAGACGGATTCATAGAATAACATACAAGATGGGACATTTACGGCAAAATCTGTAATGGCAGCAGTACTAGCGTCACTACCGACAAGGGGGGAAGAATTAACAAGCCTCCGAAATTTACCTTTGTTGAAGCAGTATGTTTACGCTCCAAGTTTTGAATATCTATTCCTTCCTAAAATGAAGCAGAGGCAGCGAGAGAGGCAGACGATATATTTCTGCTTTATTTATCTTGCTGCTGTTTTGTTATTGTACCTGTATCGTTCGCCTTTAACTTACAAAATGATAATTAGAGTAATAATATAAAAGAAAAACCCTAGAAAATTCTGTCAAGAATGCAAATATGTAAGTTTATGAGATTAAATTGTAAAAAATCAAATTCAGGTATTGTGTCAATTTATTCATATCGAATAAAATTTTATTGAGTGTAATGTCAGTACCTCTATTTATTTTTAACTTTTAGATTTATACAATTCTAAAAATTTGTCGAAAGGAATTTTTCCCTATCTTTAATTTTATTGTTATTATTTCTTATATGTTAATATTATAAATATTATTGAATTGATTGTACGTTATTTACATTGAAAACAATATTTTTATTTTATCTGTAACAAAGTGAAAATGCGTAAATTTTAACCCTTTCAGGGGCAAGGAATTTCTGCTCTAAAAATGTTCAAATATTTAATTCACATCGCAATTTAAGAACAAATTTATTAGAAAATAATGAAAAGCTTTTTTGCACGTATATTATGAGATTGAAAGTGTACTAAAAAATTTCTGGTATCATTAGTTAATTTCGGCATTAAAATTAACCGTTTGCAGACTGCAAACGGCGCCCTTCAAGGGGTTAAAAGATTATTGTAACGATTGTTTAATACGTTAAACTTCATAAATTAATAAAAACATCGCTTATAAAAATTTTCCTACCAAAGGGGAGTAATTATGAAAATTTCTGGGACTTGTAGAGTGAAATATTTCGTATATTTTTATATTACACCATTGCTGTTGATATATAGCATTCAAGACGAAATTTTTACCTTGTTTTTCGTTGCACTTAGATCGTTCACTCATCACGTAAAAAAAAGAGAATATATTCGTGCGTGAACATAGAATAGTAGTTATAGACTGGACATATTGGCCATACAGGAAGTAAGATGGAAGGAGAGTGGGATAAGAGATATTGGTAATTTTACAATTTTTAATAGTGCAAGCACAAGAAAAAACACGCATGGTACTGGATTTATGATCAGAAAATGCCTTAGAGAAAATATTATTGATTTTCACAATGTAAATGAAAGAATATGTATCTTGAGATTGAGAGCAAAGTTTTTTAACATTTCAATAGTATGTGTCCATGCACCAACGGAAGATACCGAGGACGAACAAAAAGATACTTTTTATGAAACACTACAGATTGAATTTGATAAGATACCAAGACATGATGTTAAAATGGTAATAGGTGATTTTAATGCTAAAATTGGAAAAGAATACACTTTTGTACCAACAGTTGGAAAATTTAGCTTACATGATTTGAGTAATGAAAATGTAATAAGAGCTGTGGACTTCGCTGCTTCTAACAACTTAATCATAAGTAGCACATGTTTTGAGCATAAGAATATACATAAAGAAACTTGGATTTCCCCTGATGGAAAGACAAAAAACCAAATTGACCACATTATGATTGACAGAAGACATGCTAGTGATGTTATGGATGTATGAAGTTATAGAGGTGCGGATTTAGATACTGATCATTTCCTTGTTATTATGAAATACAGACAAAGAGTTACAAGATTTCGAGATGCAAAAGGAACTAAACAAGTAAAATTTAAAACAAAAGATTTACTAAACATGCAGAGAAGAAAGGTTTATCAATGTAAATTAACAGAAAGAATTGCTAGTGAATATGCTGAATTTAATGAGGAAGATATAATCAATAGTAAATGGGCTAAATGCAAAAATATCATATTAAAAACTGCTGAGGAAGTAGTTGGAAAGGAAGAAAGGAGGGAAATTAATGAATGGTTTGATGATGAGTGTTGGCAACTGATTAAGAAAAAGAACAAAGCAAGAGAAAAAATGCTGAAACATAGAACAAGACAGAGTGAAAATCACTTTAAAACAATCAGAAGAAATACTCAAAAGTTGTTACGTATGAAAAAACGAGCTTTGGAGCAGAATAAAATTCAAGAAATTGAAGACCTATCAGTATTAGGTGATATAAGCCAAATGTATTCAAAGCTTAAAGGAATCAAAAAGGGCTATCAACCACGCACCCCTTTTTTGTAAAGACAGAAATGATAAACTTATTGGAGGGCACGCAAATGTGACAGATAGATGGGCAGAATATTTTGAAGAATTGTTAAACAGACAGGCAAATGACGAAAGAGAAATACAATCTAATCATAATGATTATGACATGAATGAAAAAAACTGTGAACCACCAACTGTAGAAGAAGTAAGGGATGCTATTGCAAAATTAAGAAATGGAAGAGCACCTGGTGAAGATTTGATAAGTGCTGAGCTTTTGAAATATGGTGGAGAGAAGTTGGTACAAATGTTACATGATCTAATAGTGGAGATTTGGCAGAATGAATATATACCAAAGGAATGGAATGGTGCTATTATTATCCCAATTCATAAAAAGGGAAATATCTTAAATTGCCAGAATTATAGAGGCATAGCCTTATTAAATGTTACATATAAAGTGTTGGCAAAGATAATTGCAAAGCGATTAGAACCGTATGCTGAAGTGGTGATAGGTGATTATCAGTGTGGTTTTAGGAAAGGAAGATCAACGGTGGATCAAATCTTTAGTATCAGGAACATCCTTGAAAAATTCTATGAACAAAATATTAATTTGCACCAATTGTTTGTTGATTTTAAACAGGCCTATGACAGTATAAGCAGAAATAAGTTATTTGAAATATTAAAGGAATTTAAAATACCTGATAAAATAGTTAAGCTTATAAAATTAACACTGGAAAATACAAAAGCTAAAGTTAAGGTACAGGGAAGACTTTCAAGAGAATTTGCAGTGAATTCAGGTCTAAAGCAAGGTGATGTTCTCTCGACAATTCTTTTTAATTTATGCCTGGAGAAAATAATTAGAAGCATTTACAACAACAGAGGTGGTACTATTATGAATCGCTCCCTCCAAATCCTTGCATTTGCAGATAATGTTGATATAATTGCTAGGAATAAGAAAGTCTTGATTGAATCATACAATAGATTAGACACGGAAGGAAGAAAACTAGGCCTCGTGGTTAATAAAGAAAAAACAAAATACATGAAAATGGACCGAATGAAATCACAGGCAACAGCAGCTTTAACAATAAATAATGAATTACAATTTAATGAAGTAACAGAATTTAAATATTTAGGATCTACGATCACCTGTGATAATATGGTAGAAGCAGAGATTAAAACCCGACTTGCAGCAGGAAATAGATGCTATTTTTCTCTTCGAAACATTCTAAAATCATCTCTAATATCTCGTACATCCAAACTTAAAATTTATAAAACTGTTATAAAACCAATTGTAATTTATGGTAGTGAGACCTGGACCACTACACAAAAAGATGAAAAGCTACTTATCACTTGGGAAAGGAAGATCATAAGGCAAATTTTTGGACCTATTAAAGAAGGCAATACATGGCGTATAAGGACAAATATGGAGTTAGAACAGTTATATAATGAAAAAGATATAATAAATACTATAAAAATAAGAAGAATGCAATGGTTAGGTCATCTAATCAGAATGAGGGATGAGCGAAGCACAAAGAGGATTTATAGTGGTAATTTATTTGGGAAAAGAAGTATTGGTAGACCCAGGAAGAGTTCGATAAAAGAGATAGAGAAAGATCTTGCAGAAAACCAAATTATAAATTATAAAGTAAAGGACAGAGATCGGAAGGTCTGGAGAAGTATATTGAGGGAGGTCAAAATCCTACATGGATTGTAGCACCATTGTGTAAGTAAGTAAGTAAGAACATAGAATAGATATTAGATATATAAAATAGAATATCTATTCTAATTTCATGTATAGGTGTAAGATTCTATCGAAAACGTCACAATAAGGTAGATACTCAATAATAAAAATATTACAAGAATGGTGAGTTTCTTCCCCATTGTCACTAAAGGCGCTACGATCGCAATCGCATTACCATTACTATAGCGCCTAGAATATATAGTATGGAAATCGGTTATCCCAGTAATACTTAAAAAAGCGCTAAAATATTGTATCCCTTAAATGCACAATGATACTGCTGCAATGTGCAGATTGCAGCGACATCTGCAGGATATTTTCTACAACTGCAAGAAATTGCTAGTCTATACAATGTAATACTAATTATACGAAAACCCGCAGATATCGCTGCGATCGACACTTGAAATTTTAGCAGTATCGTCGCACATTTAAGGGATACAAATTTTTAGTACTGTTTGGATAGTATATTTCCACACTAGGTATTCTAGGCGCTGTACCATTACGCTCTATGGGAGTGTCCGATCTTGTATGTTAATCTATGGACGGATTCAGTAAGAACCATAGACTTATAGTGGGTCAATTGAGAAAATATTTGACAAGGGTGAATAACTTCCCATCGTTTCTTTCTAAACTATCGACATTAATTATAACCTTGAAACAGTTACAGACCTGTTTCAACCACGTGACCAGATGCCCACCAATTTTCCACCAACCAATCAAAATCACAGATCTTTTAGCGCTTAACCAATGAAAGTAGAGAAAAAAGGGAAAAAAGGAAGTCAAACGAAAAATATGCTCGAGGTTGTCAAGTTCGTTGATAGGCGTGACGTCAATTGAAACTAATCTTTTGACGATCTCAGTACCGATCAAAAATACCCGAAAGAAATTATCCCATTTATTAAGAAAGGAGGTTGTTTCGAAGACCTTGCACATAAATTCCCTGGTAGACTTTCAGACAGCAGATGGGTTACCACTGCCAATAGAATTTTGAGACTCTATGTAGTAACTCCGAATCCAACGTCAAATCTGAAGATATTGACGGAGTTTCATGTCAATGTGAACACACGTGTATGGTTTGCAATTAAGTGCAAACCATCCTGCAAAGACGGTGCAGTCCATCTTTCAGAAATTGTTTATTTTTCTTGGGATATTCCCCAGGCAGTTAAAGTTGACATTGACCAAGTAATCCAGCGCAATGCCTTTTTTACTCATCTGAAAAATCTGCTGATTGCCATGGTAACTGATGATCGGAAACACATTCACAAGCTTTGTTTGTTTGTTTGTTTTATTTCACACATACATCAGACTTGTGTGCTTGACAACAAGGCCCGCTTATAAGTCATCGCCGATATACAGGGACGAGATAGCACAATGAAATTTACAACACACAGAGAATTTTTACATCCGGGAGCTCCACAAAGAGTGTGCAATGGAGCCAGCGGGAGTCGAACCCGACAAGCCTCCTACGCTCTAAAGCGATTAGCAGCGTGGTGTCTTAACCACTCGGCCGCGGAGGCCCCATCCACAAGCTAGAATTTCGTAGAAGCCTTAAAGCGCGAACCATGGAACTATTAATAAAGAGGAACTGACATATCCTTAAAGTAATGAAGCTTCAACTGCAACCGCTTTCGGAGGCGTTGCTTACCGCCGGTGGAAACCTCCACCACTAGATTTATATAGAAATTTCCAACATGTTTAAACACCTTATTATTGCAAAATTTCAATCATAAATAATGGTAGAAACAGATTTTCATTTTTATTGGTATCAGTTTACTTTGGCGCTGGTTAGGCCCTGCGTTTCCGCCATATTGTGACAACCAGGGAAACAAATTGACAGTTTTACAAGTCATACTGACACCAGTAAAAACAAATAGAAATTTTCATGTCATTTTGAGAAAAAAAATTCCATGTATACGACGTTTAAATAAGAAGAAATTTTCATTCCGTTTTACTGGTGGGAAATTTGTCTTTGCGGTAATCAGAAATTGAAGATCCGATTTCAAAAAAGCAGCCGCCATCTTGTGACAACCTCATCAGTTACTTCAGTCTCCTCCTCTTTATTCATAACTTCATTGTGCGAACACTAGTGGGGAAGTCAGGCAGTTCCAAGTTCCTGCAATCAACTTTAGCGCAGCAGATTATACTGATCTGATTCAATGGGATAAGGTAGAATTTATGGAACCACCTATTTCGACTAATCTTTCATACGATGATATAAAGATGTACATTGACAAACGTGATATTGAAGATATCATTTCGTGTGCTGAATTTCCATGCCACACTCAAAGTGTAGAAAGGTGTACGAAAGTGGTCAATGAAGCTGCTGCGACAGTTGAGGTGCAAGCAACAGAGATGGGTTCATAAGATCTCGATTACAATAAAGAGCCATTATGCGAAATTTTGAGACTGTCAGATTTTAAGGTTACAAAGCTCCAACAGGACCAACAATAAACACCAAGCCGAAATATTCCGTATATTTACATTTTTGTTTTGAAGATCAATAACTGATTTAATTGAACTTTAAATTTTGTATAACTTTTAACATATTTATATGTTTGTTTTTCATTCTTGAACTTTAATCGTTTGTGTACTCTTCATAGATTAAACGTTTGTATCGCACTGTTGCTTCTTGTGTGATGCATTCTATTATTCATGTACAACAGATAAAAGGGAATTTACGGCAATTTTTTCAAAATTTCGGATAACTGGAAGATATTATGTGAATTCGAAAAGACTGTGCAGGCATATTTCTACGTATCATACGCAACTTTTTCGCGGTATGGCATTTTTATTTTCCCACTTTATGTTTATTTCGATTTACAACGTATTTTTGACGAATTTCGCAAAAAATGGGGGAGGGGGGGGGGTCCGCGGTCACCGGAAGATAAAACTTGATTTAAAAAAAAACTGAGCAGGATCATTACTACGTGCCATACACAACTTTTACGTGATATAAAACTTTTATTTTCCAACTTTTGCATTATTTTGATTTATAAGTTGTGCAAGGCATTTTTGACGCTTTTCGCAAAAAGTTGGGCTCCTGGGGGCACAGGAAGATAAAATATGATTTTGAAAAAACTGTGCAGTTTCATTACTGAGGACCATACACAACTTTTGCGCAGTATTACGTTTTAATTTTCCGATTTTCGTTTTTTTTCAATCCACCCTAATGTCCAGTCTAAATATCTCCAAAACTTGATCACAGATTACAATATAAACATTGTTCGTATGAAATTGTGCAACGAGTTTATTTATTATGCGATGTGCAGTTGCGTTTTTCGATTATAAAAAGTAAGTGTAATTTTAATGTAAATTATATATGTGGTTAAATATTTTTTTGACTTAAGGTATCTGAATATTTTGCAGTACTTACGTTATATATATTTTTTACTATATGGACTTTTAAGACACGTATATAATCTAATCTTTACTTCTAAGACTAAAACAAAGACGTACAATGAATATTGATGCTTTAAATTGGGCGATCATCATTCCTTCAATTTCAGGATAGATGGCCACATGAAATCGAAGAGAGATAGCCACCTTTAATTAATATTTCAAAATTATGCTTAGTGATGATTTTAACTGAATATAATTAAATTTAAAATTAATATATAACGTTTAAGTTTATAAATATATTAATTGATATTATTATTTAAATTTTAACTAATATAAATATTTTAATAATAATAATAATAATATAATCAGACCTAATGACTTATTTGTTTCAGAAAATACTGAAAAATGTCCGGAACTTTCATAAAAGAAACTGATAAAGTTGATAAATAATCTAAGTTAACGTAATAAACTTACAATTAGTGCGAGAAAAAAAAACACGACAATTCCAGTAGCGAAGAAAACGAAATAAATTTAAATTATCAGATTCCTCAGATTGCGAGTAAATAAAATTGGATTAGGATCACTGTGTTGGTAGTGCAAAACAATATAATATCACATCCAAAAAGAATATCTGGATACAATGCATAAGGTAGTCCATTGAAGTGGTTCCATGAAACGTGTACAAATTATCAAGACCTTTGCCAAGCATGTGGTAAGATTTTACGAAAAGTGAAGTATTGAAATTATACTTCAAATTTTGTTTATTCGAGTTTTCTTCACTCATTTTCCATCATATAACTCCATCCTTACAAATTGCTATATGTTTTTCATGATTAACTATATGAAATGTGTTATTTTTTTGCTATTTAAATTAACTTTTTCTTTCTTATATTGGATGGCCATCTCTCTTTGGCTTTAAGGAGAGATGGCCATCTGCCATTTAAATTTCAATTTTGTTTAAAACTTTTTGTTTTCAATATTTAATTATTTCTTGCATAAAATATTATGAGTATATGTATAAGAATTTTAAATATACATCGATATTTCTTGTATTTGCATTCTAAGAATTTTTATTTTCAATCTTTAAAAACTATGGCCATCTATTCTAGAGTTACCCTATATATACTTTTTAAAATATATAACAAAAATTTCTTTAAATATTTATATAATAAAATATATACAGGGTGCAAAGGGAAGTCCTTTAACCAGAAAATACTTGTGAACGGAGAGAGCTACAGCTATGCAAGGGAGGTAACGGTATAGTAAAGCGACTATACCCGATTTAATGAAAACGACAGCAGCGCCCCCTAGTGGCAAAATTTCGAAGATAGCCACTGCAATTCGAAAACGAAAAGAGATAGAGCAAAATTTCCAGTTAGAAAGTTTTAGAGCATCAATTAATTAGTAGAATACAACATTTGGTTTACGTGGAGAAGATAAATCTTCGCCTGTTTACCCAAAAATGTCCGAAATTACTGCACTCCATTTTATGTAAACGTTTGAATGGAATAGTCAGAAGTATGAAGAAATACGCACAATTTATGTTATAAATACGTACTTAACTCAATACACTTTGATAATATCACACATTAAAAAAAGACAGACTGACTCACAGTGATAAAAAGTTAACATTCAGTATGTTCAAAGTTCGCCATTGCTCACGATACACGTTTGTATTCGTGAGAGTAATTCTGCATGCAGATTTTTCAGCATGGAACGTCTATTGCAAGCCTCTTCAATACGACGACATAGATTTGAGCCTTTCAAGGGCGGTGGCTAGAGGGTCTAGCTACCTAATTTCAATTTCAAAACTGACAACTGGTACCAAGGATATTTTAATAAAATTTTGTTTTTATAATGAAAGTGCAAATTAGCGGGTTTTTGTTTTCTGAGAAATTCGTTTGAATATTCTGTTGTCAGTCAATTATTTCATCAGTTTACGAACAGAATTCTTCTGGCCCTGAAAGGGTTATTCTAAAATTTTAAATGCATTGGAAATTAAATATTTATAGACATTACCACACAGTACAACGTCACAATCTGCAATTGTGCACTGCTACATTTCCAGAATGTGAATAGGCAAAGTAGAATCGTCGTTCATCGATTTCGAACATTTTTAGGTATGCAGGCGACGATTTATCTTAACCGTGTGAACCAAATGTCGTTTCGTATTAATTAATTGATGCTCTAAAACTTTCTAATTCGAAAATTTGCTCTACCTCTTTTCGTTTTCGATTTGCAATAGCTAACTTCCAAATTTCGCCACTAAGGGTGCTGCTGTCGTTTGCATTAGGTCTGGCGTAGTCGCTTTACAGTACCGTTACCTCACTTGTATATCTGTAGCTCTCTCAGTTCGCAAGTATTTTCAGGTTAAAGGGACTTTCCTTTGCACCCTATATATATATGAAAAAAATTACTTGTTTATTTTTAAAAAGATGTAAAGCACCAATTTTTCTACTTCTTGACAAAGTGTGGTGAACCTTTAATAACAATCACAGTTGACTTGCTTTTCCAATTTGAACCTGTCAATCCATTTTTGGATATCCAATTCATGCATCAGCGAATCTTATAGGCTACATATTTCCCTTTTGTTACCCTTTGGAAAACTATGCAGTTTATCAAGTCATCCAGAATACTTTTTATCACCGTAAAACAATAAATTTTGACAGGTACGAAACCTTATTTGCATTTTTAATACAGCCACTCATGAATATCCATCATATTCAGTGTTGTCACACCTGACGGATTTTTATTCATAATCCCAAACTCTTACCAGAAAGATTCAGTGACTATTTTATAATTAAATAATATTAAAATTCAAAATATTCAAAATTCTATCGTATAAATTTAAAATTCCTGGATAAAAAAATTTTCAACTTTGGCTGCCACTCAAAGCGTTATAAGTAAGCGAACAAACTTAATGCTGGAATCAGGCGTAAATTAACATAGTTGCGCCACCTTGTGGACGGAGTGATAATTCACATACGCGGGCTTTTAGTGTGGCGCGTATTTTCTAAATCTTCAGTCACTCATAGAAATGAATTTTGTTTGCCACATTTACTGCAATATAATGGCGTAGCGAGAGGGGCATCCAGATGCACTTGACACCACGAAGTTTTCTTCGCCTTATCAAAGCACTTCAGTTATTAATCAAGGTGACAAAAACTTTACAATTTTAGGTGTGAATATGAAAACAGTTAGGTATCTACCTGTAGTTCACACTCCATCCGCTACGTGGCGCATGACCTTGATTGATGTGACCTCGCTTTTAATCTTGCGGTTACTTCTCCCATTTAAGATAGGACGCTTACTTATATCGCTTTGCTGCCACTGTTTAATATAAAAAACTACAGATCATTCTGTGAATATCTGATTTAAAAATTAACAATAAAGTTATCATAATAAAATAGTGGCAGCAAAATGAAAAAAAAAATGGAATGTTGCCAGTAGTTGATGTAATAAGACTATTTTAGCTTCACAGATTTTTAAAAACTGTGGACCAGAGTTAAAATTTAGATTGACAATATTGTGAGAATTAAATATTGCTTAAACTCAATAAAAACAATGTAAATTAAATTAAACAACTTTCATAGACGATTTACCCACAACATTTGCTTATAAAATGAATTTAAATAAATTTAATTTTTTTTTTCTTAGTAAAAGATATTATTTGTTTAACCCCTTGGAGACGAGCGAACGGTATTCGTGCCGCGCAAGGTGCTCAGAATCGGAGATTATTCTCACCAGTAAATTTTTATTGTAAATTTTGCTTTATTTAATCCGAGCATTTTCCCTATTCAATTAGGCAAATATTTCTGTTTTAAAAAACCGGTGATTAAAGATTGAAAATTCTGTAAAAGACGCTCGTCCAGAAGGGGTTAAGCTTTGTTTACCTAGCCCGAATTTCTTTTTATCACAGAGTAAAAAAAAAAAAAAAAAAAAAAAGAATGATGGGTACGAAAAGTTATTGCATTTTTAATATAACCACACGTGAATATCCATTATATATTGGATTGTCACCTCTGACGGATTTTTAATCATAAATTCTAAATTCTTACCAGAATATTTGAAAACTGTTTTAGTTTTAAATAATATTAACTATTACGCGAGTGAATGTAAAATAATCATTTTTAAAAATTTTCTGTATAATTTTCTAAATACAAAATCATTCAGATTTGGCTAAAACTACTTAACCTCTTGAAAGGCGGTGATGCCGTGATGGCATCACATAATTTTAATCCCTAATTGCCACATTGGCACCGGAATTTTATAATGAAATTTGCATCCTTATAAAGTACGCGAAAATTTACTTTTACTTGTTTACACATAAATTGTCTCCAAAATACTGGTATTCAATTATTTGAACATTTTACGAATGCAAGTACCTTGCCCCTGAAAGAGTTAAGGGGACCGAGAAAGCTCTATCTCTGCAATGTTAAATTCACTAATTTTATGTACCTTTTTCTCATAAATGGTGAAAGATAAAGGTCTAGATTTTTTAGAGTAGTTAGAATAACATGATTTACGTATTTTAACAGACCATTTTCTTTCTAAGTGAAATTCAAAATTAATTATTTATTGAAAGTCATTTTTAAATTAGCATTTTTGGTAAGATTTTACTGCCTAAAATAAATAATTCTCAACAAATCATAAAATCCCTGTGTTAAAGTATACAATATAACATAATATAAGTTTTTAAAAAAATCTGAGTTCTTAAGTTTAACAGATATTGAAAAAAGGAACATAAACATGAAAAATCCAAGTTTTTAGAAAAAATCAATTAAATATTTAAATGGCTATTCAGTACTTTTAGAAAGAATGAATAATTTCAAAACTTATTTATATATATATATATATAAACATGTGTGACACATCGTTGGAAAGATAAAAGTTTAAACTATTTAATGATGTAAAAAAGTAAAAATCGATTATTTGGTTGAATTTTGCTTTCCGGGTCCCCTTAAATTAAGAACTTTCTTGTTTAACACTTTAAACACCTGCATTAGAAATGCACTATAAAGATTATCGTACTAATATAGTGGTAGAAAAATGTGTAAAATTTTGGAATGCTGCGAGTCACGAATACAGTAAGACTATTTTAGATTCACCATTATTTAAAAACTGTGGAGCAGTTAAAATTTAGAATGACACAATTATTAAAATTAAATATTGTTTACACTCAATATTTAATAAAAACATGCAGATTAAATAAAACAACTTTCATTGAAAATTTACTCAAAAGAAAAAAATACGCATATAGAATGAATTAAAATAAATGTAAATACGCATATAGAATGAATTAAAATAAATGTAATTATTTTTTTCTTTCTGTCTTAGTCCAAAATATTACACTCCCTTGTTTATATAAAATATTACACTCCCTTGCTGCGTTTTCCGGATTTTCTGTAATGATTCTAAATTTTCAGAATAAAATAAACTGCAGTAATGAGCATATTTTCTATTCCACTGAGGACAGAACAATAAGTATAGAAACATATTTGTTCCCATTATTCAAAAGAACAGTTTTAGGACATCTGTTGGTCTATAAACAGTTATTTGACTTCAACCTTGAACATCAATCTATACAGTAATATCCCTGCACTAAGTTTAGTCACTATCACATTGATTCATATTATTTTAAAGATTTTTTAGGTGGAACATAATAATATACTACAGTAGAACCCAGTTAATCCAAAACCCGCTAATCCGAAATTCCGGTTAATTCGAACCGATTTTATTTTCTAAAATATTATAACTGAACAGATTAATTAAAAAGATTGAGATAAAGTTCTAAAAACAAAAAAAGCACTTTTTACTACGAAATTTTCCGACTTATAGGATGAATGTCGGGAAAAACGTGTAGAAGTTACAATTGAAAGAAAATGGCAGCAAAGCAGGCTTTTTATTCTTTAAAGAGCTTGAATAGAATTAAAAAAATTACTCAGTGAACGTATAATATATGTACACGAATATAAAATAAAAACGTGCACTGTAGGCCTACTCGTAGATGCCATCTTAAAAAAAATCTCGAATATCAGTTTGTTTGCCAGTAAGTACAAAATTCTTTTCTAAAATGCAAAAAAGTATTTAATTCATATGATAAAAATACGTTTTTCCTTTCAACAGTTTGATTTCGGAAATTAGCTACAGAAATGTTTTATTCTCCCCCCCCCCCCCCCCCCCGTCGTCGACGTAGTGACTGAGCTATTTACAGATTCGTGATTTTGAACCGTTTATAATGAGTTGTTATGTAATTTCTCATTCGGAAATCCCACTGTATTATTATAAACATCAAGAGTTATTAAACAAGGAATACTATTTTTTTCCGAAAGTCGTGCCGGATTATTCAGTACGCCGGACCTTATTATGACGGATTACAGGATGTTTACCCTACTATAAGTACTTATAACTTGCATGTTTTTTAGCAGGCATCTTTTACTTTTCTATTTTTATCGGAATTTTGGGTAATCCGAATTTTTTATAATCCGAACAGGCACCGGTCCCAATTAGTTCAGATTAGTAGTGTTCTACTGTACTTTTAATTGCTAAAAGTTGTAAGGTTAGGGAGACCGGGTAAGCTCTATTTCGGCCATGTTAAAATACACCAACTTTATGTACCTTTTTCTCAGAAATGGTGAAAGATAGAGGTCTAAAATTTTTAGAGAAGTTTAAATAACATGCTTTACGTATTTTAACAGACCATTTTCTTTCTAAGTGAAACTGAAAATTAATTATTAATTACTTATTGAAAGACATTTTTAAATTAGCAGTTTTGATAAGATTTCACGGACTAAAATAAATAATTCTCAACAAATCATTAAATCCCCGTCTTAAAGTATGCACTATAACATAATATATGTATTTAGAAAAATCTGAGTTCTTAAGTTTAATAGATATTGAAAAAAAGGAACACAAACCTGAGAAATCGGAGTTTTGAGAAAAAGTAAATTAAATTTGTGAAGGAGTGTTGCCAGTGGGATACTTTTATTTAAATTCTGATTTCTTGATTAGCCCCACTTTTGTGAAATAGAAAAAATTCGCTTTATTTAATAACATATTAATTAAGAGGAAAACAATCGGAATTTTACCACTTCAGAAAAGTGATGCCAATGAAGAAATCTGAATTTAAAAAAAATAGCCCTCTGCTGCGAAGTGCTCTTAGAAAGAATGAAAAAATCCAACACTTTTTTATTTTATATATAAACATGTGTAATACATCGTTGAAAAGATAAAAGTTTAAACTATTTAATGATATAAAAAAGTAAAAATCGATTTTTTGGTTGTATTTCGTTTACGCGGTCCCCTTAAAACTTTGAATGCGGTAAATTAATTTTATTCGACTGTTTACCTGTTTCGACTCTACCCGAGTCACTTTCAAAACATATAAATAAAGATATTCCAAAAATGCGCGATCTATGATGCAATGAGGTGCAATGGATGCATTATTGAATTTTTTGCTTGTTTTTTCATACTACGCACGTTATTTTTTAACACTTTTCATCATAGTTGAAATAGTCAATGATTTCGGTTTGTTTGGTCATCTGTCTGATCGAACTCTAATTCACGTAAATATACAAGGATTGCCATGTAATGGATATATGGTATTTAGATTTATTATGGCATGTTTCGTATTGACAATTAAGTGTTTATCATTCATAGTTCGTTTACAGGTAAACTCAAAAGAATTCCGGTATTTTAATGGAGTTATGAATAAAGAGTAGAAGACATTTTGGGTATTGTCTACGAAATGCGAGTGAAGTAACTGAGGATATTGTCACAATGTGGCGGCTGATTTTTTTTTTACATCGCATAGACAGTTTCTGATAACTGACAAAGCAAACTTCCACCGGTAAATTTTGATTAGAAAATTTTGCTTCTTTCATGAAAAATGTATTTCACAAATATGGGTAAAATTTCTACTTGTTTTTTCTGGTGGCAGTTTGCACACGTATATCAATCATTTTCACTCACACTGACAGAAGGGTGTCTAGATTGTGAGAATACGGCGGAACAGAGGGTCTGACTACTGACGAATTAAACTTCCACCAATAAAAAAATTGTGCATGTTTTTGCCATTATTGTTGACTGAAATTTTGAGTTAAAATGGTGTTTAACCCCTTCACGGTCGCTTAATATTTGAAAAAAACATCAAAAGTGTACCTATTTTTTTTATTACAGAAATTGAATAATTATAATGTTTCTAAATGAAATATGCAATTAGTTTTTTTTTTAAGCCGAAAAAACAATATTTTATAGCCATATTCATATTTGTATAAAAGCCATCATGCGAGAATTATGTGTCTTAACCTCTTAAGCTCCGCCTCCGATAAATGTAGGTTACTTTTTTTTATTATTCAGATTGTTTGATTCCCACCACCGTAGTTTACGGCAGATAAAATGATGCGAAAATAAAGCCATTTACACTATTAAAAAAAAAAAAAACTGGTGGGAGTCAAACAATCTGAATTAAAAGATAGTAGCCTACATTTATCGGGGGCGGAGCTTAAGAGGTTAAGACACATAATTCTCGCATGATGGCTTTTATACAAATATGAATATGGCTATAAAATATTGTTTTTTCGCCTTAAAAATAAACTAATTGCATATTTTATTTAGAAACCTTATAATTATTCAATTTCTGTAATAAAAAAATAGGTAAACTTTTGATGTTTTTTTTTCAAATATTAAGCGACCGTGAAGGGGCTAATATTCCAGTTATCATCTGAAAGGCTTGATTCATCAGAATCCATATCAAAATGACAAAAATGTTACAAATCTATGACAAATCTACGGCAAATTATAGATCGTACAAATCAAACCAGAGAGCTAATATTCAAAGACTTCAAATGTTCAATTTTTCTGGTTTCAGAAGTTTTTTAAAGCAATTAAATCTCCAGCCCGAGAATATGACGGGCACGAGAAATAACAAACGACACCTCAGCCCGAGATATTGACGGGAGCGAGAATTAAGGGGTTAAATGAAGGGAAAATTTCTATTTAATTTTACTTGTGGAAGTTTTGCCAAGCGTAATCAAACCCTGCGAAAATGGTTATAGTTAATGCTTCATTATTTTAAGGATATGTCAGTTCCTCTTTATTAATAGTTCCATTGTTACATTATGGTCTATGGGGAAAAAACTTGCAATACATTTTAGCCCCTTAATCCTTTCAGGGGCAGAAGAATTCTGTTCGTAAAAGGGTGAAATAATTGACTGACACCAGAATACTGAAACGAATTTCTTAGTGAACAACAAAATGCTGAACAAGTACTGAACAGGTAATCAGAATCAAGGGGTGTCCTCAAAGCGTTATAAGTAAGCGAACAAACTTAATGCTAGAATCAGGCGTAAATTAACACAGCTGCGCCACCTTGTGGACGGAGTGATAATTCACATAAGCGGGCTTTTAGTGTGGCGCGTATTTTCTAAATCTACAGTTGTTAATATAAATGAATTTTGTTTGCCACTTTTATTGCAAAATAATGGCGTAGCGAGAGGGGCATCCAAACGCACTTGACACCACGAAGTTTTCTTCGCCTTATCACAAAAACTTCAGTTATTAATCAAGTTGAAAAAAACTTTATAATTTTAGTGGTGTTAGTAAGAAAACAGTTAGGTATCTACCTGTAGTTCACACTCCATTCGCTACGTGGCGCATGACCTTGATTGATGTGACCTCGCTTTTAATCTTGCGGATACTTCTCCCATTTAAGATAGGACGCTTACTTATATCGCTTTGGGTGTCCTAGCTGATAGCAGCTTAACACCCAGACTAGGAAATTGAAATGTCTTATGTTTTAATGAGCTATTGGGAAAAAGTTAAACAGTAGCAAAGCTACTAAAAGAGTAAAAGAAGTTAACAAGAAAAAATAAGAAATTTAAGAAAAAAAGGAATAAAATTAAATTTTAAAGTATAAACTTAAGATGAAAGAAAGTTAACGATAATTCTTAAAAATGACAGGAATCTTAAAATAAGTAAATTCAAACTGTAGTTGTAAAACTACTATAAGTAATTTAGAAAGTTAGTACTGTTCAGAGAAACACTCACCAATCATGGGCAAGAAAAGCTAGGGTGGCAAAGACCACAACATCCAACCAAAAAAGGGACTAATCAGGGCCATACATTTTATTTTTTAAGTTTTACAATTTTTATGGTCTCTATAGTATATATAGAGTTTTTTTTTTTCTTTTTTTTTTTTTTTATAAGAAAAATATAAAAAAAGGAAGAGAAAATAATAGAAGAGGCAAAATATAGCGTGGAGAACTCAGATGTTACTGAGTGTCCATAATTATGGAAAACCTGGGCCGTTTCCGATAATGGGGTTCAAAAGCGTCATAATCCGGCAGCTCCGCTACGATTTCATTAGGGAGGTCGACAATTTTTTCGTAAAATTTTTTGGCTAAGTCGTTTATGCGGTTACGTAAGGTAGTAGTTTTTAGGTCTCTTCGGACCGTGGAGTTGCGAAGATAACGAGATGCGTAACGGACAGTACGCAGGTTGGAATTGTGCAAGCGACTAAGGGTGTCCATAGTGGTCTTACAAGCGAAGCCCCAGACCGCACTGGCATAGGTTATGATGGGAAGGATGCATGAGTTATAGAGAATAAATTTATTGTGGACAGACAAGGTTTTACTGTTAAGGAGAGGTTTTATAGAGTTAAAGGCTCCAGCGACTTTACCTCTGATGGAGAAAATGTGCTTTTTCCAAGTTAAGCGGCGCTCCAGAATGACCCCAAGATACTTAGCTTGGTCTGACCAAGAGATAACAGTGTTGTTAATAATTATTCTGTTAGGGAAAATTATTTTGCGAGAGAAATATACTGCAGTAGTTTTAGTTTCATTTATGACAACGCGCCAAAGCATACACCAGTTCATGAAGTCATCAACATGAGTCTGTAGGTACCTGTATAGAGTATACGGGTGGTGAGCCGAAGCATAAATACAGGTGTCGTCCGCATAAAGAGCGAGGTGAGTGTGCAAGGAGCGTGGGATATCGTTAAAGAAAATGTTAAATAAAAATGGGCCCAACACGCTCCCCTGGAGGATGCCCGCTAGGATAAGGAGAATAATAGAAAGAATGTTGTTTATGCGGACTTGAAAAGAGCGGTCGCAAAGGTACGAATATATTAAATGTATAAGTCTGGGATGAAAACCGAGCTGAATTAGTTTGTAAATGAGGCCCATATGCCAGAACTTGTCAAATGCCTTTGCGACATCAAGAAAGATGGCAGCTGCGGGAATTTTTGCATTGAGTTTCTCGCTGAGAAACTCAACAACCCTAAGAAGCTGGTGTTGTGTTGAGTGTTTTGGGCGAAAGCCAAACTGCTCGGGCATGAGAATGTTGTGCTGTTGAATGAAATCCTGCAACTGGGTACGAATGACACGTTCCACAACTTTACTGATACAAGGTAGCAAGGAGATAGGTCTGTAATTAGTGGGGTCTGACAGGTTAGTTCCAGGTTTTGGAATAGGAGAGATTATAGAAAGTTTCCAAAGTTTAGGGAAGTAGTTATGTTTTAAGATAGCATCAGTGAGGTCAGTGATATAGAATATGCAATTAGGAGGAAGGTTTCTAAGAGCAGAGTTAGTAATTTTATCGTATCCTGGGGTTTTACGCTTTTTGAGTTTTTTGATAATATTGAGGATAACAATAGGTTGAATTTTAGGGGGGGGGGGTCGTGAGGTGGGGTAGCCAAAAAGTTCCGAACTGTCTCGTTAACATGATCAAGGTGAGCTTGGTTTGCAAGGGTAGGATTAGGAGAAAATTGGGTGGCATAAGAATTAGCAAGCATGTTAGCTTTTTCTTGGTCAGTATAAGCAGTAACATTATTAGTTGTGAGGGGGGGGGGGGATGGAAGTGTAATGTTTATTCAGTTTGCGTTTAAGAATCCAAAGAGAGTTGTCCTCGTACGATAAAGTTTTGAGAAAGTTGTTCCAATTTTTCTGTTTTTCTTTATAAAGACTGTTTTTAATTTTATTGTTTAACCTATTGAGAAGGGGTTTAATGGAAGGGTCTCTTGAATTTTCAAATTGTCGCCGGAGCCGATTACGCTGTTTGATAAGGTTGTAAATATAACGGGGTGATACTAAGGCAAAATTATTTTTGAAGGTATTAAATGTAGAAAAATTTTGAGCATTAGTGATATGAGAGTTGAGATTTTCAACAGCCGCATCAATGTCATCGGTATTGCTAATATCAGGGAAGGCGATGTCCTGAGAATTAAGGTAATTAGTAAATTTATTCCAGTCAATAGCCACGAAGGGGGGGGGGTGGAGGAAGAGGATTAATAATATCTATTTTAAAGCAGACAGGCAGGTGATCGGAGGATAGATCATTAATAACTGTAGAGTTGATAGGGTAAGGAAGATTTTTGGAAAGGGCAAGATCAATGATAGAGTCCCGGGCACCAGGCACTTTGGTAATGTGTGTTGGTCTGTGTGGTGCATGAAGGTTTAATTTTAAGTTTTGGACTAAGTTGTGAAGAAAAGTACCCCGCCGAGAATTGCCACGGCAATTCCAGCGTCTGCTTTTGGCATTGTAATCGCCTACGAAAAAGCATTGGTGATGTTGAGAAAAAAGCTGTGTAAGACTATTAACAGGTAAGTTACCAGTGGGTGGAGCATAGATAGAAGCTAATTTAATATTGATATGAGGAAGTTGAAGATTAATACTGGTATACCCAAGGTCAATAAAGGTGTGGTAGTGTGGAAGATGGTTCTTGATGTAAATAGCGGTACCTCCTCTGTGCGTACCATCCGCACGAGGTGTATGGAATAGCCTGTACCCAGGGATGTTAATGTTGAAAGTGGGGTTGAAAGTCTTTTGTAAGAAAATAACATAAATTTGGGGATGATCGTGAATAAAGAATTTAAGTTCGTTAAGTTTATTCTGCAAGGAGTTACAGTTCCAGGAAAGAAAAATTAGTGAGGAAAAGGTAGAAGAGGAATTACTCATCATTAAATGTGTTAAATTCCGTGGCTAAAGTTTCTATAGCACTCATAAGGATGAGTATTTTTTCTATTGGATCTTGTATATTTTTAGTTTGGTTAGGAATATTTTTGAAACATTGGATGAATTTGTTAAATTTCAGGAGTTCTTTCATCTCCTTGAAGGTCTTGAATATTTCTTTTAATTCATTAGCATAATTAGAACTAGTGGGTTGTTCTGGTGTTGCATTTTGAGTGTCATTTGGCTTATTTGGTGTAGTGTTTTCGGAGTTAGGGTCTTGGGTGGGAGAAGGGAGCGGAGCTGGGGCTTCAGTAGGTTTTTCTTCTGGTTTTTTGGCCTCTGGCTTACGGACATAATTATATGTAGGTAAAAGTTCCGCCATTGCATTCGGAATGATTTTAGGATTTTCTTTACGGACGGTTTTGGGGTCCTGCTGTTTTTTATGAAACTGGGGGGTTTTGGGGCAACCACGGTAAGTAGCCACGTGCTCACCATAACAATTTGAACATTTGGGGATGATCTTTCCAATTTTATTGCACTGGGGAGTTAGATGCTCTTCCGAACATTTGGCGCATTTTGGCGGCAGGCGGCAAATCTCGCTGGAATGTCCAAATTTCTGGCAACGGTAGCATTGCTTCACGATGTTAGTGCCTTTAAAACGCTCAATATCTACTTTAATGTAGCAAATTTCGTGAATTTGGTAGATTTCTTCGAATTTTTCACGTGGGAGAACATTGACGACGTAGAGGGGCATTGGACGACCGGTCTTTCTACTTTTCATCATCGAGGCTCTATTGGCCACGAAATTATGTTCTTTTAGAGCTTCAATTATGACCTGGGGGTCGGTATATGGGGGGAATTCCCCTAATGACAACTTTCCTGGGGCGCTGTTACGCGGGGCTCAGGGTTGTATAAGGAATTGTTTTAGAATCAAGATAGTCTTGTGTTTTACGGAAATCTGCATCAGTTTTACAGTGGATTTTGAGTAATTCACCGTCTAGTTTAATCAAGGGATTGCTGTCGTTGAGTTTATTAATCTCACTTGCAAGTTCCGTCCACTTGCCTTGGAACTCAATATAGAAGGGGTGAATTTTTGGTTTTTTAGGGACTACTTCAGTAGTGGAGCTGCCGGCTGACTCTCCTTGAGGGGGCTCAGAAGAATCCATGTTATTTTCGTCTAAGTATTTTTCAGATATATTGACATATTTGTTCTTTAAGGGAATAGTAGATTTGAGATCATTTCTCCTACGTTTTAGTGTATTAGCAGGGGTGAAGCCGTCATCTGAGTTCACCGCAATTGCCTTAAGTTTTGTTAAGATGTCAATTAGATCATAGTCATGATCATAGATAAAAGTTTTAAACTCTCTTAGTTGACTTAATTTTAGGGGGTCAAATGGCTCATTGAACAAAAACATAAGATTATTGAGAAGATTACTCACGCTAGTCTTGTGTTGAGGATTCGTCAGGTAGTCATCTTTACTTAAAAGTCTCATTATGAAGTTATCACAATCTTGCAGGAATTGCTGTACAATCAGTCTTTGTACTTCATCCGCTACTCCGGGAAATTCCATCCACGCAGCAGCTAAATCTGATTTTTCTCTCCATTCAGGATGCGGAGTGCATTGTCAGAAAATTTAAATGGGTCCTCAGTACCCATTATTGTCGTCGGTGAACCCTCTATATATTACTACTATGATGCATCAAGTCCAGGAAACAGTCACTTATTCGTACGAACTAGTTACTATTAAGTGTCACTATCAGCACCACAACTCATTCGATAATACTTGCAAAAGATTCCGCAAGTTCTTAAAACATTGAACTGCGTCTACGATCTCTTGAGAATAAAACGAACAGCACAGAGAAAATACGTCTGCTCTCTCTAAGAGGTACCAACCAACTGTGAAAACAAAATGCTATTTTGCACTTTAATTAAAAAGCAACATTTTATTAAGATATTCTTGGTGCCAGTTGTCAATTTTGGAATTAAAATTGTCCAGCCACCTCCCCTGAAAGGGTTAATTTTCGCTCCCATGATATTCACGGGCTGTGTCTTTTATTCAGATTGTTTGATTCCCACCAGTTTTATAAAATAGTGTAATTATCTTCATTTTGGTAGCATTTTGCATGTCATTAAATAAGGTGAATATTTCTTTTTCGAAAAAGCGGTGGCAATAAGCAGTCTAAATTTTTAAACCTTATCTTAAAGCAACCGTTAGGAGGTTAATGTCGTTATACCATTTAAAACGATTGAAGTTGGTATACATCACAGGCGTCTACTACAAGATGCTTACAATAAAATATACTAGTATATCATTTATTGTTCATTTACAGCGATTCACAAAAGTTTGATTTTAAAGCACTGTCTATGAGCGATAATTGTTGAAAGTGCGTTTATAATTGTGGTATGCGTTTTTAAACCTTACTAATTTTTTCCATATTACTTGGCGTGCTTAAATTCTATAGATCATATACAGGGCTGTACAAAAAAAAAAAAAAAAAAATCGAATATGTTTCCGTTTACTGACGGAAACTGCTGAAAGGGAATTTTCAACTGCGTTATGAGTTTCCTAACTGAAATAAATTTTAGCATAATACAGTGTGTCCTAAATGTTTCCGTACTCCAACTTAAAAACTCATTGTCCGCGATTTTTTTTAAATATTAATTTTATTCGATGCTTATGACTGCATCAATACTTGAGTATTTTTAGCCCCCGGTACGGTATGCTATTTCTTTCTCCCAGCGTATTTTGTGTCGTCTTCAAAAATAACGTTATCTTATACAAAAGCCAGTCGTAAAACAAAGCAGTACGATTATGTACTCTATAGCAATTTTTTAAATTTCTAAGCATCGCACATTTTCAATTTTTTTTACCGTCGTATTGGAAAAAAAAAGTACTTTTAAATGCAATTTGTTTGAAAACTGCATCTCCATTTATTTTTGAGATTTTTTTTTTTTTTTTTTTTTTTTTTTGCAGTCTTCAGCACCATTTGTTTAATTTTGGCAACTCCAGTACTCCATTTCTGTAGAACGTAAGGGGAAAATAGTTGAAAAATAGCAATTATATCTTTTTGTTGCCCTTTTCTCATAAAAAGTGAAAAAAAATGTAATTAAAATACGTGCTATTTTGAAAAAATATAAACGAATGATTTCTGTTTGAACATGGAGCTATTATAAACTATGTTTAATTTTAATTATCTATATTAATGTTACAAACAAATGAAGGCCTATGAATCATAAGACAGCTGTTTTTTCTTGTCGAGTTTCTTTAATGACGGCATCTTTTTGCTGCCTTTGTGTACTATTTCGAGATAGTGACGTCCTATGCATACTTTACTGTAGATGTTTAAGAGTGGATCGTAAATGTGTAATTCTTAAGCGGATGCGAATGACGTCATTTTACATAAAATAAAAGCGTGTACTGTAAGTCTTAAAATTGAAATATGTTTTGTACTATTTATATATACATATTTTTTTTCATCGGGGGTGACACTAAATTCTGAAAAAGCAGAATTCCTGTTTTCCAGTCGTTTTTTCTTTTCGTACTTAATGGGTGTGATAATAAAGTTCTATGTTATTTTGTTCTTCGTAGTGAAAAAATTTATCACGCATTAAGTTCGCGCAGTAATCGCGCTGCTCGAAACTTATTTTGAATGTAAATCTTTTGAATGGTGCAAAGATTTTTGGCGAAATAAATAGCCAAATGAAGCAATACCGAGTAAAGATACGTTATATCGGTTCGTTCGACGATTTCATAATACAGGTTCGGTGGAAGACAAGCACAGGAAAAGAACGCCGAATTTTGTTACACCAATCTTTTATATTCTCAAAAAAGTGGCGTAGGTGTGGTGCAACACGCAAAAGGATAGTTGGACCTCTGTTTTTCGAACCAACTCTTGATAGATTTGTATACAGGGAACTTATCCAGCAGTTTGCTGTATTGTTAGAAGTGAATGAACGAAATTCTTTGTTTCAACAAGATGGTGCAACAATACATACAATTAATGAAATCATGGTCATGCTTGTAGAATTTTTTGGCGATCGACTCATTTCAAAAAATTTTTGCCAGCTCGATCTCCTGATCTAAGCACATCGGACTTTTTTCTGTGGTAATATTTAAAGAAAAAAGTTTATGCAAGTAATCCTCAAACAATAGATGATCTGAAAATTGCCATTACTCAAAGGATAAAAGAAGTCACTCCCAGCATGTTAAAATGCGTTTCTACAAACATGCGCAAAAAAGTTCACCTTTGTCCCCAAGAAAGCGTTGGGTATTTTGAACATTTATTATAAATATATGTTCTTTTTTTTTCCTAGGTAATGTTAAAAGAGCTTTTTATCATTAACAGAAAAGTAATCGTTTTAAAGTTTGTTCGTTTGTGAATATTAAATACATATATAGTCAATACGGGAACTTTTAGGACATTCTGTATATAGTATACATACAAATCAGTAGATCATATATAGAGATTCACAAAAGAATGCAATTCTTTCGGATTATCAATAATACTTGCCGATTTCGTTTTTAATGGTTTGATGTATTTTCCAAATTGTTTACTTAGTTATAATCATTAGTGTTATAATCATTCACTTTATTAATCGGAAAAATTTTGTTTCAGTATCATTCATGTGTCGGAAAGCGTTTTATAATTTATGCTTAAAGCTTGATTTTCCTTTCTTGTCAGTATTTTCGTGGATATTTATTTCTATCTTCGCAATCAGTGATTCACTCGAGTCACAACTTTGGTAACGTAAATGAGCGTTTGAATTATGACGATTAAAATCATTGCATCATAGATCGTGCATTTTTGGAATATCTTTATTTTTTTATTTTGAAAATGACTCGGTTAGAGTCGAAACATGTAAACATGTGAATAAAACTATTTTCACTTTTATTAAAGTTTTAATCTTACTCCTTTCAGCAATTAAAAGTAGTTTATTATTACAGGGCTGTCACTGTCGAATATTTTTTAATTCTAACTGGCACCACTTTTTAAAAACAGAACTTCTTAACAAACTTCTTTGGCAACATTTGCAAGAAAATATGCTTCAGAATTTATATTAGTAAAATACTGGTGTGAGTGAATAAAAAAATAGCCGCCGGTGGCAGCCCTGTTATTACAAGGTGTAAATCCTCTAATGCCCATAGGAGCACATATGCTATTATCAATGTTTCCAATTTAGTAGATTTTTTAATTCACATGTTCGAAATTCATACCAGAAATTTAAACTAGCAATATTTTCGCTATTTAAAGCTGACATTCTGTCATTACATTGTTTAAATTTGATATTGAATTATTCTGGGGTGAATTCAGATTCTCTAAAATTCGGGATTTCTAGAACGTATTCTAACATGGGAATTAGAGGGTTAATTTGTTATATAGGAATATAATAAGTTAATACTAATATCGTTGAATCACAGTATGAAATCGTAATTGCATCAACATTAACTAGTCTTAAATATCTTTACCTAATTATTTCAAAACGTTTAGAGAAATAAAAATAATTAACACTTCAATGAAAAATAATTCTTGACGAAAGTATAGAAATTAACTATCGTACACACTTCGTACTTCGATCAGCATTGTCGTGGAAAATTTATCGACAATTTATTTTGGTTTCGGTACTCTTAGGGAAACTATCTAATTGGTCTTATCATCTCAGATTAATTTTCATCACCGTAAAAGATAATTTTTGATGAGGATGAAACTTTACTGTTTTCTTAAACTTTTCCCATATGAATTTCGGCGTAATTAATCACAGTCAAATATTCCAGAAGTTATAATTTTTGCGATCAAAAATAGAGTTCTCAGATAACTTAATATCCAGATTATTTGCATAGTTTTGCAAAGAAATAATAATGTTCTTCTGAAGTGATGCACATTTTGTCAAAATTAATAATTAATAAATTAGTAATGTTTTGTCATATATATGTTTCATATATCTAACTTTATTTTCAATGCAGGGCCTCCACAGGCGAGTATTTTTATATTCTATTTGTACCACTAATTTAAGGAAATAAATTTTGTAGTATATTTCACTTTCAGATGCTGTCAAAGTGAGTGTGAGAGATTTTTCTTTTTAAAAAATGGGAACAGATAGAATTAAAAAATAATTGCCTGTGGCAGCCCTGTTAATGCTACATGAAACAGGATGCATACACTCCTTTGAATTTTCAAGGAATCGGACATCATACCCTTTAAGGCCGGTGGTTAAATTTTGGACTTCCTAATTTTAATGCCTAAACGCCACATTGTCACCAAAATATTGGAATTAAAATTTTCTGTTTATTAACTATGTGAAAAAAAGCTTTTGCTTATTTTTAAATAAATTTGTTTGTAAATTCTGGTTTCATTCACTAATTTCGGCATTTTATGAATAGAAGTACCCTACCCTGAAAGGATTAAAAAGGGAAAAATTCTATTTATTATTTAAATAGCAGAATACATAATACCTACGTCTAATCGCAGACTTTGTAATACTTTTCTGTTATGGAATAAAGCAAAAGAATGTACCCAAAATATTTGATAGAACTGTAAGCAACCTCGTTATAGCAAATATGTATAAATTACGCAGTTTTTTATATACATATTTTTCTAATAATATATATATCTTTAAGTAAAGATGTTGCATTTAAATTTATTTACTAACTATTGCTAAATGTTTAGAAAAATAAAATAATTAACACTTCAATGAAAAGTAATTCATGACGGAAGTGAAGAAATTAACTATCATACACAATTCCTATTAGTTGTCGTGGAAAGCAATGTCGTGGAAAAGTTATCGACCATTTAATTTGGTTTTGTTACTCTCAGGAAAACTATCAATTTGATCTTATCATATCAGATTAATTTTCATCACCGTGAAAGATCATTTTTGATGAGGATGAAACTTTATTGTTTTCTTAAACTTTTCCCATAAGAATGTCTGAGTAATTATTCACCGTAAAATATTCCAGAAGTTATAATTTTTGTGATAGAGAATGGAGTTCTCAGGAAGCTTAATGTCTAGATTATTTGAATTGTTTTGAAAAGAAATAACAACGCAGTGAAGTTGTGCCTCTTTTAATTAAAATTCTTAATTAATAAAATATGAGTGTTTTTGGTCATATAAATGTTTCATATATCTAGTATTACTTTTAATGCTACATTATGGTATCCGCACACCTTTGAAGCGTCATTTTCGATGAAAATATCTTTTTTTCTTTTCTTTTTTTTCTTTTTTTTTTTTTTTTTTTTTTGCAATAATATTAAAATCGATTTTTTTTAAACTTTCGAATCTGCTTAAATTGTGTTTATATCTTAATTAGAACCAGTGTTGTGCCATTTAAAGTTACAGCTCTTACAGGTTTTGAATTGTGTTTAAAAGTTATTTCTATCTTTTTCTCAAAAGATGTTTTTCAAATTCTTACTGTACGTAAAACATCTTATAGGAAAAACTAATTATGAAATGTCTTGAAATTTTGTGTGCTTCTTTTACAAATGTTTATTGAGGTAATAGACAACACACATGATAAAGTATTAATTAGTTTTATATTTAACAGTGGTATAAGTGATAAAGTTACAACGAATTTAACAAATTTTTCATTACATCAGCACTTCAACTGCCATAGCATCTGAGATATAGATGCTATTACAATGTGATAGTCTATATCAGAGATAAAATTACTGTCTTCGTTATACAATTTATAAAATGACAATACAAGAGATCATTGGATTAATTTTGAGATGAAATGTCAATTTTTCACATAATTTTGACTATTTGCACTTTAAAAAATTATTTCTGTGTAATTGGTTTCAAAATTTTAACTGAAATGTCATCATACAAAATTGGCATGAAACGAAAATTTAAAAACATTACCTCCGGATGTGCGTGGATATCTTAACCCTTTGAAAGTAATTGTGTTTCTACGCTCACCGGAATCTTGAAAAATAAGGAAAAGCAATTTTACGACGTTTTTCCACCAACATTAGAAAAATATAATTTAATAAAATTTCTCTGGGGCAAAACTTCATTAATCGTAGGTGGGATAAAATATATCTCACCGCTCCTCAAGGGGTTAAACAAGGTGCATACACTGCATTGAATTTCCAAGGAATCTGACATCACTCTTTAACCCATTCGGGACCATATGCACCTTCAAAAGGTACATACAGAATATGTTTTTACTCACAGTTATATAAAAAAAGGTAATATTTGCCTTATTTCATTAGAGCATTTTCGCGATTTTAAAAGTAAAGGTAATTTAAAAAAAAAAAAAAAAAAGGATGCTAACCGAACAAAATTTGCATAAAAGGTTCCGGTCCCATAATGGTTAAGAAGATAAATTTCTATGTATTATTTTAATAGCAGAATTCATAATGTCCATTAGCTAATCGCAGAATTGTTAATATTTTCTGCTAGGAATATGGCTAAGGAATGTATCCAAAATATCTGATAGAACTGTAAGTACCGTCGTTATACCTAATACACCGCCCCCCTCTGAAAACCCCCTTGAAACCCTCTCGCTGCGCAACCCGAGGCAACGTAAAAATAGAAAAATTTGCCCAAAACGATATTTCCTCAGGGATTCCTATTTTGCACTGACGATTATTTTTTTATTCAACTCGGACCACTTTTAAAATATAGAAAATTCCAGATAGATTTTAACAACATCTACGAAACAATTATACTGCAAAATTGATTTCCAAAAACAGTGGTGGGAGAATATAAAAATAGTCTCCAGTAACATCCCTGCTTTAGCCTGATTTAAATGTTTAATTATTGACTCAGTTTTCGGTTTAAAAAAAACTCTTTCATAGCTGCCAACTTTTACGCTTTCTTCCTACCACTAAAATTTTATAGTAACTATTGTCTAATTTAATCGTCGAAATCTCGCAATTAAACAAGGCGAAAATTTCTGTTTAATTTTAGTGGTATCAAAAAAGCGTAAACGTTGGCAGCTATGCTCTTTTACAAAAAATGTTCACTTATTTAAACTCTAAAATATATATATAGATTTGAAATATGTAGTAAAAAAGTGCGCAATTTTTGAACCTATTTTGATTTTTAAAAAAGTTACGCAGCGAAAGGGTTAAAGCATTTTTACGGTCCCCTGAATTTAGACCAATTTTTTCTAAAAGTTTTCTTTTACTTATTTAATCTCAGAAAAACAAATTGGAGAAAACTTTAGAAAATTATTGTTATTCAAATTGAAGGGACCGCACAAATGCTGAAAAAAATCCGACTACGATAGACGCCATTTTACTGTCATCGCTCAGACCTAGTATTCAAGGGCCGGTGGCTAATATATAAATTACGTAGATTCTTTACATACGTATTCTTCAAATAAACAGTGTTTTCTTGAATTATCCTGTAAATATGACTATTATTAAAGAGATTGCGTTATTAATAATGGAAATCTTCATGCATTTTATCGCAAATAAATAAATACAAGCAGACGTTGACAAAAATTATGTGAATAAATTTTATCTATGCTTATATCTATCATATATATATATGGCTATTATTTATATTTCTATTTTATTGAGCTTTCTCTTTTAGTTAATTTTAAGCTGTCAAGCACCTAAATAATTTTTTGAATAGGTTTTATTAAAATTTTATTCTCTGGAAATATTTAAAAATAAATCTCATGAAAAAAACTAGCTATAGTAGGGAAGTTATATCCAAGTTTGAGCTGTTTCTACATGATTAAGTGATAATTTGATTTTTAAAATAAATTTTCACAAAACGATAACTTTGGTCATTACGCGCATGATTTCTAAGAAATGGCTGAATAGAATTTCGTGATTTTTTCGGAAAGTATAAACGACACAAAACGACACTACTATTATGTAGAAGTACAAAATTTAGAAATTAAGACGATTTGTTTTTTGTAAAAAAAAAAAAATCTAAATTTCCTGACATTAGAAAACTTTGGCGTACAATGTAATACTCTGTTTTCTTTTAAATGGCTTCCAGGAGCATCATGTGGACTGGTACATGTAGTATTCAAAGGCAGAATTTCTATGAATTCTCTGATAAGGGTCTATGCATATATAACGTTATCATTTTTTTGGCGGGGGGTCGGGCATATGATATCGAAAGATATCTCTAGGGGGAGCGGGAATTTGTCTTTTTATATCGTTATCATTTTTGATCCATTTATATTTTAACTTGATAACATCAAAATAGTATCTTTTTTTAGTATGTTATCTATATTTATGAAAGTACAAAGTTATTATTAAAATCATAATCATTATAAAATTATTCAACTCTAAAATATGGAACATCCAAATGTTTCGCATTCCTATTCATCTGTCATACGTGTATGCATATATAATCCGCTGTTTGACATTTTAATGAAATCTCATTTAACCGATTTATGCCTAGCGTCCCATTTTTGGGACGTTTCGAATTTTAATGATTTTTTATGATTTTTTTCTTCTTTACAACAAGAAAATTGTATGAATTAATTGTCTAGAAATGTTTTTATCTATTACCGAGGGATGACAGCATAAAATGTATATTTATTTCGTTAAATGAAGGCAATTTTTTGGTGTTTATAGATTTTTCATTTTTCAAGATAGCAAAATGTAAAAAGTAAGTTTCTTTGTATTTTTGTATCAACGATCCAAATAAATAAGTCACAATCTTAGCTTGTAGCTTCTTTGAAATACGTATTTTTTAAATTGCGAAATTATGCGTTCACGCCTATTTTTTATGCTTGTTAGTTACGTACAAAATATGGGGCTCTAGACGGAAATGGGTACATATTTCCATTAGCCGTTTAGGGGGCAGTTATTTATGTAAAGTCCTTTTCAAGATGATTTTGAAATAAATTGTTTTTTAGCCTCAAATACGATTATTCTTAATTTATTATTAATTATACCTATAATGTTATTAGTCTGTAAAGAAATAAATATATTTTTTAATAGTTAGTAAAATTTCTAATTATAGTATATAATATACAATTTAAAAGCTTAGTTTAGATAAATGTAGACAAAACATGTAATTATGCTCCATATTTAGAACGTTTACATTTTATCAAATATTTTAATGTAATTATTTTTTGTATTTTTCCAGTTCATATTGCAATATTTTAAGTGGTTTTACTAGCAAATTTGAGAAAACAAAAATTCAGGCATAAATGGGTTAATATTTTATGCCAGTTCAACGCAAGCTCATCTTGATATAAACGTCTCAGTGTAACTGCGCATAGCTGCCAACTCTTCTGATTTTTCAGACCACAAAAATTTAATAGAAATTTTTGGCTTATTTAATAAGCACATTACGGCGATTTAAAACATTAAAATTTTCCATAAAATTTTTGTGGTCTGAAAAAGCGTAAGATGTTGGCAGCTATGACTGCGTAATGCATTTTTAAATGTTTTTTAAAATATCACAGTAATAAAAACTGCAATAAAAAGTAATTCTTGAAGAATGTGAATAAATTATTTCTTATACATAAATATCTTATTTCTGCGTGTAATTCAAATAATATGCATCACTTCTTTAATGTTGTTATTCTTTGTAAAGCTCACTCTTATTAATCCATCTTATTAATAATTTCATCCGAGATATTTTTTATCACATTAAAAAATAATTTTCGACAGGCACAAAACAAAAATTTCCAACATGACTATAAAAAAAATACTCGCCATCCGATATATCAGAGCTTATTTCTAGGCTGTCAAAAAATGAGGGCTAAAGATAAAATGAATTTTAATATAGCATGAATTTAAGAGTATTGATAAAGATAATAAAAATCATTCAGTAGTGAAGTTAAAATATTACACGAAAGTTGCTTATTCACGAATAAGAATAAAATATGATTAAATAATAAAAGTTGAAATCTTCTAAAATTTACTTAATTCGTTTAGATACTGAAATAAACCCCAATTATAAATGTTAAATTTACACCAATTATGTAATGTTACCTTAAGAGTGTTTGATCAAGTTATATCAGTTCCCTATTTGTACAATTTTGAGGATAACATCATACATTCGCATAATTTCACATTTGTTTTAACCGGAAATTAATTAAACATTATGTTTACTTATTTTTTGGGAAAGTTACACGAGCATTCTAGTTTGTAGAATAGAATTACATAAAATTACACCAATTTTTTGCCCAAGAAACTTGACGCTTTTATTTTAATTTAACACTAATTTAGGCATATGGAAAATCTATTAAGGGGACTGGGTAAGCGAAATTCAACAGAAAAATCGATTTTTACTTTTCTATATCAATTAATAGTTTAAAATTTTATCTTTTCAACGATGTACCACACATACTTATATATATATATATATATACAAAAAAAGTGTTATATTTTTTTTCTAAGAGCACTTCACAGCAGTGGGCTACTTTTTTTTAAATTAACATTTCTTGATTGACACCACTTTTTTGAAGTGGTAAAATTCCCATTGATTTCGCCTTAACTAAAATGTTATTAAATAAGGCGAATTTTACTATTTAAAAAAAAAATGGTGCCAATCAAGAAATGATAATTTAAAAAGAGTATTCCATTGTCAACACTGCTTCACAGCTTTAATTGACTTTTCCTCAAAACTTCGATTTTTCAGGTTTGTGTTCCTTTTTTCCAATACCTATTACACTTAAGAACTTAGATTTTTCTAAATACTTATATTATGTTATAGTGCATCCTTTAACACAGGGATTTAATGATTTCTTGAGAATTATTTATTTTAGGCAGTGAAATCTTACCAAAAATGCTAATTAAAAAACGTCTTTCAATAAATAATTAATAATTAATTTTCAGTTTCACTTAAAAAGAAAATGGTCTGTTAAAAGCATGTTATTCAAACTACTCTAAAAAATCTAGACCTCTATCTTTCACCATATCTGAGAAAAAGGTCTGTTAAAAAGGTCTGAGAAAATGGTCTGTTAAAAGCATGTTATTCAAACTACTCTAAAAAATCTAGACCTCTATCTTTCACCATATCTGAGAAAAAGGTACATAAAGTTGGTGTATTTTAACATGGCCGAAATAGAGCTTACCCGGTCCCTTTAAGGGAACGAGGGACTTTTAAAATATTTTTTTTTTTTATTTTTTGTAAATTTCACTTTAAATATTATTCAAGGGTACATTATATGCATTATGGCAAAGGTGGTCAACTGTAGCACGCTGGACACCACTAAAATTTTATAGTAATCTAATGACTTATCTAATGATCGAATCTCTGCGATTCAAGAGCTTGGCGGTTTCTTTAAAAGATTACTGTTATCATGCGTGTCACAGATGACCAACCCTGTATTACGGTATACAGCTGCCACAAGAAAAAATTCTTCGGGTAAAAAATAAGATTTTTTCGTAATATATTAGAACTTTTCAAAATGCCCCATGCGAACTGCAAAGCAGTGAAAATCTAGAATATTTTTTATATAAGTTTCGTTTATATATATAAATAAAACTGTGCATAAAATTTGATATATTTGAATATAACGGTAAAAAAAAAAAAATCTAAATTTTTTGAAATTTTGAGCCAAAAAAAAAAAAAAAAAAAAAAAAAAAAAAAAATTCTTACTTTTATATTCAACTATATCAAATTCAATGCACAGTTTATATATATATATATATATATATATATAAACCAAACTTATATTTTGGGGGAAAAGTTCTAAAATATTACGGAAAATTCCTTTTTTTCTCAAAAAAAATTTTTTTTTTAAATTTTTTGGTGGTAAATGTATGCCATAAGGCATATAATGTACCCTTGAATAATACTTAAAGCGAAATTTATAAAAAATAAAAAATTGGTTTTAAAGGTCCCCTTAAATTATAAAAGCAAAATGCTTTTATAATTTAAGGGGATAATTTAAGCATTTTTTTTATAAATTACATTTTTAGAAATCTTATTTTTAGTATACCTTGTATAACGTTACATTAAATTTTCTGAGTAGGTACTTTTTACCAAAAGTTGTTTATTCCCGAATATGAATAAAATATGAATATGTAATAATAATCGTAATAGCCTAAAAATTCGTTTAACTCATTTAGATACTGAAATAAACTATGCGTGAATTATAATGTAATCCCAAGAGGGTTTTATCCAATTATGCCTGCTCCCCCATTTTTGTAACTCTGAGAGTTACACAATACTCAGACAATATTTGACGTTCGCTTTTTCATGAAATTAATTAACATTATGTTTACTTGTCTTTTCGCACCGTTACGTGTGCATTCTATTTCGTAGGAAAAAGATTATATAAAATTGTACCAATTTTCTGCTCGAGAAAATTTGCGCATTTTATATTAATTCTACAATAATTTAGTTATATGAAAAATGTATTAAATTATAAAAGCTGAATGCCTAAGTAATTTTAGAAATCTTACTTTGCCCAGTATCATTTGCGCATACATAAATTTTATTTTAAGGATTTTTAATGTATAATTCTTCAATAAATTTTCTGCTTAAGTACTTTTATCCGAAATTTGCTAATTCACGAATATGTAAACATAGGATTTTGTTCTTCTAAAAGTTCATTTAACTCATTTAGATACTGAAAATGACCATACGTCAATTAGGTTTGTTATTCTACAAAGATTTATGCCTACTTTTTTATCAAATTATACCTGTTCCCCATCTTTGTAATTTTGAGAGTTAACCCTCTCGCTGCTTAATTAATTCTTCGCGATAAGCGTCTTTTACAGAATTTTTAATCTTTTATCACCGTTTCTTTAAAATAGAAATTTTTGACTATCGCGAAAAAGTCCTGATTAAGTCAGATAAAGTTTTCTCTAAAAAATAACTGGTGGGAATAACCAAATAGTATTAATTAGACGGAAATATGCATGCCCGAGCATATCTCGGGTTGCGCAGCGAGAGGGTTAAATCTGACACTCACATTATATTAAGTCTACCGTAAAGTTCTATCCGATAATGTTATTTCGCGCCTACATTTTAAAAATTCACATTTCTTAATTGGCACCACTTTTTTTAAAATGGTAAAAATCCTATTGTTTTCACCTTAATGTGAAATGTGAAAACAATGGGAATTTTACCATTTCAAAAAAGTGGTGCCAATGAAGTAATCTGAATGTATAAGAAGTACGCATGAAATAGCATTATCGGATAGAACTTTCCGGTAGATTTAATATAATATTGGCTTTATTCTAAAACTAATTAAGCATTTTGTTTGCTTAATTTTTAGCAGCTTTACACGCTCAATCTAATTTTTAGAATAGAAATTACATAAAAGTACAATTTTCTGATCAAGAAAATTGTCACGCTTTATTTTAATTCTTCGCTAATTTAGACATAAGAAAAACTAATAAATAATTAAAGCTGAATGCTTAACACGAGAACGCCCGGAAATTTTACTCAAGTTTCATAAAAATATTTTGCACCAGAATTTTTATTTAAAATTATTTGACTGGTTTATTTAACGTAAATCTGCGCTTTTAAAATTTAGCTGATTTTGTGAAAGAATTTCTGGTTCCAATTGACATTTAATCATATGGTCGGAGTCGAATCGACGTCTTCCGGGGCGTTCTAGTGTTAATTAATTTTAGAAATTAAAATTAACTTCATTTAATATCTATTTGTCTACGGAAATATTATTTTGACGATTTACCTTGTATAATGTGACATTAAATATTCTTTCTAAGTACTTTGAAGCATAAGTTGTTTTTTTTTTTACCGAATATTAATTAAATATAAATATGAAGCAAAAATTGAAATCTTCTAAAATATCCGTTAAATGATTTAAATAAAAAAAATAAACTATGCATCAATTACACATATTATCGTACGAGGAATTTATGAAATTATGTCTATTCACCATTTGTGTAATTTTGACAGTTGCATTATAAACAAGCTGTACTTTGACGTTTGCTTTATCTGGAAATCAATTAAACATTAAGTTTTCTTATCTTTTTGAAGCGTTGCCCGAGCATTTTAGTTTGTAGAATAGAGTTTAGTAAAATAACACCGATTTTCTGCTCAAGGAAATTCGCACTTTTATTTTAATTCGACACTAATTTTAGCATATAAAAATCTATTAAATTATAATTGCGGACTACATAAATAATTTTAGAAATCTTATAATTAGAATGATACATTACAGTTTCTAAGTAAATACCATTAACCGCAAATTGTTTATTCACGAATATGAATAAAATATGAATATGCAATAAAAATGGGTAACTACTAAAAATTCATTTAGCTCTTATATAAACTATGCATAAATTATAGTGTAATCCTGCGAGGGTTTTATCCAATTATGTCTGCTTTCCATTTGTGTAATTTTGAGAGTTACGTCATACTAGCACAATGTTTGACGTTTGTTTTATCCAGAAATTAATTAAGTATTATGTTTACATATCATTTCGGAGAATTGTGCGTGTATTTTAGTTCATAGAATAGAGATTATATAAAATTGCACCAATTTCCTTTTAAAAAAATTCGCGCATTTTATATTAATTGTATTCTTATTTAGGTGCATGAAAAATCTATTAAATTATAAAAGCGGGATGCTTAAATGATTTCAGAAATCTTACTTTAGCTAGTATCACATGCACATTCATAAATTTAACTTTAAGGGTTTTCCATGTATAATGCTACATTGAATATTAACAGAAAATTTTTAATATTTAACCCCTTGAGGGGCGATGGGATATGGGATATATTTTATCCCACCTACGATTAATGAAAATTTGCACCGGAAAAAATTTGTTAAATTTTACTTTTCTAACTTTGGTGGAAAACAGTCTTAAAATTGCTTCCTTATTTTTCCTTACGCTGAAGGGGTTAACAGAAATTTTATTGAAACATTACTTTCAACAGAAATTTGTTAATTCACGGATATGAATAAAACAGGAATTTGCAATAAAAACTGAAATTTTCTAAAATTCCGTTTGAAACATTTAGATACTGAAATAAACTATTCATCAATTATCTATAAACAGGGAGTTTAAGAACAGCGGTTACAAACTTACAGGAGAGATAGAAAATACCTACACGATGAGAAATCCCATAGCAATGCATGGTAGGAAACACTTTTCCTTCGCGGTATTGACGACTAGTGTTGCCAGGTGTGCCGCGTTAATCAAAGCTGTAAATGCATTGGAAACCAATAAGTTCTTACAGTTTACTTCTCCATTTTTAATCGCCGATAATTCTGCAGCTCCATACGGTGAAAAAAGCTACTTTAAAATAATGGTGTCCAGAGGATTTGGAGCCCCGATTTACACGGTATACCTAAGAATATTAGTGACGACTCAAAACAAAAGAAAGGGAGGACATGAACAGGGGGGGGGGGGAAACATGTTTTTTATTCTTAGCATAGCAAAAAATTAAGAAGAAAGAACAAAAAGAGAGACAACGTTCGTCATTAAAGACGATGTTCAAAATTACGACACAAATCCGTGATGCAGGCCTCACATCTCTGTCGCAAGGACGTCTTAAAGTTCTCGAAAATACCGGACGTGTCCCGGACTTCCTCAGCAGCTACCAAAATGCGTGCAACTAGTTCCCCAGCGCTGTTCTGCATTGCCCCAGCATTTTTGCGGTACTAAGAATAATAAACATGTTTTTCTCACCCTGTTTGTGTTCTTTCTTTCTTGTGTTTTGTGTCCAGAGGCCACGTTCTATAGGGAAAGTTTTATTGGTCCAACCACTATTTTGAAAATATCTTCATCGTACCTTTTTATAGCATATTTTAAATAAAATTATTATGAATATTGCTAATTAAGGGTTCTGGTAGGAACAATAAATTTTTCTCTATACAATGCGACCCCAGTGTGTCATCACTACCGCGCCAGGAATGCGTTTCCGACCGTGCATTGCTATGTGATTTTCCAATATTTAGGTGCGGTGTATCTCTCCTGAAAGATTATAACCGCTGTGCTGAAACATCCTGTATTTAAAAGACAAGGCTGTTTATTTAATCATCTGGCCTGAGCTTTATACTGAACCCATTTTGAATTTTTTTTTCAATGAAAGCAGTTTATTTGTATTGTGCCCGCACGTGAAATATTTTTTAAATAATCTTTTTTTATATTTTAATTTTAAGTTTAAAAGTATTTTAGTAAATTTCTCAGAGTGGTCGCGACTTGGTTACTACCATTGTTACAGAGAAAAGGAAAACAATCAGAATTACTATCACAGTGGTCGCAACTGGGTTACGACATTTGTTACAGAGAAAAGGAAAACAATCAGAATTACTATCATTACGGATACTATTTTCTCATTGTAATTATTTTTTTTTTTAATTTTGAATAGAAAATGGGTTCCGTTAAAAAACAAAAACTAATTTTTTATTCATAAAGCACATTTTAATATTTTTTTACATTCAGCTGATACTGAGATTGAATATTTACTTTGATAAAACTAAATATTTCAGTACGAATGCGTAGAAAAGAATAAATTTCTGGAATTAGTTCTCACTAAGATTTAAGTCATCAAGTCAAGCGTGCGAATGTTCACATGCATAACTGTAACTGGGAAAATTGACATAAAGTTTGGAAATACGAGTATATTCATTAATAATCTATTGCATGTTAAAATGTTTTTAAAATAGTGAATATGGATTTTTGTTGATTTTACATTGCGTAATAGGAACGATCAAAGCCTCAATTTATAACTTCACAATTTGCTATCTAAATTATATGTTACTGATTACTCTTACTGCTCGAGGGAGACTGCAAAGAATAAGAATAAAGTCTGTGGAGCATAGATGTCCCTCCCCGTCTCCTTTATTGAGGTCTCACAAAAATACGAAATTCAGCCAAATCTGAGCACACCGATATGCTCGAGAGAGCACGGGAGTGGTGTATACAATATTCAAATAAATGTGACAATAATTAAATTTGTAAAATGACAAAAAATGTAAAATTATGTTCGTGATTACTCATAGCATAGCTGCCGACTTTTACGCCTTTTTACTACTACTATATTTCAACAGGAAAAAAATGTATTATTTAATCATCGAAAACTTAAGATTAAATAAGTGAATTTTTCTCCTGAAAAATAGTAATAGGGAAAAAGCGAAAAAGTTGGCAGCTATGCTCATAGGAATAAAGTTTACTTTTTCAATAATTTGAAAAGTTTAAGTTAAACTTTAGTTATAAATAATATTAGTTTTATGAGTTACGCCAGCCAATTTATGATTGATTATTTATTGCAGTTTTTATTTTTTGTAATTCTTTATAACTACAATCTAACAGTTCTTTTAATAATCATCATTAGGTAAATTTGACGGGTTCCAACTCGCATATTCTACGAAGATTTTATGAAATTATGTCTGTACACAATTGTGTAATTTTGAGAGTTACGTCTTACGCTCACATTATTTGACGTTTGCTTTATCATGAAACTAATTAAGCAATTTGTTTACTTCATTTTTTGCAATTTTACTTGTGCATTCTGATTTGTAGATTTGCGATTACATAAAAGTACAATTTTCTGCAAAGAAACTTTGCGCGTTTTATTTTAATTCTTCACTTATGTAGGCTTATGAAAAACTATTAATTTATATAAGCTGAATGCATTATTAAATTTAGAAATCTTACTTCTAACCTCTTGAGGGGTGGTGGGATATATTTTATCCCACCTACGATTAATGGAGATTTGCACCAGAAAAATTTTATGAAATTTTACTTTTCTAACTTTGGCGGAAAAAAGGTCGTAAAAATGCTCTTCCTTATTTTGAAATATTTTTTTTTTCTAAATTTCCGGTGGGAATTCAGCATTGCACAAACGCAATTGCTTGCCCCTCAAGGGGTTAATATGCGTAAACGAAAATATTATTTTAAGGTTTTACTCTATAAAATGTTACAGTAAATTTTCTTTTTAAATGATTTTAACCGTAAGTTGTTTATTCACAAATCCGAATTAAATATAAATATTTAACAAAAATTTAAATTTTCTAAAAACTGCCTTAACCCTTTCCGATGCAGTGTACCTTGATCGGGATACCTAATTTTAATTCCAAACTTACAAAGCTACACCAAGAATATTTTAGTAAAATTTTTCATTAACGATGAAAGTATAAATTAACAAGTTTTTAATTGCTAAAAAAGTCGTTTATAAATTCCGGTGTCAGTCGATGATTTCATCATTTTACAACAAACTTTGTCTGTGCCGGAAAGGTTTAACACATTTAGACACTGGAATAAACAATATATCAATTATACAAATTATTCTACGAGGGATTTGTCAAATTCTGTCCCTTCCCCATTTGTGTATTGAAAGTTACATCATAAAGTCACAGTATTTGACGTTTGCTTTATCCGGAAATTAACTAAACTTTATATTTACTTATCTTTTCTTAGCATCACACGCGTATTCTAGTTTGTAGTTTAGGGATTACATGAAATTGCATTAATTTTCTAGCCAAGAAAAATCGCGCTTTAATTTAATTCTACATTAATATAGGCATATGAAAATTCTATTCAATTATAACAGATGAATGCTTAATTTAATTTTAGAAATCTTACTTTTAATATCTATGTGTATACGGAAATATTATTTTATGCCTTTACCTTGTACAATGTTACACTAAATTTCCTTTGTAACACTAGAACGCCCGGAAATTTTACTCAAGTTACATAAAAATATTTGATTCCAGAATTTTTATTTAAAATTATTTGACTGATTTATTTAATGTAAATTTGCGTGGTTCAAATTTAACTTACTTTGTGAAAGAATTTCTGGTTCCAGTTGATATTTAATCATATGGTCGAAGTCGGATCGACTCCTTCCGGGCGTTCTAGTGTTAAATACTTTTAACCACGAGTTGTTTATTCACAAATATAAATTAAATATAAATATGTAACAAAAATTGGAATCTTCTATAAATTCTCTTAACTCATTTAGACTTTGAATTAAACTTTACATCAATTATCCATGCCATCGTACAATTGATTTGTGAAATTATGTCTTTTCCCCATTCGTGTAATTTTGAGGGTTACATCATAAGCTTACAGTATTTTGTGTTTGCTTTATCCAAGAATTAATTAAACATTATGCTTACTTATCTTTTCGGAACACCATACGCGTATTCCAGTTTTTAGAATAGAGATTACATAAAATTACACCTATTTTCTAGCCAAGAAACTTCACGAGTTTTATTTCTAAATTGATTTAGGCATATGAGAAATCTATTAAATTATAAAAGCTAAATGCTTAAACAGTTCTAGAAACGCTACTTTATATGTGCTTAAATAGTTTTAGAAAGAATACTTGTAGTATCATATGTGTATGCACAAATATTACTTTAAGGGTTTATTTTGATAATATTAGATTAAATTTTCTGCTTAAGTACTTTTAACCGCTAGTTGTTTATTCAAAAATATGAATGTATACAAAAATTGAAAATTTATAAAAATTCATTTAAGTCATTTAGATACTGAAATAAATTGTACGGCAAATATACATTATATTTTACGAGGGATTTATCACATTATGTCTATTCCCCATTTGTTTAATTTTGAAAGTTAATACATCATAAGCTGTATTTGACGTTTGTTTTATCCGGAAATTAATTAAACATTATGTTTACTTATCTTTTCTTAGCGTCACACGTGCATACATGTTTGTAGAGTAGATATTACATAAAATTACACCAATTTTCTGCTTAAGCGATTATGCGCTTTTATTTTAATTCTACGTTAAATTAGGCATATGAGAAATTTATTAAATTATAAAAGCAGAAAGCTTAAATAATTTTAGAAATCTTACTTTCAGTATCGGTGTGTATACGGAAATATTACTTTAAACCTCTAATGACCGCGGGAGGTCTCCCAAATGCTCTGCTAACTGAATACCAATAATTTTAATAGAAAATTTCATAGAAGGTGAAATGTGCAAAAAAAAAAATCCAAAAATAAACTTTTTATAAGAAAATATTGCTATTCTGTTTTGGGATCATTTGAGAACCCTACCACGGTAGCATATATACTATCAGCAGTGTTTCCAATTTAATGGTTTTTTTAATTCAGGTATTCAAAATTTATACCCGAAATTTAATAGAGTAATATTTTATTTATGTAATAACAGACATTCCTTCATTAAATAAATCGAAATTTACTATTGAAATTTTCTTGTATGAATTTCGATTCCCTTAATTACGGAATTTTTAGAACGTATTCTGTCATGAGAATCAGAAGGTTAAGAATTTATCTTGCGTAATGTTTGATTAAATTTTCACCTTAAGTACTTTTAACCACTACTGGTTATCCACGAATATGAATAAAATATGAATATGCAATGAAAATTGATAATTTCTAAAAATACATTTAACTCTTTTACATACTGTGTTGAAAAGTATTTATCTAATGGCAATACTAGCGCGAGTTAACGCATTCACTAGAAGTTTTAGTTTCGAAAGCACGGCAAGCGTGTGCGTCACCTTAACCATTCAAAACCATGGTGCATATATGCAGCCTTAAAAAGTGCCTACAGAATTTGTTTATGGTACCACTAAAAAAGAAAGGTAATATTTGCTTTCTTTAGCTAGAGCATTTTCGCAATTGTTTAAGTAAAGGTAACTTAAAAAAAAGTGGTGCAAACTAAATAAAATTTGTGCAAGAGCCCCTGGTCCCGAAGGGGTTAAAAAGTTTCAGTTTAGATTGGAATGTTGATCTGACGCGAGAAGCGTCGCACTTGTTGATTGGACGATGTCCCCTCCCTTTTTTGACGGAACAGAGTTTCCTTTTGAAATATATCAGAATTTAATGTAAATAGGTGTGTAACTATCCACTGTAAATAAGTTTCATTAAAATCAAGAAACTTACGGATGCACCCCTTTATTAAATTTGAGTCAATTTAGTTTGTTTTAAAATTGAAATAAATTATACATGTTATATTATAATATATAGATAATATATGTTATCCTACGAGGGATTTATGAAATTATGTATATTCCCAATTTGTGTAATTTTGAAAGTTACATCATAAGCTCACAGTATTTGAGTATTTAAATTACACCAATTTTATGCTCGAGAAGCTTTAAGCGTTATATTTTAATTCTACACTTATTTAGGCATATGAAAAATCGATTAAATTTTGAAAGCTGGATGCTTAAGAAGTTTCAGAAATCTTGCTTTACTTAGTATCTTATGCGCATGTATAAATATATGTTTCAGAGTTTTCCATATATAATGTTGCGTTAAATTTTCCGCTCAAGTACTTCTCACCGCGAGTGCTATATTTACGCTGTAATACCTTCAAATATCTTAATTTTCTAAGAAAGTTTTGTTAAAGAAATTTTACACATCCATGAAACTTATGCAAGTAAATTTTCATGAATTAAAATAGTCTGAGGATGATTTTGATGAAACGTGATATTTTCAAAATGACAAAGTGTTAAAACGTTTAAGTAATATATTTTTACTTTTACTTTCTTTTCTTTCTAACAGTTTGGCGGTTCTTTATTGTCAAAATAAAAATTATCATTTAAAATATTATTATCCTGGAATTTAAGACATTATGCTGGTATGGAACAGTATGTATATGGCTATATTTAACACCGGGAACATGATGTTTTTGTAATTAAAAAACTTTTTTTTTAATACAAGGCTTAGCATGTTTAGAATTATATAAAGGAATAATCCTGCGTTAAATCAAATTAAAGTATATGTAATATAGAATATAATAACGCCAGCAAAATAAAATCAGAATAGTTTTCAGATTTCTAAATACCAAATGAGGTAGGTGGACATTAATATGATTTCTAATAGTCTATTTCGTTCAAACTAGAACCTTATTTTGACCTTAACAAATGAATATATATTTTGGTTCGAACCAGCAATTCTTTATAAAATAATTTTAATAGATACAAAGAAGATAAAAGTTAAATAAATGTTAACTTTTATGTAGTATTTGTAAAAAGAAAATGTAATAATGCGTGGATATCTTTTTTTCTCATGCACGCATGTTTAAACAATCGAGTGTATTGTCTACCAGCTGCGAGTGAAGTAACTGAGGAGGTTGTCACAAAATGGCGGTTGATTTTTTTTTACATCGGAACAGCAGTTTCTGATTGCCCTCAAAGTACACATCCGCCAGTAAATTTTGAATAGAAAATTTCGTCTTATTTTACCGTTTTTTTTTTTTTTCACGAAACATTTCTCTGATAAATATGGTTAAATATTCTATTTGTTTTTACTGGTGTCAGTTTGCCCAGGTATTACAATCTTTTCCACTGACGCTGATAGGAGATTGTCTAGGTTGTCACAATATGGCATAAACGCAGAGAATGACTACCGCCAAAGTAAACTTCCACCAGTAAAAATGAATATCTGTTTCTTCCATTATTTATGACTGAAGATTTGCATTAATAAAGCATTTAAATAAGGGTTAAATTTCTATTTAAAGTTACTGGTGGAAGATTGTCCTGTTAGTAATAACTTCAGCGAAAGCGGTTAAAGTTGAAGCTTCACTATTTTAAAAATATGTCAGTTCCTCTTTATTAATAGTTCCACGATTTAAATGCGAGAAATGAGAGAAACTGGAGATTTTAAACAACTATCTTTATCTGATGTTCTCGCATACCCTTATTAACCCCTTCGGGACGGGAGCCTTTTACGAAAATTTTAATCTTTTGTCACCGTTTTTTAAAAACAGAAATTTGTGTCTTCTTGAATCGAGAAAATGCGCTGATTAAATAAGGCAAATTTTACAGTAAAATTTTACTGGTGAGGAAAAACAAGGATTTTGAGCGCTTCATGCGGCACGTATAGGTGTCGCTCGTCCCCAAGGGGTTAACACAGCAACGCCCATTGTCCTCTCCAGATGCCATCTCGTTTTTGAATGGACCTCTAGGCTTAGATTTTAAAGGAATATATAGCATAGCTGGAATCTAAAAGAGTTTACCTATTCATATAAAAAGTCCCATATCTCTCGGATTTTCTGATATGATACCAAGCTATCTTCCTAAATTTTGTATCTCTTCCAATCCAGCAAGGAATTGAGTTGGTCTTACTTTTTGGGATAAACATGCCAAAAACCGCTGTAAGTCTCCCTCTCTTTTTTTTTCACCTGTCTGCTAAAGATAACAAATTTAATTGATATTTCAAGAAATTCGAATGTTTAATTAATTTTTGTTGGTGTGATGCGATCTTGAACTTGGATGCTACTTACTTGATAAGTTGTACTTTTTGATAAAATTTGTTCTTTATTACTATTTTTTAGGAAAACAATACAATACAACTTGCGATTTTGAAATAAAAAATACATATATATTTGCCACAACTGAATAAAAAAAAATTGAACAAAACAGGACGTCCAAGTTGCCTAGCAACGGTTCTGACAAAGTAAAACTTGCTGAAGATCTTGCTAAAAAGAAAAAGACTAAGGTTGCAAAAAATCTTTTTACCACCAGAAAGTGCAAATAAAAACAAAATCATACGTAAGGAGGAAGATATTGATTGGAATGGGAAAAAATTAAAACATCAGCCGTTATTGGAGACATCCTCAGAATCAGACAAAGATCCTAATCAACCGTTGACAGTGGCTACTTACGACGAAGACAGCGAAAATGATTGTGAATGTCCTTTCTGTAACCAGCTTTACTCAACTAACAGATGTGGGGGAAAATGGATGGACCATTTGTATTAAAACTTTAACCCCTTAGTTCTCGTTCCCGTGATATTCACGGCCTGTGTCTTTTACCCAGATTATTCAGATTTGTTTGATTCCCACCAGTTTTATGCAATAGTGTAATTGGCTGTATTATGGAATCATTTCACCTGTCATCGAATAAGGTGAACATTTCTTTTTCAAAAAAGTGGTGCCATACATTATATACCACCTACGATTATAGAAATTTCACACCAGAAAAATTTTATTGAATTTCACTTTTCTACCTTTGGAGGAAAAAAGTCCTAAAATTGCTTTTACTTATTTTGAAATAGAATTTTTCAAAGATTCCGGTGGGAATTCAGCATTTCACAAACGTAATTGCTTGCCCCTCAAGGGGTTAAATATCGCATTTGTTATGGTAAATAATATTGCCAGGGGTCCCGCGTAAATCGAAGCTCCATATGCTCTGGATACCACTATTTTAAAGTAATATTCTTCGTCTTACCTAATGGCAGAATTATCTGCATCTAAATATGTCAAAATAAACTGCAAAAAATTAGTGGTGTACAGAGCATTTAGAGCCCTAATTTATGCGAGAAACCTGGCAACACTAATCATGAACAAAGTTCTGGAGCTACTGATTACAAAACCTACATTTGAGATTTCTGTTTAAACAGCTAATTTCCATTCATATATACATACGACAGTTTATAACCTGACTTCTTTCTAAAATATCTTAATTCGACAAAAATAAATCCCTTATTCAATACTAGCTGTTACCCGTGACTGCGTTCACGTAACATTTAAAGAAGAAATTCATCAATTAAGCAAAACATTTCGATAGATAAAAGCATATATAATTAGTCTTTTATCACATTTTATAGTAAAAACGCTTCTGATGATCCCAATTTGCTTATTTTCGTTTTTATATATACGATCATTTAAATTTATTTCGTGAGCATGAAATTTGATACACCTTTTCTAAGATTAAATGAGGAATAAATTTACATCACTGTTATATTTTATTTTTTATATTTATTCCTTTTGATATTTATTCCGTTCAAGGGTATTGATTTAATTTATGTTTTCGAGACAAAGAATATTATTTAAAGAAATATATTAATAAATGTTTTTAAAGGAAAGTTGTTATTAGCAGGTCACTTTAGACATGGCTTTGGCATGATTAGAATAATCGAAAACTCAACATGCAACATTATGTTTATATTCCCAAAAATCACATCTTGGGAGAAAAAGAAAGATAAATGGTATTAAAAAAATAATAATCAAACGTGGTGAAACCTCAAAGTTCAAAAATAAACAATAAGATTACGAGGAATATCTTTAACTTTCAAATATTTAAATACATTTTAATTTGACGGTACCATATTTTTATCAGCTCTAGGTCTACCAAAAATATCAAAATCTTTATCACGCTCCGAAAACTCTTGAGCCTAAATACTTATTATTAAAGGAATAGAGTTGCTTATTGCTTTCGCGGAATAAATCCATTTATGGAAAAGCATCTCAATCATGAATAAACATTTTCATATGTATTATTGTGCTGTAATTTTGGCTTTTGAACGCTTTGAAATTTGCAGGCATATGCTCCAATGGAGAACAGAGATTGTGTTTCAAAAAGGTTTTTAACTATAGATTTCGATAATTTAAAGTCGAAAGAAAATTTCCCTTCTTCCTTTGCGCTTTTCGATAAACACTGTGCGTTTAAAAATGACAGTGGTGTGAGGTGAAAGGCAAATTTATTGCTTAATTACTGGTTTTGATAAATGATATCACGTAAATGATATCACATGTAAAGCCTAATCTCAAACTGAAATTACTTGCTAAACTTTTCTACGTCGACTTTCCTGTGCCATTTATTAATTTTTTTTAAACCAATGTTCTTGAAGATTGTACGATAAAAGGGTGTTAAACTTATATGTTTGCGATTGTTAAATTCTGTGCAAATCACGCTATTTTGTTTAACTGCTGTAAAATGCTAATATTTTCTGAAAGAAAAGCAGCTATGATTTAAAATATGACTCGCTCTCACTAGGTTAGTTTTTCATAAAACTATGCATTTTAATTTATTTTAAACGTGAAATCGATTAATGAAATCTAATATTGTTTTACATTTAGAAAAACATTGAAATATTATTTTTATTAAATATACAAAATTTCATGTAAGAAAATGTATTTAAATTGTAAGCTAAAATTTTAATTTTGAACGAACATGACTTTTGATGCGAAATTTTATTTCTGAAAAGTATATTGTTATTTTGAGATTTCATTTTAACTTTCGAAGCTGGTGTAATGAAAACGACATCGCTTTGACGAAATTATATTACATCATTTTTAATCGATAAAAGCTTTTACTAAAAACACTTTTGTGACATGTTTTAACTGTCATCTTTTAAATTAATTAATTAAAATAGTAAATGATTTTTTTTATTTTAATTCGTATGAATAGTGGGCAATAACTATCCACTTAAATGTGCAGAAGTTAATCCTTTGTTGTGTCAATATGTCGACAGACGATTTTCTCTTCTGTGGAATGAATTCATTCATGAAACTTCGATGTGTGTAAATATGTTTTCAATTTTGCAAAATTTACATTAATCATGTTGTTGTGCCATATACTAATTGAAATTCAATTCTTTTTAATTTTAATCTGGAAATAGCGTCAAAAAATATATTAATCCGTTTTAATTCCCCCTTTTTCCACCAAAAATATCTTTAGCTGATAACCATAACGTGAATTTTGAAAGAAAACTCTCATTTGTATGTAACTTATATTCAAATTTTTTAATCAGTAGGGACAGTATTCCTGTGACGTCACAATTGGTAAAATGGCGGTTTTTATAGCCTTGAACCAAAACCGAGAATATGGTTCATATGCAAAAAATATTTCTGTTATTCGTTTTAATATGACGTCATTATTTATCTGTTTTCATTAGTTACTGATATACATGCCCGTTGTATTTTTAATGAATACTTGGAAATATCTGTTTTATTTCAAATTTGACGTCCTATTTTTCCAAGCGAATAACTTTATTGATAATAGGAATTTTTTGATTCTTTTTCCTTCTAATTAGGACTCCCTTTTTGGAAGAAAACCCCTTATTAACGTACCGATATTCATCCTTCACGTATAATAAATTTTTCGTTTCAAGTATGACGTCATATTTATTTTCTTTTGAATTCTTTTTATTTTAATTTTTAATTAATTGTAGAGGAGAAATTATTATTCCAGATTTAGAATATCTTGGCAACAAGAAAGAAAGATGGTTAAATTTATCGGGAAAATGTCAAATGATTCTGCATGAAAAAGAAGGAAATTTGAATTATTAAGAAAATTATTTGAAAAGATTAAATAAATTATAGCCTATGTTAATTTCCGTTTTATAATACACCTATATGCAAAGATACAAAAACATTAATTCATTCGTTTAGAAGCTGACTTCATTCAAACTTTCGGACACTCATTGACATTTATAATATTATAAGGATGATAACAATATACAGGGTGTTCCGATAAAGGGGTCCAATATTAATAGGGGTAATAGAGGAGATCACATGGAGCATAAATCAGTATATAAAGCCTGGTCGGATCTCAATAGTTTTCAAGTTACAGCAAATAGAATGAAAATTCGGAAAATTGTAAAAGAACCCTCATTGCTAAACTATCGATAATGCTACATAAAAACGAAGCACATATTTAGAAAGAGCAGAAACAATCCGACGAAATGACATAAGTTGTTTTAGAATATTGAGAATTAATGGCGAGTTACAAGCTCTGAAACAGTGAAAAAATACAAAATCAAATATTTAGCAAAATAGTTAATCGTTAATTCCAAAAATGCAACTCTACCTACATCAAGGAAAATGTAGTAAAATTTGGTCCATTCCGAAAACTTTCGAAAAAGCTTACAATGAACCATATCGGTTTAATTGTGTGAGAGAAATTAATCAGTTTCTTAGTTACAACTCCGCTTTCTTTGACACTAGCAAAGGTTAAACTCCGCCCATCACGATTGGAAACACCGCCTTTTTAATTACTCTCAACTATACATTTTCGATCATGCTTCTTCTGAGATGCAACATTTTTAATTATTCAAGAGTTGAATGAACCAAAATAACTTTACAATAATAGTCTACATTATAAAGTGGTCTTTTATTGATATAAAGCTTAAGTTAAATTCTTTAAAATTAAACTGGTGGTGAAAATTCGGAAATAATTAAAAATATTGCGATTTGTAACTATGCAAGAAGTTTCAGTACATGTTTTACATGGACAATTATTGTATGTATATGTGCATCATAATTTATGATAGGAAATAATAATAACAAATAGCATAATAATTTTATTAATTATAAATTTAAAAAAGACACTAAATTTTAAATTAATTCATACAAACTTTGTAATTTACAATTTGAGTACACCACAGTCTGTGACTTACAAAATACTGTGCCAAAAAGTGTTGAAAATAAAAGAAAAATGACAAATAAAGAATTACATTCCACGTACTTTATGACATATGTGAAGCATAGTCTTCTGGCCTGCGCTGCACAGTTCAATGTCGGAAGGCAGACGAACGGACATTATTATAATAGGTGTTCGAAGTTGCGCCCATTAACAGAATCGCACAGCCGACAGCGACGTCATAAAGATTGGCGAACACGCCGAAAAATTCCGACGGAGTTGGGAATGTCTCCTGCAGCGACAACGATTCGCGCTAGTAAATCCTCCGGTGTATCCACAGGCGTTTCATACACCAGCGATTTAAGGTGTCCCCAAACAAAAAAGTCTAACGGATTGAGGTCTGGAGAGCGTGCAGGCCAAGCAACAGGTCCACTGCGTCCAATCCATTTCCCAGGATGTGTTGAATTGAGGTGATTGCGAACACCTATGAAAAAATGTGCCCGTGCGCCATCGTGCATAAACCACATATTGTGGCGCAATGTTGCTGGCACATTTTGCAGTAACTGCGGTAAGATATCCCGTAGGAAAACCAAGTACGTACTGCCATTGAGTACATCTGGGAGTAAATATGGTCCTATGAGATAATCGCCGAGGACACCTGCCCATATGTTCACACTGAACTTTTGTTGTGCGTTCGACGGGAAAACAGTGTGCGGATTTGTATATGACCATGTGTGCATATTGTGCGTGTTTACCACGCCCTCTCTCGTAAATGTTGCTTCATCAGTAAATAAAATATTTTCCAGAAATTGTGGATTATTTTCTGTTACATTAAGCAACCAGCGTACGAATTCTGTCCGCTGAGCACAATCTGTTACTGATATCAGTTGTACCCGCTGCACATGAAAGGGGTGCATGTTTTCTGCACGCAGAACACGCCACACACTTTGGTGAGAAACACCGACTTCAGACGCAGCAGCTCGTGTACTCGTGGAGGGGTTATCTTTAAAAATATTCAGTACATCTTCTTCCATTGCAGGTGTTCGTACATGTCGAGGTTTCCCTGCATCAATGCTTGCTGTATTAAACGATCCAGTCTCCCGTAATCGTCTATCGATTTTTATGAAGAGTTTCGAACTTGGGCAACGTCTCCTTGGAAATTGCTCACGGTACATGCGCTGTGCTAGACATGCATTTCCATGAGCTTGCCCGTACATCAGATGCATGTCCGCATATTCTTCGTTAGAGTATTCCGGCATAATTATTATACATCAACTTACTACAATCCCACTTACAACAGCCTCCCTTTAACATAACGCCCACTGATGACTGCTGTTTTATTACACTTTTCTTCCTATACACATAGAACATTTGCATAAAAAGTACTTCTTCTTCATCATCCTGAAAGTTCATGGAGGAAACGCAGCAGTCACGGAGTTTGCTTTAAGACAAGGCGAGAGCTGCACAATATGTCATTCACTTGACCAGACTGAATAATGAAAGGGTATTGATAGAGGATGATCAGAAATGTATAATTGAAAGATATTAAAACGGGGTGTTTACAATCGTCATGGGCGGAGTTTCCCCCTTTCCGAGCGTGCAACAGTACAGAGTTGTAACTAGGGAACTGCTTGATTTCTCCCATACAATTAAACTGATATGGTTTATTGTCAGCTTCTTCGAAAGCTTTCGGAATGGACCAAATTTTATAACATTTTCCTTGATGTAGGTAGAGTTGCATTTTTGGAATTAACGATTAACTATTTTGCTAAATATTTGATTTTGTATTTTTTCACTGTTTCAGAGCTTGTAACTCGCCATTATTTCTCAATATTCTAAAACAACTTATGTCATTTCGTAGGATTTTTTCTGCTCTTTCTAAATATGTGCTTCGTTTTTATGTATCATTATCGATAGTTTAGCAATGAGGTTTTTTTTACAAATTTCCGATTTTTCATTCTATTTGCTGTAACTTGAAAATTATTGAGATCCGGTCAGGCATTATATACTGATTTATGCTCCGTGTGATCTCCTCTATTACCCCTATTAATATTGGACCCCTTTAACGGAACACCCTGTATTTGCCCTTTAAATTTATTTGCCTACAACATTTCATCTTTACGACTGCTAGAAAAGTATTCTAAATATCACACAGGACTATATAGGAATACACCTGGTGCGAAATTAGGAAAACATTTTTTCGTAATTTTCTAAATGTACCTTTTGTGGTTTTATATTTTTTATTTTTTTATTGTTTGAGCTATTGAACTGGTTGTATGCGGTACGAAAAATCAATAACGTAGCTACGAAAATCACGTGAAAGTTATTAGCAAATTGGAAAATACCAAAAATGTATCAAAATTTAGAAAGAGGTGCGTCTTTACTCCTATATATGTTTACATATGGGCGTTGTAGGCTTAAGAGTAGTTAAATATTGAAATAATTTTACACATGAAGATCTATCTACCCTTTTTACATTAAATATGCTGACACTCATACTTTCTAATACACTCATCCCAATGTAAATAACATAGTTATTGGGTCGTTAGGAAAGTCGTTTGGGAAAATCAATATGTACCGGAAAATACTACGATTTAGTTATTAGACCTCGATTCGGATATCTAATAACTACTGGGCTGAATTTTTCGGTACGAATTGATATTCCGAAACGGACACGACTTTCCGAACGGCCCAAGTACATGTGTATGTAATGGAGTTATGAATAAAGAGGGGGAGACATATAGTGTATTATCTACGAGTTACGAGTGAAGCATGGAACTATTAATAAGGAGGAACTGACATATCCTTAAAATAGTGAAGCTTCAACTGTAACCGCTATTGCAGGAGTTGATTAGAGCCGGCGAAAATTTCCACCAGTAGAATTATATAGAAAATTTCAACTTATTTAAACGCCTTATTATTGCAACATTTCAGTTAAAAATAATGGTAGAAACAGAATTTCATTTTTACTGGTAGGAGTTTACTTTCGCAGTAGTTAGGTCCTGCGTTTCCGCCATATTGTGACAACCAGGGAAACAAACTAGCAGTTTTACAAATCACACTGACAGCAGTCATTACAAATAGAAATTTTTGTCATTTTTGATTAAAAAAAAAAAAAAAATCATGAATAAGACGCTTAAATAAGACGAAATTTTCTATTCAATTTTACTGGTGTAACGTTTGTCTTTGCGATGATTAGAAACTGAAGATCCGATTAAAAAAGAGCAGCCGCCATCTTGTGACAACCTCCTCAGTTACTTCAGTAGCAACTGGCAGACAGTATACTAAATGCCTCCTCCTCTTTATTCATAACTCCATTCGAGTGAAGTAACTGAGGGGGTTGTCACAAGATGGCGGCTGTTTTTTTTTAAATCGGATCTCCAGTTTCTGATTACCGTTAGGACAAACATCCCACCAGTAAAATTGAATAGAAAATTCCCTCTTATTTAAGTGTCTTTTTCATGAACATTTTCCTCAAAAATGTCATAAAAATTTCTATTTGTTTTTACTGGTGTCAGTATTCCTTGTAAAACTGTCAGTTTGTTTCCCTGGTTGTCAGAATATGGCGGAAGCGCAAGAGCTAACTACCGCCAAAATAAACTGCTACCAGTAAAAATGAAAATCTGTTTTAACCATTATTTATGACTGAAATTTTGTAAGAATAACTCGTTTAAATAAGTTGAAGAATTCTATATAAATCTACTGGTGGAAGTTTCCACCAGCGGTAAACAACGTGTGCGATAGCGGTTACAGTGGAAGCTTCACTATTTTAAGGATATGTCAGTTCCTCTTTATTAATAGTTCCATGGTGTATGCTTCATAAAATTTTGATAGAATGCCACTAAATATCGTCGAGACATACATGAGATCATTTCACAGTACACTGGTTGTAAAATTCTACCCTACAAACAATAAATATTTTCTTGAAGGCTAAGCTGAGATGTCAGCCTCAGGCCAATCAGTACCAACACATTAATTCATTAATGCTCTTTATCCCTTACACAAATTTTATTTGGTTGGCACCGATTTTTTTAAACAGTTCCCTTTACCTGTAAAATACCAAATACTACTCTAATTTAATTTAAAATATATTACATTTATTTATTAATGGTGCCAAAAAGAAATTCCACATGCACCTTTTGACGATGCATATATGCATAACCCGTATCGAAAGGGTTAAAATGCATCGCCGGTTCTGTATCTATAATTAATAGTTTTAATCATTCATTAAATATTTCGTGACCAATGCTTTTCACTAATGATGAGCAGAATGAGTGGTTTTGCTATTCGAATGAATCATTCGAGCATGCGCAAAAATATAGTTTCCAACCTTTGTATATTTTTTCAATCAATTACCACCTGGTATTTTGTGAAAAGAAAAGCAATAAAAGCACAGTTGCCGACTTTCGTAATTTTTTTAACCCTTTGAGGGGTAAGCTATCGTGTTTCAGTAACGTTGCATTCAGATAGGAAATTTAAAAAATATTCCATTCAAAATAACTAAAAGCAATATTTCAGCTGAACAGTGCTGAACAGTGAAGCAGCGGTTAATGGGTTAACTATTTGAAGTCAACTTTACACCCAGTCTGATATTTGTGATATCTTACATATATAGAAGAGCCATTGGGAAAAAATAAATGTGTAGTTTTTTACAACTACTTAAAAAAGGAAAAACTATAGATTTTACTAGCATTGATGCTTTAAACAATTAAGAGAAATAAGTTAAAGAAAGTTTAAGAACTTAAAATATAGTTGCAGTACTAGACTGCTGTAAAGAGTAGATAATTAAGTAAAAAATAAAAGTTAGCACTAGTTCAAAGGTTACTCTCACCAAGCTTGGGCAAGGAAAGGCGGTTAAGGAAGGCAGCAACGCTGCTTACATTAACAAAAAAGGCAATCAGGGCAATATATCTTTTTTTCTATATAGTTATATATAGAGGGTTTTATATATATATATATATATTAAATAGTAAAAAAGAAAGTAAAAGAGAAAATTTACTAGAGCAATCTAATGCGGTGAACACAAAGCTCACGGAGATGCCATAATAGAGTTATATTTAGGGCGGCAATCATTCAGCTTGTACTCAATAAAGTTATAAATGTAAAACTTTATTAAAAGTTTCTGGTGAAAATTTAATTAAAATTTTGTGGATATAATATATTAGTTTATTAGAATTCTTAATATAAGTTATAATTCTTTCCTATTATGCTGTTTTAAACAGAAAATTAAATCGATATCAACGTAAACAAATGATAAGATATTGTGGAAATATAGTAATGTAATTAAAAGAAATAATTCAAACCTTGTATTGTGAAAATTACAATTACTATCATATTTAGTCTAAACAATTATTAAACTTTTCAAATTAAGAATAGAATTCTATCTGTTATAGATATATTATATATTTTCAGAAACAATTTATTATTATAAAGATATTACTAGGATATACGAAGACATACTTTTGAAAATAAATTCCATCCAATATAGATATTTAACTTATATAAAGTTTAACAATAAATAGAGCTTCATATTTTTTTTCATAATTTTATGTCTCTTAAGAGTATTTTAATAATACTTTCCGAAAAATATTTTCCTCATTTTTAAGTAAGACACTCGCAAAATGTTAAAGAAATCGATATTTTTCCCTAAGGGCTATGTTTTTGTTACTATATTAAAAATATATCCATATACAATGAAAATGTATGTGCATATCTTTAAAAAATATTTTTAAGTGACAAAATATAAATGTTTATGGTTATTTTTATTTTGCTTCCACCGGAAATAAATTATGGAACATAAAATATGTTTTTCATACACTTTAGAAAATGTTAGGAATTCCCAAAGGGATAATAAACCGAAAGGAAATATTATACTTAGAAATAAGTTTTATAGAAGATGCTAACGAACTACAAGTATCATAAAGGAAACGATATTTTCCGGATAATACATGATTCGGATATACATATAATAGAAATTACTGCATCACAGATGCCAGCAGTATTTTTGAACTAAAATTGTCGCATTTTTTTTAAATTTCAGGAACATCGATTAAAACTTAAATGCATAGTGATGCATATCTGCACAGCTTGTCATTTATTTTTTAACCCCTTAAGGACGAGCGACACGTATACGTGCCGCATGAAGCGCTCAAAGTCCTTGTGTTTCCTCACCAGTAAAATTTTACTGTAAAATTGAGGAGTCATGAAGTATAGATAGAACTGATTGAAGAACTCGTTGATTTATTTAATCAACGCATTTTCTCGATTCAACAAGACACAAATTTCTGTTTTTAAAAAACGGTGAAAAAAGATTAAAAATTTCGCAAAAGGTTCCCGTACCGAAGGGTTTAATAAATAAATTATGTTTAGCAACCACTATATGTATATAGAAATATTAATGCTGTAAAAGTTATAAAAGTATGCTATTAAATTAATTTGAAAATCTACTTAAAAATTTCTGTTGTCCAATACTTAATGTAAGAATAAAAAACGCAATTCTAAACGAATAATTCGTGTATTTAACCGCTGCCATCTAAATACTCAAGGCCAGAGGACACGAGTGTGACGTCATCACTAATCGACCGTCTTCTCACCACTGTTGGAATTCACACGGGAAATTTTTGAATAGCAATTTCCTTTTATTTTATTTGTGAACAATGGAACAATGTTAGCAGGTTCATGGATTTCCTAGTTGCGGGTCAACTTAACATCCAGTATAGAGGTAATGCGTGTTCTTGCAATGGGAGCCATGAAGAAAAAGATGTTTAGACGCGGCTGGTGGCCACGAAAAAAGAAGAATTAAAGTTTAAGAGTAAGAGCACTTACCAATGAAAATGTTAGTATAACAATAAGATAAAAAAAGAGTATATATTAACTTATAAAGCAATAATAACTATTTAAACTTACTGGTGAGATTTCAGAATCCCTAAATAAAAGTTCAGCCAGATGCGGAATACCGCAGTGTTGCCGCATCTGGCTGATTTTTTATCGGGGGATTCCAAATTCTTACCAGAAAGTTAAAATTCCAGTCGTATGTCTACTTTCAGTCACCACAGCAAAGAACCATACTGATCTTATATTATATTAACCCTTAAATGCGCGATTTTTTATTTTGTTTCGAAAAAATTATGTATGATACTCTGAAAGATTTATAACACAGGCAAAATAATGAAAAAAATCAGATATATATTTTTTATCAGTCTTTTCTTTTGTTGCACATCTTCAAAAGAAGTAAAAACCACTGTCGTGTGGCTGTTTTACGCTAAAATCATGCACATTAGTAAATACTTTAATAAGTATGTCTCCAAATGCCTTATTTTATATAATTATTTCTTTATAAAACTTAACATTTAACCATTTAATTCCCATAATAGAATACGTTCTAGAAATTATGTAGTTAAGAGAATCTGACTTTACACCAGAAAATTTCAATGGTTAATTTCGCTTTAAGTACGGAGTGTCTGTTTTTTAATTAATGCAAATATTGAAATTTTAATGTTCTGGTGTGAATTAGGTATATGCGTATAAAAAAAATCTATTAAATTCAAAACAGTGTTTTTGCATAAATGAAATCTGCGCAATAAAGGGTTAAGTCTACAAGCTTCAGAGATACGTAGCATACGAAATAATATTTCACAAATTGTGCTTGAGGCTACTAGTCACGCAGCTTCCAAATTCCCCTCAGTAATTTTGAGTCTATGGGCGTTTGATGCATTCGTTTATTTAAAATATCTCTTTTAAACTTCTTCTTTCTATGTACGCTTCTCAAAGGATGTCTCTTTTTTCCTTAGTTCTGAAAATATTTCTAAAATATATACTTAATTTTATATGAAGTGTTAAAATTTTATTCGCAATTCGTCAGCTTTTAGCACATAAAATATTAAATTTAGCACAGATTTTAAAAATAATTTGAGAACTAAGGAAAAAAGAGACATCTTCTGACGAGAGTACAAAGAAAAAAGCAATTCAAAACATTAATTTCCGGAGGAGATATTTTAACGCATTGAAGGCCGGTGATGCAATTATGGCATCACCTAATTTTAATCCTTAATTGCCACATTGGCACCAGAATTTTTTAATGAAAATTTGACAATAATTAAGTACGCGAAAATACACTTGGACGCAGGATTCAACCAATGATTTTTGCGTTTCGGATCGTCCTAATATATGCATTTTTCATCTCCCGTCACGATTTTCTACAAGAAAGATTTTTTCTTTACTTGTTTAGCAGTTTCATGCACTTCAAAACACATTCATCCTTGTTCATCCAGCTCAATGCATGTGGCACCCATTGCTTGTAAACGAATGCAAATTGTTTTTTGTGATACTCCTAATATTTCGGCAAGTTCTTCTTGCATCTGAGTCTTCATCAAGTACCTTCGTCAAGTAGTGATTGCAAATCCCTATGACTAGCCTTCAGTGGAGTGCTGCTACGTTCTCGATCGCTAACAACAAAATCACCGTCTTTAACCCCTTGAGAGGCAATCAATTACGTTTCGTTTGTATTATACTGATTTCCCACCGAAAATTTAGAAAAAAAAATTCAAAATAAAGAAACGCAATTTTCCGACTTTTTTCCACCAAAGTTACAAAAGCAAAATTTTATAAAATTTTTCCGGTGCAAATCTTTATTAATCGTAGGTAGGATAAAATATATCCCACCACCCCTCAAGGGGTTAAAACGTCGAAAGCAAAATTCGCAAGTGCTTTTCGATACGCTTTCCTCTCCGAGAACAGAACAGATTGATTGATATGCTTTTGGTGCACTTTTTCTTGGTGAAATTCATAACGAATGCAGTGACGAATAAATGACTTATCATATGACATCTTTCACCTTCAAAATTTCAACTTTACTTTCACTTTCCTCCGAGCTTCTGCGTCGGTTTGAAAACGCTGAAATGTTTCTGATAACATGATACAAACGCGCTCTACTGTTTGGTTTGCTTTTTCGCAGTAAACGTCAAACAGAATTCGCTTTACAACTTCTTACTACACTCAATAGTTTTCGGATTCGAGTTCGAAATGAAAATTTTATTTTCACAAATTGAATATAATTATAAACTTTTTATCAAATTAAAACATTTCTTTTTGGTTTTGCCTGTAACAATCCTAGAAACAAAACCGTATACAGATGTAAGAAAATCGCCGGGCAGCGACTGTCTCGCTAAACAGATAGTGTTAAATTCCCTAAAGAAAATCGTTAAAAATTAAATATTAAAGTATTTCCTTTATTCATTTTTATTTATTTATTTATTTATTTTCATTTATTTATTTTTTATTGATTTATATAGATTTTATAAAAAGAACTGAACCAATTTTGATGAAATTTAAATGGGATTAATTCGAGACTGTCCTCTTTCAATAAAAAAACATATGAATCGGTCGCAAAATTTTGGAGTAATACGTAAACATACATAAAAAAATACTTATACTCGAATTGAAAACATCTTACTTTTTATTAAGTCAGTTAAAAAGGAGAAAAGACTTCCTATTTCACAGACAAGAACGTAGTTTAAGTTTCTTGGAGTTTTGTAGGATCGTCTAAAAACCATTTTGAAAGGGAATCGAGCTGTTATTGATGGAGTATAAATATTATTTTTTCAATTCCGAAGTCGTGACACGCTCCCTGTTAATAACATAAAGAAGCTATGAGGTATCCCTCAACAGCTTCTGTCCTTTTTCAGAATTACTGGAGAAAGGAATTCATGTCTTTCTGCCACGTAGTTTTCAAAGTTGTACGATGTTATTTTAAAAGAATATGAATTGCCATATCCTACCATTTGCAAAATGTTACGTATAAATAAAAAAATTGCAATTCGGTCGTATGTGACTTCCCACGTGACATCGAGACCGGCATATCTTACACGAATTTTATTGGGCACAGCACTTTTTTTAAAAATAATCCTGCAGTATAATTTGATTATGTGAAAAAATAATATTGCACGCTTATTAAATTTTATTATGTTATTCAAAATCTAAATTCCTTTTATTTGCTAACCCTTTCAGGGGCAAGGTAATTGTATTCGTAAATTGTTGAAATAATTTAGTGACACCAGTATTTACAAGAAAATTTATTTGTAAAGATGTAAAAGTATATTTTCGCGTACTTAATAAAGGTGAAAATATCATTGTAAAATTCTGGTGCCAATGTGGCGATTAGGGATTAAAATTATGTGATGCCCTGGCAGCATCACCGCCTTTCAAAGGGTTAATATTTAGAAGACATATTTACATTTTTATCAGTAAAAATAGTATTTTTGTAATGTGATAAATCTGGATTTAATTTTTGAAAAGATAATGTATACAGTTATTCAGGCTAATTTTGATCCGCATTTTCTCTATTTTCAGATGCCCCATTCTTATTTTAAGAATATTGTTGTAACTAGTGGCCTAAAAGAGAAGAAATGATCCTAAATTATCATATGACTATCACAAATTAAGGAAGAATAATGATATAAACAAAAATATATGTAATTTTGACCTGGTTCAAAGTTATCCAGCCATGTAGGGTAACTTTGCACCATATTATATATATCCTACAAAATAAGACATTATAATAAAAAGTATTATAAGTTAGGACAACTTTGAAGCGAAAAAAGTTTTTTTTCAGATATTTAAAGACTTCTAATTTATATTTCCCAACATCACAAGATTTGTATAATTTATGATATTACAACGAATATTATGCATAAGAAGAGTGGAAGAAGAAAACCATGAATATTTAGTCAAAAAGAACTGTTTATTGTTCACATAAGACATAAAAATGCAGTGAGAACCAATTTTCTATGTTTTAACTCAATAAACATAGCTACAATAGTACATAGCTACAATAGTACATACTAGTACTAGTACTAATCAAACAAGAATAAGAAATGTCGAATGCAGGGTTGCAGTTTGGGTTCCAATCCCATTCAGTAAATTTAGTATCTATACCAGAAAAAAAGAATAGCATTTTATAATTTATTTAATAAGAGAGATTTAATGATCACAAAAAGTAAAAATACTTCATTGTAAATTTCTGATATAAATTTAAAATGTCGGATTAAAATTCTAGACCAAACTGGCATCCCTGGTCGAATGTATGGGATGTTAAATTTGAGTAGCTTAGCCCCAAATAACGTCTTTAAATGAATTTTCTGCATTTTACACATATTTTTAAAAATATTTACAGTTTATATTCAATGCACACTTTCGGCATTCATATATAATATACGTGCACACATGGGGAATTTATGACAAGAAAATGGTATTTTCGTATAACCATAAGATATGATTTTTATTTTTGCATTTTTAACACCATTTTTAACATTTATTGAACAAAAAATTATACAGTATTTATCAGTAAACAATAAACCCATGCCTAACTTTGAGCTGGCTCGACTGAAAATAAGGTAAAATGGTAGTGTCTTCTAATTTTACATTTTACTGACTATTGGTAAATACATAATCGCAAAATAATAACACATTTATAACATTTAGATAATAGTATGTCTAATAAATGAGTATTTTGTTACTTACTATGAAAATTTAATTGGATTGCAACAACTTCAAAACAGCATTCAAAATTAACTTGAGAACAGTACCTCACAATAATAGTTGGATGATGGAATTAATTGTGTATAATGTTGCCAATTTATGTTCTAAAATAAAGAGTAGAAAGCCCAGTTTATAACTTTTCCAACAGAGTATGGCACTGGAGTTTATCCAGTCTTTTTAAGTCAAACATATTGAAAATTAGGCAGTGGTACAAAGTTACACCCCATGGACCAAAGTTACCCTGAATGACTGTATTCCTTGAGAATTACCTTAGTTTTAGTCCTTTTGTAAAACTCGAAATAAATAAAAAATTCATAAACGATCCATAAACACCGATGAATTTCAATTATTGTAAAACTAACGAAATTTCTGCGCAATATAAATTGTATACGAGAAAAAATAATAGTGTTCGCTTATTAGATTTGTTATTTTATTTAAAATCTAAATTTCTGTTATTTGTTAATATTTAGAAGATATATTTAAATTTTTATTCATAAAAACAGGATTTTTTTTTAACACGGTAAATCTGAATTTATTTTTTGAAATGGTAAAGTATATTCCTTGCGATTTACCTTATTTTTTACTCATTTTGCAATAAATTATGAAGCTGAAGAGATTTTTTACATTTATTTCATAAAATGTTAGGAATTCCCAAATGGGTGGTAAACTCGAAACATATAAAACTTTAATGCACGATCTATAGACACCGATGAGTTTCAATTATTGTAAATCTAACGGAATTTCTCTGTAATATAATTGGTACACGTTAAAAAAAATAATAGTGTACGCTTTGTACGCATCAAGGGATTCAGGGGATTGTAGGTGTTTTAGTACCAGAAATTTTATAAAGTACTGGTTTATATATCTGAGGATATAATTTATTTTCAGTAAGTAAGGCAAATGTTACATTACACGAATTCTGGCAATTAAAATATTTAGAAGACATATTTAAATTTTTATTAATAAAACAGAATTTTTTTTAATAGGATAAATTTAAAATTATTTTTTGAAATAATAAAGTTTATTTCTTGCGAGTTTCCTTATTTTTTACTCATTTTGCAATAAATGTTGAAACTTAATAGATGCTTTAAATTTACTTTACTAAACATTAGGAATTCTGAAATGGGTAGTAAACTTCAAATAAATAAATTTATTGAATGATCCAGAGACACCAATGAATTCAATTTTTGTAACTCTAACGGAATTTCTCTGCGATATAAACTGTATATGTGAAAAAATAATAGTGTACACTTATAAGATACATTATTTTATTCAGAAAGTACATTCATGTTATTTGTTAATATTTAGAAGATATATTTAAATTTCCATTAATAAAAAGAAGATTTGTTTAATATGATAAATCTGAATCACTTTTCTGAAATGCTAAAGTATACTCTTTGCGAATTACTTTATTTCTTACTCCTTTTGCAATAAATATTCAAACTGAATGGATGTTTTACATTTATTTCGCTAAACATTAGGAATTCTCAAATGGATAGTAAACTCGAAATAAATAATACTTTAATCCTTTCCGGCACAGAGTGCCCGGGTCGGGATACCTAATTTTAATTCCAAGCTTACAATCGGCACCAAGAATATTTTAATAAAATTTTGCATTAACAATGAAAGTGTAAAGAAACAAGTTTTTTATTTACAAAAAAGTCGTATGTAAATTCCGGTGTCAGTCGATGATTTCATCATTTTACAACAAAATTTGCCTGTGCTGCAAAGGGTTAATGAACGATTCATAGACACTAATGCTTATTTTAGTTTTTTCGAAGTTTATCCTAATATTTTCTTTTTTGTTTTTCTATGTTTTTCTCTTTGATTTTAAGATAAACTTCGAAAAAGCTAAAATAATCATTTCAACAAATGATATGGCATCTTCAATAATTCGAGAATCCATTGAAATTTTACTTAGGGGTGATATTGTTTTGTACGATGTCCTTTTATAATATTCCCGCGATTTGGTTTAAAATTCTGAGTATTTCAAAAGCTCCTGTAAATATGACTTGATCCTTTCACTCCTCTTCTAGAGTAGTGGACTGAACTTCGCTTCAGCATGCGTAGTATTTTGTTTTGATTTATGTATGTTTTCTTCTATTCCAGTCAATCATCTTTCCCCTTTGAAAATGTGCGTTTGAAAGATCTCAGGGTCATATTAACTACTAAACCTTTACATGTTTTTGGCTCCTTTTAAGTAATTATGTGTATGTTTTAACGTTTATATTAATAACAAGGAGAAAATTTCTTCACAACACTAGTTTTAGTACAGTGTTCTGTTTCTATAGAATATATGTAGTTTTGCTTTTTTTAAGGTATGGCAACAACAGAGGAAAAAAGAATAATTTTTACTAGATTTTTTTTAGATTTTCTAAATTGATTTCCCAACGTTTTATCATAATTTAATTCATATAAATCTATTAGTTGGTTTATAGTATATATTTAAAATATATATCACACTCTTTTTAAAAAATTATGTTTTTCTGCTTTTCATTTTTTAAAAAAATTCATTGTTGCAGCTCCACAGACTGTTGGTGACCTTTGGCCCATAATTAAATCCATTGTTGTTGTAACTCGTAACCATATTTGTAATTGTAACGATAAAAAAAAATACTTGGAGATTTATTACCAGTGGTGGGGTAACAGAAAAATATCTTAAATTTAAGTTACAAGTTTCTAATTAAGTTCTACAAATATTAATTCTCTAATGCCCTTAGTGGAAGTCGTTCTAAAAATTCTGTATTGCAGAAAATTCGAGTTCATACCAGAAAATCTAAATAATGATTTTTTTTTTTATTTAATGTGGGCCGAAATTACAACGATGCAAGGAAATTTTTCCGAAGAGCTCATGATCTAGTCCCACGTCCCTAGATACTGAGCAACTTGATACACTATCTGGCCAAAGGTGACCGGTCACTTGCGATTTTAGACGTTTTGTTAAATATCTAGAAAAATACATAAGGAATTAACCTGAAACTGCAGGCGTGGAAAACAGTATAGTATAGGTCATATATTTCTGCGAAGGTTTTTTTTTTTTTTTTTTTCCAGAAACCCCATAGGGGACCGTCAACAAATTGAAAAAGAACGAATATCTTTTGGATAACCCTGTAAAACTAATGTAGTAAAAGAGTTCAAACTCGAGATTATTATTAACCCCTTAACAGTGACATTTGTTTTCTTACAAAAAAATATAAAAGGGGGCTGGAAACTACTTTTTCCATACTAAAACATTTACCTTACTTAATCGAAAAATATCTGACAATCAATAAAGATAAATTTACAGTTACAAATTGGTGATATCAAAATGCTTTTAATAACGAAGCTAGCAAAGTGTTCTTGCCCGAATCCAGTTCGGGCCACACTGTTAAAGGGTTAAGGGACTTATTGGAATGTACTGTGTTCAATTTTATGAGGATAGCATGTATACTCGTAGATAAATTAAGGTTTTTATAAAAACAGTCCCAAATTTCGCCAAGTTTTTTTGCTTATAATTTGCAGAGTTCTTAATATAAAAACAATTCTTTTCAGATAATATGATGAACAACATTGTACACAATTCTCTGCAATCAGAATTCAAAAATAGTAAAAATTGGATGAAAAATGAGCAGGTTTACAAAAAGATGTTTCACTGCGCATGCGTGAAAGCAATCAAACTTTAATGTGCATAATGTATTAGCTAAATGTATAGAGCAACTTTTGTAAAAGTCTCAAAAACATAGTTTGAAAAGTCTGATAATAATCGTTTTTAGAAAAAGCACAAAATCCGTTATTCCCAAAATGAAGCAAAAAGATGAGGGGTTGTATCCATATAGCCATTGATTAGTGCCAATATAGCATACACAATATTACACGTACTACTGTATTACGGTTTCTATCAGACTTTTCAAACTATGTTTTTGAGACTTTCACAAAAGTTGCTCTATACGCATTTAGCTAACACATTATGCCATTTTGATTACGTTCGAGCATGCTCAGTGAATCATTATTTAGTAAACCTGCTCGTTTTTCATACAATTTTTATTATTTTTTAATTCTGATTGCAGGGTATTGTGTACAATGTTGTTTGTCATCTTTTCTAAAAAGAACTTTTTTTTTATATTAGGAACTCTGCAAATTATAAGCAAAAAACTTGGCGAAATTTGGGACTGTTTTTATAAAAACCTTAATTTCTCTAAGAGTATACATGCTATCCTCATAAAAATGAACGCAGTATATTACAATAAGCCACTTATTACTAATCTCGAGTTTGAACGCTTTTGCTTCATTAGTTTTTACAGGGTTATCCAAAAGATTTCGTTCTTTTTTCAATTTGATGACTGTCCCATATGGCATAGCTGCCAACTTTTACGCTTTTCTAATACCACTAAAGTATAATAAAACTATTTGCATTATTTAATCGAAGATTTCGGCGATTTAAGAAATCAAAATTTATTATTAAATTTTAGTGGTAAGAAAAAAGCGTAAAAGATGGCAGATATGCCTATGGGGTTTCGGGAAACAAATCTTCGCGGAAATATATGACTTATACTATGCTGTTTACACACATGCAGTTTTAGATTAATTCCTCACGTATTTTTCTAGGTATTTAACAAAACGTCTAAAATTGCAAGTGACCTGTCACCTTTGGCCGTATAGTGTATTTAACAAGGTGCGATTCGATAGGCTGCTGTGAAAGCATAAAAAATGGGAGTTTGGGGTGGAGTTATGGCTTAGGTTCCTAAGTTCAAGTAAAAAAGAAGGGAAAAGCCAAAAATAAAATAAAAAATAAGAATTTAAACTGACAAAAATTTAAGTAATAAATCATAGAAAAAAACTGATAAAAAAATTAAACAAAAATGCCGTTGCCTAGTAACCCACAAACAGCAGAAGATTACCAGTGTGCGAGAAGATATTTTTAAATGACTGATATAAAATAAAGCAAAGATTTCTATTTCAAATTTCCTTTATGAATTCGGAACACTGAATAAAAAAATCCACTAATCGGTAACACCGAGGGTAGCATAAATGCAACCTGGGACATTAGACAGGGTTCGCACGCCTCGTGGAATTTACCGGCAAGGAGATTCTTCGATAACAGTATTTTCTTATAGAAAATTCGTTATTAAATAAGGCGAAATTTCGCGTGTTTAACTTAGATTTGCTTTCCTGTATAAAAATACTGATTTCTCTCCTGGAAAATTTCCTGAAGCGTAAGAGCCCAGGTTAGAGGGATAAAATGTTGCACTGCTGCATACAAAGCATAACTTCGCAGATAATTTTTATAACTCTATCATATCAGAAAGTGAGTTAAAAATTGATTGCAAAATTCAGCCTTTACATAATAGAAAAACCAAATTGAGTTGAATAAAAGATTGTGACAATTGTTGTTAAAAAGAAATGAAATAGAGAAAATTAACCCTTAAAGCTCCTGAGTCTCTACACAAATTTTATTCGATCGGCACCACTTTTTAACCCGTTGGGGACGAGCGACGCGTATACGTGCCGCATGAAACGCTCAGAATCCTTGTTTTTCCTCACCAGTAAAATTTTACTGTAAAATTTGCCTTATTTAATCAGTGCATTTTCTCGATTGAAGAAGACACAAATTTCTGTTTTTAAAAAACGGTGACAAAAGATTAAAAATTTCGTAAAAGGCTCCCATCCCGAAGTGGTTAAAGAGCAGTTTCCTTCAAGTACACGATTTCAAAAACGCTCTGATTAAATAAGGTGAATTTTATTTTCCTTTATTACTGGTACCAAAAACAAATTTTGCAAAGACTAAGAATGTCTCCGCAGCGGAGTCAACGGAGTGGGAGGGGTTAAAATAATTGACGTTCATGAAAAGTGGTACACCAATAAAATAAAAGTTTACATTTTCATACTGTATATTGTTATAGTGTTGCTTTTATGCAAGATATTTGATATATGGGGAAATATATATATATATATAAAGGAAGAAATATATATATATATATAAAGGAAGAAATATATATATATATATATGGATTAAATAAACATTTAAGCTGTGGCTTATTATTTCTTCATCGGAAACTGACCGTTTATTACTAATGATTTCGTAATATCGCTCTTGAAAACGAGTTACGTATCATTAGTTCCAATTTTATTCATTGTTGCTCTCTCATTTCAAGTACATTTTGTGGTTTTTCTTTTTGAATTAATGAATTTTCAATTTTGAGATCATACATTTCGTGAAACGGATTTGTTGATGCTGGCAATGATTCATTATTTCAGTCGTTTTTCATTGGTTGAATTGATTTTGTTGCAAATAGTTTTAGAAAATGTTTCACATGTCTATGATTTCCTTCATGCTTTTCATCCTTTACTTGTTCTTTTCGTGAATTCGACATCCTGTTGCTTATCCTTTCGCCAATTTTGAATGTTTTAATTTTTAGTGCTCCATGTTTTGGTGATTGGGATATTAATTTATTAGAAAGTTCATTGGTGATTAGTTGAATTAATAATGGTTGATCCAGCTTTGTTATGTATGGTGTCAGAGTGATGTATAACCACTATATAATATTACAATCCATCATTATTTTTAAAATAAAAACTAATAAATTGAGCATCAATACATCGTATACATAGCTGCCAACCTTTACGCTTTCTTCCTACCACTAAAATTTTATAGTAAATATTATATTATTTAATCTTCGAAATCTAATGATTAAAGAAGGAGCAAATCTCTATTAAATTTTAGTGGTGGCCAGAAAACGTAAAAGTTGGCAGCTAGGTCATAAGTTTTATATAAATATGGTCATTAATATGGATTATATAAATATAAATAAGGTTTATAATGTTTATATAAATGTGGTTTATACAAATAAGGTTTATATAAATATGGTTTATAAGGTTTTCATAAATATGTACAAATTTTTTATGAGAAGGTCAAGTTTTTTATAAGAAGGACCTAGCAATAACTGATTTTTAAGAATGAAACACATAAAATTGTTTGCCTAATTAAAATACCTTGCAAAAACCTGGCTGTAAAAATGAAATTCAGGCGTAAAAAAAATCATTTTGCATTAATTTCTTACAACAAAATTTCCTTTATGTTCTGAACAAGAATATATCTACAAACCTTGAATTTCTTTGTGACAACTAACATTAAAAAGTAATTTTTACATTATTCAATTGAAGAATTACGGTATTTAAATAAATCATAATCTACTATTAATAATTTGAGGTGAGAAAGAAAGCGTAAACGTTGGCGGAAATGCAATAAAAAAACATAAGTTACTCTACGTTTATAAATTAATGAAATAGTATTTTTTATACAAATACATAGCTGCCAACCTTTCACTAATCTTCCGTAATATCTGGATTAATTTGACCCAGGTTAACCATTTTCGAACCAGAAAATTTATTTCATGAATCTTTATTTATTTAATTCAAGATTTCTACGTGGAACATAGTAAGTTTCATTTCTTAAAATAATTTCTGGTTCGAAACGTACTAAACCAGGGTCAAATTAACGCACGTATTACGGAATAGTAGTTTGAGGTTGGCACCTATCGTTTCTCTGTGTTCATTCAATTTCATTTTCTGAAAGATATTCAAAGGTAAAGGGAATAAAAAATGGGCATTTGCGTATTATTCGTGCTAGAAAGACAGATCTGTAATAAAAAAATGTTAATTGCCTATCATGTTTGAAAGAGAGCTTATTAACACTGGATATATCATACCAATAATCAAAAATTTTACCGGTACAAAATGAAAATATTTCGATTCGAACTTGAAATTTCGTCACAAAATAAATATAGTTAAAAAGTAAAGGAAAATTACCTGTAAAAATGAAATAATTATAAATTAATTTTTTTAATAATTCTGATGTGAAATATTTTTTAAAAAATTTGAGTAGAATTCATAATTTGTTTAGTGTTGAATACATAACATTGTTATGAATGGTAAATACTATAAAAGTATATCCAAATAACACAAAATAATAAGTTAATGTTTATTTATAAAACGCATGACATCCTATTGCCCGTACTTTTACCCATAAAAGATGATTACGATATTAGTTTTATTTTTTGGCTACACGTTATACTCACCGGAATGAATATGATGTATATACCTAATCATATGCTATGCATATGACTATAATATTGACTATAGCTATATCAATATTATATTATGCAGCTATATATAAATACTTTTGCAACTGCATTTAGTATTTGTGCTACTTAATATTGACTGTAGAGTTACAATCTCGAAAGAAAACGAAGAGTTGCTATTATACTGCATATTTACTTAGCACGTATAATACCTAAGTACCAAAAAAATGTGTAAATACATATATGTACCTACTTACCTTCCGAATGCACCACATTTGTTGATAATCCCACCTTGTTCTGTAGAACCGTGTGTTGGTGAGTTTTCTGGAGTTTTTTCTATTTCACGATGTTTTTTTGCCTGCTCAGACTGAGCAGTTCTTTCTATAAAAACAGTAGTGCTAGCCACGATTGCACAGCTGAATCCTACTCATATAATTTTTGTAATATTATTTAAAAACTCAAAGAAGATAATTTACTATAAAGCAACATCCAATCTTTTATTTGTTAAAAGTTTAACCTCAAAACTTCTGTTTTTTTGCCCGCTCAGATTGGGCAGTTTTTTCATTAAAAGAAGTGGTGCTATCCATGATTGCACGGCTGAATGTTTTTAGAAAACTTGTGTGATGTTATTTAAAAACTCAAGGAACATAATTTCCTACAAAGATACACAGCAACATCCAATCTTTTATTTGTTAAATATTTAACTTCAAAATTTCTTCAGTGTTTTTTCTGCTCAATTTCAGAAGTTATTTCTATAAAAATAGTGTTAGCCACGGTTGCACAGATATTATTTATAGACTCAAGGAAGATAAATTGCCATAAAGATGTATAGTAATATCCAATTTTTTATTTGTTAATATTTAACTTCAAAATTTCTCCTGTTTTTTTGTCTGCTCAGTTTGAGTAGTTCTTTCTATAAAAATAACAGTGCCAGCTACAATGGCACAGCTATATTATTTAAAGACTCAAGCAAGATAATTTATCAAAAAGCTATACAGCAATATCCAACCTTTTATTTGTTAAAGATTTAACAACGAAAATTCTCTTTTGTTTTCTGTATAGGTTGTGTGCCGTTTGCTTTTTGAGATTGTAAAGAGGCATATTATTTTAATAATTAAGAATAACCAAAGCAATTTAAGAAGTCCAGTAATATTTCTCTTATCAGTTATGCATTGTAATGTATATCTTATATTTAATAACATTAATGCATTATTTATTCCTTTCAATTTTAACGATGACATGTAATGGACAAAAAAGTAGGCGCATTCTTTTTTCTTGTTTGCGAACTATTTCAATTACCAAAAGTTTATTTATTAAAGTAATTCATACATAAAAAAAATATCACAAAAGTTTAATAATTTCAAGTATGATATGAATGATGAAAATCTGGTACACTTTCTTTTTAAATTTAATCACATGTGTACAATGTAATATCTTCCATAAACTTAGTAAATTGATTCCTAAAAAATCAAAAATAGCATTTTACTGGAAGGCAATCAAACATATTCAGTGTCGTGATAATAGAATATTTCGGTTCACAGAGATATTTTTATTGAAGAAATGAATAATTGCTTAATTTTCAAATATTAACAAAAATTATATGAAAAATAAAAAAGTAGCAATATTTTGTCTTTTCCAAATGTTTTTGCAATCGCAAACTACACTATTTTTAATGCAATTTCTGAAATATTCTTTAAAAAATTTAAATTGTCAGAAACAAACTGGTTTTCCGTTTGTTCACCATAAACAAATTAAACATATCGAACATGTTAATGATTAAATATTGCAGCTCACAAAACTTCATTTTCAAGAAAATATTTTGCAGTATCGGTAAATGCAATTGGCTAGAATAAACATAATAGAAAATATTTCGATTTAATAAACGTTATATTTTGTTACCATAGTCTCACCATATCTTTCGTAAACACATTTTAATCAAACGAAAAATGTGATTTAACTACATAGTAATAGAAAAAGATTGATTTTCTTAGATTTGCGGAAAGATCTTTCAAATATCGTGATCTACGAACAAAACGCTTTTTAAAATATTTTGCAATGCAAACCAACTGTTAGCAGTGAAACCTTGTGGAAAGATTTGACATTCATATTGATGAGAAGTTACATTTTCTTAATACAATTTTAACCGATAAACAAACAATAATCTATTTTCAGAAATGCAAACAAACACTTTTTTCACACTTCACAATCTGAGCAAACAACACAATAAATCCACATTTTCTTCATAAATTTCAACTTTCAGAGATTTAAAAAATAGAAAGTAACTGTAAAAAAAGATCCAGGCAAAGTCCCTGGCACGATATCCAATCAAATCTCACGGATACGAGCGGCACGCGCTCGCCCAATTTCAGCTGCGGAAATGTGTGATTTGATTCTACGAGAGCAGACGATATTGTAACATTAACTTTGCTTTCCGTATCAGCTGCTTGAGGAGAAAGCAGCGCCACGCATGGCCAAAATCGATACCTTTCAAATGGATGTGTATTTTTTCTTATTTAGAAAAGGAAAAATGATTATTATTACAAGGGGATGCAATTCGGGCTTCCCGGTTAACAGAATATACAGTAAATGAGTAAAGCCCCGCTTATCGGCGAGCGGATGATCCGTGGTGCGGTTTATCCGCGAAGCAATATATATATATATTTTATTCAAGTCAACAACAAGGAAAATACAATAAGCCTTACAATTAAATATAAACAGAAAAATCAATGTATTCGAAAGTCATAGAAGAATATTTCCAGATTCGGTTGCCATGTTTGAAATATCAGATATCTTGATCATCTATCAATATTGATCAATATGAGATCATCTTGATGTCTTTTCTTGATTTTATTAACCAAACGTAAACACAGCAATTAAAATATTTTACAATTAAATTACACTATTATGATAAATTCAAGGAGAGCATATCAAGAATAACTTCATTTTAAAATGATTCCATACTAAAAGAAAAACTAGTATGTTGTGGCCATCACAAAACTATCTTCTATATAAATCACGTCAATTAAGTCCTTTAAATAGTACAAGAAATAACAACGATTTAGCACCAATTCGTATCAAAGTATATCTGAATTTGAAGTTGGATGAAAATTCGTGCATTAGTTCTTGAGACAGAGCTATAGCGGAAATTCTGAAAAAATGTAGCATAGCAGCGCCACCTGTTGAGCGATTTACACCAAAAGTAAACAGCACTGAACGATATCAAGGTATACCTGAATCTGAAGTTTGTTGAAAATCCAAGATAATCCAAGATTCTTGAGATAAAGCTATTGCGGAAATCGCAAAAAATACAGCATAGCAGCGCCACCTGTTGAGCGATTTACACCAAAAATTAAACATCACTAATTTATACGTCAATTTATGTCAAGGACTAAGTAAATCTGAAGTTTGATGAAAATCCGTGCAATAGTTCTTGAGATACAGCTCTTGTGGAAATCGTGAAAAATGCAGCATAGCAGCGCGACCTGTTGGGCGATTTACACCAAAAATTAAACAGCACTAATTTATATCAGGGACTAACTGAATCTGAATTTGATGAAAATTTGTGCATTTTTTCTTGAGTTAGAGCTATTGCAATAATCGTGAACAATGTAGCATACCAGCGCCACCTGTTGGGCGATTTTCACAAAAAAGTAATCAGCACCAAACTATATCTTGGACTAACTGAATCTGAAGTTTTATGAAAATCCATGCAGTAGTTCTTAAGATATAGCTATTGCAGAAATCGTGAAAAATTCCGCATAGCAGCGCCACCTGTTGGGCGATTTTCACCACAAACTAATCAGGTCCAGTTTATATCATGGTCAAACTAAATCTGAAGTTTTGTGAAATTCCATGCATTAGTTCTTGAGATAGAGCGCCCACAAAATTTTTGTCACATACAGACTCACAAACAGAGTGACAGAGTGACAGAGTGACAGACAGACTCACAGACAGACATTTTCTGAAAACCATCAAATCGGCGTTCTGGGCATTCTAAAACGTATAATTCCGTCGAAAACCGGAAGTCGAAATTTTTCACGAATCCAATACTTTCTTCTTGAAAAGATAGAAGAAAGTAATAATAGTTTACAATTTAGAATAAAGAAAAGATGTTTCCAAAACAAGAAGCAAAAACAAGTGACTGATTTTTAAAAAAATATGTAACTCACCTATTTTTGTACAGTATGTATGGCATTGTTTCTTGTTCACCGTTCTTTATTTTAGTGATTTAGACGTAAAGCAAAGGTTTCTGACATACTGTGCATATGCATGTATTTTAAACGTTTTATAATGTTTTTTTGTACACTAAAACATAGTTTTTATGTTGAATTTTCAATTTTTTTCGTGTTTGCACTCCATTTTCAGTCTTTTTCGCGTTATCCGCAATTTTTGTTATCCGCGGTGCACTTGCCACCCAATCCCGTGGATAATCGGGGCTGTACTGTATATGAAAATGATTTTTTAAACTGGAAACTCTAATGGATTTTTTATTTAACAAATTTTCAGAGCTGCCAGTAATTCTCCATAATATGTGTTTTAAGTTAGCCCAGGTTTAATACATTTCGCACCAGATTTTTTTTTAAGAAATGCAATGAAATAAATTTACTGTAGCAATCGGAAATCAATCGTGACAATCAAATTTAACCCTTTAGTGCGCATATAGCTTTAGCTTTCCATATATACAAACAACAGTGTTTTGAATTTAACAGATTTTTTTTATTCTTGTATACCTAATACAGAACAGAAAATTAAAACAGCAATATTTGCTTTAATTAATAACAGACATTTCGTAATTAGATAAAGCGAAATTAACCATTGAAACTTTTTGGTGTAAAGTCAGACTCTCTGAGCTACGTAATTTCTAGAAAGTATTCTATCGTGGGAATAAAAGGGTTAAAGGTTAAGTTTTATAAAATAAATAATTATATGAAATAAGGTATTTGGGGACATACTTATTAAAATAATTACTAATTTGCAATATTTTAGCGTAAAACAGCCACGCGTGAGTAGTTTTTACTTGTATTGCAGATGTGCAACAGAAGAAAAGAGTGACGTATTATATGAGAAATGTATCTCTGATGTTTTTCATTATTTTTCCTCTGTAATAAACCTTTCAGAGAATCATATATAATTTTTTCGAAACAAAATAGAAAGTCGCGCATTTAAGGGTCAAAGAGATACATACGTACTTTACGAAACTTAATGAATGTCTGAATGGATAGCTCATTCTTGCACAAATGTTAAGGACTCAGAACAACAAGATCGCAAGCAAAATATCAAAACTCACTTGACAACAAGAGTACCCATAAACGAGAGTAGCTGGACACTTTGTCACACGATATAGACTTTAGATTCCTATAAAAAGGCATTCAAAAACAGTTAAATAGAAACAAGTAATTTGAAAAGAACTCTGGCATTGGTTTAACATTAGCTTGCAAGTGTCTTTATGTGACTACCGTAGACATTCACTTAAAAAAACAAAATGTTTTGTTTGTTAATGTGCGTAACTTTGAATTTTTTATTTTAATAATTTAAAAATCTGTGAAACTATGGTATATCAATAGCCAACGCAATAAAAATAAAAATAAAAAACCTAGAAAACGGAATTCTATTTTTTCAGAATTTCTCAGAAGTCCCCGATGAAAAAATAATATGTATATAAATATAGATAGTAGAAAACATATTTCAGTTTTAAGACTTTAAACACACGATTTTATTTTATATAAAATGACGTCGTTCGCAACCCCTGCAGAATTCCACATTTACGGTGCAATCTTAAACAACATCTATAGTAAAGTATGCATATAATAGCACTATCGCTGAACAATACACGAATCCAGCAAAAAGCGATGTCGTCATTCAGGAAACTCGACAAGAAAATAAGCTATCTAATGATTCATATGCCTTCATTTGTTTGTAAAATTAATATCGATATGCAAAATTAAATATAGTTTATAATAGCTCCATGTTTTATCAGAAATCATTCATTTATATTTTTTCAAAATAGCACGTATTTTAATTACATTTTTTTCAGTTCTTATGGAAAAATGGCAAGAAAAAGATATATTTACTATTTTCCAACTATTTTTCTTTTACTTTCTACAGAAATGAGGTAATTCAGTTTCCAACATTAAACAATGGTGCTAAAAACTACAAAAGCATTATTATATCAAAAATAAATTGAGATGCAGTTTTCAAGCCAAATTGCATTGAAAGCTACTTATTTTTCCCAATATGATAGCATAAAAATTGAAAATGTCCGATGCTTAGAAAATTTTAAAAATGCTGTAGAGTTTATCCGTATTTAAGAGTACAATGATATATCTGCTTTGTTTTACGACTGGCTTAACGTAACGTTATTTTTTAGTGACGACAGTTTAATTGATGGCCGAAAGAAATAACATATCGGGAGCTAATAAATTCAAATCGCATCCTTAGTTTACGAGAAAAAAATTATACATTAAAAATAGAAAAAGAAAACGTAAGTTTTTGGAAGATTGTATTAAATATTCCCATTGCTCCACCTCCGTAGCGCAGGGTTGTTTTTTATTAGTGTTGTTTGCTTGACAAAAAAATCGATTTACTTTTATCTAACATTTAACCCTTTGCACTCGAGAGGTGATTTGTAATATGATTCGTAAATTCGAGCTCCAAATGCTCTGGACACCAGTATTTAAAAAAAAATTTCTTAGTGTTATCTAATGACAGAATTATTTGCACTTAAGCATGGCGAAATAAACTATAAGAAATTAGTGGTGAGCAGAGAATTTGGAGTCCTGATTTACGCGTGACAACAGGCAATATTAGCGGTGAGAGAGAGTCACCTCTCGAGTGCAAAGGGTTAAACTGACAACTTGGAGAAAACTGGTTACAGGCATCCCCCGACTTACGTAAGTAATGCGTTCCGTAATGTTTTAGGTAACTTGAATTTTACGAAAGTCGAATTTTTAAGTTGCTTAGGTAAAATTCTGTAAGAAACTGGGGTATTTATTATGTATAGTAAATATATGTAAGTATATATATATATATATATATATATATTATTTACACCTATAATGTATAAATAAAGCATCATGCGACAGTATTCACAAGTATATAAACTAGAAACGTATGAAAAATTATAAAAACAAACTTAAAGAACACTTTTCAAATATCTTGTGGAACACAAGATTTATAAATCTAACACTGATGAATTGATTTATAATAATTTTGAATCCACATCAAACGACTATAAAAATAAGAAATAATTAAAGAGAACTCATTTAACCTATTCTCCATGAATTTCTGATGGCAAGACAAATGAATAGCACTCACAAAAATAAATAATATTTGATAAGCATAAACTGTGCTCATTAAGAAATAGATTACTCTATGAGTAACAAACAATGAAGATTAAGTTGTTTTGTTATAGATTTGATTGCAGTTACCAATAAAAATATAACTCTAACAAATATATAAACTATATTACGGTCGTGGTTTATATCTATATATTTTATTTATAAAATAAATGTCAAAGGTATGCAACTGCGTATCAAACGCACTAGTATAATCACAAATGTAATTTTCGAGATTTATTACGTAACTGCGAATTTACGTAAGTCGCGCAATACGCAAGTCGGGGGATGCCTGTATATTATTTGGTTTTTCGTTCTGAACAGTAAATCTTCCTTTAAAGCAGCCATACTCAACCTGTTGCCCGCCGACCTTTTATGTGCTTACCGAGACTCACATTAAGAATTCCATATTTAAAAAAAAATAATATATGAATATTTAACACTTTCATCGCGAGGGACGAGATAACTCGTCTTCCAGGAATAATAGCTATCAATCATGGGAAATCAATTCCTACCGGAAAAGTGTGTCATTTAATCATTAGACGGTGATTCCGATATCTAATGTCTAATAATTACCGGCCAGAATTTTCCGGTGCGAATTGATTTTCACAAACGGACACGACATTTTATTATTTTTTTTTATGTTTGTAAGGACAAACAAATCATTAGAAGTGAGAAGTGATATTGAATATTATTTTTCAAAGTAAAATAAACAAGTTTTAAATGAATTTGTATTTGGTTTCAATTTTAGCGCTGTGAGGAGCGGCTCAGGCTTTTAGCGCAAAGAGGTGGGACAAAGGCGCGCCATTGCCGCGATGAAAGTGTTAATACATGAATTATACATCCATTATTGCTTCGTACTATTTTAATGGAAGAAGAAATCGACCCTGTGATTCGTAATTTATTTAAAATATATGTTATAATATCATTAATATAATTTGTTTCGCCAAACTGTAGTAAAATATCTGAGGTGACAAGGTTCCACTAACATTGTATGTAGATAATTTAGATTAATTTAACTAGTTTAACAACATTTCGAACCTTAACATTTATTTGATGAATGTTTATTTATTTACTGTCAGGACTCTACATGGAATTTATTCAATTTCATTTCTTAAAAAAATTTCTGCTGCAACCGATTAAATCAGGGTCATATTAATCTTTATATTAGAGAAGATTTCTGGGAACTTGGCACCTCTAAGTAATATTATATTATGTAGCGTGTATATTTTTAAAAATTTACAAAACTATTCAAACATTATATAAAAGTATTATAATTTGCACTGTAAATTTTTTTTTAAATAAATATTTTTTTCGTTTAGGCAATATCTCAATTGTTAAAGAAAATCATCTGATTTTTTTAATCTTTTGAACTTGTTTATTATATTTTATACTTATTATACAGGGTGTCCCAACTAAGAAGTTACAAACTTAGAGGGAAGGTAGGGTACACCTAGACGACTCGGATTCACATACGAATGCCGGGTCCGAAACGCCTTCCCGACGCGGTACAGGAAACAGTGTTGCCACTGGGCTACCTATTTTTTAATTCCGATTTCTTGATTAGCACCACTCTTTTGAAATGGTAAAATTCCCTTTGTTTTCAACTTAATTAATATATCATTAAACAAGGGGAATTTTATCATTTCAAAAGAGTGGTGCAAATCAAGAAATCATAATTAAAAAATGTATCCCACTAGAAACTCTGTCAGGGCCAAAGATCAGCTTTGTGTGATCCAGCCTTTCCAATGCCCAGTGCTGCCAGTGGGCTACTTTTTTAAAATCCAGATTTCTTCATTGGCACAAGATTTTTGAAATATTAAATTCTTCTTATTCAATTTCATATTAATTAAGGCGAAAAGAAGGGGAAATTTACAATTTCAGAAAAGTGGTGGCAATCAATCTGAATTTTAAAAAAGTAGCCCTCTGGCAACACTGTCAATGTCCTTACTGCCCTTCCCGGCATTCCTATGTGATTCCGAATTGTCTAATTGTACTCTACCTCACCTCAAAGTGTGCAACATCTTAACTGGGACATCCTTATAGCTAATATCGATTATATAAATTGGCATAGATTATTTTGTTACCTTACTATTTTAATTTCTAGCTTTTTTTACATCATTATATAGATATACCGTGTTGCGATTCGCCTATAATAAAAGGTTGATTATGGCACCCTTATAGCAACATTTGAAGTCAGAAGTAATTTCTATAATGCAATAAGTTTCATTATTAAACAGGGTTCATACGCTTCAAGGACTTTCAATTACTTTTTACCAGAATTTTCCTAATGTAATATTTGACTTATTTAATGAAGAAAAAAATCTGTCTTCAGATATAGCGACGAATACTTTATGAAATTTCTGCTACTAAAACACGTAAAATCCCCTGGATCTTCTGATGCGTACGAACCCTGTAAAAATATATATATTTAGTTTCAGGCGATATTCTAGAACAGCGTTTTTCAAACTGTGCTCCGCAAAACAATCCCCAATGATTAAAACTCTTATGATACTCATCAGCGTACAACATAATTAAAAACTGTATTAAAAACACATTAAAATTAAACCCAAAGTTGCATGCTCTTTCTGATGAGCCATCATCAGGAAAGAGGTTCTTGACCTCCACTAAGCAAAGTTACGTACAGAACAGTCACTTTCACAACATCAAACTGAAAACATTTGGAACAGATGTCATAAGTTCCCCCCGGCCCCCATCTTGGAATTCTTCTTGGCGTGAAAACCCCTTTTCCGTCAAGTAGTAAATGTCGTCAAGCACCGGTTTATACGCATGTTTGTCTTATCGAAAATAAAATGTAAATAATAAACAAAATTCGCTAAACTGGCAATCAGTAATCCTTGTATGAGCGCTTCGCGCACATTTACTAAAAAAAAAACATCGCCGAATTCAGCATTTCTCGCGATATAGCATTCTCAAAATTCAGTATTTCTCGTTTTGTAGCAATCTCAAAATGTAAAAAAATCTTAAAGCAGCAAAATATACCTAAAAATCGAAACTCGCTAAAGTGGCAATCAGCAATAGTTGTATGAGCGCTTCGCGCGCATTTACCGAAAAAAAACATCGCCGAATTCAGCATTTTTCGCGGTATAGCATTCTCAAAATTCAGCAGTTCTCGTTTTGTAGCAATCTCAAAATGTAAAAAACTCTTAAATCAACAAAATGCACATAAAATTATCAACATACCTTAACAGACATCTGCTTTCTTGAAACATCCAGCACAAAATATCTCTCATAATACCGCCGTCATTTTCCAAAATAGGCTTAATACGCATTGACACGCTATAAACAAACTTCCCTTTCTTGCCAAAATTTCTTCATATTTCTTAATTACTTCAGCAAGAGCGTTTAAACGGACTACAAAAACTATAGTTAATGAAATACATCCAATAAATTTAACATAAAAATAAAAAGACAACGATAGAACACGATATCACAATACATTCACAAAATTCTAAGCTTCTCAGGGGTTGCCAGAACACGACACGTCACAGCACACACATCACCCTGGTTTTCCATATCGAGTTTGTCATATCCGTAAACACCGCCAACACGCCAACAAAAAATCGCCAAACAATTCAAAACAACAACGGCTGAGGGAAGATACGGCATCTATGCCAAACATTTTTGCAACTGATCGTTAAACATCAAAGTCAATATTGCATCGGATATGGCGCCATCTATTGGTAGGCTCTAGCACTATTATCAGGAACCAGGAAACACTGAAATTAACATCACAAATGTATTTCTTTTAAAATATTTAACCAAACATTAGAAATCTTAAATGAGATATTGCTATTACTTACTTCGCTTTTTTTTCAGACTAATTTCTATAGATTCTCATATAAGGGCTTTAAGAGGGTTGGAATATTTAGAAATAATTTTTACATCATCAAAATGAACTGCCTTGACATTGCTTTTAAATGGTAATCTAGCTAGAGCTGTAGACTGTCTGTTGAATTTTAAATCACTTTTATGTTCTTTAATTCTTTGAAACAGGCATCGTTTTGTCATTCCAATATATGAAGTTAACAAACCAGTATCGAGTTGCACAGGGATTTCATAAACACCCGAATGAAATAAAATTGGTAGAGGATCATGTTTTTTGGTAATAGCTGTAAACAGATTTTTGAGGGAGAGGCAACAAGAAGAATTCTGAATACATTAAAAATTCTCATTAATATTTTAAACATTGTTTGAATATCAGAAATTTTCCTATAAATAGGATGGGTTAACTGAGCACTTTGAGGATAACTATTGAACTTCTCGATTAATTTATGGATAACCTGTGGGTTATATCCATGGTCCATTCCAATCTTGATAATATGGTTAAGTTCATCTTCTAAAATTCATCCGAACAAACAATATGTGCTCTCTTAATAAAAGAATTAAACACAGACATTTTATAACCTTGTGGTGTTGAAGCAGTAACAGAAATAATGCTATCTATCTTCAATGATTTTCTGAAAACTTTCTTTTAAGCGAAGAACCTGATTTTATAACTAAAACATGTAAATATGGGAGGTTGTTATTGACTTCATTTTCCATGGTAAATTTAATACTGTCATCGAGTTTATTCAATTTCTCAAAAAATTCTACTAAAGCTGGTCTTCCTTCTTCCCATACTACAAAAACGTCGTCCACGTATCCTAACCACAATTTAGGTTTATGTTCGAAAGTGGTAAAAATAAAATCTTCCAACGGTCTAGGCTTAAATTCAGCAAAAATACTTGAAACAGGTGACCCCCATCGGTGCACCCTTATCTTGTTTATAATATTTTCCGTTAAGATAGAATACATTACTCTCGTTAATTAAATTTAACCCTGCTACTAATGATGTTATAATTTCTTGACTCAGATTATTTAATTTATCTATAGGCTGGTTAATAGTATTCGTAACTTTGGAAATATTTATGGAGGGGAAAAGACAGACAAGATCAAAACTGGCCAATATAGTATTATCGTTAATCTCTATATCTGCAGTCCGGTCAATGAATTCTTCAGTAGAAGAAATAGAAAACTTTGAAGACGGAATAATCATTTTGAGAAAAATAGCATAAGCTTTTTCAACATAATAAAGTGGGCCTTGGCATCTCGTGACAATCGGTCTCTTTTTCTTATCAATTCCCAATGCTCCACAAAAAAGTACGACATGTTTAAAATTAAAAATATTTTTAATAAACGTATTTCAAAATTTAAAATTAAAAATATTTTTCACGAAAAAAAGAACAAAAATATTTTAATATTAGGATCAACAAAAAGTATAAATCATTTCTCATCGATCACATGGTTTGTACGCCTCCTTGAATTTTGCAGACCAGAAAATTTTTCGGCACCAGTATTATCTTATAGGAAAACTTAATGAAGGCAAAATTTTGCGCGTTTAACCTAGATTTCTTTTCCTATAAAATGATACGGGTAGTTTCACTGGAGAAATAACGGTACCCGTACGAACCATGGATCCGGAGAAACATTAACTATATGAAAATGTAGTAGGCATTCAATGTGTCAGTTTCTCATCCGTCAGTTTACAAAAGAAATGTGCGTCAAAAGGTAACACCATATAACACAGGGCCAGAGAGAGGCAGAATTCAATGTCTCCGCATTTGCGGAAACAATTAGCAGTTTCGACACCTTACCAGAATTATCAGAAAAATAACTTTTTTGCATATAAAACTAATTGTTTACTCACTTCTCAAATCAGTTGCATTTTTGTCAACATTCAGTCGAGAAACGACAAATTGTAAGGTTCGTTACATGCAATTTATTATTTTTAAAAGTCAATTTTATTTTCCATCTTTGTCTTGTGGAAGTTTCTCCAAATACTAAATTAGTAAGTGATACGGCGATTTTCTTTCAGTGTATCGCAGGCTGGAGACGGGGTCCTTAAAAAACATCAAAACTTCTGCCAAGACAATTGGAATAGACGTGGTAGCATCAGCATCTAACAGGTGTGTACAGTAATCCCTTAACTTTCGCGAATTTAACATTCGCGAGTTTTAATTATTAGCGAAATAGAAAATGCAGAACATTTCAACATTCGCGAATATTTAACTTGGTTATTCGCGAATTTTGATTTATAAAAAATATATTTTTACAAAGTAAACTCACTTTATTTTACCAATTCTATGCACTATTTAACACTGGACACCGATCTACAGTATAACCTACTGTTTTACTGTATTGCCTAAGTTGAGAGAACTTCAGCCCTTGTGTTGAGGGAAAATATAGATCAGTAATTTTCTTTATTTTTTATGCAGATTTTTTTTTCCATTCTCTAAATTTTCTAAAATTTAAAATATTTATTACATGTGAAATATTTTCTGCAGAAATTGTCATGGAAATTTTAAAACATCAACAACAAGTTGTTGAAAAAGTAATAAAACGCTATTCTTCACTGATGAGGAGTCTTAAATTTAAAACAGAAATCGTGGCCGCAACTTTTCCTTACATGAAAATTCATAAACAAAGGTCTGTTCTGTCAAACAGTCGCACATCATTAAATTTTTCCCGCCATCAACTAGCAAATAAATTTTGCACAATATGTTTATAATTATTCAAATTTATTTAAAGCATGCACTTTTAATGTATAATGCTTAATAAATATACTTTTGAATTTCAATTACTGTTTTCCATTAAAAAAAATAAATATATATGTATAAAACCTAACCCACTTTTATGCACGGGAAGATAGTCTCAACATTCGTAATTTTGACATTCGTGGAGGTTTCTGCGACCCTAACTCTCGCGAATGTTAAGAGATTGCTGTACTCGTTTTGGTTTTATTGGATGTTTGAAGGGACACAGAACCCTAAATATATTAAGCTGTTTAGTTCTATTTTTTTTTTTAATGAACCGTATTAAATTTAAAAAATATAAAGTCATGGCTGCGAACTAGAGCAAACATTCCATAATCAAGAAAATAAGAGAAATAAAGAAAATGTTTATTATATATATGCAATTCAGCTTTTCTAGTTTTTTATTTTTAATAATAAATCCTTAACCCCTTAACGGTCGCTTAATATTTGGAAAAAACATCAAAAAAGTACCTATCGTTTTTACCACAGAAATTTAATAATTATAAGGTTTCTATATAAAATATGCAATTAGTTTTTTTTTTTTTTTTTTTTTTTTTTTTAAGGCGAAAAAAAAAAGATGTTATAGAACAAATTCACATTTGTGGAAAAGCCATTATGCGAGAATTTAGTGTTTTAACCTTTGTTTTACATCATACAAATTAATGCGAATAAAACGTTTACTTTTCACATCTTAGATCTTTTATTTATCCTCACGAAATAAATTTTTACAAACAATATTTGAAATATTGAAAAAAAATATGTGAAATAATATAATATACATTAAATTTTGATTACTAATAATTTTCTTAATCTTAACCCTAGAGCTACCGGAAATTTTACTCAAGTTTTATAAAAACATTCTACACCAGAATTTTAACTTAAAACTATTTAATTTGTTTATTTAACTTATTATTGTCTGATTTATACATTTAGTTTGTTTTGAAGAAATTTCTGGTTTGAATAAATATTTTGAATGTACATGTCGGGTCCATCGGACCCTTCCGGTAGACAGAGGGTTAATGTGATATATTTCGAAACATGCAACACAAAGTCCGAGATTACAATCAGCGCCAAAAACAGAATCCAAACACTAATATTCAAAGACTTCACGCCGAATTGCCAGTTAAATTTTTCTGGTTTCAAAAGTTTTTTCCAACAATAAATCTCTAGCACGGAAATATGGCGGGAACGAGAAATAACGAATGACACCTCAGCCCGTCATATTGACGTGGACGAGAATTAAGGGGTTAAATTAAGTAATCAGAAAATGAAATTTTAATTTGCCTCAATAAATCTTTTTATATGGAATGTCTTATTTAACCCTTTCACGGACAGTGGCGTTTGTCTATGAAACCAGAAAATTCTAATTACGAAATGCAACAATGACACTAGAATTTTAATATAGAAATTTTCCATTTATATGTATACGAAATATAGCTTTTTTCTCTTTTACAAATAAACTTGTTTATAATTTCCGGTGTCAGTCACTTATTTCAAAATTTTAGCAATGTAAGAGTTTTGTTCGTGAAACAGATAAACTTTTTACTGAATTTTTGCTGTTGTCATATACAGCTAATGTTCATATTGCTTTCTAATTCCAGTACGAAAAAGATAGAGGTGTTACTGGTGCTACACATGCTGGTTTTTCGGATGAATCATTGACAGCGAATGCAACATAATTTCTTGAACTATCGAACAAGTTGCATAGCTCTAATTGCCCAAATAAAAGTTCCACAATTAAAGACATTTTAAAGCGAAAGTATCCTGATTCATATTGGGTCATTCCACGTAAAATGAGCAAAATTTTAAAAAAAGTCGTGGCCACATAGTAGCAGATTTTAATAAAATTTGATATACAGGTTCAATTCATATTCAAATAGAGCTCTGCAAAATATCGTCACAAAAAATAAATTATTTTAGCAGTTTTGGACATTTAAAAAACTTGTGATAAAGAATGGCATGTGTGCAATCGTCCAAAGTATCAGGTTTGAAGTTCTGTATCTTGAAACTGTATTGAAACTTGTTTCTGTATCTTGTTAACTGAAATGAATTTTTTTTTAATAATGTAACCTCTGAACCTCCTTCTTATTTATTGAGCAATAATAATCTGGTAACCCCATGATTATTCTTTAATTGGTTGTAAAAATTGAAAATTTGCAAATTTTGAGAAAATTAAATACGTAATAAAAATTAAAGGAATTCAAAAACATCTGAGAAATTAATGCCTGATGTAGTTTTACATATTAAGATCGAATTACTAGAGTTTTTAAGTTGCCATGTATTTCCTTCACCTTTAAAAAATTTTAGAAACTTTTTAAAAAATGACAATATCGTAATTTTTCTTCTTATTGACAGGTAAAAAAAAAAACAATGAAGGAAATGTCCCACATTACAGTTATTGCACAGACATAAAGATCAATAAGTCCATAATCTGATAAAAAAAATTCAAGCATGCCTTTTTGATTCCTAACGTCACAAAATTGGGTTAAAAAAGGCAATATTAACTATATTCCATGAGCTATTTTTTTAAATTCGCGCGCGTTTCTTAAAATATTGCACGATTTCAAGGTGAAAAAATTTAGTGCTGCCATCTATTTTCTGTATGTGGGTTTAGAAATTAATATATAATTTCCTATTCAATTGAGCTTTTTTTTCTACTTTAATTAAAAATCTTCTTGAGGAAAAAATAAACTGAAAGCAAGTATAAAAGTTTTTATATTTAAAATATACACTGCTATCTATAATATTAAAAGAATTAAAAGTTTAAAAAAGCTTTCATTCACGTCAAACAAGTGATAGAAATATTGCATTTTATCCTCAACATTTTTTACTATTTTTTTTTTTCTCATTAAGGAATAAAAAAGGCAAGAATTAAAGTTTAAATATTTAATATATATACTTTTAGCTATAACATCAAGCAATTTTGATATTGTCAGAGGTGTCCTTCATCTCTATAGAAACGTTGCATTTTTCCCTCAATTTTTTTCAAAAATATTTTTTTTTCTCATTAAGGAATAAAAATACAATTACTAACTTACGTCAATCTGTTACTTATCATTCATTCCTTTTTATAAATAATTTTCAATATAGCCTTCGCATTCTTAACCCCTTCGGGACGGGAGCCTTTTACGAAATTTTTAATCGTTTGTCACCGTTTTTTAAAAACAGAAAATAATGTCTTCTTGAATCGAGAAAATGTGCTGATTAAATAAGGCAAATTTTACAGTAACATTTTACTGGTGAGGAAAAAGAAGGATTCTGAACACTTCATGTGGCACGTATACGTGCCGCTCGTCCCCAAGGGTTTGAGGCTAATAACCAAAATTGAAATTTCAAGCATGTAGCCAAAACCACGATTTTGCATCCACTTTTAATATAAATTTTAATACTTAAATAAACAATCCTAAAATCTATTATTTTACATTTACTCATAAATAGATATGATCTACTTACAAAATGATTTTCGTTAAAATCTGTGACATGTCTGCCACAGGTGATTTGCTCATTTTGTATGGAATGACCCATTGGGATATCGGGGTCGCTGAGACCACTTGTAATAAACTTCAGTACGTAATTTGTGGAAAAAGTCTTGCCGAACAGTCCAACGTTTCCATCAAAATTGCGTCATCATTTTGTGGAGATCCATCCAGAATGCAAGGATAAACCAAATGATTGTTTTAGAAAGAAGTTTAACCCCTTGAGGGGCAAGCAATTGCGTTTGTGTAATGCTGAATTCCCACCGGAAATTTAGAAAAATTTTATATAAAATAAGGAAATGCAAATTTACGACTTTTTCCCACAAAAGTAGGAAAAGTAAAATTTCATAATTTTTTTCTGGTGCAAAACTTCATTAATCGTATGTGGGATAAAATATATCCCACCGCACCTCAAGGGGTTAACACTAAAATGCCCGGAAGGAGTCGATCCGACTCCGACCATATGATTAAATGTCAACTGGAACCGGAAATTCTTTCATAAAATAATTTCAATTTATACTACGCAGAATTGCGTTAAATAAATCAGTCAAGTAATTTTAAATAAAAATTCTGGTGTCAAATAGTTTTATGAAACTTGATGAAAATTTCCGGGCGTTCTACTGTTAAAGAATTCGGGAAAGTCGAAATGCATATCGTATCATTCAAAAACTGTAAACGAAAAGACTTTGTTGGCATCTTACTCAGTCACTTACCTAATTGCTCGAACTGGAGAAGCCCATACTGTTGGTAAAATTCTTATCAACCCTTGTGTAAAAGACATTAGCAAATGCATGTTTCACGAAAAGTCTGCAAAAGTGATGGAGACAATTAATTTGTCAAATGACACAATCTCATGAGGAATCGAAGATTTAACGGAGAGTGTGAAAGTTATTTTAACCCTTAAATGTGCGATTTCTTATTTTGTTACCGAAAAATTATATATGATTCTCTGAAAGGTTCACTACACAGGAAAAATAGTGAAAATAAATCAGAGATACATTTTTCATACAATACGTCAATCTTTTCTTCTGTTGCACATCTGCAATCCAAGTAAAAACTACTGCCGTGTGGCTGTTTTACGCTAAAATATTGTAAATTAGTAAATATTTTAAGAACTATGTCCCCAAATACCTTATTTAATATAATTATTTATTTTATAAAACTTAACATTTAACCCTTTAATTCCCATGATAAAATACGTTCTAGAAATTACGTAGTCCACAGAATTTGACTTTAAACCAGAAAGTTCCAATGGTACCACCGCCCTTGAAGGGGTTAACATGAGTCGATTTAAGCAATATTTTACATAAGTACACATTGAACTTAGTGTTGTCGGGTTTCCCGCGTAATTCGGGGCCCCAAATGCTCTGCATACCAGTATTTTAAAGTAATTTTCTCCGCCTTATCTAATGACAGAATTACCTGCAATTAAAGGGGGTGAAATAAATTGTAAGAAATTTGTGGTATTTAGAGCATTTAGAGTCCCGATTTATGCGACACAGCTGGCAACACTGATCGAAGTTGGTAGGCATATAAGTGATAGTTCCGTATTATACACCTGTTGGTGTGTAATAAGAAATTTTCCGTGACAGTTGTTTGGTATAACAGATTTATTGTGGCAACTCTTTTGTTATCCTCGTTCATTGCAAAGTTCATTGTAGTGAAAATTGTTTAATATTTCGGACAGGGGACAGTCATATACTTAAAACTGAAGTAACCCTGCAAAACCACTCTGTACCAGGGGTCGGCAACATTTCTTGACTGCGGGACACAATCAACCAAAATGTTTGTATTTAGAAGACGTTTCTGGTAAGTGGCATTTTCATTTTAAAACCATTTTTTTTTTTTTTTTTTTTTTTGGTGAATAAAAAAATAAATTTTATTGAGAAAATAATTACACTACGCTTCTTTAAAATTTTAACATAAAATTTCTAATTATAATTCTTATCGAAAGAAACATATCTGAATTTACATTTCTCTACGATGTCAATGGCTCCCCTCTGCTGAACTTGTGACTTCAGTTCATTTAAATCTGGCTTATAGTTAGTAGTCTTAAGACGAATAGAAGCTTCATAAATTTCGGTAATTAAACTGATTCTGTTCTTTATTAAAATAAATATCAAGTGTGAAAATATTAGGTCTCATTTATAAGTTGAACCGAATGCGGACGAAATGGTAAAGCCAATTTTTCCAGAGATCTAAACTTCGTAGGAAGAGATGCCCATCATTTTGATATCGTGAAACGACCATAATATTCTGATTTTTCCAAATCTTGAATATCCGCACTGTCTTGAATTTATCCGTCCATAACGCTGAACTTTTAAAATCAATTTGCTTTAATAATGATAATCATTTCACTGCGTAACTATAATTGCGTCACTATTCTTGCGCTACTGAACAAGTGCTGCTATTGAGAGTGAATTGAGGGATCTAATGCTCGGATTCACCGTTTACGTCAACATGGAAAACATCGGTCAAGCGCTCAAATGGTATTCATCATTAATCTGATTGGGCCTCAGCCGCGATCATGTCGAATCAAGTTCACCCCTTTGGGACGGGAACCTTTTACGAAATTTTTAATATTTTGTCACCGTTTTTTAAAAACAGAAATTTGTGTCTTGTTGAATCGAGAAAATGAGGTGATTAAATAAGGCAAATTTTGCAGTAAAATTTTACTGGTGAGGAAAAACAAGGATTCTGAGCGCTTCATGCGGCACGTATACGTGCCGCTCGTCCCCAAGGGGTTAATCATGAATTTCATTTCAGCGTTCAACTGAGGATTTCTAGTTTGAGGTAGATGGTGAATACGATCTTTATCCTCCTTTAACCACCTTAGAGGAGACTAAACGACAAATTGTCACAGTTGCTCAAGCCGACTTTTCATTGGATAAAAGTCGAAGGCGTTAGGAATGTGTCGAATGCAACGACTGGATAGTGCATTTCGCTGCGCCTTCGTTTCTTTAAAAACTGCATTTCTTACACATGTTCATTATTGCAACCAGAGTTGCCAGTTTGGCATGCATTTTTGTTTAGAAATATCTCATTCTCATCGGAAATTTTGAAAGAACTTGTGCTTCATGCAATCATAAATTTTCTGCCATTAAATAAAGCAAAAAATATTATTTTTAATTTCTGGCACAAATTTGAACTTTTTAACCCTTTCAGGGCAGAAGAATTCTGTTCGTAAAATGATGAAATAATTGACTGCCACCAGAATATTCAAACGAATTTCTTACTAAATAATAAAACGCTATTTTGCACTTTAATTACAAAAGCAACATTTTATTAAATTGTTCTTGGTGCCAGTAATCAGTTTTGGAATTAAAATTAGGTGGATAGACCCTCTAGCCACCGCCCTTGAAAGGGTTAACACGTTTGCTGCCATCTACGAGAATACCCGTAGTTGGCAAAACGGATTTCCTTTCCAGCTACGAGATAACTCGTTATTGATCTTCTTATCTGAATCACCGATTACGACCACTGCCATAGAAAATACCAGCAATGTTCCATGTACCAACAACGAGCATACTCGTGTGAATTTATTTGTTGCTAAAAGTAAGTCGTCATATATATATTAGGTTGAGCAAAAAGTTCTGGGAAATCTTTTAATCTAGCAATTACCAGAATTGGTATCGTATATAGGAGTACTAGTGGTATATTTATAGGATTTCAGGAATTTTGGCTCCAAAATGTCTATAGAACAGTATGATTTGCGTGTGTTCATCCGGCATTATTGGAGAAAGCCGTCGATGAGATTAACAAGGATGAAGATGTTGGTACGGCGACAAACTTCGTACGTACTTCCAGCAAATCCGGAATTTGGCAAAACGATGGCAGAAACTCGTGGACTATGATGGTCTCTACTTTGAAGAATAGTCCTTGTGGCTTTTGTTGTTAATTTGCGCATAACAGCGCAATTTTCAGAAAATTTCCAGAACATTTTGCTCAACCTAATAGTATTTAAATAATAAAGCAGAATATAATTTAAAAGTACTAAATTGCAGATATGATCTTGGCGTGTATGAACAGATGCACCCTCTCAGCTTTGGCAGCGAACGTGTTAAATAAAAATGGAAATCAAACTGGCAATCCTGACTACAACTTTGTAATCAAACAAATATGTTATTGATATTATTTAGTTCCAGTTTAATATTTTTTACGTATTCTTCATGTGTTCGTTTTATATTTGTGTTTTATAATTTCTTTTACATATTATACATTTTTTTCGGAACTCAAGTGGATCACTCGGTGACCCGCGGTTCATAGGTTGCCGACCCCTGCTCTATACGATACGAATTTTTTATAAAGCAGTGGTGCGCCGCTGCCATCGAATTGCTCAAGGTGAGAGGACACGAGTGTGACGTCATCACTAATCGACCGACTTCTCACTAGTGTTGGAATTCACGCAGAAAATTTTTAAAGAGAAATTTTATTTTATTTTCTTTGCGGAATATCTATCATCCTATAAAACAATAATAACTATTTAAACTTACTGGTGAGCATTCGGAATCCCTAAATAAAAATTCCGCGTGATGCGGAATACCACATTTGGCCGCATCTGGCTGATTTTTTATTGCGGGATTCCAAATTCTCACTAGTAAGTTTTAATAGATATTATTCTTTTATAATATGATAGATATTCCACAAATAAAATAAAAGAAAATTGCTATTCAAAATTTTCGGGCGTGAACTCCAACACTAGGAAGAATTCGGTCGATTAGTGATGACGTCACACTCGTGTCCTCTGGCCTTACGTATTTCGATGGCAGCGGCTGCGCACATAAACACATGTTTTAGAATGAAGAAAATAAATTGGTTATATTTGCAGTTAAATATTTGAGTTCAATTTTCTCGAAGTTTATTTTTCGTGACGGAAAAAAAATTCAACGCAAATCTTAATTTATTAGAAATTAAAGACTACAAAAATGTAATACCTAAATCAAACACTTTGAACAATGAACCCACGAATGATTATTCTGTTTCTGTTTCGATCACTGAGCATAATATGACGGAAGACTAAAATTCCAGTCTACTTTCTGTCGTGAACGCCCTCAAGAGCGGCTTTACTTTTTTTTAATTCCCTAATCGTCCGGTTTGGACAGTTAGCTGCGTGAGAAGTAGGTATTTAAAATATTGCAAACTCCAATCAAATTTATTTTAGTAATAATCATTCAATATTTTATCATGTTATTTATCCGGTGTGAGATTTAATAATTTTTAAATGCTAAGCGCATAAAATAGGCTATGATTGTAAGCCTTCGGATTTTATATTCACAGCATTTCCCAATACAAATATTCTGAAATTCCAAGTTGCGTTAACCCTTTCAGGGACAAGAATTTTCTGCTCCGAATATATTCAAATAATTAGTTCACACCGCAATATACGAACAAATTTATTTGTAAATAATCAAAAGCTTTCCCCCCCCCCCCCCCACGCTTATTATGAGATCGAACTTGTACTAAAAAATTACTGGTGCCATTTGGAATTTTGGGCATTAAAATTAACCGTTTGCACACTGCAAACGACGCCCCTCAAGAGGTTAAATAAAGTAAATTTTTTTATTCGAAAACCAAAAGTATTGGCATCTTTGTTATTAAAAGCATTTGAATCTCTCATTTCAAAAACTGCTTACGTCCGTTTTATTCCGAAGAAACCATTACAGAAAATGCTTTCTTGAAGGTAAGTGCACTCGTGTATATATGTGTGGGTAAGTGCACTCGAGTTTGATAGGTATCTATATTATAAAGGACAAACATATCTGTGCGTAACGCATACGTCATTTTGCGAATGGCAACAATTTGAAATTTAAAATAAAATTTAGGTTTTGCAATTATATATACGGAAAAATTTTAAACTTCTAAACATCGCATATTTTAAATTTTAACACCGTCGTATAAGGAAAAAAATGCTCTTTTAAATGCAATTTACTTGAAAGATGTATCTCAATTTGTTTTTGAGATATTAATTTTTTTGTAGTTTTTAATACAAATTTTGTAATCGTGGCAACTGAAGTACTCCATTTATATTGAAAGTAAAGGGAAAATAGTCATTGCTTATTATTTTTATTGATTATATCCTTATTGATGCCATTTTCACATTACAAATAAAAGTAACTTTTTTATAATTTTTGAACAGAAAATGATGTCAGACATTAAAAAAGAACACGCATTTTTGTTCATAAATCAGTTACATTTCAATATTTTTACATTACGCTGATACTGAGTTTGAGACGCTAGGCATAAATGATTCCGTGAGTAAAAATTATGTCATATTTAAAACAATACGATCATTTATTTTGATAAAACTAAATATTTGACCGATACTAAATAGTCAATATGACAATTAAAGGCAAATTTCTGAATTTTTTTTTTTTTTTTCGCGGGTATTGAGACTAGAACTTAAAGTTAACATGAAAAGTTGCATCGGACAAACGTGACTTTAAGTTTGGAAATACATTCATTAATAATCTATTCCGCGTTAAAATACTTTCAAATTGTGAATTTGAGTGATGCGTATGTAAATTATGAGAATGTGAAAATAACGTACAGTTTAGATTTTATGGGGGAAATTTTTATGATGTGACAAAGCGAAATACTTTTTACTGATTTTTCATCCCGTAAAAACAAACATAAGAGCCTCAATCGATAAATTCATCATAATTACTCATTTTGATTACGTATTATAATAGAGTTTAATTTTTCAATAATTTAAGCAGTTGAAGTCTGTGGAAATAGTATTTTGGTAATTTTAGGTAAAAAATATTATTTGTTTTAAGAAAGAGTGAGACAACCAATGTTAGATGAATTTTTAATTGTAATTATTTTTGTAGGTTTATTATAAATTCGATCTGAAGTTCCTTTCTAACATTTTGTTCGTCGAATTTCGACGGGTTGCAACTCGTATTTTTAAATACCGAACGTCATAAAAAAAGAGAGAAGAGCTTATTTAATTTACAAAGCAAATTGTCCAAGAAAAAAAACAAAAACAATTATTCGACTTGAAAAAAATGTTTTAATTTATTTCCTGTTAAAATATTGGCTCTATCGAAAAGTTGTGTCGTGTTGGGAAAATCAATTCGTACCTGAAAATTCTTTGATTTAATTATTAGAAATTGATTCCGATATCTAATGTCTAATAATTACCG